>OZ012741.1:292939361-294188111 GCA_963859935.3 Lathyrus sativus
TTGAACAAAATGCTTTTATTAATATCTTTTTAGGAATGAAAGGTGGCCCAATAAAAGCGACCCTATAGCCTTGGGCAGAGCTACGGATTTTTATTTGAAAATGTAAATGAAACTTTTTTTTAAAAAAAAATTACTTTGACAAGGGAAAAATAACAGGGATCTCTACGGCCTCCCAGTTGTTCAAAACTGCATCACTCTTAAACACCAGGTTGCTCAACTCTTCATTTTCCTCACAGTTACTGATGGCATTGACTTGGAAACCTCCGCTGACAAATACCTCTTGGATAACCTTCGGACGTCCTTCGACAGTTGTGGCAGCTTCATTCTGAGTTGGTTTGTAACCCAACCCAGAGCGATCAGTCTTGGTCTTGACATCAATTACCTCTCCCCAACCTTCAGGAATTCCCCTGTCAATTGTGGATTTGGTACTCTTCAGAGATGCAAAAGATGGATTACCCTGACCCACTGTCTCTTCGACTTCTAGCAGAACAGCATTGGCGATCTCAAGTGCTTGAAAGGAGATTTCTAAAGCACTCTCATCGGCCTCGATGTAACGGAAAGAAGACAGGTTACTGACCATCAGATCCTCCTCACCGTGTATAATAACCAACTTTCCATCGATCACGAACTTCATCTTCTGATGTAACGTTGAGGTTACCGCCCCAGCGGCATGGATCCACGGCCTTCCAAGTAAACAACTGTAATTGGGATTAATGTCCATGACTTGAAACGCGACATTAAAAACTTGCGGACCAATCAGGATAGGAAGCTCAACCTCCCCCATTACCGACCGACGAGAGCCATCGAAAGCCTTGACGACCAAAGGAGTAGGTTTCAACACAGTCTCTTTACAAGCCAACTTATCAAGAACCCTCTTGGGTAGAACATTCAGAGAAGACCCTGTGTCCACTAGCACTCTCGCTAAATTGTCCTCCTGACATTTCACCGATATATGTAAAGCCCGATTATGGTTCGGACCCTCCTTCGGTAACTCTTCATTGCTGAAACTAAGGGTGTTACAGGCGGTCAAATTGGCAATCACACTATCAAACCGACTGGTGCTGATATCTTGATCCACATGCGCTTGAGTCAAAACCTTCTGCAAGGCCATCCTATGAGCGGGTGAACTCATCAACAGAGATAAAATCGAAATCTTGGAAGGAGTCTGATGAAGTTGGTCGATAACTTTATAGTCACTTTTCTTGATGATCCTCAAAAACTCGGCATCTTCATCATTCGTAACGGCTCCCTTACCTTTGTCTTTGGCAGGCACTGGGGTACTAGTTGTTTCCTTAGGTGGAACCTCATTAGAACGGGAAGTATACACACGGCCACTGCGAGTCATCCTGCTTGCCTCTGCGATATTGGTCACAGTGCCCTTAACCTCTTCATTTGGAATAACCTTCCCAGACTCCTTGTCAATCATCGTCACGTCGTATTTCCAAGGCACAACTTTAGGATCACTGAAAGGAAACGGACTCGGTCTTCAAATAACTATAGGCTTAGGCTGATTCACCTCAGGGATAGACGACTTTGGTATATCGAACACGGGATTGGCAGAACCTGCCCCTGATAGATTAAACACTGGTACCTTACCCTTTGATTCAGGCTGATGGAAGACCGGCTCAACCACAGCGACCTCATCTTTCTTGGATTGGCTTGTCACTTGTAGAACACCCTCGTTAATCAACCTCTGAACATCATTCTGAACCAACACACAACCCTTAATACCGGCTTCACAACTTACGCATGCAGCGTGGGAAGTATCTACCAAACCAGCTTCAAACAGTTTCGAATGGAATATTTTAAGAGGGGTCTTAATCTGAGCAACATCAAGGACGTACCCTTCCTCCGAATCGGTACTAATGGCATTGACACTCTCATGGTTAGGAAAAGGGTTCTTCTTAACATTTGGTTGAGGATCTTCGAATGACAAAATCTTCTTTTCCAATAAATCCCTGACAATATTTTTGAGAGCATAACAATTCTCTAGATCATGACCAGGCGCACCCTCATGAAATAAACAATGAGCGGCGGCGTTGTAATTGGCGGGTAGAGGATTAGGAGGTGGACCCAAAGCCCGAGTAGTGATTAGACCTTGCTTGACCAAAGAGGGGTACAACTCGGTGAAAGTCATCGGAATCGGCGGACAAGGCTTATACGTTCTTCTATTCGGAACATTCTGGCGAGGAGCCGGACTCTTTGGCTATTGAGGAGCAGGGGCGTTGGGCGCCTGTAGGTAGTTGATAGGAGGCGGATAAACAGGAGGTTGTTGCATAGGTTGATACATAGGAACCTGTTGATTGAAAGAAGGTGTAATAGCTGCCACATAGGATTGTTGAGCATATTGGACTAGGTACCCTTGAGGTTGAGCATAACCTTGCGGATGTCGATAAAAGCGTTCTCTTGGCCTACCAGAGGATATAGCATTAGTCTCACCCTCTTTCTTTTTCTGGGAGCTATACGGAGGTTTTTTCGGCTGATCCTTAGAAGCACCATGATTATTTGTCATTTTACCACTCTTCATACCCAATTCAATCTTGACACCCACAGCAACGATGTCGGAGAAATTTGAAGTCACACTACCCACCATTCTCTCGTAAAATTCTGGACGGACCGTGTCGACAAACCAATCAGCTAACTCTTTCTCGGTCAAAGGAGGTTCTACCTGCGAAGCAGTCTCTCTCCACCTTTGAGCATACTCTTTGAATGACTCAGAATTCTTTTGTGACATACTCAGCAACTGTCTTCTGTCAGGAGCCAAGTCCATATTGTACTTGTAGTGTTTGATGAAAGCGTCAGATAAATCTTGGAAACTCTTAATGCGAGACTGGTCTAAAGTTAAATACCACTTGGAGGAAGCACCCTTCAGACTATCTTGGAAGCAATGAATCATCAGTTTATCATTCTCAACATGGGCAGCCATTTTGCGATAATACATGATCAGATGACTCTTAGGACAGGTGGCACCTTCATATCGATCGAAGTTCGGAGTTTTGAACTTCGGGGGAATAACCAAACCTGAGACCAAACAAACATCCCTTGCAGCAGTCCCAAAAATTTGATCACCCTCTACCTTTTTCAATCTCTGGACGATGGTGTTTACTTCTTCACGAAGCTTATCATGTTTCTCATAACCCTCAACATTCTCATCAAGATTATCAAAAACTGTCTCATTGAAGTACGGTTGCGCACGAGTGTGTACAACAGGTGGTGCAAAGATAGGAGCCCCCCTAGAAACTTCAGAAAATAAAGGCACGGCTTGCTGAACAGGCTGATTAATTGGAACAGTGGCTTGAGGAGGCACAAAACCGGGAGCAAGACCATAAGGTGGGTCCCTTGCTATGGTCGCACTTGGTGGAGGGTCCATAGTAACGCCGGTAATCTCAGAAACAACAGTGGGCTGGGTATCCATCTTAGCATTCATGACATGTAACAATTCCATCATACGCCCCATACCCCCTCGAAGGTCTTCAAGTTCATTGTTAAGGCGATCAATCTCTTTTGCCTGATCCTCCATTCTCTTCCGAGTTTGAGCTCTGGTGTTGTACTGGTGCCGAGAACTCAGGGTGACGAAACTGGAAGGCGAGAGAACCGAACATGAGAAAATGGAAGACACATGCAATGCAAGAAAGTGAATGATGCTATGATGCAAATGAAGGTTTCATGGAATTCAAACATTTACGAATGTCGTGGGGTACCAAAGAAATCTTTTTCTTGTTTTTTTTCATTTTATTTTATTTTTTTTATTTATGGTATCCCGCGATATCCATAAATGATGTTTGAACTCCATGAAATACAATGTAATGAGATGCTTTATGGATGCAATGCATGAAAACACATAAAGTCCTAGGTTAAAGGAACGTGAGCGGAGTCAAGGTCTACCCATCCCAAAAGGAGTGTACTATAGGTTAGTTGTACCTGCCGAACAAGGTTCTACAAAGTGCCCAAAGTCATCAGCCCATCTTTCGGATATTATCAACCTTCCGATTGACTCGGGGGTTAATAATATTCTCAAGAGAACCTCTTTTGAGTGTAGTATCGCGTAGCAGCCGTTGTAGGATTACTCCCACATAGCTCCCGCACTACGTCCTAAATAAGGCCGAGGTGGTGTTAAGGTACTACGGTCCTCAATATCACAGACTCCAATCGACCATGGAAAAAGTTTTCAACGATTACTCGTTAAACCGAACCATTTTCGAAAAGGTCTCAACTGAGCGGTGATTCTCGAATCAGCTTGGTCGGGATTCACTCCCTATAAGCCTCATCGAATATATCCCCATCCTATAATAATGTCACTAGTCCGGGCGTAGGACTTATCTCACAGCACAAGGAACAGTCCCACAATCAAAGCACAAATATATACATGCAAATGAATAATAACACAGATAGTAATAAATATGAACAAGTTAGGGATAACCCTCAAAAGTTAAGAGATTCTCCCCAGTGAAGTCGCCATTTTCTGTTGCGGTGGAAATAGGATCACAAACTATTAATGAGTTTGAATCACAATTCAATTCACAACCGCTCTTTGATTTATCCGAAGGAAAAGGTCAAAAAGGGAAAACCTATTTTGCATCGTAAACACAATGCGGGGAAAGATCTAGGGTTCGGGGGTTGGTTAAATTTAGGGAAGGTATTAGCACCCTAAACTTCTGTAGTACTCTACAGGAACCTTTTGTTCAAATGTTTACTATTTTGCTTTATTTATTTTGCTTAAGGTATATGTACAAAGGATTAAAAGTGAGAAAAGAGACCTAAGGGGTTAATTCTAAGTTTACTCGGCAAGACATCGCATCTTGTGCCTACGTTTCCTTACGGGAGTGGAATCAGAGTAATCGTAGTTCCCCTCAAAAGGGAGGTTAGAGACTTCTTGACTGTGGTCAAGGTCTCAAGGGGAATAAACGCATCTTAAGGACATGCTTACATGGAGTGTAGAAACTCCAAATCTCTACATTGAAATGTTAAGTTGTAATTAGGGTTAAATTAGGGATTCCACGGAGGGAAACCCTAAAATGAGCGCGGCGGCTCTTTGACCTAATGCTAGGGGTAAAATTGTAATTTTGCCTGCGGCGAGGTATTTGTGGAAAATTAGGGTTTGTAAAGGTGTAAGGGTTTGAAGTTGAGGACTATTGGCGCGGCGGTCAAACGGCTAGACCTAATTCCTTCGGAGTGTGTAATGTGACAGAAATATTGCAATACATCAGCAGAAATTTAAATCATACATCAGCAGAAATTTAAATGCGAAAAGTAAACGCGATTATTAGGTTCGCGAGGTTACAATTGAGAAACAGATACAAATATAAAGGTAACTCAAATGAAAACTCAACACAATAGTAATAAATATGAACTGCAAAAAATGAACACCCGTTAGTAGGCAGAATTAGGCAGAATTAGGCAGCACTGAGTTACGAGAAGATGTAAATTGAGATTTTTACTATTGTTTTATTTAAAAATTTAATGATTTAATGTTAGCTTACAAAAGAATTTTTTTTTTAAAAAAAGGTTTTATTTTTATATTTACAAAAGTTTTAATTTTATAAAAAAAAATTTAATTTATTCTTAATAATTATATTTTAAAAAGATTTTTTTTTTATAATTAAAATTAAAATGTTATATTATTTTTTTTATAAAGATTTTTTAAAATGTTAAAAAAATGGGTTTTTAAAACATAAAACAAATTAAATAAAAAAACAAAACATAAAAATGAAAAAAAGGGGGGGGGGGGGGGGGGGGTTGGGCCGGTCACCACATCCGGACCCAACCCAAATGCTAGTCATACGACAAAATTTAGGGTTTCCCCTAGAGAGCAGTCGCGGCGCCGTTTTCACTTTTCCTTCATCATCTCTCTCGTCTTTCTTCTTCTTTCTCCTCCATATCCTGAAATCAAACAGAAATAGAGTGTGGCAAAGATCTCATAGCTTACTCTTAGAGTGGAACGGCCAGTGATGTGCAGAACTGAGGCCCAAAGGTTGGTTGCCCGTCGTTCTTCGCGAACGGTGATGGTGATCTCTCTGAGTATTGTTGATCGCGTTCGGTGATGAGCTTCAATCGGCGTTGGGCGATTCTTTGAGCGATGATGACGATCGCTTCGTCTGAGCTTGCGCCGTTTTAGGGTTTTTGCATGTGACTTCTTTCGCCGCTTCTGGTACTCTCCGTCTAGGGTTTCAATGAGGTGATCGTTCCCTTTTTATAATTTCTCTTTATCTCTCTTTTTGGGCCTTGAACTTGCGTTATTTTTCTGAGATATGAATTTGATGATCCGATTTGATTTGATTTGGTTTTTCTAGATTGAATTCAAATGGGATGTATACTGATACGATTTGGATCTCGTTTCTTCTTTTGGAACCTGATTGGGGTTTTGAGCTGATATGATTTTCTGATTCGATTGGATTTCATTGGATCCGAAATTAATTTGTTTGACTGATCTGTACTGATTCGTTTGATTTCGAACTGATTCGTTTTTGACTGACTTGTTTGATTGATTTGTTTGATTGATTCAGATTGATTCAAATTGATTCAAATTGATTCAGATTGGTTCAGATTGGTTCAGATTGGTTCAGATTGGTTCCAATGGAGATGTTTCCTGACGCATTTGGATCTGACTCGAAACTTTCCCTTTCCAGATTCGATTGTGTTTGATCATTTTCTGATGTAAATTGGGTTGCCTTTGAATTTACTTGATCTGTTCGATATCTGGATTAATTTGTTTGTCCTGTTTGAATTCAATCTGGACTGTGCTGATGCGTTTTCGATTTGTTTTTGATTTTCTGGTGCAGTTAGCTTTTCCTCTTCTTCTTTCAGAGAGGGCTTGATGTTGTATTGGTCTTTGCCGCCGAGACGGGTACACGGTAGTGATGACGCTTAGTCTGAACCGTCGAAGCAGGATACTACAATCCTGGTTTTACGCTGTTGCTTCTGATTTATCTGATAGCCTGAGCCGCGACGACTGATAGGGACTGTTATGGTTTTGCACTTGTTTATGTTAGCTTATGCTTGTTCGTTCTGGTACAATTCATGCCGTGAACTTCAGTTCTTCTGTGCAATCTTGGCAGGTTGATTGAATTGGTGATGATGATTGGCTATCATGTTGATGTCCTGAACCATGTGTTTGATAATTTGTTTTTCCAATGTGCTTGCACATTTGGCCTATGGTTATGTGCTGTGATTCGGTGCTGTGATTTAGTATAGTCCCTCACTTATGTGTTGCTTGCCATTGCAACTGGTTCGGTTTTCGTGATGGTCTGATTTTTGACCATGCTGCTAAACCATGTTTGATGCTGTTGTGCTTCTTTGGATCCTACTGAATACTTTTCTGTCATGACAGATTTGTAGGATGCTTTCTTATGGCCCATTGCGCATGAACTTGCATTTTGATGCATTGTTTGATGGTTTGTGATTTCTGTCCTGTTTAGAACTGATGCAGCTTGATGCCATAGTTTGGTTTCTCTTGTTCTGCTTTGGACTTGATTTTCATTCTGTTTGGACCATTGGCCTTCATTCTGCCTTGGACATTGGCCTTCATTCTGTTTGGTAACAGATTTGTTTCTTTGGTGGCTTTTCATACTTGTATGGGCACGAGTTCCTTCTTACCTAGTTTTGTTTATGCTTTGAGTTCTGTTGTACTGATGACGCTTGTGGCTTTTCAGGTGTTGGAAGTTTCGAAACCAAAGTGACTCAGACCTGCCGGCATCCGGGTCTGAGTCAGAACTTGCCTATGTTGCCTTATTCTCGTATCAGTTTGGAAATCCAATCGCGGCAAAACGAATCAGTCCCGCTTCTTTTATTACTTCTATCTCTCGGATGTCCCGTATCGATAAGAACAGGTATTACCTGATCTGACGCCCACGGCGCGGATCGGTAACGGGGGTAGGACGCAGCTTCGGTTGTGCCACTCCCGGCACTCGATGATGACATTGTTCTGAGAGTGTGAAAAAACAACTTCTAACATTTTTCTATATTGCTTGTTATGTTTTGCCGTGCAGGTGAATCGAGGATTCGTGGAGAAGCTCAAAGACAACATGAAGACACTTAGCATTTTTAGGACTTAGGATCTAGAACTTTTAGGATCAATGTAATTCCTTGTAACATTATCTCTGAAATGTGAAGTAATCTTCATTTCTTGTATGATGAGATTTTTTATGAAATAAAATTCCCAAAATTTGAATTCATTTATATTTTATTCTTAGTTTAAAAAATATAAACATTTGTGGATAAATCCACAAGTATTTAAATTCATTAACATAGTCATAAAACATAAACACTCCCAAATGATATTCTTGTTTGTGCACTTGTCTCATCATCGGATTAAAATCCAATTTAAATGCTAACCAACCATTTCATAACCCAACACGGATGTGCACCATAATCACAACAGTTTCAGCATCAACAACAACACTACTCGTAATTAAATTCCACTGACCAAACGCCAAGAGCCACAAACCAACAATACCCAATCACGACTGTGCCTTAATAACAGAAACGGAAGCGCTTTGAAAATAAACCATGAGCGATGGAATGGATCTTAATCCAGTTGTGCTTGACAAATTTTAATACCGACCACATCAAATTGGCACCTTGATATAATTAGACCTGGTGATAGGTAAATGCCTCAAAAAATAGTGTATCAAACGCCTCAGAACTTAATAATAGCCTGTCTTCAGGGAATTAGCAGAATTTGCGTAAAATGACCAAAATACCCCTGGAACCAAATCTGCAAAACAAAAACCTCCATAACTTGTTAGTGGTTAGCAAATGTACATATGAGATGATATGCGAAATGACTGACTAAATATAAGGGTAAAATTTGGGGTATTACACAAGGCATTATTATTTCGGCGTCACTTGAATAAAGTCCTGGATAGACCAGTTGCATAGGCTTTGTCCTGGCTCGCTGGGCTTGATCCATGAATCCATGTCACAGTCGCTATCTCCATCTTCACTGTCAGACACGGCATTGATCTGTTCAAAACGGACCCCTCCTGGAGTAAACACAATCGGCCCTTTGAACTTTGGCGCTTTCTGTGATGAAGATGACGACGAAGGGCGATACCCTAAGCCAAACTTGTCCTGCTTAACAGGAATCTCCAGAACTTGACCCCAACCTTTGGTCTCCCCGGCCTGAACTACCGCTTGGGTTTCTCTGTACGACGACATAGCCACTTCTGGTCCACTGCTTACGACAGGAGATTTATCTCGGATCTGCACCCCTTCAAAGGCTTGGCACAATGTCTCATGGATCTCTCCATCCACTTCGACATATTTGAATGACGACAGGTGACTAACCAGGATGTCTTCCTCCCCACATATGGTGACAATGCTACCACCGACCATATACTTAAGCTTTTGGTGCAACATAGACGTTGCAGACCCTGCAGCGTGAATCCAAGGTCGTCCAAGCAAACAGCTATAAGCTGGCTGTATATCCATAATATAAAACACGGTGTCAAACACCTCTAGACCGACCTGGATTGGAAATTTCAGTTCTCCAAACACGGACCTTCTAGTCCCGTCAAAATCTCTCACTACCAAGTCGCTTGGCGTGCAGATTACACCTCGGGTATCTAGCTTCAACAATGCCTTCTTAGGCAAAACATTCAAGGACGAACCAGTGTCAACAAGGACATGAGACATAATAGTGCCCCTACACTCAACAGAAATATGCAACGCACTTTTGTGGTTGCGGCCCCTGGGTGTCAAATCAAAATCTATAAATCCAAGGCCATGCCCCACATTCACGTGCGCAATCACTCCTTCGAGCTGATTCACAGATATCTCCTGGGGTACATAGGCAGCGTCAAGAGCTTTCAGCAAAGCATTCCGATGAGCCTCAGAACAAAGCAACAATGACAAAATCGAGATCTTAGAAGGAGTCTGCTGCAGATGATCGACAATTTTATAATCACTCTTCCGAATTAACCTCATGAATTCTTCCACATCTTTGGTCAAAGCCTCTTTTTCCTTCTCTTGAGAAGGTCCCTCTTCATTGACTTTACCTTTCCCTTTCACAATTCTCTCAACTTCTACTTCTGGTGACACAAAGATTCTACCACTGCGGGTTATGCCCCCTGCCCCTACAAGGTTATCAACCGACCCTACCGGCGGGCTTGCCAAGTTAATCTTTTCTCCATTGCAATAAACTTCCGCCCCATAATTCTAAGGGATGGCTTTAGTGTTTTCATACGGGATGGGTCCAGCTTTGGTTATTTTAATAGTTGGCCTCTTGGGAGGCGTTGATATCGTGACAGTCTTGAACGGAATCGTAATCGTTGCAACTTCGCCCTGCCTTTCAGCTATTGCCTCAACAGGCTTCTCTTCAGCAGTACGGTCGAATTGCAGTGTTCCTTCATCAATAAACTCTTGAATACCTCTTCTCAAGTTATCACAACCCTCAGGCCGGACCAAACAATCAACACAATCAGCATCACAACCAGGGAACACTCCCCCTTTCAACAACCTGCTCTTGATATAACTCAGAGGCGTCTTCAACTCATCCACATTCATGATCAAATTCAAGATGGTATCTTCCAAAATTGCACCCACCTGCGCAGATCCGTGAGCTGGCATCGGATTTTTCTCAATGTCGGGTGCCTCATTACCGAAGTTTATAGCCTTGCTATCTAACAAATCTTGCACCTTGTGCTTGAAAGCATGATAGTTCTCGATGTTATGACCGGGTTTCCCGGAGTGGAATTTGCAATGCGCATTAGCGTCATAACCAAAAGGAGGCGTGCCCTTTAACGAAGCCAACGTCCTTTTCTCAACAAGCTGCAGCTGTAACAAAGTTGGAAGAAGTTGAGCATACGGCAATGGAGGAGCATCAAATACTCTTTTCACAGCCTTATCCTGACCTTGATATCTTTGCGGAGCAGAATTCTATCGTCCTTGTTGCTGTTGTGGTTGTTGTTGCTGTTGAGGTACAGGAATTGTCACACTAGCAATCTGTTGCTGATGGTATTGGCTTCGACCTCTACCTCTTCCTTGAGAGCTGTATACTGAATTAGTATCCCCCTGTCTCTTGTTTCCAAAAGCCCTTTTACCACCTCCCGCTGAGGTTGACTCTCCCGCTTGAATCTTACCAATCTTGACACCATTCTCGATACGTTCCCCCAAGAGTATCAACTCAGAAAAGTTACTCGTTGTACAATTGATAAGCCTGTCATAATATAGCCCAGAGAAAGTGCCCACGAACATATCCACCAACTCACGCTCCACCATGGGTGGGTGCACCCTGGTTGCAAGCTCATGCCACCTCTGGGCGTACTCTTTGAAAATCTCGCCATTCTTCTGAGAAAGATTTTGGAGTTGGACCCTGTTCGGCACAAGGTCGCTGTTATATTGGTAATGCTTGACAAAGGCTTCTGCCAACTCCTTCCAGCTACCAATCTGAGTAGGCTCTAACCCCATATACCATTCCAATGACGGTCCTGACAAGCTATCCTGGAAAAAATGCATCAGCATCTTTTCGTCATCAGAGTAGGCGGACATTCTCCGATAGTAAGATCGCACGTGAACTCTCGGACAAGTATCCCCCTTATACTTATCAAAAGTGGGCGCTTTGAATTTGAGTGGCACCCTCAAACCAGGAACCAATCCCATGTTAGCCACGTCCAACCCCGTGGAATTCTGATTAGCAAGATTTTTCATCTGTTCCTCCAACATTTTGAACCTTCTGTCATTGTCAGTGGGCATCTCAAGATCCCTTCCTGGCGGAGGGAAAGCACCTTCCTGACGATCTTCGCCCCAGTGAGAATCCCCCTTGTCATACCCAGCATAAGCAGTATTAGGTCCAAAACCAGCCTGGTTGAACCTGGGACCGTACCCCATATTACTAAAACCCTGATTTCCAACACCTGACCCAAAACCAGCATTGTGAGCACCCATTCCAACACCATTGTTGCTTGCATTGCCAAAACCTGCGTTACCGAAGCCCTGATTGCCGTAACCCAGATTTCCATAACCCGGATTGACATAGCCTTGATTACCACCAAAACCAGCATTTCCAACACCAATACCCATACTAGTATTCCCAGCACCAAGACTAGTATTCCCAATTCCAACATTGAAACCAGCATTCCCAGCACCAATATTACCGTTGGTTTCCACATGCCCATTATCGCTACCAGTCACATTTTTGTTCCCAGCTCTGTTACCATTCTCGGTCGTATTGAGGACAACCACTGGTACAACATCACCAGCTTGGAGAGTCTCGCCATGAGGAGGATCAGTAGCAACTCTGCCATGTAGCACACCCTGACTGTCAACCCTGGAGATCAGAGGCTGCACCAGAGTTTGAAGTTGCTCCTGGCCCTTGGCCACAGTTTCCATCACTTGCATGAACTGCGCCATCCTGTCGCGCATCTCCTACATCTCAGTTTGCATCTGATCCATGGCTTTCTTGCAGTTGCTTCTGGTAGAGTAGCGATGAATTCGCTGATCGGAAATCATGGAACCTGCATAGACAGAGGGTTAGGAGAAGAGCTAAAGGTACCTGCTATGCAAATGATTTATGCAAATGCAAACGTGTGTCTGTGCTTTAAGGAGATTTCTCCCCCGATTCAAGTGCCAAAGTGTCAGTGCTGATAACAAGAAGTCCGGATCCAATCACTGAAATAACATCTCATATATATATATATATATATATATATATATATATATATATATATATATATATATATATATATATATATATATATATATATATATATATATATATATATATATATATATATATATATATATATATATATATATATATATATATATATATATATATATATATATATATATATATATATATATATATATATATATATATATATATATATATATATATATATATATATATATATATATATATATATATATATATATATATATATATATATATATATATATGGGCCAACAAGGCAGCAGTACAAAGTCAATGAATACATGGAGAATCAATAGCATGACCTCGACCAACAAGCCTGGTGATGGTCAGCCTACAACAAGAATCAGGAAAATACAAAGGGCTACAAAGATAATCAAGTGCGACAACGGGCACGAAACTCTTCTAGTAACTCTTTTGTCTTGGGGTGATCAGGTCGAGTGAGTAACCCTTCAACAAGCAACTCTCTCTGCATAATAGTGCACTGAAGTCCTTCAACAGAATCTTCCCATGCGTCTTGGCCAAAACAATCCTCTAACTTTCACTTCTTAGACTCGAACCTCTGCTTGCGATCTTTCAGGTTAGGGAGAGCCTTGTTTAGCAAATCTTCAGTGGCATATCTGCGAGAAGTTTCCTCATCAAACATCTTCTCACTAGCCTTCACCTGATCCTTTAATTTGGAGATCTGTTGTTTCAGTTTGTCCTCCCTGTCTTTGTTGCTGGCCATAGTGTCATTCCACTGCTGATTGAACTTGGAGATTCTCCGGTATGCTTCATCCAGATTCTGCTTCTTGGTGGCCAATACATCTATGACAGATTTGAAGTCTAGACCCAAACGTTCACGATCAGCTATCTGCTTGGTCAACTCCGTGCCCAACCTGTTCACTAACTCTGTCTGCTTCTTGAAAGAGTGGACGGCTTCGTTTCTCTCGCTTCTAACCTATGCCAGCTCTTTCTCTAACTCTTCATTGGCCTTTTTCAGCTCTTCCTTCTCAGCTAACACCTGATTGTACTGCTAAATAGACACGGTAGTAGGCTCTTCGACCACTGGAAGGCACTCCTGCTTAGCAGGTGGAAATGGCATCCCTATGGTCTCTGCTCTGGTCTTGATCCAGGTTACATAAGGAGCATAAGCTTGACTATTGCTTTTACCCAACAATGATTTTCCTCGTCTATTGATATCATTCCAGGCATGTTGAATCTTAGATAACATATCCCCCTCTAGAAGACCTGTGAGGTACAGAGATTCTTGCACATCTTCATCCTTTGGCGGACCTCTCAAAGCATATGCAAACTGTCTGACGAGTAGAGATGGATTATAGTTGATACAGCCATTTCTTCCAATCAAAGGCACATTTGGAAACCCACTGCAGCTGAATATGACTTCAGTACCCAACATATCTCTATCAAACCAAACAACACTCTCTGCTGATAAACCCATCAAGCGCTCAGACCACTCAGTTGTGGCTGCAGATGAAGCAAAGAGACCCTTCTTGGGCAGGTGACTATCAAACCATCTGTAGAGTAAGGGCACACAGCATGATACATTCTTACCCCTTATGTTTTCGTTCTTGTAATGGACGGAATGATATACATCACCAATCAAGGTAGGAACTGGATTCCCTGATGCAAAGATATGAAAGGCATCCAAGTCTACAAAATCAGGCATGTTGGGAAACAAAATGATGCCATAAATGCAAAGGGCGAGAATGGCGTTGAATACGATCCAACAACCGTCTTTGGCACACTGTTGGGCTTTCCTAACTAGGAACTGTAGAGAAAATCCAGGAACCCCATTCCAACTGGACAGAATCAACTCAGAGGCATCCAGATGAAGAGAAAGAGCTAAATTAGCCAGATCAGGCTTAGCATCCATATGAACAAAAGGCATCTGACTCTTAATAGGTACACCCACCAACTCAGCATACTCCTCTAATGTGGGTGCAAGAATGAAGTCCGGGAAAGTGAAGCATCTCAATGGAGGATCATAGAACTGCAGCAAGGCATACAACCCGTTCAACTCATATGCCGAAGGTTTACGAACCAGACTGAGCAGCTTCCCATAAGATTTCCTGAATTCCCCTCTCACTGTATCATCGGCCAAGGCAATCAAACTGGACAACAAAGCAACATTTGGGGTAGGGAGCTTGTAGGCCACATTCTTCTTTGAAGATCCCATGATAGCACAACAGAAGGCAAGAAAACCAGAACCGGGGGATAATATGCACCTGCAACACAGACACACGTTAATGATATGCAAATGAATATGCAAAATGCAAAATGCAAAATGCAAACATGCAACAGGGGATCAAGATGGTGTTGCTAAGAAGATCAAAGCTCTGATCCAACACAATCACAACACTGCTCTGATAATACAACCCTGAAGAGGACGAATAAATATGCACTTTCGAGAACAAACACATCTCTGACGATAAGAACCCTCTGAACCCAACAACACTGATTCACTGTCAAGAAAACCAGGCAGTCTGAAGGTTAAGGTTTCCTGCAATAACCCGACCCCGCTCACAGGTATGGACCTAATCACAGACAAGGTATGGCATCCTATGTGTTTCCCAGTGTCACAGACTTTCAAGAACGATGATACGATACCCAGAAGGTGTGGCATCATCATCTCTTGAAGTGGCCTCACTCTACTGAGTCACAAATGATCGGTCCCCAGAGTCGACAATCCTCCAAACCAACAACCCCTCAGGCCCAAAGGGCCGGAAAAGAAGTCAACCGGGAGAACCTCGTCTGAGCGTGGATTTCATGAGACACTAGTGCCTGCAAAGCAAGCATGCGCCCACTAATTTCCACAACTAATGCTAAGTACACTCAAGCCTGGGTCTGGCTTCTCACTCATCAGAGCCCTTTCCCACAACAGCACAATAACAATATCATACTGAAAATAAAATGCGGAAAGTAAAATGCGATAAATAAAACCCAACAGGTAAACACACAAGCGCTAGGATTGACTCGCATAGGGAACCAGAGTCCCCAGCAGAGTCGCCAGCTGTCGCTACCGCGAAAATAAGGTGTCGGAAAAACAGAAGAGTCGCCACCTTTCGTTATTTATCCCTTAGAACGGGAAAGGAAACGATCGGAAAAACATGACGAAAAGGTATAAGACAAGGTCATCGCAACCATGTCTGGGTTCGGGAGTCGGTTACGCAAGGGGAAGGTATTAGCACCCCTCACGTCCATCGTACTCGATGGGATCCACGCTTGTTGTGTTTATCTGACGGGTTTGTTATACTATCTACGCTAAAAGTATGGTCTAAAAGGAAAATAAAATGACTCAGCAGAACACAGCAGTTCTATGCCTACGTATTCCCGTCTGGAACGAGAAATCAGAGTCAACGTAGTTTGCCTAACTACGGGTTACGGAGGAAGGTTGCTTGCCGAGATATCGCATCTCGTGCCAACATACTTTCACACGGTATGAAAGATCAGATCTGACGTAGTTCGGGAAATGAGAGACACAAGTTTGTCTTTTTTATCCGAGTAGGGTTAACAGACGGTTCCAGCAGTTTGGTGTATGCAGCTCGCTCGATGGAGACTTAGGCGTATCGTTTGCGGTAGAAGTAGAACCGGGAGTTAACAGAACTCTCCTTCTGAAAAGGGTTTCCAAGAATTAAAGGTCCCAGAGGACAAAAAGAGTTTGACCTTTGTTTTTTGTTTTTTAGAGAAGTATCTTTTATGGATGTTGGCAACTGATATCGCACTAGAGACTATGACCTGAGAATGAATGTGTCGCATGTCACCCAAAGGGTGCCATACTAAACATCCAGACTGTTGAAAATAAACTCTTCAACAACCCTTTCTCAAGTAGCTTAAGGCACGTAGCGTACGACGTCAATTAACCTTTATTACTGTATCTTGATTTGTTTGCAGATGAGAAAAGAAAGGACGCACTAAAGGGGAACTGATCCAAACCTAATGTTGTCATGCAAAATTGATCCTATGGTTGAGGTTAGGAGGGAATCTACCTAATATTATCATGCATGGTTAGAACCCTAATGTCTGTCATAACTTCTCTTGAATAAGAGAAGTCAGAGTTCCTAGGGGAACATGGCAAAGGAAAACAACAGCAGAAAGAAATAACTGTACAGAAACAACTGTAAATAAAATGCATGCAATGCAACAAACAAGCAGAAGGAGCCAAGCTCAACTTCTAGAGCAATCAAGCCCAAAGGCAACACACAAAACACAGGCAAGGGAGACAGACTCAACCTTAAGCCAGCAAGCAAAGCCAGATAATAACAGTCAAGCAGAGGGAGACAGACTCAACCTCTAAATGCAGACAAGCAAAGGGAGCTATTCTCAACCTTTAGAATGCTCTTAGGCCTAGATCACTATATGAGTCCTAGTCTAAATGCAACACACAGTCAATCAGTCACACAAGCAAAGCAGAGCAGTCAGAACAAATAGCAGACAAAATAGCAGACAAACAGCTCAACAGCAAAGCAGATAAACAGCAAAACAAACAAAAAGGCTGCAAACAACTTCAAATCCAAGCCATCTTCAAGAGAGGTCTTCATCTTCATGCTTCAACAAGCTCCAACACAAGGGAAGAGAATTAACATCAAGATTAATGGATGATGAAGGGAAGCAGGAAGGAAACCAAAGGAATCCATCTTGACACTCAACCAGTCATCTGAGACAGGCATCCTCAAAGGTTCTACCTCTTGTGAAATGCCACACATCCTTCCAAAGGAAATATGAGGCTTTCACATAGGGACCTTGAATTATGGGATTAGAATGGAAAGCAATCAAAGCAATCCATGTTTACTTGAAGAAAGAGAAAGCAACTAAGCTCTTCCTAAACCCTAATTGAACAAGCTCAAAGAAAGCTACTAAAAGAAGGCCTAAACACCAAATCAAGCACCACCATCAAGCAAACAGAAGCTTATACATGTCTAAAGCACCATCAAAGAAGATTGACAAACCTATTATGAACTAAAGGCAACCATTGAGTTCAATCTAAAGCAAGTGCTATGTTGAAAGCATCTTAAACTAGCCTAAGTACTAAATCTATGAAAAATACTAAAACACCTCCTAAAATCCTAAGAAATTTTATAAGGGAACCTAAACATGTTAAGGACCTATAGTAGAAAGATCAGGGATCAAATCAAAAGGGAAGGTCACCTAAAAAATCCTAGATCACAAGGTATCAAATGAAAACCCTAAAATGGAAGGTCTAAAGATCCTAATCCAAAACAGAACCTAATTTTATCTTAAAAATATTAATTAAATCCTATGGGATCATGCATTTCTAATCTACCATCTAGCCAAAAATCATCCCCAAATTCAATACCAATTAAAAGAACAAAAATCAGCAAAAAGATGGACAAATAAGCCAAATTAAAGAAATTAAAGAAAATGCAAAAAATCAAATTAAATGGAAAATTGCATGAAAATAAAATGTAAAAGAATCATAAAATCAGAAATAAAATCAGGAACATGCTCATATTTTTGTGGTATTTTCCTGATCAATATTGGATTTTCTATGAATTTAAAATGAAACAAACAATTAAAATAAAAGAAAATCAATTAAACAAAATTTAAATGCTGAAATAAATGAGAGGCGTTGGATGGAATGACTGGTCAAGCTAATCTGAGGTCTCACAGGCTGCCACCTCATTTAATGGAATGCAGCGTTTGGTTTAAGTCTATGTCAATTCTCAGGTTAAGTCGTGGCCATTGGATGAGGGGACTTTGTCAACATTCTAACCAGATCCAAGGTTGCACACTTCGTCTTCCTCGTTTAAAACCTCAGATGGAGGGAAACAGCAGCGGTGGCCGGAGAAGACGCTGGTCGTCTTCTCCGGCGCGACATCACACGCAGGTCCTCAAACCTCAACCAAAACTATACAGTCTCACTCCAAATTTCATGTAGAGTCTAAATTTTATGTTCATTTTCCCTGATTCCTTCTAGATCTTAAAATACGATAACAAACAGAAATCACACCACATCCTTGTTGCACCCCAAAATTTGCTCAACCTTTTCTTGCCTGATTTATGTTGCATTGCATTTCATTTGCATAGTTGCATCATTGCATAGTCTAATCATTTGCATATCATAGCATAACATGCATCCAACAAGGGATCAAGGATTTCTATCAAGAGAAGATCCTAGCAAGAGGTCTTATCTAAGGGTAAAAGTAATCCAAGCCATCAAGAAATGATTTGAAGTCTTGAGAAGTTTGAGTGCCTACATGGGGGTTTTGCTCCTATCTTGAGGAATGTTGAGAATCATCAGTGGGATGAGAAGCATGGAATGTGAATTTGAGGTGTGTATGGATCTCATGGGATGTCCATAGGGCCTTATTGAAGCTAAGGCAAGTCATTGATTCAAGTGTGAGAGCCATAGTTGAGGTGCAGTCAACTAGGGTTTCATCTGGGTCAACCCTATTTCAATCGAGTAATGGATGAGCATCAAGGCCTACCTTGAGGTCAAGGGATTCATGGATTAGTATTTTGATACATGTTTGGTGTTGTGCCAAGGTTAAGCAAAGATAGATCAAGGATGTGGGAAGTTGCTAAATTAGGGTTTCAGTGTAAAATCCCCTGTTTAGTGCCTAACTTCAAAGCCACATAAGTCAGAATACAAGTTTCAAATGGATCTTTGGCCAACATGAAACTTGTAGAGCTTCTCAATACCTTTAATTTGAGTACTAGAAGTCTTCAAGAAGTTTTGTATAACTCAAGTTATGGTCTTTGCAAATTACAGGTCACCAGAGGACACTGAAATTTATCTGTGAAAGTCACTTGACTTCCGAGCAACTTTTGCCCTTCAAGGAGTTTTCAAATGGATTCTTGGCCAACATAAGACTTGTAGATCTTGATCTTATATTTCCTTAGAGTAATAGAAGTCCTCAAGGGGACTTATGGAACTCAAGTTATGATCTTGGCAATCCAGGGGTATTTTGGGCATTTGTGATTATATGTCATTTTCAAGCATGTGCCAAAATCTCCATATTCCACTCCTCAAATGGAAAATTGTTCAACTAGAAAGTTGCTCAAAATAGGGTTTTAACCTTGATCATGCATCAAGGAAGGTTTGAATTGGCTCATATGAGAAGTTGGTTTGAAATGGCTTTTTAATGAAGAATTTAAAATCATTTAAAAGGCAAAATTGTGATTTCTTGATTTCATGGCTAAACCAAGCAATGTTACATACCAATTTGATCAGAAAACATGTTTTAAAGATGATGACATTATTACATTTTTGATTTGTGGTCATTTGCACATGGTTTCACTTTGTTACTTAAGATTGAAGAAACATAACCATCCAATGCCTTAAGATCAAATACAAGGGATATGCACATCTAATTCAGTTCTAATTATCATGAGGAGAGAATTTCAGGTGAAATTGGGGATTGAAACAGAGCAAGGCACAATTTGAGCATATGAGATTTTGGAGGAAAGTGAGAAATTGAATTTCTCATTGTGGTTGTTACAGAACTTTCTAGAGGGTTCTATTGGCTTCTATATAAGCATTGCATTGGGTTCAGGTAGTTTTTTGGCAAGGATCAAGCAAGGAATCATAGAGAGCTATTGAGTTTTCTCACCTCCAACTCAGAATCGGTTTTGGAGTTGCAAGCTTATTCAAGCCAAATTGAAGGTTGAAGAAGCTTCATTGTGCATCACTGATTGTGTCTGAAGAGTCTGGGAGCTTGAATTGAGCATTTGCCACCTCTGTTGATCCAATTTTTCCAGGTATGTAAACCTTCAATTTCCTCATAATCTTGGAAGAATTGGATAGTATCTTGCATGTGGTTAGGGCCTAGGATGTATGAGGATCGTTTCTGGATAGGTTTGGGAGCAATTAGAGACCAAATTAGGGTGATGCTATTTTCTGTTGAAGCTTGTATCTCCTTGTTCTTGAAGCTTTAATGGTGTTTGAAGGTTGAGAATTGATCAGGGAGAAGTGTAGTACACAATGGGATCATTAATTTTAGGGTTTGAGGTGATTCAAGATTTGTGATTTTTCTGCAACTACCATCGGGTTTGGAGTTTAAGTGAGAATCAATAAGAATGAGGATCATATTCGTGACCAGGGTGAAATTTGGAGTGGATTAGGGTTTTTAATTGGCTTGTTTGGTGAGGTTTAGGGTTTGCTTCACCGGAGAAGACGGTGGCGCCAAGCTCAGGCCACCGTCTGTGTTTTCCCCCCTCAGTTTGAATATTTTGGGGACGATGAACCACCACCCTCAGATCATGCTTGGACTTTGACTAAGGACCTGATCCAATGGCCACGATGGCGTTTCAATAGCAGAAGGGAGTTTGAACCTCACAACGCAACGTTTCATTTAATTTGCTGGATGGGCTTAATGAATCCTTGCTAACCACACCTCCTTTTGAGGCCCATTGAGAATTATAACGTGTTTAAGTTGCTATTTGCCACAGCGTTTTTCCTTTTTTTCAATTGATTTTTTGAGTTGTTTAATTTGGTTTGGGCTTAGTGATGGAATTGATACGCGCACCCCCAATTGGGCCCATGTCTGGATTACAACTAATCTTAATTGCTAAGCAACACGCCGCTTTATTCATTTTCTTTCTATTTTCTTTTATTTTCATATTTTTCACATAGTTAGAAATTAATTCACTATAAATAGAAAAATAAATCATTTTAGGCTAGATTTTTTTTCCCTAACTCCTTAAAAAATGTAGAATTTAATAGGATTGAAAAATAGTTAATTCATGCATTTTATATTTTATTTTCATTTTTTGCATTTTAATTGGTTTTATTTTCAATTTGTTTGGTATGCCATTTTGCTGACTTTATTGTGAATAATTGGTGATGAATTTTGAGTTGATTCTTATTGGGATAGTTATCTTAGATATGTATGTACCCATAGTAATTTTCTCATATTTTTGTGAGAGAATTTTAGGCTAGTTTGAGCATTGGACATTAGGTGGTTTAGAATTAGGGTTTCAAGATGATACCTTTAGATTTAGGGCATAGTTTAGGGTCCAAATGAATGGTTAACCCCCTGGATTTTTTATGAGAGATTCATAAGAGGTTTAGGAACCCTTAGTAATTTTTGTAGGATTTTACAATCACTTTTGGTATTTTAAGTAGAATTAGTTTTAAGACTAACTTCTAGGTGTTTCTGATGAACTAATTTGACTAGTTTGTTTCAATAGTTCCCCTTAGATTAGGGTGGTGTTGCTTTTGAGCTTGGATGATCATGAAGACCAATTGAAGGTGCTTTGGAGAGCTTGAAGGAGCTTGGAGTTGAAGACTTCTCATCTGTTGGAGTGCTTGTCAGAAGCTTAAGAGAACTAGGGTTTTAGGAAGAGCATCAGAGTAGTTTTGCTTCTTTCTTCAAACATGGAGTATATTGTTCATCTCCATTCAATCCAATGACATAAAGTCCTTTTGAAGAAGTATCATCTCTCCTTAGGAGGGATGAAGGGCATGCTTTAAAAGTAGAACTTTGAGGATGCCAGTCTCTCACAGTGTTAAGTTCTCAGTGACTTCCCTTGGTTGTCATTGAGCTTCTTAACATTCCAAATTGATCTTGTTGAATGATTCTCCCTTGGAGGTGCTTGTTGAAGCTTGTTAAAGGAAAAGATGAGGTTTCTTGTTGAAGCTAGGTTTTTGTTTGCTTGTTGAAGCTAGGAGCTTGTTGAGGTCAGGAGCTGGTTGAGGATGTTTACTGGTTAGGGTTTGAGCTTGCTTAAGCTGGGAGCTTGTTGAAGCCTGGTGCTTGTTGAAGATTGAAAGTTTATTGAAACTTGAAGATAGGAGTTATTCATGGAGAGGAAGGTTGTTGCTATCAACTTTTTGTTGGTTAATCATTTGTTGCTGGCAGAGCTGCTGTTTGCTGTAGGAGTTTGGTGCTGCTGCTTGGGTTGCCTCCTCTGCTTTGGGGTTTTGTTTTCTGTATTGTTTGTTGGCTTGTGTAGCTTGCCCCCTAGGTTTGAGGTGAATGTTGATTCACTTTGCCTGTTGTTTTCCCAGGTTCGAGGTTGAGTGGGACTCCCTTGCCTCGCTTGTATTGCTGCATTGCATGCATTTTACTGTATTTTCTTGCTTTCTTTTCTGTTTATCCCCTAGGATCTCTGATTTCCTCTGTGCAGGAGGGAATTATGACAGACATTAGGATTCTTATCCATGCATGACAACATTAGGTTAGTTTCCCTTGCAACCATAACGTTAGGGTCTTTCTCTTCTCATCTCAAAACAATTCAAAAATACAGTAATAAGGTTAATCAACGTCGTACGATACGAGCCTTAAGCTATTTGAGAAAAGGTTGTTGGAGGGTCACTCTTCAGTAATTTGACTACTTAGTATGGTACCCTTAGGGTGACATGCGACGTAGTCACTCTCAGATCATAGTCTCTAGTGCGTCAGAGATTGCAAACAAACTAAAAAAACACTTCTTTCGTAAAAGATTCAAAACAAACATCAAAGTTGTGAGGGAAAACTGTCTCACAACATACGTTCTCAAGTTTCGATGATGACAAAGTACAACCTCGGATGAATCGGAGTCGTCATGCATACTTACGATGATGACAAAGTACAACCTCGGATGAATCGGAGTCGTCATGCATACTTACGATGATGACAAAGTACAACCTCAGATGAATCAGAATCGTCATGCAATACTTAACATATTACATCCTTCCTATATCCTTTTAAATCATCATATTTAATTGACAATATATGTGACTAATGTTTGGTCGTGACAAGATGCACGAAACAACAAACATATTCATGTTTTTGCAGATTTTTGAACCATGAGCCGACCATACCGTCAGCACACAGTTTCATTCAGTTCACACGGGTCAGCGCATGGAACCATGCGTCGACCGCTGACTTGGCGCATGCAGGTTTAAGAATCTCACGGGTCAGCGCATGAAGATCATGCGTCGACCGCTGACTCGGCGCATGACAGTTTGAGAATCACACGGCTCAGCGCACGCCGACCCTATGGTCGACCGTTCGCGCGCAGAAACAGAAATTCTGCTATGTTTCATTGATCTGTCAACTGTCTGTTTTGTATATTACTATAAATAGCTGTCTTTTCAATTTTAACAACTAACATTTTTTTTACAACATTTTTTAACAACATTTTTGAAAGCATTGTGAGAAAGTGTTCAGGTCAAGAAACGTGAAAGAGGTGCATCAGTGTTCTTCATCTTCATCGTTCAATCAACTCACAAATCCTCAAATTACAGATAATCAATTTTTTGCTGCGGTTTGTGGTTTGCTCGACGGTGATAAGGTTCGAACGCGTGATTGAAGATCCGGTTCGAGTGGAAGCTGGTGCAGGTGTTTCTTGGGAGAAAACCTTGAGGTTTTACCTATCAAGACTACAGGTTTTGAAGGCTTTTGTTACGGAATCGTCGGTTCAACAATCAAGCGAGTGCGAAGGTGATTGATTAGCGGAAGGTTGATCAATCTAGTAGCTAGGGCGTTGAAAGGTTGAAGACGTTCCGGGTTCAATTTGGGTGTGTCTAAGATCAGCCGTGCCGAAGGTTTGATCAACGGAAGAGTTGTCAATAAGGTGGCTGCAATCGGAGGTCATTCACATCAAATTGGAGGACTTGATTCATCTTGAATCAAGGGGCAAGAAGTGGTAGAAATTATCAGCATCATTGAGATTGTTTGTATCAATTGTCTATCGATTCTTGTGTATAACTGTTCTACCAAACAGGTGATATCTATTCAATACATATCTCAATTCTCTTTGTAGAATTGAGGGCAGACGTACCCCAACGCGAGGACGACTGGGGGAACTGCCTCATCAAATCTTGTGTTCCTTTATTTTCTGCATTTTCAATTACAGCTTAAAAATTAAGTGATTCTAGAATAAGTGATTTTGTCAAATTGTAGTATTGATTGAGTGAGTTGGTGAAACACTGTTTTTTAACTACTAAGTACAATAGAAATACTGTACTAAGGCTTTTTCAATCACTCATTCAACACAAATATCATTTAAGGTATTTGTGCACACCAACTGTTCGACAAAAGTGCTGAACTAAAATTGCCTTAATTTTGCTGCTAGTTTTGGTGTAATTTTTGATCATTGGAATAAGGAAAGAGTACGAGTGAATCACATCTGAGTTTTGCATAAAAGTGTGTAGTGATTTACTATCCGTTATCGTCTTAAATTCATCTGCTTGACGCATATCCGGCTCTCCAATAGTTGTTCGTTTTAGACTATATTTTCCAAGGCCGCTTCCGCATTTGAAAACAATTTTGAAAACCAATTTTATTGGTAGCGCCACTCAAATTTTTAAAAGGGATCTATTCAACCCCCCCTTCTAGATCCGTGCCTTAGTCTAACAAGTGGTATCAAGAGCTCCGGTTCTCCGGTGCTTCAAATACAACATTGATAGAATAATGGCCAACGAACCAAAAGGGGCGTACAATAGAGCTCCCGTTTTTAACGGTGAAAATTATAGCTATTGGAAAGACTGTATGCGGGTGCACATTAATTCCATAGATAGAAAGATATGGAACGTTATTCTCAATGGTCCGATTGAAATAACCATGACAAATGAGAATAACGAAGTTGTGCCAAAGCCCGAAGCACAATGGACCGACGACGATGAGCGAAAGTATAATTACGATTGGAAAGCTAAGAACATTCTAATCTCCTCATTAGGTGTAGATGAATACTACCGTGTATCCCATTGCCCTACGGCTAAGACTATGTGGGATGCACTACAAATTGCCCATGAGGGGACAAACGATGTTAAGTTGGCTCGAATCAACACTCTTATACAAGAGTTTGATCTTTTTTTCATGGAGCAAGGGGAAACCATTGCTGACATGCAAAAGAGATTTACTCATCTCATAAACAGATTACATTCACTAGGAAGACCTATTTCCAATGATCTTGCTACTAATAAAGTTTTGAGATGTCTTAGCAGGGAATGGCAGCCGAAAGTGACCGCCATCAAAGAGGCAAATGATCTTACGGTATTAGACCTGACTACATTGTTTGGCAAACTACAAGAGCATGAACAGGTACTCTTGAGTCTTGACCAACATGAAAGGAAAGAAAAGAAGGACAAAGTAAAGATGAGTGAAAAGAAGTCAATAGCTCTTAAGGCTTCTTCCTCGAAGTCTAAAGCAAAAGAGCAAAGTGATTATTCTTCAAGCGACGACGAAGAAGAAGACATAAATGAGGACATGGGGCTGTTCGTTAAACGGTATAACCGGTACGTGAGAAAGAACGGCATCCAACATTCGGAGAAGAACCTGGTAAATTTCCGAAGGCAATCAAGGTTCTCCAAAGATGACAATCAAAAAGGCATAAAGACTAGAGGAACGTGCTATAAATGTGGAAAGCCCGGTCACTACAAACCGGACTGTCCAATGAACAACAAGGGAAAAGAAAAGGAATAATTGAAGTCACATAAGAGAGCATCAAAGCCTAGGAGGGCGTACATCGCATGGGAAAGCGACAGTGATTCTTCCTCCTCTAATGAAAGCACTAGTGATGAAGAAGAGTCCGTGAATCTATGTCTCTCCGCAAATCAGAAAAAGAAAAAGAAACAGGTACGTCACTCTAAATATAATATGTCATCTAATATGTCTCATTCCGAATTACAAACCGCATTCGATGTTTTACACAAGGAAGCAACTGAAGCCTTTAAGAAACTTGCTTCTAATAGAAGAATTTTTACATATTTAGAGCACAAAGTCTTAGAGTCCGAAAAGAAATTAGAGGACCTTAAGGCTTCCATTGTGAAAGATAATGAATCGGATTGTAAGGACAATAGTAATCCTTTCAACTTTGGTTGTGATACTTGTCATATTTGGCAAGGTGAGGTTAGAAACCTTAAGGCCAAATTAGACAAGGCACTTGAACCTAAAATTACATTTGCAATCGATAAAAAGGATTTTAGAAAAAGTATGATAAACCCATATCAAAAATATGCATATGTAATTAGGGATCAAGCAAGTGAAAGTGATTCTAATGTCGACTTTGTATGCTTTTACTGTTGCAAGAAAGGCCACTCCATTGGTAAATGTCGATTTAGGAGATTTCTTGTTCCTAAAGGCATCTACCAATGGTTGCCCAAACGCAACCGTCTTGTCGCTAACCTATTAGGACCCAATATGCCATTGGGTACCTCCCTTCTCTAAGTTATATTTTGACAGGTGAAATGTGTCGAGTCCACCGAGAGAAGATGGATT
Organism: Lathyrus sativus; assembly: GCA_963859935.3. Taxonomy (NCBI): domain Eukaryota; kingdom Viridiplantae; phylum Streptophyta; class Magnoliopsida; order Fabales; family Fabaceae; genus Lathyrus; species Lathyrus sativus. The sequence continues at coordinate 292,966,179 of OZ012741.1, forward strand.
CTTGATAGTGGGTGCTCAAGGCACATGTCTGGAGACATATCCTTATTCATAGACTTCGTGGCTAAGAAGAAAGGGTATGTAACATACGGTGATAACAACCGCGGAGCGATACTAGGTAAAGGTAGTATAGGTAATCCCTCCTCTACTACAATTTCCGATGTGTTGCTTGTCGAAAACCTTAAACATAATCTCCTTAGCATTAGCCAATTATGCGACAAAGGTTACAATGTTTCCTTTTCAAAAGATTTCTGCAAAATTGTGCATGAAAGTGATAAGAAGAATGTGTTTATTGGTTTTAGAGTAAACAATGTGTATATGCTTGACTTGAATGTGGTATCCCCAACAAGCGATCAATGTCTCATATCTATGAGTGAAGACTCATGGCTATGGCATAGGCGCTTAGCGCATGTCAACTTTGACTTACTCAATAAGATTGTCTCAAAAGATCTAGTACTAGGACTTCCCAAAATTAAGTTCACCAAGGATCACCTTTGTGATGCTTGTCAAAAAGGAAAACAAACGAGGATCTCCTTTAAATCCAAAAAGATTATTTCAACAACGAGACCTCTTGAACTACTTCATATGGACTTGTTTGGGCCGTCTAGGATCAAAAGTCTAGGAGGAAACTATTACGGATTCGTAATAGTGGACGACTTTTCTAGGTTCTGTTGGACCATCTTCTTAGTGAGTAAAAGTGACACGTTTGCCGCTTTTGAGAGATTTGCCAAGCTCTCCCAAAATAAGTTAAATACAAACATTGTGTCAATAAGAAGTGACCACGGAGGTGAATTTGAAAATCATTTATTTGAAGAATATTGCGGTAACCATGGCATCGATCATAACTTCTCGGCTCCACGAACTCCTCAACAAAATGGGGTTGTGGAGCGTAAAAACAGAATTTTAGAAGAATTGGGAAGAACAATGATTAATGATAGTGGTTTACCAAAATACTTTTGGGCCGACGCCATTAGTACGGCATGTTATGTTTTGAATAGGGTACTCATCCGCCCCATTCTAAACAAAACTCCGTATGAACTTTTAAAAGGGCGAAAGCCTAATGTTTCTCACCTTCATGTTTTTGGATGCAAGTGCTTTGTATTAAACAATGGAAAGGAAAACTTGGGCAAGTTTGATTCAAAAGCCGATGAAGGCATTTTTCTAGGGTACTCGCAATCAAGTAAAGCATATAGGATTTATAATAAAAGATTACTAGCTGTTGAAGAGTCTGTGCACGTTACGTTTGATGAGTCCTATCCGAGAAATGTCGGAAAGGATAGTGTTGTTCATGGTGCAGGTACATCCACAGAAGACATACTCAAAGGTGGCGAAACGGGGATTGATCAACCCGATAGAGTCAAAATTGAGGAGGATAAGGATGCACACCATGAGGTAACTGAGGAAGCTCATCCGCCTACAAACGATGATCTCCCTCAAGCTTGGAAGTCGTGTAAAGATCATCCAATTGACAATATTCTCGGAGACATCACAAAGGGAGTCACCACTCGATCTAAGCTAAGTAACTTTTGTTATCACTTCGCTTTCGTTTCACAAATAGAGCCTAAAAACCCCAAAGAGGCCCTACTCGATGAGCACTGGTTTTTATCGATGCAAGAGGAACTAAATCAGTTTAAAAGAAACGAGGTATGGGATCTTGTCCCTCCTCCGCGAGGCCATCGAGTAATCGGCACCCGATGGGTGTTTAGGAACAAGTTGGACGAAAACGGGGTAATAACCCGTAATAAAGCGAGATTGGTCGCTCAAGGGTATAACCAAGAGGAAGGCATCGACTATGAGGAAACTTATGCGCCGGTTGCCCGACTCGAGGCTATACGCCTTTTACTCGCCTTTGCATGTGCAAAGGATTTTAAGTTATTTCAAATGGATGTTAAAAGTGCGTTCCTTAACGGTCACATAAATGAAGAAGTATATGTGTCTCAACCTCCCGGTTTTGAATCTCATGAATACCCTGAACATGTTTACAAGTTAAATAGAGCTTTATATGGTCTCAAACAAGCTCCTAGAGCTTGGTATGAGCGACTAAGTAAGTTTTTACTTAATCAGGGGTACTCACGAGGAAAGGTTGACACTACACTCTTCATTAAACGTCAAGGAAAGCATTTGATTTTGGTGCAAATCTATGTTGACGATATTATATTTGGATCCACTAACATGAATCTCGTGAGAGAGTTTTCTGACCTCATGCAGGGCGAATTCGAGATGAGTATGATGGGGGAGCTCACATACTTCCTCGGCCTGCAAATTAAACAACTCCAAGAAGGGACATTCGTGAGCCAAACAAAATATTGTTTGGACTTGATCAAGAGATTTGACATGGCAAAATCCAAGGCCATAGACACCCCAATGCCTACATGCGTAAATTTGGATAAAGATGAAAATGGCAAGGACGTAGAGGTAAAACGATATAGAGGTATGATTGGTTCACTTCTCTATCTTACTGCGTCACGTCCTGATATTATGTTTAGTGTGTGCATGTGTGCACGATACCAATCATGTCCCAAAGAATCCCACCTAAAAGCTGTTAAACGAATTCTTCGATACCTGTCAGGTACCCCGAAGTATGGATTGTGGTATTCTAAGGGTAGTGATTGCTCGTTGGTAGGTTACTCCGATTCCGACTTTGCCGGGTGCAAATCGGATAGGAAAAGCACTAGTGGTACATGTCATTTGTTTTCAAACTCCTTGGTTAGTTGGCATAGCAAGAAACAAGTTTCAGTTGCTTTATCAACGGCCGAGGCGGAATACGTTGCCGCTGGTAGTTGTTGTGCTCAAATTCTGTGGATTAAGCAACAACTACTAGATTTCAATCTTAAACTTGAACGTATTCCTATCCTATGTGACAACACTAGCGCTATTAACCTTACCAAAAATCCCGTATTACACTCTCGCACTAAACATATAGAAATTCGACACCATTTTCTTAGGGACCATGTTGAGAAAGGTGATGTTGTATTTGAACACGTTGACACTAAAAACCAACTAGCGGACATTTTCACAAAGCCGCTAGCAACGGAACCTTTCTTTCATATCCGCCGAGAACTTGGCATCCTCGACATTTCGGAACGGGAATAATATTTGCTGATGTTATCTTATTTCATTTAAAACCATACTTTTGTACTTCTAACAAATTGACGTTTTTGCAAGTACAAGTATGTTGTTTATCAAGCTACTCCGGCATTAAGGTGATATTGTTCCATTTCTCTCTCTCTCTCTCTAATAACTCTCATGATCAACAATTGTATCGTTTGACCTATGTTGCATATGTATGACATTTTTTTTGTATGATAAATTGTTTGGATGCAAATTTTTTTGTGGCATTTTAGGTAGGCATCAAATATGGCTTGATATGTGACATTAAGTGCAAATCTACATTTGTGCATCCGAACTGAGCTACACACCAAATCTGAACAGTTCAATTTTTTTTTAACAAGAATGAATGAAAGATTTGCAGCTTTCACAACTGCCCATGGATACCAAGAAACAGTCGTCTCTCGCAGCATCAATCGCCTGAATCAAGCAGTGGATTACCTCACTGATATGGCTGATCCATATCGTTATCCGTCTTCCTTTGATATGGGCAAGGGACAAGGATATTAGTCATTTGTTTTTGCATTTGCTCATTCTCCATGTTGTTTTTGTTATCATGTTCTGTTTTATCTCTCCTAAGTGCACACTAATGTTTGTTTTACAGTCTTGATTCCTATAAAATGTTATGACTTATGTGTCCTTAATCTGGTTTAATCTATTTTCAATATGTTGCTCATTGTCAATATTTTGTGTGGATATTGGTATATGATTACTTATAACCTGTTGAGTATTTTGTTAATTGTTAATATGCCAAAACTTTACCTTTCTCCATCTCTTTTTGATGTTGTCAAAGGGGGAGAAAAGACAAGTAGATTGTAGACCACAACAGCTATGACTGTAAAAGAAAGGGGGAGCTTACTACTATGTTAAAGATATCGCATGTTGTGTTCACCAAGCTTCGCACAGGTTTGTCATCATCAAAAAGGGGGAGAATGTGAGGGAAAACTGTCTCACAACATACGTTCTCAAGTTTCGATGATGACAAAGTACAACCTCGGATGAATCGGAGTCGTCATGCATACTTACGATGATGACAAAGTACAACCTCGGATGAATCGGAGTCGTCATGCATACTTACGATGATGACAAAGTACAACCTCAGATGAATCAGAATCGTCATGCAATACTTAACATATTACATCCTTCCTATATCCTTTTAAATCATCATATTTAATTGACAATATATGTGACTAATGTTTGGTCGTGACAAGATGCACGAAACAACAAACATATTCATGTTTTTGCAGATTTTTGAACCATGAGCCGACCATACCGTCAGCACACAGTTTCATTCAGTTCACACGGGTCAGCGCATGGAACCATGCGTCGACCGCTGACTTGGCGCATGCAGGTTTAAGAATCTCACGGGTCAGCGCATGAAGATCATGCGTCGACCGCTGACTCGGCGCATGACAGTTTGAGAATCACACGGCTCAGCGCACGCCGACCCTATGGTCGACCGTTCGCGCGCAGAAACAGAAATTCTGCTATGTTTCATTGATCTGTCAACTGTCTGTTTTGTATATTACTATAAATAGCTGTCTTTTCAATTTTAACAACTAACATTTTTTTTACAACATTTTTTAACAACATTTTTGAAAGCATTGTGAGAAAGTGTTCAGGTCAAGAAACGTGAAAGAGGTGCATCAGTGTTCTTCATCTTCATCGTTCAATCAACTCACAAATCCTCAAATTACAGATAATCAATTTTTTGCTGCGGTTTGTGGTTTGCTCGACGGTGATAAGGTTCGAACGCGTGATTGAAGATCCGGTTCGAGTGGAAGCTGGTGCAGGTGTTTCTTGGGAGAAAACCTTGAGGTTTTACCTATCAAGACTACAGGTTTTGAAGGCTTTTGTTACGGAATCGTCGGTTCAACAATCAAGCGAGTGCGAAGGTGATTGATTAGCGGAAGGTTGATCAATCTAGTAGCTAGGGCGTTGAAAGGTTGAAGACGTTCCGGGTTCAATTTGGGTGTGTCTAAGATCAGCCGTGCCGAAGGTTTGATCAACGGAAGAGTTGTCAATAAGGTGGCTGCAATCGGAGGTCATTCACATCAAATTGGAGGACTTGATTCATCTTGAATCAAGGGGCAAGAAGTGGTAGAAATTATCAGCATCATTGAGATTGTTTGTATCAATTGTCTATCGATTCTTGTGTATAACTGTTCTACCAAACAGGTGATATCTATTCAATACATATCTCAATTCTCTTTGTAGAATTGAGGGCAGACGTACCCCAACGCGAGGACGACTGGGGGAACTGCCTCATCAAATCTTGTGTTCCTTTATTTTCTGCATTTTCAATTACAGCTTAAAAATTAAGTGATTCTAGAATAAGTGATTTTGTCAAATTGTAGTATTGATTGAGTGAGTTGGTGAAACACTGTTTTTTAACTACTAAGTACAATAGAAATACTGTACTAAGGCTTTTTCAATCACTCATTCAACACAAATATCATTTAAGGTATTTGTGCACACCAACTGTTCGACAAAAGTGCTGAACTAAAATTGCCTTAATTTTGCTGCTAGTTTTGGTGTAATTTTTGATCATTGGAATAAGGAAAGAGTACGAGTGAATCACATCTGAGTTTTGCATAAAAGTGTGTAGTGATTTACTATCCGTTATCGTCTTAAATTCATCTGCTTGACGCATATCCGGCTCTCCAATAGTTGTTCGTTTTAGACTATATTTTCCAAGGCCGCTTCCGCATTTGAAAACAATTTTGAAAACCAATTTTATTGGTAGCGCCACTCAAATTTTTAAAAGGGATCTATTCAACCCCCCCTTCTAGATCCGTGCCTTAGTCTAACAAAAGTGTCATTTTTGTCCGCTTGGACTCTTAATCAAGAAAAACCCTTTCATAAGGTAATAAAAAACCAGTCAGACAAGCTCGTGTCTTCCGTAGCCCGAACTACGTTTGCTCTGATCTTTCATGATGTATGGAAGTACGTAGGCATAGGATGCCATATCCTAGCGAGCAACCTTCCCCCCTTAACCCGTAGTTAGGCGAACTACGTTGACTCTGATTTCTCGTTCCAGACGGGAATACGTAGGCATAAAGTGCGATACTTTACCGAGTCATTTTCTTTTCCTTTTAACCCAGACCCTTAGAGTAGAATAACAATCCGTACTAGAAAACAAGCGTGGATCCTGTCGAGTACGGCGGACGTGAGGGGTGCTAATACCTTCCCCTTGCGTAATCGACTCCCGAATCCAGGAATTTGATTGCGATGACCATTCCTTTCCCGTTTTGCGTTAGGTTTACTCTGAGCGTTTCCTTTCCCTTTTGTGGGATAAATAACGCACGGTGGCGACTCTTCGGTCATAGCCGGCGCTGATTTTCGCAGTAGCGACAGCTGGCGACTCTGCTGGGGACTCCAACGGTTCCCTACGCGAGTCAATCCTAGCGCTTGTTTTCCCGTCGTGGGTTTTGTATGGATTTACCTTTTTGTATTTACTTTCAGCATTATATTATTGTTGTTATGCTGGGTAGGGGTTCAGATTGAGAGATAAGTCGGACCTGGGCTTGAGTGCACCTAGAATTAGTTGTGGAAAGTAGTGGGCGCGTGCATGCTTTACATGTACTAGTGTCCCACAAAATCCACGCTCAGACGAGGTTCTTATGGTTGACTTCTTTTTCAACCCTTTGGGTTGAGGGGGTTGTTGGTTAGTTGGATTGTCGACTCTGGGGACCGATCAATTGGAAGTTGGCTAAGTGAGGCCTCTTCAGGACATGATGATGCCACACCTTCTGGGTATCGTATCATCAGTCTTGAAAGTATGTGACACCGACGACCGCATAGGATGCCGTAACTTGTGTCAGTTGATAGGACACCTACCTGTGAGAGGGATTGGGGCATGCAGGAAACTTGACCTCCAGACTACCCGGTTTTCTCAATATTGGATCAGTATGTGTGGTTACTTGGGGTTCTTCATCAGGACATTGTTATAGGTCTGTTGAGACCAGGTTGGAGCATTGTTATGGGTCTGTTGAGACAGGATTTGAGCAGTATTGTGGGTCTGTTGAGACAGATATTGGGGATGGATCTCTTCAGCAATATATCACTTGATCCCTGTTGCATTGTTTGCATATTGCATTGTTGCATACTCATTTTGCATATCATTAACGTGTGTCTGTGCTGCAGGTGCATTTCATACCCTCTGATTCTAGTTGCCCGGATTTCTGTCTGCTGCTATTATGGATACTTTGAAGAAGACTGTGGCATACAAGTTGCCTACTCCAGATGTTACTTCTTTGCTTGGGTTGATGTCTTTAGCTGATGATGATGTGAAGAGAAGCTTCAGGAAGAGTTATGGGAAACTACTTAGGTTGGTTTGCAAACCATCCACGTATGAGCTGAACGGATTGTACGCGCTTATGCAGTTTTATGATCCCCCGCTGAGGTGTTTTACTTTCCCTGACTTCATTCTGGCTCCGACCATGGAAGAATATGCTGAGGTCTTGGAGTTAACCATTCAGAACAGGGTACCCTTCATGCATATGGATGTTAAGCCCAAGCTGGAGGATTTGGCTGTTGCTTTGCATTTAGACTCCTCAGAGTTATTGTTAACCTCATGGAATGGAGTGTCTGGTTTTTCTCTCAAGTTCTTGGTTGGGAAAGCCCAAGAGTATGACAAGTGTGGTTGTTGGATTGTGTTTAATGCTATCCTTTCTTTGTGTATCTATGGCATTGTACTGTTCCCTAATATGCCTGACTTTGTTGATTTGGATGCATTCCATATATTTGCTTTAGGCAATCTTGTGCCTACACTGATTGGAGACTTCTATCACTCTCTGCATTATAAGAACGAGAATAGGAGGGGCAAGAACGTCTCTTGTTGTGTGCCTTTGTTGTATATGTGGTTTGATACTCACCTGCCCAAGAAGGGTATCTTTGCTGAGTATGCAGCTACGGTGGAATGGTCTGAGCGTCTGATGGGGCTTTCTTTAGAAGATGTTGTCTGGTTTGATAGGGATTTACTGGGATCTGAGATTATCTACAGCTGCACAGGATATCCTAATGTTCCTCTGATTGGGAGGAAAGGGTGCATTAACTACAATCCGTCATTGTTGATCAGGCAATTCGGTTATGCTTTGAGAAGCCCGCCAAAAGAGGAGGAAGTGCAGGAATCTCTGTACTTCACAGGTGATCTGAGTGGAGAATTGTTATCCAAGCTTCAGCATGCTTGGAATAACATCCGCAAGAAAGGGAAGTCATTGTTGGGTAAGAATGATAGTCAAGCCTATCCTCCGTACCAAGTCTGGATCCAAGATAGGGCAAAGCAGGCGATGATGCCATTTCCTGCAGTATTACCTCCTGCTCCCCTCGTGTTTGAGGAGCCAAATATTGTGCCTCTTGAGAGATATGAACAGGTTGTGAAGGAGAAGGAAGCTTTGATGAAAGCCAACGAGAAGTTGGAAGAAGAGCTATTGCAACTCAGGAACGAAAGGAATGAAGTCGTATATTCCTTCAAGCAACAAATAAAGCTGGTGAACCAGTTAGGTGCAGAACTGACTGAACAACGAAAGAAGCGTGAACGTTTGGGGATAGATTTCAAGAGCTCTCACGACATGCTGGAGTCCAAGAAGAAAGCACTTGATGTAGCCTACCGGGAGATCTCCACATTCAACAAAACCTGGAATGCCACACTGACCAGTAATAAAGAAAGAGAAGACAAAATGAAGTTGCAGATCTCTGAACTGGAAGATCAGTTGAAAGCTAGCCAGAAAAAGTTTGAAGAAGAGGTTATGTGGAGATACGACGTTCAGAATTCGTTGAACAAAGTTATCAAGCGCAAGAAAGAGTCTGCATCCCAGAAGCGAAAGCTGGAGGAGTGTTTTGGAGAAGGTGTTTGGGAGGAATCCATTGGGGATCTCCAACGTGTTATCAGACAAAGAGACTCACTCATTGAAGGGTTGCTTTCCCAGCCGGATCATCCCAAGACTAAGAGATTATTAGAAGAGTATCGAGCCTATGGTCGCATTTGATTACCTTATGCACTGTTGTATATGCTTTATTTGCATTGTGTTGGCCATCACCAGGATTGTTGGTTGAGGTCATGCCTTCTTGTTATTGTACACTCAGTGATATTGTATTTCTGCCTTGTCGGGCTTTTCAGCAATATATGAGATGTTTTTCTCCGTACATGAATCCAAGCTTCTTATCACTATCACTGCACTAGCACTTTGGCACTAGGATCAGGGGTTGATCTCCCTAACGCACAGACACATATTGCATCTGCATATTCATTTTCTGCATTGCCAATTACTTGTTGAATCTGTATCTTATTTCCTGCATCTCATAGGTTTTTTAGGATTGACGACCAGAGAGTTCACCGTTATTCAACCAGAAACAACTGCAAGAAAATAATGGATCAAGTTCAGGTCGAGATGCAGGAAATCCGCGAGAAGTTGACTTTGTTCATGCAAGCTATGGAGAGCATGGCCAAGGGCCAGGAGAACCTTCAGACCTTGGTGAAGCCGCTGCTGACGCGGGCAAACGGAAATGGCAATACTGACCATATTTCTGTTGAAACTCCACGCCGGGAGGATGAGATACCGGCAGTTGTTACTCCACCTGTTGTGATTGTCAACGGAAACACGGGTACGAGTGCAGGTGTTGGCGCTGGTAATGGTAATACTGGAAATGGTGGTGATGGGTATGTTGTTAACAACAAAGGCAACACTGTGGATGCCGATCAAGGATTCGTTGACAATGTTGGCTTTGGAAACAATGGGTGTGGAAATGTCAATCAGGACGGGAACCTCGGGTTCAACAATCAAGGCTTTGGTAACGATGGTTACAACAATACTCAGGGGTACGGCTATGGTAATGGTGGGTTCGTTAATGTGATTAACAATGGCGCTGGAGCATTTCCTTTCAACAATGGTTTTGGACCTGCTGGGGTCAATCTAGGGTTCGGCAACCGAGGACAGGATCCTGTGTTCAATCAGCAAGGATTTGGCCATAACATGGGTTACGATGGGTATGGCAATGACTGGAATGTGGATCAACAGGAGGACGCTTTTTCAGGAAGAGGTATGGGACCTGAAGGCCCTATTGACCCTGTTCAGAGGATCAGGATGCTAGAAGAGCAGATGAAAGGGGTGGTTGATTAGAACTCCGCTGGGTTAGACATGACTACTATGGGGTTGGTACCAGGGCTGAGGGTGCCATTGAAATTCAAGGCTCCAACATTCGACAAATACAAAGGAGATACCTTCCCAAAGGTCCATGTACGTTCTTACTATAGAAGGATGTCTGCATATTCCAATGATGAAAGGATGCTCATGCATTTCTTTCAAGAAAACTTATATGGACCATCATTGGAATGGTACATGGGACTGGAGCCCACCCAGATTAGGAGCTGGAAGCAGTTGGCTGATGCTTTCGTTATGCATTACAAATATAACAGTGATTTGGCGCCAAACAGAGTTCAGTTGCAGAGTCTGCCGCAGAAAAGCGGTGAAAGTTTCAAAGAGTATGCGCAGCGGTGGCGCGATATGGCAGCTCGGGTGCACCCTCCTTTGGTTGAAAGGGAGATGAATGACATGTTTGTGGGGACATTTACAGGAATGTACTATGACAAGTTACTCAATGTTTCGATGGGTAGCTTCTCCGATATGATCCTTATGGGAGAAAGGATCGAGAATGGAATTAAAATTGGGAAGATTCAGGCAGGTGAATTTACTTCAGCCGGGGGTGCGAGAAAAGCGTTTGGTGGAAGACGACGAGGTGATACAAGCGCTGTATTTGGTGGCAGAGGCCGGGGCAGAGGTAGAAATCAGTACAGTCAGCCTCAACAAATAGCCAGTGTTACTATTCCAATTCCTCAACAACAACAGCAGCAGCAACCGCCGCAGCAGCAGCAAAGGCAGAATCAGGGTCAAAGAAGGTTTCAGAATGCAAAGCCGAAGAGGGTATTTGATAAGCCTCCGTCAACATATGCAGAGCTTCTTCAGACATTGATGGGGTTGAATTTGGTTGAGAAAAGAACTTTGGAACCGCCTCCAGGACCGGCACTTCCTTATGGATATGACGCTAATAAGCACTGCGAATTCCATTCAGGGGCGCCCAGATATGATGTAGAATCTTGTCATGCTTTCAAGCATAAAGTTCAGGATTTTTTGGACAGTAAAGCCATCAATTTTTGTCAAACTGGGCCTAATATTGTACAACAACCTATGCCTAATCATGGGGCAAATGCTATCTTGACAGAAGAGAATTTGAATTGGGTGATGGATGTTCACGAACTGAAAACACCATTGAGTGAGGTGAAAAGCAGGTTGCTCAGAGGGGGAGTATTCCCTGGTTGTGATGAATACTGTTTAGAGTGTTGGACCCAGCCCGAGGGTTGTACTGATTTGAAGCAGGGCATTCAGGCCATGATCGACGAGGGGACCTTGCAATTTGATAGAGCTGCGGTTGAGAAGCCTGTGGAGGCATTATGTGATAAGCAGAATGATATTGCAACGGTGACGATCTCGAGGAAGACTATAATGATAACGGCGCCCGCCAAGCGGCCAACTATTACGATCACCAAAGCAGGGCATGTTCCCTTCGAGAGTACGAGAGCTGTCCCGTGGACCTACGAATTAGAAGCGTATTGCAACGGTGAAAAGATTGTGATGAATAATCATCCAGCTGAGGTTGTTGATAATGTCGTTGGAATGGGGGGCATGACCCATAGCGGAAGGATCTTTACCTCACCTGAAATAGAAGCAGAGAGGTCGGCCAAAGGTAAAGCCAAAGTAAGTGAAAGCGGGCCTACTCAGTCGAAAGAAAAGGATACATCGCTCAAGGACGTAGAGGAGTTCATGAGACTGATTCACAAAAGTGACTACAAAATTGTTGAACACCTACAGCAGACGCCATCGAAGATTTCTATCTTGTCATTGTTATTATGTTCTGAGGCCCACCGGAACGCCTTGCTGAAAATACTGGATACGTCATTCATGCCTCAAGAAGTTTCTGTAAATCAGTTAGAGGGGGTAATGGCACATGTCAATGCTGGACATAGCCTGGGTTTCACAGATTTTGACCTAACACCCAGGGGTCGAGAGCACAACATGGCCTTGCATATATCGGTGGAGTGTCGGGGCACCGTAATGTCGCATGTATTGGTGGATACTAGATCATCGTTAAACGTATTGCCAAAGAAAGCCATGATGAAATTGGACGTACGGGGAATTATTTGCACGCCCAGCGATTTGGTTGTGAGGGCGTTTGACGGGACGAAAAGATCAGTGTTTGGGTCAATAACATTACCGCTTCAGGTGGGGCCGGAAATTTTTGATACCGAATTCTACATCATGGATATCCATCCAGCTTATAGCTGCCTTCTTGGGCGCCCATGGATCCATGCTGCAGGGGCCGTAACATCCACATTGCATCAGAAGTTGAAGTATATGGTGGGTGATAGTGTTGTTACTGTTTGCGGGGAGGAGGATATTTTGGTCAGCCACCTGTCATCATTCAGATATGTGGAGGTCGACGGAGAGATACACGAGACACCTTGTCAAGCCTTCAAAGGGTTGCGAATTAAAGACAAAGCTCAGGGTTCCGACAAAATATCAGATGTGGCAGTGTCATCTTACAAAGAGGCTCAGGCTTTAGTGCAGACTAGTGAGACTAAAGGCTGGGGGCAGGTACTGGAGATTCCCGTGAAGAATGACAAGTTTGGGCTAGGGTATCGACCGACGTCATCAGCGTCATCTTCAGGAGCGCCCAGGTTCAAGGGACCGGCCATGATTACGCCAAGCGGGGTATGCTTTGAGACAATCAACGCTATTTCCGATGCTGAAGACGAAGATAGCGACTGCGATATGGACGCGTGGATCAAGCCAAGCGTGCCAGGACAAAGTCTCTGCAACTGGTCCATCCGGGAAACTGTCCCAGTGACTTTTAAACAGTAATGATTCGTTTTATCAATTGTTGAATGATCCTATGTCCTACCCAGGGCATAGTGATTTTACCTTAGGGCTACTTGATTATGTGTATTGCACTGTTTTAATCATGAAATAAAGGCGTTTTTCATATACAAATATTGTGATCCCTGTTTTTCTTGTTTTTACTTTAACAATAAATGGCAACGTGGTTATTTGTTTTGTTTGCGTGTTGAAGCGTTTAACCATTTCCTTTGCAGGACTAATACTTCAGATGACATCTCCTACAAACCGCCTATGACTCATTTCGACTTCGAGCACCCGGTATTCCAAGCAGAGGAAGAGATTGTTGAAGATAGCGACTTGCCAGAGGAGCTGACTCGTTTGTTGAAACAGGAAGAGAGGATCATTCTGCCTCATCAGGAGGAAATTGAGATTATCAACTTGGGGTCGGAAGAAGTTGTGAGAAATATCCGTATAGGGGTTGCGCTGCAGAGCGACGTCAAGCAAAGGCTGATTGAGATATTGCAAGAGTATAGTGATATATTTGCTTGGTCGTACGAGGATATGCCTGGGTTGGATACGGACATGGTTGTGCACCGTCTTCCGTTGCAAGAGGAATGTCCGCCTGTTAAGCAGAAACTCAGAAGAACCAGACCAGACATGGCTGTGAAAATCAAGGAGGAAGTTCAAAAACAGTGGGATGTTGGTTTCCTAGCCGTTACAACTTATCCGTCATGGGTCGCTAATATAGTACCAGTGCCGAAGAAAGACGGTAAAGTGCGAATGTGCGTAGACTACCGTGACTTGAATAGGGCAAGCCCGAAAGACGACTTTCCACTTCCTCACATTTATGTGTTGGTTGATAACACTGCTCAGTTCTCCGTATTCTCCTTCATGGACGGCTTCTCAGGCTATAATCATATCAAAATGGCACCGGAAGACATGGAGAAGACTACCTTCATTACTCCCTGGGGAACATTTTGTTACAAAGTGATGCCCTTCGGACTGAAGAACGCTGGGGCAACATATCAACGTGCTATGACGACTCTCTTTCATGACATGATGCACAAAGAGATCGAGGTTTATGTTGATGATATGATTGCCAAATCCCAGACGGAGGAAGAGCATTTGGTTAATCTGCTGAAACTGTTCAAAAGACTTAGGAAGTTCAGGTTGAGACTGAACCCTAACAAGTGCACCTTTGGGGTGAGATCAAGTAAACTGTTGGGGTTTATTGTGAGCGAAAAGGGAATAGAGGTTGATCCTGCAAAGATAAAAGCTATACAAGAAATGCCGACGCCTAAAACAGAAAAAGAAGTGTGTGGGTTTTTAGGGAGGTTGAACTACATCGCTCGGTTCATATCTCACCTAACTGCGACATGTGAGCCGCTATTCAAGTTGTTGAAAAAGGATCAGGTGTTGACCTGGAATGAAAATTGTCAAAAGGCGTTCGACAAGATAAAAGAATACTTGCAGGAGCCTCCTATTTTGATACCCCCAGTGGCCGAAAGACCTTTGATTATGTATTTGACGGTTCTTGAGGAAAGTATGGGTTGTGTTCTCGGTCAACATGACGAGACCGGACGTAAAGAGCATGCGATCTACTATTTGAGTAAGAAGTTTACCGACTGTGAGTCCAGATACTCAATGCTCGAGAAGACGTGTTGCGCGCTAGCCTGGGCCGCCAAACGTTTGAGGCAATACATGCTGAATTATACAACCATACTAATTTCAAAGATGGATCCAATCAAATATGTGTTTGAGAAGCAAGCACTCTCCGGAAGAATTGCCCGATGGCAGATGGTGTTAACTGAATACGATATCCAATATGTCTCGCAAAAGGCTGTTAAAGGTAGCGTTCTGTCAGAGTACCTTGCGGAGCAGCCTGTTGAGGACTACCAATCGATGAGGTTTGATTTTCCTGACGAGGATATCATGTACCTGAAAATGAAGGATTGTGAAGAACCGTTACCGGACGAAGGACCAGAGTTGGGTTCCAAATGGCAGTTGATATTTGACGGAGCTGTGAATTCCTATGGTAGCGGAATAGGTGCAATTATCACCACTCCTCAGGGGTCGCACATCCCCTTTACTGCCCGATTGACCTTTCCGGTTACCAATAATGAGGCTGAATATGAGGCTTGTATCATGGGTCTGAAAGAAGCCATTGATTTGCGAATCAAGCATCTGGATGTATACGGAGACTCAACTCTAGTGGTGAATCAGATTAAAGGAGAATGGGAGACACGTCAGCCCAATTTGATACCATATATGAATTATGCAAGGAGATTGTTGCCTTTCTTTGACAAGGTGGAATTGCATCACGTACCGCGAGCAGAAAATCAAATGGCTAACGCCCTGGCGACATTGTCTTCAATGTATAAAGTTAACTTCTGGAACGAGGCTCCCCGGATTGTTATCTCTCGGCTCGATAGGCCTGCATTCATATTTGCCATTGACGAGTCTCCCGATGGTAAACCCTGGTACTTTGACATCCAGAACTTCCTGAAGAACAAGGAGTATCCGGCTGGGGCATCCAGTCGAGATCAGAAGACTCTCAGGAGATTGGACGGTAATTTCTATCTGAACCCGGACGGTGTCCTGTACAAAAGAAACCACGACTTAGTGTTGCTATGCTACGTAGACGAGAAAGAGGCGAAGTTGCTCATGGAAGAGATACATGAGGGTACATTTGGTACACATGCTGGCGGGCATGTTATGACAAGAAAACTGCTGCGAGCAGGCTATTATTGGCTAACTATGGAAACAGATTGTTTCAAGTTTGCAAAGAGGTGTCATAAATACCAGATTTATGCGGACAAGATCCATGTGCCTCCAAGTCCTCTGAATGTGATGTCATCACCGTGGCCTTTCTCGATGTGGGGGATTGATATGATTGGCAAGATCGAGCCCACGGCATTAAACGGACACCGGTTCATTTTGGTGGCAATCGATTACTTCACCAAATGGGTGGAAGCAGCATCATATGCCAACGTGACCAAGCAAGTGGTGGCCAGATTTATCAAACGAGATATTATCTGCAGATATGGAATCCCTGAGCGGATCATCACCGACAAAGACTCAAATTTGAATAACAAAATGATGAAAGAGCTGTGTCAGAATTTTAAGATTGAGCATCACAACTCTTCTCCTTACCGGCCCAAGATGAATGGCGCTGTTGAGGCGGCCAATAAGAACATAAAGAAGATTGTTCAGAAGATGGTTGTGACGTATAAGGATTGGCACGAGATGCTACCTTTCGCTTTGCACGGTTATCGTACGACAGTACGCACATCAACTGGGGCAACCCCTTTTTCATTGGTATACGGGATGGAGGCAGTGTTACCATTGGAGGTCGAGATTCCTTCTCTAAGGGTTTTACATGATGTCCAACTTGACGAGGCGGAATGGGTTAAAGATAGACTGAATCAGCTCAGTTTAGTGGATGAGAAGAGACTGGCTTCTTTAGCCTACGGTCGGTTATATCAGAGTCGGATGAAGAAAGCTTACGACAAGAAGGTATGCCCTCGAAGCTTTCAGACGGGCGATCTTGTTTTGAAAAAGATCCTCCCACCACAAACAGATCACAGGGGCAAGTGGACTCCTAATTACGAAGGTCCCTACGTTGTCAGGAAAGTCTTCTCTGGAGGAGCCTTGTTACTATCCACCATGGATGGTGAAGACTTTCCGTCTCCTGTGAATTCGGACGCAGTTAAAAAATACTTTGCTTGAAAGTGACCCGCTGGACAATAAAAAGAGAGTCCAGGCAAAAATGGGGCATCCCGGCGAACCATAAAAAATGAATAAAAGGTTCGGGCAAAAATTAGGGATAAAATTGAAAAGATGTACACCCGCGAAGTCGAAAACCTGAAAAGGGCGACTTCGGCAAAAAAGGGTATCCCGGTGAATTGAAAACCCGCAAAGGGCGGTTCACGCAAAAGTTAGGGATTGAAAAAGCAAATGACTGCGGTCCGGATTTGACATGGCATTGCTTAGTGGTTTGGGAGTACCTGGGGGCCGTCTATTCAAAAACAATCTCTTCCGAAGATCGTGTATCGGGAAAGCGCAGAGTCAGGCGAGTCATAGGAGGATCAGCTCATGGTGTTTGTCTGTACCACATTGCCGACATGTGTACAAATATTTTTTTGTATTTTTATTTATGCTTCTTGTGCATATATGTATGTATGTGTGTGCGTAACTTCCTCTTTTCAGGAGTTGCCTCCAGTGTACAAAACTTTGCCTATTCAGAGGCCCATTATTAATAAAACATGTTATTCAGTACTTGATGCTTGTTCTTTATTGTTTTGTTTGTGAAAGACGCCGATGTTTTTGATAAACTTGCACTTACATAATCTTGCTGGCCCTCGCCAATAATTGTTAAAACTTCGAATTGACTGAAGTAATGTCACGGATGATAACCCGGATAGATTCTGTTGTATAGGCCTGTTTTGTCTCGTTTGTGTTTTGCAGGGTTCTTACCTTTGGAGCAAATGGTCAGGAATTGTATTCCCCAGCCAAGGTCGCTTGACGTAAGACCTGACTCCAGTTGATGCCATTCCTCCTCTAGTCACAGCTTATCCCCCGAGTTAAAATGACGTTTATCCCTTCCCGAAGGAGGAAAGTATTTTCCCCAAGAGAGTGTCCTCATGGAAAGTCGTCCATAGGATTAATCCCAGCAAGTCAAAATCAGTGTCCCCTGCAGAGGTTGCGCTCCTCAGCAAATCAAAGATGTGCATAGGAGATTCCCGCAATAGTTAACCGAGTTGTTGGTTCGAAAGGTCTGTATCCGCAAAGGAGGGTGTTCTTGCTCCCCACAGGTCGTCATGCCATTGGCAGGATGTTGATCCTCAGCGGAGTCCGAGGCTCCGAGTTTGTAAACTGTGCCTAGACAGCGTGTTTTTCCTAGAAGTGTCGTTTCTTTCCCCATATGAGTTGGTTCACCAGCAGGGTGGTTTGTTCTTTCCTCCCAGGGGAAATTGGTGTTTATTCTCTCCCCGGCAGAGATGGCTGTGTTTCTGGCGTTTATTTCGCCAGGATATTTTGTGATACTTGCTCTCCCCAGCGGAGTTGGCGTTACCCTCAACATTCATGCTGTTGAGACATCATTGTCAGAGTGGCCCTGGCAGCTTGAGCCTGCATTTGCATTTACATATATCGTCATATTTGCATCTACTCAAACGCGTAGCATTTCCGTGCCGTACGGAGCATTACGCCATTTTCAAACATACGCATTTTGAAACATAAATCAGGTTGGTTAACCTTTGTGCTTGCAGGTGTGTTTTCTCAGCAGGAGTATGGAGCTCTGGCTCAGATCTATTACCAGGTACTCGAGGTCTCGCCGTGAGATGTGTGATGATATGGTTCATCTTAATATTTTCCCACAGAGTTAATTGGTTAAGTTTCTCTTTGACCCCGAGCAGAGTTATTTGTTTAAATTTCTCTTATTTTCCCCGCCAGAGTTGCTTGTTGAAGTTTCTCTTATCCGGCCAGCGGATTATTTTCTCCAAATCTGTTGTTACGTCAACGTCAAAGGGTTTCATGAATCAAAATCTCAGAAGCTGCCGCTGGTTATCGAAACAGGCGTCCGACAGTTTGGTTTCCAAATATCCCCTGTAGGGTCCTCCTCAAAGTCGTTGTCACGTCAGTGCTAAAAGGTTTGTGGATTGGGACCAATGGAGTTAGCTACTGCAGAGATGAAAGAAGGAGAAATTGTATTTAGAGTATCTCCCCGTATGGATAAACGAATGTATTTTCTTACTGGTTGACAGAAGGATCTCCCCGGAAGTCGTCAAAATTTTATTGCCTATGTTGATAGGAGTTCCTCATGTTGACGAGATATGAGTCGTGACATGGACAATTTATTGACGGGATTTCTTCGTGCTAGTGAAGTGGGTGTCCTAACGTGGACAAATTTATTTCCTAGGGTTGACGAGATGTGCTAGTCCTAACGTGGACAGATTCGATTTCTCTGTATCGACGGAATGTGAAGTCCTGACGTGGACAAAATTGATTACTCTTCGTGGACCATTTATTCCCAGCAGATATCTTCCTTAGTATCGGCAAAATGTGTGTCCTGACGTGGACAAGTTTATAGTTCGTCGTGATGACAAGATGCGCGAGTCCTGATGTGGACGAATTTATCTTTCTTCGTGTTGGCGAAGCGTGAGTCCTGATGTGGACAAGTTTTATTTCCTCAGCGGGTCGAAGATGTGAGTCCCGACGTGGACAAATCAGGACGATGTATTCCTAACGGGGAAAGGTTTATTCCTAACAGGGAAAGGTTATTCCTAACAGGGAAAGGTTTATTCCTAACGGGAAAAAGTTTATTCCTAACGGGGAAAAGTTTATTCCTAACGGGGAAAGGTTTATTCCTAACGGGGAAAGGTTTATTCCTAACGGGGAAAGGTTTATTCCTAACGGGGAAAAGTTTATTCCTAACGAGGAAAGGTTTATTCCTAACGGGGAAAAGGTTATTCCTAACAGGGAAAGGGTATTCCTAACGGGGAAAGGTTATTCCTAACGGGGAAAGTGTTATTCCTAACGGGGACAGGTTACTCCTAACGTGGACATTTTATTCCTAACATGGACAAGTTCATTCCTATATTGATAGGACCCCCTCGTGATGATGAAATACAGACGAGTCATCCCCCAGCGAAACCGCCGGGATATTTCCGTGTTGACGGCGGGTGGAGTCCTGATGTGGACAAGTTTATGATGAGATTTCTTCGTGTTGACGAAACAAGCGTCTTAACGTGGACAAAGTTCTATTCCTGTGTTGTTGAGATGTGAGTCCTGACGTGGACAGATTTGTGTATCCGTGATTTGACGAAATTTGGGTCCAGATGTGGACAAGGTTACTCCTGTGAGGACAGAATCTCTATTCGTGTTGACGAATTTGTTTCTCTTCTTGTGTTGACAAGGTTGGTCCAATTGTGGGCGGAGGTGTTTTGCGAAAATTGTTCAGTACCTGTGGCGTTACACAGGTGGTTGGAGTTGAAATCAGAATTATTATCAGACGTTGGATCAGTTGTTGCTGTAACGACCAGATTCAATTGGCGGATGTCGTTCCCCAAGCAGTGCAGTTTATTTCTGCGGTTGGCAAATTTCCGAGTTTCTTGGTATTCAACTGTCTCGTACCTCGATTGTTTGAAGGTCGTTCGCTCTTCACCCAGTCGGGTCCAAGCCGTTTAAATAGGGGCAGATGTTGCACCCCAAAATTTGCTCAACCTTTTCTTGCCTGATTTATGTTGCATTGCATTTCATTTGCATAGTTGCATCATTGCATAGTCTAATCATTTGCATATCATAGCATAGCATGCATCCAACAAGGGATCAAGGATTTCTATCAAGAGAAGAGCCTATCAAGAGGTCTTATCTAAGGGTAAAAGTAATCCAAGCCATCAAGAAATGATTTGAAGTCTTGAGAAGTTTGAGTGCCTACATGGGGGTTTTGCTCCTATCTTGAGGAATGTTGAGAATCATCAGTGGGATGAGAAGCATGGAATGTGAATTTGAGGTGTGTATGGATCTCATGGGATGTCCAGAGGGCCTTATTGAAGCTAAGGCAAGTCATTGATTCAAGTGTGAGAGCCATAGTTGAGGTGCAGTCAACTAGGGTTTCATCTGGGTCAACCCTATTTCAATCGAGTAATGGATGAGCATCAAGGCCTACCTTGAGGTCAAGGGATTCATGGATTGGTATGTTGATACATGTGTGGTGTTGTGCCAAGGTTAAGCAAAGATAGATCAAGGATGTGGGAAGTTGCTAAATTAGGGTTTCAGTGTAAAATCCCCTGTTTAGTGCCTAACTTCAAAGCCACGTGAGTCAGAATACAAGTTTCAAATGGATCTTTGGCCAACATGAAACTTGTAGAGCTTCTCAATACCTTTAATTTTATTACTAGAATTATTCAATTAGATTTCTAGAACTCAAGTTGTGGTCTTTGCAAATTACAGGTCACCAGAGGACACTGAAATTTATCTATGAAAGTCACTTAACTTCCAAGCAACTTTTGCCCTTCAAGGAATTTTCAAATGGATTCTTGGCCAACATAAGAGTTTTAGATATTGATCTTATATTTCCTTAGAGTAATAGAAGTCCTCAAGGGGACCAATGGAACTCAAGTTATGATCTTGGCAATCCAGGGGTATTTTGGGCATTTGTGATTATAGGTCATTTTCAAGCATGTGCCAAAATCTCCATCTTCCACTCCTCAAATGGAAAATTGTTCAACTAGAAAGTTGCACAAAATAGGGTTTTAACCTTGACCATGCATCAAGGAAGGTTTGAATTGGCTCATATGAGAAGTTGGTTTGAAATGGCTTTTTAATGAAGAATTTAAAATCATTTAAAAGGCAAAATTGTGATTTCTTGATTTCATGGCTAAACCAAGCAATGTTACATACCAATTTGATCAAAAAACATGTTTTAAAGATGATGACATTATTATATTTTTGAGTTGAGGTCATTTGCACATGGTTTCACTTTGTTACTTAAGATTGAAGAAACATAACCATCCAATGCCTTAAGATCAAATACAAGGGATATGCACATCTAATTCAGTTCTAATTATCATGAGGAGAGAATTTCAGGTGAAATTGGGGATTGAAATAGAGCAAGGCAAAATTTGAGCATATGAGATTTTGGAGGAAAGTGAGAAATTGAATTTCTCATTGTGGTTGTTACAGAACTTTCTAGAGGATTCTATTGGCTTCTATATAAGCATTGCATTGGGTTCAGGTAGTTTTTTGGCAAGGATCAAGCAAGGAATCATAGAGAGCTATTGAATTTTCTCACCTCCAACTCAGAATCGGTTTTGGAGTTGCAAGCTTATTCAAGCCAAATTGAAGGTTGAAGAAGCTTCATTGTGCATCACTGATCGTGTCTGAAGAGTCTAGGAGCTTGAATTGAGCATTTGCCACCTCTGTTGATCCAATTTTTCCAGGTATGTAAACCTTCAATTTCCTCATAATCTAGGAAGAATTGGATAGTATCTTGCATGTGGTTAGGGCCTAGGATGTATGAGGATCGTTTCTGGATAGGTTTGGGAGCAATTAGAGACCAAATTAGGGTGATGCCATTTTCTGTTGAAGCTTGTATCTCCTTGTTCTTGAAGCTTTAATGGTGTTTGAAGGTTGAGAATTGATCAGGGAGAAGTGTAGTACACAATGGGATCATTAATTTTAGGGTTTGAGGTGATTCAAGATTTGTGATTTTTCTGCAACTACCATCGGGTTTGGAGTTTAAGTGAGAATCAATAAGAATGGGGATCATATTCGTGACCAGGGTGAAATTTGGAGTGGATTAGGGTTTTTAATTGGCTTGTTTGGTGAGGTTTAGGGTTTGCTTCACCAGAGAAGACGGTGGCGCCAAGCTCAGGCCACCGTCTGTGTTTTCCCCCCTCAGTTTGAATATTTTGGGGACGATGAACCACCACCCTCAGATCATGCTTGGACTTTGACTAAGGACCTGATCCAATGGCCACGATGGCTTTTCAATAGCTGAAGGGAGTTTGAACCTCACAACACAGCGTTTCATTTAATTTGCTGGATGGGCTTAATGAATCCTTGCTAACCACACCTCCGTTTGAGGCCCATTGAGAATTATAACGTGTTTAAGTTGCTATTTGCCACAACGTTTTTCCTTTTTTTCAATTGATTTTCTGAGTTGTTTAATTTGGTTTGGGCTTAGTGATGGAATTGATACGCGCACCCCCAATTGGGCCCATGTCTGGATTACAACTGATCTTAATTGCTAAACAACACGCCACTTTATTCATTTTCTTTCTATTTTCTTTTTTTTCATATTTTTCACACAGTTAGAAATTAATTCACTATAAATAGAAAAATAAATCATTTTAGGCTAGATTTTTTTTCCCTAACTCCTTAAAAAATGTAGAATTTAATAGGATTGAAAAATAGTTAATTCATGCATTTTATATTTTATTTGCATTTTTTGCATTTTAATTAGTTTTATTTTCAATTTGTTTGGTATGCCATTTTGCTGACTTTATTGTGAATAATTGGTGATGAATTTTGAGTTGATTCTTTTTGGTATAGTTAGCTTAGATATGCATGTACCCATAGTAATTTTCTCATACTTTTGTGAGAGAATTTTAGGCTAGTTTGAGCATTGGACATTAGGTGGTTTAGAATTAGGGTTTCAAGATGATACCTTTAGGTTTAGGGCATAGTTTAGGGTCCAAATGAATGGTTAACCCCCTGGTTTTTGTATGAGAGATTCATAAGAGGTTTAGGAACCCTTAGTAATTTTTGTAGGATTTTAAAATCACTTTTGGTATTTTAAGTAGAATTAGTTTTAAGACTAACTTCTAGGTGTTTCTGATGAACTAATTTGACTAGTTTGTTTCAATAGTTCCCCTTAGATTAGGGTGGTGTTTCTTTTGAGCTTGGATGATCATGAAGACCAATTGAAGGTGCTTTGGAGAGCTTGAAGGAGCTTGGATTTGAAGACTTCTCATCTGTTGGAGTGCTTGTCAGAAGCTTAAGAGAACTAGGGTTTTAGGAAGAGCATCAGAGTAGTTTTGCTTCTTTCTTCAAACATGGAGTATATTGTTCATCTCCATTCAATCCAATGACATAAAGTCCTTTTGAATAAGTCTCATCTCTCCTTAGGAGGGATGAAGGGCATTCTTTAAAAGTAGAACTTTGAGGATGTCAGTCTCTCACAGTGTTAAGTTCTCAGTGACTTCCCTTGGTTGTCATTGATCTTCTTAACATTCCAACTTGATCTTGTTGAATGATTCTCCCTTGGAGGTGCTTGTTGAAGCTTGGTAAAGGAAAAGATGAGGTTGCTTGTTGAAGCTAGGAACTTGTTAAGGTCAGGAGCTGGTTGAGGTTGTTTACTGGTTGGGGTTTGAGCTTGCTTAAGCTGGGAGCTTGTTGAAGCCTGGTGCTTGTTGAAGATTGAAAGTTTATTGAAACTTAAAGATAGGAGTTATTCATGGAGAGGAAGGTTGTTGCTATCAACTTTTTGTTGGTTAATCATTTGTTGCTGGCAGAGCTGCTGTTTGCTGTAGGAGTTTGGTGCTGCTGCTTGGGCTGCCTCCTCTGCTTTGGGGTTTTGTTTTCTGTATTGTTTGTTGGCTTGTGTAGCTTGCCCCCTAGGTTTGAGGTGAATGTTGATTCACTTTGCCTGTTGTTTTCCCAGGTTCGAGGTTGAATGGGACTCCCTTGCCTCGCTTGTATTGCTGCATTGCATGCATTTTACTGTATTTGCTTGCTTTCTTTTCTGTTTATCCCCTAGGATCTCTGATTTCCTCGGTGCAGGAGGGAATTATTACAAACATTAGGATTCTTATCCATGCATGACAACATTAGGTTAGTTTCCCTTGCAACCATAATGTTAGGGTCTTTCTCTTCTCATCTCAAAAAAATTCAAAAATACAGTAATAAGGTTAATCAACGTCGTACGGTACGAGCCTTAAGCTATTTGAGAAAAGGTTGTTGGAGGGTCACTCTTCAGTAATCTGACTGCTTAGTATGGTACCCTTAGGGTGACATGCGACGTAGTCACTCTCAGATCATAGTCTCTAGTGCGTCAGAGATTGCAAACAAACTAAAAAACACTTCTTTCGTAAAAGATTCAAAACAAACATCAAAGTGTCATTTTTGTCCGCTTGGACTCTTAATCAAGAAAAACCCTTTCATAAGGTAATAAAAAACCAGTCAGACAAGCTCGTGTCTTCCGTAGCCCGAACTACATTTGCTCTGATCTTTCATGCTGTATGGAAGTACGTAGGCATAGGATGTCGTATCCTAGCGAGCAACCTTCCCCCCTTAACCCGTAGTTAGGCAAACTACGTTGACTCTGATTTCTCGTTCCAGGCGGGATTACGTAGGCATAAAGTGCGATACTTTGCCGAGTCATTTTCTTTTCCTTTTAACCCAGACACTTAGAGTAGAATAATAATCCGTACTAGAAAACAAGCATGGATCCCGTCGAGTACGACGGACGTGAAGGGTGCTAATACCTTCCCCTTACGTAATCGACTCCCGAATCCAGGAATTTGGTTGCGATGACCATTCCTTTCCCGTTTTGCGTTAGGTTTACTCTGAGCATTTCCTTTCCCTTTTGTGGGATAAATAATGCACCGTGGCGACTCTTCTGTCATAGCCGGCGCCGATTTTCGCAGTAGCGACAATCCTCAAGTGTCACCAATCCTTAATCAAAAACCACAGATCAAATCCTCATGCTTCACTGATCATCCTAAACTATTTAGATCGTGTTTAAACCTCAAGAACAAGCCTATTCAACTCCAAACAGAAATTCAGTTGCATCTTAAATTGTCTCTAATTCTTCAAATATTGATCCAGAATCCATCTAGACATCTCCCTAAAGCCTAACCACATGCTAAAATATGCTAGATCCACACGAATCCACAGCAAATTTGAAAGTTACATACCTGTGTTGGAGCTTCAAATTGGAGTACTTCCACTGTGATTCAAGCCTCTAGATGATGCAGATCCCTTCCTTGATGAATGATAAAGCCTTTAGAAACTTCAATTTGCTCTGAATCACCCTCAAACTCCAAACACGATTTGCACTTTTCCTCTTGAATTTCACTCTGCAATCTATGGCTCTGGCACGAATCAATCACCAACCTTGAGCAAAACCTTCCTCTGAACTTATATAGCAGTGATTTGTGGGCTTTGAAGGTCCAATGGAGGCCCAAATTCAGAAATCCCAATTTCACTTTTCTTTGAAAAACTCAAACATGGAATGCACGAACTTGCACTCAAAGCTTCCCCCAAGAAGCTTCAATTCTATTCCTTGTGGTCTGTGGAAAGTGTAGAGATTGATTAGAGAGCTCAAACTCCTCTCATGACCAAGTTTGGATGTGTTGCTTATTCATGAAGTTACAAGTTAAACCACCATGAAATAAGCCTCAAATGAAAAATATAATAATGCCAAAGTGCTTAGAATGATTTTTATGATTAAAATGAGTACTCACTTGGCCTTGTTTGAACACAAATGAATTAATCTTGAATTTTTCACTTAAATGCCTTTAAATTCTCCCTTTTGCCAAATTTCTCAAACCAAGTCTCACCCTATGCCAAATCTATTCATCATGAGGACATGGTTGACCTAAAAACATCATTTTGAGCAAGTTTTCTGTTGGACAAAACCTCATTTGAAGCTTTCAAGATAATGAAAATGACCTATAATGTCAAATGACCTATAATCTCACTTTCCCAAAATACCCCTAACTTGTAAACCTCATAACTTGAGTTCTAAAAATCCGATGGAAGACTTCTAATACAATTTGGAAATATAAGATCAAGACCTACAACTTTCATGTTGGCCAAAAGTTTAGGAGAAACACCCTTCTATGTCAAAAGTTCCATGGAAGTCGGTGAACTTTCATAGACAAATTTCACATTCATCTGATGATCTGTAACTTGTCTGGGTCATAACTTGAGTTCTATAAATCCGATGGAGGACTTTTAGTACTCAAATTAAAGCTAAGAGCATGTTCTACAAGTTTCATGTTGTCCAAAAGTGGAGATGAAACTTGCATCTTGAGATAAGTGGTCTTGAAGTTAGGCACTAAATTGGGGATTTTACCCTGAGAACCCTAATTTAGCAACTCCTCACACTTTGAATTCTTCTTGGATTGATCTTGGAATATCATCTCATCAACACAACTATCCATGATTACAAAGACTTAGAAGTGAGCTTTGATCCTCTTCAATTGCACAGTTGACTTAGGGTTACTCAGATGAAAACCCTAATTGCAACACCCTCAACTGTGACTTTTCATACTTGACACAATGACTTAATTGAGCTCCACCATGACCCTCAAGGCACTCTATGAGCTCTATTCACACACTCTCTCCTTGATCAAGGCTCCATAACCCACGGATGGTCTTCAATTGGTCTTCAGATTAGGAGATTAACCACATACAAACAACTGAACCTCTCAAGAACTCAACCCTCTTCCTGATGACTTTAGTGACTTCTCAAGCTTGAACAATACCTCTAGATAGGATCTTCTTGATATAAACCACACTTGATCCTCTGCACAAATGAACAATGCTATGCTATGCAAATGTTAGATCAATGATATGCCAATGCAATGAAACATAAACCAAGTAAGAAAAGGTTAGGCAAATTTTGGGGTGCAACAATACTCACAACCCACCATGATTTGTTCTTACCCCCCCCTCTTTTGATGTTATTTTATGATCTATTTATTTATATTTTTTTAATAATTTTTTGTTGTTAATATATTTTCCAAATAAGTTTTCGTTTTTAGATTATTTTTTTTAAAATTAAGTTTTTTAAAGTTGTTTATAGTTTTTAGTATGAAGCTCTCTTTTTTAGAATTTATTTTCTTTTACTAATAATTTTGTTTTAGATTTTATTGAGAACTCCGTATAGCTTTTTTTGGATAATTTTTGTTTAACCATTTTGTTAACAATCCTTATTAGTTTCTTTGTCTACATTTGGATCATCTTTTCCAATTTATTTAGTTTTGGTCGATGAAGAGACCTCCGAGTTGTAGTTTGTCAAATTATTGGCGAATAGCAACAAGCCCGAGACCAACTTCCTTTTCTCTTTTATTTCTTCTTCATTTTCGATTTTTTTTTCATTTTAATCCTCTCGATCTATAAAGTCTTCTATTCGTAAGCGTCGAGTTATCAAAGTTGATAACATTCTCGAATTCAAATCTATGGAAATGACCATTTGGGTCATTTTCTTTACTTTGGGATTCTGATAGGCTTCCTTCTATTAATCGACATAATGTTTGCGATTAAGACGAGATCCCTCCTTTTTTGGTCTGTGCGACACGATTAAATCGGAGAATGATCTTCAATATCATTTCTCTATCTTGTCTTTTGCATGAATATCAATTTACGCAACCTCCTATAGTTCGAATTTCATCATAAGCCGAGCTATGACGGTTTAGCGTCACATTTGTCCCGATTCAATTCACTAATAAAACTAACCACTAACTTTACTTTCTGTCAAATATCAATTGCTTTAAATTCAGTCATTATATTCTTGTGTATATATTCTTATCCTGTATATTATCCATATCTTGTAAATATTCAAACTGACTTGTACATTCTTTCAAATCACCTAATAAATATCGAAACCATAAAATCCTAATTGATGGACTGTTGGTTATATATCCTGTATATTATTTGTATCTTGTATATACTCGTATTCATTTCCTATCTTATTTCACATCTCTTTTCAAAACTTTTTCAAAACTTTTCTCCTAAAAACCTTGGTCCCGTACCGAGTGCATTTTCAAACTTCTTTTCACAATAAAACTTGAATGGTCGTGGAGTGGTTAGGGTTAGGCCTTCTCCTATCCCGGGTGCTTGACATTACCGTTAGGGTTCACTGTCGCAAAGAACTTATCATTCAAGACCAAAGACACCTTTAATAAAGAAAATGAGGTTCTCTTGGTATTGAACTAAAGAGAGAGGGTTGAGTGTAGACATCTTCCTCTCCGAGTGTCAGGATACTCACTGTAGAGTGTGTGGTCTCGATACTCGTCTTTCAATATGAAGACGTGATAATATTCACCACCTTCACTTTTCAAAACTCCCTTTCAAAACCTTTCTACTCAAGTCTAAAAACCTTTTCCTCGTGTCAAGCGCATTTTTAAACTCTTTTCACAATAAAACTTGAATGGTTGTGGAGTGGTTAGGCGTAGGCCTTCTCTTATCCCGAGTACTTGACATTACCATTAGGATTCACTGTCGTAAAGCACTTACCATTCAAGACTAAAATCATCTTTAATAAGATAATGAAGTTCTCTTTGTATTGAACTAAAGAGAGAGGATTGAGTGTAGGCTTCTTCCTCTCCGAGTGTCAGGATACTCACTGTAGGGTGTGTGGTCCTGATACTCGTCTTTCAATACAAAGATGCTTGTCTTCTCCACACCTTTTAATGACAAAACTTTGAGATAAAGAATTGGGTACTACCCGCAAGGGGTTACTATCCGAGGACCTATTTCGACCCTAAAAAAAACAACTTCCACAAATCCAATGTGACATCTTGCCTCGATAGGCGAAAACTATCTTTTCAAAAAGGATATGTTACGTTCGTTCTACCGCAAACAGGTAACTCCTAAGTCTCCAACGAGCGAGTAGCAATACACCTAAACTGCTAGAATGTGTATGATAACAACATCCACAAAAATACCGGTTAACAGTATCACGAACTACGTTGCTCTGATTTCTCATACCAGATGGGAATACGTAGGCACAAGACGGCGATGTCTTGGCGAGCACCCTTTTCTACCTTTCACCTGTAGTAGGCCGAACTACGGGTGCTCTGATTCTTTACTTTGTTTAAGTAAAGATACGTAGGCACAAGGGTCCCAATCCTTGCCGAGCATACTTATATCTCTTTTACTCGTAGTTCCCCGAACTATGTTGACTCAGACTTTCTCACACCCGTTGAGAACATGTAGACAAACAAATGGTTCCCATCGAGTACGATGGATGCGAGGGGTGCTAATACCTCCCCTTCGCATAACCGGCTTCCGAACCCATTCTCTTGGTTGCGAGACCATCTTATCCGTTTATTTAGGGTTTTCTCGATGTTTTCCCTTCCCCTCATGGGATAAATAAAGTTCGGTGGCGACTCTTCTGTCTTTCTTCTCGCCTCTCCGTCGTTGCACGATTTTTCGAGTAGAGACAGTTGGTGACTATGCTAGGGAATATGCCTAGAAAGCCAAACCTAGTTTGTTTGTCGCATGTTTGATTTATTTATTTTATTGTTTATTATGATGTGTTCCTTTTACTGGATGGGTTTATTGGGATGGTTTGTGAGGATGAAAGCTTTCTACCCGAGCTTTCCAGTATATACTAAGTTAGGAGGTGGTTTCTTTCTGATTTGCGATACTTAGGACTAGTTGAGTTGGTTTGAATTCCACCGCTCAGATGAGACCCCTTTGGGATGATTATGTCTTACGTGTAGTCGTAATGGCGTATTTATCTACGATCTGGGAGTTTGTGACTCTGAGGACCTTTTGTAGAACCTTATTCCGAAGTTTACTAGACATGACTCTGTGTTCATCCTTTGAAGGGATTACCGTCTTACGAATCGTCGTTATGATGGAAAACTTTTGATGGTTAGTGCATAGGACTTTGTTTAAAGCCTTTGGGATGCCCTCTTATAAACCAGTAGATTTCCCATCCAAGGTGAGAGATATCTTGTTGTGTTGTAGGATATGTGACCTTGGTCCCGTGTTTGTTGCATTAGCATCTTGCATTGCATTAGCATCTCATTTTTTGCATATCCATCCTCAGCCAGAACAGAGAGCTCACCCATCTTTTGTCCAACCCGCGTTTGATTTCCCGACACTCGTATTGGACTTGAATTAGCTTTTGGAAGAATCATGAACTCATGAGAGCAAAATTCGGTTGTTACAAGGGCAGAGTTTGAATTGGCGAAGGATCAGCTAAATCAACTCATGGAAGCCATGACAAGAAGAGAGGCCAACATTTAGAGGACTCTAGTTAATGAGGATGTTATTCCACCTCAGACATCTCAGTTAGTAAAAGTGAATCAGTTGTCAGTTCTCAAGAAGAATGGGAGAAAGAACGTAATTCCATCCGGGAATCCCCAATACCTTAGATTCAGTGTTCAGACGTTTCGGCTGTTCAGAGTCAGCAATTTGTTGGGTCTGTGTGTCAGATATCTCTTCCGCTTCAGAGACAACGGTCATATCACTGAAGGCCACATCAGCACGCCAGACAGAGGTCAAGGAAGCCAGAGAGGCATTTCACTCAGTTGCCAATGTCGTACAGTCAAATATTTCCAGATCTAGTCGAAGGTGAATTGATATTGCCGAAGGAGATTAATGCAGTGATCCCTCAGTATCCGCCAGGTTTTAATATCAATGCACGTTGTGATTAGCATGCTAGGGCACATGGGCATTCGACTAAATATTCTAAGGTGCTTAAGAGCAAGATTCGAACTCTGCTTGATTCCAATATATTCTCAGTCACGGCTCAGGGTATTCAAATTAACAATCCTCCTTGATCCAGTCATGTGGGTTCATCAGTTCATGTTATAGAGGAATTCACCGAGAGCATATGTTCAGAAGAGTATCAGACTGACTACGACGAGCAATTTTGAAGATGGTTAGTTTAGTAGCAAATCAGGATTGGAAAGCCTAGTTCCCCGTAGCTGGCAATCTTTTATATCATGTCATTCTTTTGCATTTGTAGCTTCTTTTTTGTTAAAGTGCGAACTTATTTGTAAAACTTGTCTGTTTTCAATTGATAATGATAATAAAATGAATATGCATTAAATCCATTCATGTTCACTCAATACTTTCTATTTGATGTCAAACGCTTGTTTAAGCAAAATCCGAGGGAGGATGACGAAATTGAAAGACGCAAAACTTACAGTCGTATGCTTTTGAATAAACCTCTGCTGATGATGTACAGGCATTGTTTCAAATTCCTAAACACCGAAGATATAAGGAAGATAATCCCTTGTCAACCCCTTTGGACCTAGTAGTAGGAGTTTCTTTTTGAAAACGAAAAACCCTCATTCTTAAACTGGGGCAGGGTAGGGGTCAGTTAATTCGACCAAACATCCAGATTGCAGAAGGAGTGTTCTCGTTCAAGGATCAATCACGCCTGTAGAGGTCGTACCTAAAAAGCTTATGATGTTTATCCATCACCAGCCAAGGAGTTAGGCAGTCACAACCCTTTCGAATAAGTCATACAAGCCAGTGTCACATGATTTGTTCCCAAAAAGAGAATCAAAAGGAGAAAAAAAATTAAAAAGCCCACGAAGCCGATAACTTGAAAACAAGTGGCTTAGGCAAAAATTAGGGCGTCCCGCTGGACTTCAAAATTGAAAAATTCAAAAGATCCAGTCCAGGCAAAAATAGGGAAATCAAAAATGATGAATAACAAGTTGTGTGACTCCAGACACCAAAGACGAAAAGCGAGTGATTGTCACTCCAAAAACTTGTGGTTTCCTTAACCATCACTCCTATCATCCAACCTTTGAAAGATGAGCGCTTGTGTCGAATTAGTTGAACATAGGACTGGAGAACATCAAGGAGAATGAGTGGGTTAAAATAGAACTTTGAGCCTTATATCCTTTTTTTCTATAACCGTGAACCAGGCCACGTTACAACCTTCAAAAGACCTAATTGAAGCAGGTTTGTTTCGAAAGCATACTTCGGTAAAGATCATGTCAAAACTGACTCCTAAAAGGATTCTCTTACCCTGTGGGTATTGATATTGACATTCTGATGAGTGATGTGTTCACTAAATGTCACAACTCTTTTTTCCGATGAACAAACTTGGATTTAAAAACTGTCATGTGCATTGCATTAATATTATCTTTTCAAAATGAATTGTTTTACTTGCGACTAAGCACTTGACATCAAGAGAGTTTCTACAATGGAAGGTTTGATCGAGATAAGATGCAAAGCGTCTGAGTGCTTCGTTGAGCAAGGGCATGCCAAATGATCACACCAGGGGAATCAACCATCCAAGATCCAGTTAATCTGGGGCAATCAGGTCGAGATTCAATAAATCTCTCAAAGGTCAGTCAAAGACGTTATTCCAAGATTTAGTTGATTTGGGGCAATCAAGTCGAGATTTGATAAATCTCCCAAAGGTTAGTCAGAGGCGCTTCTTTGTAGATCAGCCAATCAGGGGCAAAATCACTTCAAGGTTGGGGCAGACCATCCCAAGAGCACAAAAGTTATCCTTATCCAGAAGGCAATCAATCTGAAATACCTCTCTGAGGTTCAAAATGTTGAGGCAGTTCATTTTAAACCATCAGGGTATAGAGGTTTCAGGTCTCCTTTCGAGGAAGATTTTTACAGAGATCCCACAGGCTGGGGAAAAATTGGAAACAAAGGAACGTTTCCTCTCCATATCTTCAGAGCTACTCAAGGCTATTCAAGTGGGTTCAGTCAACCTTCAAGTTCAAGACGAATGTCGAGAAGTCATTCCCTGACCCTTCAATCATAAACCTCGTATCCAGACAAGACATTTTCCAACGTCGGTTGTACATGACCCCTCACAGATAACCTAAAGTCCAATTCCTATTGGCAACCACCAGAAAGTCCAATCCCTATTGGCGTTTCATTCCAAAATCCAATCCCCATTGGTACCCAAAAATTTCACCTTCGAAAAACCAATCACCGTCAAGTTTCCCTATCTTTCCCAGCAAAAGTCCAATTAACTAGGGCATCTTACTTTCCCTAGCAGCCCGAGCCTGCATCTTCATTTCTGCATATAGTTATCATCTTTGCATTACATCCTCAAATGCGTAGCATTTCCATTTCGTATGGAGCATTACGCCATATAAAAAATTCAAACATGTGCATGCGAAGTATAGGCCAGTTTTGTTAGCTTTCGTGGCAACCTGAATCACTCTTCAAATCAAGACAGTGACATATCGCCAGCATCCTTTTTAGGTTAACTCATCTGTTTACTTTCTTTTGGGTCTCAAATCATACGTCAGTCATACTTTGTCCATCAACCCTCTGATAATGACATCGCCAAGAAGGTTTTCTTTTCGTCAATTCCTATTGATGAGGTGGTTCTGAAGATTCGCCAAGGTGATCTTCGGATTTATTTTTCTTTCCGTCAATTCCTATTGGCGATGTAGCTTTGGGATTCACCGAGGTGTTTCTCCGAATATGTGTTTCTTTCCGTCAATTCCTATTGGCGATGTGGTTTTGGGATTTGTTAGAATATGGCACGGATCTAGAAGGGGGGGTTGAATAGATCCCCAATTAAAATTTGAGTCGGCGCTATCAATTAAAAATTGGATTTGAAAAATTGTTTTAAGTGCGGAAGCGGCCGAGGAAAATATAGTCTAAAACGAACGGTTATTGGAAAACCGGATATGCGTAAGCCTTTGGATTAATGACAATATGGAAAATAGAATCACAACACTAATCACACTTATCAATGATCTAATTCAGTTGTTAGGATTCCTAGTTCCAATGATTCAAAGAGCAAACCAAAACTAGATACACAAGATAATTTTGGTTTAGGCAATTTGTCAAACACTTGGTGTGCAAAACACTCCAAGTGATATTTATGTTGAGTAAGTGATTCTAACTAGCCTAGTACAATGTCTTATTGTACTTTGGAGTCAAAAACAGAGTTTTAACCTCTTACTCAATTTATATCACAGTTTGACAATAGTGCTTATACAAAAATCACTTATTTTTGAGCTATAACATAAATGCTGAAAAATAGAGAAGACAAGTATTTGGTGAGGCAGTTCCCCCGTTGTCCTCGCTTCGGGGTACGTCTGCCCTCAATTCTAAAACTAAAATTGAGATAGATTTTATAGATATCACCTGTTGAATATAACAGTTTATACAAGGATTGAGCAGCAAATATACAACAGAAATCTCAATGTGTTGAAAGTTGCTTTCACTCCTTGCCCCTTGATTCAAGATGAATCAAGTCCTCCAATTATTGTTGATGGACCTCTGATTCCAGCCACCTTATTGAATAACCCGTTGTTGTTCAAACCTTCGGCTCCGGCTGATCTCAACAGCAACAAATCGAACCCGAGATCTTCCCTTCAATATCACTGAATCCGCTACTAGACTTGTGAAGAACACCTCTTCACAATCACCTTCACTCAGTTGACCCTTGATGAAGAATCTCGTCCAAAAAACCCCAAAATTCAAACCAATCTTGGAGGGTAAAACCCTAACGGTTTTATTCAAGAAAGAACCTGTCACAAGCTTCAACCCGAACTTGATTACCCAATCTATGCTTCGAACCTTATCACCTTTAATCACTCACAATGCACTTCAAAAATGGTTGTGTGTAATTGATGTGTTGTGAGATGTTGAAGATGAAGATGATGAATCTTGGACACCTATTTCACTTTTTCTTGTTTTTGAACACATGAATCAAATATTATCAAATGTTGATTGACATAAGTGGTTAAACAAGTATATATAGTCCCAACCCAATTAAAGACATAACAGTATTTCAAATAGAAGAGGGAATCATTTAAAAACAGGATTTCCGCGTGAACGGTCGACCGCAGTAGGCCTGTGCATCGACGCATGGCCTGTGTTTTTGGAAATATGGAAAATGCATCAGTATGCGTCGACCATACAGTCGGCGTGCGCTGACCCGTTGAAAACTATTTCCTTCATGCGCTGACCCTATGGTCGACTCATGCCTTTATGCGCTGACCCGTTGGAAAATATTTCCTTCATGCGCCGACCCTATGATCGACTCATTGCCTTTATGCGCTGACCAGTAGAAAAGTGATTTGATGCATGCGCCGACCCTATGGTCGACTCATGCCCTGCAAACCTGCAAAAATTCATCAGTTTGTGGTTTTTCATGCCTCTGGTCATGATTGCATTTTATCTACACATAGTATATTTATTACAACAGTTTTAAGACAAGTATAAAAGGATATGGTAGGTGATGCGTTGCATCTGTTTTAGTAGATCTGGAGTTTATAATTTCTAATCTATCCAAGGCTGTAATTTGTCATCATCAAAACCTGTATTGAACAATGTCTTGCAGACTTGTGTGATGTGTGGCGATTTGCCTCCACGGGATTCACTGATGTGTTTCTCCGAATATGTGTTTCTTTCCGTCAATTCCTATTAGCGATGTGGTTTTGGGATTCACTGATGTGTTTCTCCGAATATGTGTTTCTTTCCATCAATTCCTATTTACGATGTGGTTCTTTGGAGATAGTCTTCTTTCCGTCAATTCCTATTGACGATGTGATTCTTTGGATATGGTTTTCTTTCCGTCAATTCCTATTGACGAGGTGATCTTGGAGATAGTTTTCTTTCCGTCAATTCCTATTGACAATGTGATTCTTTGGATATGGTTTTATTTCCATCAATTCCTATTGACGAGGTGATCTTGTAGATGGTTTCTTTCCGTCAATTCCTATTAACGAGGTGATCTTGGAGATGTTTTTCTTTCCGTCAATACCTATTGACAATGTGATCTTGGAGATGGTTATCTTTCCTTCATCTCCTATTGACGATGTGATTCTTTGGATATGGTTTTCTTTCCGTCAATTCCTATTGACGAGGTGATCTTGGAGATGGTTTTCTTTCCGTCAATCCCTATTGATAATGTGATCTTAGAGATGGTTATCTCTTCGTTAATTCCTATTGACGATGTGGTTCTTGGATATGGTTATCTTTCCGTCAATTCTTATTGATAATGTGATCTATGGTGTTTCTTTCCGTCAATTCCTATTGACGATGTGGTGTTTCTTCGAATACGGTGTTTTATTTCCGTCAATTCCTATTGATGATGTGGTGGTCCTTTAGATATGATGTTTCTTTCCGTCAATTCCTGTTGACGATGTGTTTCTTCGGATATGGTGTTTTCTTTTCGTCAATTCCTATTGACGATGTGTTTCTCCGGATATGGTGTTTCTTTCTGTCAATTCCTATTGACGATGTGATTTTGGGATTCACTGATGTGTTTCTCCGGATTGGGTTATCTTTCCGTCAATTCCTATTGACGAGGTGGTTCTCTGGATATGGTGTTCTCTTTCCGTCAATTCCTATTGACGATGTGGTTCTTTGGGTATGTTTTCTTTTCGATGACGTATGACCGGGCTCCAATTTCATACATCCCAATCAGACTGCAAATTTCCGGATTCTTTTGTATTCAATCACCTTTTACCTTGAATGTCTGAAAGCGGTTGCTTTTCATCCCTTCAGGTCCAAGTCGATTGAATAGGGACAGTTGTTGCACCCCAAAATTTGCCCTCGCGCTTTCTAACTTTGACTGGTTTTTCATTCGCACTCATATGCATTTTTATTAGGTCATAGTTCGTGATCATATTTTGCATTGGTTTTTTTTAGACACGGGATCAGGAGTTTTCTCTGAATCAAATCATCGAGTTTCATGCCATTTAGACACGTGTCCAACCACAATTGTGTGATTATCCAAATCTCTGTTATTTTTGCCCAATGAGAGTGTGACATGTGGCCTAAGGATGTTATTTTTGTAAATATTAATTCCATTTTTAGTTTTCAAACTTTTTTCTTTTCAAATATTAATATTTTGTACATTTGTTTTTGTTTGTTAATATAGTAGAAATAGATAGAATTTAGAATTTTAATTAAAAAAATTTATTAGAAATTAGGATAGGATTTTAATTAATTAGAATATAGATTTTAATTAGAATTAGAACTTAGGATTTTATTTAGAAATAAGATTAGATTTATTTTTAATTTAGAAAATTATTATTAGTTAAATAGATTTTATATTAGAATTAGAGTTTTATTATAATTTAATTTAGAATTTATATTAGGTTTTTTAATTAGAAATTAGAATTTAGAGTTTTAATTAGAATTAATTAGATTTTTAATTTATTTAGAGTTTGGGTTAAATTAGGTTAGAATTTTAATGGAATTAATTTAGAATTAGGATAGAATTAGATTTTAATTTAATTAATTGGATTTAGAAATAGAATATTTAATTAAAATTAAGGATTAGGAAATAGATTAGTTTTTTTATTAGAATAGAATTTTAGATTAGTTTTTATTTAGGATTTAGATTAGAATTAAATTAGATTAGAGTTTTAGTTTAGGATTTAATAGTTAGTTAATTAATTAAAGAAAAAATTAAATAAAAAAAAAGGACAGAGGCACGTGTTGTGTTCTTCAGTATATGTGAAATAGTTCACTGTTCATCTTCTTCTATGGATGAAAACCCTAAAAAGCCAAGCACTCCCCCCCCCCCCCCCTTCCATTTTGACACTGTTCATTCATCTTCTCCAACACAGTCAAACCATTCTTCTTCGCACCACCTCCGTTTCACCATCTCTCTCTCCTTATTTCAATGAACAACCATTAAATACTTCAAAACCCAAAATAAACCATAATAAAACTAATGGAAAATGAAAAGTTGAGTTGAGAAGAGAGAACATCTACAGAAAGAAAACCCAATATTCAACACTTCATCCACAAAAAGAGTCGAGATCCTTGGATTCACAGAACTTCACATGAACTATTCACCACCCCCTTTCATCATCTTCATCACCAAATTCAGTGTCTACTCGAGGGTTGGCATTGATCCACCGTTATATCTCCGAAGCACTTTCTTTCTTTTCAGACAAATTCGGAGTCTTCTTCATATCCAATTGACTTTTACCTTGAAATAATGAATGTCGTGGCGGTTCATCTTATAAGGTTTAAGCCAATTAGATATGGGCATCTGTCATACCGCAAATTTGTCCTACATACACTACTTTCATCAGGCTATGGCAAAGTCAGGTATTTCGTCAGGTAACCAAGATCAGGGTTTTTTGTGCAAGCGCAACTTATCTTATGGCTCATTGATTCAAGGAGAAGTCAAGAAGGCTATTTGTTCAAGATGATTTTAAGCTGGATTAAATTTTGGTTATACTTTAAGGATTTGTTCAAGACTGGGATTGAGCTATGGATTTTCCGTGGGATGATTCAAGTTTTATTTCAAATTCAAGATTGGTGAAATTTGGTTTTTTAGGCCTTTGGGTCAAATCTTGGAATTTCAAATCATGAATCAAATGTGTTCGTAGTTAAGCATGTTAGAACACAGATTGGTTCTTAGTTATATCTCTATGTTTTGATGATAACACTAATGAAATTTTGTATTAAGAAATTATATACTCTAAATTTGTTCAAGTATTTTTGTTGTAGATATTAAATTTAATATTCTTCTTAAAGCAAAAATCAATCTGAACATTGAACTACGCAAGGCTCTGAGAGTCAGAAGCATCTCGTTAAAAGACTCTGAGCACTGCCTACAGAAGAATCTGAAGCAGAAGCTACAGAAGCATCTGAAGCGTAGTTGAAGACTTTGTATGAAGAGTTTCAAGCATTGTTTTTCAGAAGACTCTGATAGTACTGTTCGCTGCAAGTATTGAGGATCTGATCTCCAAACTCTGCTCTGAATGTTACTCACGCTGAAGCACACTTGCTGCAACACTCTGATACAGCAAACTCTGATGACATCAAGACTATGATCACTCAAGGCTCTGATGTTGATTGCTGTGAAATAGAAACTTGTTGAAGAAGATTATTCAAAGATATACTCGTTGGCATATTCCAAACGTCTCTTTCCTCTTTTATGCTAGACACAAGAACTCGGGAAAAAAGGATTTCTCTGAACGTTCTACTTCTAGGAAAGGTCAAGTCATGTGAAGACAAAAGGCTACAGCTACTTTGCAGTACACGGTCTTCAAGCTTGCAACGTCTTGGACTTCTTTGTCTATAAAAGCAAGCCTTCAACAACTTTCGGCAGTTGACGAAATTAGACGAACATTGAAAAATCCATTGAAAACACTCTCAAAGCTCTCATATAAATTATTATTCTTTGTTGAATAGTTTCATACGTTCTTAATCTTAAGTGTATAAATCACAGTTGTGATATAGCTTTCTTAGAAGCATTTCAAACACTTGTTTAGTTTACATTTGATTGTAAAAGTTCCTTAAGAAGACCAAGTTGTGGTCAGTAGTTCTTGAGAAGACTAAGACTGTTGTTCTTAGTGGTTGACATTGTAATCTGTTTGATTATAGTGGATTAAGTCCTTGTGGAGAAAGGCAAATCACTCTTGATAGGGTGGACTGGATTAGTTGAGTTCAACGAACCAGGATAAAAATCATTGTGTTTTTATGGCCATATTATTTTGAAAACCCTTTTTCAACCCCCCCCCCCTTCTAAGTATTTTCTCACCTTCAATTGGCATCAGAGCTCCGGTTTTGTGTGTGTTATCACTTCACTGTGAACAGAAAAGATCCAGTTGAGAAAACTCTTGATATTTCTTGGTTGATACATTATGGCTGAAGCTTCAACATCCAACAACAACAGATATAAAGACAGAGATAGAATCAGCATTAAACCCCCTATGTTTGATGGGGAGAAATTTGATTACTGGAAAGACAGGATTGAAAGTTTCTTCCTTGGATAGGATGCTGATCTTTGGGACTTAGTCATTGATGGTTATGTTCACCCCACTGATGGGGATGGCAAGAAAATTAATAGAAAATCTATGTCTGAAGCTCAGAAGAAGGAGTTCAGAAATCATCACAAAGCAAGAACAATCTTATTAAATGTTATATCTCATACTGAGTATGAGAAGATTACCAACAACGAAACAACATTTGATTTGCTTGAGTCTTTGAAGATGACTCATGAAGGGAACTCACAAGTTAAAGAGACCAAGGCTCTGGCGCTGATCCAGAAATATGAAGCCTTTAAAATGGAAGAATCTGAATCTATAGAAGCTATGTTCTCTAGATTCCAGATCCTCATAGCTGGATTAAAAGTGTTGGACAAAGGCTACTCCACTGCTGATCATGTTAAGAAGATCATCAGAAGTTTGCCCATCAGATGGAGACCAATGGTCACTGCTCTGAAGCTAGCTAAGGATCTGAACAAGATCACATTGGAGGAATTGATCAGCTCTCTGAGGAGCCATGAGATTGAACTTGAAGAAGACGAGCCTCAAAAGAAAGGTAAGTCAATTGCTTTAAAGTCTAACAAATCTGTTAAAGCATTGCAGGTTTTTGAAGAAAGTTCTGAAGAGTCTTCTTCTGAAGAAGAAGATTAATTATCCCTGCTGTCCAGAAGGATCAACAAACTCTGGAAGCATAAACAGAGGAAGTTCAAAAACTTCAAGAAGCCAGATCAACGCAAAGAGTCTTCTGGACACAGAAGATCTGGAAAGAAAGAGGTTGTCTGCTATGAATGCAAGGAACCTGGGCACTACAAGAATGAATGCCCAAAGCTTCAGAAGGAGAAGCCAAAAAGGAAGCCTGAGCATAAAAAGAAAGTTCTGATGGCAACCTGGGATGACTCAGATGCATCTGAATCTTCATCAGAGTTAGAAGAAAAATGTGCCAACATGGCACTAATGGCAGGCGTGGAAGATCAGGATGAAGGAACATCTGGATCTGAATCTGATTTTGAATCTGACTCAGAAGAGATGTATTTAGCAGCAAAGTCAAGACGCCAATCATGGTACCTGGACTCTGGCTACTCACGTCACATGACGGGAGAAAGGTTTATGTTCCAAAGCCTGGAGCTTAAATCTAGAGGAGACGTCAAGTTTGGAGGGAATCAGAAGGGCAAGATAATTGGCTCTGGTACTATTGGCAATGGTAACCTTCCCTCTATATCTAATGTTTTACTTGTAGAAGGATTAAAACATAATCTATTGTCCATAAGTCAATTAAGTGACAATGGTTATGACATAATCTTTAATCAAAAATGTTGCAAAGTTGTCAGTCAAAAGGATGGCTCAATCCTATTTAATGGAAAGAGGAAGAACAACATTTACAAAATTAAACTTTCAGAACTTAAGGTTCAAAATGTAAAATGCCTTATGTATGTTAATGATGAGCAATGGGTCTGGCACAAAATATTGGGGCATATTAATATTAGACTTATATCTCAGATTAATAAACTCAATCTGGTCAGAGGACTTCCTAAGTTGAAGTTCAACTCAGATGCTTTTTGTGAAGCATGCCAGAAAGGAAAATTTTCTAAATCTTCTTTTAAAATTAAAAATGTTGTTTCAACCGCAAGACCATTAGAATTACTTCATATTGATCTGTTTGGACTAGTGAAAACTGCATCCATCAGAGGCAAGAAGTATGGATTAGTCATTGTTGATGACTACATCAGATGGACATGGGTGAAATTCCTAAAACACAAGGATGAGTCACATTCTGTGTTCTTTGACTTCTGCAAACAAGTCCAGAATGAAAAAGATTTTAAAATTGTTAAAGTCAGAAGTGATCATGGTGGCGAATTTGAAAACAAATTTTTTGAAAAATATTTTAATGAAAATGGCATTGCTCATGATTTCTCCTGCCCTAGAACTCCACAACAGAATGGAATTGTAGAGAGGAAAAATAGAACTTTGCAAGAAATGGCCAGAACCATGATCAACGAGACTAATCTGGCAAAGCATTTTTGGGCAGAAGCAATAAACACAGCTTGTCATATTCAGAACAGAGTGTCTGTAAGACCTCTTCTGGAGAAGACTCCCTATGAATTGTGGAGGAATAGAAAGCCCAACATTTCTTATTTTCATCCTTTTGGATGTATATGTTATATGTTGAACACTAAAGAGAATCTAAACAAGTTTGATTCTAAAGCACAGAAGTGTTTCATGCTTGGCTATTCTGAACGCTCTAAAGGCTACAGAGTATATAATACTGAAACACAGATTGTGGAGGAATCTATACATGTTAGATTTGATGATAAGCTTGGCAATCAAAAGCCAAAGCAGGTTGATAATTCTGTAGATAGAGAAGTAATTCTCACAGACTCTGAAGGCTCAGAGGAAGAAAAGGCTCAAGTGAAGGAATCAGAAGCAACGCCAGATGCAACTCCCTTGGCTGCTCAGATGAATAATTTGAATATTTCTGAAGAACCTAATGTTAAAGGATCATCTTCCAGAATCAAGGCCTCTCACCCAGAGGATGTGATCATTGGAAAGAAGGATGACCCTATAAGAACAAGATCCTACCTCAGATCATCTGAAGCATCATTATTTGGTTTGGTGTCAGTTATTGAACCAACTTCTGTGGATGAAGCTCTGCAACACAATGACTAGATAATTGCCATGCAATAAGAGCTCAATCAATTCACAAGAAATGACGTTTGGGATTTGGTTCCAAGACCAAAAGGATTCAACATTATTGGAACTAAATGGGTCTTCAGAAACAAACTTAATGAGCAAGGAGAAGTTGTAAGAAACAAGGCAAGGCTAGTTGCTCAAGGTTATAGCTAGAAAGAAGGAATTGACTACACAGAGACTTATGCTCCTGTGGCCAGGTTAGAGTCTATTTGTTTACTCATTTCTTTTGCTGCACAAAATAACATCACTCTATATCAGATGGATGTTAAGAGTGCCTTCTTAAATGGGATTATAGAAGAGGAAGTCTATGTTCATTAACCTCCTGGTTTTGAAAGTGATAAATTTCCAGAACATGTTTTTAAACTTATAAAATCTCTTTATGGTTTAAAAAAAGCTCCCTTGGTATGAGAGATTAAGCAATTTTCTTCTGGAGAAAAATTTTATTAGAGGCAAAGTGGACACAACTCTCTTCTGTAAAACGTTTAAGAAAGATCTATTAATTTGTCAAATATATGTAGATGATATTATATTTGGATCTACCAATGTTACGCTGGGAAAGGAGTTTGCTCAATGTATGCAGGCTGAATTTGAGATGAGCATGATGGGAGAATTGAGATTCTTTCTGGGAATTCAAGTCAACCAAACTCCAGATTGCACTTACATTCATCAGACTAAATATGTAAAAGAGCTTCTGAAGAAGTTCAACATGACTGATAGTAAGTTAGCAAAGACTCCAATGCATCTAACAAGAACTCTTGGTAAGGAAGAGGTAAGTAAGAAAGTAGATCAGAAACTCTACAGAGGTATGATTGGATCTCTTCTATACTTAACTGCTTCTAGACCTGACATTTTATTCAGTGCATGTTTGTGTGCTAGATTCCAATCAGATCCTAGAGAATCACACTTAACAACTGTTAAGAGGATTCTAAGGCATCTGAAAGGTACTACTAATGTGGGTTTGTGTTACAGAAAATCTGATGAATTTAAACTAGTTAGATTTTGTGATGCTGATTACGCTGGAGATAGAGTTGAAAGAAAAAGTACTTCTGGAAGTTGCCAATTTCTGGGAAGTAATTTAATCTTCTGGTACAGCAAGAAACAACCTACAATTGCTCTCTATCAACTATAGAAGCAGAATATATTGCTGCTGCTGGATGTAGCACACAGATGCTCTGGATGAAAATTCAGCTAGAAGATTATCAGATCTTTGAGAGTAATATTTATGTATTCTGTGATAATACTTCTGCTATATGCTTGTCTAAAAATCCAATTTTACACTCTAAAGCTAAGCATATAGAAATTAAACATCACTTCATTAGAGACTATGTTTAGAAGGGTATTATAAACTTAGACTTTGTTGATACAGATCATCAATGGGCTGATATTTTCACAAAACCCCTTGCTGAAGATAGGTTTAAGTTTATTCTGAAAAATATTGGTATGGAATTTTGACCAGAATAATATTTATCAGAAGAAACCTTCTCATATGCAAAATGTTTAAACTCTGAAGTATTTCATCTGTCATTTATTTAATTTCTTGAATTATTATTTCTGTGTGTATCTGAACTGACAAATCTCAGAGGATCTGAACGTTAGCTAACGTTTCATTTCTCAGAGTTTTTAGAAGCACATGCAAGCAAACACATATAACTCAGAATCTAAAAAGATGGAGTGCACAATACTGAAAAGACGTTTGAGGTACTGTTTTGAATATTTGGTTTCTCGTTTTCCCCCTAAATTGTCAGAATCATTAATGCTTGAAATGATTATTTTCTTTTTATTAAATGCTAAATGTGTACGTGTTGAACGTGTGACCTTTTGTGTGCCCTAATTTGTCTCTATAAATGCCACAACTCACAACATTTCACACTTTTCACTCTCACGAGCACTTGTATGCATTTCTGCTTATTCTTTTTCTTTCATCTAAACCCAAAACCCAAAACCGTTCGTAACCCTAAACCTTCAACTTCTTCAACAATGGCTACTTCATCTTCAACCTCAACTCAATTCCAATCAACAATGGCAGCTGTATCATCTTCCAATCTGGGTGCTTTTCCGTTCAAGGAACCTGTTAGAACGAATCTCACACCTGTTGAGAAACTGGAAATGTTGTTTGAATCTTTGGTAGATTTTGCTTCTTTGGCTGAAAATGGATTTAATCTGCGTTCCATCATTGATGCTCAAGGATGGACAAAGTACTTTGATAGACTGTTTGGGCCAGTTTATCCAGTTTTGGTAAAAGAGTTCTGGATTCATGCTTATGCTTATCCCAAGTTCATTGTGTCATCTGTTCTG
This sequence comes from Lathyrus sativus, assembly GCA_963859935.3. NCBI lineage: Eukaryota > Viridiplantae > Streptophyta > Magnoliopsida > Fabales > Fabaceae > Lathyrus > Lathyrus sativus. Next base: position 293,011,093 of record OZ012741.1, read on the forward strand.
GGAAAAGAAATTGTGATTACTGAGGATCTTATGAGGAAACTCATTGGATATGAGGAAATTGATGGAGTTTCTCATCTGACTGGGCGTGTTAATATGAAAGTTGTTTATGAAGAGGTGATTACTTCTGGAGAACCCTCTAACAAGTTCAAAGATTTGAAGCCTAATTACAAGATCTGGGCCAAAATCTTCATGGGATGCATTCATCACAGAAAGTCTACCAACTCTCCTAACTATGTGAATAATGATCAACTTTACTTCATGTTCTGCCTTAGTCAGAGCACAAAGGTAGATCTGCCTCATCTGCTCTTCTCTCATCTTTGGAATCATGTTAAGGCATCCAGAGAAGACATGAAGGAAAAATAAGCAAAGGGTAGAAATTGGATCCCTTGTGGAAGGTTGATTTCAGACATTCTGACAGAGAATGGTCTAGTGGAGCATTTGCATGTGGCTGGATTGCAAGAAGAACTTACATCCATTCTTGGAAAAGTTCTGAATGCTAAAAGTTTACAGAGGCTGAAAGTAATAGATGAACTTACTTCTATCCCTGACAAACTCAATACAGAAGAAGTAAGCAAACGAAGGATTCTGGTAGATAATTTTCCACCGTTTTATGCAGAAGAACCAAAGGAAGTTCTGATAAAGTTTGTTGGATATTGTATGGAACAAGGACTTCCAGTTCCAAAAGGATTTTTAAATCGCGAACCTATGCCAGATCTCTATGCAGAACATAAGAGGCAGAGAAAACAGGAGTTAGAAGAAGAAGAAGCTGTAGGCTCACAGCAGAAAAAGCAGAAAACTTCTGAAGAACCTCAGAAGAAGAAGAAAAGAAAAGCTTCTAGAGAAGCTCCTTCTGCTCCTACCAAACGCATTAAGAAAAAAGGTACTAAATCATCCTTACCTATTATTTATGAAATTGCAATAGAATCATCAACAATTAGCTCTGTTCCTGAACCCCCATCTTCTCAAAATCAAACCACTTCTGTACCATCTAAAACATTTGTACAACCACCTCCATCTTCTAAACAAACTGCATCTGATACCACACCATTACAATCATCTGAACCACTAACCTCTGAACAATCTGAACAACCAGAACCTCAACCAGAAATTCCTCAATCTGAAAATCCTGAACCAGAATCTATCCAACCCTCTGAACCTTTCATACCTGATTCAGAAATTCTGGATATCCAACCCCTCAAAACTCTCTTTGACGTTTCTTCCACATCATGTCATTCAACTGAATCATTTGATTCTTCTGAATCTGATGTTCACCCAGATGTAAACTCACCCCCATCTCTTCGTGGCTATGAACCAAGATCATCTGATTTTGTTTCATTTGCATCCTTGAAACCTTTACCATCTGATCCCCTTCCCTCTAGATTAAAACTCAAACACTTTATGATAAAACCTAGGCAATCTGCCTTCATTCCATATTCTTTTAATCCCAGAACTATCATTCCATCCATACGCAGAATAAAACCATTATTTCATCTCATGCCTGCTCAATCAAAACCACCATATCCTTGTCCTCTGTTCATTATTCCAACATTTACCATACCACCCTCACCAGTTCAATCCAAACCATCAACTCTTGAAGCCTTTCTTAAACCTAAAACTAGGCTAAATGTTGATATTTTATTTGCTACTTTCAAGAAAGAAATAAGGATGAGTTTAGAATCTGTGAAGAAGAGATGCCTCTCAACCATGAATTCAGATTAATCTGATGCTATTTGGAATAGCTTCATCTCCAGATTCAACATTGTTGCTTCAAATCTGAAGAGTGTCTGCTCTAATGATGCGAAGATCAGATTTGCTGAGACTGCCAAAACCATGCTATGGAATATGAAAAGATCTCCAACTTTGCTTCTTGAGGATGCACCCTCAACTTCTGGAGTGTCTGCTACTTCTGAGACTATTGAAGGATCTACTTCTGAAGTCATTCTGGAAGAAAATCCTTTAGCTCTGACGATTGTGGACAAACCATCTGAATCTGTGGCTCCAGAATCTGCAACTCCAATGGATATTGACTCTGCTCCTACTCCTGTTTCTGAATCTGCTCCCTCTACTTCTTCTGAAGTTAAGAAAGAGAATCAAGACTTAGAAGACAAGATTGTTATGCTGGAAGCTGGTCAATCTGAGATAAAATCCTAGATGGCAAGGCAAGATCAGAAGACTGACGACATTGAGAAATGGATGTCCAAGCAAGAATAATCTTCATTTGAAATTACCAACCTTCTGAAGATGCTTCTCTCCAAACAATCTTAGCTTTATGTTTTTTTATCTGATGTTTGAGCACTTGTTTAAATTTTTCATCTGATGTTTTGTCTCTCTGAATATTTCTTAATGAATGAATGTGAATGTTTTCTTTATATGATTATATCTTTTCTCTCTGTTTCCTTTTATTTGTCTTTAATACGTTTCTTTTTTATTATGACAAAAAGGGGGAGAAAATGAAATTCTGATTATTCAAATAAACTTTACCTGAATAGAATTCAGACATATCAAATCATAACTAACATGAATTTTCAGTCTTTCAGAAGAAGATGAGCGGTGACCATCAGATCATGGTTGGACCATTGACTAGCCCAACGTTTCCATGGCCACGATTGCATCTCAGCTCTGAAGAGAGTTTTCTAAATGAAACGCACCGTTTCATTTAATTGGTGTTTTGGGCCTAGTACTCAGACTGCTACCTGCACCCCCCTTTGGCCCAATTCTTTGAAATGAACTAAAATGGATTGCTATTTGACACACAAGTTTGTTTAATTTCTTGTTATTTCTTTTATTTTTCATTATTTCCTATGACTTAGAGAATAATTCCTAAAAAATAGGAAATTAACTCAATTAATTCCAAAATTTTTTCCCCTGATTCATAATTAAATCTAGAATTTTGTAGATTAAAAATATTAGGAATTCATGCATTTGTGATTTTATTTGCATTTTTTGAATATTAATTGGTATTAAAATGGCCATGGTTGATACCTTGTTTTGTTGAATTTTGTTTGGGCATTTGGTGATGATTCTTGCCTTGATCTTTTGTGTGTAGCTAGCATAGATATGAATGTTCCCCTAGTAATTTTCTAACATTTTTGTGAAGAAATTTAGGGCCAGTTTTAAGTTGAAACTTTAGGTGCTCTAGTTTTAGGGTTTATGCTTAGTACCTTGTGATTTAGGTTTTATTTTTAGGACTTGGTGGATGATTCAACCCCTGAAATTAATATGGTAGGTTCATGATTGAATTAGGGTCCCATAGTTATTTTTGTAGGATTTTACAATTGGTTTTAGTATTTTAGTTAGGATTAACTTTAATACTAAGTTTTAGGTGATCCTAACTTGCTAATTCAACTAGATTGATTTCTTTAGTTCCCTTAGATTAGGGTTTTGCTTTGCTTGCTCTTGGATGATGATGAAGACAAGCTTGAGGCTACTATGGAGTGCTTGAAGAAGCTTGGATGTGAAGATTTCCCTTCTTTTGGTGTAGTGTTGTTTAGGTGTTAAGATTAGGGTTTGTAAGTAGAGCTTCTAGATAGATTCTCTTCTTTCATAAACATGGAAAGTGTTGATCACTTCCATTACTCCTTATGATATAAGTTCCCCTTGTAAAGGCCTCATCCCTCCTTTGGTAGGATGTGTGGCTCTTCACAAGTTGGTAGAACCTTTGAGGGTTCCTTTCTTTGATGATGGAGTGCTTAGTGGTGACCTTTGGTCTTCACTCTGCTGTCTATTATCCAAACCTTGCTCTTGTCAGATGAATCTTTCTCCCTTGCTAGAGGATGGAGTTCCTTGCTAGAAGATTGAAGATGCTAGAAGTTGTTGCTTTCCTTTTGTCTGAAGACTGCCATTGAAGCTGAGGCTTGAAGATCCAGAAGAGCAAGTTGACACTTGTGTGAAGAAGATCAAATTGAGATTGAAGAAAGAGCTGAAGCTTGAGACAATAAGTTGATACTTATGTTTAGTACATGGAGAGCCTGAAGGAACAAGTTGATACTTGCTATTGGGATTGAAGCTTGAAGGTGGAGTCTACTTAGAGCTGAAGCTTGGAGAAGAAGGATAAGTTGATACTTATGTTGGATGTATTGAAAGCTTGAAGAAGCAAGTTGATACTTGTTATTGAAGATGAAGGTCCTGAAGAGCTGTTGAAGACTGAGGACTGAATTGCTGTCAGAGGAGCTTTATTGTGAAGCTGTGGAAGCTGTTGATTTGCTTTCTTTCCTGTCTGTTTACTTTCTGTGCAACTGTGGATGTAACTTGTTTGATTTGCTTGATGCATTAGAATAAGCTCATATTTAGATTGTTTTAATCTAGGGGCATGATTGCACTAGAGGTTGAGTTGCTCCCTCTACTTGTATTTTTACTGTATGGCTTTGCTTGCGGGTATTCGGTAGAGCCCTGCTCCCTTGCCTATGTGGTTTTTTATTTGCTTGATGGCATTTTACTTCTTCTGTATGATTGCAGTTATTGTGTTTGCTTGATAGCATGTTATTTCTTCCTGTATGATTGCAGTTATTCATATCTGGCTTGAGGTTGAGATGAGCTTGTGGAGGCTGATGCCCCACACACATTTCCTCCCTCACTTGCATTGCATGCATTTTACAGTCGTTTACTGTTTACTGTTTAAGCTGATGCTTTATCTGTTTCTGTACACCATTGACATGATCCCTTAGGAATCTCAGTTCCTTTGATAAGGAAGTGATGATTAGAACTTTAGGTTGAAACCTATGCATGATAACTTCTAGGAGTTCCCTGTTTCAAACCTCAACTATAGGATGAATCTTTGGCATGACAACATTAGGACTTGATAGTCTCCCCTTAGTTGAGCCTGTTCTCTCTTCTCATCTTGAAACAAATCAAAATACAGTAATAAAGGTTAACTGATGTCGTGCGTTACGAGCCTTAAGCTATCTGAGAAAGGATTGTTGGAGAGTTTCTTTTCAACAGTTTGGACGTTTAGTATGGCACCCTTTGGGTGACATGCGACGCATTCACTCTCAAGTCATAGTCTCTAGTGCGATATTGGTTGTAAACATCCATAAAAAATAGTTCTTTCGTAAAAGACAGAAAACAAACTTCAAACCTTTTGCCCTGTGGGCCCATAATTCAAAGGAAGCTTTTCTGAAGAAAAGAGTGTCGTTAACTTCCAGTTCTACCGCAAACGGTAACGCCTAAGTCTCCAAGGGTCGAGCTGCGTACACCAAACTGCTGGAATTGTTTGTTAACCCTACTCGAAAAACAGATGAATCTGAATCCCCGTAAGTCGTATTGTCCCGAACTACGTAAGCTCTGATCTCTCATACCTGTTGAGAGTACGTAGGCACAATACTGACGTATTGGCGAGCCACCTTCCCCGTAACCTGTAGTTAGTCGAACTACGTTGACTCTGATTTCTCATTCTCTGATGAGAATACGTAGGCATAAAGTGTGACGCTTTGCCGAGTCATTTTTCTTTTCTTTTTCAGACCAGCCTTGATAGGTAGATAGTAAAACCAACCCGTCAGATAAACACCGCAAGCGTGGATCCCATCGAGTACGATGGACGTGAGGCGTGCTAATACCTTCCCCTTGCGTAACCGACTCCCGAACCCAGACAATGGTTGCGATGACCTTGTCTTATACCTATTCGTCAGGTTTTTCTGATCGTTTTCTTTCCCGCTCTGAGGGATAAATAACGAAAGGTGGCGACTCTTCTGTTTTGCCGGCACCTTATTTTCGCGGCAGCGAAATTGGGAAAGTAAATCGTGTGGACTTTTGGGTTGATTTAGGTTTCGGAGCGTAACAGTGTTTTGCTGTCCGTCAAGACTGTTCATGTTTTCAGTCGAAATTGTTTTGGACATAACTTTTGATCCGTAAGGCCGTTTGGATCCTCGTTCGAAGCGTTGGAAAGCTAATAAACAAGGCTATAACATAGTATAGATAAAGGAATCGGTGTCCCAATATTTTTATATCTAATTATGTTTGAGAATTCAATTGGGTATATGTTCTAGTAACGAATCATGTTCTAGTTCAGTGATGTCTTGATGTTTTGATGCTGCGATTTTCCTGATGAATTACCATGGGGGTAACTGTGATAATATGATGAATTAACATGAGTAGGATTGTGAAGTTTATGTGATTGATGGGCGATAGTGTGAGGATTACCACGAGTATAATTTGATAAATTAATATGAGATAATATGGGGTAGTATTATGAACTAATATGGGATAATATGTGATAATATGACTATGAGCTAATATGTGATTTGTACGTGATTATATGATGAGATGATGTGTGAGATTAATTATTATGATGAACTATGATGATATGATGTTTGATGAATTATGTGATAACATGAGATACGATGATTTATGTGATGACGATGATTATTATGGTGAGTTATGTGAGATACGATGATTTATGTGGTGATGATGATTATTATGATGAGTTATGAAGTATGAAGATGATTATTATAACGAGTTATGATGACGTAACGTACGATGATGGCTGTGTTGATGAGTTATGATGTTTGATGATGATGAATATGACAAATATGACGAATATGATGAATATGATGAATGATGATGCAACATATGTTGTTATCATGAGGATTATTGTGACGTGTGCATCATGCATTCATGTGCATCCGGACTTCAGTTCAGGACCTCGATTACTTTGGCTTCAATCCCACTGTGTGGATGTGAAGTATTTTGATATGCTCCGATCCTATTGATGGGGATATATGGAGGGTTGATGGCCCAGTGTCCATCGCACTGTGATGATTGGTACCACATGCATTGAGTTGTGTCGCATTGCATCTATGAGTCTTTATGTATGAATTATGACGTTATGGCCTGTGAGGCATATTTGAAGGATATCAATGTGTTGAATGTAATTATGAGTAATATGTCGTTTATGCATTAATTGTTATACATTGATTATTATGAATTGTCTTACTCACCCTGCCTGTTTGAATGTTACCTCCACGTGGGTAACATGCAGATGAGCAAGTTTAGTCGTGGACGCCGTCAAGGAGTATTTTGAAGTTTTAGATTCGTTAGCCTTTATGGTTAATTTAGAGGGCCTTGCTTTGATATGTAACATCGGGTTGGGTTCTTTGAGTTGATTGTATATCATTGGGTTATTTTACTGATGTTCCCTTATGAGGAAAACATTGAGTTATGTGTTGAGTTCCGCTGTATATGATGTTTTGATGTATTTTGAGAAAACCCGTGTGTTACGGAGTATTGACCAATTTTGTTGACTTTGAGAAATGTACGCCCTTTTGTGGCTTTTTATTCAGACTTATTTATTTACTCTGAAATCCATGTTATTTTGCCTTAATAATTTTGGGGTAGAAAAGGGTGTTACACCAATTTCTGGGAAGTAATTTAATCTTTTGGTACAGCAAGAAACAACCTACAATTGCTCTATCAACTACAGAAGCAGAATATATTGCTGCAGCTGGATGTAGCACACAGATGCTCTGGATGAAAAGTCAGCTAGAAGATTATCAGATCTTTGAGAGTAATATTTCTATATTCTGTGATAATACTTCTGCTATATGCTTGTCTAAAAATCCAATTTTACACTTAAAGTTAAGCATATAGAAATTAAACATCACTTCATTAGAGACTATGTTCAGAAGGGTATTATAAACTTAGACTTTGTTGATACAGATCATCAATGGGCTGATGTTTTCACAAAACCCCTTGCTGAAGATAGGTTTAAGTTTATTCTGAAAAATATTGGTATGGAATTTTGTCCAGAATAATATTTATCAGAAGCAACCTTCTCAGATGCAAAATGTTTAAACTCTGAAGTATTTCATCTGTAATTTATTTAATTTCTTGAATTATTATTTCTGTGTGTATCTGAACTGACAAATCTCAGAGAATCTGAACGTTAGCTAACATTTCATTTTTCAAAGAGTTTTCAGAAGCACATGCAAGCAAACACGTATAACTCAGAATATGAAAAGATGGAGTGCACAATACTGAAATGACGTTTGAGGTACTATTTTGAATATTTGGTTTCTCGTTTTCCCCCCAAATTGTCAGAATCATTAATGCTTGAAATGATTATTTTCTTTTTATTAAATGCTAAATGTGTACGTGTTGAACGTGTGACCTTTTGTGTGCCCTAATTTGTCTCTATAAATGCCACAACTCACAACATTTCACACTTTCCACTCTCACGAGCACTTGTATGCATTTCTGCTAATTCTTTTGCTTTCATCTAAACCCAAAACCCAAAACCGTTCGTAACCCTAAACCTTCAACTTCTTCAACAATGTCTACTTCATCTTCAACCTCAGCTCAGTTCCAATCAACAATGGCAGCTGTATCATCTTCCAATCTGGGTGCTTTTCCGTTCAAGGAACCTGTTAGAACGAATCTCACACCTGTTGAGAAACTGGAAATGTTGTTTGAATCTTTGGTGGATTTTGCTTCTTTGGCTGAAAATGGATTTAATCTGAGTTCCATCATTGATGCTCAAGGATGGACAAAGTACTTTGATAGACTGTTTGGGCCAGTTTATCCAGTTTTGGTAAAAGAGTTCTGGATTCATGCTTATGCTTATCCCAAGTTCATTGTGTCATCTGTTCTGGGAAAAGAAATTGTGATTACTGAGGATCTTATAAGGAAACTCATTGGATATGAGGAAATTGATGGAGTTTCTCATCTGACTAAGCGTGTCAATATGAAAGCTGTTTATGAAGAGGTGATTGCTTCTGGAGAACCCTCTAACAAGTTCAAAGATTTGAAGCCTAATTACAAGATCTGGGCCAAAATCTTCATGGGTTGCATTCATCACATAAAGTCTACCAACTCTCCTGACTATGTGAATAATGATCAACTTTACTTCATGTTCTGCCTTAGTCAGAGCACAAAGGTAGATCTGCCTCATTTGCTCTTCTCTCATCTTTGGAATCATGTTAAGGCATCCAGAGAAGACATGAAGGCAAAACAAGCAAAGGGTAGAAATTGGATCCCTTGTGGGAGGTTGATTTCAGACATTCTGACAGAGAATGGTCTAGTGGAGCATCTGCATGTGGCTGGATTGCAAGAAGAACTTACATCCATTCTTGGAAAAGTTCTGAATGCTAAAAGTTTACAGAGGTTGAAAGTAATAGATGAACTTACTTCTGTCCCTGACAAACTCAATACAGAAGAAGTAAGCAAACGAAGGATTCTGGTAGATAATTTTCCATCGTTTTATGCAGAAGAACCAAAGGAAGTTCTTATAATGTTTGTTGGATATTGTGTGGAACAAAGACTTCCAGTTCCAGAAGGATTTTTAAATCATGAACCTATGCCAGATCTCTATGCAGAACATAAGAGGCAGAGAAAACAGGAGTTAGCAGAAGAAGAAGTTGCAGGCTCACAGCAGAAAAAGCAGAAAACTTCTGAAGAACCTCAAAAGAAGAAGAAAAGAAAAGCTTCTAGAGAAGCTCCTTCTGCTCCTACCAAACGCATTAAGAAAAAAAGGTACTAAATCATCCTTACCTATTATTTATGAAATTGCAATAGAATCATCAACAATTAGCTCTGTTCCTGAACCCCCATCTTCTCAAAATCAAACCACTTCTGTACCATCTAAAACATTTGTACAACCACCTCCATCTTCTAAACAAACTGCATCTGATACCACACCATTACAATAATCTGAACCACTAACCTCTGAACAATCTGAACAACCAGAACCTCAACCAGAAATTCCTCAATCTGAAAATCCTGAACCAGAATCTATCCAACCCTCTGAACCTTTCATACCTGATTCAGAAATTCTGGATATCCAACCCCTAAAAACTCTCTTTGACGTTTCTTCCACATCATGTCATTCAACTGAATCATATGATTCTTCTGAATCTGATGTTCACCCAGATGTAAACTCACCCCCATCTCTTCGTGGCTATGAACCAAGATTATCTGATTTTGTTTCATTTGCATCCTTGAAACCTTTACCATCTGATCCCCTTCCCTCTGGATTAAAACTCAAACACTTTATGATAAAACCTAGGCAATCTCCCTTCATTCCATATTCTTTTAATCCCAGAACTATCATTCCATCCATACGCAGAATAAAACCATTCTTTCATCTCATGCCTGCTCAACCAAAACCACCATATCCTCGTCCTCTGTTCATTATTCCAACATTTACCATACCACCCTCACCAGTTCAATCCAAACCATCAACTCTTGAAGCCTTACTTAAACTTAAAACTAGGCTAAATGTTGATATTTTATTTGCTACTTTCAAGAAAGAAATAAGGATGAGTTTAGAATCTGTGAAGAAGAGATGCCTCTAAACCATGAATTCAGATTAATCTGATGCTATTTGGAATAGCTTCATCTCCAGATTCAACACTGTTGCTTCAAATCTGAAGAGTGTCTGCTCTGATGATGCGAAGATCAGATTTGCTGAGACTGCCAAAACCATGCTATGGAATATGAAAAGATCTCCAACTTTGCTTCTTGAGGATGCACCCTCAACTTCTGGAGTGTCTGCTACTTCTGAGACTATTGAAGGATCTACTTCTGAAGTCATTCTGGAAGAAAATCCTTTAGCTCTGACGATTGTGGACAAACCATCTGAATCTGCGGCTCCAGAATCTACGACTCCAATGGATATTGACTCTGCTCCTACTCCTGTTTCTGAATCTGCTCCCTCTACTTCTTCTAAAGTTAAGAAAGAGAATCCAGACTTAGAAGACAAGATTGTTGTCCTGGAAGCTGGTCAATCTGAGATAAAATCCTGGATCGCAAGGCAAGATCAGAAGACTGACGACATTGAGAAATGGATGTCCAAGCAAGAACAATCTTCATCTGAAATTATCAACCTTCTGAAGATGCTTCTCTCCAAACAATCTTAGCTTTATGTTTTTTTATCTGATGTTTGAGCACTTGTTTGAATTTTTCATCTGATGTTTTGTCTCTCTGAATATTTCTTAATGAATGAATCTGAATGTTTTCTTTATATGATTATATCTTTTCTCTCTGTTTCCTTTTATTTGTCTTTAATACGTTTCTTTTTTATTATGACAAAAAGGGGGAGAAAATGCAATTCTGATTATTCAAATAAACTTTACCTGAATAGAATTCAGACATATCAAATCATAACTAACATGAATTTTTAGTCTTTCAGAACTATAATGATAAATCTGACAAAATTCATTAAAGTAACTCTAAGATCCCCAAATCAAGTTTTAACCAATCAGGCTCTGATTCTGAAACGTTCATCCAAATGAAGCTCTGATTCTAAAAAGAATACTCATGCAAAAAGGGAGGTTTATATTCTTTCTTAGTATTCAATTCAGGGGGAGATTCATAATCTCAGGGGGAGTTATATTTATCTTTTTATTGAACAAAACTTCCTATGTTTTTGTCATCGTCAAAAAGGGGGAGATTGTTAGAACACAGATTGGTTCTTAGTTATATCTCTATGTTTTGATGATAACACTAATGAAATTTTGTATTAAGAAGTTATATACTCTAAATTTGTTCAAGTATATTTGTTGCAGATATTAAATTTAATATTCTTCTGAAAGCAAAAATGAATCTGAACATTGAACTACGCAAGGCTCTGAGCGTCAGAAGCATCTCGTTAGAAGACTCTGAGAGCTGCCTACAGAAGAATCTGAAGCAGAAGCTACAGAAGCATCTGAAGCGTAGTTGAAGACTTTGTATGAAGAGTTTCAAGCACTGTTTTTCAGAAGACTCTGATAGTACTGTTCGCTGCAAGTACTGAGGATCTGATCTCCAAACTCTGCTCTGAATGTTACTCACGTTGAAGCACACTTGCTGCAACACTCTGATACAGCAAACTCTGATGACATCAAGACTCTGATCACTCAAGGCTCTGATGTTGATTGCTGTGAAATAGAAACTTATTGAAGAAGATTATTCAAAGATATATCCGTTGGCATATTCCAAACGTTTCTTTCCTCTTTTATGCTAGACACAAGAACTCAGGCAAAAAGGATTTCTCTGAACGTTCTACTTCTAGGAAAGGTCAAGTCATGTGAATACAAAAGGCTACAGCTACTTTGCAGTACACGGCCTTCAAGCTTGCAACGTCTTGGACTTCTTTGTCTATAAAAGCAAGTCTTCAACAACTTTCTACAGTTGACGAAATTAGACGAACATTGAAAAATCCATTGAAAACTCTCTCAAAACTCTCATACAAATTATTATTCTTTGTTGAATAGTTTCATACGTTCTTAATCTTAAGTGTATAAATTACAGTTGTGATATAGCTTTCTTATAAGCATTTCAAACACTTGTTTAGTTTACATTTGATTGTAAAAGTTCATTAAGAAGACCAAGTTGTGGTCAGTAGTTCTTGAGAAGACTAAGACAGTTGTTCTTAGTGGTTGACATTGTAATTTGTTTGATTATAGTGGATTAAGTCCTTGTGGAGAAAGGCAATTCACTCTTGATAGGGTGGACTGGATTAGTTGAGTTCAACGATCCAGGATAAAAATCAGTGTTTTTATTCTCATATTATTTTGAAAACCCTTATTCAACCCCCCCCCCCCCCCCCCCACTTCTAAGTATTTTCTCAACTTCAAAGCATGGTTCAAAATGCAAGTGATGACGTATTTTTCAGCATGAATAATTCCTAAAATGATTAGCCAGAATAAATTTTTCGGATATATAGACAGACCGGTTGAATTGTTTCTCAAATTGTGCATAAAATCAGCGTACATAAATGTTTTTAAATTTAGCGTGTGGAAGCCATTAATCTTGATCTATGTTTCGCGTCGTTCAACCTGGCGCGCTCGTCTTATTTTTTGACGACTTTTCAGTTACAATTTGATCAGTCTGAATATTTTTACTGGTCCTGATTTATTTTTAAATCTGACTAAACGTTGTATTTTTTTCGAATCGTTTATTTCATGCTGATCATTTTAGTAGACTCGTTTTATTTTTTCGGACACTTTCGCGGTCGACTTTTATTCATAATCAATCATTTTATTTTTGTTTTTTCAATCAAAGTAACTAGTATAATTAAGTTTTTTTGTTATTATAATTTAATTTTTGGATAATCTGTTTTGGTTTTAATTATTTATATTTCTAAAATATTCAAATAAAAAGGATATTAGAATTTATTTATTTTCATTGGATCCTCCTTCTACAAATTTTTCAACCACGTGCCACCAGCTGTGAGTTTTTTATTTTACAGAAATATCCTTTTGGCAGACCAAGAAAAAAAGAATACTTTCCCCATATATTTTGGCAGAAACAATTTTCCACCATTAAATAGCATCATTATCGCCTATCATCAGGACCATATATAATCTCCATTTCTCTCTCTCTCTCTCTCTCACATTTGCTATGGTTTCCCACTCAAACAAAAGATGCCCTGTTTGGAATTGCATTAAAAAGACAAACTAAAGGAATGTCTTTTGAGAATTGTTTTATGACTACCGAACAGGCTGCACAAGGCCAAAGTGTCATCCATTTGTGTGCAATTTTGAGATATACATGGGTGACCACTTTATTTTCAGCATTGGGATTGTCGCTAGATTTCTGGGAAAAATGTGGATGGACTGCTCTTCGTTGGGCCACATATTATGATAGAAAAAAACTGATTCACAAAAAATTATAACCGAGTTTCTCTATGGAAAGTCCATTGTTAATTCAAACAAAACCATAACATATTGACGGAAGGTCCACAACAGAAATTTGAGGACACCTCATAACAGAACTTACACAACAGAGAAAATGCGTGACGTAACAAAAGAAAATGCGTGAAAGAAAATGCGTGACGTAACAAATCCTAACAGAATAACACCTGGAAATCCTAAACTACCCCTCTTAATCTTGATATAAATTGCAACTAAATCGAAATAGATAGGGGAGGGGGTCATCTTCTTCGTTCTCTACTCTAGCCGTCATCAATTCTTCAACTCAAAGACTCCTCACGTCTTCACTCTTCCACTCCCAAACAAATCGCAAACGAATCTTCAACTTGCAACAACTAATATTCACCCTCTTCCCTCTCAAAGATCTTCATTCTTCTGTTTTCAATCCTCACAAATCTTCTTTCCACTTTTCCATTCTCTACAGAAATAGGCTTCAACTTTCCATTTCATTTCTCTGCAGACCTCATCTCAGCGTCTCCTTCAATTCTATAAGAAACTTCTAATCTCCATCTTCATCAATTCACCTACAATTCACAGACCTGCAAAATCAAAAAACAAAATCAACTGCAAGGATTTCATTCTGCAGTACATTAATTCAACAACACGGCTCAAGAACTCCACGTCTCATAAACACCACATTTCAAGAGCTCACGCAATATCCGCGTGTATCGCAAATCTGCCTTACATCATTCTCAAGATCTACGCAACGGATTCATTAACAACCACAAACCTCACACGAGAATTACACGCGCGGAGAAGAGTTCAAGAAGAACAGAAGAGAAAAAGGGGAAAACAAAACTCATTGCAAAGACGTACCTACGCATCATGGAGCCTCCATCTCGCCGTGCCCATCGAGAGCATAACCGGAGAGAATATCTTCAGAGGTCAGTTAGACTTAAGCTTCATCTCTTTCATGATTCCATTGTGGGTGTGATTAATTCTAGGGTTCATTAAATATTGCTTTGACCTGTGTTTATGATTGAAAATGGAACAAATTGGTGAGAGGAGAATGAAATAGAACGATTTGGTTGTTGGTTGCGGAGCAGTGGGTCGTGTCGGCATCATTTTGAGAAGTTCTGAGAGGGAGAGAAGGTTGTGCGTGAGAGGTGAGATGAAGAAGAAGAGCATGGAGTGTGATGATTATGGTGGTGAGAGGTTTTGCGAAGAAGATGAAGTATTGAAGGTGAAGCTGGGCGGCTGAACGGATGAAGAAGAAGAACATGGAGAAACACGATTGAGTCCTATTAGGTTTTTTTATAAACCTGAACCGAGTTTCTTTGGACCGAGCCAAAGGACCCATGTGTTTTTTTTTTCATTTCTTGACCACCCCTAATTTCTCTCATACCCGCGGGACTTCATAAAAAAAACCTTGGGCCTAGAATAGAAGGCCCAATGCACCCAGTTTTTTTTGCTGCCTTTTTTTAGTTAGTTTTTTAGAATTAAATTCTATTTTTTGTGTTAGACTTGGACTTAGATTTAGATTTTAATATTAGAATTGGTTTTTTAAATAATTTTGAATTAATTTAAGATTAATTTTTGATTAGAAATTAATCTTGTTGATTTTTAACATCAATCTTGATTTTAGTTGCTGATTAACTGGATTTTTTAATTTTAGTTTTCATTTAAGTTTTAACTAGATTTTGGTTTAGCCTTTTAACTATCTTTTTCATTTTTAATCTTAACTAGATTTTTATGTTGGTCTTTGTTACTCTTAAAATACAAGAGACTAAGAGACATTTGAATAAACTGTGTTTTGAAAAGCACTACGGAAACATTATTATATATAGATAGATTACAACTAATTACATGATATAGTCGATGTGAAACTATTCTATATATATATATATATATATATATATATATATATATATATATATATATATATATATATATATATATATATATATATATATATATATATATATATATATATATATATATATATATATATATATATATATATATATATATATATATATATATATATATATATATATATATATATATATATATATATATATATATATATATATATATATATATATATATATATATATATATATATATATATATATATATATATATATATATATATATATATATATATATATATATATATATATATATATATATATATATATATATATATATATATATATATATATATATATATATATATATATATATATATATATATATATATATATATATATATATATATATATATATATATATATATATATATATATATATATATATATATATATATATATATATATATATATATATATATATATATATATATATATATATATATATATATATATATATATATATATATCAACAGTTACGATTAGTTTGTGACTTTGGTTTCGATTAGATTTTGACTAATTCGTGGTGATACTTGTGACTTCTTTTCCTTAATGACACTTGTGACTTCTTTTCCTTAATGAAAACTTGAAAAGTTTTCTTGATTCAATCATGATTTTGATGCATATCCTGATTAACTGGTAAAGATCTCAATTCAAATTTATTTTCTAATACTTATTTTCTTTTTTATTAAATCTTAATTAATTATTTTCTCAATTTAAGATGACTAATTATCTTCTTAATTAAACAATGAAAATAATAGGTTCTTGGAGTCTAGCACTCCTTAGATCCTTGAACGATCGCTTTTGAGACGCACGCCTTGGGTTGTGATCATTCCGTTTTTCATTTAAAAAAACATTTAATCTAAATCAAAAAACACTTAATTAAATACTTTTCTTAATGGATTAATTAGTTTCTTTATATATGGAACTTAAAATTATTTTTTTCCTAATCTAACGCGTCTAATACGCTAATCATATTCAAATATTTTCCTAACTAGATTAAAATCATAATCCACTTAGATTAATACTTCTTCAAACTATTTTCTTAATTAATTATGAGAATAGTGGGTCCTTAGAGTCTAGCACTCCTTGGATCCTTGGACGACCGCTCTTGAGGCGCACGCCTTGAGTTGTGTTCCCCCCGTCTTTCATTTCTAATATACTAAATTCTTTTTAAAGCTTTTAAACCGTTCAAACTCTATTTTGTTTAAAACATTTAACCTGACATTTTCAAATTCTTTCTTGATTAATAATGGAGATATCGAATTCTTGAGGTCTAGCACTTCATGGGTTCTTAAATGATCGCTCTTGGGGCGCACGCCTTAAATTGTGGTCATTTCGATCTTTCATTTCTAAATACTCAATTCATTCAAAATACCTAACACATCTAATCAAAATACGTTAATCAAAATTCAAATTATTTTCTTAATTAAATTACGAAAGGACTGAGTTCTTGGAATCTCGCACTCCTTGGATTCTTGAGTAACTGCTCTTGAGGCGCACGCCTTGGGTTGTGAGTTGCTCGACCTTTCGTTCCTAAAATACTCGCCTTAATTACTTGGATAAAGTTGTTCATTGTCCATCAAATACAAATTTCGTAAATTACTAGAATGAAACAGGTGTCATTGGGATTTAACATTCCAATAATACAATGATTAATTGGTTGCAAGGTTGACGCCTCGATTATTAAATAGTCGTCATTCTCCCTTAAAATAGTTAACAAATCAAACCTCGTCTTCCCGCTCCCGTGCGATTGAAACCCTAAAACCTATTCAAATCAATTCTCTTTTCTCAATCAAAACATCTAATACGACAAACTCTCTTTTCTCACCCTCGTACGATTAAAACTTCTGAAGACACTAATTTCTCGCCCTCGTGTGATCTATAACTCAAGCAATCTTTCGCAAAGAACATTGTTTAGTCCCTTCTTTCGCACATATGAACTAGTGTTTCAACTTCCTCCAGAGAGCAGACAAGCCAATGTTTAGTAGTTAGAATGCGACCTAAACACTCGTTTGATTCAACACGAACCAACCAACCGTAGTCTTCCGAACTACGATTGCTCTGACTTCCTCATTGCACAATGAGGGTACGTAGGCATAGGATTGTGAGATCCTAGTGAGCTAACTTTTTCTTTTTACCCCAAACCTTTACCCGTAGTATCACGAACTACGATGCTCTGACTTTCCACTTGCACGAGGGAGTACGTAAGCACAAGGGCCCCAATCGTTGGCAATCACCCTAATAAAAACCACCCATTTTCCCCTTAGAAGTGAATCCCTTAGAAGGAAATAAACAACCCTAGCTAACTATTCTCTCGAATCGAATCAAGAGGTACCCGTTGAGTACAACGGACGTAGAGGGTGTTAATACATCCCCTTTGCGTAATCGACTCCCGAACCTAGAATTTGGTTACGATGACCATGTTCTTATCTCTTTAAAGGTTTTATCGATATTTTCCTATTCCTTCCTTGGAATGTATAAAGTTTGGTGGCGACTCTGTTCGAACGTTTTTTTCGCATCCATCGCGAGTGTCGCTACTGCGAAAATCGGCGCCGGCTGAACAGAAGAGTCGCCACCGTGCGTTATTTATCCCACGGGAGGGAAAGGAAACGCTCAGAGTAAACCTCGCACAACACGGGAAAGGTATGGTCATCGCAACCAAAACCTGGGTTCGGGAGTCGGTTACGCAAGGGGAAGGTATTAGCACCCCTCACGTCCGTCGTACTCGACGGGATCCACGCTTGTTTTAGGGTATGGATTGTTATTCTATCTAAACTATAGGTCAAGGGTGAAAAAGAAAAGAAGATGAAAATAAAAAAATGACTCGGCAAAGTATCGCACTTTATGCCTACGTATTCCCGTCTGGAACGAGAAATCAGAGTCAACGTAGTTCGCCTACCTACAGGAAAGGAGGGGAAGGTTGCTCGCTAGGATATCGCATCCTATGCCTACGTACTTTCATACAGCATGAAAGATCAGAGCAAACGTAGTTCGGGCCACGGAAGACACAAGCTTGTCTTGGTTGATTTTATTCTTTCTGAAAAAAAGTTTTCTGATTAGCGGTCCAAGCGGACAAAAATGACGTTTTGATGCGTTCACATTCTTTTACGAAAGAAGTGTCTTTTATTGTGTTTGAAATCTTTATGTGTTTTTCTGTTTGTTTTGAGAAAGAAAGAGACAGAACTCTAACCTACGGTTGCGAAGGGAAACAAACTACCCTAATGTTATCATGCATGGGTTAAGACCTAGTGTCTATCATGCTCCTCTCTTGCGCAGAGAGAAACAGAGATCCTACGGGATAGGCAGAAACAGAAACAATAAAAGATATAATAAAGCAGTAAAATGCATGGATGCAACAGTACAAGCGAGGCAAGGGAGTCCCACTCAACCTCGAACCTAGAAAACAATAGGTGAAAGTGAACAGGCTTCACTTTCAACCCAACAGGGTAAACAGCAATCAATACAGCTCAGAAAACCAATCAATACATCAGCAAATGAAATACAACAGCAAAAGAAACAGCATCAGCAGCTCTGAATCAACAACTGGCTTCAAAGCAATCCCCAATCAGCTACAGGCTTCAACAAGCCTCAATCTCCATCTTCATGGCCTTCAGGCAAGGGCTTTGATCATCAGCCTTCTATCTGCAATGGCTTTTCTTCAAGTTCAAACCTCCAGGATGAGGGATCAGTCACAAGAGTGAATGGGTGTTAAGCAATCAGTTGACTACCAAAGGTGGTGAACAGACTGCTTCTAACACAAGAGCCATTTTCTCTCAAGAGTTCTATCTCATAGACACTATTACCAAGCCTTCCAAAGGAAGGGGGTGAGTGTCTTAGAGAGACTCTGAATCACAGAGAAGAATGGATGCAGACAAGGCAATCCATGTTTGAGAAACAATCCTTCTAATCTAGAGCTCTGCCTAGCTCCTAAACCCTAGTCTCCTCAGCATCTGCTAGCAAGAAACTCCTCCTCAACTCTGACAGTTGATCTTCAATCTTTGAATCTCCCATAGCTTCATCTTCACAAATCTTCAGCTTCCCCAGGGCCCCAGACAAACCCAATACCCAATCAAACAATCAACAATCCCCAGAGGGCACACCACACCAGACAACAGATATACAGACAGTAATAATAGCAGTAAGGGAATCCTAACTGTTCTCTAAGGGATCTAATAACTACCCATAGCCCCTATAGTCCCATAACTAATCTATTCAAATCCTAAGTCCTAAGGGAAATGAAATCAAACTCCTAAGTTGTCACCTAAAACCCTAGTTTTGTACATGATATTCAAGCATTTATTAATCACCTAAAATTAACCTCTAAAAATGGGAACTAAAATATTTCTACAAGTTTAATATCTAATCTAAACAGTATAAAAAGAATGACTAAAAAATATTAAAGCATGTAAGAGAACAAAAATCATTAAAATGATGCATGAAATGAACTATTTAATATGACATTTATTTAGAAAATATGGAAAAAATATGAAATAAAACTAAAAATGAAATTTTATTTTCCTATAATATTCTAGACATCCTAAAGAAAATATGGTAAAAAGAATGGATTAAAATGCATTTTTTATGAATTATTTATGAATTTATGAAATTGGTAAAAATTAAAATGGAATTAAGAAAAATTAAACAAAATAAAAATGAAGGAGGGGTGCATTTAGAAACTCGCCCCAGTTCAATCCAGGATGGGCCTTCAGACAGGGGGTGCGCTTAGCAGTTTACCAAAGCCCAGCTTCGTTCAGCAAATAAAGAATAGAAAGAAATGCCAGGGGGGGTGAGACAAGAAGAGGAATTACGTTGAAATTTCATTGGACCTAACACGGGGGGTGGGATTAGCACGATTCAACTCAGGCCCGCCCGTTTCAATTAATGAAACGGTGCGTTTTGGCCAAACCTCAATTCCCTCCAAACGCTCAGATTGAATAACAGCCACGAGATCATGCTGAAAGTCAAAAGTCCAACCCATAAGGAACGGCCACGATTATTTCTTCCTCCTTGGCTCTGCAAGTTAGGGTTTCAATTCACCATGGAAGCCATGCACGAGCAATCTTCCACCTCTCTGTTCTCATCCTACACACCACTAATCCACATGCTGTGAACATGAAAACCACTCCAAATTCTTTCCTCTACAAGCCTAGGGCATTAGATTATCTTGAAACTCACCACAACAACAAACACGATTGAATCAACATCTGGCCACCATTGAAATGCTGATATGAACCATCACCATTCTTCCTCAAACTTACCCTAATCTGATCTATGCACAAAGGTGATTAACCTACACTATCGATCTAAGATTCTAATGGCTTAACCTAAGAGATATTAATCCAAACAGTTTGTTGCACCTGTCACTAACCATCACCAATCCTTTCCAAATTCATCTAACTTAATCTCCTAACCACCTAGATCAAGTCTAAACTAATAAAATCATGTTAAACTAACTGAATTAAGCAAATCGAATGAAAACTTACCTGATGAGAAACCTTGAAAACAGCTATGGAAGATGTGGATCTGAAGCTTCTAAGTGTTGAATCTTGATCAATCCTTGATGAACTTGATTCTGTATGCAAAATTCTGGAGATTCCTTGCTTGAATTATGCTATTCACTTGAACTTGTGATTTTGATGTTGATGAAAAAAACACTCGAAAATGGATGAGAACTACCAAAACCTTGCTTCAATTATGATCTATGATGATGATGGAGTAAAATTGAATTGATTATGATGAAGATTGATGAAGAATTTGAGAGATTTGGAATGAAACTTTTATGAAAAAGTATGAGAAATTTGTGGAATTCTTGGTGCAAATGAAGCCAACCCTTGCCAAATTCTCCTTTCATGAATATATAGACCCTAATGGTACATTCTAGATCCATCTTGCACATTCCCTTGTTTTCCAACTTTGGCTCATTTTGATTATGTTTCTTAAAAAGCAAGCAACCATGGATAACTTCATTTTTTCCTTCTAAACTCAAAAAAGTGTTTGAACCATTGTTCTTAGAATTGTTTTTCCATTCAAAATCATATATTGGAAGTCTCCATTTGGCCTTGTAAATCTCCCAAACCATTTTTCAATTTGAAATTATTCACTTTATAAGCCTTTTTAGTTCATATTTTGACCAATCATGCAACTCCATGCTATGAGCTTCTCCAATAACTTGTGACCTTCTTTCTAGACTTAAAATCCCATTTGGAGCAAGTTTGATGTTGTAAGTTTTTCCATTTGAGGCCTCCTTGTATGAGTTTTGGACATAGGTTAAAATGACCTGTAATTCACAAATGCCCAAAATACCCTTTGCTTGTCAAGACCATAAGTTGAGTTCTCCACATCATATGAAGGCATGCTATACCATTCTAGAGAGCTAAGACAATGAGGAACAATTCTTATGTTGACCAAGAATTCACTTGAAATCTCCTTGAGGGGTAAAAATTACTTGGAAGTCAAGTCACTTTCACAGACAAAAATTCAGACACCCCAGATGACCTGTAACTTGCAAGGACCATAACTTGAGTTCTATAAATCTCCTTGAGGTCTTCCACCACTCAAATTAAAGATCTTGAGATCCTCTACAAGTTTCATGTTGGCCAAGAAGCCATTTGAAGCTAGCATTTTGACTTATCTTGCTTGGAAGTTTGACCTAAACTAGGGGATTTTACAGAAAAACCCTAATTTAGAAACTCCTCTTCTCCTTGATTTCTCTTGAATTCTCCTAGCCAGTTCTCCATATCCTTCTTCATATGTCCAATGTTGATCCCCACATCTCTCCAATAGCCTTGAATGCTCTTTTAAACCAGTCAATTGACCTAGGGTTGACCTAGGGTTGACCCAGATGAAACCCTAGTTGACTGTCTTCAACTATAGCTCTTGTGCTTTCATCAATGACTTGTTTTCTTCTCCAAATGACTTTATAAGTCTCTCAAGATGTCTAGATGCTCTCCATGCTTTCACTTCACAGCTCACAACCCTCTTGTTGATCCTCAGATATCCTCAGCTAGGAGATGGACTCAAGGCTTGATCTGCTGAACTCTTCGCTTTCAAATTCTTTCCTGATGACTTGAATGAGATTGAATTGGGATAATATCCTCTTGATAGGCCTCTAGAGATGAGAATAATGATTGGTCCCCTGTTGAATGACTTGCTATGCTTATGCTATGCAGATGGTTAGTCTATGTACATGATCCTATATGCAAATGCTAATGATAATGAAGCATGAACCAAATGAATAAGGTTGGGCAAATTTTAGGGTGCAACAGCGAGGATCGTATTTTTCGAGGTACGAAAGATGGCGACTTGCTGGGGATTTGCATTGCCCTATGCAAGAGAGAGTCAAGCCTAAATTGATCCGATTCGAGAGCGCTAGCTTCTCTTGGTTGTTTTCTTTATTTTGTTTTTCTCCTATTGCCTATTTATTCGCTTTATTGCTTTCTCTTTTTATTATATGTTGTTTATCATATCTGTTTGTTGGATTCTGGGATAGCATCGCAAGTAAAGCTCTACACCTGAGATTTGGAAAAGAAGAGGGAGCAGTTAGCTTAGATTTTGGAAGTAATTAATGTTAGTCCCCAAGGACTCGCTCCTTGTGTGCCTAGCATGAAAACTTCCCCTAAGAGTAGACCTTTTCGTAGATCTTGTTGTAACATAGCTAGCCTGTCACACGACTTGATTCATGAAGGGTCCATGACTCTGGGAACCACTCTTAGGACCAATTTCTATATTGGTGGTCGTGTAGTGTTAGTCTCCGAGGACTCGCCCCTCGTGTGCCTAGCATGAGGACTCCGCTCAGGAGAGACTTTTTTGTATTTTCGTCATAATGCAGCTAGCCTGTTGCATGATGTTGATGCGATTTGTGTCAGTGATCCTGGGAACCTTATCCATCAAAATGTAAGTTATCCCGTGAGTGGATCTAGGGGTAAAGAATCTAGAACTTTCTTTATATAGCCTACCAGTTAGGGTGCTTTGAGTTGCTTATGTTATCCCGAATCCTGTTTATGTCTGCATTGCATTCCTTTGCATACCAATGCATTTGCATTCATCAGGATCGCATATCATCTTCTTAAACCAGAAAATTTATCCCTCCTTTGTCTATAATCTACAGTTGATTTCCCGACACCCGTATCATACTTAAAGCAACTTTTGGAAGAATCATGAGCTCAGAAGAGCAGAACCAGTTCGCCTCAATAGCAGATGTTGACTTGATGAAGAACCAGTTAGACCAACTTGTGGAAGTTATGTTAGCCTTGACAAGGAGAGATAACAAATCTCAATGACCTATAGTCACTAAGAACGTCATTCCACCTCAAGTGAACAATCTCACTCAATCCCAGCCTGCGCGGATTCCTGTTGAGGACCAGGTTATACAAGAACGTCAACTATTCGGGATGAACATGCCTCGTCTCATGATGTTGTTGAGTACCATAGCTTTGCGTTCGCTACACCGAATTCCCAAGGGGCAAGCCTGGTGGGGAATGTTGAACGACCTCAAGATGTTGAGTTTTTTGAAAGATGTCGTTTGTTGGAAGAGAAACTTAAAGCCATGAATAGGAGTGATGCTCTTGAGCTGAATGCTTTAGACCTGTGTTTGGTACCTGAACTTGTAATACCTCCAAAGTTCAAGATGCCAAATTTTGAGAAGTACAAAGGAGATAGTTGTCCAAAGCAACATTTGGTGGTGTTTTGTTGAAAGATGACCTCCTATGCTCACAATGATAAACATATGATTCACTGTTTCCAAGACAATCTGAGTGGGGCATTGATGAGTTGGTACATGCAGCTAGAGAGTAACCATATCCAGTCTTGGTCGGAATTAGCCAACGCCTTTGTGAAGCAATACTAATAAAATCTTGATGTATCTCCCAACCGCATACAGTTGCAAGGCTTATCTCAAGAGGAGAATGAATCCTTCAGAGGGTATGCTCAGAGATGGAGAGAGGTAGCTGCTCGCGTTCAACCATCGCTCTTAGACAGAGAATTGGTTGACATGTTCATACATTTGTTGCAAAGCCCATATTTAGAAAAGATGATGGGAAATGGGACATCTAACTTCTCTGACTTGGTATCAGTAGGAGAACGCATCGAGAGCCATCTCACGAGGGAAAGCTTCACGACACCTCGAACATCCCAACTAGTGAAAGTGAATCAGTTGTCAGCTCTCAAGAGGAAGAAGAGGATGAAATCAATACAATCTGGGACACTTCACAAGCTCCATCCTCGATACCTTATACTTTGTACCCAAGCATCTCAACTGTTCAAAGTCAACAATCCTATAGGTCTATCTATGTGACTCTGGTTTCTCCACATGACCAATATCCTCCTGTCAATAGAAGTCCTCTTTATCAACAACAGATTATAGAGCAGCATGCTCCATAACAACAAAGTTACTATAACCAAAGACTAAAAAGACACGTTGATCCATTACCAATGTCATACAGTCACGTGCTACCACGTTTGATTAGTAGTGGACTGATAGTGCCAAATGGCTTGGATCCTGTGGTTCCTCCATACCCATCAGGCTTTGACACCAATGCACGATGCGACTACCATGAGGCATTCAACCGAAGATTGCAAACAGTTCAAGAATAAGGTTCAAGATCTTATTGATTCCAACCTAATCTCATTTACGCCTCAAGGTCTTCATATCCACATCAATCCTTCATCTGGTCAGGCAGCTCCATCATTCCCTGTTATGGAAGAAGCTGTAGAGAGTAGATATGAAGAAGGTTATCATATTGGTCTCGACAAGCAAGAACAATAGCCCAATTGTGAAGCAATAAAGAAAAGCCCAGTTCCTCGATGTTGGCAGTTTCCATATCATCTTTATGCATTTGTAGTTTCTTTTCTGTTAAAGCGTTATTTTCTTTTAGACATAGTTGTTTATTAATGGTATTGTTAATGTAATAATTATGCATGGTTTGAACAAATCCATTTGTATTCACTCGTATTTTCTCATTTATTGCACAAAAAATCACAAAAAAATTCACTTCACTTCTTTTATCACATTGTTGCTTTAGCAAAGATTGGAGGAAGGATGACGAAAACTGAAGGTGAGAAAATACTTAGAAGGGGGGTTGAATAAGTATGTAGATAAAAACTTAGAAGTAAAAACTCAAGTATTTTTATCCTGGTTAGTTGAACTCAACTACTCCAGTCCACCCTTTCTAGAGTGATTTTCCTTTCTCAAACAAGGACTTAATCCACCATTTAATCAACTGATTACAATAGTAAGCACTAAGAACAACTGTTCAAAGTCTTCTCAAGAACTACTGATCCTAACTAGATCTTCTTAAGGTTTTCTTACAATCAAATGTAATAATAAATACAAGTGTTAAGATGCTTCTAATAAAGCTTTATCACAACTGTGATTTTTCACTTAAGATTAAGAACAAAGAATTAATTCTAGCAAGAATATATGAGTTGTATGAGAGCTTTGATAATGAATTCTTTTTTAAGTGATTCGTCAACTAAAGAAGATGAGTGGAGACTTGCTTTTATAGGCACAGTGATCCAAGAGTATTTCACGTTGAGAAGTGTGTACCAAAAGGTCTGAGCCTTTTTGTCTTCACATCAAGTGACCTTTCCTAGAAGAAGAAAGCACAGGGAAATCCTTTTTGTCTGTGTTCTTGTGTCTAGCATAAATAAGGAAAGAGTCGTTTGGATATTCCAACGGACATAATCTTTGAATTCTTCTTCAACAATTTTCAGCAAGAATCATCAGAGTCTAATTTGATCAGAGCCTTCTGACGTTGATCAGAGTTTTGCTGAATCAGAGTCTTTGCAGCAAGTGTGCTTTTAGCGTGTATAAGTTCAGAGCAGAGTTTTGGGTCAGATCCTCAGTACTGGCAGCGTTAGTACTATCAGAGTCTTCTGAAGTAACTATGCTTGAAAACTCTTCATACATAATTCTTCATTGGTTCAGATGCTTCTGACATGCTTCAGATTCTTCTGGAGCTTCTGCTTCAGATCCTTCTGGAGACAACGCTCAGAATCTTCTGATGGCAGCGTTCAGAATCTTCTAATGGGTGTATCTGACGCTTTAGAGTCTTGCATATTTCTTATGTTCAGATCTAATTTGCTTCTGGAGTGATATTTACTTTAATATCTGCAGCAAACATTCTTAAGCAAATTTTAGAGTATATAATTCTTAATTACAAAATTTCATAATAGTTATCATCAAAACATAGAGATATTATTAAGAAGCAATCTGTGTTCTAACAATCTCCCCCTTTTTGATGATGACAAAAACATCAGAAATTTTGTTTAATTGTAAAGAGAATAAGTATAACTCCCCCTGAGATGATGAATCTCCCCCTGAATTAAATATTAATAAGGAATAGAAACTTCCCTTTTTGTCTTGAGTATTTTTCAGAGTTAGAGCTTGGTTGTTCTAAACATTTGAGAGTCAGAGTCTCTTGCATATTTCAGAGTCAGAGTCTGATAATTGTCATATGATTTGAGAGTCTCAGAGTTTCTTTTACAGAGTATACTTATCAAATGTTCTGAAATACTCAGATATTATGTTAGATAAAATTGATATGTCTGAAGTTTTATTCTAGTAGAGTTTAATTAAACAGTTCATATCTATTTTCTCCCCCTTTTTTGTCATAAGAAAAAAGTAAGAACTTTTAAAAGACAAATAAAAGGAAAAACAAACGAGATAAATCAAGTAGAGAAAACATTGAGACATTCATTCATTCAGAGCAGAAAGTACAAACATCAGAAAATATTCAAGTACATGTGCAAACATCAGATGCAAACATCAGGAAAAAAAATAAACTAAGATTGTTTTGACAAAATCATCTTCAACAGATCTGTGATCTCAGAAGAGGATTGTTCTTGTTTTGACATCCACTTAGCCATGGTTTCATTCTTCTGATCTTGTTTGGACATCCACTGAGCCATGTCTTCAAACTTCTTATCTTGCTTAGCCATCCATGACTTAATCTCTGATTGACCAGCTTCCAGAACTGCAATCTTATCTTCAAGATCTGGATATTCTTTCTTGATCTCAGATGAAGAAGGTGGGACAGATTCTGAAGCATGAACAGAGTCAATTTCCATAGGGGATTTGGAGTTAGGAGCAACAGATCCAGAGGGATGTTCTACCAGAGTCATAGCCAGAGAGTTGTCTTCAGATGCATATTCATCATTTACTTCTGTATCACAGACTTCAGATGATGAAGGAGCATCCTTAAGAAGCAATGGTGCAGATCTTTTAACTGTCCAGAACAAACTTCTAGCAGTTTCAGCAAATCTGAGCTTCGCATCATCAGAACATACGTTCTTCAGATTTGATGCTACAGTATTGAATCTGTTTATGAAGCCATTCCAAATGGCATCAGATTCATTTGCATCCATTGTTGATGAACACTTCTTCTGTACAGAGCCTAAATACATCTCTATTTCTTTCAAAAAACTTGTAAATAAATGATCAACATTCAGCCTAGGTTTTGGGTTTAGAAAAGTTTCCAATGTGATTGGCTTGGGTTAGGGAGAAGGTGGAAAGATGGATTTTTGAATGGTGATCAGAGGACGATGGTAGAATGGTATGAATGGAAGATCAGATGAATTGTCAGGTTTTGATCTGGTTAAAGCATTCAACAGATATGGTTTTGCATTTGATGCATAGGAAACAACATCAAATGGGGTATCAGAGTAAGGAGTGAATGCAGATTTATTAGATAAAATAGGTTCTGATGAAATCACTTTTAGCAGTTCTTTAATATACGTTTGAAGAACAGATGGTAGAATGATGGTAAGTTTAGGTTTAAGAGGAGTGATAGTGTCAGATGGTTCAATTCTGGTGTAGAAATTTTTGAATTTGAAACCAGAGGGAAGTTTGTCAGATGAAAACAGTTTACACGAAGCAGAGGGTACACACTCAGATGTCCTTGGCTTAGGTGTTGGGGTAGGATTGGGAATGAGAATTTCAGAAGAAACAGGTGGTTCTGGTTGGTTAACTTCTGAATTTCTGTGAGAGGGAGATATCAGAAAGTCTGGGTGTATATCAGATTCTGATGAATTTGAGGATGTGGTTGGAGTGTAAGACGTGGAGGACACTTCAAAGACAGTTTTGAGAGGTGTAATGTTTAGAACCTCTGTCTCAAGGATATTGGTTTCAGATGGGTTGGTTGATTCTGATGGATTCTCAGAAAGTTTTGATGGGGGTTCAGATGTAGGTGGTTCTGATGTAGGTGGATCAGATGTAGGTGGTTCAGATGTAGGTGGTTCAGATGTAGGTGGTTCAGATGTAATAGGATCAGATGTAACTTTTATAGGTTTAGAAGTAACTTGTGCAGATCCAATAGGTTCAAATGTGTTTGATGATGGTTTTTCTGGTTGTGGTTGTTTTTCTGGTTGTTGTGGTTGTTGTTCAGATTGTTCTGTTGGTTTTGTTATAGGTGGTGGAGTTTGATTTGCTGGTTTTGT
Organism: Lathyrus sativus; assembly: GCA_963859935.3. NCBI lineage: Eukaryota > Viridiplantae > Streptophyta > Magnoliopsida > Fabales > Fabaceae > Lathyrus > Lathyrus sativus. The sequence goes on from OZ012741.1 coordinate 293,040,023, forward strand.
TGTTGTTGTTGGTTCAGATGATTGATCAGTAGAAGGTTTTACAGGAGTGGTGGAAACAGGATCAGATGATTTTTGTGGGGAAGGAACAGAGATATGAGATGGAGCAGGAACAGATTGTTTCTGAGTAGGAGGTGGTTTTGGAATAGACTTGAATGTTGATTCATTTAAAACAGTATTATTGAAAGAGGATACAGAAGATTTGGTACCTTTAATCTTGATACGCTTTGTGGGAACAGAGCGAGCGTCTCCAGATGCTTTCCTCTTGATCAGCTTCTGAGGCTTGTCAGCAACTTTGGGCTTCTTCTGAACAGCCAATGCTTCTGCTTCTGATTGACCTCTTTTCCTTGTGTTCTCATTTCCTCCATCAGGCATTGGTTCCCTTGCTCTTTTCAGAATATCTGCAGGAACTGGGGTTCCATCTGCCTTGCAAGAATCAATATACCTTACAATTATTTCCCTTGGTTCTTCAGCACAGAACAGTGGGTAGTTTTCAACTGGAATTCTCTTCTGACTGAGTTCAGAGATATTCAGCTTCTTGAGTGCAGATGTGAGTTCCTCTATAATTTTTAGTCTCTGAAGACTCTTGGCATTCAGAGGTTTCCCAATAATAGATTCAAGTTCCTCCTTGACTCCAGCAGCATACAGAGCAGTCACCAGTCCATTTTCTGTCAGAATATCTGAAATTAACCTTCCAAAGGGAATCCATGTTCTGATCTTCTGACCCTTATCTTTTACAGATTCTCTTGAAGCATTAATATGATTCCATAAGTGCATGAACAGAATGTAAGGAAGATCTACCTTGGTGCTCTGACTTAAACAGTACATGAAGTAGAGTTGTTCATTGTTCACATAGTTTGGAGAATTTGTAGATTTTCTGTGATGAATGCATCCCATGAAAATCTTTGCCCAAATTTTGTAGTCAGGCTTCAGATCTTTAAACTTGTTAGAGGCCTGTCCAGCAGTCATGACTTCCTCATAAACTTCTTCCATGTCTACACGCCCAGCTGGCAGATGAGATACTCCATCAGTCTCCTCATATCCTATGAGTTTCTTGATTAGATCTTCTGTAATTATAATCTCCTTACCCAGAACAGAAGACAAGATGAATTTGGGGTATACAGAAGCATGTATCCAGAATTCTTTCACCAGATGAGGGTAAACTGGTCCAAATAATCTGTCAAAGTATTTTACCCAGCCTTGAGCATCAACTATTGAACGAAATTCAAATCCATTTTCATCTAATGAATCAAATTCCACCATTGATTCACAGAGAACTTCAAGTTTGTCAACAGGAGTTAACAAAGTCCTTTTAGGTGTCGTGTATGGAACCATACCCATATTTGCAGAAGTAACTGCAGCCATGGTTGATTGAAACTGAGCTGCTGTAGAAGATGAGGTTGCCATTGAAGATGATTTTGACAAAGGTTTAGGGTTTTTGTGAAGAGAGAAAAGAAGACAGAAATGCATAAACTTGCTTGAGTTGTGAAAAGTGTGAAAGTGGTGAGAGATGTGGTATTTATAGAAAAACAATTAGGCATACAAACAGACAATCAAAGCAAGTTTACTCACAATAATTAATGTCAATTAATGAAAGAGAATAAAAATCATTTCAAGCATTAATTGATTCTGACAAATTGGGGGAAAAAACAAGATTTTCACTATTCAAACCATACCTCAAACGTCTCTTCAGTAGTGTACACGCCATCTTTGCAGATTTAGAATGACACGTGTTTGCTTGCATGTGCTTGTGAATTCTCTTGAGAAATGAAATGTTAACCAACGTTCAGATCCTCTGAGATTGGTTAGTTCAGATACACACAAATAAATATAAATCTAATAAGCAACAGAATGAAATACTTCAGAGTGATAAACATTTATCATCTGTAAAATTTGCTTCTGACAAATATTATTCTGGACACAAATCCATACCAATATTTTTCAGAATAAATTTGAATCTATCTTCAACAAGGGGTTTTGTGAAAATATCTGCCCATTGATGATCTGTATCAACAAAGGCTAAGTTTATAATTCCCTTCTGAACATAGTCTCTGATGAAATGATGCTTAATTTCTATATGTTTTGCCTTAGAGTGTAAAATGGGGTTTTTAGACAAACATATAACAGACGTATTATCACAGAATATAGAAATGTTACTTTCAAATATATGATAGTCTTCTAGCTGACTTTTCATCCAGAGCATCTGCGTGCTACATCCAGCAGCAGCAATATATTCTGCCTCTGTAGTTGATAGTGCAATTGTGGGTTGCTTCTTGCTGTACCAAGAGATTAGATTTCTTCCTAGAAATTGACAACTTCCAGAAGTACTTTTTCTTTCCACTGTGTCTCCAGCGTAATCAGCATCACAGAATCCAACTAATTTGAAATCATCAGATTTTCTATAACACAAACCCACATTAGAAGTACCTTTCAGATACCTTAGAATCCTCTTAACAGCTGTTAAATGTGATTCTCTAGGATCTGATTAGAATCTTGCACACAAGCATACACTGAACAAAATGTCAGGTCTAGAAGCAGTTAAGTAGAGAAGAGATCATATCATACCTCTGTAGAGTTTCTGATCTACTTTCTTACTTACCTCTTCCTTGCCTAGTGTACTAGTTGGATGCATGGGAGTCTTTGCCATCTTACTATCAGTCATGTTAAATTTCTTCAGAAGTTCTTTAACATATTTGGTCTGATGAATGTAAGTGCACTCTGGAGTTTGGTTGACTTGAATTCCCAGAAAGAATCTCAATTCTCCCATCATGCTCATTTCAAATTTTGCCTGCATACATTGAGCAAACTCCTTTCCCAGCATAGTATTGGTAGATCCAAATATGATATCATCCACATATATTTGACAAATTAGAAGATCTTTCTTAAATGTTTTACAAAAGAGTGTTGTGTCCACTTTGCCTCTGATGAAATTTTTCTCCAGAAGAAAATTGCTTAATCTCTCATACCAAGCTCTGGGAGCTTGTTTTAAACCATACAGAGATTTCTTTAGTTTGAAAACATGTTCTGGGAATTTTTCACTCTCAAAACCAGGAGGCTGGTGAACATAAACTTCTTCTTCTATAATACCATTTAGAAAGGCACTTTTAACATCCATCTGATATAGAGTGATGTTATATTGTGCAGCAAATGAAATAAGAAGGCGTATAGATTCTAACCTTGCCACTGGAGCATAAGTTTCAATGTAATCAATACCTTCTTGTTGACTGTACCCTTGAGCACAAACCTTGCCTTATTTCTTTCAACTTCTCCTTTCTCATTAAGCTTATTTCTGAAGACCCATTTAGTTCCAATTATGTTGAATCCTTTTGGTCTTGCAACTAAATCCCACACATCATTTCTGGTGAACAGATTTAGCTCTTCTTGCATGGCAATAATCTAATCATTGTCTTGCAGAGCTTCATCTACAGAAGTTGGTTCAATTACTGACACCAATCCAAATAATGATGCTTCAGATGATCTGAGGAAGGATCTTGTTCTGATAGGGTCATCCTTCTTTCCAATGATAACATTCTCTGGATGAGAAGCTTTGATTCTGGAAGATGATACTCTAACAGTTTATTCTTCAGAAATGTTTAAGTTGTTCATCTGAGAAGTCAAAGGAATTGCATCTGGCGTTGCTTCTGGTTCCTTCACTTGAGCTTTGTCTGCCTCTGAGCCTTCAGAGTTTGTGAAGACTACTTCTCTATCTGCAGAGTTTCAAACTGCTTTGGCTTTTTAATGCCAAGCTTATCATCAAATCTAACATGAATAGATTCTTCCACAATCTGTGTCTCAGTATTGTATACTCTGTAGCCTGTAGAGCGTTCAGAATACCCAAGCATGAAACACTTCTGTGCTTTAGAATCAAACTTGTTCAGATTTTCTTTAGTATTCAACATATAGCAAATACATCCAAAAGGATGAAAATATGAAATGTTGGGCTTTCTGTTCTTCCACAATTCATAGGGAGTCTTCTCCAGAAGAGGTCTTACAGACACTCTGTTCTGAATGTAACAGGCTGTGTTGATTGCTTCTGCCCAAAAGTGCTTTGCCAGATTAGTCTCATTGATCATGGTTCTGGCCATTTCTTGCAGAGTTCTATTTTTCCTCTCTACAACTCCATTTTGTTGTGGAGTTCTAGGACAGGAAAAATCACGAGCAATGCCATTTTCATTAAAATATTTTTCAAAATATTTGTTTTCAAATTCACCACCATGATCACTTCTGACTTTTATAATTTTGAAATCTTTTTCATTCTGGACTTGTTTGCAGAAGTCAAAGAACACAGAATGTGACTCATCCTTGTGTTTTAAGAACTTTACCCATGCCCATCTACTATAGTCATCAACAATGACTAATCCATACTTCTTGCCTCTGATGGATGCAGTTTTCACTGGTCCAAACAGATCAATATGAAGTAATTCTAGTGGTCTGGAAGTAGAAACAACATTTTTTGATTTAAAAGAGGATTTTGAAAACTTCCCTTTTTGACATGCTTCACAAAGAGCATCTGAAGTGAACTTCAGATTAGGAAGTCCTCTGACAAGATTAAGTTTATTAATCTGAGATATACGTCTCATATTAATATGCCCCAATCTTCTGTGCCAGACCCATTGCTCCTCATTAACAGACAAGAGACATTTAACATTCTGTACCTTAAGTTCTGAAAGGTTTATTTTATAAATGTTGTTCTTCCTCTTTCCACTAAATAGGATTGAGCCATCCTTTTGACTAATAGCTTTACAACATTTTTGATTAAAGGTTATGTCATAACCATTGTCACTTAATTGACTTATGGACAATAGATTATGCTTTAATCCTTCTACAAGTAAAACATTAGTAATAGAGGGAAGTTTACCATTTCCAATAGTGCCAGATCCAATGATCTTGCCCTTCTGATTCCCTCCAAATTTCACATCACCTCCAGATCTAAGCTCCAAACTTTGGAACATAGACCTTTCTCCTGTCATGTGTCGCGAGCATCCAGAGTCCAGGTACCATGATTGGCGTCCTGACCTTGCTGCTAAGAACATCTGCAACAAGAATTATTTTACTTTTAGGTACCCAGATCTTCTTGGGTCCTTTTGGGTTAGTTGTTCTGAAGGTTTGTCTAAACTTCTGTTTTTCAACATAAGGTTTATTCTGACTAGCCTTAGATTTAAACACATGAATGTTCTTTTCAGAACGAGTGTGTTCAATATCATTCAAGTGACCAAATTTAAAGTGGGAATATAAAGGAGTTTTCTTGATGATAATTTTATCAACAGGTTTTGGATTTAAATCCTTTCCAGAGGAAGATTTATATCCAATTCCTTTTCTGTTATTTCTGCTAACTCCATAGATCATAGAAGCCATTTTGCTTCTGTCTATGCTTTTAGCAAGAAACTTCTGAAAGCTGTAATCATATTTTTCCAAAATATTTTTGCATTCAGACTCAGTTTCAGAATCAGAGTCTTGTTGAGCTAATTCAGAATCATTTTTCAATCTTAAGTTCTTTTCATTTAGCTCAGCTACTTCTGATTTTAGAATATTATTCTCAAATACAAGATTGCTTTGACGCTTCTTGTATTTGAGCTTAATATTGTTATAGCTCTTCAAAACTTCTGATAACACTTTGATAAGTTCATCTTTAGTGAGTTTAGCCATTACCTCTTCAGCGTCAGAGTCAGATTCAGATTCTAAAATTCCTTCCTCCTGATCTTCTATGTCTGCCATCAATGCTACATTGGCACATTCCTCTTCTGACTCAGATTCAGATTCAGATGTATCTGAATCATCACAGGTGGCCATTAGAACCTTCTTCTTCTTATCAGATTTTCTTTTAGGCTTTTCTTTCAGCAACTTCGGACATTCATTTTTGTAATGCCCAGGTTCTTTACATTCATAGTAGACAACCTCCTTTTTGCCAGATCTTCTATGTCCAGAAGATTCTTTTCTTTGGTCAGGCTTCCTGAAGTTTCTGAACCTCTTTCCTTTATGCTTCCAGAGTTTGTTTATTCTTCTAGACAGCATGGATAGTTCATCTTCATCTTCAGATGAGGATTCTTCAGAGCTTTCCTCTATTACCTGCAATGCTTTAGCAGATTTATTAGATTTTAAAGCAATTGATTTACCTTTCTTTTGAGATTCATCTTCCTCAAGTTCAATTTCATGACTGCTTAGTGAACTGATTAGTTCCTCCAAGGAGATCTTGTTCAGATCTTTAGCCATTTTCAGCGCAGTCACCATAGGTCTCCATCTGGTAGGTAAGCTTGTGATGATCTTTTTCACATGATCAGCAGTAGAGTATCCTTTATCCAGAACCTTTAGTCCAATTGTAAGTATTTGAAATCTGGAGAACATAACTTCAACATATTCAGCTTCTTCCATCTTGAAGGCTTCATACTTCTGAATTAGAGCCAGAGCCTTTGTTTCCTTGACTTGAGAGTTTCCCTCATGAGTCATCTTTAAGGACTCAAACATGTCAAATGCAGTTTCTCTATTTGTGATCTTTTCATACTCAGTGTGAGATATTGCATTTAACAATATTGTTCTAGCCTTGTGGTGATTTCTAAATTCCTTCTTTTGGGCTTCTGTCATAGATTTTCTATCTACTTTCTTGTCATTCCCATCAATGGGATGAACATATCCATCTATGACCAAATCCCATAAATCAGCATTATAACCAAGGAAGAAACTTTCAATCCTATTTTTCCAATAATCAAATTTCTCCCCATCAAACATAGGGGGTTTAGTGCTGATTTTGTCCATTTCTTCATATTTGTTGTTAATGTTAGATATTGAAGTATCAGCCATAGTAACAACCAAATATATATCAAAGTTTTTCTCACTGGACCTTTTCTGTCACTGTGAAGTGGTAGCACACATAGAACCGGAGCTCTGATGCCAACTGAAGGTGAGAAAATACTTAGAAGGGGGGGGGGGGGTTAAATAAGTATGTAGATAAAAAACTTAGAAGTAAAAACTCAAGTATTTTTATCCTGGTTCGTTGAACTCAACTACTCCAGTCCACCCTTTCTAAAGTGATTTGCCTTTCTCAAACAAGGACTTAATCCACTATTTAATCAACTGATTACAATAGTAAGCACTAAGAACAACTGTTCAAAGTCTTCTCAAGAACTACTGATCCTAACTGGATCTTCTTAAGGTTTTCTTACAATTATATGTAATAATAAATACAAGTGTTAAGATGCTTCTAATAAAGCTTTATCACAACTGTGATTTTTCACTTAAGATTAAGAACAAAGAATTAATTCTGGCAAGAATATATGAGTTGTATGAGAGCTTTGATAATGAATTCTTTTTTAAGTGATTCGTCAACTGAAGAAGATGAGTGGAGACTTGCTTTTATAAGCACGGTGATCCAAGAGTATTTCACGTTGAGAAGTGTGTACCAAAAGGTCTGAGCCTTTTTGTCTTCACATCAAGTGACCTTTCCTAGAAGAAGAAAGCACAGAGAAATCCTTTTTGTCTGTGTTCTTGTGTCTAGCATAAATAAGGAAAGAGTCGTTTGGATATTCCAACGGACATAATCTTTGAATTCTTCTTCAATAATTTTTAGCAAGAATCATCAGAGTCTAATTTGATCAGAGCCTTCTGACGTTGATCAGAGTTTTGCTGAATCAGAGTCTTCGCAGCAAGTGTGCTTTTAGCGTGTATAAGTTCAGAGCAGAGTTTTGGGTCAGATCCTCAGTACTGGCAGCATTAGTACTATCAAAGTCTTCTGAAGTAACTATGCTTGAAAACTCTTCATACAGAATTCTTTATTGGTTCAGATGCTTCTGACATGCTTCAGATTCTTCTGGAGCTTCTGCTTCAGATCCTTCTAGAGACAACGCTCAGAATCTTCTGATGGAAGCGTTCAGAATCTTCTAATGGGTGCATCTGACGCTTCAGAGTCTTGCATTTTTCTTATGTTCAGGTCTAATTTGCTTCTGGAGTGATATTTACTTTAATATCTGCAGCAAACATTCTTAAGCAAATTTTAGAGTATATAATTCTTAATTACAAAATTTCATAATAGTTATCATCAAAACATAGAGATATTATTAAGAACCAATCTGTGTTCTAACAAAAACATGATACCCATAATTGTTGATGGTATGCTTTCAAATAAAATCATGTTGATGATGTACATGCATTGTTTCAAACCCACAAACGCTAGAGAAATAAGGAGTTAGTCCCTAGTCAACCACTTCGAGCCTAGAAGTAGGAGTTTCCTTCGGATCTACAAACCCTTATGCTTAACCTGGGGCATGGGTAGTGTTCAGTTAACCTAATTACATGCTCGAATCGCAAGATAAACATCCAAAAGACATGATGGTTGTTCATCAATGACCAATGACTTGGTAGTCACGAGCCTTTCAAAAAAAACCTGCTAAGTCGAGCACCTCAAAATAAGACTTAGGAAAAATTAGGGCAATCCCGATGGACTCGAAGAGAAAAATCAGTCCATGCAAAAATTAGGGATCAAAAGAAAAAATGAAAGAGGTCTTAAAATCCTCAACAAAAACAAAATAAGATCCGGTGGCCACTATGTCAGAATCAAAAGGATCACTGACATCTGTCACAAGAAAAATAAAGTGACTGCCATTTCAAGCGAGTCTCGAATTATCATCTTCATTCTTACACCAGCAAAATCTAAGTGCGTATGTTGAAATTAACTGATTGTAGGACTAGAGATCATCACGAAGAAGGGGTGGGTACAAATTTAATTTTGAGCTTATATCCTTTGTTTCTATAACCGTGAGCCAGACCGCGATACAACCCTCAAGAGACCTAATTGAGGCGGGGTTTATTCTGAAAGCATACTACAGTAAGGTTGCGTAAACTGACTCCTAGAGATTTGCTAATATTATGTTGGTGTCATATTCTTGATATATCTTTCACACCAGCTAAATTAGCACTGCGTTTGGACTAACGGTCCATTCGTCACACACTTTCACATCATTCCAATAAATGATCTTTTCAAAATTTGCATGAATGTCGCATTAAAATTACCATTTTTGAATGATCAATTTTAACTGCAAATTAGTACTTGACATCAAGGAAATTCAAAGAAGAAATCAGAGAGAAACTTGATCAATCACTAGTATTGGCACGAATCAAGACTATCTCGTGACCGGTAAATCTAGGGCAAGTCCTTCCGAGGCTTAAACAGGGGCAGATCGCTGCAAAATCTAGACACTAGGGCAAACCATCTCAGACTATGTCGTGGCATAAACCTCTCCAGGAGAACTTCTTCAAATACCCTGCAGACTGGGGCAGACTAGTTAAACACGGGCAATTTCCCTCCATGCTTTCAAGTTGGTCAAACTGACCATATCAGACACTAGTAATTGTTGAGGTCAACAAGTGTCAAAAGCCTCGGGGCAGAGTAAAAGCATAATCAACATGCATTGGTTAAGTCGTTGTGCTCGCACATTCAACATGCTTTGGTTGTGTCGTTACGCTCATCATTTGCAAGCCATCAAGGCATGTCATCCAGAAGTCGAGATTCTTACAGGAACAAGCACACAACTTCTGCAAAGAATCCAACTTGGGGCACCAGAAGCACCCACATTTGTCCTATGATTATGGCATTGTCAGATAATGAGTGTCAAGAAGTCGAATCCTGTCACCAAATAAAGTCCAACCTTGCTTGGAAACCACCTACCAAAGTCCAACCCCGTTTGGCACCTCCTAAAAGTCCAACCTCGTTTGGCACCCCTCAAAGTCCAACCCTGCTTGGCAACTACCAAAGTCCACCTTGTTGGCACCTTCAAGAAACCAATCAACTTCTTGCATTCACATATGCATCATATAATTAACATGTACCATATGTATACATAGCATAATCATCTTTCTTCCTCAACACCCGAGTTGACATATTATTACAAATCTTGACCTCTGAGTCATTGTCTTTATTTTCTCGACCCCTGAGTCGATATTGTCTCTATTTCTTCAATCCCCACGTTGATATTTTGATTTTTTCTCGACCCCCGACTCGATATTGTCTTTATTTCTTCAACCTCCGCGTTGATATTTTGATTTTTTCTCGACCCTCGAGTCGATATTTTCTTTATTTCTTCAACCCCCGCGTTGATATTTTGATTTTTTCTCGACCCCCGAGTCGATATTGTCTTTATTTCTTCAACCCCCACGTTGATATTTTGATTTGTTCTCGACCCCCAAGTCGATATTGTCTCTATTTTCTCGACCCCGAGTTGATAGTTATCTTAATGTTTCTTCAACCCTTGAGTTGACTTGTTTTGAATTGTTCTCGACCCCCGACTCGATAGTATAATTGTTTTTCTCAACCCCTGAGTTGATATACCAGTATACCTAGTGAATCTTTTCATCTTTCTTCATTTAATCCCCAAAAAAATCCCTCATGGGAAACCATAAATAAAGCCTAACCAAAAATTCAATTACCCAGTTGCATTCTCACCTGCATCTCATATCAATCATTTGCATATGCATCTTAGAATTTCCTAGCAGTTGCATATCTGTGCATCACACAAAGCATGGTATTTATGTCCCCAGCGGCATAACATAACGGGATCTAGGATCAATTTGCAAGCATCTTGGTCGGTCCTCCATCAAAGTCAGCAGTACTTCTCTGGAAAGAGTTAATACCCGCGTGCTTGTGGAGTTCTATGCCCTAACAAGTCATTTTCAACCATGCAGTTGATAATGATAACACCATCAACTTTTTACTCTATCCCCAATCAAAGTTTTATTTTAAAAGTTTCTTGTGAACTTTTTCCCCGATATCCCATTCTATTATGTCTTACTTCATTCGCGCATTTGCACTTTACTTCCTTGTCGGACAAATTTCGGCCTCTTCTTGTATCTAATTGACTTCCACCCTAAAAATGAACGTCATCCAGCTGTTCAGCTGTTCATTTCTCTTGGGTTCAAGACAATTAGATATGGGCATCTGTCATACCCCAAATTTGTCCTACATGCATTGCATGACGTATTTTTCAGCATGAATAATTCCTAAAATGATTAGCCAGAAAGGTTTTAAAATGAAGCTTGCGGAAGTCAGTATTCTTGATGAAGTCAGTATTCTTGATCTATGTTTCACATAGTTCAACCTGGCACACTTGTCTTATTTTTTGATCAAATCTGACTAAATGCTGTATTTTTCTGAGTCGTTTATTTCGCGTTGATCATTTTAGTAGACTCGTTTTATTTTTTCCGGACACTATCACGGTCGACTTTTATTCATAATCAGTCATTTTATTTTATTTTTCAATCAAATTAACTAGTATAATTAATTAAGTTTTTTTATTATTATAATTTAATTTTAATTTTATTTTTGGATAATCTGTTTTGGTTTTAATTATTTATATTTCTAAAATATTCAAATAAAAAGGATATTAGAATTTTTTTTGCATTGGATCCTCCTTCTACAATACTCTCTTCATTTCTCTCTCTCTCTCTCTCTCTCTCATTTGCTATGGTTTCCCACTCAAACAAAAGATGCACGGTTTGGAATTGCATTTTGAGAATTGTTTTAGGACTACTGAACCGGCAGCACAAGGCCAAAATGTCATCCATTTGTGTGCAATTTTGGGATATACATGGGTGACCATTTACTTTCAGGGTCGGGATTCTCTCTAGATTTTTGGTATAAATGTGGATAGACTGCGATTGAGCCACATATTATGACAGGAATCAGCTTCATCTTTCCATTTCATTAGCTTCATCTTTCCATTTCATTTCTCTGCAGACCTCATCTCAGCATCTCCTTCAATTCTATAAGAAACATTTCATTAGCTTCATGTTTCCATTTCATTTCTCTGCAGACCTCATCTCAGCATCTCCTTCAATTCTATAAGAAACTTCTAATCTCCATCTTCATCAATTCACAGACCTTCAAAATCACAAAACAAAATCAACTACAAGAATTTCATTCTACAATACATTAATTCAACAACACGGCTCAAGAACTCCACATTTCATGAACTCCATATTTCAAGAGCTCACGCGCGTATCGTAACTCTACCTTACATCATTCTCAAGATCCATGCAACAGATTCATTAACAACCATAAATCTCACACAAGAATTACACGCATGAAGAAGAGTTTAAGAAGAACAGAAGAGAAAAAGTGGAAAACAAAACTCACTGCAAAGACGTACCTACGCATCCTCTATCTCGTTGTGCCCATCGAGAGCATAACCAGGGAGAATACCTTCACAGGTCAGTTAGACTTAAGCTTCATCCCTTTCATGATTACATTGTGGGTGTGATTAATTCTAGGGTTCATTAAATCTTGCTTTGATATGTGTTTATGATTGAAAGTGGAACAAATTGGTGAGAGGAGAATGAAATAGAACGATTTGGTTATTGGTTGCGGAGCAGTGGGTCGTGTCGACATTGTTTTGAGAAGTTCTGTGAGGGAGTGAAGGTTGTGGGTGAGAGGTAAGATGAAGAAGAAGAGCATGGAGTGTGATGATTGTGGTGGTAAGAGGTTTTTCGAAGAAAATGAAGTATTGAAGGCGAAGTTGGGCGGCAGAACGAATGAAGAAGGACATGGAGAAACACGGTTGAGTCCTATTAGGTTTTTTTATAAACCTGAACCGAGTTTCTTGTGGACCGGGCCAAAGGACCCATGTGTTTTTTTTCATTTCTTCACCACCGCTAATTCCTCTCATACCCCCTGGGACTTCATAAAAAAAAACCTTGGGCCTAGAATAGAAGGCCCAATGCACCCAATTTTTTTTGCTGCCTTTTTTTTAGTTAGCTTTTTAGAATTAAATTCTATTTTTTGTGTTAGACTTGGATTTAGATTTAGATTTTAATATTAGAAATGGTTTTTTTAAATAATTTTGAATTAATTTAAGATTAACTTTTGATTAGAAATTAATCTCTTTGACTTTTAACATCAATCTTGATTTTAGTTGCTGATTAACTGGATTTTTTAATTTAAGTTTTGATTTAAGTTTTAATTAGATTTTGATTTAGCCTTTAACTATCTTTTTTATTTTTAATTTTTACATTGATCTTAACTTGATACCAACTTTGATTACGTGCTGATTTTGATGTTGGTCTTGGTTACGATTAGTTTGTGACTTTGGTTTCGATTAGGTTTTGACTAATTCATGGTGATACTTGTGACTTCTTTTCCTTAATGACACTTGTAAATATTTCTTGATTCGGTCATGATTTTGATGCATATCCTGATTAACTGGTAAAGATCTCAATTCAATTTTATTTTCCAATACTTTTTTTCTTTTTAATTAAATCTTAATTAATTAATTTCTCAATTTAAGATGACTAATTATCTCCTTAATTAAACAATGAAAATAGTGGGTTCTTGGAGTCTAGCACTCCTTGGATCCTTGAACTATCGCTCTTGGGGCGCACACCTTGGGTTGTGATCGTTCTGTTTTTCAATTAAAAAAAAATTTAATATAAATAAAAAATTATTTTTTTCCTAATCTAACGCGTCTAATACGCTAATCATATTCAAATATTTTCTTAACTAGATTAAAACTATAACCCACTTCGATTAATACTTCTTCAAACTATTTTCTTAATTAATTATGAGAGTAGTGGGTCCTTGGAATCTAGCACTCCTTGGATCCTTAGACGACCGCTCTTGAGGTGCACGCCTTGAGTTGTGTTCACCCCATCTTTCATTTCTAATATACTTAATTCTTTTTAAAACTTTTAAATCGTTCAAACGCTAATTTGTTTAAAGCATTTAACCTGACGTTTTCAAGTTCTTGAGGTCTATCACTTCTTGGGTTCTTAAATGATCGCTCTTGGGGTGCACGCCTTGAATTGTGGTCATTTCGATCTTTCATTTATAAATACTCAATTCATTCAAAATACCTAACACATCTAATCCAAATACGTTAATCATAATTCAAATTACTTTCTTAATTAAATTTCGAAAGAACTGAGTTCTTTGGAGTCTCGCACTCCTTGGATTCTTGAGTAACTGCTCTTGAGACGCACGCCTTGGGTTGTGAGTTGCTCGACCTTTCGTTCCTAAAATACTCGCCTTAATTACTTGGATAAAGTTGTTAATTGTCCATCAAATACAAATTTCGTAAATTACTAGAATGAAACAGGTGTCGTTGGGATTTAGCATTCCAATAATACAACGATTAATTAGTTGCAAGGTTGATGCCTCGTTTATCAAATAGTCGTCATTCTCCCTTAAAGCACTTAACAAATCAAACCTTGTCTTCCCGCTCCCGTGCGATTGAAACCCTAAAACCTATTCAAATCAATTCTCTTTTCTCAATCAAAACATCTAATACGACAAACTCTCTTTTCTCACCCCCGTACGATTAAAACTTCTGAAGACACTAATCTCTCGCCCTCGTGTGATCTATAACTCAAGCAACGTTTCACAAAGAACATTGTTTAGTCTCTTCTTCTGCGCATATGAACTAGTGCTTCAACTTCCTCCAGAGAGCAGACAAGCCAATGTTTAGTAGTTAGAATGCGACCTAAACACTCGTTCGATTCAACATGAACCAACCAACCATAGTCTTTTGAAATACAATTGCTCTGACTTCCTCATTGCATAATGAGGGTACATAGGCATAGGATTACAAGATCCTAGCCAACTACCTTTTTCTTTTTACCCCAAACCTTTACTCGTAGTATCACGAACTACGATGCTCTGATTTTCCCCTTGCACGGGGGATTACGTAGGCACAAGGGCCCCCAATCCTTGGCGAGCACTGATCGTGACTTTCTGAGTCTAACCGAACTAACTGCAAGTGCACAGTCTATCGCATAGTAATAAAAGATATCGATCCCACAAGGACTCGTAATCAAACTAGTGTTCTCGGGCGTTACTATGTTTAGCTAGGTTGGATAGGGTTTAAGGGAAAGGATGCAAGAGTAAAGGCTAAATTAAAGAAAGGCTAAAAGGTTTTTTAGAATATTAATACGGGAAATCGGTATGCAATGCCTTAGTTCTTCGAGGATTCAACAAGTCACCGGTGTGGTTTAATATTTTCAAAATAGTTTTCAGAAGAAAATAACGGTTTAGAGACTTTTGTCTCACGTTGGTTGTTGACGCTAGTCGCAACTTTAAGGCGGAACGTATGCTTTCGCTATCCCATTCGGGTTTAAAATTAATTTTTGAAAACCATTGAGTTCTAATTTCTTTTAAAGGGCTTTCGCTGTATTTAAAATAAATGCCTAGTTTTTACTATCCGTTCTTAGCCTCAGCTTTCGCATGTCGGTTTGTACTTTAATGAATCTCCCACTGTCGTGGCGAGATTACTATAAACAAATTCTCGCTGTCGCGACGAAGTTTAGTTTAATAAATTTAGATTAAAAACTATGGCCAGAAACAAGTTTGAAAAAGTGGAAAAACACCGGATGTTATCGAATCTCGTCCTACTAATTCATTACATACCATCGATACGGTTTAGCTAGACATGGATCTTAAAGCAGACATAATTGAATTAAAACAGCAGAATACGTAAACATACATTATAATGGCAAATGGAAACTTATTTAATAGTAATGAACCTGTAAATAATTCAGCTGAGTAGTCCTCCACAATGTCGGCAGGATTCTACTTGGGCAAGAATTTCTCGTGCAAAAAAATAAATAAGAACAAGGCAATGGAAAATAAAGAAGGAAAAAGGAAACAAGGAAGTATTTGGTTTTGGAAATAAAATTGGTAGCACTTCGTGGTCTTCAATGCGGCTCCCTGATTCCATTCCTGAACCTCTCCTTTTATAGTGGATGTTTCTTACGTGAAATACCTCAGGAAGTGGAGTTAAGGGTGAGAGAATCCAGGGAGTCGTGATTATATTTTCTGGGCTTCTGTTGACACGTTCTCAAAAGTGGAATGTTATTCTGTTTTTGCAAGTGTGACGATCGTGAGGGAGATGAGACGTTCGTGGTGAGCATGATGATCGTGACACACGTGACGGTCATCACACATGTGACGGTCGTTACACACGTGACAGTCATGAGGGAGATGTGACGACCATTATATCAGCAAAAACTCATTTCTTCTAATTTTTCGTCCTTTTTCTTCTGTTTTGTGTCTTCTAACAGTTGTTTTGTTTGTCTTGCTCTATTTGAGTGTGAACTTCATATACCTGCAAAAACACTTGACAAACAATGCGGAGAAGTCCGAAATCAGGGTGAAACCAAACATTAGTAGCATAAAATCATGGCATTTAATATATATGTTTTTGCATTATCAAACTCCCCTAAACTTGAATCTTTGCTTTTCCTCAAGCAAAAAGCATAAGAGCTGAGACGATGCAGTCACACGATGCGTTACTTTGTGTTTTCAAAGTAGCTTTAGAGGCGCTGAGTTGGGAAGTCGGTGAGGATTTACAACAACACGCATACGACAATGACACTAAGTGGTATGCTCTCGAAGGCCTCCTTCTTATACAAGCCGGTTCCAATCATGCTGCTGTAGCTTGGCGTAAAGTTCATGGTACCAAGTTTTTCCTAATTTCGTTCCAGCAATCACATTAAGCCCTTTACCTCTTTGCACACACGTAGTGGAATAACCTGTTAGTGATTTCAGTCTTTCTTTGTACGGGGTCTGGTGCACGAGTGCGATACACTTCGATATGTCCTCTGTGTAAATTGTGGGGGATCGAACAGTAATTCTCCCTACCGAGTCTATAACCAGAGACCTATGGACCAACTGACAGAGGACTTTTTTTTTCTTTATGAGCTTATTTTTGTTATTCCGAGATATCAGAGGTAGATAATCACTACATGGCTGCGGAGCAATTCTTTTCTTTATGATCTTACCGATCACTTATTTGCATCGGCTTTCCACGTGGTATGTGCTTAAGGCGGTGCTGACTGCTTGTATAAACTACCAGGGGTTTCGCTTGGTGCTCGAACTTGAGGCTTTGGTACAGTATGTAGTGGAACTGAGTCGTATAAACCGGAGGTCTGAGGTGTCAAAGCGGTATGGGTATCGTTGGCAATCGTTCTCGAGGTTCCTTGACTCGGCCTTAATCTTGGTGCATCGGGTGTTGCATCGGTTTTTGGAAAAAATTTTGTATTGCTTGAGTAAAACGGACACTTCATCAACGAGCACTTGGGCATTTTCTTGAGTTGCTGCTGCATTAGCTTCTGGTACCTCTGTGTCAAAGAGCCAGTTGGCTCTGTTTTGAGGATGGGCGCGATCACGGCACGGTAGGATGATGTTGTGGATAGTGCAGTTGCGAACCACCAGATGATATTTTCTGTCGGCTCCCCTTGATGAGGTGGGAGGAACGGTAGTAGTCAATGTCGAGAAAGACCGGAGGCAGGGACGAGAGGTCCTGGAGGCGGTTACCGAGGTCGAGGGACACAGAAATGGAAGTAATGATACCTCCGAAGTAGAAAGGCTTGGAACCTCGACCACAGTTGGCTTGGATGTGGGCCAAGAGAAACGGTGCGCCATTGACGACTTCAGGAGCGAAGACGCACTGTAGAAATAAGAGCTCTTTGGAGTTGACCTTATGGTTACTGTCTCGTGCAAAAATGGTGTTTCCGAGCACCCGGTGAAAGTAGCGGATGGCGGGGTGGTGGATGTAAGTAGCGCTGAGGCTGTCCTACCCATCGGCGGTGGTGCCAGTAAGTTGATTCCAGAGTGCGAAGGCTTCTTGAAAGAAGTGCTCCAAGGGAACTCTACAGTGAGCATCGGCACCATGGCAAAACTGTAACATTTGAGCAAGTTGAGTTTGGGTAAGCTGGTATTCGGTGCCGAACATTCAGAAACATGAGACACCGGTGAGCTGGTTAGTTTCGCCGGTAGGGGTGATGTATGAGAAAGAACTCAATAACTGCAAGGTTAGCTTTTCATACGTCGGTTGCGGAGTCGTGCATAGAAACCATAGACCGGCATTCTGCAGCATCCATTGGACGCCTTCCAAAATGCCCAACTCAGTTAAGCAGGAAACATCGACGTACCGAGTCGGCTGAACAGAGCGTTGATAGAATGTAATATAGTTTGCTCGCTGTTATTCTTCGTGTTTGCCTTCTCTGAAAACGATGGTGGACATGTCAGGAAGTTCACTGTGTCGTGCCATTTGTTTAGGTTGTTTAGTGTGAAGGAGGGTGAAAAAAAAGGGTGATTAGGGAGAGTGTTTTTTCTGTGGAATGTATTAGACGAGAACTGGGAGTTTATATGGAAGGATTGGTAGGTGAACGGGTGGAACGAGTAATGATGGGGTTGGATGTAATGAATGAGAGAGTTACTATGGAGGTAGTGGGAAGTTGAAAATGTAGAGGGAGAGGGATTTTGAACGGGAGATAGTGGGAAGTTATAAAGTAAAAGGGGGGAGTTGTTCGTATTCTGCTGATATAGCAGAATTTTAATCACGTGACGATCGTGAGGGGCGTCACGGTCGTGAAGCTCGTGACGAGCGTAACGGGGGTGTGACGGTCGTCATAGCAACAAATTCTGCAGCTGCAGAAAATGTGCTTTGTGGTTCGTACTGGAGTTATGTATTATAATTGATTCACATTGCAGGCCAGTATGTCAAACAAAATAAGGAATTGTAAAGGAAGAATTTTGGATTAAAACTAAAAAATGCAAAAGAAATTTCATTAATTAAAGTAAATGTTGAATGGAGTACAATAATTAAAATGGAGTTCAAATTGTAAAAACAGAAAATAGGAAATAATTCAGAATGCAGTAAAACTAAGATAGAACTAAAGTTATCAATCCTTCTGCTGCTTCAGTTTGTCCAACTGTTGAGTAATGTAGTCGAACTGTTCATAAACTACGTCCATGAAGGTTGTGACATCCATCTGCAATCTTGTTAGCTCATCATTGACTGTTGTGATTTCCAATTTGAAGTTGTCCATTGTTTTCAGAATGGTGTCCAGTTTTTCTGTTCGTTGGTCAGGAATGGGGTCAGGGAAATTATGGTAATTCGAAGGGGTCTCAGGGTCTGTCTCAGCTTCTGACACATAGTCTTCATAATACATAAAGTCTTGTGCTTCTAATATATGATCGATGTTGTACATGTAAGCATGAGGTGTAGAATGAGGTGAGGGAGGACCCATAGGCATATCCAACTTGTACAACCAATTGTTTCGGTTATGGATACTTGTCAGCTCATGGTTAGGCAATGTGAAGAGTCGGACCAGTCGGTCAGCAATAAGGTACTCGTAAGTTTTTGGTCCTAAGTTACCTATGATATGTCTGTTAAAGCAAAACGGTATGTCCATAGGTCTGATGTGGCCAAAAGCTTTGATTCTATTCAGTTGGTACCTAAGTCCAATTGCGTGTGCAATCATGATGACGAGGCCTCCTATTAGGATAGGTGAATTCGGTTCCTGAGTAAGCTTTTCGAAGGTTCTCATCATAAACGGTACGACATTGACAGGACGACCTTGTGATGCACAGTACAGGATAAACAACTCTTCCTTAGAAACTACGGTAACGTTTTCCTCCTTCTCAAAGAGGGTATGGGCTAATATCCTATGGAAGTAGCGGAGTGCAGGATTATGTATCTCGTTAGTATTCATGTCGTTCGGCTCAGGGTGATAATTACCCGTAATGGTACCCTAGAAATAATCTAACTCGATATCTATATCAGCTTCATGGGCATCAGTATACACGAAGGGTCTGCTAGGGAAACCTACGAGGTCAGCCAGTGATTTACGGTTGTATGTGAATTCTGTCCCAAACAGTCTAAAGCATATCAGCTCCTTGGTGGATCCATAGCCGTATTCGGGTCTGTAGCCTAGGGAGCTAAGGAATTCGAACGTGAGTTCGTGATAGGTGACAAAACGGGTCTTTAGAGCAGTTCGCTCCCAGTCTAATTGGTTAAACAAAAAGAGGATGGTATCGTGGATTCCTAACTGATCCATAGTGGATCCATCATAGTACAAGGTCAAAGCGATGCCTCTCCGAGTCAGGGCCTCAAATCTGGCTTGCTGAGCGGGTCCTCTAAATACGGTAATCGTGTAGTCGATGTTAGCTATGCTCGAGAGTTAGTCAGATAAAAAAGGAGAGAAGTAGGAAGGCTTTAAAATCCTAGAAACAGTTGAAAGCAGATTTACTCAAATTAAATTTTTAGAAACAGAAGGTGATAAAAATAAAGAAAATAAAATAGAATAAAATAAAGAAAGAGAAAAGAAAGGAAAATTGGATAAGTAGTAGAGAAACAGTATAAAAGTATAAATCAAATGGAAAACATAAAGTAAATAAACTAAGAGGGAAAAACGAGGGAAAATGGGTTGCCTCCCATGCAGCGTTGTTTTTAACGTCAAAAGCCTGACGATAGCTTGGTGACAAGCTAGTCGGGGTGTTGAGCAGGAAGCTCTAGAAGTTTCAAACTGCTCACGTGGTTACTGTGGTCATTTTGATTGTAGTGCTTTAAACGTTATCCGTTTATTATGAACGACGCATTATTTTTATCGCTAATTTCGACAGCTCCACTATGAAGGATTTTAGTTATCTCGAAAGGACCTGACCATCTTGACTTTAGTTTTCCTGGGAAGAGTCTCAATCTTGAATTGAATAGGAGCACGGCGTCTCCCATACTAAACTATTTCTAGACTAAACGCTTATCGTGCCACTTTTTGGTTCTTTCCTTGTATATGCGGGCATTCTCGCATGCGTCCAATCTAAGTTCTTCCAATTCGTGTAGATTCAAGATCTGTTTCTCTCCTGCTTCAGTGTAGTTGAGGTTTAACGTCTTAATAGCCCAAAAAGCTTTGTGCTCTAGTTCCACTGGCAGGTGACACGATTTTTGATAGACTAATTTAAATGGTGTAGTTCCTATCGGTGTCTTGTAAGCAGTTCTATAGGCCCATAAAGCGTCGTTTAATTTTGATGACCAATCTTTCCTAGAGGTGGCAACTGTCTTTTCCAAGATTTGCTTTATTTCTGTTGGAGACCTCCACTTGGCCGCTGGTCTGCGGGCGATACGGTGTTGCAACACGGTGTTTTACTCCATATTTTGATAGAAGTTTGTCAAAATTTTGCGCTATGAAGTGTGAACCACCGTCACTGATGACAAGTCTGGGTACACCGAATATGGGAAAGATGGTATTCTTGAAGAGTTTGATAACTACTCGCGTGTCATTAGTTGGAGCGGCAACGACCTCAATCCATTTTGATACGTAGTCGACAGCGATGAGTATATATTTGTTTCCAAAAGATGATGGGAATGGACCCATGAAATCGATCCCCCATACTCAAAGACTTCCACTTCTAAAATACCTTTTTGGGGCATCTCGTCGCACCTTGAAATATTTCCAGTGCATTGGCACCGTTCGCACCTTAGTATAGCAGCGTGGACATCTTTCCAAAGGCTGGGCCAGAATAGGCAGATTGTAGGATTTTCGCACATGTCTTTGAGGTACTGGCATGTCCACCGTAAGGGGCGGAGTGACAATGAGAGAGGATGCCATATGTTTCTTCCTCCGGGACGCATCGACGGAATATGTTGTCGGCTCCTCTCTTGAAAAGCAAAGGTTCATCCCAGTAATAGTGTTTTAAGTCGTGGAAGAATTTCTTCTTTTGCTGATAAGTTAAGTCCGGTGGGAGCACGCCTGCGGCTAAGTAGTTTACAATATAAGTATACCAAGGCAGGGTAACTTGTGCGTAGACTGCTTCCACGGCTTTTTCTAGTTCTGGTTCTTCTGAGGTTAAGTGTGACATATCGCTTTCGAATCTGGCTATCAGGCGTTCATAAGGGAAATCGTCGTTGATAGGCACTGATTCTGGCTTAATGCCTTCTATTCGGGATAGGTGATCGGCCACTACGTTCTCGGTTCCTTTTTTGTTTTTGATTTCTAAGTCAAACTCTTGTAACAATAGGATCCATCTCAATAATCTCGGCTTGGCATCCTTTTTGCTTATCAGGTACCTAATGGCGGCGTGGTCTGTGTAGATGATTATTTTCGCTCCTACCAAGTAGGAACGGAATTTGTCGAGGGCGAACACAATTGCTAGAAGTTCCTTTCTGTTGTGGCGTAGTTCATTTGGGCAGGGTCCAAAGTTCTACTGGCATAGTAGATTGCGTGAAGCTTCTTGTCTTTCCTTTGTCCTAGAACTGCACCTACAGCGTAATCACTCGCATCGCACATGATTTCGAATGGTAGTTGCCAATCTGGTGGTTGCATGATTGGTGCGGTAATGAGGGCCATTTTTAGAGTTTCGAATGCTTCCAAGAAGTTCTCGTCGAAGACGAATTCAACATCTTTCATTAACAGACCTGTTAGAGGTTTTGTAATTTTCGAGAAATCTTTTATGAATCGTTGGTAGAATTCGGTGTGTCCTAAAAAGCTTCGTATTTCTCGTACGGTTTTCAGAGGTTGAAGATCCTTTATGATTTCTATTTTTTCTTTGTCAACCTCAATCCCTTTGTCAGATATGACGTGTCCTAGAACTATTCCTTGTCGGACCATGAAATGGCATTTCTCCCAATTGAGAACAAGATTCACTTTCGCACATTGTCGCAACTGCGAAAAACAACCGGCGGAAAAACAGAAGAGTCGCCACTTTCGTTATTTATCCCACAGAGAGGGAAAGGAAAAGATCGGAAAAACTTGACGGAAAAGGGAAAGACAAGGTCATCGCAACCATGTCTGGATTCGGGAGTCGGTTACGCAAGGGGAAGGTATTAGCACCCCTCACGTTCGTCGTACTCGACGGGATCCGTGCATTGTTGTCTATCTAAAAGGGTGTGTTGAAACTATCTAGCTAAAGGCTTAGGGAAAAAAGAAAAAGAAAAGAGAAGTGACTCGGTAGAGCATTGCCGCTCTGTGCCTACGTACTCCCTCGTGCAATGGGAAAGTCAGAGTCAACGTAGTTCGACTAACTACGGGTGAAAAGGGGAAGGTTGCTCGCCAAGACATCGCGTCTTGTGCCTACGTACTTTCATCTGGTATGAAAGATTAGAGCAAATGTAGTTCGGGATTAAGAGAACACAGGTTGTTCAAAAGTTTTACCCGAGTAGGGTTAACAAACAGTTCTAGCAGTTTGGTGTATGCAGCTCGACCATTGGAGACTTAGGCGTTACCGTTTGCGATAGAACTAAAAGTTAACAACACTCTTGCTTATGAAAAGGTTTTCCTGATTAAGATCCCAAAGGATGAAAAAGGTTTGAAGTGTTTTTGTATTTTTTAGAGAAGTGTTTTGAACTTGATTTGTAACTCATGTCGCACTAGAGACTATGACCTAAGAGCGAATGCGTCGTATATCACCCAAAGGGTGTACACTAAACACTCTAGGTCATTGAGAGGAGGCCCCTCAGTCACCATTTCTCAAGTAGCTTAAGGCTCGTAGTGTGCTACACTTGTCATTCTTTATTAGATGTTTTATGAATGTTTGAAGATGAGAAGAGAAGAAAGGACACTAATGGGAGACTAATCAATCCTAAAAGTTGTCATGCAAAGTGGACTTAAAGTTGGGATTACAAAAGGGAAACATCTACCTAATGTTATCATGCATGGTTAGGACTCTAATGTCTATCATAACCTCTCTTGAACAAGAGAGATTAGAAACCTTAAGGGGAGAAAGACAAAAGAAGAAGAAGAAACAACAAAAGAAATATGCAAATGAAAGAATGCACACATTGAATGCACAAGTAGAATGAAAGTGGGAGGAAAATAGTGTGGGGAAGTATCCTCCACAAGCTCGTCTCAACCAATCATGCATATGGAAATGCAAGAAAAGAAAAGATAAAGAAGTGCACAAGAAGAAAGCCAACCAAACAAGAACAAACCACACAAAAATGCACCAAAAATGTCCTCAAGGATTCATCATTTTAGGTATGCTTCAAATACCTCCAAAGGAGGGACCAAGCCACCTTAAATGACACTCCAAGGTCATTGGACAGAAGGTAAAGATGAAGAGGAAAGCTCAAAAGCAAGAGCAAAACACAACAAAAAGAAATGCAAACAAAAACAAAAAGGAATGCAAGCATACTCCACATTGAAATCCTAATGGAAAGCTCCAAAGAAACAAACAAATGAATAAGGAAGAAACAAATATCATGACCTAAAATTGAACAAACATCATCCTTAACATGTTAGCAACATGAAACAAAAGGCAATTAGAGCTCAAAGGATCCAAAAATGTCAAGTACAAGTCAAACTAGGTCAAGGTGCATGTATGAACCTCCCTTGGAGGTAACTTGACTTGCAAGTTACCTCAAAATTAGGAAAATGGTTCAAAAGTGATCAAATAAAAAACACAAGTAAGCTAAACAAGTTGGAAAACAGAAGCCAAAAGCACAAAGCCAATATCCCCTCAAAGCACCATCAAAAGAAAATAATATTCAAGATGTACCACTTTGGAATGGGAGAATCGAGGGTCAAAAGGAAAGCCAACAAAGTCAACCCTAAAGTCAACCAACCAGGGGTAAAATGGTCCTCAAAAGTTAATCAACTCATCATGGATATGAGGATTTAATTTTAGTCATTGGACCCAAAGGAAAAGAGAGAAACAAATAAAAGATCACACAATGTCACAATTTAAATCATTTAATATACTTCCAATGTTAAAATCCAACTTTAATTGAAAAATAAATCAATAAAATAAAATAAAATTTTCTAAAATCAGAAGACACCTCAAAGTGTCTAAAAAGTATTTTTGTGAATTTTTTGGATGATTGGAAGTAATTTAAAATGAATTAAATGTAAATAGATAATAAACAAAAATAAAATGAAAATAAAAATAAAATAAAGAAACAGACGGTTTAAATAGCAATAAAAAACAAGTGAAAAAGGAAAATGGGCCAAGAGGGGGGTGCAGGTAGCAGGCGAGGCCCAGGTCCACAATCAGAAAAAACAAAAACAAAACAATTATGGCAATTGCGTGTGATAAGTCAACAACAACGCATGGTAGGGCTGCACTCATAGCCAACAGATCAAATGGTATGCAAATCTAACGGATCACACTATGCCAACACATTAATGAGAATTCAAACGTGATTAAGTGCGCGTGGTCAAAGGAGATACACCGTGTTTCTTAATCATGAACGTCCAAACCAAAAGTAAGCGCATCGTGTGGTCATGAGCTCATCTTCTCCACTGAGAAGTCAACAAAATCCAAGGAAAATAGACAGTGGCCAGAGATCCCTTCCGGTCATCTTCTCCGGCCACAAAACCACCGTGAACAGTATCAAGAAATACACAGTCACCAATACTTC
This sequence comes from Lathyrus sativus, assembly GCA_963859935.3. NCBI lineage: Eukaryota > Viridiplantae > Streptophyta > Magnoliopsida > Fabales > Fabaceae > Lathyrus > Lathyrus sativus. Next base: position 293,065,129 of record OZ012741.1, read on the forward strand.
ACCAAAAATGACAAACTAATAGTCAAAATTCATCCTCTCCTCACGAGGAACTCAAATCCAACCTTGGTTTTCATTTTTGAGCAACACACAGAGCAAATTGAAGAAAAATAGAAAATGCACACAAATTGTAAATCTCAAAATCAAACACCAAAGTGCCCATAAATCATCTACACCTCATGTAGAGTTCAAATCCACAGTCCATTTACTCTAAAACCTCAAGAATAGGCCAAAATGCAAACAACAAGTTTTGTGCTCCAAACAGAAATCAACTCAAATGCCAGTTCATTTTACTTGTTAATGGTCTACATGATTCCTAAGTCTCAAATATGCAAAAATGGCAAAGAATCGTGGCTTAAATAGAGAGATATGGTGATTTCAAGATTACCTAGTGGAGAACCTCCACTGAGTCTTGTCTTTGGTTGAACCTTCAAGCAAACCACCCAGAATCGTTCCAAACACTTGAATGAAGCTCTTGGTATGCTCAATTTCACTTAAGAATGGCTAAATCTCCAAAACCGAATTTCACTTTGCTCTTGCTTTTTCAAGTTGCTATCTCTGCAAATTCACCACCAAATCGTGCTCTGAGGGTTTGTGAAGTTTTCTAACCTTTTATCTATTGGATTTAGATGAGAATGGAGCTCTATTTCATGCCATAAAGCCCAATTGCCATTTCAATTTTATTCACTTTTTGCCTTGCCAAACTCGTGTTCTACCAACTGCACCAGCCTCAAAGTTGCTCCAAATCAATTGCCCATGGTCTGAGTTGATCAAAGGGCCAGCAATTGGTCCTTATTTTGATCCTATGGTGAATTTCCCATTTGTTACTTAATGGTGAAGAAACCATGGAAATAACCATCCAAATGACCTCAAATTGCAAATTTAAAATTAGCATTGTATTTAGAACATCATTTTCACTCAAAATATGCATAAACTTGCCTTGAAATAGTTCCAAATGAATTAATTCCAATTTTCTCATTTTAAGCTTCCTTCATGAAAAATTCAAACACCAATTCTTCACTCCAAGCTCCAACCATGACAAGAGATGATTTGATAATGCAAATGACCCTATTTGGAGCAAGTTTTATGTTGAAAATATTTTCATTTGAATTGTGCAAGTTGGTGAAATGGACCTATAATCTCACTTTCCCAAAATACCCCTGACTTGCAAGCCTCATAACTTGAGTTCTACAAATCAGATGAAAGAATTATAATACTCTTTGGAAAGCTAAGACCATGCTCTCCAACTTTCATGTTCACCAAAAGCTGATGAGAAACATCCTTCTAGGTCAGAAATGGCTTGGAAGTTGGTTGACTTTTGTTGACCAAAATCACATTCATTTGAGGACTTGTAACTTGTCTGCATCATAACTTGAGTTCTATAAATCCAATCAAGGGCTTCTAGTACTCAAACGAAAGCTAAGAACATGCTCTACAAGTTTCATGTTGGTCAAAAGTTGAGATGAGACTTGTATCTTAAGATAGGTGGTCTTGAAGTTGGGGACTAAATAGGGGATTTTACACTGAGAACCCTAATTTAGTAACTTCTCACACTCTTGATTCTTGATGAAATGATCTTGAAATGATATATTAGACATCTCAACACAACATCCCATGACCATGGAGATTTGGAATTGAGTCTTAACCTCCTTCAATTTCACAGTTAATTGAGGATTTACCAGATGAAAACCCTAGATGCAACATTCTTGATTGTGGCTTCTTCCACCTCACACAACAACTTGAATAAGCTCCAAATGGCTCTCAAAGAACTCAATGAGCTCTCTCAACATCTTATATCCATAATCATGCATTCACAATCCTCTGATGCTCTTCAATTGACCTCCAAGTTAGGAGCTGACCCACATACATCCATCCATCCTTTCACAAAACTATTGACCACTTCTAGATGACCTAATGACCATTCAAACTTAAGTAACACCCGTTGCTTAAGCTTAACACTTTGAGAAGCCTTCTCTTGATATGCATAACTCACTTGATCCCCTGTAAAATAAAACATGCTATGCAATGCAAATGCTAGAACAAAATGAAATGAAACATAAACCAAGTTAAGAAAAGGTTGGGCAAATTTTGGGGTACAACAGCTGCCCCTATTCAAGCGACTTGGACCTGAGTGAGTGAAAAGCGAACGACTTTCACGCAATCAAGGTAAAAGACGGTTGAATACCAAAGAACCCGGAAATTTGCCAACCGCAAAAAAATTTGAATATAACTGTACTGATCTCAAAATACTCCGTTGGGGAAAAAGAATACAAACGTCAAAAGCGGCGTTATGGTCTAGATACCACATTGGCGAAAAGTAACAATCCAAATTACCGGAGTCTGGGTACTCCATAGAAATTGAAGCCTGGATGCCTAAAGACATAAACTGGAGCCCGAATGCTCAAAGAAACAAACTGGAGCCTGGATGCTCAAAGAAACAAACTGGAGCCTGGATGCTCAAAGTGGTCGGAGTCTGGATACCCAAAATGATCGGAGTCTGAATGCTCGGTAATAAATTTGAGTCTGGATACTCAATAACTGGATCTAAGTCTGGATACTCAATAGGTGGAGCCTGGATGCTCTATGCAAATCTGAGCCTGGACGCTCTATGCAATAAACCTGAGTCTGGATACTCGGTTAATAAATCTGAGTCTTGATACTCAATCATTGGAGCCTGGACCCTCAATGCAATCTGAGCCTGGATGCTCTATGCAAGAAACCTGAGTCTGGATACTCGGTAAATAAATCTGAGTCTAGATACTCGATAATCGGAGCCTGGATGCTCAAAACAAAAGAAATATATTCGTCAGGATCTGGATATCCTACAAGTTCAAGTCCAACGGTGTTGCTAGGAAACAATATGAGCCGTGGTCTGGATACCACATGGGTTGAGAAAAATATTAGGTACCAAGGTCTAGATACCACACGACGATAGGAGATAACGACCATTATTGTGACCTGGATATCACGAAGCACCAGATAAACTACCATCGTCTGGATACCATAACTGCCTTTACCTAAATCTGGATACTTGTTGCACCCCAAAATTTGACCAACAATTATTTATTCACTGAGTGTTTGAAAGTTGATACATTCACCAGACAGTTCAAGAGATCCTCAGAGGAATTGGTTGAAACCAGGTTTGTGTGCTTCATAGCTTGAGAGTTGTGGGTGTTTCTCAGATGATTCTGAGACTCTGAGAATGAACTTGATGCTTTGAGAAAGCCTATGAGATGTCTTGACAACCATCATGAAGCCCAGAGAAGTCATTGTGCAAGAGTTCAGAAGATTCAACCATGAATGGTAGAATTAGGGTTTTGACTGGGTCAACCCTAGGATAACTGAAAATTTGGAGAAGGTTGAGACCTAATCCAAGGGCCATGAGATCATGGAATGATGCATAGAGGTGTTATAAAGATGATTCCTAGACCAACTCATCATGATTGAGGAGTTTGAGAAGTTTCAAGTCAGGGTTTCCAAGGATTGTCAGTGAAAAAACCCTAATTTGATCCCCATCTTCCAGGCAGTTTTAGCTCTAGATTTGATTGATATCTCATCTTCCCCACAACATGAATGTTGTAGAGCTTGTTCTTAGCTTTAATTTGAGTGGTGGAAGTCCTTGATAGGAGTTACAGAGCTCAAGTTATGGTTTTGACAAATTACAGGTCAGCTGAGGTGTGTGAATCTGGGTCCTTGAAAGTCACCCAACTTGCAGACAACTTTTGCCCTAGTAGGATGATTCCTATGATTTCTTGGTCAACATGAATGTTGAAGGGCATCTTCTTAGATTTAATTTGAGTGGTAGAAGTCCTTGATAGGATTTGTGGAACTCAACTTATGGTTTGAACAAGACAGGGGTATTTTGGTCATTTGTCAGTTATAGGTCATTTTAGCCAATGCCTAAAACTCCTATTTCCAAGCCTCAAATGGAAAAACTCAAAACATGAAAGTTGTTCAAAATGTGATTTTAAGTCTAGAAAGAAGGTCACAAATTGTTGGAAAAGCTCATAGCATGAAGTTGCATGATTGGTCAAAAATGAACTAAAAATGGCATATAAGTTTGAAAAGTTGAATTTGAAAATTGGTTTGGAAGATCTAGGAATCCAAAATAGGTCATCCAATATATCATTTTGATTGGAAACATCATTTTGAAAACATTGGTTTAGATAGAATTTTGATTTGAGGCTTTAAAATGGGTGATGCTTTGTTATTTTGTTACTTGCATTTGAAGTCACCCTTGGAAACCTTAACACAAGGCAAGGAAAAAGCTTGTAATGGCTTATAACACTTCAATATCTCACACAAGGAGAATTTCACACCAATTTTGCTAGGTTTAAGGCATGAGGCATGAGATTTCCAACTTACCATCACATGAGATTCCAAGACTTTTCTAGATGATTCTAGAATGATCTAGTTGTTTCCATCCATCATTATAAAAAGAGTGAGTCACAAGGAGGAAAAGGTTGGTGAAAAGTTGCTGAGTTTAGTGGAGAGAGTGAGAGAGAAAGTGCCATTGTTGGATTTCTTCAAGATCAAGTAAGGTGCAATTCCTTCTTCTACAAGCTTCATCCACCTCAACTCTTGCAAACAGAAAGGTGTTCATTATTGGAGGAAGATTTGGAGAAGGTTTCAAGTGCTGAATCAAGTCCTAACACCCCTCACCATTGAAGCTTAACAGGTTGGTAGCTTGATCTAGAAGTCCTTAATTATGAGCATTCTGTTAGAATCTTAGGTGTAAGATCAGCATGCTAGGTTAGAGGAATGTTTTCTGAGAATTAGAGAAGGATCCATGAGGTTTCGTGGCAGGGTACCATTTTTTGCAAGATTGATAGCAAGCTGGTTAGTGTGTATTAATGGATATGATGTGGTTTAGAATGGCTAGGATAACATGTGGAACAAATTTACATCATTAGATTGAAGTTTGGTTAAGGTTGATAGCAGAGAATCATGGTGGAACCCCAACCTTTGTGCTTTCTGTTAGAGCGATTCAAGAGGTTTCATGGACAAATATTGATATCATTGTGTTCAGGGTAATTAGTAGAGCAAGATTGCTTTTGGAATTTCTTGATTTCACCCAGCCATCAGTGAGAACGATCGAGTGGAAGTTCTGGTTCGAAATTAGGGTTTTCTGAAAACCCTAGGGTTTGTTTGGAGAAGATGAACTCCAGCCGTCAGATGGTTCCAGATCCTTGACTTATTCTCATAATCCAACGGCCATGGTTTGAATTCAAAATGGAGGGAAGTCTGAAGCTTGCGAAACGCAGCGTATCACTTAGCCAAACGCAGTCGTTTGGTTTAGTGACTGATTCTGGGCCTATCTGTTCTATTCACACCCCCCACGCGCGTTGGCCCAATAAAATGAACTGCCTATCCCTTCTATTGCCACCCCCTCCCCTTTATATTATTTTTATTTGTTTTATATTTTTTGCAATCTTATAAAATTCATTAAAAATTGATAAATGATGATTTTTTACTCATTCTTTTTTCTAGGTTTAGATAATTTTGTGTAGAAAAATATAAAAATAAAAATGAAATTTTATTTTTAATGTGGAATTAATGGTGGTATTTTCTTTTAAATAGGGTATTTTCTTTCCTTTAGTTTATACCTTATCTTGCAAGAATTGTTTTAGGACCTTCCCTTAGGTTTTTTAATTCATTCTTTTTTGTGTAATTAGATATCGAACCCTAGTTTCATGTAGGATTTATCCCTTGATTTTAGAAATTAAATTTGATGTAGTTTGATTATTAGACATTTAGGTGCTCTAATTAGGGTTTTAAGTAGTATACTTGAACTTCAACATTTTATTCTTGGGGTTTTTAGGACAAGTTAGCCTATGGGGAATATATGGGACTTAAGGGTAGTTAAATAAGATCCCCTAGAATTTATGTTAGGAATTTGTATGGTATTTTAGTATTTTTCATTGATTTTTGAATGTATGGATAGTATGTGTGTTGCTTAAAGGCATAAGTTGTATTGTTGTGTTTTCTTTCCTTCTCTTTTGAGTGTGTGAGCTTTGAGGATTGAGTTGAAGACCTTGTGGATCATCATGGAAGCTTTGAAGACCTTGCAGAGGAGTTTAGCATAGCTTTTGTTTGTTTTGTTTATAGGTTGATAGGTGCATAGGCAGAGCCCTAGATAGAATACTTTGTTCAATAAACAAGGAGTGTCTTGTTCACCTCCTTTCTTCTCTGTGACATAGAGTCCCTTAAGGGTATTCACCTCTCTCCTTTGGAGGGATTAGTGACCTTGCCCTATAAGGTAGAACTTTGAGAGAGCCTTTCCTTTGATGTTAAGTCCTCAATGGCATCCTTTGGAAGCCAGTGAGCACTGTAACATCTTCACCTCATCTTGTTGACTGAATCTTGTTTGCTGGAGCATTTGAGCCATTGAAGGTAGAAGCTGAAGCTTTGAAGAGGATGATTCCTTGAAGATTGTTGAAGTCTGAAGACTTTGTTGATGCCTGAAGATCCCTGGAGATAGTAAAGCCTGAAGGTGGAGCTGGTCAAAGGAGCTGAAGCTCAAGGGAGAAAATGAGTTGATACTCATGTTGTAGGGTTGATACCTGGAAAGCAAGTGATCTCTGAAGTCTGAAGACTGGGTTGCTGCTGGAGGAGCTGAGGCTTTCTTCTGTTTTCTTTGATGTATTGTGTGTTTTGTCTGATTTGTCTGTTGCATTAGACTAAGCCCATTTAGAATAAGTTCAGTCTAAGAGCATGAATGCATCTGATTGTATTGTTATTGCTTGGCTTTGCTTGCGGGTATTCGGTAGAGCCCAGCTCCCTTGCCCATGTGTTTATTTTGCTTGATAGCATGATTTCATTTTCTGTCTGTATGATTGCAGTTTACTGTTTCTTGCTTGATAGCATGTTGTTTATTTTCAGTATGATTACTGTTATTTCATGACTGGCTTGAGGTTGAGACGAGCTTGTGGAGGCTGAAGCCCCACACACATTTCCTCCCTCACTTGCATTGCATGCATTTTACTGTTAAAGCTGATGCTTTTGTCTGTTTTGGTGTATCATTGACATGATCCCTTAGGACTCTCATTTCCTCTGATGAGGATTTGATGATAGACTTTTAGGTTGAAACCTATGCATGACAACATCTAGAAGTTCCCTGTTCAAACCTCAACCATAGGATGAATCCATGGCATGACAACAGTAGGACTTGATAGTCTCCCTCCTAGTTGGGCCTGTTCTCTTCTCATCTCAAAGCAGTTTAAGATACAGTAATCATGAATGATTTCTTTCGTACGTTACGAGCCTTAAGCTATCTGAGAAAGGATTGTGGGAGAGTTTCTTTTCCATAGTCTGGATGTTAGTATGGTACCCTTTGGGTGACATGCGACGCATTCACTCTCAGGTCATAGTCTCTAGTGCGGTTGAAATCGCAAACATAATAAAAAACACTTCTTTTAGGAGATAACCCGTAGTTTCCCGAACTACGTTTGCTCTGATCTTTCATACCAGATGAAAGTACGTAGGCATAGGATGCAACGTCCTAGCGAGCAACCTTCCCCACCTTTCCCCCGTAGTTAGCCGAACTACGTTGACTCTGATTTCTCGTTCCAGACGGGAATACGTAGGCATAAAGCGCGACGCTTTGCCGAGTCATTTTTCTTTTCTTTTTCAGCCAGCCTTGATAGGTAGATAGATTATAACCAACCCGTCCAAGTAAACAAACAAGCGAGGATCCCGTCGAGTACGACGGACGTGAGGGGTGCTAATACCTTCCCCTTGCGTAACCGACTCCCGAATCCAGACAATGGCTGCGATGACCTTGTCTTACCCTTTTTCGTCAGGTTTTTCCGATCGTTTCCTTTCCCGCTCTGAGGGATAAATAACGAAAGGTGGCGACTCTTCTGTCATGCCGACACCTTATTTTCGCGCAAGCGACAGCTGGCGACTCTGCTGGGGACTCCAACGGTTCCCTGTGCGAGTCAATCCTATCGTTTGTGTGTTTGCTTGTTGGGTTGCGTTTATTTATCGCATTTTTTACTTCTCGCACTTTATTTCCCGCATTTTATTTCCAGTACAATATGATTATTTGTGCTGTTGTGGGGTGGGAGTTCTGATTGAGTGAGAAGCCAGACCCAGGCTTGAGTGCACCATAGACTTAGAGTGGAAATTAGTGGGCGCGTGCTTGCTTTGCAGGCACTAGTGTCTCATGAAATCCACGCTCAGACGAGGTTCATCCGGTTGGCTTCACTTTCAACCCTTTGGGTTGAGACGGTTGCTGGTTTGGTGGATTGTCGACTCTGGGGACCGATCACTTGTGATTCAGCTAAGTGAGGCCTCTTCAGGACTTGATGATGCCACTCCTTCTGGGAATCGTATCATCAGTTTTGAAAGTCTGTGACGCTGATGAACGCATAGGATGCCGTACCTTGAGTCAGTCTAGGTTCATACCTGTGAGTGGGACTGGGTTTATTGCAGGAAACTTAGACCTTCAGACTACCTGGTTTTCTTGACAGCAAATCAGTTATGTTGGGTTCTCAGTTACAGATGTGTTCTTGATAGAGCAAGAGTTTGGTCAGAGGATCTTATCATCGGGTGTTCGTCTGTTCTTGATAGAGCAGGCTTTGATCAGTGTATCATCGTCAGTGGTTTGTTCTGGACGGAGCATATTTTGAGTGAGGTCTGAAGACCTCATCGGCAGATGTTATTTGTTCTTGATAGGGCAGATTTTGAGTGAGGTCTGAAGATCTCATCAGCAGCTGTGTGTTTGTTCTTGATAGGGCAGATTGGGGTCTGAAGACTTCAACAGATGTTCCTTGATCACGCATCCGGGGTCCTTATTATCAGGCACTTATGCTTGTCAGAACAGAATTTTGATCTCGGTCCCATCAGATGGTTATTCTCAGCAGATCAGATCAGTGGTTTTACACCGGGGTTTCGTCCTCATCAGTGACTGTTGATACCGAATCTCCACAGCAGACACCTGGATATATTATTGCATACCTGCATTTTGCATTAGTTTACGCATTCATCTGCATTCCATTAACGTGTGTCTGTGTTGCAGGTACCGTTTCCCCGATCCAGGATTTCCCGTCTCCTACTGTTGTTATGGCTTCTCTCAGGAAGACTGTTGCGTACAAGTTCCCGATCCTCGATGTGTCGAAGCTGACTGGTTTGATAGCCCTGGCAGGGGATTCTGTGAAGGATAGGTTCAGGAAGTCTTATGGCAAGTTGCTTAGTCTGGTCTACAAACCTTCTGCGTCTGAGTTGAATGGGTTACATGCTCTTCTGCAGTTTTATGATCCTCCCTTGAGGTGTTTCACTTTTCATGACTTCGTTCTCGCGCCGACATTGGAAGAGTATGCTGATATGCTGGGTGTGTTTATCAAAAGGCAGATGCCTTTTGTCCACATGGATGCTGAGCCTGACCTGGTTAGCTTGGCTTCCTCACTCCATTTGAGCGCCTCTGAGTTAGTGGTGACGAGTTGGAACAAGGTCCCAGGGTTCTCTCTGCAGTTTCTGATAGCTAAGGCTCAACAGTGTGCTAAGGACAAATGTTGGGACGCCTTCAGCGCCATCCTTGCTTTATGCATATATGGCATCATCCTATTTCCCAGCATGCCTGATTTCGTAGATTTTGATGCATTCCATATCTTTGCCTCAGGGAATCCAGTCCCTACTCTGATCGGAGATGTTTACCATTCAGTGCACTACAAGAATGAGAACCGGAGAGGAAAGAATGTTTCATGCTGCGTACCGTTGTTGTACAAGTGGTTTGATAGTCATCTGCCCAAGAGGGGTTCTTCTGTCTTGTCTGCAGCCACAGCTGAGTGGCCTGAGCGTCTAATGAGCTTGTCGGCAGAAGACATTGTTTGGTTCGTTGACAGAGGCAGGTTAGGCACCGAGATGATCTTCAGTTGTAGTGGGTTTCCTAACGTACCTCTGATAGGTAGGAAGGGTTGCATCAACTACAACCCATCATTGCTAGTTCGTCAGTTTGCATATGCTTTGAGGACTCCACCGAAGGAAGAAGAGGTACGGGAATCTCTGTACCTCACGGGCATTCTAGAGGGGGATTTGTTGTCCAAGCTTCAGTATGCGTGGAACAATATCAGCACGAGAGGAAAGTCTTTGTTGGGGAAGAGCGACAACCAAGCTTACCCTCCTTATTCAGATTGGATCAGAGCCAGAGCCAGCGCTATAGGGATGCCATTCCCTCCTGTCAGACCAGAGAGTCCTCCACCAGTTGAAGAGCCTACCACTGTGTCCATTCATCAGCACAACCAGGTATTAGCTGAGCGTGATGAACTGAAGAGGGCAAATGCAGAATTAGAGAAGGAGTTAGCTCAGCTTCGAAGTGAGAGGAACGAAGCCATGCATGCTCTCAAAAAGCAAACAGAGACGGTAAGCCAACTGAGTGCGGTCTTGGCAAAGCAGATTGCTGATCGGGAACGCTTAGGTCAAGACTTCAGAGCTGCTAATGATGTGCTGGCTACGAAGAAGACGCATTTGGAGGAAGCATATCGGAGAATATCTAAGTTCGACCAGCATTGGAAGACCTTCATGGCTACCAGGAAGGAGCGAGAAGACAAGCTGATGCTGCAGATTTCTAAGCTAGAGACTGAAGTGAAGGACAGTGAGCGGAGGTTTGATGAAGAGACCGCCCGCAGGTACTCCGCTGAAGCCCGTCTCAACAAAGCCATTGCTAGCCTGAAGGAGCATAAGCTGATGTTTGAGTCTAAGAAGCGGAAGCTGGAGGATTGCTTTGGTGAAGGCGCTTGGGAGAATTCAGTTCGGGGGCTTCAGCATACTATCAGGCAGAGAGAACTACTCGTTGAGGGGTTGCTCACTTCGCCAGATCATTCGGAGACAAAGGAGTTATTAGCAGAGTATCGCGCCCGTGGCCGTACTTGACTAGTTATATCCCTGTTGTTTTTGATCTTTGATGTATGCTGACCATCACCAGACTTGTTGGCTGAGGTCATGCTGTTGATTTGTACTCGCTGATACCGTGTACTGCCTCGATAGGCCTTTCCATATATGAGATTGATGTTTCCATGATTGGGCTCGGATTTCTTCTTCCTCTTGTTATTATCAGCACCGTCACTAAGGCACTAGGATCGGGGAAAAATCTCCCACGCACACAGATACACGCATGCATCTGCATGAAGCATATTTGCATGGCGTATATCTTATTGCTTTTCCTAACCTTTATTCTTACCATGTTTTTCAGGTTCCGAGCTGCTTTCGATCTCCAGGATTGATCAAAGACGCATCCACCGCTACTCAACTCGCGCTAATCAGACGAGAATCATGGACCAGGTACAGTCAGATGTTCAAGAGCTCCGTGAGCGGATGGATCGTTTTATGGAGCTGATGCAGGTGGTCGCGAATGGTCAAGATCAGCTTCGTACTCTGGTTCAACCTCTGATCTCCAGGGTTGACAGTAATGGCATACTTCACGGAGGGGCCGTGCCTACTCCTCCTCAAGGGGATACTCCACAGAACGTTGTTCCCGCCGCCGGGGGCAACGGCAGTGCTAACGGCAATCTGATGACTAATCTCGGACTCAACGCGGCTGGCGCCGTCAATGGTAGTTTGGGAGCCAATGTTAACATGGGGCCGGTCAACGGCAATGCTGGTGCAGGAAATTTGGTGGTGCCTCAACCATGGCTGGAGGACCATCAGGATGATATATTCTCTCAGAGAGGTATAGAAGCAGAGTTGAATGCTGAGGCTCGACTCAGGTTCAAGGCGTTGGAAGACAAGATGAGAAGCATAGAGAATCAGAACACATTGGGCGTTGACATGTCCAACCTCGGGTTGATTGCCGACTTTAAAGTACCTCACAAGTTCAAGGTGCCTACCTTTGAGAAGTATAAGGGCACCACTTGCCCCCGGGTCCACCTCCGATCTTATTATAGAAAGATGTCCGCTTATTCTGACGATGAGAAGCTGCTGATGCACTTCTTTCAGGATAGTCTTTCTGGGCCATCGCTCGAATGGTATATGGGTTTGGAGCCCGCTACTGTGCGCACCTGGAAAGATCTTGCAGAAGCATTTGTCCTCCACTATCAATATAATAGCGACTTGGCTCCCAACCGAGTTCAGCTTCAGAATCTCTCACAGCGGAACAATGAAAGCTTCAAAGAGTACGCCCAGCGGTGGCGTGAATTGGCTGCTCGGGTTCAACCGCCGATGGTTGAGCGTGAGTTGGTGCAAATGTTCGTGGCTACCCTTCCCGGAATCTACTATGAAAAGCTGGTCAGTGGCATGTCTGGAACATTCTCGGCTCTCATCACTTTGGGCGAGCATGTTGAGAACGGTATAAAGATCGGAAAAATTCAGGGCGAATCATCCTCAGCTGGAGGAGGTAGCAAGAAACCCTATACTGGCAAACGTCGAGAGGGAGATGCCAGTGCTGTCACTAATGCTAGGAGAAAGGGCAAGGGCCCTCAGCCTCAGATTGCTAGCATAAACATTCCAGCTGCTCCGCCGCAGCCGCAACAGCAGCAGCCTCAGCAGCAGAATCAGCAGGGGTATAAAAGATATCAGAATCGGGCTCCTATGGCAAACCGTCATTTTGAAACTCCACCTATGTCATATGCGCAGCTTCTGCAAACTTTGCTGCAGCTCCAATTAGTTCAAAAGAGGACGTTGGCTCCCTTAACAGGGGCACCACCACCGGGGTATGATGCCAGTGCCACTTGTGAATTCCATACTGGGGCACCTGGCCATACGATTGAGAATTGTAAAGCTTTTAAGCACAAAGTCCAGGACTTGGTGGACGCCAAGGTTATCAACTTTTCTGACAACGTGCCTAACGTCACCAAAAACCCGATGCCTCATCATAAGGGGGGCGGAGTGAATGCTGTTATCACTGAGGAGAGTGCGGACTTGCTGACTGACGTCAAAGATTTGAAGACGCCGTTGAGTTTTGTCAAGGCTAAGTTGCTGAAGAAGGGCTTCTTTCCTGGATGTGGAGAATTATGTATGGCTTGTGCTACGCTTCCTGATGGGTGTGAGCAGCTGACCGAAGGTATCCAAAGTCTGATGTCCGAGGGTATTTTGCAATTCAGCCGGAGCGTTGAGAGTGCATCAGGGGAAGTCATGCTGAAGCAGGCAGACGAAGTCGCTACCATTACTATTCCTCGTCACCCTATTACTATTTTTGCGCCCCGTCCGCCTACAATCACTATCACCAGGGCCGGACCAATCCCATTCGAGAGTACCAATGCCGTTCCATGGCATTATGGCGTCGAAGTCTATTGTAATGGTCAGAAGATAGAGCTTGAGCCGCGTGGATCGACTGTGCAGAATCTTACTGAAGTCAGTGGTATCACCAGAAGCGGAAGAGTGTTCGCACCAGCAGAGGTTGCAGCAGAGAAAGTGGTCCGGGCTGATGCTGTGGATAAGGGTAAAGGTAAAGCTGTTGAAGAGGTCCCTGCAGGAGCAGAGAAGGACTTGCTGGTTAGAGATGCTGAAGAGTTCATGCGACTAATCAAGAAGAGTGACTACAAAATTGTAGATCATCTTCACCAGACTCCGTCAAAGATCTCGATTCTTAACTTGTTGCTGTGCTCTGAGGCGCACCGCAATGCATTATTGAAGGTATTGAATGCTGCATACGTGCCGCAGGAGATATCAGTAAATCAACTCGAGGAAGTAGTAGCCCATGTTAATGCTGGTAATGGACTGGGATTTACAGATCTGGAGCTGACTCCTAAAGGAAGAGATCACAATAATGCCTTGCACGTCTCGATAGAGTGCAGAGGCACGATTATGTCACATGTCCTGGTGGATACGGGTTCCTCGCTTAACGTGCTTCCAAAGAAGGCACTGATGAAGTTGGATACCCGTGGACTGCTGTGCACGCCCAGTGATCTGGTCGTGAAAGCCTTTGACGGAACCAAGCGCCACGTCTTTGGAGAATTGACCCTGCCAATTCAAGTTGGTCCAGAAACGTTCAATGCGGTTTTCTATATCATGGATATCATGCCCGCCTATAGTTGCCTCTTAGGTCGGCCATGGATCCATTCTGCTGGTGCCGTGACGTCCACGCTGCATCAGAAGCTTAAGTATGCTGTTGGGGGCAGCATAGTGACAGTCTGTGGAGAGGAGGACATCATGGTAAGCCACCTGTCGTCCTTTAAATACGTTGAAATGGATGGTGAGATCCATGAGACCCTTTGCCAAGCATTTGAAACCGTCAGGGTGAAGGAGGTGGCTCCTGTCGTCGCAGAGAGGCAAGAGTTGAACCTCTCCTCGTTTAAGGAAGCTAGGGACGTTGTCGAAGCCGGCTCCACCCCAGGCTGGGGGCATGTCTTGGATATACCAATCAAACAGGATAAGTTTGGATTGGGATATTCTCCTGGAGCTGAAGCTTCATCTTCTTCTGGCAGCTCGTCTCGTGGGAAAGGGCCGATCCTATAGGGGGGAGTAATTTTCAAGGGTATCAACGCTGCGTCGGAGGACAGCGGGGACAGTGATTGCGATCTTGACGCCTGGATTCAACTGAGCAAGCCGGGCGAGCGCCTCCACAATTGGACCATCAAGGAGATTATCAAGCTGACAAGTGAAGAGTAATGATTTGCTTTTTACAATCTTTGTACAGCCCTATGTCCTGCCCGAGGCATAGTGGTTTTACTGTCAGGGCCTTGTTGGATTATGTGTATGCATTTTGTTAATAAATAAAAGGCGTTTTCTTCGTAATCAAATATTGTGTTCTCTGTTATTCCTATTTTATGTTTATTTCGAAAAAAACAGCAAAATGGCAACGAGGTTCGTGCTAACCTGCATATTCCTGCTTTAAACTTAACCCTTGTTATTGCAGGATCCACGTAACAGACGACATCGACTCTGGACCCTCTACGGCTCACTACGACTTTGATTGCCCGATCTATCAAGCCGAGGATGAGATTGATGAAGACGAAGACCTCCCGGAAGAATTGGCCCGCTTGTTGAGACAAGAGGAGAAGGTTATTCTGCCTCACGAGGAGGATATTGAGATTGTAAATCTGGGTTCTGAGGAGCTCGTCAGAAATGTCAGAGTTGGGGCTGCGCTGCAGAATGATGTCAAGCATAGGCTGGTCGAGATGCTTCGAGAGTATAGTGACGTCTTTGCTTGGTCATATGAGGATATGCCCGGGCTCGACACTGATATCGTGGTTCATCGCTTGCCGTTGCGAGAAGATTGCCCTCCAGTCAAGCAAAAGCTCAGGAGGACGAGACCAGACATGGCTGTAAAAATCAAAGAAGAGGTCCAGAAGCAGTTGGACGCGGGATTTCTAGCCGTTACCACTTACCCTCCGTGGGTCGCCAACATAGTGCCTGTCCCGAAGAAGGACGGTAAGGTACGCATGTGCGTCGATTATCGGGATTTGAACAGGGCGAGCCCTAAGGATGATTTCCCGTTGCCTCATATCGATGTGTTGGTCGACAATACAGCCCAGTTTTCCGTATTTTCGTTCATGGATGGCTTCTCCGGTTACAATCAGGTTAAGATGGCACCGGAGGACATGGAGAAAACCACGTTTATCACCCCCTGGGGAACTTTTTGCTATAAGGTAATGCCCTTCGGTCTGAAGAACGCAGGGGCCACTTACCAGCGAGCAATGGTAACTTTGTTTCATGATATGATTCATCATGAGATCGAGGTCTATGTTGATGACATGATTGCAAAGTCCCAAACGGAGGAAGAGCATCTGGTCAACTTATTGAAGCTTTTTGAGAGGCTTAGGAAATTCAGGCTGAGGCTGAATCCTAACAAGTGCACTTTCGGAGTGCGGTCCGGAAAGTTATTGGGGTTTATCGTTAGTGAACGAGGGATTGAAGTTGATCCTGCGAAAATAAAAGCTATCCAAGAAATGCCAGCGCCGAAAACAGAAAAAGAAGTTCGTGGTTTCCTGGGCCGAATAAACTACATTGCAAGGTTTATCTCTCAGCTCACGGCCACTTGTGAGCCGATGTTCAAGCTTTTAAAGAAAGATCAGGCGATTACTTGGAATGAGGATTTCCAGAAGGCATTCGACAAGATAAAGCAGTATCTTCAAGAACCTCCAATCTTGATACCCCCAGTGGCTGGACGGCCATTAATCATGTACCTGACGGTTCTGGAGAATAGCATGGGGTGTGTTCTCGGTCAGCACGACGAGACGGGCAGAAAAGAGCATGCCATTTATTATTTGAGTAAAAAGTTCACTGAGTGTGAATCTCGATACTCGATGCTGGAGAAGACGTGTTGTGCATTAGCTTGGGCCGCCAAACGTCTACGACAATATATGCTCAACCACACCACTATGCTCATTTCGAAGATGGATCCGATCAAGTACGTCTTCGAGAAGCAGGCGCTTTCGGGCCGGATTGCCAGATGGCAAATGGTGTTAACAGAATATGGTATTCAGTACGTCTCTCAGAAAGCCATTAAGGGAAGCGTATTGTCAGATTACCTTGCCGAACAGCCAATCGAAGACTACCAGCCAATGAAGTTCGAATTCCCTGACGAGGACATTATGTTTCTCAAAGCGAAGGATTGCGACGAGCCATTGCCCGACGAGGGGCCAGATAGGAAGTCTCAGTGGAAGTTGATATTCGACGGAGCGGTTAATTCCTATGGAAGTGGTATCGGGGCTATCATCACGACTCCTCACGGATCCCACGTCCCTTTTACTGCGAGACTGACGTTTCCAGTTACCAACAATAAAGCCGAGTATGAAGCATGTATTATGGGTCTAGAAGAGGCAATTGATTTGAGAATCAAGAATCAAGACATCTATGGTGACTCAGCGCTCGTAATCAATCAGATTAAAGGGGAGTGGGAAACTCGTCAAGCGAATTTAGTGCCGTACATGAATTATGCCAGGAGGTTGCTTCCGTTCTTCGACCGAGTGGAACTTCATCATGTACCCAGGGCTGAAAATCAAATGGCTGATGCCTTAGCCACGTTGGCTTCCATGTATAAAGTCAATTATTGGAATGAGGCTCCAAGAATTGTACTTTCACGTCTTGATAGACCGGCATTTATCTTTGCAATCGAGGATGCCACTGACGGCAAGCCATGGTTCCACGACATCCAGACCTTCCTTATGACTAAGGAGTATCCTGCGGGTGCGTCCACCCAGGATAAGAAGACTCTGAGGAGGCTATCTGGAAACTTTTATCTCAATCCTGACGGAGTGCTGTATAAGAGGAACCACGATCTCGTGCTACTCAGATGTGTGGACGAAAAAGAGGCGAGTATGCTCATGGAGGAAGTCCATGAGGGCACATTTGGTACGCACGCCGGCGAGCATGCCATGACGAGAAAGATCCTGAGGGCAGGGTATTACTGGCTGACTATGGAGTCGGATTGCTTCAGATTCGCGAGGAAATGTCACAAATGCCAGATTTATGCTGATAAAGTTCATGTACCGCCGTGCCCATTGAATGTCCTGTCTTCCCCTTGGCCGTTCTCCATGTGGGGCATCGACATGATAGGCAAGATCGAGCCCACCGCATCCAATGGTCATCGTTTCATTCTGGTAGCTATCGACTACTTCACCAAGTGGGTGGAGGCAGCCTCGTACGCCAATGTGACCAAGCAGGTGGTAGCTAAGTTCATAAAGAGGGCAATCATCTGCCGCTATGGAATTCCCGAGCGGATCATTACTGATAATGGTTCGAATTTGAATAACAAGATGATGAAGGAGCTGTGTCAGAGCTTCAAGATTGAACACCACAACTCATCTCCTTACAGGCCGAAGATGAATGGCGCTGTTGAAGCGGCCAACAAGAACATCAAGAAGATTGTTCAGAAGATGGTTGTGACGTACAAAGATTGGCACGAGATGCTGCCGTTTGCCTTGCACGGTTATCGTACGACAGTGTGTACGTCGACCGGGGCAACTCCTTTCTCCTTGGTGTATGGTATGGAAGCTGTCCTACCGTTAGAAGTGGAGATTCCCTCTTTGCGAGTTTTGGTTGATGTAAAACTCGATGAGGCAGAATGGATTACGAATCGCTTGAACCAGCTCAGCCTGATGGACGAGAAGAGGTTAGCATCGATCGCATTTGGTCGTCTGTACCAAAGCCGAATGAAGAAGGCTTACGATAAGAAGGTGCGTCCCAGAAGCTTTCAGACGGGTGATCTCGTCCTGAAGAAAATTCTTCCGCCACACTCCGATCACCGGGGCAAGTGGACTCCGAATTACGAAGGGCCGTATGTCGTCAGCAAGGTCTTCTCGGGAGGAGATTTGTTGTTATCCACGATGGATGGTGAAGATTTTGCATCCCCGGTGAACGCGGACGTAGTTAAAAAATACTTTGCTTGAAAGAGACCCGCTGGAAAAAAAAAAAAGAGTCCAGGCAAAAAAGGGGCATCCCGGCGAACCAAAAACAGAATAAAAGGTTCGGGCAAAAATTAGGGATATATTGAAAAATGTACACCCGCGAAGTCGAAAACCTACACTGGGCGGCTTCGGCAAAAAGGGGTATCCCGGTGAACTGAAAACCCGAAAGGGCGGTTCACGCAAAAGTTAGGGATTGGAATAAGCAAATGATTGCGTTCCGCGTGTGGACTTTCATTATTCAGTGGTTCGGAGGACCTGAGGGCCGTTCATCTGAATCAATCTCTTCCGAAGCTGAAGCATCAGAGAAGTATCAAAGTCGAGGGGGTCTTAGAGGGATCAACTCATGGTGTTCGTCTACGCCTCGATTGCCAACATTTGTATATACTGATGTATATTTATTTTTGCGCGGCTTCCTCATTCCAGGAGCTTGCATCTGTTGTAAAACATTTTTGCCCATTCGGGGGTTCATCATCAATAAAATGCACATTATTCAGCAATTCTACTTGCCTGTTTAGCATTTATCTGTTTTGTTTGCGAATGAAAACGCCGATGTTTTTGATAAAATGCGCATACATAAACTTACGGGCCTAGGCCCATTGATTGTTGAAACAATTGATTAACTGAATATTGTCACGAGATAATGACCTGGATAGGACCCTTTGAGGAGGGAGTCTTGTCTTGTTTGTTTGTGTTGTTGCAGGTGTAGCACCTTCCGGAAGATGTGCAGAGCGCACCCCCGAAGCAGGATTCTTCCCCAGCACCGGGTCACAAATGCAGATTTCGTAGAAATGGTTGGGTGCCGAAGCTCGTGCTTTCCCCAGTAAAGTCGCCGAAGTAGGTGCCTCCCCCAGCACCGGGTCACAAGTGCAGGTTTCGTAGGGAATCGGTCGTACGCCGAAATATGCAGTAACTGATGGTACCAGACTGAAGTCTCCAGCGGAATTGAGATTCCCCACCAGAGCCGTATTCGCTCCTGAAGTTGGATGATCCCCTCTTCCCCAGTAGAGTATTGGAACAGCTGATGTTATATTCCCCTGCAAAATTGTACTCTCTCCCCCGAAGTCAGATGATTCTTTCTTCCCCAGCAGAATTGAAATCCCTCATCAGAGTCGTACTCTCCAGTGAAGTAGAATGATTTCCCTCCCCGGCTGAGTCCGCAGAAAAGCAGAATCCTTGGAAGTTGATCAGATCATGATCAATTTTCCCCAGCAGAGCGTGGGGCAGTTAATGTTGTGTTTCCCCAGAGTCGCACTCTCTCCAGCGAAGCAGAATGATTTCTCCTTCCCCAGCCGAGTGTGCAGATGCCCGAGAGAGCCGAGTCCTTGGAAGTTGATCAGATCATGATTGGTTTTTCCCCAGTGGAGTGTTGAGCAGCTGAAGTTGTTTCCCCACAGAGTGATCATCCCCAGAAGAGTTAGCCGAGACGGCCACGCAGTTCACTCCCGTGATTGACATCACTTTCCTTCAGTAGGTTCAGGTTCTTGTAGAGCTTCGTCCCCTGCAGAAACCAGCTGAAGTTGTTTTCCATGCAGCAGTCCGCGGAAGATCAGTTCCCCAGACAGAGCCTGATTAATATTGGCGTGTCCACGTTCGCCTCAGCAGGATGATTCCTCTACCTGAGTAGTGCTCGTATCCTTGACAGAAGGATTTCCTCCTCCCATCATTTATTTTGCTGACGGGATCGCATCATTGTGCATGACTGCATAGCATTTAACACTGCATGGCATTTAACGTTGCATGGCATTGTGCATGATTGCACAGCATTTAGCATAAACGCATATTATTCCCACCGTGTGGGGCATAGCGCAGAAGCATATGCATCATAAGCATGATCTAGGTTACTATCATTCTTGTCTTACAGGTGTTCCACCAAGAGACCAGTTGCTCAGGACGATCCCTGATATTCTCCCCAACAAGGTCGATTTCTTGAGATGATTCCCAAGACCCCGGTGTAATCCCCACAGTCGCTCGCTCAGGATGATTTTTGAGATCCCCAGCGAAGTCTTCAGTTCAAAACGACCCTTGAACTCCTCAGCAGGGCCGTTTGCTTAAGATGATTCTTAAGACCTCAGTACAGGTTCCCAAATGGTTTGCTCAGGATGATTCGTGAGCTCCCCAGTAGCGTCCCCAGCAAGAGTTGCCCAGGAAGATTCCAGGGATCCCTAGCAGAGTGAAGTCTCCAGGATGGTTATCGATTCAGGATGATTCTTGAAGGTGCCCGACGGGATTTGTTTGTTCGAGATGATTCTTGAAGTCCTTAGCAGCGTGATATGTCTGCTCCAACAGTGATGTCTAAACTGAAGATTGACTTCGTAAACGCCTGAAGGCGGTATCAGAAGGTTCCGGTGAGTTCAGATGTTCTTGTTGATGAATCAACGTGTGGCTGAAAACAAGGTTCCAAATTTTTGTATTCAAGATGATCCGTGTTGGTCTGAAGACCAAGTCAGTTGTCCTGAGGAGATGATTGATTGCGATCAAGTGGATAGTTTTTCTTCTGACTGAAGTCGAAGATGTTTCTCCAGCTGAAGCGGAGTTTTGCCTGAGGGCAAAGTGTTTGAATCCCCGTAGAGTCATGAATGGCTCAGGATGCCATTTCTCTGACTGAAGTCATAGATTTCCCAAGCGGAAGCGAAGGTGCCTGAAGGCAAGGTTATCCCCAAGGTCATGAATGACCTAGGATTCATTGTTCGGACTGAAGGCCGAAGTGTATCCCTGACTGAAGTCTCGGATGCTCTATAGCAGAGGTGGAGTTGCCTGAAGGCAGATTCATGTATCCTTGAAGGCCAAGGATCATTTCTTTAGACTGAAGTCAAAGATACCTCCTGCAGAGTTGCCGACGGGCAAAGTTTACATCCTTGAAGGTCAAGGATGTTTATCTTCAGAAGTACTTGAACATCTTTTCTAGCTGAAGCTGGAACCGCCGACGGGCAGGGTTTCATCTATCTTCAGAAGAACTTGAAGATTCTCCAGCGGATCTGGAGTGGCCAGGGGCCAGGGTTTCATCTATCTTCAGAAGAACTTGAAGATTCTCCAGCGGATCTGGAGTGGCCAGGGGCCAGGGTTTCATTCATATTCAGAAGTACTTGAAGATCTTTTCTAGCTGAAGCTGGAAGTGGCCAGGGGCCAGGGTGTCATATAGTTCCGATGTTGAAGTTCTACAGTGGGTCAGTGTGCAGTAGTATTCCGATGTTCGTTATGGTTCTGAGGGTGGACCCCAGATCAGAGTGTGCTCGGTTAAGTCTCTCATTCCCAGCGGAGTAGTTTCAAATACGCAAGTGTACCTTTTTGTTCCCTTTACCAGGGGTGAACCCCGGGTCAGAGGTTGAACGCTTAGATTTGACGGCGAGGTCAGATCATCATTTGTCCAGCGGCGAGGTTGGATGTTTGTTCGGCGGCGAGGTTGAACGTTTAGATTTGACGGCGAGGTCAGATCATCATTTGTCCAGCGGCGAGGTTGGATGTTTGTTCGGCGGCGAGGTTGAACGTTTAGATTTGACGGCGAGGTCAGATCATCATTTGTCCAGCGGCGAGGTTGAACGTTTAGATTTGACGGCGAGGTCAGATCATCATTTGTCCAGCGGCGAGGTAGGATGTTTGTTCGGCGGCGAGGTTGAACGTTTAGATTTGACGGCGAGGTCAGATCATCATTTGTCCAGCGGCGAGGTTGGATGTTTGTTTGACGGCGAGGTCAGACTCTTTAAATCCCCAGCAGAGATGATGTTTGTACGACGGCGATGTCGAGTGTCTCTAAGATTATGTTTGTTTCCGACGGCGATGTCAGATCGGTATTTCTCCAGATAGTTGCCGTGCAGCTATTATTCCAGTGTTCGACGAGTTGAGCAGTTGGCAAATTTTCGGGTTTACCGGTATTCAATCGTCTCGCACCTTGATTGGTTGAGAGCCGTTCGCTTCTCACCCAGTCAGGTTCAAGCCGTTTGAATAGGGGCAGCTGTTGCACCCCAAAATTTGACCAAAAATTATTTATTCACTGAGTGTTTGAAAGTTGATACATTCACCAGACAGTTCAAGAGATCCTCAGAGGAATTGGTTGAAACCAGGTTTGTGTGCTTCATAGCTTGAGAGTTGTGGGTGTTTCTCAGATGATTCTGAGACTCTGAGAATGAACTTGATGCTTTGAGAAAGCCTATGAGATGTCTTGACAACCATCATGAAGCCCAGAGAAGTCATTGTGCAAGAGTTCAGAAGATTCAACCATGAATGGTAGAATTAGGGTTTTGATTGGGTCAACCCTAGGATAACTGAAAATTTGGAGAAGGTTGAGACCTAATCCAAGGGCCATGAGATCATGGAATGATGCATAGAGGTGTTATAAAGATGATTCCTAGACCAACTCATCATGATTGAGGAGTTTGAGAAGTTTCAAGTCAGGGTTTCCAAGGATTGTCAGTGAAAAAACCCTAATTTGATCCCCATCTTCCAGGCAGTTTTAGCTCTAGATGTGATTGATATCTCATCTTCCCCACAACATGAATGTTGTAGAGCTTGTTCTTAGCTTTAATTTGAGTGGTGGAAGTCCTTGATAGGAGTTACAGAGCTCAAGTTATGGTTTTGACAAATTACAGGTCAGCTGAGGTGTGTGAATCTGGGTCCTTGAAAGTCACCCAACTTGCAGACAACTTTTGCCCTAGTAGGATGATTCCTATGATTTCTTGGTAAACATGAATGTTGAAGGGCATCTTCTTAGATTTAATTTGAGTGGTAGAAGTCCTTGATAGGATTTGTGGAACTCAACTTATGGTTTGAACAAGACAGGGGTATTTTGGTCATTTGTCAGTTATAGGTCATTTTAGCCAATGCCTAAAACTCCTATTTCCAAGCCTCAAATGGAAAAAATCAAAACATGAAAGTTGTTCAAAATGTGATTTTAAGTCTAGAAAGAAGGTCACAAATTGTTGGAAAAGCTCATAGCATGAAGTTGCATGATTGGTCAAAAATGAACTAAAAATGGCATATAAGTTTGAAAAGTTGAATTTGAAAATTGGTTTGGAAGATCTAGGAATCCAAAATAGGTCATCCAATATATCATTTTGATTGGAAACATCATTTTGAAAACATTGGTTTAGATAGAATTTTGATTTGAGGCTTTAAAATGGGTGATGCTTTGTTATTTTGTTACTTGCATTTGAAGTCACCCTTGGAAACCTTAACACAAGGCAAGGAAAAAGCTTGTAATGGCTTATAACACTTCAATATCTCACACAAGGAGAATTTCACACCAATTTTGCTAGGTTTAAGGCATGAGGCATGAGATTTCCAACTTACCATCACATGAGATTCCAAGACTTTTCTAGATGATTCTAGAATGATCTAGTTGTTTCCATCCATCATTATAAAAAGAGTGAGTCACAAGGAGGAAAAGGTTGGTGAAAAGTTGCTGAGTTTAGTGGAGAGAGTGAGAGAGAAAGTGCCATTGTTGGATTTCTTCAAGATCAAGAAAGGTGCAATTCCTTCTTCTACAAGCTTCATCCACCTCAACTCTTGCAAACAGAAAGGTGTTCATTATTGGAGGAAGATTTGGAGAAGGTTTCAAGTGCTGAATCAAGTCCTAACACCCCTCACCATTGAAGCTTAACAGGTTGGTAGCTTGATCTAGAAGTCCTTAATTATGAGCATTCTGTTAGAATCTTAGGTGTAAGATCAGCATGCTAGGTTAGAGGAATGTTTTCTGAGAATTAGAGAAGGATCCATGAGGTTTCGTGGCAGGGTACCATTTTTTGCAAGATTGATAGCAAGCTGGTTAGTGTGTATTAATGGATATGATGTGGTTTAGAATGGCTAGGATAACATGTGGAACAAATTTACATCATTAGATTGAAGTTTGGTTAAGGTTGATAGCAGAGAATCATGGTGGAACCCCAACCTTTGTGCTTTCTGTTAGAGCGATTCAAGAGGTTTCATGGACAAATATTGATATCATTGTGTTCAGGGTAATTAGTAGAGCAAGATTGCTTTTGGAATTTCTTGATTTCACCCAGCCATCAGTGAGAACGATCGAGTGGAAGTTCTGGTTCGAAATTAGGGTTTTCTGAAAACCCTAGGGTTTGTTTGGAGAAGATGAACTCCAGCCGTCAGATGGTTCCAGATCCTTGACTTATTCTCATAATCCAACGGCCATGGTTTGAATTCAAAATGGAGGGAAGTCTGAAGCTTGCGAAACGCAGCGTATCACTTAGCCAAACGCAGTCGTTTGGTTTAGTGACTGATTCTGGGCCTATCTGTTCTATTCACACCCCCCACGCGCGTTGGCCCAATAAAATGAACTGTCTATCCCTTCTATTGCCACCCCCCTCCCCTTTATATTATTTTTATTTGTTTTATATTTTTTGCAATCTTATAAAATTCATTAAAAATTGATAAATGATGATTTTTTACTCATTCTTTTTTCTAGGTTTAGATAATTTTGTGTAGAAAAATATAAAAATAAAAATGAAATTTTATTTTTAATGTGGAATTAATGGTGGTATTTTCTTTTAAATAGGGTATTTTCTTTCCTTTAGTTTATACCTTATCTTGCAAGAATTGTTTTAGGACCTTCCCTTAGGTTTTTTAATTCATTCTTTTTTGTGTAATTAGATATCGAACCCTAGTTTCATGTAGGATTTATCCCTTGATTTTAGAAATTAAATTTGATGTAGTTTGATTATTAGACATTTAGGTGCTCTAATTAGGGTTTTAAGTAGTATACTTGAACTTCAACATTTTATTCTTGGGGTTTTTAGGACAAGTTAGCCTATGGGGAATATATGGGACTTAAGGGTAGTTAAATAAGATCCCCTAGAATTTATGTTAGGAATTTGTATGGTATTTTAGTATTTTTCATTGATTTTTGAATGTATGGATAGTATGTGTGTTGCTTAAAGGCATACGTTGTATTGTTGTGTTTTCTTTCCTTCTCTTTTGAGTGTGTGAGCTTTGAGGATTGAGTTGAAGACCTTGTGGATCATCATGGAAGCTTTGAAGACCTTGCAGAGGAGTTTAGCATAGCTTTTGTTTGTTTTGTTTATAGGTTGATAGGTGCATAGGCAGAGCCCTAGATAGAATACTTTGTTCAATAAACAAGGAGTGTCTTGTTCACCTCCTTTCTTCTCTGTGACATAGAGTCCCTTAAGGGTATTCACCTCTCTCCTTTGGAGGGATTAGTGACCTTGCCCTATAAGGTAGAACTTTGAGAGAGCCTTTCCTTTGATGTTAAGTCCTCAATGGCATCCTTTGGAAGCCAGTGAGCACTGTAACATCTTCACCTCATCTTGTTGACTGAATCTTGTTTGCTGGAGCATTTGAGCCATTGAAGGTAGAAGCTGAAGCTTTGAAGAGGATGATTCCTTGAAGATTGTTGAAGTCTGAAGACTTTGTTGATGCCTGAAGATCCCTGGAGATAGTAAAGCCTGAAGGTGGAGCTGGTCAAAGGAGCTGAAGCTCAAGGGAGAAAATGAGTTGATACTCATGTTGTAGGGTTGATACCTGGAAAGCAAGTGATCTCTGAAGTCTGAAGACTGGGTTGCTGCTGGAGGAGCTGAGGCTTTCTTCTGTTTTCTTTGATGTATTGTGTGTTTTGTCTGATTTGTCTGTTGCATTAGACTAAGCCCATTTAGAATAAGTTCAGTCTAAGAGCATGAATGCATCTGATTGTATTGTTATTGCTTGGCTTTGCTTGCGGGTATTCGGTAGAGCCCAGCTCCCTTGCCCATGTGTTTATTTTGCTTGATAGCATGATTTCATTTTCTGTCTGTATGATTGCAGTTTACTGTTTCTTGCTTGATAGCATGTTGTTTATTTTCAGTATGATTACTGTTATTTCATGACTGGCTTGAGGTTGAGACGAGCTTGTGGAGGCTGAAGCCCCACACACATTTCCTCCCTCACTTGCATTGCATGCATTTTACTGTTAAAGCTGATGCTTTTGTCTGTTTTGGTGTATCATTGACATGATCCCTTAGGACTCTCATTTCCTCTGATGAGGATTTGATGATAGACTTTTAGGTTGAAACCTATGCATGACAACATCTAGGAGTTCCCTGTTCAAACCTCAACCATAGGATGAATCCATGGCATGACAACAGTAGGACTTGATAGTCTCCTTCCTAGTTGGGCCTGTTCTCTTCTCATCTCAAAGCAGTTTAAGATACAGTAATCATGAATGATTTCTTTCGTACGTTACGAGCCTTAAGCTATCTGAGAAAGGATTGTGGGAGAGTTTCTTTTCCATAGTCTGGATGTTAGTATGGTACCCTTTGGGTTACATGCGACGCATTCACTCTCAGGTCATAGTCTCTAGTGCGGTTGAAATCGCAAACATAATAAAAAACACTTCTTTTAGGAGATAACCCGTAGTTTCCCGAATTACGTTTGCTCTGATCTTTCATACCAGATGAAAGTACGTAGGCATAGGATGCGACGTCCTAGCGAGCAACCTTCCCCACCTTTCCCCCGTAGTTAGCCGAACTACGTTGACTCTGATTTCTCGTTCCAGACGGGAATACGTAGGCATAAAGCGCGACGCTTTGCCGAGTCATTTTTCTTTTCTTTTTCAGCCAGCCTTGATAGGTAGATAGATTATAACCAACCTGTCCAAGTAAACAAACAAGCGAGGATCCCGTCGAGTACGACGGACGTGAGGGGTGCTAATACCTTCCCCTTGCGTAACCGACTCCCGAATCCAGACAATGGTTGCGATGACCTTGTCTTACCCTTTTTCGTCAGGTTTTTCCGATCGTTTCCTTTCCCGCTCTGAGGGATAAATAACGAAAGGTGGCGACTCTTCTGTCATGCCGACACCTTATTTTCGCGCAAGCGACAATACTCAATGGAGGAAGTACAGGATTCATCAAGATCTGGATACCCAACTGACCTTACCGGAGTCTGGATACTCAACGGAGAAAGCACAATAACACAAGCATAAACCATGGTCTGGATACCATAAGGCAAAAGAACACAAATACACCTGCTGTGATCTGGGCATCACAAGGGAATTCGACCGGAGTCTGGACACTCAATGGACAAAATAGATCAATAACTGCCATGGTCTGGATACCACGTAGGCAAAGATAACCAACTGTCGGGAAATACAAAAGTCGGGGTCTAGATACCATGCGGGCTAATAGAAAATTAACAATTTGCGATGGTCTGGATACCATACACACAAAGATGTTTAACTCGCCATGGTCTGGATACTATATAGGGCAAAAGACAACACCGTCAATCGAAGTTCGATGACACTACTAGGGAGAAACGCAAGTCGGGGTCTGGATACCATGCGGGCTGACGAAAAATATTATGGTCTGGATACCATTCGGGCGAAGATACTCTTCAACCTGCCATGGTCTGGATACTATACGGGCATAAATATTAATCAATCATCTGTCAGATACATCCTGCAAACAAAGAGGTAACAACCTGGTCTATGTTTCACATGCAAATGTTTGAAAATAGCGTAATGCCCCATACAAGATGGGAATGCTACACGTTTAGGTAGATGCTATGCATGCATGCAGATGCAACGGAGCTGAAACAACAAAATAAATGCTAGAGAAACAGAAACCATCCTGTCAGGAACAACAAACAACCCTGCAGGGAAAAGCTTACCCATGCCAATAACGATTGGACTTACGCTGAAGCGAAAAGGCCTCGAAGAGCTTATCTACCAGGAATAAAGTTCATACAAGAACAGGAAATCCCAACTCAACTTAGGATGCAAATCGCCACTTGCTGAGGAAAATGCCCGAAATGACTCTCCGGAATACAAACTTTCTGAGTAACAGACAACTCACCAAGTACTTAAAACATCCAGGCTAAACAACCTAACTTACCTGATAGAGAATAACAATGCCTTGAACGGCCTTCCAAGACGCAACTCTCTTGGGGAACAAAGATCTAACTGAGAAAAGATGACCAACCCTGAGATTACACCTTTCCTGCTAGGGGATAAATGACACTACGGGGAAATCAAACCTGCCAGAGACCTCGGTCCGCGCTGCTGAAAGCCGAGTACCTACAATCAAACTGATGGAGAGGGAAGAATACCAGACCACTACTGGGGAAAACTCTGCACCTACTCCATGGGGATACACCCGAATCTCGACTCGCTGGGAGTAAGCACATACCTGTACTCTGCGGAGAATTATAAGCGCACTGGCAAACTGCCACGGGCATGCTAATACACTGCACATAACTCTACTGGGATAGAGATGCAACATTAATTGCTAGAGAACAAAACTGTTCAGGGAATAAATGAGTCCATTCATACATAAAACCTTTCCCCAAGAGTAACAAACCTGCAAAAGGCAAATAGGCAAGACATCATATACAACAGGGCTATTTTGGTCATCATCCGTGACATTATTCAATTAATATCAAAGTTTTAACAATTATTGGCCAAGGCCTACAAGTTTATGTATGCAAGTTCATCAAAAACATCGGGCGTTTTTCACAAATAAAACAGTAAAAGCTAAAACAAAGCACACAGACAAGTACTAAAGAGTATATGTTTATTGATAAACGGCCTGTAAAATAGGCAAAGTTTTACAACAAATGCAACTCCTGGAAAGAGGAAGCTGCGCAAAACTACATGTATGCATAAAAACAAATACAAAAGTGTACATATTAAACAAAATGTACAACAATGTCGGCAATGTGGCGCAGATAAACACCATGAGCTGATTCCTCTATGACTCGCCTGACCCTGATGCTTTCCCGACGCTTCGTCTTCAGAAGAGATTGATTCGGATAAACGGCCCTCAGGTTCTCCCAATCCATTAAGCAATGAAGTTCATATGCAGACCGCAGTCATTTGCTTTTTAATCCCTAACCTTTGCCTGAATCGCCCTTTCGGGTTTTCGATTCACCGGGATACCCATTTTTGCCAAAGTCGCCTTTTCAGGTTTTCAACTTTACGGGTTTACAATCTTTTTATTTTTTATCCCTAATTTTTGCCCGAACCTATTTTCCTTTTTATGGTTCGCCGGGATGCCCCATTTTTGCCTGGACTTTTCTTTTTGTGTCTAGTGGGTCTCTTTTAAGCAAAGTATTTTTTAACTGCGTCTGCGTTCACTAGGGATGCAAAATCCTCACTATCCATGATGGATAGCACTAAGGCTCATCCAGAGAAAACCTTTCGTACAACATATGGACCTTCATAGTTGGGAGTCCATTTTCCCCTGTGATCTGAGTGTGGTGGGAGAATCTTTTTCAGCACAAGATCGCCCGTCTAAAAGCTTCAAGGGCGCACCTTCTCGTCGTAAGCTTTCTTCATCCGACTCTGATACAACCGACCATATGCAATAGATGCTAGCCTCTTCTGCTGATTCAATCTATTCTTGATCCATTCTGCCTTATCGAGCTTTACGTCAACCAAAACTCTTAAAGAAGGAATCTCGACTTCTAGCGGTAGGACAACTTCCATATCGTACACTAACGAGAAAGGAGTTGCCCCGATTGATGTGCGTATCGTCGTACGATAACCGTGAAGAGCAAAGGGCAATATCTCATGCCAATCTTTGTAAGTAACAACCATCTTTTGCACTATCTTTTTGATATTTTTGTTGGCTGCCTCAACAGCGCCATTCATCTTCGGCCGATAGGGCGATGATTTGTGATGTTCAATCTTGAAGTTCTGGCATAACTCCTTCATCATCTTATTGTTCATATTCGAACCATTTTCAGTAATGATTCGCTCGAGAATTCCATATCTGTAGATGATGTCCTTCTTTATGAATCTTGCTACCACTTGTTTGGTCACATTAGCGTACGAAGCTGCCTCCACCCACTTGGTGAAGTAATCAATAGCTACCAAAATAAAACGGTGTCTGTTTGAAGCAGTGGGCTCGATCTTTCCAATCATATTGATGCCCCACATGGAGAACGACCAAGGGGATGACATAACATTCAATGGGAACGGCGGTACATGAATCTTATCAGCATAAATCTGGCATTTATGGCATCTCTTTGCGTATTTGAAACAATCCAACTCCATTGTTAGCCAAAAATACCCAGCTGTCGCTACTGCGAAAATCGGCGCCGACTGGACAGAAGAGTCGCCACCTTTCGTTATTTATCCCTCAGAGCGGGAAAGGAAACGATCGGAAAAACCTGACGAAAAAAGGTAAGACAAGGTCATCGCAACCATTGTCTGGGTTCGGGAGTCGGTTACGCAAGGGGAAGGTATTAGCACCCCTTACGTCTGTCGTACTCGACGGGATCCACGCTTGGTGTTTATAAGGAGAAGGGTGTGTTTATCTATCTACGCTAGTGGTCAGTCTGAAAAGAAAAGAAAAGGACAGGACTCGACAGAACATACGCTGTTCTGGGCCTACGTACTCCCTCGTGCAATGGGAAAGTCAGAGTCAACGTAGTTCGACTACCTACGTCTAGACGGGGGGAAGGTTGCTCGCCAGGACGTCGCGTCCTGTGCCTACGTACTTCCACACGGCATGGAAGATCAGAGCAAACATAGTTCGGGCTACGCACGACACAAGCTGTTCAAGTGTTTTTTATGGAAAAATGCACCTTAACCAAGGGTTTTCACAGTCCAGGAGGACAAAAGGTTTTGATGTTTGTTCAAATCTTTTGACGGAAGAAATGAATTCACTTTTGTTTTATCCCTTATTAAGTGTTTTTCTGTTGTTTTGAGAAAGGAAAGAGACACCCTAAAACTATGGTTGAAAAGGGGAATCTACCTAATGTTATCATGCCTGGTTAACCAACCTAATGTCTATCATAACTCCTCCACAGCAGAGAAGTTAGAGCTCCTAAGGGATCATGGCAAAAGCACTAAACAGCAAACAGGAAACACTGCAAAGTAAAGACATACTGGAAATATGCATGAATGCAACAACCAAACAAGCAAGGCACAAAGGCCACAAACCACCGAGGCAAGGGAGCCCAGCTCTACCAAATACCAACAAGCAAAGCCACTCAATAACAATCAAGCAGAAGGAGGACCACCTCAACTTCTCATGCACACAAGCAGGCTTATTTCTAAGATGCACCTATCTCAGAAATATCTATATGAACCCCTAAGTCTAATGCAGCACAGCACCACACAAGTCAATCAACACAAAGAGAAGGCTAACCAGCCTGGCAAACTCCTATCCAAAAGCATGAAACTACCCTGAGCAAGACCCTAAACAACCCTAAAACAAAACCCTAATCTACCTCTGAGCAAAGTCCTAAGCAAAACCTTACACAAAACCCTAAGCAAGACCCTAAAGGGAGAACTCAATCCCATTCTTCAAGCTTCAAGACAAGCTTACCAAAGAAAGGGAGCTAAGTGAACAAACCTATAGTGCCTTCCTCAGGAAAGTACTAGGAGGCTTCCACTTAGGAATCATATCCCATGTGGCTCAACAACTGTGAACGGTTTACATTCCTCCTCAGGAGAAACTAAACTCACATGAAGGCTCCAACATCATTGGATACTTAAGAAATCCTACATGAACTAAGGGAACTAAGTGAACAGACCCATAGTGCCTTCCTCTGGAAAATACTAGGGGGCTTCCACTTAGGAATCATATCCCATGTGGCTCAACAACTGTGAACGGTTTACATTCCTCCTCAGGAGAAACTAAACTCACATGAAGGCTCCAACATCATTGGATACTTAAGAAAGCCTAGATGAACTACAGGAACTAAGTGAACAGACCCATAGTGCCTTCCTCTGGAAAATACTAGGGGGCTTCCACTTAGGAATCATATTCCATGTGGCTCAGCAACTGTGAATGGTTTACATTCCTCCTCAAGAGAAACTAAACTCACATGAAGGCTCCAACATCATTGGATACTTAAGAGAAAGGTGAGAATAAAGAATGAAAGACACCCATAGTGCCTTCCTCAGGAAAGTACCATGAATTCCCCTCAAACTTCAGGATCTCAAACCTCACAGAAAGGGAGCAAGCTTCTAGACTAGGTCTTCAATCCATGCATCCATCTTCCAGAAGAAACCACAGACCCTCAAACCAAAAGAAACTATCTCTAAAGTTCAACCATAGTTGAACTTCAAAGTCAGAAGCCCTCAAGACTTCTTCTATTCTCAAGCTCAAGCAAAAATAACAGAACACTCTATAAAAATCTACCAAAAATCTAGGGGGAACCTACATGTCTCTATGATCCCAAGATCAAATCTCAAAGCCTAAGTCAACTTCTAAGGCTACTAAACAATCCCTAACAAGTGAATGGTCAAGGGTTAACCAGCAAGTTATGAGGTCTCTACTCTCTAACCCTAAAACAACATCAATCAATTTCTAAAAAATCCACGAAAATCCTATGGGGAGCATGCATCAGTCTAGTACAACATACTAAAAAAGAAAAGCAAGATTCAATACCAAGTGAGAGAAATAAAATCAGCAAGGCAGCCACATCACAAATCAATATTCAAAACCAATTAAAATGCAAAAAATGCAAAAAAAAATGAAAATGCATGACCAAATTAATATTTTTGCATCATAAAATCCTAAATTGAACTATGAACCTATAGAAAAAAGAAGGGAATTAATTGGATAATCCTACTATTTTTTATGAATTATTTTCTAACATGAATGAAACAAAAGAAATTAAAAAAACAATAAAACAAGGGGGGTGCACTCAGCAAAATGCCCTAGTTGCTTCTCAGCATTGGGCCAAGAGGGGGGTGCGATCAACACTTGTTGCAAAGGCCCAGGTAATTCATTCAGTTTTCACAGCCCAGGGGGGGCAACGAGTAAGGAGGGGGTAGCGATAGCAATTCATATTGTTTGGGCCCAGCCCAAACTCAAACCCTAACCCAATCAAACAACTAACAAAACCATCCCTCACCCCAAAAATTCGTTCACTGTTCACTCCCTAACCCTAATGCGCCGTTCCTCTCAAGCTCTCTCTCAAACTCCCTCTGAATCCTTCTCAAACTCTCATGAATCTTGAACGAAACCTACACCCTAATCAACTATCAAACACGAAAAATCTTCATCTCACACTCTCGGTTCAAAATCATCATGCTACCCTGACATTCGATCCAGCTAAACAACAAAGATAGGGCGAAGGAGTTAGAGAGAAAAACCTGGGTGGTGCTGTGAAGACGACGTCGTCTGAGGAGACTCTTGAAGATCCTAGATCTACTGATGAGCGAGAATGCCCTTTGAATTCCTGACGTAACGAGCTAGGAGCCTTCTGGAAAGACTGAAGGAGATTGGAGATTCGTTGAAGGCGGGAGGAGATCTAAGAAGCTTTTTTCTGAGAACCTAGAAGATTCTGAAGGAAACGTTGAAGGTCTTGAAGATCTGGAGATGAAGCAAGAACGAGCGTAGATCTTGAAGCTCGCTGGAGAAATTGAAGACCTCAGAGCTTGAAGTTCTGGGGAAAAAACGAAGAGCAAACTGTTGAAGGTCGTTGCAAGAAGATGAAGGTCTTGCTCCGTTGGTTGAAGATTTCTTAAGAAGACGTTCGGAGATCTTGCTGGTTGAGTGATCAAAAGTATGATGGATCCGTTAGAGTTCTATGGAGATCCATCGTTTTTGTTGATGCGTGCATATTGAGGAGTCTGAGAGTTCTTGATGAATCAGACAGACCTAGAAAACTATTCTGGATGAAGCTTGTTGAAGAACGCTCATGAAGATGACGTGAACACGGTTGAAATTCCTCGAAGAAATCTGGAGAATGTTGTGTGGATCGTGAGCGTGATGAATAAAAGACGAAGATCATTGCCGATTTCTGGAAAACGCGAAGAACACGGTGGAGATCTTGGAGGAGAAAGATGAAGTTCTTGAGAATCTGCAAATTTTGCAGATTCCGGCGAGATGAGCGGCGGCCGGAGGTCGTTAGGGTGGCCGGAGACTGTTAGTCAAGGCAGTTGCATGGCCGGCGGCGGACTCTCCGGAGAGGTGGAGGGGGTGACAAGTGGCGGTGAGGGAGCGTGCATGTGCAACACGTGGTGGGGTTGTGTGGCAGTGAGAGAGAGATGGGAGAATGTGATGTGGCAGGTTGGTTCTGAGTGGAGTGAATTATGATGTGGCCTCCTCTTGTGCGTACACGTGGGATCTGTTTATATACGACACCTGGCGAATGGACCTTGGGCTTCTGAGATTTTTGGATAATTGGCCCATTAAATGAGACTGAAATGATGGATACTAAACATGATTAACGGACTAATGCAATTAATGAATGTTTAGAAGCTGCTACTAATTAAAACGGAAATTAATGGAGTCTAATGACTATTAAAACGAAAATGAATATTAAGAAAACTCAATTAAAACTAATGCTGATTAATGCTAAACAAAACGAAAATGATTGGAATTAAGGACTAATGAAAATTAAATGGACTAATTAAATGTTGATGGACTATTAAATAACTAATTAATACTTGTCGCTACTGCGAAAATCGGCGCCGGCTGAACAGAAGAGTCGCCACCGTGCGTTATTTATCCCAACGGAGGGAAAGGAAACGCTCGAGGTAAACCTACCGCAAAACGGGGAAAGGAATGGTCATCGCAACCAAATCCTGGATTCGGGAGTCGGTTACGCAAGGGGAAGGTATTAGCACCCCTCACGTCCGTCGTACTCGACGGGATCCACGCTTGTTTTCGGATATGGATTGTTATTCTATCTAAACTACAGGTCAGGGGGTTAAAGGAAAAGAAAATGACTCGGCAAAGTATCGCACTTTATGCCTACGTATTCCCGTCTGGAACGAGAAATCAGAGTCAACGTAGTTCGCCTACCTACGGGAAAGGAGGGGATGGTTGCTCGCTAGGATATCGCATCCTATGCCTACGTACTTTCATACAGCATGAAAGATCAGAGCAAACGTAGTTCGGGCCACGTACGACACAAGTCTGTCTTGATTGATTTTATTCCTTCTGAAAAAGGGTTTTCTGATTAACAGTCCAAGCGGACAAAAATGACGTCTTGATGAGTTCACATTCTTTTACGGAAGAAGTGTCTTTTATTGTGTTTGAAATCTTATTGTGTTTTTCTGTTGGTTTTGAGAAAGAAGAGACAGAACTCTAATATATGGTTGCGAAGGGAATCAAACTAACCTAATGTTATCATGCATGGGTTAAGACCTAGTGT
Source organism: Lathyrus sativus (assembly GCA_963859935.3). Taxonomy (NCBI): domain Eukaryota; kingdom Viridiplantae; phylum Streptophyta; class Magnoliopsida; order Fabales; family Fabaceae; genus Lathyrus; species Lathyrus sativus. Next base: position 293,100,465 of record OZ012741.1, read on the forward strand.
CTATCATGCTCCTCTCTTGCGTAGAGGGAAACAGAGATCCTAAGGGAATAGACGGAAACAGAAACAATAGCAGATATATACATTAAAGCAATAAAATGCATGGATGCAGCAATACAAGCGAGGCAAGGGAGTCCCACTCAACCTCGAACCCAGAAAACAATAGGTAAAAGTGAACAACATTCACTTCTAACCCAACAGGTTAAATAGCAAACAATACAATCAGGGAAAACCAAACAATACATCAGAAATGAACAGCAAAAATAAACAGCCACAACAGCTCTGCATCAACATTTGTCTTCAAGTCATCTCCAAACAGCTACAAGCTTCAGCAAGCATCAATCTCCATCTCCACAGCCTTCCAGCAAGGTCTTGATTATCAGTCTTCCATCTGCAATGGCTTTTCTTCAAGTCTCAATCTTCAGGATGAACATCAGTCAACAAGATAGGATGAATGTTAAACAGTAAATTGCCTACCAAGGGTGGCTCATTAACTGTTAACATTATACAGACAGGTTTCTCTCAAAAGTTCTATCTTTCAAATATATTCACTAATCCTTCCAAAGGAAGGAGGTGGATATTTGAAAGAGACTTTGAATCATAGAGAAAGAATGGATGCAGACAAGGCATTCTATATTTGTGAATCAAGCTTTCTATTCTAGAGCTCTGCCTAGCTCCTAAAGCCTATACTCCTCAACAGCTGCTAGCAAGAATCTCCTCATCAACTCTGGAAATTGGTCTTCAGTCATTTGATCTCCAATGGCTTCATCATCAAAGGTCTTCAGCTCTCCCAATCCCCAAGCAATCCCAATACCCCACACAGACAAAAGATAATCCCCAGGGAGGGCACACCACACCAGTCAAACAAATACAGACAGCACTAATAGCAGTAGGGGAATCCTAATATTTTCTAAGGGGATCTATTAACTACCCATAATCCCTATAGTACCATACCCCAAAAATTCAATCTCTAACTCCTAAGGGAAATGAACTAATTCACCTATGTTATCTCCTAAACCCTAGTTTTGTTCATGTTATTCACACCTAAACAAATCTCCTAAAATTAAGTCCTAAAAATATGAACTAAATTTTATATACAAGATAAAGGTCTAAACTAATCAACCTAAAAAGAATGGATTAAAAATAGTAAAGCATTTAATCAAACCAAAATTAACAAATTCATGTATCAAACTAAATGTTATTTATACCTATTTAAAAGAAAAATATGCCAAAAATATGAAAATGAAATGAAATATTAATTTTTTTATGTGATATTTTTCTTGACACAAATATGAACAATATGCAAAAAGAACCAATTAAAATAATGCATTTTTCTATTTTTTATGATTTTTTAAAGAAATGAAATTTTGAAAGAAAATAAAATGGAATTAATATGGAAAGGGGTGCATCAAGTAATTAATTGCAGTTAAAACAACAAACTGGGCCCAGACTGGGGGGGGGTGCATAGCAAGCGCGTCTGGGCCCAACACATAATCAGAAAAAATGAAAAAAAGAAAAAAACACTAAACGGTGCAAATAGCGAGAATTATAGTTCATTTTAGGTTTGGGCCTGATTGGGGGGTGTCATTAGCAAAGAATTCACAGCCCAGTCTGATTGCTTTAATGAAACGGTGCGTTGCACCATTTGAAGTTCCCTCCGTTTTTCTTTTTAATCGTGGCCGTTGGATCCAAAACCAAGTCAAAGTTCAAAGCTTGATCGTGTGGCCCAGGGGTTGTCTTCAACCTCCAGCAAACCCTAGGTCCTGAAACTTCATCACCATGCACGAATTTTCCATCGTTCTGTTCTCTCTCCATTCACCATGAAATCACACCATTCCAAAAGCAAAGTTGCTCTAAATCCTTCCCTCTACACAGCCATATCAATAACTTCCTCTAAAACTCAACCAATAAGCAAACCCGATAGACATAACAGTTTGAATCCACCATGATCACCTGATATCACTTCTTCCAATTCTCTCTAATTCTTGCCCTAAACTAATCCACATCTTATGCTGATCATTATGAGCTAATCATTCAAGATTATCATGCCATATTCCATGAGTTATAAGCTCCAACAGTTTGTGCACACCATGGTCAATCTTCATGAAACCTCTCCAAACTCACCAAAATCAGTCATCTAACCTATCTTAACATTTCTATGCTAACAATTCCCTATAATTCTAACTAAATCATGCAATTCGAATGAAGATACCAACCTGGTGTGATGATGAAAACAACTATGGAATCCTCTTGATCTAAGGCTTGCAATGATTGGAACTTGATCCACACTACCAATTCTTGATTCTGTATGCAGAAATTCTGACTCAAACCTCTTGGATCTTGTGATTGAAAAGTTCTTGCTTCTTGGATGGTTAACTTGTATGGCACGATCCCTCTCCAATTCTACCCAATCCTTGTGTGAATTCTGATCTATGAGTGATGGTGATGATGATCCAATCAAGAAATGTGAAAATTGAGAGAGATTTTGTGAAGTTTGAAAAGCTTTTGCAAATTGGAAGGTATGAAACTTGGTGTTATGAGCAAAGTGATTCACCAACCATGGCATGGAGTTCTTCAATCCAATATATAGATGAGATTATAAACTCCTAGAACTTTGGAGAAGCTTCCCATGCACACTTTCCCTTGGATTTGGATTATGTAACTTTCATTGTAAGTAACCATGCATATCTCTCAAATCTTGAACCAAACTCAAAATTCTACTTTTGCCAATGTTCTCAAAATGATTTTTCCAATCAAAATGACCTATAATTTCACCTCATTTGGCCAAACTATGAAAAATCTCATTTTTAGGTCATTTTTTATTCATTAAATCCACCAATTTTGAAACCTTGAGCTATGAGTCTTTCCAATCTCTCATGGTCACTTTTCTAGACTCAAAATGTCATTTGGAGCAAGTTTGATGTTGTAAAGTTTTTCATTTGAAGCTTCCTTGTATGAGTTTTGGGCATAGGCTTGAAATGACCTGTAATTCTTAGATGACCAAAATACCCTTTGCTTGCCAAGACCATACGTAAAGTTCCACAAATCATATGAAGGCATACCATACCATTATAGAAAGCTAAGACAATTAGGAACAATTATTATGTTTACCAGAAATTCATTTGAAATCTCCTTGAGGGGTAAAGGTTGCTTGGAAGTCAAGTCACTTTCACAGACAAAATTTCAGATACCCCAGATGACCTGTAACTTGCAAGGACCATAACTTGAGTTCTATAAATCTCCTTGATGTCTTCCACCACTCAAATTAAAGGTCTTGAGATCCTATACAAGTTTCATGTTGGCCAAGGATCCATTTGAAGCTTGCATTTTGACTTATCTTGCTTGGAAATTTGACCTAAATTAGGGGATTTTACACAGAAACCCTAATTTAGAAACTCCTCTTCTCCTTGATTTCTCTTGATTTCTTCTTGACATATCACCATATCTTCATTTAAATGTCAAATGATGAACCCCACATCTCTCCAATAGACCTTAATGCCTTTCAATCAGTCAATTGACCTAGAGTTGACCCAGGGTTGACCCAGATGAAACCCTAGTTGACTGTCTTCAACTACAATTCTTGTGATCACATCAATGACTTGTTTCCTTCTCCAAATGACTTTATAAGTCTTTCATGATGTCTAGATACTCTCCATGCTCAATTCACAGCTCACACCTTCATTGATGATCCCCAGATACCCTCAGATAGGAGATAAATGCATTGCTTGATCCATTGACTTCTTTAGCTTCCCCATTCTTTCTGATGACTTGAGTAAGGTTGAATTAGGATAATAACCTCTTGATAGGCTCATAGAGATGAGAATAATGATTGGTCCCTGTTGGATGATTTGCTATGCTATGCTATGCAGATGGTTAGGCTATGCACATGACTCTATATGCAAATGCTAATGATATTGAAACATAAACCAAGTAAAAAAGGTTGAGCAAATTTTAGGGTGCAACAGCTTCCCCTATTCAAGCGACTTGGACCCGATTGGGTGAAGAGTCCGGAGCCTTCAAACATTCGAGGTACGAGACGGTTGAATACTAAGAACCCGGAAATTTGCCAACCACAGAAATAAACTGCACCATTGCTCGGGGAACGACATTCATCAACTGAATCTAACTGTTACGGCACCCACTGATCTCGTGCTGGGGATTATTTTCATCAGCCTGAATAAGATTTTATCATCGCAGAGATAGAATTTTGTCCACGTTAGGACTTCACCTGCCGTCAACTTGGAAAAACTTCGACAACTTCGCTGGGGATGGCTCGTCTGCCTTCTCGTCAGAAATAAATCGTCCACGTTAGGAATAAATTCTCCCACGTTAGGAATAAACTCTTCCACGTTAGGAATAACACCGTCCACGTTAGGACTATAACTTCGTCTGGATCTGCCCACGTCAGGACTAAACTCTTCCACGTAAGGAACACATCTTTTTTTCATCTTGTGAATAACATCTTTCCACGTAAGGAAACCAACTTCTTTTATGAATCTGTCCACGTCAGGACCAAACTTTCCACGTAAGGAATACATCGTTCTTCCACGTAAGGAATCAATCTTTTCGCGTAAGGAATCCGTCTTCTTTCCACGTAAGGAAACCAATTTTTCTTCCACGTAAGGAGTCAACTTCTTTCCACGTAAGGAATCACATTTTTCCACGTAAGGAATCACAATCTTTCCACGTAAGGAATACATCTTCTTTCCACGTAAGGAAACAATCTTTTTCCACGTAAGGAATACATCTTCTTTCCACGTAAGGAAACAATCTTTCCGCGTAAGGAAACACCACCTCGATCTGTCCACGTAAGGACTCCAACTTGATATGTCCACGTAAGGACTCAAACTTTCCACGTAAGGAAACAATCCTTCTTTCCACGTAAGGAAACCATTTCTCTTCCACGTAAGGAATCAACTTCTTTCCACGTAAGGAATCACATTTTTCCACGTAAGGAAACCAACTCGTCTTGATCTGTCCACGTCAGGACTCACATCTCGACTCGCTGAAGAAATAAAACTTGTCCACGTCAGGACTTACGCGTCTTCGACTTGCTGGGGAAATACACTCGTCCACGTCAGGACACACACGCTTCGCCAACAACGCGAAGAAGGATACATTTGTCCACGTCAGGACTCTCGTATCTTGCCATCACAAAGAACTATAAACTTTGTCCACGTCAGGACGCACATTTCACCATTACGAAGAAAGATATCTGCTGGGAATAAATGGTCCACATTAGGACACCAACACGAAGAGTAATCAACTTTGTCCACATCAGGACTTCACATTCCATCCATACCACGAAATCAAATCTGTCCACGTTAGGACTAGCACCTCTTATCAATCCGGGGAAATAAATCTGTCCACGTTAGGACACCCACTTCTCTAGCACGAAGAAATCCCGTCAATATCGGAATAAGTTGTCCACGTCAGGACTTATTGCTCCATCGATCCTAACCCACAAACTTCTTAGCACTGACGCGATAGCGACTTTGAAGCGGACTCTACTGGGGATATCTGAAAACCAACTACCGGACGCCTGCTCTGATCACTGGCGGCAGCCTCTGAAATTCTAATTCATGAAACTCTTTGATGGCGAATAACTCTGCTTGGAGATGAGGAGAGATTCTTCGTGATAACTCTGCCGGGGAAAACAAGGGAAATTTACACAAATAACTCTGCTCGGAAACAAAGAGAACTTCATCCTGATAACTCTGCGGGGAATAATGCCGAAGCTGACACTTCATTGAATGTCTCACGTCGAGACCTCGAATGTTTGGTAATTCATTTGAGCAAGAGCTCCTTCGACCTGCATGAGAAACAATACTTGAAACAAACGATTAGCCAACCTGGTTTATGTTTCAAAATGCATATGTTTGATAATGACGCAATGCTCCAATCGACATGGAAATGCTACGCGCATTTGGTAGATGCAAATATGACACTGTATGCCAATGCAAATGCAGACTTGAACTGCTGAGACACAGGAACTCGCTTCAGCAAAATAAATGCCGAAGAGAATGCCGACTCCGCTGGGGATAGACAGGTGCTACAGAATATTCCAGCAAAATAAATGCTGGAAGAGTGAAGTCGACCCAGCTAGGAGATTGGGAACTGAAACCAAGCACCTCATTGAAGTAACACTCTGCTGGGGAATATAACTCTGCTGGAGAATAGCAGATGCGCCTGGTATGATTAGACTTCTGCTGGAAAGTGAACGGGTATCACACAGGATTCTGGCAAAATAAATGCCGGGACACACAGCCAACTCTGCCGGGGAGAGTCTTAATCTTCGAGTTCCACTGGGAGGAATGAAAATACTTGCTGAAAAGAGAACTCCATCGGGGATAGAACGATTCTCTTGGGGAAAATCAACTGACTCCGCTGGGGGGAGAACAAATGACCCTGCGGGGAAAAGTAACTGCCTGAATACAGCTCACTAATTGGGCATATTAATCTTCTGCGGCTAAACCACTCCGCTTGAAAATAAGGAATCCTTCTTGGGGACACCACACTGTCTGAATACAGCCTACAACTTAGGGATCGCCAAACTCTGCTGAGGATAAACGACTTTGCTGGAGAATATCCTTTGGAATAAGCTACGACTAGCTGGGGAATTCGATCCTTCTTCAGGAAGAACATTGCTGTCTTAGAATCGCGACCTGCGTGGGGATTGAGTCTTTCGTCACTGCAATCTTTTGATCGTACTCTTCATACGGCTATGAACTCTGCAACAACACAAACAAGACAAGACAAGTCTATGCAACCAATCTATTCAGGTTAGCGTTAGTGACATCGTTTTCAGTTAATTCAAAGTTTTAGCAATTGTTGGCAAGGGCCAGTGACGTTATGCACATGCTAGTTTCATCAAACCTAGGCGTTTATCATGCACAAAACAATAAAGAGACAGCATCGAATACTGAATAACATATTCTATTGATTGGGCCCCTGAATGGGCGGAGTTTTGTACACGGGATGTAACTCCTGAAAAGAGGAAGCTACGCACAGCGAATATACAAGTATGCACAAGAAGCATAAATATATTGACAAATTAAATTTGTACACATGTCGGCAATGGGATGCAGACGAACATCACGAACTGATCCTCCTATGACTCGCCCGGCTCTAACGCTTTCCCGGTATCCACACTTCCGAAGAGATTGTATCTGATAATCGGCCCCTCGAGTATATTCTCCCGCACCAATGCTCAATGCAGTATTACATTCGGACCGCAGTCATTTGCTTTTTAAATCCCTAACTTTTGCGTGAACCGCCCTTTACGGGTTTTCAGTTCACCGGGATACCCTTTTTTGCCGAAGCCGCCCAGTGTAGGTTTCAACTTCGCGGGTGTACATTTTTTCAATTTTATCCCTAATTTTTGCCCGAACCTTTCATTCTATTTTTGGTTCGCCAGGATGCCCCATTTTTGCCTGGACTCTCTTTTTTTGTCCAGCGGGTCAATTTCAAGCAAAGTATTTTTTAACTGCGTCCGAATTCACAGGCGACGTAAAGTCTTCACCGTCCATGGTGGACAACAATAACGCTCCTCCTGAAAAGACTTTTCTGACAACGTATGGCCCTTCGTAGTTGGGGGTCCACTTGCCCCTGTGATCTGCCTGCGGCGGGAGAATCCTTTTCAGCACAAGGTCGCCCGTCTGAAAGCTCCGTGGATGTATCTTCTTATCATATGCTTTCTTCATTCGGCTCTGGTACAAACGACCGTATGCTAGAGAAGCTAGCCTCTTCTCGTCCATTAAACTCAGTTGGTTCAACCTGTCTTTCACCCATTCTGCCTCGTCTAGCTGAACATCTCGCAATACCCTCAGAGAAGGGATCTCAACTTCCAATGGTAGTACTGCTTCCATTCCGTATACTAGCGAGAACGGGGTTGCCCCGGTTGATGTGCGTACCGTCGTACGATAACCGTGCAAAGCAAAAGGTAGCATCTCATGCCAATCCTTATAAGTTACCACCATCTTTTAAACAATCTTCTTTATATTCTTGTTGGCCGCTTCAACAGCGCCATTCATCTTGGGTCGGTAAGGGGAGGAGTTATGATGTTCGATCTTGAAATTCTGACAGAGCTCCTTCATCATTTTGTTGTTCAGGTTCGAACCGTTGTCAGTGATTATCCGCTCGGGGATCCCGTATTGGCAAATGATATCTCTCTTGATGAATCTGGCCACCACCTGCTTCGTTACATTTGCGTAAGACGCCGCTTCTACCCACTTGGTGAAATAATCGATTGCTACTAGAATGAACCGGTGCCCATTAGAAGTTTTCGGCTCGATCTTTCCAATCATATCGATTCCCCACATCGAGAATGGCCATGGCGATGACATCACATTCAGAGGACTCGGAGGCACATGGATCTTATCAGCATAGATTTGGCACTTGTGGCACTTCCTCGCAAACTTGAAACAATCAGTTTCCATAGTCAGCCAAAAATAACCTGCCCGCAGCAGCTTTCTCGTCATGGCATGCCCACCAGCATGCGTACCGAAGGTACCTTCATGTATTTCCTCCATGAGCAACTTCGCCTCTTTTTCGTCCACACAACGCAACAACACCAAGTCGTGGTTTCTTCTGTATAAGACGCCATCTGGATTCACATAGAAATTACCCGCTAATCTCCTGAGAGTTTTCTGATCTTGACTAGATGCCCCAGCCAGATACTCTTTGTTCTTCAGGAAATTAAGGATATCAAAATACCACGGTTTGTCGTCGGATGCCTCATCAATAGCAAATACGAAGGCTGGTCTGTCAAGCCGAGAGATAATAATTCTGGGAGCCTCGTTCCAGAAGTTGACTTTGTACATGGAAGACAAAGTGGCCAGGGCGTCAGCCATTTGATTCTCCGCTCGCGGTACATGATGCAATTCAACCTTGTCGAAGAAAGGCAACAATCTCCTTGCATAATTCATGTAATGTATCAAGTTGGGCTGACGTGTCTCCCATTCCCCTTTGATTTGATTCACCACCAGAGCTGAGTCTCCGTATACGTCCAGATTCTTGATTCGCAAATCAATGGCTTCTTCAAGCCCCATTATACAAGCTTCGTATTCGGCCTCATTATTGGTAACTGCAAAGGTCAATCGAGCAGTAAACGGGATGTGCGACCCGTGTGGAGTAGTGATGATTGCCCCTATTCCGCTACCGTAAGCGTTCACAGCTCTGTCAAAAATCATCTTCCACTTGGAACCCAATTCTGGTCCTTCATCTGGCAACGGCTCTTCACAATCTTTCATCTTTAGGTACATGATATCCTCGTCAGTAAAATCAAACCTCATCGATTGGTAATCTTCAATAGGCTGCTCCGCCAGATACTCAGACAACACGCTCCCCTTTATAGCCTTTTGCGAGACATACTGGATGTCATATTCAGTCAAGACCATCTGCCACCGGGCAATTCTCCCTGATAGCGCTTGCTTTTCGAATACATATTTGATAGGATCCATCTTCGAGATGAGCATGGTTGTATGATTCAGCATGTATTGCCTCAAACGCTTGGCGGCCCAGGCTAGCGCGCAACAAGTCTTTTCAAGCATTGAATATCGAGATTCACAATCTGTAAATTTCTTACTCAAGTAGTAGATCGCATGCTCTTTTCTTCCTGTCTTGTCGTGTTGACCGAGAACACAACCCATACTTCCCTCAAGAACTGTCAAATACATAATCAAGGGCCTCCCTGCCACTGGGGGTATCAAAATAGGAGGCTCCTGCAAATACTGCTTTATTTTATCGAACGCCTTTTGACAGTTTTCGTTCCACGTTACAGCTTGATCTTTCTTTAACAGCTTGAATAATGGTTCACACGTAGCAGTTAGGTGAGATATGAACCAAGCGATGTAGTTCAACCTCCCTAAAAACCCGCGCACCTCTTTCTCTGTTTTAGGCGTCGGCATCTCTTGAATTTCTTTTATTTTAGCAGGATCAACCTCTATCCCCTTTTCACTTACGATAAACCCCAGCAGTTTACCCGATCTCACCCCGAAGGTGCATTTGTTAGGGTTCAGTCTCAGCCTGAACTTCCTAAGCCTTTTGAACAACTTCAGCAGATTCACTAAATGCTCTTCCTCCGTCTGGGATTTGGCAATCATATCGTCAACATAAACTTCGATCTCTTTATGCATCATATCATGGAAAAGAGTCGTCATTGCACGCTGATACGTTGCCCCAGCATTCTTCAAGCCAAAGGGCATCACTTTGTAGCAAAATGTTCCCCAAGGCGTTATGAAAGTAGTCTTCTCCATGTCCTCTGGCGCCATTTTAATCTGATTATAGCCTGAGAAGCCATCCATGAAGGAGAATACGGAGTATTGAGCAGTGTTATCAACTAGCACATCGATATGAGGAAGTGGAAAATCGTCTTTTGGGCTCGCTTTGTTTAAGTCACGGTAATCTACACACATTCGAACTTTGCCATCTTTCTTGGGCACTGGTACGATGTTAGCGACCCATGAGGGATATTTTGTCACAGCCAGGAAACCAGCATCCCACTGTTTTTGAACTTCCTCTTTAATCTTCACGGCCATATCGGGTCTAGTTCTGCGAAGTTTCTGCTTGATCGGCGGGCATTCTTCTTTCAACGGCAGACGGTGCACAACCATATCTGTATCGAGCCCTGGCATATCTTCATACGACCAAGCGAACACATCATTATACTCTCTGAGCATTTCAACCAGTCTTCGCTTGATATCGCTTTGCAGCGCGGCTCCGATACGAATGTTCTTTTCAACCCCTTCCGACCCCAGATTGATGATTTCGATGACCTCTTCGTGAGGCAGAATGACTCTTTCCTCTTGCTTCACCAACCAAGATAATTCTTCAGGAACGTCCCCATCTTCGACAATCTCCTCTTCGGCCTGAAATACCGGGTGTTCAAAGTCGGGACGAGTCATAGGTGGTTCAAGGATGTCATCTGAAAATGTTATCTGTTTAAGAGTCACAGGAACAAGCTCCTGAATAGACCAGTTGCACAAGCCCTGTCCTGGCGTGCTTGGCTGAATCCAAGCGTCCATATCGCAATCGCTGTCTCCTTCGTCCGACTCTGAAGCAGCGTTGATGGTCTCATGGCATACTCCACTAGCAGAGATGGTTATTGGCCCTTTGAAACGAGGTGCTCCCACGACAGGTGTTGATGACGACGGTTGGTATTCGAGCCCGAATCGGTCCATCTTCACAGGAATATCCAGCACTTTGCCCCAGCCCTTTGTTTCTCCAGCCTCTACCAAAGCTTGAGCTTCTTTATACGACGAGACGGCTATCTCCGACACTTTGCTCGGCCCGGGACCTTTGTCCTTGATACGCAATCCTTCAAATGCCTGGCAGGGTGTTTCGTGAATCTCTCCATCGACCTCCACATACTTAAATGACGACAGATGGATGACCAGGATGTCTTCTTCTCCGCATACAGTAACCACGCTGTCTCCGACCATATATTTCAACTTTTGATGCAGGGTAGACGTGACTGCCCCAGCCCCATGAATCCAAGGTCTTCCGAGCAGGAAGCTATATGCAGGCTGGATATCCATGATATAAAATTCAGTTGCAAACTCCTCCGGCCCCACCTGTAAAGGCAATGTTATTGATCCAAATACTGTTCTTCGCGTACCATCGAATGCCCTGACTACCAGGTCGCTGGGCGTGCACAGGATTCCTCTGACATCTAGCTTCATCATCGCTTTCTTGGGTAGCACATTCAAAGACGATCCGGTTTCTACCAGTACATGAGACATGACTGATCCTCTACACTCGACAGATACGTGCAGCGCCATATTATGCTCCCTCCCCTTCGGGGTCAAATCAAAGTCTGTAAAGCCCAAGCTATGGCCTGCATTTACATGTGCCAACACTCCTTCCAGCTGATTTATGGAAACATCTTAGGGTACGAAGGAAGTATCTAGGACTTTCAACAAAGCATTTCTGTGAGCTTCAGAACACAATAGCAACGACGGGATGGATATCTTTGAAGGCGTCTGTTGCAGATGCTCCACAATCTTATAATCACTTTTACGAATCAAGCGCATGAACTCTTCTACATCTTTCGATGCCGCTTCTTTGCCGCTTGCTTGTACTGGGATATTCTCAACCATCTTCCCCTTTCCTTTTGCCAGCCTTTCGGCCTCTACCTCAGGCGAGATGAATATCCTACCACTCCTTGTCATACCTCCGGTACCAACAACATTATCTACAGTCTCTGCTGGCTGCTTGTTAACATCAATCTTTATTCCGTCACAATACACTTCCAACCCATATGACCATGGGACTGCTTTCGTGCTCTCGTACGGGATTGGTCCGACCTTAGTTATGGTAATCGGCGATCGCTGGGCCGGTGCCGTTATAGTGATTGTCTTCCGAGGAATCGTTACAGTGGCCACATCACTTTGATTATCTGCTAATGCCCCTGCAGGCTCCTCAATTGCTGCTCGGTCAAACTGCAATGTGCCGCTATCTATTAAAGCCTGAATACCTTTCTTTAAGTCATCACACCCCCCATCTAGGGCCCAGCACTCTAAACAATACTCGTTGCATCCTGGATAGACACCCCCTTGCAACAATCTGCTTTTTATCTCGCTCAACGACGTCTTTAGATCATCCACATTCATAATCAGATTCAACCCTTCCTCAGTTAGAATGGCATTTTCCCCATGGTTAGGCATGGGCTTCTGCACTATATTCGGACCTGCCGTTCCGAAATTGATAGCCTTATTGTCCAATAGGTCCTGCACAACATGCTTAAAAGCATGGCAACCCTCTACATCGTGGCCCGGAGCCCCAGAGTGGAACTCATAGTGCCTGCTTGCATCATAGCCATACGGAGGGGTTCCCGTTATTGGCGCCAGAGTTCTCTTCTCTACCAGGTTCAAACCCATTAGCGTTTGCAACAGATCTGCGTACGTTGAGGGAGGCTTCTCAAACACTCTCCTTGGTTTACCACCCTGGAATCTGCGCTGGGCAGGCTGTGCCCCCTGCTGTGGCTGCTGCTGCTGTTGCATTGGTTGTTGCTGAAACGGTTGTTGTTGATATGGAATAGTAACACTCGCCACCTGCTGCGGCTGATTATACTGGTTTCGACCTCTGCCTAGGCCTCCAAACACTGCGCTTGCATCGCCCTGACGACGCCCACCAAAAGCCTTCCTGTTACTGCCAGATGCAGTTGATTCCTCAGCCTGGAATCTGCCTTGTTTAATGTTACTCTCAATCTTTTCTCCCATCAGAATTAAGTCTGAGAAACTGGCCAACGATGTGTGAAACAACTTGTCATAAAACATGCCGATGAATGTGCCTATAAACATGTCATTCATTTCCTTGTCTTCTAAAGGAGGACGGACCCTAGCAGCCATATCGCGCCATCTTTGCGCATACTCTTTAAAACTCTCACCCTTCTTCTGAGACAGCCCTTGCAATTGGACCCGGTTGGGCGCCAAGTCGCTGTTATACTTATAGTGAGCTACAAATGCCTCTGCCAGCTGCTTCCATGTCTTTATATTAGTTGGCTCCAATCCCATATACCACTCTAGGGAAGGACCCGACAAACTATCCTGAAAGAAATGCATTAGCATCCTCTCATCAGTTGAATATGCAGACATCCGTCGGTAGTAAGACCGCACATGCACTTTCGGACAGGTGTCCCCTTTATACTTATCAAACGTAGGAGCTTTGAATTTGATTGGCACCCTCAAGCCAGGTACCAGGCCCATTATTGACATGTCCAATCCCACAGCACTTTGGTTCAGGACCCCCCTCATCTGCTCTTCTAGCATTCTGATCTTCTGGGAGTCATCCATCGGCCCTTCGAAACCTCCACCGGAGAAAGCGTCCTCTTGCTGATCCTCTTGCCAGTTACCATTACCAGCTCCATACCCATCGTATCCGTTGTTACGGCCAGCTCTCATCTGATTCATCACCGGGCCTCGCCCTCTGTTGCCGTACCCCGGAGTAACTCCAGCAGGTCTAAAAGTCATTAACCCAGCGCCGTTTCCATTTCCGAAACCTCCGTAACCATGATTGGTCACACCAAAACCGTCTTGCCCAAAGCCTTGAGCATTGAAACCATATTTCCCAGCATTATCGAATCCCTGGTCATTGAATCCGAATCCAGCATTACCGAAGTCGTTGCCTCCCATATTATCACCCAAGTTGACATCACCAAGCCCAACGTTATGGACAGTAGTTTCGTTCCCCATTCCAACGTTACCGTTCCCAGCAGCAGTAGCGTTGTTGATATTAGCAGCAGGTATATTGACTACAGGTGGAGCCACTGGTGTGGGGGTACCATCCCCAGGAATAGTGTCGACTCGCACAGACTGATGATCCTCATTCCCATGACCAGCATTTCTGACCAACAGAGGCTGCACCATAGCTTGCAAATTCTCCTGACCTTTTGCAATAGTCTCCATGGTCTGCATGAAGAGCGCTAGCTTCTCGCACATATCTTGCATCTCGTTCTACATTTGATCCATGATTCTTCGACAGTTGGTGCGAGTGGAGTATCTGTGCGGGCGCTGATCTGCAATCCTGAAAATACCTGGTACAAATGAGGAAATAAGATACCATCCAATAACCACCTGTAATGCAGTATGAATGCGAATGCAATGCAAGGTGTGTCTGTGCATTAGGGAAAAGCATTCCCCGATTCTAGTGCGAAGGTGCCAGTGCAGTGACAGTGCTAGCAATATGAAGCTTGGAGCTGAAATACAGAAAGCCTCATATATTGCAGAGAAAACCAATAAGCCAAGAATACAATATCACAGAGTACAATAAGAAGGCATGACCTCAACCAACAGTCCTTGTGATGGTCAGCACTATGCAAATAAAGCATACAAGTTAATACATGAAATGATCAAGTACTCCCATAAGCCCGGTACTCTTCTATTAACTTCTTGGTCTCTGGATGACCTGGTCTGGTAAGCAGCCCTTCAACAAGTTGGTTTCTTCGCTTGAGCACACGTCGCACGTCACCAGCGGTTTCCTCCCATGCCCCTTCTCCGAAGCGATCCTCTAGCTTCCGCTTCTGAGATACGGCTTCGTTCTTGCCTTCGATGGCCTTGTTCAATGCATTCTGGAGACTATACCTGGACATCACCTCTTCTTCACACTTCTCAATGCTAGCCTTCAACTGCTCTTCGAGGTCAGAGATTTGCTGCTTCAACTTATCTTCCCTCTTTTTATTGTTGGTGAGCGTAGCATTCCAAGTCTTATTGCAAGAAGAGATTTCTCGGTGAGCAGCGTCAAGTGCTTTCTTTTTGGATTCCAGCATGTCATGGGAGCTTCTGAACTCTTGCCCCAGACGTTTGCGCTTCTTCTTCTCCTTAGTCAACTCATCCCCTAGTCTGTTTACTAGCTCGATCTGCTGTTGGAAAGCATGCACGACCTTGTTTTTCTCACTGCATATCTGAGCTAGTTCTTGCTCTAACCCTTCATTGATCTTCATCAAGGCTTCTTTCTCTTTCACCACTTGCTCGTAGGCCTCCCTAGTAACAGTAGTTGGTTCTTCTACCGGAATAGGAACAGGGACTGGTGCATCTAGAAATGGCATCCGCAACTGACTTGCTCTCTCCTGGATCCAAACTCTGTAGGGTGCATAAGCCTGACAATCGTTCTTCCCTAACAGTGGCTTCCCTCTTCTGTTAATAAGCGTCCAGGCATGCTGAAGCTTCGCTAGCAACTCCCCCTTCAAATCACCGGTGAAGTACAGAGATTCCTGTACTTCTTCTTCCTTTGGTGGGCTCTTCAGCGCATATCCGAACTGGCGAATGAATAGAGAAGGGTTGTAATTGATACACCCTTTTCTTCCTATTAACGGAACATTAGGATACCCAGAACAACTGAAGATGATCTCAGACCCCAACAAGTCTCGATCAAACCACTTTATCTCTTCAGAAGATAGCCTCATCAGGCGCTCTGACCAGCTAGCGATAGTTGCACTCTCCACAAAAGGTCCCTTCGGGGGAAGATGACTCTTAAACCACATGCTCAACAGAGGCGCACAGCAGTAAACAACCTTTCCCCTTCTGTTTTCATTCTTGTAGTGCAATGAGTGGTAGAAGTCTCCGATCAACGTGGGCACTGGGTTGCCAGCAGCAAACAGATAGAAAGCGTCCAAGTCCACGAAATTGGGCGAGTTAGGAAACAGCACAATTCCATAAATGCATAGAGCCAAAATAGCATTAAAAACCACCCAACATCCGTTCTTGGCATACTCCTGAGCTTTGCCAACCAGGAAATCAAGAGAGAAACCTGAAACCCCAAGCCAAGAAGTCAATAATAGTTCTGCAGCGTTCATGTGCAAGGCTTTAGCTAAGTCCTCCAACTTGGGCTCAACAGCAGAGTGAATAAAGGGAACCTTGTTCTGCACTGGTAGCTCAGTGAACTCCACATACTCTTCAATGGTAGGCCCCAGAATAAAATCAGCAAACGTGAAACATCTCAATGCGGGGTCATAGAACTGAATCAAGGTGTACAGCCCATTCATCTCATCAGCAGTGGGCTTGCAGACTAATCTCAGTAATCTCCCATGACTCATTCTGAAACTTCTCCTAACCTCCTCATCAGCAAGAGATATCAGACCAAGCAAAGGAGTAATATCAGGTGTGGGTAGCTTATACGCAACTGTCTTCCTCAAACTAGCCATGACCAAATAAGCAGAAGTCGGGCACTAGAACCAGGGAATATGCAAATGAACCTGCAACACAGACACACGTTAATGGAATGCAATGATAATGAGTATGCAAGCAATGCAATGCAAGTAACATGCAACAGGGACCAAATGCCGTGGCTGAAAAAGCCTGAACCATATCAAGAAGTCTCAGATAGACCCTTCAGAAGTCCTCAAACCCTGGCCTCAGATAGACCTAAAACAAAGCTCCAACACTGGTATCTGATAGACCCACAACATAACTCTGATTGGTCTCTGATAGACCTCCAATCATATCTCTAACTGGTCTCTGACAGACCTCATAACTCTCCCCCTAGTCTCTGACAGACCTCAGAACTCTCCATAAATACCCAGGATCTCTGATCAAGAAATAACCGGTATCTGAAGGTCTAGTTACCTGCATAACCCCAAACCCTCTCACAGGTGGATGTCCTAGTAACTGACACAAGGTATGGCATCCTATGCGGTCGTCGGCGTCACAGACTTTCAGGGTTGATGATACGATTCCCAGAAGGAGTGGCATCATCGAATCCTGAAGAGGCCTCACTTATCCAACTTCCAAATGATCGGTTCCCGGAGTCGACAATTCAGCTGACCAACAACCCCTTCGACCCAAAGGGTAGAATAAGAAGCCAACCAGAAGAACCTCGTCCGAGTGTAGATTTCATGAGACACTAATGCAAGCAAAGCCGGCACGCGCCCACTACTTTCTACTCTAATTCTAGGTGCACTCAAGCCCAGGTCCGGCTTATCTCTCAATCATGGAACACCCGTCACACCCCAATACAGCAATAATAATCAATATATATAATGCTGAAAATAAAGGTCAGAAATATAAATCCATACAAAATCCTCGACGGGAAAACAAGCGCTAGGATTGACTCTCTTAAGGGACGTTGGATCCCAAATGCATAAGAACTATCGCAGTCCTTAGCAGCCAGGGGACGTTGGATCCCCAGCAGAGTCGCCAGCTGTCGCTACTGCGAAAATCGGCGCCGGCTGAACAGAAGAGTCGCCACCGTGCGTTATTTATCCCAACGGAGGGAAAGGAAACGCTCGAGGTAAACCTACCGCAAAACGGGGAAAGGAATGGTCATCGCAACCAAATCCTGGATTCGGGAGTCGGTTACGCAAGGGGAAGGTATTAGCACCCCTCACGTCCGTCGTACTCGACGGGATCCACGCTTGTTTTCGGATATGGATTGCTATTCTATCTAAACTACAGGTCAGGGGGTTAAAGGAAAAGAAAATGACTCGGCAAAGTATCGCACTTTATGCCTACGTATTCCCGTCTAGAACAAGAAATCAGAGTCAACGTAGTTCGCCTACCTACGGGAAAGGAGGGGATGGTTGCTCGCTAGGATATCGCATCCTATGCCTACGTACTTTCATACAACATGAAAGATCAGAGCAAACGTAGTTCGGGCCACGTACGACACAAGTCTGTCTTGATTGATTTTATTCCTTCTGAAAAAGGGTTTTCGGATTAACAGTCCAAGCGGACAAAAATGACGTCTTGATGAGTTCACATTCTTTTACGGAAGAAGTGTCTTTTATTGTGTTTGAAATCTTATTGTGTTTTTCTGTTGGTTTTGAGAAAGAAGAGACAGAACTCTAATCTATGGTTGCGAAGGGAATCAAACTAACCTAATGTTATCATGCATGGGTTAAGACCTAGTGTCTATCATGCTCCTCTCTTGCGCAGAGAGAAACAGAGATCCTAAGGGAATAGACAGAAACAGAAACAATAGCAGATATATACAGTAAAGCAATAAAATGCATGGATGCAGCAATACAAGCGAGGCAAGGGAGTCCCACTCAACCTCGAACCCAGAAAACAATAGGCAAAAGTGAACAGCATTCACTTCTAACCCAACAGGTTAAACAGCAAACAATACAATCAGGGAAAACCAAACAATACATCAGAAATGAACAACAAAAATAAACAGCCACAGCAGCTCTGCATCAACATCTGTCTTCAAGTCATCTCCAAACAGCTACAAGCTTCAGCAAGCATCAATCTCCATCTCCACAGCCTTCCAGCAAGGTCTTGATTATCAGTCTTCCATCTGCAATGGCTTTTCTTCAAGTCTCAATCTTCAGGATGAACATCAGTCAACAAGATAGGATGAATGTTAAACAGTAAATTGCCTACCAAGGGTGGCTCATTAACTGTTAACATTATACAGACAAGTTTCTCTCAAAAGTTCTATCTTTCAAATATATTCACTGATCCTTCCAAAGGAAGGAGGTGGATATTTGAAAGATACTTTGAATCATAGAGAAAGAATGGATGCAGACAAGGCATTCCATATTTGTGAATCAAGCTTTCTATTCTAGAGCTCTGCCTAGCTCCTAAAGCCTATACTCCTCAACAGATGCTAGCAAGAATCTCCTCATCAACTCTGGAAATTGGTCTTCAGTCATTTGATCTCCAATGGCTTCATCATCAAAGGTCTTCAGCTCTCCCAATCCCCAAGCAATCCCAATACCCCACACAGACAAAAGATAATCCCCAGGGAGGGCACACCACACCAGTCAAACAAATACAGACATCACTAATAGTAGTAGGGGAATCCTAATATTTTCTAAGGGGATCTATTAACTACCCATAATCCCTATAGTCCCATACCCCAAAAATTCAATCTCTAACTCCTAAGGGAAATGAACTAATTCACCTATGTTATCTCCTAAACCCTAGTTTTGTTCATGTTATTCACACCTAAACAAATCTCCTAAAATTAAGTCCTAAAAATATGAACTAAATTTTATATACAAGATAAAGGTCTAAACTAATCAACCTAAAAAGAATGGATTAAAAATAGTAAAGCATTTAATCAAACCAAAATTAACAAATTCATGTATCAAACTAAATGTTATTTATACCTATTTAAAAGAAAAATATGCCAAAAATATGAAAATGAAATGAAATATTAATTTTTTTATGTGATATTTTTCTTGACACAAATATGAACAATATGCAAAAAGAACCAATTAAAATAATGCATTTTTCTATTTTTTATGATTTTTTAAAGAAATGAAATTTTGAAAGAAAATAAAATGGAATTAATATGGAAAGGGGTGCATCAAGTAATTAATTGCAGTTAAAACAACAAACTGGGCCCAGACTGGGGGGCGCGCATAGCAAGCGCGTCTGGGCCCAACACATAATCAGAAAAAATGAAAAAAAGAAAAAAACACTAAACGGTGCAAATAGCGAGAATTATAGTTCATTTTAGGTTTGGGCCTGATTGGGGGGTGTCATTAGCAAAGAATTCACAGCCCAGTCTGATTGCTTTAATGAAACGGTGCGTTGCACCATTTGAAGTTCCCTCCGTTTTTCTTTTTAATCGTGGCCGTTGGATCCAAAACCAAGTCAAAGTTCAAAGCCTGATCGTGTGGCCCAGGGGTTGTCTTCAACCTCCAGCAAACCCTAGGTCCTGAAACTTCATCACCATGCACGAATTTTCCATCGTTCTGTTCTCTCTCCATTCACCATGAAATCACACCATTCCAAAAGCAAAGTTGCTCTAAATCCTTCCCTCTACACAGCCATATCAATAACTTCCTCTAAAACTCAACCAATAAGCAAACCCGATAGGCATAACAGTTTGAATCCACCATGATCACCTGATATCACTTCTTCCAATTCTCTCTAATTCTTGCCCTAAACTAATCCACATCTTATGCTGATCATTATGAGCTAATCATTCAAGATTATCGTGCCATATTCCATGAGTTATAAGCTCCAACAGTTTGTGCACACCATGGTCAATCTTCATGAAACCTCTCCAAACTCACCAAAATCAGTCATCTAACCTATCTTAACATTTCTATGCTAACAATTCCCTATAATTCTAACTAAATCATGCAATTCGAATGAAGATACCAACCTGGTGTGATGATGAAAACATCTATGGAATCCTCTTGATCTAAGGCTTGCAATGATTGGAACTTGATCCACACTACCAATTCTTGATTCTGTATGCAGAAATTCTGACTCAAACCTCTTGGATCTTGTGATTGAAAAGTTCTTGCTTCTTGGATGGTTAACTTGTATGGCACGATCCCTCTCCAATTCTACCCAATCCTTGTGTGAATTCTGATCTATGAGTGATGGTGATGATGATCCAATCAAGAAATGTGAAAATTGAGAGAGATTTTGTGAAGTTTGAAAAGCTTTTGCAAATTGGAAGAAAGGTATGAAACTTGGTGTTATGAGCAAAGTGATTCACCAACCATGACATGGAGTTCTTCAATCCAATATATAGATGAGATTAGAAACTCCTAGAACTTTGGAGAAGCTTCCTATGCACACTTTCCCTTGGATTTGGATTATGTAACTTTCATTGTAAGTAACCATGCATATCTCTCAAATCTTGAACCAAACTCAAAATTCTACTTTTTCCAATGTTCTCAAAATGATTTTTCCAATCAAAATGACCTATAATTTCACCTCATTTGGCCAAACTATGCAAAATCTCATTTTTAGGTCATTTTTTATTCATTAAATCCACCAATTTTGAAACCTTGAGCTATGAGTCTTTCCAATCTCTCATGGTCACTTTTCAAGACTCAAAATGTCATTTGGAGCAAGTTTGATTATGTAAAGTTTTTCATTTGAAGCATCCTTGTATGAGTTTTGGGCATAGGCTTGAAATGACCTGTAATTCTCAGATGACCAAAATACCCTTTGCTTGCCAAGACCATAAGTAGAGTTACACAAATCATATGAAGGCATACCATACCATTCTATAAATTTAAGACAATGAGGAACAATTCTTATGTTTACCAGAAATTCATTTTAAATCTCCTTGAGGGGTAAAAGTTGCTTGGAAGTCAAGTCACTTTCACAGACAAAATTTCAGATACCCCGGATGACCTGTAACTTGCATGGACCATAACTTGAGTTCTATAAATCTCCTTGATGTCTTCCACCACTCAAATTAAAGGTCTTAAGATCCTCTACAAGTTTCATGTTGGCCAAGGATCCATTTGAAGCTTGCATTTTGAATTATCTTGCTTGGAAATTTGACCTAAATTAGGGGATTTTACACAGAAACCCTAATTTAGAAACTCCTCTTCTCCTTGATTTCTCTTGATTTCTTCTTGACACATAACCATATATTCATTTACATGTCAAATGATGAACCCCACATCTCTCCAATAGCCCTTAATGCCTTTCAATCAGTCAATTGACCTAGAGTTGACCCAGGGTTGACCCAGATGAAACCCTAGTTGACTGTCTTCAACTACAATTCTTGTGATCACATCAATGACTTGTTTCCTTCTCCAAATGACTTTCTAAGTCTTTCATGATGTCTAGATACTCTCCATGCTCAATTCACAGCTCACACCTTCATTGATGATCCCCAGATACCCTCAGATAGGAGATAAATGCATTGCTTGATCCATTGACTTCTTTAGCTTCCCCATTCTTTCTGATGACTTGAGTAAGGTTGAATTAGGATAATAACCTCTTGATAGGCTCATAGAGATGAGAATAATGATTGGTCCCTGTTGGATGATTTGCTATGCTATGATATGCAGATGGTTAGGCTATGCACATGACTCTATATGCAAATGCTAATGATATTGAAACATAAACCAAGAAAAAAAGGTTGAGCAAATTTTAGGGTGCAACAATACTGACATGATTAATTGGGAGTAATGAAGATTAATGGAAATTGGAAGATTAATAGACTAAACCGAAAATTAATAACCTAATTAATCTAGAAACTATTAAATTCTATAAAATCCTATATTAAAAATATATCTAAAAATCTATTAAATCCTATAATATCTATTAACTATTATTCTACTAATCTATTAAAATTCTATTAAAAAACTCTAGTAAAAGAAAATCATATTAAACTATTATCTAAGAATGACTTAATATCTAAAATATGTTTTAAACCTAAAATCTATTTAAAAACAATTTATAAATTCTAAAAAAAGATTTAAAACTATTAAAAATATTAAAAAAATCTATTTAAATTCTAGAAAATCTATAAAACCTATTTAAAATCTACAAAAGGCTATTAAATCCTAAAAAATGCAAACAGAGGCAAATAACCAACATAAAAGAGAGCGCGAGACCAGATCGAAGCAACCAGTAAACCCGGACACCAAGAATCTCAAAAAATCACTGCGTAAGCTGAAAACACCCAGGAAGCGCGTGACTTCCCAAAATAACCTCCGATTACCCGAACCGGTCTGAGACGTCCTATAGGTGAAAACCAAGCTGTAATTCTGACATCAGCTGCCTGTTAAAAAAAGTAGTGCATGTGGTATGCAAATGCGAATGCAAACATGAGCCGAAACGTAAATCAGGAGCAGGAACCGGTTGGTCGAATTTTAGGGTGCAACAGCTGCCCCTATTCAAACGGCTTGGACCCGACTGGATGAAGAGGGAACGACCTTCAGATAATCGAGGTACGAGACGGTTGAATACCAATAAACCCTGAAATTTGCCAACCGCAAAAATAAATTGCACACACCACCGCTTGGGGAGAAATAACCAGGGAACTGATTTCCGTTGCCACAATGACAACTAAACACCTATCCATCAACCTGCTTATGAAATAATCTGATATTGTCCATAGACCATTCCATTCCGAAGAAGTGAGCATACACTAAACAGTGAGAACTTGTTGATCTCTCTTATCAACCTTTCGCATCCGAAGAAACGAGCAAACGCTTAACCAAGCGGGGCAGTGTCGATTTCACTTATCAACCTTTCGTATCCTGAAGAAACGAGTAAACGCTAAACAGCGAGCAAAATTGTTGATTTCACTTACCAACCTTCCGTTCGTACTTGAACGAGCAAACGCTAAACAACGAGCAAAATTGTTGATTTCACTTACCAACCTTCCGTTCGTACTTGAACGAGCAAACGCTAAACAGCGAGCAAAATTGTTGATTTCACTTACCAACCTTCCGTTCGTACTTGAACGAGCAGCCCTGCGGGGACACGAGAAACTTAACCAAGCAACTCTGAGAGGACAATTCTGACGACGGCCGTCAAATACCTATTCTGGCAATAGGTATCCTGAAAACACTCCGCTGGGGAAATTGGGAACTTAACCAAGCACCTTGACGAGAATAACTTTGTTGGAAAATACGAGGAACTTAACCAAGCCACTCGTTGAAGTAACATCCTGCTGGGGAATATAACCCTGCAGTGGAAACTACGGGTAACCACCCAAAAATCTGCATTACTATCTTCCAATGCTGACACCACAGCATCCTGAGAAAGACTCAGCTGAGGGGAAAAAGGTGCTTGACCAAACAAACTTTGCTAGGGGAATGTGACATGACGAACATGACCACTGCGTGCCTGGCTCCCCCACATAATCCCCATAACAAGATGAACACGATCACTGTGTGCCTTGCGCAACCACCCTCTTGACAGGAGGAAACACGATCACTGCGTACTTTACACCACAATCCTCTTGACAGGAGGAACACAATCACTGCGTACTCTGTGTCACCAATAAAACATACTGGATGAATACGATCACTGCGTACTCTACCACAAATCCCCACAACATACCGATGACCACGATCACTGCGTGCCCTGCGCCACAACTCTCTTGACAGGAGGAAACGCGATCACTGCGCGTCCTGTGTCGCAAACCAAACATATGCACATCTCCGTGAACCACGATCTCACTTATCGACAGAGAAAATACACCTGAAGCTGGACGGGTAATCAATCCTGCTTACGTTTCCAAATGCACATGTTTGATAATGCCGTAATGCTTCCATACTGCATGGAAATGCTACGTATTCGTGCAAAATGCAAGTGCTTATGATGCATGCTTATGAAAAGAGTTACTTCAGCAAAATAAATGCTGAAGACAAACTGGATCCGCTGGGGATAACCGGAATACTACCGATACGCTTTCAACAAAATAAATGTTGGAAAGATGAACTAACTCCGCTGGGGATAACCATCCTGCTGGGAAAGTAGCTCACAAACTCATAACTTCAAACTCTGCTGAAAATGATCGTCCTGACGAGGAAGGATCAACCTGTTGGGGAAAGAGAAAAGCAATCCTGGAAACTGCTTTCAGAAGGTATCAACACTCTAATTACGCCCTGTGGGGATAGTTCATCCTGCTATCACTGAGCTGGGGATTGACCGATGTGCTCTGATTCGCTCTACACAAGAAACTCTTTGGGGGAGTTAATCAAATCTGTCTCGACCCTTGCTGGGGAGGACTCTGCTCTGCTTGATAAGCCAATTCTGAACTACTGAAGATACATTGATCTTTTCCTTTGACGCAATCTCCACTCTCCTGGGGAGACAACATTCAAATTTTCCTGGGGCGACTTCACTGGGGAAAGACACAACATTCATCCCCTGGAGAGGGTACTAGCCTGCCATGGACTCTGGCGGGGGACTTTGCGAGCTTTTGAATACCTGCAAAAGTCAACAAGCAAACACAAGACAATCTATGCAAAAGGAAACATCTTGGTAATCACCCCTGACAACCATTCAGGTAATTTCCGGTTTTAACAATCATCGGCCGAGGCCCGCCTGTTTACACATATGTAAGTTTATCAAAAACATCGGCGTTTTTTACAAACAAAACTGTAAAAGTTAAAACCAAAGTCACACACTACACTGAATAACACACTTCATTGATAACGGCCTGAAAATAGGCAAGATTTGTACATCAGATGCAACTCCTGAAAAGAGGTAGTCACACATAAACAAAATGCAGAAATGTACAAAGATACAAAATAAAATTTGTACACATGTCGGCAACGTGTTACAGACGAACACCATGAGTTGATCCTCCTATGACTCGCCGGACTCTGACGCTTTCCTGATCTCTGTCTTCGGAAGAGATTGCTTTGGATAGTCGACCCCCCCAGGTTCTCCCAAACCACTAGATAATCTAACTTGGACCACAGTCATTTGCTTCTCAAATCCCTAACTTTTGCGTGAATCGCCCTTTGCGGGTTTTCAATTCACCGGGATACCCCTTTTTGCCGAAGCCGCCCAGTGTAGGTTTTCGACTTCGCGGGTGTATATTTTTTCCATTTTATCCCTAACTTTTGCCCGAACCGTTTATTCTGTTTTTGGTTCGCCAGGATGCCCCATTTTTGCCTGGACTCTCTTTTTACTGTCCAGCGGGTTAATTTTCAAGCAAAGTATTTTTTGACTGCGTCCGAGTTCACAGGGGACGAAAAGTCTTCACCATCCATGGTGGATAACAATAAGGCTCCTCCGGAGAAGACCTTTCTCACGACGTATGGACCTTCATAATTGGGAGTCCATTTGCCCCTGTGATCTGATTGCGGTGGGAGAATCTTCTTCAGCACAAGATCACCCGTCTGAAAGCTTCGAGGTTGAATCTTCTTGTCAAACGCTTTCTTCATCCGGCTCTGATACAGCCTACCATGTGCAATTGATGCCAGTCTCTTCTCATCTATCAAGGTCAGCTGGTTCAATCTATTTCTCACCCATTCTGCCTCATCAAGCTGAACATCAAGCAAAACCCTCAAAGATGGTATCTCAACCTCCAATGGCAGGACTGCCTCCATGCCATACACCAGTGAGAATGGAGTTTCCCCGATTGATGTACGCACCATCGTGCGATAACCGTGCAAAGCAAACGGAAAATCTCATGCCAATCCTTATACGTTACCACCATCTTCTGAACAATCTTCTTTATGTTCTTGTTGGCCGCTTCAACAACGCCATTCATCTTGGGTCTGTACGGAGATGAATTATGATGCTCGATCTTAAACTCCCGACAAATATCCTTCGTCATCCTATTGTTCAGGTTCGAACCATTATCAGTAATGATCCGTTCAGGAATACCGTATCTGCAGATTATATCCCTCTTGATAAATCTGGCCACCACCTGTTTCGTCACATTGGCGTAAGATGCTGCTTCCACCCACTTGGTGAAGTAATCGATTGCGACTAGGATGAAGCGATGCCCATTAGAAGCAGTAGGCTCAATCTTGCCAATCATATCAATCCCCCACATGGAGAAAGGCCACGGAGAAGCCATAACATTCAGTGGACTGGGTGGCACATGGATCTTATCAGCATAGATCTGGCACTTGTGACACCGCTTGGCGAACTTGAAACAGTCCATTTCCATCGTTAACCAATAATACCCCGCCCGCAACAACTTTCGGGTCATAGCATGCCCACCAGCATGTGTACCAAAAGTTCCTTCGTGGACCTCTTCCATGAGTAAATTGGCTTCCTTCTCTTCTACACACCGGAGGAGTACCAAATCGTGGTTCCTTCTATACAGAACACCGTCGGGATTCAAATAGAAGTTGCCTGCTAATCTCCTTAGAGTCTTCTAATCACGACTGGATGCCCCAGCCGGATATTCCTTGTTCTTCAGGAAATTCTGTATGTCGAAATACCAAGGTTTACCGTCAGATGCTTCATCAATTGCAAACACAAAGGCCGGCCTATCAAGGCGAGATATGACAATCCTGGGAGCCTCATTCTAGTAGTTGACCTTATACATCGAGGATAATGTTGCAAGGGCGTCTGCCATTTGATTCTCCGCCCGAGGTACATGATGGAACTCCACCTTATCGAAGAAAGGTAACAACCTTCTCGCATAATTCATGTACGGTACCAGATTAGGTTGGCGTGTCTCCCACTCTCCCTTAATCTGATTCACAACCAATGCTGAATCCCCATATACGTCCAAATTCTTGATCCTCAGATTGATAGCCTCCTCTAACCCCATAATACAAGCTTCGTACTCGGCTTCGTTATTCGTCACTGGAAAAGTCAATCTGGCTGTAAACGGGATGTGCGACCCGTGGGGAGTTGTAATGATTGCCCCAATCCCACTACCGTACGAATTGACAGCCCCATCAAAAATCAATTGCCACTGGGAACTCCGCTCAGGACCCTCATCAGGCAACGACTCCTCACAATCTTTAGCCTTCAAGTACATTATGTCCTCATCAGGAAACTCAAACTTCACAGGCTGATAATCCTCAATCGGCTGTTCGGCAAGATATTCGGACAGAACACTTCCCTTAATGGCCTTCTGGGAAACATATTGGATATCGTATTCTGTCAATACCATTTGCCATCTAGCAATCCTTCCAGAGAGCGCTTGCTTTTCAAACACATACTTGATCGGATCCATCTTCGATATCAGCATGGTTGTATGGTTCAGCATGTACTATCTTAGACGTTTGGCAGCCCACGCCAATGCACAACACGTCTTTTCGAGCATAGAGTATCGAGATTCACAATCCGTGAACTTTTTACTCAAGTAGTAAATTGCATGCTCTTTCCTTCCTGTCTCGTCATGTTGACCGAGAACACAACCCATGATGTTCTCAAGAACCGTCAGATACATAATCAGTGGTCGTCCCGCTACTGGGGGTATTAACACCGGAGGTTCCTGCAAGTATTCTTTTATCTTTTCAAATGCCCTTTGGCAATTGTCGTTCCAGACCACCGCTTGATCTTTCTTTAACAGTTTGAACAATGGTTCACACGTGGTCGTTAGGTGAGAGATGAACCTGGCAATGTAGTTCAATCTTCCTAAGAATCCACGAACTTCTTTTTCTGTTCTCGGTGTTGGCATCTCTTGTATTGCTTTTATTTTTGCCGGATCGACCTCGATTCCTTTCTTGCTCACAATGAACCCCAGTAGCTTCCCGGATCTCACTCCGAAGGTACACTTGTTAGGGTTCAGCCTCAGCCTGAACTTCCTCAGCCTCTTGAACAACTTCAGCAGATTAACCAGATGTTCTTCCTCTGTTTGAGACTTGGCAATCATGTCATCGACATACACCTCAATCTCTTTGTGCATCATGTCGTGAAAGAGCGTTGTCATAGCCCGCTGGTACGTTGCCCCAGCATTTTTCAAACCAAAGGGCATCACCTTATAACAGAAGGTTCCCCACGGGGTGATAAAGGTCGTTTTTTCCATATCCTCCGGAGCCATTTTGATCTGGTTATACCTTGAAAATCCATCCATGAAAGAGAATACCGAAAACTGAGCTGTATTGTCAACTAACACATCAATATGCGGCAGCGGGAAATCATCTTTCGGGCTCGCTTTGTTTAGATCCCTATAATCAACACACATTCGAACCTTGCCATCTTTCTTTGGCACAGGCACGATATTAGCGACCCAGGTGGGATAAGTGGTGACAGCCAGGAACCCAGCATCCCATTGCTTCTGCACTTCTTCCTTTATCTTTACAGCCATGTCAGGACGAGTCCTTCTGAGTTTGTGCTTCACAGGCGGGCAATCTTCCCTCAACGGCAGACGATGAACAACCATATCGGTATCCAAACCCGGCATGTCCTCGTAGGACCAAGCAAATATATCGCTGTATTCGCGCAGCATCTCAATAAGCTCTTGCTTGATGTCAACCTACAACGCGGCCCCTATACGGATATTCCTGACGCATTCTTCAGACCCTAAATTGACAATATCGATCTCTTCCTGGTGAGGCAGAATGACTCTCTCCTCTTGCTTCAACAACCGACTCAGCTCTTCTGATAAGTCACTATCCTCAACAATCTCCTCCTCAGCTTGGAAGATTGGATGCTCGAAGTCTAAACGAGTCATAGGAAGTCTTTGGTCGATGTCATTTGAAAATTCATGAATCCTGCAAGGGAAACGGTTAAGTGCTTCAAAATGATATACAAGCAAAATACATAACCACGCTGCCATTTTATTGAAAAATAAAAAACAGAAAGAAAAGGATCACAACATTTGAATGTAAAAAACGTCGTCATTTATTGATCATGCAAACATACAGGTAAACAGTTAGGCCCTAAGACGAGGTCAACGATGCCCCGAGCAAGGCATGTGATCATACAATGATTGAAAAAACAACGCATTACTGTTTGGTGACTTGGATGACGTCCTGGATGGACCAGTTGCATAGGCTTTGCCCCGGCGTGCTGGGTCGAATCCATGCGTCCATGTCGCAGTCGCTATCCACTTCCTCCGTATCAGACACGACATTAATCCTTTCAAAGCTACCCCCTCCGGGCGTGAACACCACAGGTCCCTTGTACTTAGGCGCACTCTGTGAGGGGGATGGGCGGTACCCCAAGCCATACCTATCTTGCTTCACTGGTATGTCCAGAACCTGCCCCCACTTCTGAGTCTCTCCCGCTTGCACCAACGCCTTGGCTTCTTTATATGAGGAGACAGCCACCTCTTGCCCTTCACTCTTCACCGGAGCTTCTTCTTTAACCTTCACCCCTTTGAACGCCTGACACAGTGTTTCATGAATCTCTCCATCTACCTCCACATATTTGAAGGAAGACAAATGAATGACTAGGATATCCTCTTCGCCACACACCGTCACAATACTCCCCTCAACCATATACTTCAGCTTCTGATGGAGTGTAGAAGTTACTGCCCCAGTGGCATGAATCCAAGGTCTCCCGATCAAACAGCTATATGCAGGCTGGATGTCCATGATGTAAAACACTGTATCAAACACCTCCGGACCTACCTAGATGGGTAACGTTACTGACCCGAATACCGACCTCCTCGTTCCGTCAAAGGCCCTCACCACCAAATCACTAGGGGTACACAACAACCCACGGGTATCCAATTTCAACAGGGCTTTCTTTGGTAACACATTCAACGAGGACCCAGTGTCTACCAGCACATGGGATAAAATAGTGCTCCGGCATTCGATAGAGATGTGCAAGGCATTATTGTGATCACGCCCTCTAGGCGTTAGGTCAAAATCCGTGAATCCCAAACCATGCCCAGCATTAACATGTGCCATAACCCCCTCCAGCTGATTAACTGAAATCTCTTGCGGCACGAAGGATGTCTCAAGTACCTTCAACAGGGCATTTCTATGCGCCTCAGAACACAACAACAACGATAATATGGAGATCTTTGACGGGGTCTGCTGCAGGTGATCTACGATCTTGTAGTCACTTTTGCGAATCAATCTCATGAATTCTTCCACATCTTTGGTTATCGGTTCTTTCTCCTTACTCCCCGAAGGTTCCCCCTCAACAACTTTGTTCTTACCCCTGGCGATCCTCTCTGCCTCGACCTCAGGTGAAGTGAAAATTCTCCCGCTCCGGGTTATACCACCCGCTCCCACTATGTTATCTACGGATCCCGCTGGCGGATCATTCAAGTCAATCTTTTCCCCATTGCAATACACCTCAGCACCGTAGCTCCACGGGACTGCCTTTGTGCTCTCATAAGGGATTGGTTTAGCCTTGGTAATAGTAATGGTCGGCCTTTTCGATGACGCCGAAATCGTCACTGATTTGAACGGAATGGTGATCGTAGCAACCTCACTGCGCTCTTTTTCAGATTCTGACTCAACAGACTTCTCTCGCCCCACAGACCTGTCAAAATGCAGGATTCCTTCATCAATCAAACCTTGAACTCCCCTTTTCAACTTCTCACAGCCCCCAGGTTGAACCAAACAGTCAGCACACTCTTCACTGCATCCGGGATAGACACCTCCTTTCAATAAGCGCTGCTTTACGTAACTCAAAGGGGTTTTCAGCTTGCTCACTTCCGAAACCAAGTCCAACTCATCATCTGTCAGGATTGCATTGGCCCCAGCCCCGCCATGCTTGGGCATTGGCTGTTGCGTGATATTGGGACCGTCTTTCCCGAAGTTAATAGCCGTACTATCAAACAAATCCTGTACTTTATGCTTGAAAGCTAGGCAATTTTCAATATTGTGCCCTGGTGCACCCGAATGGAAGTCACAATGCTCATTAATATCATACCCGACTGGTGGCTGGCCGGTTGGTGGTGCTAAGGTCCTCTTCTCGACTAGCTGCAATTTCAACAAAGCTTGAAGAAGTTCTGCATATGATACCGGCGGTACCTCGAATACTCTCCTCGGTCGCGGGTTCTGAAATCTGCGCTGATTATTATTTGGCTGCTGCTGAGCCTGCTGCTGTGGTTGTTGTCTCTGCTGCTGAAAAGGCCCTGGAATGGTTACACTTGCAACCTTCGACTGCTGATGCCAGTTCTGACCTCTATTTCTCCGTTGAGCATTATATACAGCGTTGGTATCACCCTGCCTTTTGCCACCAAACGTCTTCTTATTACCTCCTGCGGAACTGGACTCACCCGCTTGAATTTTACCCATCTTCACTCCGTTTTCAATGCGCTCCCCCATCAAGATCAACTCAGAGAAAGTACTCATTGAAAAATTGAGCAACCGGTCATAGTACATTCCAGAAAAAGTTCCTATGAACATATCCATCATTTCGCGCTCCACCATCGGAGGGTGTACCCTAGCAGCCAGATCTCGCCATCTCTGGGCGTATTCCTTAAAGCTCTCGCTAGACTTTTGAGACATGCTCTGCAGCTGGACTCGGTTAGGGGCGAGATCACTATTATATTGATAATGTCGAACGAAAGCCTCTGCCAGCTCTTTCCAACTCCTGATCTAAGTAGGTTCCAAGCTCATGTACCACTCCAGCGATGGCCCTGACAGGCTATCCTGGAAGAAGTGCATCAGCATCTTTTCATCCTCAGAATACGTGGACATACGCCTGTAAAACGCGCACACATGCACCCTAGAGCATGTATCCCCTTTGTACTTATCAAATGACGACGCTTTGAATTTCAGCGGGACCCTCAGCCCTGGGACCAGCCCCATATTTGACATATCCAACCCAAGAGCATTCTGGCTGGCTAATCCGTTCACTTTCTCTTCTAGCAATCTCATCTGATGGTTGTCATCCCTAGCTCTTTCATAACCCTCATTCTAACCAGAGAACACATCCTCCTGACGATCCTCCCAGCGAGGTACTGCATCGTATCCAACATAATCTGCATCACGGCCCGGACCCGTTTAGAAGTACCTGGGGTCGTACCTCAGATTGCCCATCTCTTGAGCGTTGTACGCACCAGTTCCACATCCAAGATTACCATAACCATAATCACCAAACCCATCCTTGGTGCCAGCAATGTTGCCATACCCCATGTTCACACTATTGAAGCCCTGGTTACCATTATTACCATTCATTCCGACGTTCTCAGCGCCCCCATTGAAACCCTGGTTGACATTACCCACAAATACTCCAGCAGTATCTGCATTGGCATTCACATTACCGGCGTTCCCACCTCCGCCTGTAGGACCAGTTTCTCCAGCATTCAAACCGGTTACGGGAATAGCATCAGCACTTTGACGATTCTCGATTCAGGGAGAAGCAGCAATATTTTCACCATGCGGTGTCCCGTTGTTTTCAGCCCGTGCGACCAACGGTTGAACCAGAGTCTGCAGCTGCTCTTGTCCTTTGGCGATGGTTTCCATGGTTTGCATGAGCATGGCCATCCTGTCACGCATTTCTTGCATTTCACTCTGCACGTTGTCCATGATCTTCTTGTGATTAGTTCTGGTAGAGTAACGGTGGACCCGCTTTTCTGCAATCCTGAAAATACCTGGATATATGGATGAAGAATGATAAGGAACATGGATCACAAACCTGTAATGCAATGTGATTTATGCAAACAACAATGCAAAAATGCTAACGTGCATGTGTGCGTTGGGGATATTTCCCCTCCAATTCCAGTGTCAAGGTAGCAAGACAAGAGAAACCATAAAGACAATATTTAGAAAAACCCTCATATATTGGAATAACAGTCTCGTCAAGGAGTTACACAACTATGTTCCATACAACTGATATGATAAAGGAGGATCCCAACCAACATGTCTGGCGGTGATCCCAACACATAAAATACAATAAAGAAGTCACGTGCGGGTACGATCGTAGAAATTCTCGAACAACTTCTTCGTCTCTGGGTGATCCGGTTGATAAATCAAGCCTTCTATCAACTGATCCCTTTTCTTGACCGTTCCTTGGATATCTCTGACAAAATCTTCCCAAGCCTTATCCTGGGCACCATCCTCAGGTTTGGGCCTCTTGGTGTCTGCTCTGCGCTGACAATCTTCCAGATTCTTCATGGCATCAATCAGTTTGTGTTCGGCCTCGTATCGACGGCATGCTTCTTCTTCACGCTCCTCAGTCTTCACTTTAACCTGTTCTCCCAACTGAGCAACCTGTATCTTTAGCTCTTCTTCCCGTTCTTTGCGTTTGGCCATAGTAAGGTCCCAATGCTCTCTGAATTTAGCTAACTTCGTGTAGGCCCTTTCCAGCTCTTGTTTCTTAGTAGCCAATACACTGCTAACTGAGTCTACATCTAACTCCAGACGCTTCTTGGTTTCAGTCAACTCCAATAGAGTAGTCTTCAGATGTTTCAAAGTTTCAGCCTGTTGCTTGGAAGAATATCCTGTTTCAATCTTTTCATGACGAAGCTGGGCATTCTCTTTCTCTAAAGCTTCTTTAGCCTTTGCTAACTCTTCTTTCTCTGCCATCAGCTGCTTGTATACCTGTATGTCTATAATGGTGGGCTCCTCCACCGGAGAAGGATACAATGGCTGAACTGCAGGATAAGGCATAAGGAATTTCGTAGCTCGTTCACGAATCCATTCCACATACGGACCAAGAACTCGAGTACCCCCTTTGCTAAATGAAGACTTTCCTCTCTTTTGCAGGTTCTTCCATGCTTTCTCAAGCTTGATCAACATCTCTTCCTCTATTGCCCCAGTGAGATACAGAGATTCCTGTATCTCCTCGAGCTTCGGCGCTTCCTGAGGTGCATATCCAAACTGCCTGATTAATAAGGAAGGGTTGTAATTGACACACCCTCTCCTTCCTATCAAAGGAACATTAGGGAATCCTTCGCATCTGTATATGACCTCAACTCCTAACACCTCCTCATTAACCCACACCACATTCTCAGAAGTCAACCCCATCAAGCGCTCAGGCCATCCTAAAGAATCAATAGAAGTGACGAAAGGCCCTGACTTCGGCATATGACTAGTAAACCACCTGCACAGTAGAGGTACACAGCAAGAGACATTCTTTCCTCGCCGTTTTTCATTTTTGTAGTGAGTGGAATGGTGAATGTCTCCCAGCAAGGTAGGAACTGGGTTCTTTGCAGCCAGAATATAGAAAGCATCTGCATCAACAAAATCAGGTTGGTTTGGAAACAATACAATGCCATAAACACACACAGCAAGGATGGCATCAAAAACAACCCAGCCACCCTTCTTAGCATACTCCTGAGCCTTCTCTACCAAAACACCCAATGGAACTCCCCATACATCTCCTTTTCTGATCATTTTCCCTGTCAGCTCAAACTCTCCTAAGTACAGAATAGCAGAAAGCTTAGCCAGATTAGGCTTAGCGTCCGTGTGATAGAAAGGCATCTGCTCGCGAATCGGTATATCCAAGAGTGCAGAATACTCCTCCAGGGTAGGAGCCAAGACAAAGTCAGGAAATACAAAACACCTGAGCTCAGCATCATAAAACTGCAACAGGGTGTAAACACCGCTGATCTCATAAGTCGAGGGTTGGTAAACATAAGTCAGGATCCTCCCATATGTCTTCCTGAAATCTCCCATCACTTTCTTCCCAGCAATAGTAATTAACTCTGACAATAGACTGATATCTGGAGACGGGAATCTGTAGGGTAACACTCTCTTCATGGCTTCCATGTCTGCTAGGAAACAACCACCGAAACTGGGAGGGAAAATATGTACCTGCAATACACACACGTTAGTTGGATGCAAATGGTAATGCAATAATGCAATATGATAAATGATGCAATCAATGAACACAGAGGCCATGCTGTAGCCTGAAGAGGAACATCTCTGTGATGTCAAGAACGGAAAACCACCACAGTCACCAGAACCTCATGACACTGACTATCATCCGACACCCAAAATACCAATACCCTGGTAAGAAATCCATCTGAACCTATGTCTCTGACGAGAAAACCATCTGATAATAGTATCAACCTCAGACAAGAAATCCATCTGATCCAAACAACACACCTGTTAACGAGCCAAGAAAAACCATCTGATAAATACTGAATCACGGTTTCTGGAGGCCAGTTTTCCTGCAATAACCCGATCCCTCTCACAGGTATGGACCTAATCCACGGACAAAGGTTCGGCATCCTATGCGGTCATCAGCGTCACAGACTTTCATGAGTGACGATACGATTCCTAGAAGGAGTGGCATCATCAAGTCACGAAGAGGCCTCACTTAGCCTACTTCCAATTGATCGGTCCCCAGAGTCGACAATCCTCACGTCTGGACTCCCCTCAGATCCTCAGGATCGGAAAGGAGCACCTCGGAGAGAACCTCGTCTGAGCGCAGATTTCGTAGGGAACTGTGTCTGCTCAGCAAACAGGTTCGTCTACTACTCTCCACAACTATGTCTAGGTGCATACTCAAGCCCAGGTCCGGCTTCTCGCTCATAGTAACCTCCCTCTCCCACAGCAATAATCACAATAATATAGTGCTGAAAGTAAATGCGGAAAGGTAAAGGTGCGGAAAAGTAAAGCACATATGTACAACACCCAACAGATAAACACCCAAGCGCTAGGACTGACTCGCGTAGGGGATGGGAAACGGTCCCAGCATAAGGGATGGGAAAAGTCCCTAGATGCTACATGTCCCCAGCAGAGTCGCCAGCTGTCGCTACTGCGAAAATTGGCGCCGGCTGGACAGAAGAGTCGCCACCTTTCGTTATTTATCCCTCAGAGCGGGAAAGGAAACGATCGGAAAAACCTGACGAAAAAAGGTAAGACAAGGTCATCACAACCATTGTCTGGGTTCGGGAGTCGGTTACGCAAGGGGAAGGTATTACCACCCCTTACGTCCGTCGTACTCGACGGGATCCACGCTTGGTGTTTATAAGGAGAAGGGTGTGTTTATCTATCTACGCTAGTGGTCAGTCTGAAAAGAAAAGAAAAGGACAGGACTCGACAGAACATACACTGTTCTGGGCCTACGTACTCCCTCGTGCAATGGGAAAGTCAGAGTCAACGTATTTCGACTACCTACGTCTAGATGGGGGGAAGGTTGCTCGCCAGGACGTCGCGTCCTGTGCCTACGTACTTCCACACGGCATGGAAGATCAGAGCAAACGTACTTCCACACGACACAAGCTGTTCAAGTGTTTTTTATGGGAAAATGCACCTTAACCAAGGGTTTTCACAGTCCAGGAGGACAAAAGGTTTTGATGTTTGTTCAAATCTTTTGACGGAAGAAATGAATTCACTTTTGTTTTATCCCTTATTAAGTGTTTTTCTGTTGTTTTGAGAAAGGAAAGAGACACCCTAAAACTATGGTTGAAAAGGGGAATCTACCTAATGTTATCATGCCTGGTTAACCAACCTAATGTCTATCATAACTCCTCCACAGCAGAGAAGTTAGAGCTCCTAAGGGATCATGGCAAAAGCACTAAACAGCAAACAGGAAACACTGCAAAGTAAATACATACTGGAAATATGCATGAATGCAACAACCAAACAAGCAAGGCACAAAGGCCACAAACCACCGAGGCAAGGGAGCCCAGCTCTACCAAATACCAACAAGCAAAGCCACTCAATAACAATCAAGCAGAAGGAGGACCACCTCAACTTCTCATGCACACAAGCAGGCTTATTTCTAAGATGCACCTATCTCAGAAATATCTATATGAACCCCTAAGTCTAATGCAGCACAGCACCACACAAGTCAATCAACACAAAGAGAAGGCTAACCAGCCTGGCAAACTCCTATCCAAAAGCATGAAACTACCCTGAGCAAGACCCTAAACAACCCTAAAACAAAACCCTAATCTACCTCTGAGCAAAATCCTAAGCAAAACCTTACACAAAACCCTAAGCAAGACCCTAAAGGGAGAACTCAATCCCATTCTTCAAGCTTCAAGACAAGCTTACCAAAGAAAGGGAGCTAAGTGAACAGGCCTATAGTGCCTTCCTCAGGAAAGTACTAGGAGGCTTCCACTTAGGAATCATATCCCATGTGGCTCAACAACTATGAACGGTTTACATTCCTCCTCAGGAGAAACTAAACTCACATGAAGGCTCCAACATCATTGGATACTTAAGAAATCCTACATGAACTAAGGGAACTAAGTGAACAGACCCATAGTGCCTTCCTCTGGAAAATACTAGGGGGCTTCCACTTAGGAATCATATCCCATGTGGCTCAACAACTGTGAACGGTTTACATTCCTCCTCAGGAGAAACTAAACTCACATGAAGGCTCCAACATCATTGGATACTTAAGAAAGCCTAGATGAACTACAGGAACTAAGTGAACAAACCCATAGTGCCTTCCTCTGGAAAATACTAGGGGGCTTCCACTTAGGAATCATATCCCATGTGGCTCAACAACTGTGAACGGTTTACATTCCTCCTCAGGAGAAACTAAACTCACATGAAGGCTCCAACATCATTGGATACTTAAGAGAAAGGTGAGAATAAAGAATGAAAGACACCCATAGTGCCTTCCTCAAGAAAGTACCATGAATTCCCCTCAAACTTCAGGATCTCAAACCTCACAGAAAGGGAGCAAGCTTCTAGACTAGGTCTTCAATCCATGCATCCATCTTCCAGAAGAAACCACAGACCCTCAAACCAAAAGAAACTATCTCTAAAGTTCAACCACAGTTGAACTTCAAAGTCAGAAGCCCTCAAGACTTCTCCTATTCTCAAGCTCAAGCAAAAATAACAGAACACTCTATAAAAATCTACCAAAAATCTAGGGGGAACCTACATGTCTCTATGATCCCAAGATCAAATCTCAAAGCCTAAGTCAACTTATAAGGCTACTAAACAATCCCTAACAAGTGAATGGTCAAGGGTTAACTAGCAAGTTATGAGGTCTCTACTCTCTAACCCTAAAACAACATCAATCAATTTCTAAAAAATCCACGAAAATCCTATGGGGAGCATGCATCAGTCTAGTACAACATACTAAAAAAGAAAAGCAAGATTCAATACCAAGTGAGAGAAATAAAATCAGCAAGGCAGCCACATCACAAATCAATATTCAAAACCAATTAAAATGCAAAAAATGCAATAAAAATGAAAATGCATGACCAAATTAATATTTTTGCATCATAAAATCCTAAATTGAACTATGAACCTATAGAAAAAAGAAGGGAATTAATTGGATAATCCTACTATTTTTTATGAATTATTTTCTAACATGAATGAAACAAAAGAAATTTAAAAAAAAAACAATAAAACAAGGGGGGTGCACTCAGCAAAATGCCCTAGTTGCTTCTCAGCATTGGGCCAAGAGGGGGGTGCGATCAGCACTTGTTGCAAAGGCCCAGGTAATTCATTCAGTTTTCACAGCCCAGGGGGGGCAACGAGTAAGGAGGGGGTAGCGATAGCAATTCATATTGTTTGGGCCCAGCCCAAACTCAAACCCTAACCCAATCAAACAACTAACAAAACCATCCCTCACCCCAAAAATTCGTTCACTGTTCACTCCCTAACCCTAATGCGCCGTTCCTCTCAAGCTCTCTCTCAAACTCCCTCTGAATCCTTCTCAAACTCTCATGAATCTTGAACGAAACCTACACCCTAATCAACTATCAAACACGAAAAATCTTCATCTCACACTCTCGGTTCAAAATCATCATGCTACCCTGACATTCGATCCAGCTAAACAACAAAGATAGGGCGAAGGAGTTAGAGAGAAAAACCTGGGTGGTGCTGTGAAGACGACGTCGTCTGAGGAGACTCTTGAAGATCCTAGATCTACTGATGAGCGAGAATGCCCTTTGAATTCCTGACGCAACGAGCTAGGAGCCTTCTGGAAAGACTGAAGGAGATTGGAGATTCGTTGAAGGCGGGAGGAGATATAGGAAGCTTTTTTCTGAGAACCTAGAAGATTCTGAAGGAAACGTTGAAGGTCTTGAAGATCTGGAGATGAAGCAAGAACGAGCGTAGATCTTGAAGCTCGCTGGAGAAATTGAAGACCTCAGAGCTTGAAGTTCTGGGGAAAAAACGAAGAGCAAACTGTTGAAGGTCGTTGCAAGAAGATGAAGGTCTTGCTCCGTTGGTTGAAGATTTCTTAAAAAGACGTTCGGAGATCTTGCTGGTTGAGTGATCAAAAGTATGATGGATCCGTTAGAGTTCTATGGAGATCCATCGTTTTTGTTGATGCGTGCATATTGAGGAGTCTGAGAGTTCTTGGTGAATCAGACAGACCTAGAAAACTATTCTGGATGAAGCTTGTTGAAGAACGCTCATGAAGATGGCGTGAACACGGTTGAAATTCCTCGAAGAAATCTGAAGAATGTTGTGTGGATCGTGAGCGTGATGAATAGAAGACGAAGATCGTTGCCGATTTCTAGAAAACGCGAAGAACACGGTGGAGATCTTGGAGGAGAAAGATGAAGTTCTTGAGAATCTGCAAATTTTGCAGATTCCGGCGAGATGAGCGGCGACCGGAGGTCGTTAGGGTGGCCGGAGACTGTTAGTCAAGGCAGTTGCATGGCCGGCGGCGGACTCTCCGGAGAGGTGGAGAGGGTGACAAGTGGCAGTGAGGGAGCGTGCATGTGCAACACGTGGGGGGGTTGTGTGTCAGTGAGAGAGAGATGGGAGAATGTGATGTGGTAGGTTGGTTCTGAGTGGAGTGAATTATGATGTGGCCTCCTCTTGTGCGTACACGTGGGATCTGTTTATATACGACACCTGGCGAATGGACCTTGGGCTTCTGAGATTTTTGGATAATTGGCCCATTAAATGAGACTGAAATGATGGATACTAAACATGATTAACGGACTAATGCAATTAATGAATGTTTAGAAGCTGCTACTAATTAAAACGAAAATTAATGGAGTCTAATGACTATTAAAACGAAAATGAATATTAAGAAAACTCAATTAAAACTAATGCTGATTAATGCTAAACAAAACGAAAATGATTGGAATTAAGGACTAATGAAAATTAAATGGACTAATTAAATGCTGATGGACTATTAACTAACTAATTAATACTGACATGATTAATTGGGAGTAATGAAGATTAATGGAAATTGGAAGATTAATAGACTAAACCGAAAATTAATAACCTAATTAATCTAGAAACTATTAAATTCTATAAAATCCTATATTAAAAATATATCTAAAAATCTATTAAATCCTATAATATCTATTAACTATTATTCTACTAATCTATTAAAATTCTATTAAAAAACTCTAGTAAAAGAAAATCATATTAAACTATTATCTAAGAATGACTTAATATCTAAAATATGTTTTAAACCTAAAATCTATTTAAAAACAATTTATAAATTCTAAAAAAAGATTTAAAACTATTAAAAATATTAAAAAAAATCTATTTAAATTCTAGAAAATCTATAAAACCTATTTAAAATCTACAAAAGGCTATTAAATCCTTAAAAATGCAAACAGAGGCAAATAACCAACATAAAAGAGAGCGCGAGACCAGATCGAAGCAACCAGTAAACCCGGATACCAAGAATCTCAAAAAATCACTGCATAAGCCGAAAACACCCAGGAAGCGCGTGACTTCCCAAAATAACCTCCGATTACCCGAACCGGTCTGAGACGTCCTATAGGTGAAAACCAGGCTGTAATTCTGACATCATCTGCCTGTTAAAAAAAGTAGTGCATGTGGTATGCAAATGCGAATGCAAACATGAGCCGAAACGTAAATCAGGAGCAGGAACCGGTTGGTCGAATTTTAGGGTGCAACACCAGCTCGTAGTATCTTCCGAGTCATGGCATGTCCGCCGGCATGCGTGCCAAAAGTAACCTCGTGGACCTCTTCCATAAGCAAGCTTGCTTCTTTTTCGTCCACACACCTGAGTAGCACCAGATCATGATTCCTTCTGTAAAGCACACCATCTGGGTTGAGGTAAAAGTTACCAAACAATCTCCTAAGAGTTTTCTTATCCTGGGTCGATGCCCCTGGCGGATACTCTTGGTTCTTAAGGAAATTCTGAATGTCATGGAACCACGGCTTACCATCGAAAGCTCCCTCAATGGCAAATATGAAAGTGGGCCTGTCGAGGCGTGCAATAACAATCCTTGGAGCTTCATTCTAAAAATTGACCTTGTACATTGAAGACAGCGTAGCCAAGGCGTCTGCCATTTGATTCTCTGCTCTTGGCGCATGGTGGAAGTCTATACGATCGAAAAATGGCAACAGTCTTCTTGCATAATCCTTGTAAGGAATCAGATTAGGCTGACGAGTTTCCCATTCTCCTTCGATTTGGTTAACAACTAGCGCTAAATCGCCATATACATCGAGATTCTTCATCCTCAGATCAATAGCTTCTTCCAGACCCATGATGCATGCTTCGTACTCGGCTTCATTGTTGGTGCAAGGAAAAGTTAATCTAGCAGTGAAAGGGATATGAGTTCCATGAGGAGTCGTGATAATTGCCCAAATTCCACTACCATATGAATTAACTGCGCCATCGAATATCATCTGCCATTGAGAACCTTTCTCCGGACCTTCAGTAGGTAATGGCTCATCACAATCTTTCACTTTGAGGAACATGATATCCTCGTCAGGAAATTCAAATCTCATTGGTTGGTAATCATCAATCGGCTGTTCAGCAAGGTATTCTGACAGAATACTCCCTTTAATGGCTTTCTGGGAAACGTACTGGATGTCGTACTTTGTCAGTACCATTTGCCATCTGGCAATCCTTCCTGAAAGCGCCTGCTTTTCAAAGACATATTTAATCGGATCCATCTTCGAAATTAGCATGGTTGTATGATTGAGCATGTACTGTCTTAAACGTTTGGCTGCCTAAGCGAGTGCGCAACATGTTTTTTCAAGCATTGAGTAACGGGACTCACAATTTGTGAACTTTTTACTTAGATAATAGATCACATGCTCTTTTCTCCCTGTCTCGTCATGTTGACCGGGAACACAACCCATACTATTCTCAAGAATCGTTAAATACATGATTAATGGTCTTCCAGCAACTGGGGGTATCAGTATCGGAGGCTCCTGCAAATACTCTTTTATTTTATCGAATGCTTTTTGACAATTTTCATTCCAGACAACCGCCTGATCTTTCTTTAGCAATTTGAACATCGGTTCACACGTGGTTGTTAGATGAGATATGAACCGAGCGATGTAGTTCAACCTCCCTAAGAAACCACGAACCTCTTTTTCAGTCTTCGGCGCTGGCATTTCTTGAATAGCTCTTATTTTTGTAGGATCTACCTCGATTCCTTTTCTACTGATGATAAACCGCAATAACTTTTCGGACCGAACTCCAAAAGTGCACTTATTTGGATTCAACCTTAATTTGAACTTCCTCAACCTCTCAAACAGCTTCAATAAGTTAACCAGATGTTCTTCCTCTGTTTGGGACTTTGCAATCATGTCATCAACATAGACCTTGATCTCATGATGAATCATATCATGAAACAAAGTCACCATTGCCCGCTGGTAAGTTGCCCCTACGTTTTTCAACCCAAACGGCATCACCTTATAACAAAACTTTCCCCACGGTGTAATGAATGTTGTTTTCTCCATGTCTTCCGGTGCCATTTTTATCTGATTATAACCGGAGAAGCCATCCATGAAGGAAAACACCGAAAATTGAGCTGTATTGTCGACCAATACGTCAGTGTGAGGGAGCGGGAAATCATCCTTTGGGTTCGCCTTATTCAAATCTCTATAATAAACGCACATCCGCACCTTACCGTCCTTCTTTGGTACCGGCACGATGTTGGCGACCCACGGAGGGTAAGTTCTCACGGCTAAAAATCCTGCATCCAACTGCTTTTGGACTTCTTCTTTGATTTTTACCGTCATGTCTGGTCTTGTCCTTTTAAGCTTCTGCTTGACTGGCGGACATTCTTCCCAAAGTGGTAGGTGATGAACCACAATGTCAGTATTAAGCCCGGGCATATCTTCGTAAGACCAAGCAAAGATGTCACTATACTCTCGAAGCATCTCTATCAGCCTTTGCTTGATGTCATCTTGCAATGCAGCCTCTATTCTGACATTTCTGACAACCTCTTCAGAACCCAAATTGACGACCTCAATCTCTTCTTGATGAGGCAGAATGATCTTCTCTTCTTGTCTCAAGAGTCTAGCTAGCTCTTCGGGCAAGTCTTCATCCTCATCAATCTCTTCTTCAACTTGAAATACTGGGTTATCAAAGTCGAAGCGAGTCATAGAAGATTCTTGATCGGTGTCATCTGCAATGATGTGAGTCCTGCAATGAAAATGGTTAAGTGCTTCAAATGATATGCAAACAAACACATTGCCATTTTATTGTTAAAAACAAAAATAAGAAAAACAAAGATCACAAAATTTGAATGGAAAAACGCCCTTTGATTAATAGATGAAATAGTGTTCAAATATAAACAAACAAGCCCTGAAATAACAAACTGCTATGCTCCGGGTAGAACATAAGGTTGTACAATAATTGAAAAAAAACAAAGCATTACTGTTCATTGGTCACTTGGACAAATTCCTCAATGGACCAGTTGCATAGACGCTGTCCTGGAATGCATGGCTTGATCCAGGCATCCATATCACAGTCACTGTCTCCAGCTTCATCATCAGAAATGGCATTGATCTGCTCAAAGAAGACACCCCCACTAGTAAACCTGATCAGCCCCTTGAACTTCGGCGTGCTTTGTGAAGACGATGGGCGGTACCTCAGACCGAACTTGTCTTGCTTTTGAGGTATATCTATCACCTGCCCCCAGCCTTGGGCTGAACCAGCTTGCACCACAGCCTGCGCTTCTTTGAAAGAAGACATAACCACCTCAGGCTCTTTTCTCACCACTGGAGACTTCTCTTTCAACTGAGCGGTTTCAAAAGCTTGACACAGGGTCTCATGAATTTCCCCATCTACCTCGACATACTTGAAAGAAGACAGGTGGCTAACCATTATGTCCTCTTCTCCACACACTATCACAACACTGCCACCAACCATATATTTCAACTTCTGATGCAAAGTT
The DNA here is from genome assembly GCA_963859935.3 of Lathyrus sativus. Taxonomy (NCBI): domain Eukaryota; kingdom Viridiplantae; phylum Streptophyta; class Magnoliopsida; order Fabales; family Fabaceae; genus Lathyrus; species Lathyrus sativus. The sequence continues at coordinate 293,144,949 of OZ012741.1, forward strand.
AATGTAACAACCCTAGCTGAGTGGATCCATGGTCTGCCCAACAAACAACTATAAGCAGGCTGAATGTCCATGATATAAAATACAGCGTCAAAAACTTCTGGGCCCACTTGGATAGGCAAAGTCAGCTCACCAAAGACAGACCTCTGGGTACCGTCGAAAGTACGCACAACCAAGTCACTTGGTGTACAGGTAATGCCCCAAGTATCTAGCTTCATGAGTGCCTTCTTTGGCAGCACATTCAAAGATGACCCTGTGCCAGATGACCCTGTGTAAACAAGGATATGGGACATAACCACTCCTCTATATTCAACAGAAATGTGCAGCGCACAATTGTGGTTTTTGCCCCTTGGCGTTAAGTCTAAATCTGTAAATCCAAGATCGTTTCCCGCGTTTACATGCCCAACAACCCCTTCAAGTTGATTCACTGATATTTCTTGAGGCACGAAAGCGGTACTCAACACTTCCATCAACACATTCCTGTGCGCTTCAGAACTCAACAACAGTGATAATATTGAAATTTTGGAAGGTGTCTGCTGTAAGTGTTTGACTATCTTGTAGTCGCTTTTTCGTATCAGCCTCATGACTTCCTCCACATCATTTTCCAAAGATTCCCTCTCGCCAGACTGAGAAGTTTCTTCTATTACCATCTTACCTTTCCCTTTATCTGCTTTTTCAGCCACCACTTCGGGCGATGAAAAGATCCTGCCGCTTTGGGTGATCGCTCCTGCTCCCACAACATTTTCTGCTGACTCAACAGGAAAACTCTTCAAGTCTACTTTCTGACCGTTATAATACACCTCAGCTTCGTAGTTCCACGGAATAGCTTTGGTGCTTTCATATGGCACAGGTCCCGCTTTGGTGATAGTGATTGTTGGTGGCCTAGGAGGCGCTGAGATAGTTATAGTCTTATATGGGATCGAGATCGTAGCGATCTCATCCCTCTCGTTATCTACTACCTCAACAGGTTTCTTTTCTGCGGTCCTTTGAAACTGCAACGTCCCCTCATCTATCATTCCTTGGATGCACCTTCTCAAATCAACGCATCCCTCAGGATGACTTAAACAATCCACACAATCCTCATTGCAGCCTGGGAATACACCCCCTTCCAGCAATTTGTCTTTCACAAACTTCAATGGTGTTTTCAACTCATTCACATCCATTATCAAGTCTAAATTCTCCTCCACCAAAATAGCACCAACCCTAGCCGGCCCATGGTTTGGCATAGGATTTTGCACAACGTTAGGTGTATCATGAGAAAAATTTATTGCTTTGCTGTCAATGAATCTTGCAGCTTATGTTTAAAAGCCTTGCAATCGTCAATAGAGTGACCAGGCGCCCTAGAGTGAAACTCGCAATGAGCATTTACGTCATAGCCGGGTGGGGGAGGACCTGTCAAAGGAGCTAGAGTCCTTTTCTGAATCAATTGTAGCTGTAATAAAGTTTGAAGCACTTGAGAGTATGGCATCGGTGGTGTGTCAAATACCCTATTCGTCCTGGCCCTATCAGGAAATCTCCTATAACCTTGTTGATTTTGTTGCGGTGGCTGATACTGTCTTTGTTGTTGTTGTTGTTGTTGTGGTACAGGAATAGTAACACTGGCAACTTGCTGTTGGCGATATTGGTTCTGTGGCTGACCCCTACCTCTTCCTCCAGAACTCGTTACTGAGTTAGCGTCACCTTCATGCTTCTTGTTCCTAAATACTTTCTTCCCTCCTCCTCCAGCTGAGGGTACTTCGCCCGCCTGAATCTTTCCGAGCTTGATGCCGTTTTCCACCCTTTCACCAGTGATTATCAAGTCTAAAAAACTTCCCGACATTACTGCTAATCAGTTTTTCATAGTACACTCCCGGTAAAGTAGCAACAAACATGTCAATGAGCTCACGCTCTACCATGGGAGGCTGCACTCTAGCAGGAAGCTCTCGCCACCTCTGGGCGTATTCTTTAAAGCATTCATTATTCTTTTGGGAAAGATTCTGCAGCTGGACTCTATTTGGAGCAAGGTCATTGTTGTACTGATAGTGCCTTACAAAAGCTTCAGCTAGGTCTTTCCAGCTGCGGACGTTAGTGGGCTCCAGCCCCATGTACCACTCCAAAGAAGGACCAGACAAGTTGTCCTGGAAGAAGTGCATCAAGAGTTTTTCATCATCCGAGTATGCGGACATCTTTCTATAGTACAAGCGCAGGTGAACCCTTGGGCAAGTGGTGCCTTTGTACTTATCAAAGTCAGGCACTTTGAATTTGTGAGGCACCTTTAGATCAGGAATCAAGCCCAAATTGGCCATATCTAAACCCATGAAATTCTGGTTTGCGTAGCTTTTCATCTTGTCTTCTAAAAGCTTAAATCTTCTGCTCGCTTCAGCTGACATTTCAGGCCTGACATCTCTCATTGAGAAAACATCCCCTTGTTAATCCTCAAACTGAGGATTACGCAGATTTCCATGAATAGCACAATCAGCTCCATGGTCATAAAAACCATCATTGTTACCAGCATAATCGCCTTATCCAGCACCAATACCAATATTTCCCATGTTTCCGAAGACATTTCCAATCCCTCGAATATTATCATCATTACCATTTCCTACGGCATTCCCAACATTACCAGTCCCTCCAGCATTAGGGATAGGTACAGAGGTGTTAATTCGGGGAGTCTCAATGTGTGTGTGTGTGTGTGTGGGGGGGGGGGGGGGGGTTAGCAGCAATCCCACCGTGTAACACACCATCACTATCAACTCGCGCAATCAAAGGTTGCACTAAAGTCTGAAGTTGCGCCTGGCCACTAGCAACCCCTTGCGTGACCTCCATCAACTGTGCCATCCGATCTCTCATCTCTTGCTTTTCTGCCTGCATCTGATCCATTAGTCTTTTCTGGTTTCTTCTGGTACCATACCGGTGAGTTATTGGATCTACAATCCTGAAACACACTAGTGGAGCACAATAAACAAGATAAGGTTAACATTTCCGATGCACCTGCAAATGCGAGAAACAGGCTAAAATGCAGACATGTATTTATGCAACAGGGAAATTTCCCCCTCGATTCTAGTTTCCAGGAAAAACAGAACAATGGAGAATCCTATGGACAAGTGTTGCACCCTAAAATTTGCCCAACCTTATTCATTTGGTTTATGTTTCAATATCATTAGCATTTGCATATAGAGTCATGTACATAGACTAATCATCTGCATAGCATAAGCATAGCAAGTCATTCAACAGGGGATCAAGCATTATTCTCATCTCTAGAGGCCTATCCAGAGGTTATTATCCTAATTCAATCTCATTCAAGTCATCAGAAAAGAATTTGAAAGCAGAGAGGTCAGTGGATCAAACTTTGAGTCTATCTCCTATCTGAGGGTATCTGTGGGTCAACCAAAGAAATTATGAGCTATGGGCTGAGCATGGGGAGTATATAGACATCTTGGGGGACTTAGAAAGTCATTTGGAGAAGAAAACAAGTGGTTGATGTAATCACAAGAATTGCAGTTGAAGACAGTCAACTAGGGTTTCCTCTGGGTCAACCCTGGGTCAACCCTAGGTCAAAGGATTGTTGGAAAGGCAGTTAAGGGCTATTGAAGAGGTGTGGGGTTCATCATTTGACATGGAGAATAAGGATATGTTGTTGTGCTAAGAAGAATTCAAGAGAAATCAAGGAGAAGAGGAGTTTCTAAATTAGGGTTTCTATGTAAAATCCCCTAGTTTAGGTCAAATTTCCAAGCAAAATAAGTCAAAATGCAAGCTTCAAATGGCTTCTTGGCCAACATGGAACTTGTAGAGGATCTCAAGACCTTTAATTTGAGTGGTGGAAGACATCAAGGAAATTTATAGAACTCAAGTTATGGTCCTTGCAAGTTACAGGTCATCTGAGGTATCTGAAATTTTGTCTGTGAAAGTGACTTAACTTCCAAGCAATTTTTACCCCTCAAGGAGATTTCAAATGGATTTCTGGTCAACATAAGAATTGTTCCTTATTGTCTTAGATTTCTAGAATGTTATAGTATGCCTTCATATGATGTGTGGAACTCAACTTATGGTCTTGGCAAGCAAAGGGTATTTTGGTCATTTGTGAATTACAGGTCATTTTAACCTATGTCCAAAACTCATACAAGGAGGCCTCAAATGGAAAAACTTACAACATCAAACTTGCTCCAAATGACATTTTGAGTCCAGAAAAGTGACCATGAGAGATTGGAAAAGTTCATAGCACAAGGTTTCAAAATTGTTGAATTTAATGAAGAAAAATGGCTTAAAAAATGAGATTTTTCATATCTTGGCCAAATGATGCAAAATTATAGGTCATTTTGAATGGAAAGGGCATTTTAAAGACATTGGATAAAGTGGAATTTTGAGTTTAGTTCATAATTTGATAGTTATCCATGGTTGCTTGAATTGAAAGTTACATAATCAACATCCAAGGGAATTTGCACAAGGGAAACTTCTCCAAGCTTCTAGGAAGTTCTAATCCCATCTATATGTTCATACAAGTTGGTTCATGCAAGGGTTGGTGTTCCCATTTGCTCAAAGATCCCAAGTTTTCCACATTTTCCCATTCTTGCATAAGCTTCTCAAACTCCCTCAATTTCCCACCAATCCTCACTATTCTTGATTGAGTCTTCACCATCATCATACAAGGATCAGAATCCACACCTTCATTTGTAAAATTGAGGAAGGAATTGTACCATTCACCATTATCATTCAAGAAGCATGAACTTTGGAAGTGAGTGATTCAAGGCTTTAGAACCACACTTGTTGCGTACAGAAGCAATCATCAAGCCTCTTGATCACTTTCCTTTCATCACAAGCAGTTGATTTGAAGATCTCAGCACCTGTATCAAGGAATTACACCAGGTTTGTTTTCTCTTCGTATGGCATGAATTAGTTAGAATTTTAGGGTTTTGATAGGTTAGAACGGTTAAGGTAGGGTAGAGGATTGTTTTGGATGAATTTGAGGAGGTTTCATGAAGTTTGAGCATGATGTGTTAATTCTGTTGAGGTTCATAACTCTTGGATTAAGGCACGAAAATATGATTGGAGTAGAATGCTATGATCAGGGTGAAGTGCAGATCAGTTTAGGATGAGTTTCGTGGAGAATTGGAGAGGTTCGATATCAGACACTAATGGTGGTTTCCATCTGTTACCTTCTTCGAATTGGCTGATTGTTTGAGTTTTAAGGTAAACTAAGGACATAGACTTGTAGAGGGAAAGAAATGGATGAATTTTGTTTTTTACATCGTGTGTTTTCATGGCGTGTGGAGGGAGAACAGAGGGAGAGAAGATCATGCATGGTTAGGGTTTTCTGAAACCCTAGGAGAGCTCAAGGTAGAAGACAATGGCTAGACCACACGATCCCAGCTTGACCTTTGACTAGAATTCCCATCCAACGGTCCACGTGCACTCTGAGAAACGGAGGGAAATTTTAAAAGATGAAACGCACCGTTTCATTTAAGTAGGGGAATTGGGCTCTGATGACTATTGGCACCCCCACGCGCGCGAAGCCAAAATGTTTGAACTGGATTTCCTTACTTTTCTCACCCCCTCCCTTATTCATTTATATTTTCTTTTTATTTTCTTTTCATTTTTCATTCATTTTTGAAAATTCATAACAAATTAGAAATTGCATATTTTTAATTCATTCTTTTTGCATTATTTTCTTTAAAGAGTCTAGAAAATTATAAAAAATAAAAATGGCATTTTATTTTTTATTTGATATTTTTCCCATATTTTTCAAATAAATAGCATTCTAAATAGTTTCATTTCATGCATGATTTTGTTATTTTTTGTTCTATTAAATGCTTCAATATTTTTTGTCCATTCTTTTTAGGTTGTTTAGTTTAGACATTAAACTTGTAGATTCAATTTAGTTCCCATTTTTAGAAATTAATTTTAGGTGCTTAGTGTAGGTGTGAATAACATGAACAAACTAGGGTTTTTAGGTGATGACTTAGGAGAATAGATTCTTTTCCCCTAGGACTTAGGGTTTGACTAGTTTAGTTATGGGGCTATAGGGGCTATGGGTAGTTATTAGATCCCTTAGAGAAAAAGTCAGGACTCCCCTACTGCTATTAATGTACTGTATATCTGATTGACCGGTGTGGTGTGCCCTCTGGGGATTATTGATTTGTCTGTGTGGGTATTGGGATTGTCTGGGATTTGAGAAAGCTGAAGATTTGTAAAGATGAAGCCACTGGAGATCCAGAGATTGAAGATCAACTTCCAGAGTTGAAGAGGAGATTTTTGCTAGCAGATGCTGAGGAGACTAGGGTTTAGGAGCTAGGCAGAGCTCAAGATTAGAAAGCTTGTTTCTCAAACATGGATTGCTTTGTCTGCATCCATTCTTCTCTGTGATTCAGAGTCTCTCTAAGACACTCACCCCCTTCCTTTGGAAGGCTTGGTGATAGTGTCTAAGAGATAGAACTCTTGAGAGAAAATGTCTTTTGTGTTAGAAGCAGTCTGTTCACCACCCTTGGTAGTCAACTGATTGCTTAACACCCAATCCACTCTTGTGACTGATCCCTCATCCTGGAGGTTTGAGCTTGAAGAAAAGCCCTTGCAGATAGAAGACTGATGATCAAAGCCCTTGCCTGAAGGCCATGAAGATGGAGACTGATGCTTGTTGAAGCCTGTAGCTGATTGGAGATTACTTGAAACCAGATGTTGATTCAGAGCTGCTGATGTTGTTTCTTTTGCTGTTGTATTTCATTGCTGATGTATTGTTTGGATTTCCTGGTTGTATTGTTTGTTGTTTACCCTGTTGGGTTGAAAGTGAAGCCTGTTCACTTTCGCCTATTGTTTTCTAGGTTCGAGGTTGAGTAGGACTCCCTTGCCTCGCTTGTACTGTTGCATCCATGCATTTTACCGCTTTATTATATCTGGTTTTGTTTCTGTTTCTGCCTATCCCTTAGGATCTCTGTTTTTCTCTGTGCAAGAGAGGAGCATGATAGACACTAGGTCTTAACCCATGCATGATAACATTAGGTTAGTTTGTTTCCCTTCGCAACCGTAGGTTAGAGTTCTGTCTCTTCTTCCTCAAAACAAACAGAAAAACACCATAAAGATTTCAAACACAATAAAAGACACTTCTTCCGTAAAAGAATGTGAACTCATCAAGACGTCATTTTTGCCCGCCGGGACTGTTAATCAAGAAAACCTTTTTCAGAAGGAATAAAACCAACCAAGACAAGCTTGTGTCGTACGTGGCCCGAACTACGTTTGCTCTGATCTTTCATGCCGTGTGAAAGTACGTAGGCATAGGATGCGATATCCTAGCGAGCAACCTTCCCCTCCTTTCCCGTAGGTAGGCGAACTACGTTGACTCTGATTTCTCGTTCCAGGAGAGAATACGTAGGCATAAAGTGCGATACTTTGCCGAGTCATTTTATTTTCATTCTCTTTTCTTTTTAACCCCTGACCTTTAGAGTAGATAGAATAACAATCCATACCCGAAAACAAGCGTGGATCCCGTCGAGTACGACGGACGTGAGGGGTGCTAATACCTTCCCCTTGCGTAACCGACTCCCGAACCCAGGTTTTGGTTGCGACGACCATACCTTTCCCGTGTTGTGCGAGGTTTACTCTGAGCGTTTCCTTTCCCTCCCGTGGGATAAATAACGCACGGTGGCGACTCTTCTGTTCAGCCGGCGCCGATTTTCGCAGTAGCGACAGCTGGCGACTCTGCTGGGGATCCAACGTCCCCTGGCTGCTAAGGACTGCGATAGTTCTTAGGCATTTGGGATCCAACGTCCCTTGAGAGAGTCAATCCTAACGCTTGTTTTCCCGTCAAGGATTTTGTATGGAGTTATTTTATATTTCTAACCTTGTATTTTCAGCTTTATATATTGATTATTGCTGCTGTATCTGGGGTGTGACGGGTGTTCTGATATTGAGAGATAAGCCGGACCTGGGCTTGAGTGCACCTAGAATTAGAGTAGAAATTATTGGGCGCCCGCTTGCTTTGCTTGCTTCGGTGTCCCATGAAATCTACACTCAGACGAGGTTCCTCTGGTTGGCCTCCTGCCCCTTCCTTTGGTTGGCGTGGGTTGCTGGTTAGTTGGATTGTCGACTCTGGGGACCGATCATTTGGAAGTTGGCTAAGTGAGGCCTCTTCAGGAATTTATGATGCCACTCCTTCTGGGAATCGTATCATCAACCCTGAAAGTCTGTGACGCCGACGACCGCATAGGATGCCGTACCTTGTGCCAGTTATAGGGCCACCCACCTGTGAGGGGATTCAGGGTTATGCAGGTAACTAGACCTTCAGACCACCGGTTTGTTGATCAGGATCTTGGATATTTATGGAGGGTTCTAAGGTCTGTCAGAGACCAGTTGGTGTGTTCCGAGGTCTGTCAGAGACTATTTGGAGATGTGTTCTGAGGTCTGTCAGAGACCAGTGGGGGATATGATCTGAGGTCTGCCAGAGACCATTCAGGTTATGATTATGGGGTCTATCAGAGACCAATATTGGAGCTTTGTTTGAGGTATATCTGAGACCAGGGCTTGAGGACTTCTGGATGGTCTATCTGAGACCTTTCTTGATTGGGTTCAGGCTATTCAGCTACAGCTTTGGTCCCTGTTGCATGTTACTTGCATTGCATCACTGCATATCCATTACCATTTGCATTTCACTAACGTGTGTCTGTGCTGCAGGCGCATTTGCATTTCCCTAGTTCTAGTACCCAGACTTCTGAGTGTTTGATCATGACTAGCTTAAGGAGAACGGTTGCTTACAAATTGCCTACGCCTGATATTGTTCCTCTACTTGGGTTGATCTCTCTTGCTGATGAGGGTGTTCGTAGGAGCTTCCGGATGAGCTATGGTAGACTACTGAGATTGGTGTGCAAACCTACAGAGGTAGAGTTAGATGGGCTGTATGCTTTGATGCAATTCTACGACCCTGCTTTGAGGTGCTTTACGTTCTTTGACTTTATTATGGGACCAACCCTGGAGGAATACGCTGAGTATGTTGAGCTGCCCGTGCAGAACCAGGTTCCATTCATTCATTATGACGCCAAGCCCAAGCCGGAGGATTTGGCAAAAGCCTTGCATATTGATGCTTCTGAACTTGTGACTACTGTTTCCCGTGGAGTTCCAGGCTTCTCACTCCAATTCTTAGTTGGTAAAGCCCAAGAGTATGCCAAGAGCGGGTGCTGGGTTGCTTTCAATGCTGTGTTGGCCTTGTGCATTTATGGCATAGTATTGTTCCCCAATATACCGGATTTTGTGGACTTCGACGCCTTCTACTTGTTTGCCGCTGGTAATCCTGTACCTACCTTACTCGGAGATCTCTACCACTCACTGCATTACAAGAATGAGAAGGGAAGAGGGAAGAATGTTCATCTGTGTGTACCCTTGTTGAGTAGGTGGTTTGAGAGTCACCTTCCTAAGAGAAGATCTGTTGCAGAGACTACAGTCCCAGCTGGTTGGCCAGAGCGCCTGATGAGGCTATCGTCGGAAGATATGGAGTGGTTTGATCGAGACCTGTTGGGATCTGAGCTCATCTTCAGTTGTTCTGGGTACCCTAATATGCCGTTGATAGGAAGAAAAGGGTGTATCAATTACAACCCTTCTCTATTCATTCGCCAGTTCGGATATGCACTGAAGAATCCACCTCAGGAGGAAGAAGTACAGGAATCTCTGTACTTCACAGGGGATTTGAAGGGAGAATTGCTAGCTGAGTTGCAACACGCGTGGACACGTATTAACCGCAAAGGGAAGCCACTGTTAGGTAAGAACGATTGCCAGGCTTATGCACCTTACAGGGTTTGGATCCAGGAAAGAGCAAGTCAGTTATTAATGCCATTTCCAGCTGCACCCGTCATTGTTCCTATTCCGGCAGAAGAGCCAACTACTGTTTCTCGGGAAGCCTACGAGCAGGTTGTGAGAGAAAAGGAAGCCTTGTTGAAGATCAACGAAGGGTTAGAGCAGGAGCTAGCTCAGGTACGCAGTGAGAAAAACAAGGCCGTATATGCTTTCCAACAACAGATCGAGCTGTTAAACAGGTTAGGGGCTGAGTTGACCGAGGAAAAGAAGAAGCGCGAACGTCTGGGGCAAGAGTTCAGAAGTTCCCACGACATGCTTGAATCCAAGAAAAAGGCGCTTGACATCGCCCACCGAGAGATCTCTTCTTGTAATAAGACTTGGAACGCTACACTCACCAACAACAAGAAGAGGGAAGATAAGCTAAAGCAGCAAATCTCCGACCTCGAAGAGAAGTTGAGGTCTAGCATCAAGAAGTGTGAGGAAGAAGTGATGACCCGGTATAGTGTCCAGCATGCACTGAACAAGGCAATCAAATGCAGAGATGAAGCGGTGTCCCAAAAGCAAAAACTAGAAGATTGCTTCGGGGAAGCAACATGGGAAGAAACTGCTGAAGACGTGCGCCGTGTTCTTCAGAAGAGAAACCAACTTGTTGAAGGGCTGCTTGATCGACCAAGTCATCCAGAGACCAAGAAGTTGATAGAAGAGTACCAGACTTTTGGGAGGATTTGATCATTTCATGTAGTAACTTGTATGCTTTATTTGCATAGTGCTTACCATCACCAGGATTGTTGGTTGAGGTCATGCCTTTTTGTTGTACTCGGTGACGTTGTATTCTGGTTTTCTCAGCAATATATGAGGCTTTCTATGATTCAGCTCCGATATTCCTATTGTCAGCACTGTCACTGCACTGGCACCTTCACACTAGAACTGGGGGAATGAACTTCCCTAATGCACAGACACATTGCATTGCATTCATATTCATATTGCATTACAGGTAATCTTTGAATAGTGTCTTATTTCCTGCTCTGTACCAGGTACTTTCCAGGATTGCAGATCAACACCCGCACCGCTATTCTACCCGCACCAACTGTCGAAGAATCATGGATCAAATGCAGAACGAGATGCAAGATGTGCGCGAGAAGCTCGCTCTCTTCATGCAGACCATGGAAGCTATTGCAAAGGGTCAGGAGAATTTGCAGGCCATGGTCCAGCCTCTGTTGGCCCGAAATGCTGGTCACGGTAATGAAGATCATCAGTCGGTACGGGTCGATACTGTTCAGGGAGACGGCACTCCCACGCCAGTGGCTCACCCTGTAGTCAATATACCTGCTGCTAATGTCAACAACGCTACCGCTGCTGTGAATGGTAACGTCGGAGTTGGGAATGATACTGCTGTCCATAACGTTGGGCTGGGTGACGTCAACTTGGGTGACAATATGGGAGACAACGGCTTTGTCAATACTGGATTCGGATTCAACGATCAGGGATTCGATAACGCTGGGAAATATGGCCTTAATGCTCAAGGCTTTGGGCAGGATGGTTATGGTGTGACCAATCAGGGTTACGGAGGCTTTGGAAATGGAAACGGCGCGGGATTTATGGCTTTTGGTCCTGCTGGAGGAGTTCAAGGGTACGGCAACAGAGGCCGAGGTCCGGGCATGAATCAGATCAGAGCTGGACGTAATAATGGATATGATGGGTATGGGGCTGGAAATGGTATGTGGCAAGAAGATCAGCAGGAGGACGCTTTCTCCGGAGGAGGTTTCGAAGGGCCGATGGATGACTCCCAGAAGATCAGAATGCTAGAAGAGCAGATGAGGGGGGTCCTGAACCAAAGTGTTGTGGGCTTAGACATGGCAACAATGGGCTTGGTACCTGGCTTGAGGGTGCCAATCAAATTCAAAGCTCCTGCGTTCGATAAGTATAAAGGGGACACGTGTCCGAAAGTGCATGTACGAGCTTATTACAGAAAGATGTCTGCATACTCAACTGATGAAAGAATGCTAATGCATTTCTTTCAAGATAGTCTGTCGGGTCCTTCCCTAGAGTGGTATATGGGGTTGGAGCCAACCAATATCAAGACATGGAAGCAATTGGCGGAGGCGTTTGTAGCTCACTACAAGTATAACAGCGATTTGGCGCCCAATCGGGTCCAATTGGCCGGGCTGTCTCAGAAGAAGGGGGAGAGCTTTAAAGAGTACGCGCAAAGGTGGCGCGATATGGCTGCCAGGGTCCGTCCTCCCGTAGAAGACAAGGAAATGAATGACATGTTCGTCGGCACATTCACAGGCTTGTTTCATGATATGCTGTTTCATACATCCCTGGCCAGTTTTTCAGACCTAATTTTGATGGGAGAAAAGATTGAACGTAACATTAAGCAAGGAAAATTCCAGGTTGAGGAATCGACTGCATCTGGCAGTAATAGGAAGGCTTTTGGTGGGCGCCGTCAGGGCGAGGCAAGCGCAGTATTTGGAGGCCGAGGCCGAGGCCGAGGCAGGGGACGAAACCAATATCGTCAGCCGCAGCAGGTGGCGAGTGTTACTATCCCGTATCAACAACAATCGCTTCAACAACAACAACCGTCTCAGCAGCAGCCAATGCAGCAGCAGCAACCTCAGCAGGGGGCACAGCAGGCTCAGCGAAGATTCCAGGGTGTGTTGCACCCCAAAATTTGACCAACAATTATTTATCCATCTAGTGTTTGAGTGTTGATACTTTCATCAGAAAGTTCAAGAGATCCTCAGAGGAGTGGGTTGAAACCAGGGTTGTGTGCTTCATAGCTTGAGAGTTGTGGGTGCTCCTCAGATGATTCTGAGACTTGGAGAATGAACTTTATGTTTTGAGAAAGCCTATGAGATGTCTTGATAGCCATCATGAAGCCCAGAGAAGTCCTTGTGCAAGAATTCAGAGGATTCAACCATGAATGATAGAATTAGGGTTTTGACTGAGTCAACCCTAGATCAGCTGAAGATTTGGAGAAGGTTGAGACCCAATCCAAGGGCCATGAGATCATGGGATGATGTATAGAGATGTTATAAGGATGATTCCTAGACCAACTCATCATGATTGAAGAGTTTGAGAAGTTTTGAGTTAGGGTTTCTGAGGATTGTCAGTGGAAAAACCCTAATTTGACCCCTATCTTCCAGGCAGTTTTAGCTCTAGATGTGATTGATATCTCATCTTCCCCATAACATGAATGTTGTAGAGCTTGTTCTAAGCTTTAATATGAGTGGTGGAAGTCCTTGATAAGAGTTGCAGAGCTCAAGTTATGGTTTTGACAAATTACAGGTCAGTAGAGGTATGTGAATCTGGGTCCTTGAAAGTCACCCAACTTGCAGACAACTTTTTCCCTATTAGGATGATTCCTATGATCTCTTGGTCAACATGAATGTTGGAGGGCATCTTCTTAGCTTTAATTTGAGTGGTAGAAGTCCTTGATAGTATTTATGGAACTCAACTTATGGTTTGAACAAGACAGGGGTATTTTGGTCATTTGTCAATTATAGGTCATTTTAGCCAATGCCTAAAACTCCTATTTCCAAGCCTCAAATGGAAAAACTCAAAACATGAAAGTTGTTCAAAATGTGATTTTAGGTCTAGAAAGAAGGTCACAAATTGTTGGAAAAGCTCATAGCATGAAGTTACATGATTGGTCAAAAATGAACTAAAAATGGCATATAAGTTTGAAAAGTTGAATTTGAAAATTGGTTTGGAGGATCTAGGAATCCAAAATAGGTCATCCAATATATCATTTTGATTGGAAACATCATTTTGAGAACTTTGGTTCAAATAGATTTTTCATTTGAGGTCTAAAAAAGGGACTTTCTTTGTAAATCTATTACTTGCATTATAAGGCAATGTTGAAAAACCTTACACAAGCCAAATGTAAGGGCTGATTTCCTTCATACACACTTAATATCTCATGTAAAGACATATTCAAGGGATTTTGGCAAGGTATGAAAGAAGATATCATGATATTTCAAGTTCTCATGTGGTGATATTTTCAATACTTTCTAGAAAGATCTAGATGATTCTAGCCCCTTCCATCACTTGCTATTTAAAGAGTGAAGCACAAGGAGGAAAAGGTTGGTGATAGCAAGAGGATTCAGAGGGGAGAGAAAGAGAGAAGAAGCCATTGAAGAGGTTTCTTCAAAGTGAAGCAATTCTGATTTTCTTCCATTGTAGATCTTCCCCTTCATCACAAGTGCAAACAGAAGGCTATTGATCATCCAAGGACCATTTGGAGGAAGTTTCAAGGCCTGAAAGCAACCACACGAGTCTCCACCATAACCTCTTGACAGGTTTTTTCTCTTCTCTCTTTCACTGTAATTATGCATAGATAGATCGCATGTTAGGTTTAGAATGGCTAGGCTAGACTAGGTGATGAAATTCTGAAGGTTAGAGCCAATTCCATGAAGTTTGATAGCAGGTGCAAGAACCTGTTGTGATCAAGAACAAGCTGGTTTAGTGGTTTTAGAACGTGATTGATAGCTCAGGGTGGTAGGCATAGCATAGAGAGCAAGATTGGATCATCCAATTTGAGTTTTAGAAGATTTGATTTCAGAGAAGTATGGTGGTACCCGAGCTTTGAAGTTCTTTGTTTGAAGGATTCACGGAGAGTTAAGGAAAACTACTCGTCCAACCTTATTCCTCTTGATGAGTAGCCCATTTTTCCTTTTGGAATTTTTGAGAATCATTGCGTGTGGAGGGAGAACGAACCAGGGGAAGTTCTTGCATGAAGAGCTGCGCCTGAAAACCCTAGGGGTCCATTTGGGGACGATGACCAGCGTCCATTGGATTAGCTTGACTGGTTGACTAATTCGCTGCAATCTACGGCTCAGATCAATCCAAGAAAACGGAGGGAAAATTCAAACAGCCAGACGACGCCGTTTCAATTAGTGAACGCGTCTGGGCTTGATGGGTCCCATGTGCTACGCGCACCCCCCCCCCCCCCCCTTTGATTCAGCCCAATGAAATCAACTGTCTGTCTCTACTATTGCCACCCCCCTCCCTTCTATTTTATTTTTATTTGTTTTATATTTTAGCCATCTTATAAAATTCATAAAAAATTGATAAATGATGTTTTTTTACTCATTCTTTTTTCTATGTTTAGATAATTTTGTGTAGAAAAATATAAAAATAAAAATGGAATTTTATTTTTAATGTGGAATTTTTGGTGGTATTTTCTTTTAAATAGGACAATTATTTTCTTTTGGTTGATACCTTATCTTGCAAGAATTGTTTTAGGACCTTCCCTTAGGTTTTTTAATTCATTCTTTTTTGTGTAATTAGGTATTGAACCCTAGTTTCATGTAGGATTTATCCCTTAATTTTAGAAATTAATTTTGATTAGTTTAGAACTTTTTGTATAATATTCTTTTAAATAGTGCATTTAATTCTTTTTAGTTAGTACCTTAACTTGTAGAATTTAATTAGGATAGTTCCCTTAGGCTTTTAGGGCCATTCTTTTTGGCATAGCTAGATAATAGAATGTAGTTTCCCCCTGGATTTATTACTAGATTTTTTAGAATAAAATTTGATTAGATTAGATAGTTGAACTTAGGATAGTTTAATTAGGATTTTTAAGTAGTATACTTGAAATTCAACATTTTATTTTTGGGGTTTTTAGGACAAATTAGTGTATGGGGAATACATGGGACTTAAGGGTAGTTAAATAGGATCCCCTAGAATTTATATTAGGAATTTGTATGGTATTTTAGTATTTTTCATTGATTTTTGAATTAAATGTTGTTTGTGTGGCCTTTAGGGCTAGTTTAGTTTTGTTTTGCCTTGCTTTGGAGTTGTTGTTGGCTTGAGGATCTTGGGCATCATGTGAAGACCTTGTGAAGAGCTTGTGAATCATCCTTGAAGACTTGAAGACCTTGCAGAGGAGTTTAGCATAGCTTTTGTTTGTTTTGTTTATAGGTTGATAGGTGCATAGGCAGAGCCCTAGATAGAATACTTTGTTCAATAAACAAGGAGTGTCTTGTTCACCTCCTTTCTCCTCTAGGACACAGAGTCCCTTAAGGGTATTCACCTCTCTCCTTTGGAGGGATTAGTGACCTTGCCCCCAAAAGGTAGAACTTTGAGAGAGCCTTTCCTTTGATGTTAAGTCCTCAATGGCATCCTTTGGAAGTCAGTGAGTACTGTAACATCCTCACCTCATCTTGTTAACTGAATCTTGTTCGCTGGAGCATTTGAGCCATTGAAGATAGAAGCTGAAGCTTTGAAGAGGATGATTCCTTGAAGATTATTGAAGTCTGAAGACTTTGTGAAGATCAAGTTGATGCATGAAGAGCCCTGAAGATAGTGAAGCCTGAAGGTAGAGCTGATCAAAGGAGCTGAAGCTCAAGGGAGAAGATGAGTTGATACTCATGTTGTAGGGTTGATACCTGGAAAGCAAGTGATCTCTGAAGTCTGAAGACTGGGTTGCTGCTGGAGGAGATGAGGCTTTCTTCTGTTTTCTTTGATGTATTGTGTGTTTTGTCTGATTTGTCTGTTGCATTAGACTAAGCCCATTTAGAATAAGTTCAGTCTAAGAGCATGAGTGCATCTGATTATATTGTTACTGCCTGGCTTTGCTTGCGGGTATTCGGTAGAGCCCAGCTCCCTTGCCCATGTGTTTATTTTGCTTGATAGCATGATTTCATTTTCTGTCTGTATGATTACAATTTACTGTTTTTGCTTGATAGCATGTTGTTTATTCCAGTATGATTACTGTTATTTCATGACTGGCTTGAGGTCGAGACGAGCTTGTGGAGGCTGAAGCCCCACACACATTTCCTCCCTCACTTGCATTGCATGCATTTTACTGTTAAAGCTGATGCTTTTGTATGTTTTGGTGTATCATTGACATGATCCCTTAGGACTCTCATTTCCTCTGATGAGGATTTGATGATAAACTTTTAGGTTGAAACCTATGCATGACAACATCTAGGAGTTCCCTGTTCAAACCTCAACCATAGGATGAATCCATGGCATGATAACAGTAGGACTTGATAGTCTCCCTCCTAGTTGGGCCTGTTCTCTTCTCATCTCAAAGCAGTTTAAGATACAGTAATCATGAATGATTTCTTTCGTACGTTACGAGCCTTAAGCTATCTGAGAAAGGATTGTGGGAGAGTTTCTTTTCCACAGTCTGGATGTTTAGTATGGTACCCTTTGGGTGACATGCGACGCATTCACTCTCAGGTCATAGTCTCTAGTGCGGTTGAGATCGCAAACACAATAAAAAACACTTCTTTTAGGAGATAACCCGTAGTTTCCCGAACTACGTTTGCTCTGATCTTTCATACCAGATGAAAGTACGTAGGCATAGGATGCGACGTCCTAGCGAGCAACCTTTCCCCCGTAGTTAGCCGAACTACGTTGACTCTGATTTCTCATTCTCTGATGAGAATACGTAGGCATAAAGTGCGACGCTTTGCCGAGTCAATTTTCTTTTCCTTTTCAGCCAGCCTTGATAGATAGATAGATTATAACCAACCCGTCCAAGTAAACAAACAAGCGAGGATCCCGTCGAGTACGACGGACGTGAGGGGTGCTAATACCTTCCCCTTGCGTAACCGACTCCCGAACTTAGACAATGGTTGCGACGACCTTGTCTTACCCTTATTCGTCAGGTTTTTTCCGATCGTTTCCTTTCCCGCTCTGAGGGATAAATAACGAAAGGTGGCGACTCTTCTGTCATGCCGGCACCTTATTTTCGCGCAAGCGACAGCTGGCGACTCTGCTGGGGATATCTTCGTGTTTCCCTATGCGAGTCTCGCCTTGGATTTTCTCCCTAGCTGCCTGGGACCGTCCCCAGCAGCTGGCGACTCTGCTGGGGACTCCAACGGTTCCCTGCGAGTCAATCATATCGTTTGTGTGTTTGCTTGTTGGGTTGCGTTTATTTATCGCGTTTTACTTCTCGCGCTTTATTTCCCGCATTTTATTTTCAGTATAATATGATTATTTGTGCTGTTGTGGGATGGGAGTTCTGATTGAGTGAGAAGCCAGACCCAGGCTTGAGTGCACCATAGACTTAGAGTGGAAATTAGTGGGCGCGTGCTTGCTTTGCAGGCACTAGTGTCTCATGAAATCCACGCTCAGACGAGGTTCATCCGGTTGGCTTCACTTTCAACCCTTTGGGTTGAGACGGTTGCTGGTTTGGTGGATTGTCGACTCTGGGGACCGATCATTTGTGATTCAGCTAAGTGAGGCCTCTTCAGGACTTGATGATGCCACTCCTTCTGGGAATCGTATCATCAGTTTTGAAAGTCTGTGACGCTGATGAACGCATAGGATGCCATACCTTGAGTCAGTCTAGGTCCATACCTGTGAGCGGGACTGGGTTTATTGCAGGAAACTTAGACCTTCATACTACCTGGTTTTCTTGGCAGTGAATCAGTTATGTTGGGTTCTCAGTTGCAGACATGTTCTTGATAGAGCAAGAGGTTTTTGATCAGAGGATCTTGTCGCCGGGTGTTTGTCTGTTCTTGGTAGAGCAGGCTTTGATCAGTATGTTATCATCAGTGGTTTGTTCTGGATGGAGCAGATTTTGAGTGAGGTCTGAAGACCTCATCGGCAGATGTTATTTGTTCTTGATAGGGCAGATTTTGAGTGAGGTCTGAAGATCTCATCAGCAGCTGTGTGTTTGTTCTCGATAGGGCAGATTTTTGATTTGGGGTCTGAAGACTTCAGCAGATATTCCTTGATATTGCACCCGGGGTCCTTATTATCTGGCACTTACTCTTGTCAGGACAGAATTTTGGTCCTATCAGATGGTTATTCTCAGCAGATCAGATCAGTGGTTTTACACCGGGGTTTCGTCCTCATCAGTGACTGTTGATACCGAATCTCCACAGCAGCCACCTGGATATATTATTGCATACCTGCATCTTGCATTAGTTTACGCATTCATCTGCATTCCATTAACGTGTGTCTGTGTTGCAGGTACCGTTTCCCCGATCCAGGATTTCTCGTCTCCTACTGTTGTTATGGCTTCTCTCAGGAAGACTGTTGCGTACAAATTCCCGACCCCCGATGTGTCGAAGCTGACTGGTTTGATAGCCCTGGCAGGGAATTCTGTGAAGGATAGGTTCAGGAAGTCTTATGGCAAGTTGCTTAGTCTGGTCTACAAACCTTCCGCGTCTGAGTTGAATGGGTTACATGCTCTCCTGCAGTTTTATGATCCTCCCTTGAGGTGTTTCACTTTTCACGACTTCGTTCTCGCGCCGACATTGGAAGAGTATGCTGATATGTTGGGTGTGCCTATCAAAAGGCAGGTGCCTTTGTCCACATGGATGCTGAGCCTGATCTGGTTAGCTTGGCTTCCTCACTCCATTTGAGCGCTTCTGAGTTAGTGGTGACGAGTTGGAACAAGGTCCCAGGGTTCTCTCTGCAGTTTCTGACAGCTAAGGCTCAGCAGTGTGCCAAGGACAAATGTTGGGACGCCTTCAGCGCCATCCTTGCTCTATGCATATATGGCATCATCCTATTTCCCAGCATGCCTGATTTCGTAGACTTTGATGCATTCCATATATTTGCCTCAGGGAATCCAGTCCCTACTCTGATCGGAGACGTTTACCATTCAGTGCATTACAAGAATGAGAACCGGAGAGGGAAGAATGTTTCATGCTGCGTACCGTTGTTGTACAAGTGGTTTGATAGTCATTTGCCCAAGAGGGGTTCTTCTGTCTTGTCTGCAGCCACGGTTGAGTGGCCTGAGCGTCTGATGAGCTTGTCGGCAGAAGACGTTGTTTGGTTCGTCGACAGAAGCAGGTTAGGCACCGAGATGATCTTCAGTTGTGATGGGTTTCCTAACGTACCTCTGATAGGTAGGAAGGGTTGCATCAACTACAACCCATCATTGTTAGTTCGTCAGTTTGCATATGCTTTGAGGAATCCACCGAAGGAAGAAGAGGTACGGGAATCTCTGTACCTCACGGGTATTCTAGAGGGGGAGTTGTTGTCCAAGCTTCAGTATGCGTGGAACAATATTAGCACGAGAGGAAAGTCTTTGTTGGGGAAGAGCGACAACCAAGCTTATCCTCCTTATTCAGATTGGATCAGAGCCAGAGCCAGCGCTATAGGGATGCCATTCCCTCATGTCAGACCAGAGAGTCCTCCACCAGTCGAAGAGCCTACCACTGTGTCCATTCATCAGCACAACCAGGTATTAGCCGAGCGTGATGAATTGAAGAGGGCAAATGCAGAATTAGAGAAGGAGTTAGCTCAGCTTCGAAGTGAGAGGAACGAAGCCGTGCATGCTCTCAAAAAGCAAACAGAGTCGGTGAGCCAGCTGAGTGCAGACTTGGCAAAGCAGATTGCTGATCGGGAACGCTTAGGTCAAGACTTCAGAGCTGCTAATGATGTGCTGGCTACGAAGAAGACGCATCTGGAGGAAGCATACCGGAGAATATCTAAGTTCGACCAGCATTGGAAGACTTCCATGGCCACCAGGAAGGAGCGAGAAGACAAGCTGATGCTGCAGATTTCCAAGCTAGAGACTGAAGTGAAGGACAGTGAACGGAGGTTTGATGAAGAGACCGCCCGCAGGTACTCCGCTGAAGCACGTCTCAACAAAGCCATTGCTAGCCTGAAGGAGCATAAGCTGATGTTTGAGTCTAAGAAGCGGAAGCTGGAAGATTGCTTTGGCGAAGGCGCTTGGGAGAGTTCATTTCAGGGGCTTCAGCATACTATCAGGCAGAGGGAACTACTCGTCGAGGGGTTGCTCACTTCGCCAGATCATTCAGAGACAAAGGAGTTATTAGCAGAGTATCGCGCCCGTGGCCGTACTTGACTAGTTATATCCCTGTTGTTTTTGATCTTTGATGTATGCTGACCATCACCAGACTTGTTGGCTGAGGTCATGCTGTTGATTTGTACTCGCTGATACTGTGTACAGCCTTGACAGACCTTTCCATATATATATGAGATTGATGTTTCCATGATTGGGCTCGGATTTCTTCTTACTGTTATTATCAGCACTGTCACTAAGGCACTAGGATCGGGGGAAAATCTCCCACGCACACAGACACACGCATGCATCTGCATGAAGCATATTTGCATGGTGTATATCTTATTGCTTTTCCTAACCTTTATTGTTAACAGGTTTTTCAGGTTCCGCGCTGCTTCCGATCTCCAGGATTGATCAAAGACTCATCCACCGCTACTCAACTCGCGCTAATCAGACGAGAATCATGGACCAGGTACAGTCAGATGTCCAAGAACTCCGTGAACGGATGGATCGTTTTATGGAGCTGATGCAGGTGGTTGCGAATGGTCAAGACCAGCTTCGTACTCTAGTTCAACCGCTGATCTCCAGGGTCGACAGTAATGGCATACTTCATGGAGGGGCCGTGCCTACTCCTCCTCAAGGGGATACTCCACAGAACGTTGTTCCTGCTGCCGGAGGCAACGGCAGTGCTAACGGCAATCTGATGACTAATCTCGGACTCAACGCGGCGGGCACCGTCAATGGTAGTTTGGGAGCCAATGTTAACATGGGGCCGGTCAACGGCAATGCTGGTGCAGGAAATCTGGTGGTGCCTCAGCCGTGGCTGGAGGACCATCAGGATGATATATTCTCTCAGAGAGGTATAGAGGCAGAGTTGAATGCCGAGGCTCGACTCAGGTTCAAGGCGCTGGAAGACAAGATGAGAAGCATAGAAAATCAGAACACATTGGGCGTTGACATGTCCAACCTCGGGTTGATTGCTGACTTTAAAGTACCCCACAAGTTCAAGGTGCCTACCTTTGAGAAGTATAAGGGCACCACTTGCCCCCGGGTCCACCTCCGATCTTATTATAGAAAGATGTCCGCTTATTCTGACGATGAGAAGCTGCTGATGCACTTCTTTCAGGATAGTCTTTCTGGGCCATCGCTCGAATGGTATATGGGCTTGGAGCCCGCTGCTGTGCGCACCTGGAAAGAGCTTGCAGAAGCGTTTGTTCTCCACTATCAATATAATAGCGACTTGGCTCCCAACCGAGTTCAGCTTCAGAATCTCTCACAGCGGAACAATGAAAGCTTCAAAGAATACGCCCAGCGGTGGCGTGAATTGGCTGCCCGGGTTCAACCACCAATGGTTGAGCGTGAGTTGGTACAAATGTTCGTGGCTACCCTTCCCGGAATCTACTATGAAAAGCTGGTCAGTGGCATGTCGGGAACATTCTCGGCTCTTATCACTTTGGGCGAGCATGTTGAGAACGGTATAAAAATCGGAAAAATTCAGGGCGAATCATCCTCAGCTGGAGGAGGTAGCAAGAAACCCTATACTGGCAAGCGTCGAGAGGGAGATGCCAGTGCTGTCACTAACGCTAGGAGAAAGGGCAAGGGCCCTCAGCCTCAGATTGCTAGCATAAACATCCCAGCTGCTCCGCCGCAGCCGCAGCCGCAGCCGCAGCAACCTCAGCAGCAAAATAATCAGGGGTATAAAAGATATCAGAATCGGGCTCCTATGGCAAGCCGTCAGTTTGATACTCCCCCTATGTCATATGCGCAGCTTCTGCAAACTTTGCTGCAGCTTCAGCTAGTTCAAAAGAGGACGTTGGCTCCCTTAACAGGGGCGCCACCACCGGGGTATGATGCCAGTGCTACTTGTGAGTTCCATACTGGGGCACCTGGCCATACGATTGAGAATTGTAAAGCTTTTAAGCACAAAGTCCAGGACTTGGTGGACGCCAAGGTTATCAACTTTTCTGACAGCGTGCCCAACGTCACCAAGAATCCGATGCCTCATCATAAGGGGGGCGGAGTGAATGCTTTTATCACTGAAGAGAGTGCGGACTTACTGACTGATGTCAAAGATTTGAAAACCCCACTTAGTTTTGTCAAGGCTAAGTTGCTGAAGAGAGGCTTCTTCCCTGGATGTGGAGAGTTATGTATGGCTTGTGCTACACTTCCTGACGGATGTGAGCAGCTGATCGAAGGTATCCAAAGTCTGATGTCCGAGGGTATTTTGCAATTCAGCCGGAGCGTTGAGAGTGCATCAGGGGAAGTTGTGCTGAAGCAGGCAGACGAAGTTGCTACCATTACCATTCCTCGCCACCCTATCACTATTTCTGCGCCTCGTCCGCCTACTATTACCATCACCAGGGCCGGACCAATCCCATTCGAGAGTACCAATGCCGTTCCATGGCATTATGGCGCCGAGGTTTATTGTAATGGCCAAAAGATAGAGCTTGAGCCGTCCGAGTCAACTGTGCAGAATCTTACTGAAGTCAGTGGTATCACTAGAAGCGGTAGAGTGTTCGCACCAGCAGAGGTTGCAGCAGAGAAAGTGGTCCGGGCTGACGCTGTGGATAAGGGTAAAGGTAAAGCTGTTGAGGAGGTCCCTGCAGGGGCAGAGAAGGACTTGCTGGTTAAAGATGCTGAAGAGTTCATGCGACTGATCAAGAAAAGTGACTACAAAATTGTAGATCATCTTCATCAGACTCCGTCAAAGATCTCGATTCTTAACTTGTTGCTGTGCTCTGAGGCGCACCGCAATGCATTGCTGAAGGTATTGAATGCTGCATACGTGCCGCAGGAGATATCAGTAAATCAACTCGAGGAAGTAGTAGCCCATGTCAATGCTGGTAATGGGCTGGGATTTACAGATCTGGAGCTGACTCCTAAGGGAAGAGATCACAACAGCGCCTTGCACGTCTCAATAGAGTGCAGAGGCACGATTATGTCACATGTCCTGGTGGATACGGGTTCCTCGCTTAACGTGCTTCCGAAGAAGGCACTGATGAAGTTGGATACCCGTGGACTGCTGTGCACGCCCAGTGATCTGGTCGTGAAAGCCTTTGACGGAACCAAGCGCCACGTCTTCGGAGAATTGACCCTGCCAATTCAGGTTGGCCCAGAGACGTTCAATGCAGTTTTCTATATCATGGATATCATGCCCGCCTATAGTTGCCTTTTAGGTCGGCCATGGATCCATTCTGCTGGTGCCGTGACGTCCACGCTGCATCAGAAGCTTAAATATGCTGTTGGGGGCAGCATAGTGACAGTCTGTGGAGAGGAGGACATCATGGTAAGCCACCTGTCGTCCTTTAAATACGTTGAAATGGATGGTGAGATCCATGAGACTCTTTGCCAGGCTTTTGAAACCGTCAGAGTGAAGGAGGTGGCTTCCGTCGTCGCAGAGAAGCAAGAGTTGAACCTCTCCTCGTTTAAGGAAGCTAGAGCCGTTGTCGAAGCCGGTTCTACCCCAGGCTGGGGGCATGTTTTGGATATACCAATCAAGCAGGATAAGTTTGGATTGGGATATTCTCCGCAAGCTGAAGCTTCATCTTCTTCTGGTAGCTCGTCTCGTGGGAAAGGGCCGATCCTATTCACCAAGGGGGGAGTAATCTTCGAGAGTATCAATGCTGCGTCGGAGGACAGCGGAGACAGTGATTGCGATCTTGACGCCTGGATTCAACCGAGCAAGCCAGGAGAGCGCCTCCACAATTGGACCATCAAGGAGATTATCAAGCTGACAAGTGAAGAGTAATGATTTGCTTTTTACAATCTTTGTACAACCCTATGTCCTGCCCGGGGCATAGTGGTTTTACTGTCAGGGCCTTGTTGGATTATGTGTATGCATTTTGTTAATAAATAAAAGGCGTTTTCTTCGTAATCAAATATTGTGTTCTCTGTTATTCCTATTTTATGTTTATTTCGAAAAAACAGCAAAACGGCAACGGGGTTCGTGCTAACCTGCATATTCCTGCTTTAAACTTAACCCTTGTTATTGCAGGATCCACGTAACAGACGACATCGACTCTGGACCTTCTACGGCTCACTACGACTTTGATTGCCCGATCTATCAAGCCGAGGATGAGATTGATGAAGACGAAGACCTTTCGGAAGAATTGGCCCGCTTGTTGAGACAGGAGGAGAAGGTTATTCTGCCTCACGAGGAGGATATTGAGATTGTAAATCTGGGTTCTGAGGAGCTCGTCAGAAATGTCAGAGTTGGGGCTGCGCTGCAGAATGATGTCAAGCATAGGCTGGTCGAGATGCTTCGAGAGTATAGTGACGTCTTTGCTTGGTCGTATGAGGATATGCCCGGACTCGACACTGATATCGTGGTTCATCGCTTGCCGTTGCGAGAAGATTGCCCTCCAGTCAAGCAGAAGCTCAGGAGGACGAGACCAGACATGGCTGTAAAAATCAAAGAAGAGGTCCAGAAGCAGTTGGACGCAGGATTTCTAGCCGTTACCACTTACCCTCCGTGGGTCGCCAACATAGTGCCTGTACCGAAGAAGGACGGTAAGGTACGCATGTGCGTCGATTATCGGGATTTGAACAGGGCGAGCCCTAAGGATGACTTCCCGTTGCCTCATATCGATGTGTTGGTCGACAATACAGCCCAGTTTTCCGTGTTTTCGTTCATGGATGGCTTCTCCGGTTACAATCAGATTAAGATGGCACCGGAGGACATGGAGAAAACGACGTTCATTACCCCCTGGGGAACATTTTGCTATAAGGTAATGCCCTTCGGTCTGAAGAACGCAGGGGCCACTTACCAGCGAGCAATGGTAACTTTGTTTCATGATATGATTCATCATGAGATCGAGGTCTATGTTGATGACATGATTGCAAAGTCCCAAACGGAGGAAGAGCATCTGGTCAATTTGTTGAAGCTGTTTGAAAGGCTTAGGAAGTTCAGGCTGAGGCTGAATCCTAACTAATGCACTTTTGGAGTGCGGTCTGGAAAGTTACTGGGGTTTATCGTTAGTGAACGAGGTATTGAAGTTGATCCTGCGAAAATAAAAGCTATCCAAGAAATGCCAGCGCCGAAAACAGAAAAAGAAGTTCGTGGTTTCTTGGGCCGAATAAACTACATTGCAAGGTTTATCTCTCAGCTCACGGCCACTTGTGAACCGATGTTCAAGCTGTTAAAGAAAGATCAGGCGATTACTTGGAATGAGGATTGCCAGAAGGCATTCGACAAAATAAAGCAGTATCTTCAAGAACCTCCAATCTTGATACCCCCAGTGGCTGGACGACCATTAATCATGTACCTGACGGTTCTGGAGAATAGTATGGGGTGTGTTCTCGGTCAGCACGACGAGACGGGCAGAAAGGAGCATGCCATTTATTATTTGAGTAAAAAGTTCACTGAGTGTGAATCTCGATACTCGATGCTGGAGAAGACGTGTTGTGCATTAGCTTGGGCTGCCAAACGTCTACGACAGTATATGCTCAATCACACCACTATGCTAATTTCGAAGATGGATCCGATCAAGTACGTCTTCGAGAAGCAGGCTCTTTCGGGCAGGATTGCCAGATGGCAAATGGTGTTAACGGAATATGATATTCAGTACGTCTCCCAGAAGGCCATTAAAGGAAGCGTATTGTCTGATTACCTTGCCGAACAGCCAATCGAAGACTACCAGCCGATGAAGTTCGAATTCCCTGACGAGGACATTATGTTTCTCAAAGTAAAGGACTGCGATGAGCCATTGCCCGATGAAGGGCCAGATAGGAGATCTCAGTGGAAGTTGATATTCGACGGAGCGGTTAATTCCTATGAAAGTGGCATCGGGGCTATCATCACGACTCCTCATGGATCCCACATCCCTTTTACTGCGAGACTGACGTTTCCAGTTACCAACAATGAGGCCGAGTATGAAGCATGTATTATGGGTCTAGAAGAGGCAATTGATTTGAGAATCAAGAATCTAGACATATATGGTGACTCAGCGCTTGTAATCAATCAGATTAAAGGGGAGTGGGAAACTCGTCAAGCGAATCTAGTGCCGTACATGAATTATGCCAGGAGGCTGCTTCCGTTCTTCGACCGAGTGGAACTTCATCATGTACCCAGGGCTGAAAATCAAATGGCTGATGCCTTAGCCACGCTAGCTTCAATGTATAAAGTCAATTATTGGAATGAGGCTCCAAGAATTATACTTTCGCGTCTTGATAGACCGGCATTTGTCTTTGCAATCGAGGATGCCACTGACGGCAAGCCATGGTTCCACGACATCCAGACCTTCCTTATGACTAAGGAGTATCCTGCAGGTGCGTCCACCCAGGATAAGAAGACTCTGAGGAGGCTATCTGGAAACTTTTATCTCAATCCTGACGGAGTGCTGTATAAGAGGAACCACGATCTCGTGCTACTCAGATGTGTGGATGAAAAAGAGGCGAGTATGCTCATGGAGGAAGTCCATGAGGGCACATTTGGTACGCACGCCGGCGGGCATGCCATGACGAGAAAGATCCTGAGAGCAGGGTATTACTGGCTGACTATGGAGTCGGATTGCTTCAGATTCGCGAGGAAATGTCACAAATGCCAGATTTATGCTGATAAAGTTCATGTACCGCCGTGCCCATTGAATGTCATGTCTTCCCCTTGGCCGTTCTCCATGTGGGGCATCGACATGATAGGCAAGATCGAGCCCACCGCATCCAATGGTCATCGTTTCATTCTGGTAGCTATCGACTACTTCACCAAATGGGTGGAGGCAGCCTCGTACGCTAATGTGACCAAGCAGGTGGTGGCTAAGTTCATAAAGAGGGACATCATCTGCCGCTATGGAATTCCCGAGCGGATCATTACTGATAATGGTTCGAATCTGAACAACAAGATGATGAAGGAGCTGTGCCAGAGCTTCAAGATTGAACACCACAACTCATCTCCCTACCGGCCGAAGATGAATGGCGCTGTTGAAGCGGCCAACAAGAACATCAAGAAGATCGTTCAGAAGATGGTTGTGACGTACAAAGATTGGCACGAGATGCTGCCATTTGCCTTGCACGGTTATCGTACGACGGTGCGTACGTCGACCGGGGCAACTCCTTTCTCCTTGGTGTACGGTATGGAAGCTGTCCTACCGTTAGAAGTGGAGATTCCCTCTTTGCGAGTTTTGGTTGATGTAAAACTCGACGAGGCAGAATGGGTTACGAATCGCTTGAACCAACTCAGCCTGATGGACGAGAAGAGGTTAGCATCGATCGCATTTGGTCGTCTATACCAAAGCCGAATGAAGAAAGCTTATGATAAGAAGGTGCGTCCCAGAAGCTTTCAGACGGGTGATCTCGTCCTGAAGAAGATTCTTCCGCCACACTCCGATCACTGGGGCAAGTGGACTCCGAATTACGAAGGGCCGTATGTCGTCGGCAAGGTCTTCTCAGGAGGAGCTTTGTTGTTGTCCACGATGGATGGTGAAAATTTTGCATCCCCGGTGAACGCGGACGCAGTTAAAAAATACTTTGCTTGAAAGAGACCCGCTGGACAAAAAAGAAAGAGTCCAGGCAAAAAAGGGGCATCCCGGCGAACCAAAAAACAGAATAAAAGGTTCGGGCAAAAATTAGGGATATATTGAAAAAATGTACACCCGCGAAGTCGAAAACCTACACTGGGCGGCTTCGGCAAAAAAGGGTATCCCGGTGAACTGAAAACCCGAAAGGGCAGTTCACGCAAAAGTTAGGGATTTGAATAAGCAAATGACTGCGTTCCGCGTATGGACTTTCATTGTTTAGTGGTTCGGAAGACCTGAGGGCCGTTTATCTGAATCAATCTCTTCCAAAGCTGAAGCGTCGGAGAGGTATCAAAGTCGAGTGGGTCTTAGAGGGATCAACTCATGGTGCTCGTCTACGCCTCGATTGCCAACATTTGTATATACTGATGTATATTTATGTTTTCTTTTTTTCGTGCGGCTTCCTCATTCCAGGGGCTAGCCTCCGTTGTAAAACATTTTTGCCCATTCAGGGGTTCATCATCAATAAAAATGCACATTATTCAGCAATTCTACTTGTCTGTTTAGCATTTATCTGTTTTGCTTACGAATGAAAACGCCGATGTTTTTGATAAAATGCGCATACATAAACTTGCGGGCCCAGGCCCATTGATTGTTGAAACAATTGATTAACTGAATATTGTCACGAGATAATAACCTGGATAGAACCCTTTGAGGAGGGAATCTTGTCTTGTTTGTTTGTGTTGTTGCAGGTGTAGCACCTTCCAGAGGATATGCCGTGCGCACCCCGAAGCAGGGCAAGCCCTCCTTCTCCAGCAGAGTTCAGTAGTCTCTCATCCGCAGAATCTGAAGGCAGATGGCGAGCATTGATTTGTCTTCCCCAGGCAGAGATGATTCTCTTCCCCAAGCAGACGCATCCTGAAGGTAGGTCACCTCATCAGCCGAATCAAGCACCGAAGAATGGTGTCTCCCCCAGCACCGGGTCACAAGTGCAGATTTCATAGAAGTGTTCTGGTGCCGAAGCTCGTGTTTCCCCAGTAAAAGTCTCCAGCGGAATTGAGATTCCCTACCAGAGTTATGTTCTCTCCTGAAGCTGGATGATTCCCTCTTCCCCAGCAGAGTGTTGGAACGGCTGATGTCGTATTCCCCTGCAGAGTTGTACTCTCCCCCGAAGTCAGATGATTCTTTCTTCCCCAGCGAAATTGAAATTCCGCACCAGAGTCGTACTCTCCAGTGAAGTAGAATGATTTCTCTCCCCGGCTGAGTCCGCAGAAAAGCAGAATCCTTGGAAGCACTTGGGACCATGAGTAGATTTTCCCCAGCAGATGTTGAACAGTTGATACTGTATCCCCCCAGGGTAGCGCTCTCTCCAGCGAAGCATAATGACTTCTCCTTCCTCGGCCGAGTTTGCAGATGTCCAGGAGGGCCGAGTCCTTGAAGGTTGATCAGATCATGATTGGTCTTTCCCCAGCGGAGTGTGGAGCAGCTGAAGTTGTTTCCCCACAGAGTGATCATCCCCAGAAGAGTTAGCCGAGACGGCCACGCAGTTCACTCCCGCGATTGACATTGCTTTCCTTCAGCAGGTTCGGGTTCTCGTAGAGCTTCGTCCCCTGCAGTAGTCAGCTGAAGTTGTTTGCCCTGCAGCAGTCAACCGGAAGATCATTTCCCCAGGCGGAGTCCAATTGATATCGGCGTGCCCACGATCTCCTCAGCAGGATGATTCCTCTATCTGAGTAGCTCTTTCTCCTTGACAGGAGAATTCCCCTTCGGCATTTATTTTGCTGACGGGATTGCATCATTGTGCATAGCATTGCATAGCACTGTGCATGATTACATAGCAGTTAGTATAGCATCTAACGTTGTATAACATCGTGCATGATTGCACAGCATTTAGCATAAACGCATAGCATTTCTACCGTGTGGAGCATGGCGCAGAAGCATACGCATCATAAGCATGATCTAGGTTGCTACCATTCTTGTTTTACAGGTGTTCCACCAAGAGACCGGTTGCTCAGGACAATTCCTGATATTCTCCCTAGCAAGGTCGCTTTCTTGAGATGGTTCTTAAGACCCCGGTGTAATCCCCACAGTCGCTCGCTCAAGATGATTTTTGAGATCCCCAGCGAAGTCTTCAGTTCAAGACGATTCTTGAATTCCTCAGCAGGGTCGTTTGCTTAAGATGATTCTTAAGACCTCAGTACAACTTCCCGAGTTGTTTGCTTAGGATGATTCTTGAGCTCCCCAATAGCGTCCCCAGCAAGATTTGCCCAGGAAGGTTCCTGGAATGCCCCGCAGAATAAGGTCTCCAGAATGGTTATCGGTTCAGGATGATTCTTGAAGGTGCCCGACGGAGCTGTTTGTTCAAGATGATTCTTGAAGTTCTTAGCAACGTGATATGTCTGCTCCAACAGTGTTGTCTAATCTGAAGATTGACTGCGTAAACGCCTGAGGGCGATATCAGAAGGTTCCTGTGAGCTCAGATGTCCTTGTTGATGAATCAACGTGTGGCTAAAGACAAGGTTCCAAAAGGATCAGTGTTGGTCTGAGGACCAAGTCAGTTGTCCTGAGGTGATGATTGATTGCGATCAAGTGGATAGTATTTCTTCTGACCGAAGTCGAAGATGTTTCTCCAGCTGAAGCGGAGTTTTGCCTGAAGGCAAAGTGTTTGAATCCCCGTAGAGTCATGAATGGCTTAGGATACCATTTCTTTGACTGAAGTCACAGATTTCCTAAGCTGAAGCGAAGGTGCCTAAGGGCAAGGTTGTCCCCAAGGTCATGAATGACCTAGGATTCATTTTTCGGACTGAAGGCCAAAATATATCCCTGACTGAAGTCTCGGATGCTCTATAGCAGAGGCGGAGTTGCCTGAAGGCAGATCCATGTATCCTTGGAGGACAAGGACCATTTCTTTAGACTGAAGTCGAAGATACCTCCTGCAGAGTTGCCGACGGGCAAAGTGTACATCCTTGAAGGTCAAGGATGTTTATCTTCAGAAGTACTTGAAGATATCTTCTAGCTGAAGCTGGAATCGCCGACGGGCAAGGTTTATATCCTTGAAGGCCAAGGTTTCATCTATCTTCAGAAGTACTTGAAGATTCTCCAGCGGACCTGGAGTGGCCAGGGGGCCAGGGTTCCATCTATATTCAGAAGTACTTGAAGATCTTTTCTAGCTGAAGCTGGAAGTGGCCAGGGGCCAGGGTTTCATATATCTTTGATGTTGAAGTTCTACGGTGGGCAGTGTGCAGCAGTATTCCGATGTTCGTTATGGTTCTGAGGGTGAACCCCAAATCCGAGTGTGCTCGGTTAAGTCTCTCATTCCCGGCGGAGTAGTTTCAAGTGTACCTTTTGTTCCATTTACCCGGGGTGAACCCCAGGTTAGATTTGTTCACATCATTTGACCGGCGGCGAGGTTGGATGTTTGTTCGACGGCGAGGTTGAACGTTTGGATTTGACGGCGAGGTCAGATCATCATTTGTTCGACGGCGAGGTTGAACGTTTGGATTTGACGGCGAGGTCAGATCATCATTTGTCCGGCGGCGAGGTTGGATGTTTGTTCGACGGCGAGGTTGAACGTTTG
This sequence comes from Lathyrus sativus, assembly GCA_963859935.3. NCBI lineage: Eukaryota > Viridiplantae > Streptophyta > Magnoliopsida > Fabales > Fabaceae > Lathyrus > Lathyrus sativus. The sequence goes on from OZ012741.1 coordinate 293,176,441, forward strand.
GATTTGACGGCGAGGTCAGATCATCATTTGTCCGGCGGCGAGGTTGGATGTTTGTTCGACGGCGAGGTTGAACGTTTGGATTTGACGGCGAGGTCAGATCATCATTTGTCCGGCGGCGAGGTTGGATGTTTGTTCGACGGCGAGGTTGAACGTTTGGATTTGACGGCGAGGTCAGATCATCATTTGTCCGGCGGCGAGGTTGGATGTTTGTTCGACGGCGAGGTTGAACGTTTGGATTTGACGGCGAGGTCAGATCATCATTTGTCCGGCGGCGAGGTTGGATGTTTGTTCGACGGCGAGGTTGAACGTTTGGATTTGACGGCGAGGTCAGATCATCATTTGTTTGACGGCGAGGTTGAACGTTTGGATTTGACGGCGAGGTCAGATCATCATTTGTCCGGCGGCGAGGTTGGATGTTTGTTCGACGGCGAGGTTGAACGTTTGGATTTGACGGAGAGGTCAGATCATCATTTGTCCGGCGGCGAGGTTGGATGTTTGTTCGACGGCGAGGTTGAACGTTTGGATTTGACGGCGAGGTCAGATCATCATTTGTCCGGCGGCGAGGTTGGATGTTTGTTCGACGGCGAGGTTGAACGTTTGGATTTGACGGCGAGGTCAGATCATCATTTGTCCGGCGGCGAGGTTGGATGTTTGTTCGACGGCGAGGTTGAACGTTTGGATTTGACGGCGAGGTCAGATCATCATTTGTCCGGCGGCGAGGTTGGATGTTTGTTCGACGGCGAGGTTGAACGTTTGGATTTGACGGCGAGGTCAGATCATCATTTGTCCGGCGGCGAGGTTGGATGTTTGTTCGACGGCGAGGTTGAACGTTTGGATTTGACGGCGAGGTCAGATCATCATTTGTCTGGCGGCGAGGTTGGATGTTTGTTTGACGGCGAGGTTGAACGTTTGGATTCGACGGCGAGGTCGAATTATGTTTGTTTGACGGCGAGGTCAGACTCTTTAAATCCCCAGTAAAGATGATGTTTGTACGACGACGATGTCGAGTGTCTCTAAGAGGATGTTTGTTTCCGACGGCGATGTCAGATTTAGTTTTCCAGCGGCGATGTTGGGCATGTCAAGGTGATCCAGTCTTCTGACGGCGATGTTAGGTGATGCAGATCCTTCTAGTTTCGCCAGCGGCGATGTTGGGTGTTTGGTTGTCTGAAGGCAATGTCAGAAGAAGTTGACGTGGATAACTGACGGCGATGTCAGATCGATATTTCTCCAGCTAGTTGTTGTACAGCTAGTGTTCCAGTTTTCGAAGATGTGTTCCCCGCAGAGCATCGTGTGCTCGTGCAGTTGGCAAATTTTCGGGTTTACCGGTATTCAATCGTCTCGCACCGTGGTTGGTTGAGAGCCGTTCGCTCCTCACCCAGTCAGGTTCAAGCCGTTTGAATAGGGGCAGCTGTTGCACCCCAAAATTTGACCAACAATTATTTATCCATCTAGTGTTTGAGAGTTGATACTTTCATCAGAAAGTTCAAGAGATCCTCAGAGGAGTGGGTTGAAACCAGGGTTGTGTGCTTCATAGCTTGAGAGTTGTGGGTGCTCCTCAGATGATTCTGAGACTTGGAGAATGAACTTGATGTTTTGAGAAAGCCTATGAGATGTATTGATAGCCATCATGAAGCCCAGAGAAGTCCTTGTGCAAGAATTCAGAGGATTCAACCATGAATGATAGAATTAGGGTTTTGACTGAGTCAACCCTAGACCAGCTGAAGATTTGGAGAAGGTTGAGACCCAATCCAAGGGCCATGAGATCATGGGATGATGTATAGAGATGTTATAAGGATGATTCCTAGACCAACTCATCATGATTGAAGAGTTTGAGAAGTTTTGAGTTAGGGTTTCTGAGGATTGTCAGTGGAAAAACCCTAATTTGACCCCTATCTTCCAGGCAGTTTTAGCTCTAGATGTGATTGATATCTCATCTTCCCCACAACATGAATGTTGTATAGCTTGTTCTAAGCTTTAATTTGAGTGGTGGAAGTCCTTGATAGGAGTTGCAGAGCTCAAGTTATGGTTTTGACAAATTACAGGTCAGCAGAGGTATGTGAATCTGGGTCCTTGAAAGTCACCCAACTTGCAGACAACTTTTGCCCTAGTAGGATGATTCCTATGATCTCTTGGTCAACATGAATGTTGGAGGGCATCTTCTTAGCTTTAATTTGAGTGGTAGAAGTCCTTGATAGGATTTATGGAACTCAACTTATGGTTTGAACAAGACAGGGGTATTTTGGTCATTTGTCAGTTATAGGTCATTTTAGCCAATGCCTAAAACTCCTATTTCCAAGCCTCAAATGGAAAAACTCAAAACATGAAAGTTGTTCAAAATGTGATTTTAGGTCTAGAAAGAAGGTCACAAATTGTTTGAAAAGCTCATAGCATGAAGTTACATGATTGGTCAAAAATGAACTAAAAATGGCATATAAGTTTGAAAAGTTGAATTTGAAAATTGGTTTGGAGGATCTAGGAATCCAAAATAGGTCATCCAATATATCATTTTGATTGGAAACATCATTTTGAGAACTTTGGTTCAAATAGATTTTTCATTTGAGGTCTAAAAAAGGGACTTTCTTTGTAAATCTATTACTTGCATTATAAGGCAATGTTGAAAAACCTTACACAAGCCAAATGTAAGGGCTGATTTCCTTCATACACACTTAATATCTCATGTAAAGACATATTCAAGGGATTTTGGCAAGGTATGAAAGAAGATATCATGATATTTCAAGTTCTCATGTGGTGATATTTTCAATACTTTCTAGAAAGATCTAGATGATTCTAGCCCCTTCCATCACTTGCTATTTAAAGAGTGAAGCACAAGGAGGAAAAGGTTGGTGATAGCAAGAGGATTCAGAGGGGAGAGAAAGAGAGAAGCAGCCATTGAAGAGGTTTCTTCAAAGTGAAGCAATTCTGATTTTCTTCCATTGTAGATCTTCCCCTTCATCACAAGTGCAAACAGAAGGCTATTGATCATCCAAGGACCATTTGGAGGAAGTTTCAAGGCCTGAAAGCAACCACACGAGTCTCCACCATAACCTCTTGACAGGTTTTTTCTCTTCTCTCTTTCACTGTAATTATGCATAGATAGATCGCATGTTAGGTTTAGAATGGCTAGGCTAGACTAGGTGATGAAATTCTAAAGGTTAGAGCCAATTCCATGAAGTTTGATAGCAGGTGCAAGAACCTGTTGTGATCAAGAACAGGCTGGTTTAGTGGTTTTAGAACGTGATTGATAGCTCAGGGTGGTAGGCATAGCATAGAGAGCAAGATTGGATCATCCAATTTGAGTTTTAGAAGATTTGATTTCAGAGAAGTATGGTGGTACCCGAGCTTTGAAGTTCTTTGTTTGAAGGATTCACGGAGAGTTAAGGAAAACTACTCGTCCAACCTTATTCCTCTTGATGAGTAGCCCATTTTTCCTTTTGGAATTTTTGAGAATCATTGCGTGTGGAGGGAGAACGAACCAGGGGAAGTTCTTGCATGAAGAGCTGCGCCTGAAAACCCTAGGGGTCCATTTGGGGACGATGACCAGCGTCCATTGGATTAGCTTGACTGGTTGACTAATTCGCTGCAATCTACGGCTCAGATCAATCCAAGAAAACGGAGGGAAAATTCAAACAGCCAGACGACGCCGTTTCAATTAGTGAACGCGTCTGGGCTTGATGGGTCCCATGTGCTACGCGCACCCCCTCCTTTGATTCAGCCCAATGAAATCAACTGTCTGTCTCTACTATTGCCACCCCCCTCCCTTCTATTTTATTTTTATTTGTTTTATATTTTAGCCATCTTATAAAATTCATAAAAAATTGATAAATGATGTTTTTTTACTCATTCTTTTTTCTATGTTTAGATAATTTTGTGTAGAAAAATATAAAAATAAAAATGGAATTTTATTTTTAATGTGGAATTTTTGGTGGTATTTTCTTTTAAATAGGACAATTATTTTCTTTTGGTTGATACCTTATCTTGCAAGAATTGTTTTAGGACCTTCCCTTAGGTTTTTTAATTCATTCTTTTTTGTGTAATTAGGTATTGAACCCTAGTTTCATGTAGGATTTATCCCTTAATTTTAGAAATTAATTTTGATTAGTTTAGAACTTTTTGTATAATATTCTTTTAAATAGTGCATTTAATTCTTTTTAGTTAGTACCTTAACTTGTAGAATTTAATTAGGATAGTTCCCTTAGGCTTTTAGGGCCATTCTTTTTGGCATAGCTAGATAATAGAATGTAGTTTCCCCCTGGATTTATTACTAGATTTTTTAGAATAAAATTTGATTAGATTAGATAGTTGAACTTAGGATAGTTTAATTAGGATTTTTAAGTAGTATACTTGAAATTCAACATTTTATTTTTGGGGTTTTTAGGACAAATTAGTGTATGGGGAATACATGGGACTTAAGGGTAGTTAAATAGGATCCCCTAGAATTTATATTAGGAATTTGTATGGTATTTTAGTATTTTTCATTGATTTTTGAATTGAATGTTGTTTGTGTGGCCTTTAGGGCTAGTTTAGTTTTGTTTTGCCTTGCTTTGGAGTTGTTGTTGGCTTGAGGATCTTGGGCATCATGTGAAGACCTTGTGAAGAGCTTGTGAATCATCCTTGAAGACTTGAAGACCTTGCAGAGGAGTTTAGCATAGCTTTTGTTTGTTTTGTTTATAGGTTGATAGGTGCATAGGCAGAGCCCTAGATAGAATACTTTGTTCAATAAACAAGGAGTGTCTTGTTCACCTCCTTTCTCCTCTAGGACACAGAGTCCCTTAAGGGTATTCACCTCTCTCCTTTGGAGGGATTAGTGACCTTGCCCCCATAAGGTAGAACTTTGAGAGAGCCTTTCCTTTGATGTTAAGTCCTCAATGGCATCCTTTGGAAGTCAGTGAGTACTGTAACATCCTCACCTCATCTTGTTAACTGAATCTTGTTCGCTGGAGCATTTGAGCCATTGAAGATAGAAGCTGAAGCTTTGAAGAGGATGATTCCTTGAAGATTATTGAAGTCTGAAGACTTTGTGAAGATCAAGTTGATGCTTGAAGAGCCCTGAAGATAGTGAAGCCTGAAGGTAGAGCTGATCAAAGGAGCTGAAGCTCAAGGGAGAAGATGAGTTGATACTCATGTTGTAGGGTTGATACCTGGAAAGCAAGTGATCTCTGAAGTCTGAAGACTGGGTTGCTGCTGGAGGAGATGAGGCTTTCTTCTGTTTTCTTTGATGTATTGTGTGTTTTGTCTGATTTGTCTGTTGCATTAGACTAAGCCCATTTAGAATAAGTTCAGTCTAAGAGCATGAGTGCATCTGATTGTATTGTTACTGCCTGGCTTTGCTTGCGGGTATTCGGTAGAGCCCAGCTCCCTTGCCCATGTGTTTATTTTGCTTGATAGCATGATTTCATTTTCTGTCTGTATGATTACAATTTACTGTTTTTGCTTGATAGCATGTTGTTTATTCCAGTATGATTACTGTTATTTCATGACTGGCTTGAGGTCGAGACGAGCTTGTGGAGGCTGAAGCCCCACACACATTTCCTCCCTCACTTGCATTGCATGCATTTTACTGTTAAAGCTGATGCTTTTGTATGTTTTGGTGTATCATTGACATGATCCCTTAGGACTCTCATTTCCTCTGATGAGGATTTGATGATAAACTTTTAGGTTGAAACCTATGCATGACAACATCTAGGAGTTCCCTGTTCAAACCTCAACCATAGGATGAATCCATGGCATGATAACAGTAGGACTTGATAGTCTCCCTCCTAGTTGGGCCTGTTCTCTTCTCATCTCAAAGCAGTTTAAGATACAGTAATCATGAATGATTTCTTTCGTACGTTACGAGCCTTAAGCTATCTGAGAAAGGATTGTGGGAGAGTTTCTTTTCCACAGTCTGGATGTTTAGTATGGTACCCTTTGGGTGACATGCGACGCATTCACTCTCAGGTCATAGTCTCTAGTGCGGTTGAGATCGCAAACACAATAAAAAACACTTCTTTTAGGAGATAACCCGTAGTTTCCCGAACTACGTTTGCTCTGATCTTTCATACCAGATGAAAGTACGTAGGCATAGGATGCGACGTCCTAGCGAGCAACCTTTCCCCCGTAGTTAGCCGAACTACGTTGACTCTGATTTCTCATTCTCTGATGAGAATACGTAGGCATAACGTGCGACGCTTTGCCGAGTCATTTTTCTTTTCCTTTTCAGCCAGCCTTGATAGGTAGATAGATTATAACCAACCCGTCCAAGTAAACAAACAAGCGAGGATCCCGTCGAGTACGACAGACGTGAGGGGTGCTAATACCTTCCCCTTGCGTAACCGACTCCCGAACTCAGACAATGGTTGCGACGACCTTGTCTTACCCTTATTCGTCAGGTTTTTTCCGATCGTTTCCTTTCCCGCTCTGAGGGATAAATAACGAAAGGTGGCGACTCTTCTGTCATGCCGGCACCTTATTTTCGCGCAAGCGACAGGGTGGCAAATCGAGAAGAGTGTTTGAGAAGCCTCCTGCGACATATGCTGATTTACTGCAGACATTGTTGGGATTGAACCTGGTAGAGAAGAGAACTCTGGCACCGATAACAGGAGCTCCCCCATTTGGTTATGACGCAAGCAGGCACTGTGAGTTTCATTCTGGGGCCCCGGGCCACGATATAGAGGGTTGCCATGCTTTTAAACATGTTGTGCAGGATCTTTTGGACAATAAGACTATCAATTTCGGAACGGCAGGTCCGAATATAGTGCAGAAACCCATGCCTAATCACGGGGCAAACGCCATTCTGACTGAGGAAGGGTTAAATCTGATTATGAATGTCGACGATTTAAAGACGCCGCTGAGCGAGATAAAGAGCCGACTGTTACAAGGGGGTGTTTACCCCGGATGTGACGAATATTGTTTGGAATGCTGGACCCTAGCTGGGGGGTGTGATGATTTGAAGAAGGGCATTCAGGCTTTAATTGATGGAGGCACATTGCAGTTTGACCGAGCAGCAACTGAAGAGCCTGCAGGGGCGGATGATCAGAGTGATGTGGCCACTGTAACGATTCCTCGAAAGACAATCACTATTGCAGCACCGGTCCAACGACCACCGATCACCATAACTAAGGCCGGACCGATCCCGTACGAGAACACAAAAGCAGTCTCATGGTCATATGGGTTGGAGGTGTATTGTGACGGGATAAAGATTGATGTTAATAAGCAGCCAGCCGAGACTGTGGACAACGTTGTTGGTTCAGGAGGTATGACAAGGAGTGGTAGGATCTTTATATCACTTGAAGTGGAGGCCGAAAGACTAGCGAAAGGGAAGGGGAAGATGGTCGAGAATGTCCCAGTGCAAGCAAGCGACAAAGCATCAGCATCGAAAGACGTAGAAGAGTTCATGCGCTTGATTCGAAAAAGTGATTATAAGATTGTGGAACATCTGCAGCAGACGCCGTCCAAAATATCTATCCTATCATTGCTGTTGTGTTCGGAAGCTCACAGAAATGCTTTGCTGAAAGTCCTGGATACTTCTTTTGTACCTCAGGACGTCTCCGTGAATCAGCTAGAAGGAGTGTTGGCACAGGTGAATGCAGGCCACAGCTTGGGCTTTACCGACTTTGATTTGACCCCGAAAGGGAGAAACCATAATATGGCGCTGCACGTATCTGTCGAGTGTAGAGGATCAGTAATGTCGCACGTATTGGTTGACACCAGGTCGTCTCTGAATGTGCTGCCCAAGAAGGCAATGATGAAGCTGGATGTTAGCGGAATCCGGTGCACGCCCAGTGACTTGGTGGTTAGGGCGTTTGATGGTACGCGAAGAAACGTTTTCGGATCAATAACGTTGCCTCTACAGGTGGGGCCGGAGGTGTTTGCAACTGATTTTTATATCATGGATATACAGCCTGCGTACAGCTGCTTGCTTGGAAGACCCTGGATTCATGGGGCGGGGGCAGTCACATCCACCCTACATCAGAAGTTAAAATATATGGTCGGAGACAGCGTAGTCACTGTATGCGGAGAAGAAGACATCCTGGTCAGCCATCTATCATCGTTTAAATATGTGGAGGTCGACGGGGAGATCCACGAAACACCCTGACAGGCATTTGAAGGTCTGCGCATCAAGGACAAAGGTCCTGGGCCGAGCAAAGTGCCAGAGATAGCCGTCTCATCGTACAAAGAAGCTCAAGCTCTAGTAGAAGCAGGAGAAGCAAAGGGCTGGGGCAAAGTGCTGGACATTCCTGTGAAGATGGACCGGTTCGGGCTGGGATACCAACCGTCGTCATCAACTCCTTCCGTGGGAGCACCCCGTTTCAGAGGGCCAATCACCATCTCTGCCAGTGGAGTATGTCATGAGACCGTCAATGCTGCTTCGGAGTCTGACGAAGGAGACAGCGATTGTGATATGGATGCCTGGATTCAGCCAAGCACGCCCAGACAAGGACTGTGCAACTGGTCTATTCAGGAGCTTGTTCCTGTGACTTTTAAACAGTAATGCTTTGCTTTATTAATTGTTGAATAATCTGATGTCTTGCCCGGGGCATCAGGATTTGCTTAGGGCTGTGTTGTTATGAACATTGCGTGTCAATCATTAGATAAATGGCGTTTTTTCATGTGCAAATACTGTAATCCCTGTCTTTTTTGTTTTATATTTTTCAATAAAATGGCAACGTGGTTGTTCGCTTTACACGCATTTTGAAGCACTTAACCATTCCTTTTGCAGGATAACATGTTCAGACAACATCCTTGAACCACCTATGACTCGTCCCGACTTTGAGCACCCGGTATTTCAGGCCGAAGAAGAGGTTGTCGAAGATAGTGATGTTCCTGAAGAACTGTCTTGGTTGGTGAAGCAAGAGGAAAGAGCCATTCTGCCTCACGATGAGGTCATCGAAATTATCAACTTGGGGTCGGAAGGGGTCGAGAAGAATATTCGTATCGGAGCCGCACTGCAGAGTGATATCAAGCGAAGACTGGTTGAAATGCTCAGGGAGTATAATGATGTATTCGCTTGGTCATATGAAGATATGCCAGGGCTCGATACAGATATGGTTGTGCATCGCCTGCCACTGAAAGAAGATTGCCCGCCGGTCAAACAAAAGCTTCGCAGAACTCGACCAGATATGGCAATGAAGATCAAAGAGGAAGTTCAAAAACAGTGGGACGCTGGGTTCCTGGCTGTGACAAAGTATCCCTCCTGGGTTGCTAACATCGTACCAGTGCCAAAGAAAGATGGCAAGGTTCGGATGTGCGTGGACTATAGAGATTTGAATAAAGCAAGCCCAAAAGACGATTTTCCACTTCCTCATATTGACGTGTTAGTTGATAATACTGCTCAATACTCCGTATTCTCCTTCATGGATGGCTTTTCGGGCTATAATCAAATTAAAATGGCGCCAGAGGATATGGAGAAGACTACTTTCATAACGCCTTGGGGAACATTTTGCTACAAAGTGATGCCCTTTGGTTTGAAAAATGCTGGGGCAACATATCAGCGTGCGATGACGACTCTTTTCCATGATATGATGCATAAAGAGATCGAAGTTTATGTTGACGACATGATTGCCAAATCCCAGACGGAGGAAGAGCATCTGGTGAATCTGCTGAAGTTATTTAAAAGGCTTAGGAAGTTCAGGTTGAGACTGAACCCTAACAAATGCACCTTCGGGGTGAGATCGGGTAAGCTGCTGGGGTTTATTGTAAGTGAAAGAGGAATAGAGGTCGACCCTGCTAAAATAAAAGCGATTCAAGAAATGCCGACGCCTAAAACAGAGAAAGAGGTGCGCGGGTTCTTAGGGAGGTTGAACTACATCGCTCGGTTCATATCTCACCTAACTGCCACGTGTGAACCATTATTCAAGCTGTTGAAGAAAGATCAAGCTGTAACGTGGAACGAAAATTGTCAAAAGGCGTTCGATAAAATAAAGCAGTATTTGCAGGAGCCTCCTGTTTTGATACCCCCAGTGGCAGGCAGACCCTTGATCATGTATTTGACGGTTCTTGAGGGAAGCATGGGTTGTGTTCTCGGTCAACACGACGAGACAGGGAGAAAAGAGCATGCAATCTATTACTTGAGTAAGAAATTTACAGACTGCGAATCTCGGTATTCAATGCTGGAGAAAACTTGTTGCGCGCTAGCCTGGGCCGCCAAGCGTTTGAGGCAGTACATGCTGAATCATACAACCATGCTCATCTCAAAGATGGATCCTATCAAATATGTATTTGAAAAGCAGGCGTTGTCAGGTAGAATTGCCCGTTGGCAGATGGTCTTGACTGAATATGATATTCAATACGTCTCGCAAAAGGCTATAAAGGGGAGTGTGTTGTCTGAGTATCTGGCGGAGCAGCCTATTGAAGAGTATCAATCGATGAGGTTTGATTTTCCTGACGAGGATATCATGTACCTTAAGATGAAAGATTGTGAAGAGCTGTTGCCCGACGAAGGACCAGAGTTGGGTTCTAAATGGAAGATGATATTTGACGGAGCTGTGAATGCTTACGGTAGCGGAATAGGGGCAATCATCACTACGCCACACGGGTCGCACATCCCGTTTACTGCCCGATTGACCTTTGCTGTTACCAATAATGAAGCCGAATACGAAGCTTGTATAATGGGGCTTGAAGAAGCCATTGATTTGCGAATCAAACATTTAGACGTATACGGAGACTCAGCTCTGGTGGTGAATCAGATAAAAGGGGAATGGGAGACGCGTCAGCCCAACTTGATACATTACATGAACTATGCAAGGAGATTGTTGCCTTTCTTCGACAAGGTTGAATTGCATCACGTACCGCGGGCAGAGAATCAAATGGCTGACGCCCTGGCCACTTTGTCTTCCATGTACAAAGTCAACTTCTGGAACGAGGCTCCCCGAATCGTTATCTCTCGGCTTGACAGACCAGCTTATGTATTTGCTATTGATGAAGCGTCTGATGATAAACCATGGTATTTCGATATCCTTAATTTCCTGAAAAATAAAGAGTATCCGGCTGGGGCATCCAGTCAAGATCAGAAGACTCTCAGGAGATTAGCAGGCAATTTCTATTTGAATCCGGATGGCGTCTTATACAGAAGAAACCACGACTTGGTGCTATTGCGTTGTGTAGACGAAAGAGAGGCAAAGTTGCTCATGGAGGAAATACACGAAGGTACCTTTGGTACGCATGCTGGCGGGCATGCTATGACGAGAAAGCTGATGCGGGCAGGTTATTTTTGGCTGACCATGGAAACTGATTGTTTCAAGTTTGCGAGGAAGTGTCACAAGTGCCAAATCTATGCTGACAAGATCCATGTGCCTCCAAGTCCTCTGAATGTGATGTCATCGCCTTGGCCATTTTCGATGTGGGGAATCGATATGATTGGAAAAATCGAGCCGACAGCTTCTAACGGGCACCGGTTCATTCTAGTAGCAATCGATTATTTCACCAAATGGGTGGAAGCGGCGTCTTACGCAAATGTAACTAAGCAAGTGGTGGCCAGGTTCATTAAGAGAGATATCATTTGCCGATACGGGATCCCCGAGCGGATAATCACGGACAACGGTTCGAACCTGAACAACAAAATGATGAAGGAGCTCTGTCAGAATTTCAAGATCGAACATCACAACTCCTCCCCTTACCGACCCAAGATGAATGGCGCTGTTGAAGCGGCCAACAAGAATATCAAGAAGATCGTTCAGAAAATGGTGGTGACCTATAAGGACTGGCATGAGATGCTACCTTTCGCTTTGCACGGTTATCGTACGACGGTACGCACATCAACCGGGGCAACTCCGTTCTCGTTGGTATATGGAATGGAAGCGGTGCTACCATTAGAAGTCGAGATCCCTTCTCTGAGGGTATTGCGAGACGTTCAGCTGGACGAGGCAGAATGGGTGAAAGACAGGTTGAATTAACTGAGTTTGATGGATGAGAAGAGACTAGCTTCTCTAGCATACGGTCGTTTGTACCAGAGCCGAATGAAGAAAGCGTACGACAAGAAGATACATCCGCGAAGCTTTCAGACGGGCGACCTTGTGCTGAAGAGGATTCTCCCGCCGCAAGCAGATCACAGGGGCAAGTGGACCCCCAACTACGAAGGGCCATACGTTGTCAGGAAGGTCTTTTCAGGAGGAGCGTTGTTGTTGTCCACCATGGATGGAGAAGACTTCACGTCGCCTGTGAATTCGGACGCAGTTAAAAAATACTTTGCTTAAAATAGACCCGCTGGACAGAAAAAAGAGAGTCCAGGCAAAAATGGGGCATCCTGGCGAACCAAAAACAGAATGAAAGGTTCGGGAAAAAATTAGGGATAAAATCGAAAAAATGTACACCCGCGAAGTTGAAAACCTACACTGGGCGGCTTTGGCAAAAAAGGGTATCCCGGTGAATTGAAAACCCGTAAAGGGCGATTCACGCAAAAGTTAGGGATTTGAAAAGCAAATGACTGCGGTCTGAATTTGATATTGCACTGAGCGTCAATGCGGGAGAATATACCTGAGGGGTCGACTATCGGATACAATCTCTTCGGAAGTATGGATACCGGGAAAGCATTAGAGTCGGGCGAGTCATGGGAGGATCAGTTCGTGGTGTTCGTCTACATCCCGTTGCCGACATGTGCACAAATTTAGTTTGTCGGTATATTTATGCTTCCTGTGCATACTTGTATATTTGCTTTGTGTAGCTTCCTCTTTTCAGGAGTTACATCCCGTGTACAAAAATTCCGCCCATTCAGGGGCCCAATCAATAAAATACGTTATTCAGTACTTGACACTGTTCTTTACGGTTTTGTGCATGATTAACGCCTGAGTTTGATGAAACTAACATGTGCATAACGTCACTGGCCCTTGCCAACAGGTGCTAAAGCTTCGAATTAACTGAAAATAACGTCACTAACCTGGATCGATTTAGTTGCATAGACTTGTCTTGTCTTGCTTGTATTGTTGCAGGTTTCATAGCCGTACGAGGAAGATGATCAAAAGGTTGCATTAATAAAAGACCCGATCTCCACGCAGGTCATGCATGTTCCTTACTGAAGAAGGATCGGATTCCCCAGCTAGTCGTAGCTTATCCAAAGGGCATTCTCTAGCAAAGTCATTTACCCTCAACAGAATTGACGATTCCAAGATGGTAAGGCTGTATTCAGACAGTGTGGTGTCCCCCCAGAAGGATTCCCTTGTCTCGAGCAGAGTTGGTTTAGCCGCAGAAGATTAATGTTTGTGAGCTGTAGTCAGGCAGTTTACCTTTCCTTGCAGGGTCATTTACGCTCTCCCAGCGGAGTCAGTTGATTTTTCCCCAAGAGAATCATCCCATCCCCGGCGGAGTTCTCTCCTTTCAGCAAGTGTTCTTTCCTCCCAGTAGAACTCGAAGATTAAGACTCTCCCCAGCAGAGTTGGTTGTGGGTCCCGGCATTCATTTTGTTAGAGATACTGTGTAATATCAGTTCACTCTCCAGCAGAAATCCAATTGTACTGTGCACATCTGCTATTCCCCAGCAGGGTGCTACTTCAACAAGGTGTTTGGTTTAAGTTCCCCATTTCCCGGCCGAGTTGACTCCCCTCTTCCAGCATTTATTTTGCTGAAATGATTTTGTAGCACCTGGTTATCCCCAGCGGAGTTGGCATTATCTTCAGCATTTATTTTGTTGAAGCAGTTTCTGTACTCTAGCAGTTCAGGTGGAGAGAACTCTTGCTCAAATGAACTACCAAACATTCAAGATCTCGGCATGGGACATCCAAGAATAATGTCAGTTTCGGCCGTATTCCCCACAGAGTTATCAGGATAAGTTTCTCTTTATTCCCAGGCAGAGTTAGTTGTCATCAGGGGTTCCATGAATCAGAATTTCAGAGGCCACCGTCGGTTATCAGAACAGGCGTCCGGTAGTTTGGTTTCCAAATATCCCCAGTAGAGTCCGCCTCAAAGTCGCTGTCACGTCGGTGCTAAGAAGTTTGTGAGTTGGGATCAATGGAGAACTGAGTCCTGACGGGGACAAGATGTATTTGCTCAGCAGAAAAGATGTAGTCCTTACGTGGACAAATCAAGACGAAACATGGGTCCTGACGTGGACGAATCTATTCCTTACGTGGAAGAGCAAGTTTAGTCCTGACGTGGACAGATTCAGAAAAGAAAGTTGTATTCCTTACGTGGAAGGGTGAGTCCTAACGTGGACGGTGTTATTCCTAACGTGGAACGGTTATTCCTTACGTGGAAAGATGGGTCCTAACGTGGATGATGTATTCCTTACGTGGAAGAAAAATAGTTTCCTTACGTGGAAAGAGTTGGAGATTCCTTACGTGGAAAAATGGAGATTCCTTACGTGGAAAGACGATGTTCTCCTTACGTGGAAAGACGAATTTATTCCTTACGTGGAAAGAAGATGGTTTCCTTACGTGGAAAGACGAATTTATTCCTTACGTGGAAAGAAGTTGGTATTCCTTACGTGGAAAGATTGAGTCCTTACGCGGACATATCGAAATGGATTCCTTATGGGGAAACAAGTGCATTCCTAACATGGAAGGGTTTAGTCCTGACGCGGACAGATCCAGACGAAGTCTTATTCTTTACGAGGAAAAAGATGGAGATTCCTTATGTGGAAAGACGAGTTTATTCCTAACATGGAAAGATGAGATTCCTTACGTGGAAAAGAATGGGTTTCCTTACGTGGAAAGATTGAGTCCTCACGCGGACATATCAAGATTAATTCCTGACGTGGAAAGAAAGTGTTATTCCTAACGTGGAAGAGTTTATTCCTAACATGGACGATTTATCAAAATGCAGACAAATTATCCCCAGCGGAGTTGCCGAGATTTTTCTGGGTTAACAGCAGGTGGAGTCCTAACGTGGACAGGTTTTAGTTGAGATTTCTTCGTAGTGATGACAGACAGAGTCCTAACGTGGACAAGCAAGAAATCTGTTATGACAGAATCTTTTTCAGAATGGTGAAGACAATCCCCAGCATGGTCGTTACGAGATCAGTGGGTTGCCGTAACAGTCAGATTCAGTTGATGAATGTCGTTCCCCAAGCAGGAGCGCAATTTAGTTTTGCGGTTGGCAAATTTCTGGTTTCACTAGTATTCAACCGTCTCGTACCGCGAATGTCTGAAGGCTCCGGGCTCTTCACCCAATCGGGTCCAAGTCGTTTGAATAGGGGCAGCTGTTGCACCCTAAAATTTGCCCAACCTTATTCATTTGGTTTATGTTTCAATATCATTAGCATTTGCATATAGAGTCATGTACATAGACTAATCATCTGCATAGCATAAGCATAGCAAGTCATTCAACAGGGGATCAAGCATTATTCTCATCTCTAGAGGCCTATCCAGAGGTTATTATCCTAATTCAATCTCATTCAAGTCATCAGAAAAGAATTTGAAAGCAGAGAGGTCAGTGGATCAAACTTTGAGTCTATCTCCTATCTGAGGGTATCTGTGGGTCAACCAAAGAAATTATGAGCTATGGGCTGAGCATGGGGAGTATATAGACATCTTGGGGGACTTAGAAAGTCATTTGGAGAAGAAAACAAGTGGTTGATGTAATCACAAGAATTGCAGTTGAAGACAGTCAACTAGGGTTTCCTCTGGGTCAACCCTAGGTCAAAGGATTGTTGGAAAGGCAGTTAAGGGCTATTGAAGAGGTGTGGGGTTCATCATTTGACATGGAGAATAAGGATATGTTGTTGTGCTAAGAAGAATTCAAGAGAAATCAAGGAGAAGAGGAGTTTCTAAATTAGGGTTTCTATGTAAAATCCCCTAGTTTAGGTCAAATTTCCAAGCAAAATAAGTCAAAATGAAAGCTTCAAATGGCTTCTTGGCCAACATGGAACTTGTAGAGGATCTCAAGACCTTTAATTTGAGTGGTGGAAGACATCAAGGAGATTTATAGAACTCAAGTTATGGTCCTTGCAAGTTACAGGTCATCTGAGGTATCTGAAATTTTGTCTGTGAAAGTGACTTGACTTCCAAGCAATTTTTACCCCTCAAGGATATTTCAAATGGATTTCTGGTCAACATAAGAATTGTTCCTTATTGTCTTAGATTTCTAGAATGGTATAGTATGCCTTCATATGATGTGTGGAACTCAACTTATGGTCTTGGCAAGCAAAGGGTATTTTGGTCATTTGTGAATTACAGGTCATTTTAACCTATGTCCAAAACTCATACAAGGAGGCCTCAAATTGAAAAACTTACAACATCAAACTTGCTCCAAATGACATTTTGAGTCTATAAAAGTGACCATGAGAGATTGGAAAATTTCATAGCACAAGGTTTCAAAATTGTTGAATTTAATGAAGAAAAATGGCTTAAAAAATGAGATTTTTCATATCTTGGCCAAATGATGCAAAATTATAGGTCATTTTGAATGGAAAGGGCATTTTAAAGACATTGGCTAAAGTGTAATTTTGAGTTTAGTTCATAATTTGATAGTTATCCATGGTTACTTGAATTGAAAGTTACATAATCAACATCCAAGGGAATTTGCACAAGGGAAACTTCTCCAAGCTTCTAGGAAGTTCTAATCCCATCTATATATTCATACAAGTTGGTTCATGCAAGGGTTGGTGTTCCCATTTGCTCAAAGATCCCAAGTTTTCCACATTTTCCCATTCTTGCATAAGCTTCTCAAACTCCCTCAATTTCCCACCAATCCTCACTATTCTTGATTGAGTCTTCACCATCATCATACAAGGATCAAAATCCACACCTTCATTTGTAAAATTGAGGAAGGAATTGTACCATTCACCATTATCATTCAAGAAGCATGAACTTTGGAAGTGAGTGATTCAAGGCTTTAGAACCACACTTGTTGCGTACAGAAGCAATCACCAAGCCTCTTGATCACTTTCCTTTCATCACAAGCAGTTGATTTGAAGATCTCAGCACCTGTATCAAGGAATTACACCAGGTTTGTTTTCTCTTCGTATGGCATGAATTAGTTAGAATTTTAGGGTTTTGATAGGTTAGAACGGTTAAGGTAGGGTAGAGGATTGTTTTGGATGAATTTGAGGAGGTTTCATGAAGTTTGAGCATGATGTGTTAATTCTGTTGAGGTTCATAACTCTTGGATTAAGGCACGAAAATATGATTGGAGTAGAATGCTATGATCAGGGTGAAGTGCAGATCAGTTTAGGATGAGTTTCGTGGAGAATTGGAGAGGTTCGATATCAGACACTAATGGTGGTTTCCATCTGTTACCTTCTTCGAATTGGCTGATTGTTTGAGTTTTAAGGTAAACTAAGGACATAGACTTGTAGAGGGAAAGAAATGGATGAATTTTGTTTTTTACATCGTGTGTTTTCATGGCGTGTGGAGGGAGAACAGAGGGAGAGAAGATCATGCATGGTTAGGGTTTTCTGAAACCCTAGGAGAGCTCAAGGTAGAAGACAATGGCTAGACCACACGATCCCAGCTTGACCTTTGACTAGAATTCCCATCCAACGGTCCACGTGCACTCTGAGAAACGGAGGGAAATTTTAAAAGATGAAACGCACCGTTTCATTTAAGTAGGGGAATTGGGTTCTGATGACTATTGGCACCCCCACGCGCGCGAAGCCCAAATGTTTGAACTGGATTTCCTTACTTTTCTCACCCCCTCCCTTATTCATTTATATTTTCTTTTTATTTTCTTTTCATTTTTCATTCATTTTTGAAAATTCATAACAAATTAGAAATTGCATATTTTTAATTCATTCTTTTTGCATTATTTTCTTTAAAGAGTCTAGAAAATTATAAAAAATAAAAATGGCATTTTATTTTTTATTTGATATTTTTCCCATATTTTTCAAATAAATAGCATTCTAAATAGTTTCATTTCATGCATGATTTTGTTATTTTTTGTTCTATTAAATGCTTCAATATTTTTTGTCCATTCTTTTTAGGTTGTTTAGTTTAGACATTAAACTTGTAGATTCAATTTAGTTCCCATTTTTAGAAATTAATTTTAGGTGCTTAGTGTAGGTGTGAATAACATGAACAAACTAGGGTTTTTAGGTGATGACTTAGGATAATAGATTCTTTTCCCCTAGGACTTAGGGTTTGACTAGTTTAGTTATGGGACTATAGGGGCTATGGGTAGTTATTAGATCCCTTAGAGAAAAAGTCAGGACTCCCCTACTGCTATTAATGTACTGTATATCTGATTGACTGGTGTGGTGTGCCCTCTGGGGATTATTGATTTGTCTGTGTGGGTATTGGGATTGTCTGGGATTTGAGAAAGCTGAAGATTTGTAAAGATGAAGCCACTGGAGATCCAGAGATTGAAGATCAACTTCCAGAGTTGAAGAGGAGATTCTTGCTAGCAGATGCTGAGGAGACTAGGGTTTAGGAGCTAGGCAGAGCTCAAGATTAGAAAGCTTGTTTCTCAAACATGGATTGCTTTGTCTGCATCCATTCTTCTCTGTGATTCAGAGTCTCTCTAAGACACTCACCCCCTTCCTTTGGAAAGCTTGGTGATAGTGTCTAAGAGATAGAACTCTTGAGAGAAAATGTCTTTTGTGTTAGAAGCAGTCTGTTCACCACCCTTGGTAGTCAACTGATTGCTTAACACCCAATCCACTCTTGTGACTGATCCCTCATCCTGGAGGTTTGAGCTTGAAGAAAAGCCCTTGCAGATAGAAGACTGATGATCAAAGCCCTTGCCTGAAGGCCATGAAGATGGAGACTGATGCTTGTTGAAGCCTGTAGCTGATTGGAGATTACTTGAAACCAGATGTTGATTCAGAGCTGCTGATGTTGTTTCTTTTGCTGTTGTATTTCATTGCTGATGTATTGTTTGGATTTCCTGGTTGTATTGTTTGCTGTTTACCCTGTTGGGTTGAAAGTGAAGCCTGTTCACTTTCGCCTATTGTTTTCTAGGTTCGAGGTTGAGTGGGACTCCCTTGCCTCGCTTGTACTGTTGCATCCATGCATTTTACCGCTTTATTATATCTGGTTTTGTTTCTGTTTCTGCCTATCCCTTAGGATCTCTGTTTTTCTCTGTGCAAGAGAGGAGCATGATAGACACTAGGTCTTAACCCATGCATGATAACATTAGGTTAGTTTGTTTCCCTTCGCAACCGTAGGTTAGAGTTCTGTCTCTTCTTCCTCAAAACAAACAGAAAAACACCATAAAGATTTCAAACACAATAAAAGACACTTCTTCCGTAAAAGAATGTGAACTCATCAAGACGTCATTTTTGCCCGCCGGGACTGTTAATCAAGAAAACCTTTTTCAGAAGGAATAAAACCAACCAAGACAAGCTTGTGTCGTACGTGGCCCGAACTACGTTTGCTCTGATCTTTCATGCCGTGTGAAAGTACGTAGGCATAGGATGCGATATCCTAGCGAGCAACCTTCCCCTCCTTTCCCGTAGGTAAGCGAACTACGTTGACTCTGATTTCTCGTTCCAGGCGAGAATACGTAGGCATAAAGTGCGATACTTTGCCGAGTCATTTTATTTTCATTCTCTTTTCTTTTTAACCCCTGACCTTTAGAGTAGATAGAATAACAATCCATACCCGAAAACAAGCGTGGATCCCGTCGAGTACGACGGACGTGAGGGGTGCTAATACCTTCCCCTTGCGTAACCGACTCCCGAACCCAGGTTTTGGTTGCGACGACCATACCTTTCCCGTGTTGTGCGAGGTTTACTCTGAGCGTTTCCTTTCCCTCCCGTGGGATAAATAACGCACGGTGGCGACTCTTCTGTTCAGCCGGCGCCGATTTTCGCAGTAGCGACAACAAGCATAGAATGCCAACTCCTCGTATATAAATCAAAGGCCAACAGGCAATGTACAAGCTAAAACTGAGTACAAATAAGGAAAAGACCTTAACCAACAAGCCTGGTGATGGTCAATAGAACAAATAAGCAGCAAAAACTACAACAAAAATAAACAAGACGGTCAAACAGGATGACGTGATCGGAAATCCTCTAATAGCTTCAGCATCTCAGGATGATCCAGCCTAGCAAGTAGTCCCTGAATAAGCAAATCCTGCTGGCTAACAGTATGCTGTAGACTATCAACGTGGTCTTCCAAAGCTTCTTCCCCAAAACATGCCTCAAGCCTGCGTCTCTTGGAGTCAGCTCTCAACCTGAGATCCTTCAAGTTTGCGACTGCTTCATTCAACCTGTACTCACTGTCTCGTCTAAGTGATGCTTTTGTTGCAATCTCCCCATCTTTGGCATTAAGTTGCGCCTTCAACTTGTTGATCTGAAGTTTTAACCTGTCTTCGCGCTCCTTGTTGTTAGTGAGCGTGGCATTCCATATTGATTCAAACTTGGAGATCCTCAAGTAAGCCTTATCCAACTCTTCCTTCTTAGTAGTAAGAACACTGTGGACAGCGTTCAAATCTCGGCTTGTACGCTCTCTGTCGCTAGTCTCCTTAGTCAGATCCATACCCAGATTATTCACAAGCTCGATTTGTCTCTTGAAAGAATTGACAACATCAATCTTCTCACTTCGAAGCTGGATGATCTCTTTTTCCAATTCTTCATTTGCTTTCTTCAGCTCTTCCTTCTCCAACAATACCTGATTGTATTTCTGGATATCTACGGTAGTGGGTTCCTCTATCATGAGAGGATACAGAGGTGCAACTGCATGGAATGGCATCAAGAACTTCGCAGCTCTATCATGAATCCAAGTCAGGTAAGGGTCATATGCTCGGCTGTTACTCTTCCCCAAAGCTAACTTCCCTTTCCGATGAATGTTATTCCATGCATGCTCAAGTCTGCCCAAAGTCTCTCCCTCCAATGAACTAGTAAGATACAGAGATTCCTGTATCTCCTCTTCTCTAGGAGGCTCCCTCAAAGCGTACCCAAATTATCTAACCAATAGAGAAGGGTTATAGTTGATGCAACCTTTTCTTCCGACCAAAGGGACGTTAGGAAAACCACCACAACTATAAACAATATCTGTACCAAGCATGTCTCGGTCAAACCAAACAATATTCTCTGCAGATAATCCCATCAACCTCTCCGACCACTTTGAAGTACTAGCAGCAGCCATAAACGGATTCGTCTTGGGCATATGACTAGCAAACCAAGTATACAATAGAGGAACACAATAGGCCACATTCTTTCCCCTTCGTTTCTCGTTCTTGTAATGCACAGAATGATAAATATCTCCAAGAAGAATAGGCACTGGGTTTCTTGAAGCCAGTATATGAAATGCATCCAAATCCACAAAGTCAGGGAGATTAGGAAACAATACAATGCCATATATACAAAGAGCAAGAACAACGTTAAACACAATCTAGCAACCATCCTTAGCAAACTGCCGAGCCTTATCAACTAGGAAAACCATGCACTCCATTCCACTCTGTCAGACCCCCCTGTAACTCTGAAGCATCCACATGTACTATGGCAGCTAGCTTAGCCAGATCAGGCTTAGCATCAATATGAACAAATGGCATCTGACTAAGAACGAGCACATCCAACAATACAGAGTACTCCTCCAAGGTAGGCTCCAGAATGTAGTGTGGAAAGACAAAGCACCTCAACTGTGGATCGTAGAACTACAGAAAGGCATAAAGGCCATCCACCTCGTGTACTGAAGGCTTGCAGACCCATCTCAATAATCTCCCATAAGAATGCCTGAAATCCTCCATCACCTTCCCACTAGCTATGGAAATCAAACTCAGCAAAGATCTAACATCTGGAGTTGGAAGCTTGTAAGCCATTGTTCTCTTCAAGGACTCCATATCAGCAATGAGGGAAAAAGATCACTAGAATCGGAGGAGGAATATGCACCTGTAACACAAATACATGTTAATGAAATGTAAATGAAAATGCAAATGCAGATAAGGGATCAAGACTGTTGTTCTGTTGGTCGAGAAAAACCAGCGCTTTGCCTTAGCAAGAACAAAGTACCGACAATAGGACCCATTGATAAACAGATTCACACTGTAAAGAACCGGGTATTATGAAAGCAAAGTTTCCTGCATAACCCAATCCCTCTCACAGGTATGGACCTATCCACTGATAAGGTTCGGCATCCTATGCGTTTGTCAGCGTCACAGACTTTCAAGAAATGATGATAAGTTCACCATTTCTGGTTTGGCATCATCGTCTCCTGAAGAGGCCTCACTTAACTGACTCACAAATGATCGGCCCCCAGAGTCGACAACCCTCAGATCCAAAATTCCTTCGAGCCCAAAGGGCCAGAAAGAAAATTGTCAAAGAGAATCTCGTCCGAGTGTGAATTTCATGGTGAACTAGTACGAGCAAAGCAAGCACATCCACCACTACTTTCCACTACTAAAGCTAGGTGTATACTCAAGCCTGGGTCTGGCTCTTCACTCAATGGAACTTCCCTCCCCACAGCACAACAGTAATGACATATGATGTGGAAAATAAATGCGGGAAAGTAAAATGCGAAAGTAAATAAAGCACACATGTACAACACCCAAAGATAAACAGACAAGCGCTAGGATTGACTCGCATAGGGAACCAGAGTCCCAGCAGAGTCGCCAGCTGTCGCAACTGCGAAAAACAACCGGCAAAAAAACAGAAGAGTCGCCACTTTTGTTATTTATCCCACAGAGAGGGAAAGGAAATGACCGGAAAAACCTGACGGAAAAGGGAAAGACAAGGTCATCGCAACCATGTCTGGATTCGGGAGTCGGTTACGCAAGGGGAAGGTATTAGCACCCCTCACGTCCGTCGTACTCGACGGGATCCATGTTGTCATACCCTAAATTTTGACCCCTTAGATCTTCATCCTCATCTTAGGGTCATATTCATTTGATTATCTGACCTTAACCCATTTCAAGTTTGTCTTTGTTAAGATACAAGAATCAGGGTTTCGTACGGTCAAGAATCGAGGTTTCAAAGGTTTGATCAGTCAATGTCTTGGATTGATTCTCCATGAAACAAGATCAAGGATACTAAATGGGGTCAAGTATGAATTCAATTTGAGGTTGTCACCCAAGAATCAAAAACAGTGCAGTTCAGGGTACCCGATTAGGGTTTTCGATCAGGAAACGTCAACTGTGGTTTGACTTTTGATTTAAAAGGTGTTACAATGGTGGGATCATGGTCCATAAGGTTCATATGGCTTGGTAAAGTCTACTCAAGAAGTTTTAAGGCTGCAAAAGACTCAGAGCATCAACAGTCGACTCGTTAGTCACCGATCGACCGTTCGGTTGACCGAAAAGTCAACTCTTCACTCATAAGGAATTTGACCTCAAGATATGAATCAAAAGTGTTCCTAATGTCATATTGCACCTACCCATGAAGTTTCATGACCATTTGATCAAGGATTGGGAAGTAATCACAAAAATCGGTAATTAGGGTTTTGAAAGGGGCAAGATCATAACTTCTTAACCACACATCCAATTGAGTTGGTTCAAAGCTCATTGGAAAGCTCTTGACAAGTCCTACAAAAGTCCCAAAGTGATCCATGAGCAGAAAATGCTTAGATTTTTAGTTATGACCAAATTCGTTACAAGAGGGAAAAGTAACTTAGAAAAATTCCAAGTTATTTCACTTTTTAGGCTTGTTTTTCCAGCAACTTTGAGAGGTTTTTTGGCCAAGTTCCTTTGGGAATATGAAACTCATGAAAGCATGGAAGTTGTAGAGCTACATGAGGGCTTTCCAAAATGTACTAGAACTCCTCCATAGCCCTTATGAGTTGAGAGTTATGAATTTAACAAGATGAGGTTTCAACACTTGAGTCCAACACTTTCAATTTTTCACAAACTCATCCTTTTGATCACTTGAGCTATTCTCAGCCCTTGGATCATATTTCTATCTGATATTTAGAGGATATGAAGAGAGGAAATGCAGAAAATAAGGAGGTTTAGTGAGACTTGTAACTTGGAGGCAAGTGGGATTATTTTAATCAAAGAAAGGAAAGAAAGAGAAACTTTATGGCACACTTGCAGCAAACATCCCTCCTACTGCCTAGCCACTCCAATCACTATTATGTCATTCATGCCACTTGAGCAATGCATCAGCTGAGCCAAAGATTTGAATTTGCAGCTGCATCAAAATATCAAGCAAAGTCACTTTTTCAAACTCCCTCTAAAGGTGCCAAGTTACAAATATGTCCTCTTTCTATGTTACTCCTCACACCAGAGCACTCTACAACCAAGGGAAATTCATTGCTCTCATACTTCTTTGCCTTTTCTTACAAGTGAAGAAAATCACCTCAAAAAGCCTCAAAAATCTGTCTTGAGCAAAACAGCCACCAAAATCATTTTCACTTAACCAAAACCACCACAAACCCTCCACACAATCGACAAATGATGTGTGGGAGGTGTTCAAGCCTTTAAACCAGAAAAACCTTCATTTTCCCAAAAGTCAACTTTCAACCAAGGAAAGTTTAACCTCATACTCAAAATCTTCCAAAACACACATCAGGCCTATTTTTATCTTTGAAACCCTCCATACACCTTTAATATATGATGTCCCAACTGTCCATAATATAAAACAACCTCATCCTCATTTATTTTGAGATTTGTCACAAGTTCCTTCAAGTGCAAGCAAGGGCTGTTTTCACCAAAGCAGAGTTGGACAGCAGCTGGAGTTTTCTCAAGGCATTCCATATTGCAACAAGCTTGCTTGGAGATCTACAAAAGGTTAGTGGTTACTATCCTTTTTATTTCTGTCATAACCATACTTGACATGTTGGGCTTTAAATGCAAAATATAGTCTATATGCAAATCTTCCAGTTTTGTTGTTTGCTTTGATCATTGTTATGTCTAAGTTCTTTGTTAACCATTTCATGATGAATCTTTGCACCTAGGTCATGTTTGAACTCTAGGAGTTTTTTAGTTCACAACTGTTGTGCATGTTTGGTTGGAATATCAAGTTTGCTTTCGTGAACATTTTGATGTTGATGCTGTTTTAGTTCAAAATAGGATGTTGACTTGTTTTTGAGCATCTTATGTGTTTGTGCCTAACATGATTTTTGAAATGCTTGATCTTTGCTGCTAAAGTCTAGCATAGGACAGTTTTCTGTGATAGATGTATGTGTATGCCATTCTCAAACCTGTTGCCTTATTGATGTATCTTTATGTAAGGACTTTGCATATACCATGATTGTAATGTGTGCACATCTATTTTTGAACTAGATTGTCTTTGTTTCATGCTCTGATCTCTTTATGCACCTCATCTGTTTTTAAAATGTCATGCTGCTACTACCTTTCATTTTCAACTTTTGTGCTTCTTGCTATTTGGAAACAAAGAACATCATGGTTTAGTGTTGTTTGTCATGTCTGCATCACTACTGTCATCCTTTAGGCATCTATGATAGGGCTGTGTTTGTAACTTTGATTTTGTCTACATTTTGTTTACTTTGCCAAAACTGTGATGTGCCTGTGTGTCTTATTCTGATGCATTGCAAACTTTTGATATGAATCTGCCTTGAAATGTTAGTTAGCTTCATTGATTAATTTTGAGTTCTTGCATCCTTGTGTTATGTATTTTCTATTGACAAACCAAATGCCATGATGATCTTGATAAACTTGCAAACTGTTGTATGCATTAGGCATTAGGACTGATTTGTTGATATTTTCCAGCCTTGCCTTTTTAAAACTCATGCTTGCTGCCATATGCCTAAGTTCACTAGAAGCTGCCATAGCCCCACTTTTGTTGTAGGTTCATATTGACATGTGTTTACAAAATGACTTGTGCATATAGAACTAGGGCCATTCTTTGATCTTTGGTGTGGACATGTAATGCTGTCATAATTGTTTAAATTCATGAATACTACCATGATGCTTTGTTCTTCTCAAACTTTGTCAAATTCATGATGCTTTGATCTTCTCAAACTTTATCAAGCTTACACTACTTGCTGTTGTTGCATATTTGAGGTTTACATGTTGGATCAATTTGTCAATTGCTAGTCCATGAACACCAAACTGTTGAACTGACAAGATTAGACCATGTGGTTGAACTGATACATTTTCTTAGGTTGTTTTGCTTTTGTTAAGGCATTGTAGAATTGCACATGTGTGGTTGGTTTGAATTGTGACTTTGCTTGCCATAATCTTTTCCGTCAGCTTCTGCTTTCTGTTCCAATTTCATGTGCCATCATGTTTGAATCTTTTAATGTGCATAAATCATGTTGTGTATACATAGGCTGCATCATGAGCTATCTTCAAATTGCCAAACAACATTTCAACTTTAGTGTTTCATTTTTGCCACTTCCATGTACCAGATTTTTGCTTAAAGATATTTTGATCAGTGTTACAAAATGTTTGAATCCTTAATGTGCATAAATCCTTTTGTGCATGATGTTTTGAGTAAGTATGTAGGATGTCATGAGCTGTTGCACTTTTTCTCCAATACAAGCAAACAAGCATGCTTTTTTCAAACCACTAGCAGTCCACACACCAGTTTTAAAATGGAGTTGTTTTTACATGATCTTGGCATCTAAATTCCTTGAATGATGTATTTGAGAGGTGTGCATGTTTTCATTTGATCATAATCCTTGTTGTCATGAGCTGTAGCTGGCATTTTGCATCTCAAACATCATTTTTGCATTGGCCTTCGAATTTTGAGTTGTGTGCATTATCTTGAAAAACTAAGGTTACCACTGAATTCCTTATGAAATTTCACGTGAGATAGGCTAAAACTTTGTTCAATTTGGTTAAGTTTTGAGTGATTTACATTGTTACCATTTTCATGTTTGGTTTGTTCTTTGTTCACTTGCCATGGCCCTTTTCACTTACTTATTTGAGTACTTAAGTTTTAGGGGTGGAAAAATACACAGATGTATCGCCACCCTAGTGGTTAAACCTTCACTCTCTCATACGCCTTGCACCTCTAGATCCTGGGTTCGATCCACAGTGGAGATCAACCCTTTTTTTATATTTATTTTTCCACTTTGTCATGTTTTCAATATTTTGTGTTTCTTTCCTCTCACATAACATGCGCGCGCTGCTAGGTGATTTGGCCAAGTTTTGGGATGGTATTCCAAGGGTGGTGGGTTCAACACCCACTAGGCGCCTCCCTCTCTTTTTATTACTAATTCCTTTGTCTTTTTATTTAATTGTCATTAATATTCTAAAAATCATAACTTCTTCATTTTTATTTATTTTTGATCGGTTCTTTTTGCAACTATCTCGTATTTGTGCATATTTTCGTATGGTACATGAATATTCTAAAAAACCTCTTTTTGAAAACAACTTTGCATTGAATACATTCATGTTTCTTTTAGGGTTTTACCCTCCTAATCATTTCAAGCTTTTGATTCATTTTCTCCAGTTTGTTGTTGTGCCTAATGTGAGTTCTATGTTTGTCAAACCCTTGATGTAATTGTAATTACTTTTTGGCTTGTAAGCATCATGTTTGATTCATTTGTAATATCCCCATGATGTTTGACTTATTTGCATTGGTCGTTACCTTCATCTTTGTCAAGATATGCATAAGTCTTTACTTTTCATTGAGTCTTGTAAGAACTCATCTTTGCTTGCCTATTGTAATACGCTTGCATGATTTGGTTGTAACCATTCATCCTATTTGAAATCTTTGATTGTTGTAACATGCTTGTATATGCTTGGTTGTAACCATATTTCTTGTACTCATCATGTTTTTTTGATGTTTATGCTTTGTTAAGTTTATTTTCCCCAAGTGATGGAACTCTTTAGTTCTCATCCAAGTTGCCTCCCCTTCTATCCTTCCAAAGGAAAATCTCTCTGTTGACCTTTGGGTCATAGATATCTCACCCTCTCTCGACTTTGTCAAGTCATCTACACTTAGTTAAGTTTGAACCTGTCCTTTGGACTTTGCTTAAGTCTAAAAATCCTACCCCTTGTTAGGAGTGCTCTTTCAATTAGAATTTAGGATAGAGTTTGTTAACTCTATGTAAGGATCATGGAAATGATTTCTTACACCCCTTTCTTGAGTGTTTAAATATAGATTTAGAGAGTTTTCTTAAACTCTACACAAACATTGTTTTGTTTGTTCCCCTTGGAACCTTGATCGTAATCAAGTGTTCTTCAAACCTAGTGAGGTGAACTATGATTGCTCTGATTCTATCCTAGTTAGGATACGTAGGCAGAAGACGCGATGTCTTTGTGAGCAAATTAGTGTATATATCTTTAGGTTTTAACCTACACCTTTTACCTAATCCATAACAAACATTTAACAAACTTAGCATACAAACAAACAAAAGGTTCCTGTAGAGTACTACAGATGTTTAGGATGTGAAATACCTACCCTATGCATAACCAACCCCCGCTCCCCGAATCTCTTAGCATTGTTGTTACATCGCGCAAAAGGTTCTTTCTCTCTTTAGACCTTTCCTTTGGATAAATTAAAGTCCGGTTGTGAATTCAATGAATTAAAGATTCAAGTTAATCAATAGCTTGGTATCACGATTCTCACTGCAACACACGCATTGTTGTCTATCTAAAAGGGTGTGTTGAAACTATCTAGCTAAAGGCTTAGGGACAAAATAAAAAGAAAAGAGAAGTGACTCGGCAGAGCATCACCGCTCTGTGCCTACGTACTCCCTCGTGCAATGGGAAGGTCAGAGTCAACGTAGTTCGACTAACTATGGGTGAAAGGGGGAAGGTTGCTCGCCAAGACATCGCGTCTTATGCCTACGTACTTTCATCTGGTATGAAAGATCAGAGCAAACGTAGTTCGGGCTTAAGAGAACACAGGTTGTTCAAAAGTTTTACCCGAGTAGGGTTAACAAACAGTTCTAGCAGTTTGGTGTATGCAGCTCGACCATTGGAGACTTAGGCGTTACCGTTTGCGATAGAACTAAAAGTTAACAACACTCTTTCTTATGAAAAGGTTTTCCTGATTAAGATCCCGAAGGATGAAAAAGGTTTGAAGTGTTTTTGTTTTTTAGAGAAGAAGTGTTTTGAACTTGATTTGTAACTCATGTCGCACTAGAGACTATGACCTAAGAGCGAATGCGTCGTATATCACCCAAAGGGTGTACACTAAACACTCTAGGTCATTGAGAGGAGTCCCCTCAATCACCATTTCTCAAGTAGCTTAAGGCTCGTAGCTTGCTACACTTGTCATTCTTTATTAGATGTTTTATGAATGTTTGAAGATGAGAAGAGAAGAAAGGACACTAATGGGAGACTAATCAATCCTAAAAGTTGTCATGCAAAGTGGACTTAAAGTTGGGATTACAAAAGGGAAACATCTACCTAATGTTATCATGCATGGTTAGGACTCTAATTTCTATCATAACCTCTCTTGAACAAGAGAGATTAGAAACCCTAATGGGAGAAAGACAAAAGAAGAAGAAGAAACAACAAAAGAAATATGCAAATGAAAGAATGCACACATTGAATGCACAAGTAGAATGAAAGTGGGAGGGAAATAGTGTGGGGCAGTAGCCTCCACAAGCTCGTCTTAACCAAGCATGCATATGGAAATGCAAGAAAATAAAAGATAAAGAAGTGCACAAGAAGAAATCCAACCAAGCAAGAACAAACCACACAAAAATGCACCAAAAATATCCTCAAGGATTCATCATTTTAGGTATGCTTCAAATACCTCCAAAGGAGGGACCAAGCCACCTTAAATGACACTCCAAGGTCATTGAACAGAAGGTAAAGATTAAGAGGAAAGCTCAAAAGCAAGAGCAAAACACAACAAAAAGAAATGCAAACAAAAACAAAAAGGAATGCAAGCATACTCCACATTGAAACCCTAATAGAAAGCTCCAAAGAAACAAACAAATGAGTAAGGAAGAAACAAATATCATGATCTAAAATTGAACAAACATCATCCTTAACATGTTAGAAACATGAAACAAAAGGCATTGAGTGCTCAAAGGATCCAAAAATGTCATGTACAAGTCAAACTAGGTCAAGGTGCATGTATGAACCTCCCTTGGAGGTAACTTGACTTGCAAGTTACCTCAAAATTATGAAAATGGTTCAAAAATGATCAAATAAAAAACACAAGTAAGCTAAACAAGTTGGCAAATAGAAGCCAAAAGCACAAAGCCAATATCCCCTCAAAGCACCATCAAAAGAAAATAATATTCAAGATGTACCACTTTGGAACGGGAGAATCGAGAGTCAAAAGGAAAGCCAACAAAGTCAACCCTAAAGTCAACCAACCAGGGGTAAAATGGCCCTCAAAATTTAATCAATTCATCATGGATATGAGGATTTAATTTTAGTCATTGGACCCAAAGGAAAAGAGAGAAACAAATAAAAGATCACACAATGTCACAATTTAAATCATTTAATATACTTCCAATGTTAAAATCCACCTTTAATTGAAAAATAATTCAATAAAATAAAATAAAATATTCTAAAATCAGAAGACACCTCAAAGTGTCTAAAAAGTATTTTTGTGAATTTTTTGGATGATTGGAAGTAATTTAAAATGAATTAAATGTAAATAGATAATAAACAAAAATAAAATGAAAATAAAAATAAAATAAAGAAACAGACGGTTTAAGTAGCAATAAAAAACAAGTGAAAAAGGAAAATGGGCCAAGAGGGGGTGCAGGTAGCAGGCGAGGCCCAGGTCCACAATCAGAAAAAACAAAAACAAAACAATTCTGGCAATTGCGTGTGATAAGTCAACAGCAGTGCATGGTAGGGCTGCACTCATAGCCAACAGATCAAATGGTATGCAAATCTAACGGATCACACTATACCAGCACATTAATGAGAATTCAAACGTGATTAAGTGCGCGTGGTCAAAGGAGATACACCGTGTTTCTTAATCATGAACGTCCAAACCAAAAGTAAGTGCATCGTGTGGCCATGAGGTCATCTTCTCCACTGAGAAGTCAACAAAATCCAAGGAAAACAGACGGTGGCCGGAGATCCCATCTGGTCATCTTCTCCGACCACAAAACCACCGTGAACAGTATCAAGAAATACACAGTCACCAATACTTCACCAAAAATGACAAACTAATAGTCAAAATTCATCCTCTCCTCACGAGGAACTCAAATCCAACCTTAGTTTTCATTTTTGAGCAACACACAGAGCAAATTGAAGAAAAATAGAAAATGCACACAAACTGTAAATCTCAAAATCAAACACCAAAAGTGCCCAGAAATCATCTACACCTCATGTAGAGTTCAAATCCACTGTCCATTTACTCTAAAACCTCAAGAACAGGCCAAAATGCAAACAACAAGTTTTGTGCTCCAAACATAAATCAACTCAAATGCCAGTTCATTTTACTTGTTAATGGTCTACATGATTCCTAAGTCTCAAATATGCAAAAATGGCAAAGAATCATGGCTTAAATAGAGAGAGATATGGTGATTTCAAAATTACCTAGTGGAGAACCTCCACTAAGTCTTGTCTTTGGCTGAACCTTCAAGCAAACCACCCAGAATCGTTCCAAACACTTGAATGAAGCTCTTGGTATGCTCAATGTCACTTGAGAATGGCTAAATCTCCAAAATCGAATTTCACTTTGCTCTTGCTTTTTCAAGTTGCTATCTCTGCAAATTCACCACCAAATCGTGCTCTGAGGGTTTGTGAAGTTTTCTAACCTTTTATGTATTAGATTTAGATAAGAATGGAGCCATATTTCATGCCATAAAGCCCAATTGCCATTTCAATTTTTCTTCACTTTTTTGCTTGCCAAACTCGTGTTCTACCAACTGCACCAGCCTCAAGTTTGCTCCAAATCAATTGCCCATGGTCTGAGTTGATCAAAGGACCGGCAGTTGGTCCTTATTTTGATCCTATGGTGAATTTCCCATTTGTTAATTCATGGTGAAGAAACCATGGAAATAACCATCCAAATGACCTTAAATTGCAAATTTAAAATTGGCATTGTATTTAGAACATCATTTGCACTCAAAATATGCATAAACTTACCTTGAAATAGTTCCAAATGAATTAATTCCAATTTTCTCATTTTAAGCTTCCTTCATCAAAAATTCAAACACCAATTCTTCACTCCAAGCTCCAACCATGACAAGAGATGATTTGGTAATGCAAATGGCCCTATTTGGAGCAAGTTTCATGTTGAAAAGATTTTCATTTGAAGTGTGCAAGTTGGTGAAATGGACCTATATTTTTATGACCTATATTCTCACTTTCCCAAAATACCCCTGACTTGCAAGCCTCATAACTTGAGTTCTACAAATCAGATGAAAGACTTCTAGTACTCTTTGTCAATATAAGAGCATGCTCTAACACTTTCATGTTCACCAAAAGTTGAGGAGAAACATCCTTCTAGGTCAGAAATGGCTTGGAAGTTGGTTGACTTTTGTTGACCAAAATCACATTCATTTGAGGACCTGTAACTTGTCTGCATCATAACTTGAGTTCTATAAATCCAATCAAGTGCTTCTAGTACTCAAAAGAAAGCTAAGAACATGCTCTACAAGTTTCATGTTGGTCAAAAGTTGAGATGAGACTTGTATCTTGAGATAGGTGTTCTTGAAGTTGGGAACTAAACAGGGGATTTTACACTAAGAACCCTAATTTAGTAACTTCTCACACTCTTAATTCTTGATGAAATGATCTTGAAATGATATATTAGACATCTCAACACAACATCCCATGACCATGGAGACTTGGAATTGAGTCTTAACCTCCTTCAATTTCACAGTTACCTGAGGATTTACTAGATAAAAACCCTAGATGCAACATTCTTGATTGTGGCTTCTTCCACCTCACACAACAACTTGAATAAGCTCCAAATGGCTCTCAAAGAACTCAATGAGCTCTCTCAACATCTTATATCCATAATCATGCATTCACAATCCTCTGATGCTCTTCAATTGACCTCCAAGTTAGGAGCTGACCCACATACATCCATTCATCCTTTCACAAGACTATTGACCACTTCTAGATGACCTGATGACCATTCAAACTTGAGTAACACCCCTTGCTTAGGCTTAACACTCTGAGAAGCCTTCTCTTGATATGCACAACTCACTTGATCCCTTGTAAAATGAAACATGCTATGCAATGCAAATGCTAGAACAAAATGAAATGAAACATAAACCAAGTTAAGAAAAGGTTGGGCAAATTTTGGGGTACAATACACATCTTTCGAGTACCATCTCTAATTTCGACAAACACCCTTCAAAACTTTGTCCACATACAGAGAAGTCATCCATAAACACTTCCATGATGTCATCTATGAAATCCGCGAAGATTGCCATCATGCATCTCTGGAACATTGCTGGAGCATTGCAGAGTCCAAACGACATTCATCGATAAGCAAAAGTGCCATAAGGACAAGTTAATGTAGTCTTTTCTTGGTCATCGGTGTGAATAGGAATTTGGAAAAATCCCGAATAACCGTCGAGATAACAGAAATACGAATGTTTGGCCAATCTCTCCAACATCTTATCTATGAAAGGTAAAGGGAAATGATCTTTCCGAGTGGCCTTATTCAATTTTCTGTAATCAATACATATCCTGCTTCCGGTTACAACTCTTTAGGTTATCAATTCACCTTTCGAGTTCTTTACAACGGTGACGCCTCCTTTCTTGGGTACGACGTGCAATGGGCTAACCCATTGGCTATCGGAGATCGGATATATGACTCCTGCATCTAGTAACTTCTTCACTTCGTCTTTGACTACAGTGCTTAGGATAGGATTTATCCTTCTCTGATGTTCTCTAGAAGTTTTGCAGTCTTCCTCTAGCATGATTCGATGTATACAGATGGAAGGACTTATACCCTTGAGGTCAGTTATACTATAGCCTAACGCAGTTGGGTATTTCCTTAGGACTTCTAATAGTTTCTTGGTTTCTAACTGTCCTAAATCGGCGTTGACTATCACTAGTCTTTTGAATTCGGTATCTAAGAATTCATACCTGAGGGTCTTAGGTAATTCTTTAAGCTCTAAAGTTGGGTTCTTCGGACTTGGCATGTGATTAGGAGTTAGTGCTAAGATTTCGCTTAGACTATTGTCTTTGTATGGCGCACGCCAATTGTCGTCTTCATGAATTTCAGGGATTTGGATTTTCATGATTTCAGAGTATGTAGTTTCCTCCTTCTCCAGTTCTCTTATGCATTCGTCAATGGCATCTACTAAATAGCATGTGTCGTCTATGGCTGGTGCTTTTAAGAACTTGGTGAGGATGAATTCTATCTTTTCTTCTCCTACTTTGAATGTTAGCCTACCTTTCTTTACGTTTATAATAGCTCCGGTTGTTGCTAGGAAGGGTCTTCCTAAGATAATCGGGGTAACAGAGTCTTCCTTAATATCCATGATTATAAAGTCGTTTGGGATGTAGAATTGACCTATGCGCACTGGAACGTTTTCCAGTATACCGATGGGATACTTGACTGATCGGTCAGCCAATTGCACGGACATTTTGGTTGGTCTTAGTTCACCCATATTCAGCTTTTTGCATATAGATAAGGGCATAACACTTATACTGGCTCCCAAGTCGCATAAAGCTTTGTCTATGACGAACTTTCCTATGACACAAGGTATGGAGAAACTACCTGGGTCTTTTAGTTTAGGAGGCATGTTATTTTGAATGATCGCGCTACACTTGGCAGTAAGTTTAACTGTTTCATTATCCTCGATTTTTCTCTTGTTAGACAAGATTTCTTTGAGAAATTTAGCGTATGAGGGCATTTGAGTGATAGCTTCTGTGAAAGGAATGGTGATATTCAGTTGCTTCAGAAGTTCTACAAATTTCTTAAACTGCCCTGTAGTTTTGGAATTTATGAATCTTTGAGGATAAGGAATCGGTGGCTTATATGGCGGTGGAGGCACATACTGGTTTTAATTTTTGACGGCCTCCTTCTCGTTATCTTCCTTCTCTTCGGTTTTAGACTCCTTTTCTGCCTGTTTATCAGTTTTCTGATGCATGGCTGAGTTTTCACTCTTAGGATCGGTCGGTCCGTCCAGTTCTTTTCCACTTCTTAATATGACAGTGTTTGCATGACCTTTCGGATTAGGTTCTGGCTGTCCAGGAAATGTACCAGCGGGTGCGGCTGTAGAAGCTTGTTGTTGAGCCACTTGTGATATCTGTGTTTCAAGCATTTTGTGGTGGGTGGCTAAAGCGTCTACTTTGCTGGTTAGGTGTTTAATCTGCTCGCTAGTGTGTATGTTTTGATTCAGGAATTCTTTGTTCGTTTGAGCTTGAGTAGCTATGAATTTTTCCATCATCAATTCAAGATTTGATTTTCTAGGGGCATTCGGAGCAGCTACGGCTGGTTTGTGATATCCTGGTGGAGCAACAGGTGCTTGCAATGCGTTATCGCTTTTGTAGGAAAAGTTTGGGTGGTTTCTACAGCCTGGGTTGTAGGTGTTCGTGTAAGGATTACCTTGAGCGTAGTTTACTTGGTCTGGTGGGATTCCTGCTAATAATGGGCATTCGGGCGCATTATGAATGGCGATTCCACATAACTCACAGTTTGGAGCTACAGCAGCTATGGTTGCAGGTGGCGTTACAGTTAAATTGTCGATCTTCTGCGTCAAGGCATCTACCTTAGCGTTGAATTTTTCAAGACCGTCGATCTCGTACATCCCACCTTTTGCTGCGGGTTTCTCTAACGGAGTTCTTTCACCTCCCCATTGGCAATGGTTCTGAGACATGTTTTCGATAAGTTGATAGGCTTCATCGTATGGCTTATCCATAAGTGCACCGCCCGCGGCGGGGTCTACTGTTAATCTGGTGTTGTACAGAAGCCCATTGTAGAAGGTATGAATAGTCACATAGTTTTCTAAACTGTGGTGAAGACATGCTCTCATCATATCTTTGAATCTTTCCCATGCTTCGTAGAGAGATTCGGCATCCTTCTATCGAAATCCGTTAATTTGAGCTCTTAGCATAGCAGTTTTGCTTGGCGGAAAGTATCTCGCTAAGAAAACGTTCTTCAACTGTTCCCACGTCGTAACGGAGTTGGATGGCAAGGATTGTAACCAAGCCCAAGCTCTATCTCTAAGAGAGAAAGGAAAAAGACGAAGTCTTATTACATCTGGAGTTACGCCATTTGCCTTCACTGTGTCTGCGTATTGCACAAACTTCGTTAAATGTTCATTTGGATCCCCGGTGGCATTTCCTGAGAATTGATGTTGTTGTACAGCTGACAGCAATGATGGTTTTAGTTCGAAATCATTCCGATTGATAGCGGGGGGCAGCAATGTTACTATGAGGCTCTAGCTGAGATGGGGTAGCGTAATCCTTCAGAGGTCTGTTCTGAGGTCCTTCAACCATCGTTGATTCTTCTTCAGATTTAGGAGTGTGAGCGAGAAATTGGGGATTATTACGTCTTCGTTGATGTTCTACGAATCGTCTTCCTAAGTGTAGGAAGCGCTCAAGTTCGGCGATTGTTGGTAGCAAATTTTCGCTTTGTGAGCGAGTAATTGGCATGCAATCGATGAACAAGTAAAAGGGAAATAAAATAGTTAACCTAGTCTATACTATGTAACAAAGGTTTACACTATTGACTAAACGGGTCCCCGGCAACGGCGCTAAAAACTTGATCGTGACTTTTTGAGTCTAACCGAACTAACTGCAAGTGCACAGTCTATCGCGTAGTAATAAAAGATATTGATCCCACAAGGACTCGTAATCAAACTAGTGTTCTCGGGCATTACTATGTTTAGCTAGGTTGGATAGGGTTTAAGGGAAAGGATGCAAGAGTAAAGGCTAAATTAAAGAAAGGCTAAAAGGTTTTTTAGAATATTAATACGGGAAATCGGTATGCAATGCCTTAGTTCTTCGAGGATTCGACAAGTCACAGGTGTGGTTTAAT
The DNA here is from genome assembly GCA_963859935.3 of Lathyrus sativus. Taxonomy (NCBI): domain Eukaryota; kingdom Viridiplantae; phylum Streptophyta; class Magnoliopsida; order Fabales; family Fabaceae; genus Lathyrus; species Lathyrus sativus. Next base: position 293,213,006 of record OZ012741.1, read on the forward strand.
AATTTCAAAATAGTTTTCAGAAGAAAATAACGGTTTAAAGACTTTTGGCTCACGTTGGTTGTTGACGCTAGTCGCAACTCTAAGGCGGAACGTATGCTTTCGCTATCCCATTCGGGGTTAAAATTGCTTTTTGAAAACCATTGAGTTCTAATTTCTTTTAAAGTGCTTTCGCTGTATTTAAAATAAATTCCTAGTTTTTACTATCCGGTCCTAGCCTCAGCTTTCGCATTTCAGTTCGTACCATAATGAATCTCCCGCTGTCATGGCGAGATTACTATAAACAAATTCTCGCTGTTGCGACGAAGTTTAGTTTAATAAATTTAGATTAAAAACTATGGCCAGAAACAAGTTTGAAAAAGTGGAAAAACACCGGATGTTATCGAATCCCGTCCTACTAATTCATTACATACCGATCGATACGGTTTAGCTAGACATGGATTTTAAAGCAGACATAATTGAATGAAAACAGCAGAATATGTAAACATACATTATAATGGAAAATGGAAACTTAATTAATAGTAATGAACCTGTAAATAATTCAGCTGAGTAGTCCTCCACAATGTCGGCAGGATTCTACTTGGGCAAGAATTTCTCGTGCAGAAAAATAAATAAGAACAAGGCAATGGAAAATAAAGATGGAAAAAGGAAACAAGGAAGTATTTGGTTTTGGAAATAAAATTGGCAGCACTTCGTGGTCTTCAATGCGGCTCCCTGATTCCAGTCCTGAACCTCTCCTTTTATAATGGATGTTTCTTACGTGAAATACTTAAGGAAGTGGAGTTGAGGGTGAGAGAATCCAAGGAGTCGTGATTATATTTTCTGGGCTTCTGTTGACACGTTCTCAAAAGTGAATATTATTCTGTTTTTGCAAGTGTGACGATCGTGAGGGGGATGAGACGTTCATGATGAGCATGACGATCGTGACACACGTGACGGTCGTGAGGGAGATGTGACGACCGTCATATCAGCAAAAACTCATTTCTGCTAATTTTTCGTCATTTTTCTTTTGTTTTGTGTCTTCTAACAGTTGTTTTGTTTGTCTTGCTCTATTTGAGTGTGAACTTCATATACCTGCAAAAACACTTGACAAACAATGTGGAGAAGTCCGAAATCAGGGTGAAACCAAACATTAGTAGCATAAAATCATGGCATTTAATATATATGTTTTTGCGTTATCAAGCACCCTAATAAAAACCACCCATTTTTCCCTTAGAAGCGTTCCCTTAGAAGAAAACAAACAATCATAGCTAACTATTCTCTCGAATTGAATCAAGAGGTTCCTGTTGAGTACAACAAACGTAGAGGGTGCTAATACCTTCCCTTTGCATAATCGACTCCCGAACCTAGAATTTGGTTGTGATGACCATGTTCTTATCTTTTTAAAGGTTTTATAGATATTTTCCTATTCCTTCCTTGGAATGAATAAAGTTCGGTGGCGACTCTGTTCGAACGTTTTTTCCGCGTCCATCGTGAGGATCGTATTTTTCGAGGTACGACAGTATGGTGCAAATAATAAGTTTTAAAGACCATCATATCCAACCAATTCCATTTTCCACAAGCAAATGTCATAAAAATTCAAATGTCATATTACACAAAAAAAAGGCCATGTTAATTTAAGGCCCATTTACATTAAGAATGATACAATAAGGCTCAATGTTCATTATTATTACAATCATAAAAATACAAGCCCATTCTTTATTTTACGCACAAAAAAATATAATATATAACATTACCAAAACCACACTTGACAGCACAACAAAAAACAACAACTGAAGCTCTCTGCAGTCACCTTCATCTTCATCTTGCATAACCTTCAACCACTTCAATTCACCATCATTCTGCAAAATACAAATTCCTCATAAACCTCACAAAAATCACAACTTAACCAAGACCAATTCATTTTCATAAACCCAGAAACTCAACAACAACAGTGCAAAACCACTCGTGTTCAAACATAAATTCAAAACTCACACAAAACTCATCACAAACCCACATCAAATTCACAACCTCGCGCAACATGCAAAACTGTAGAAACAACTTCAAATAATAACAAGCATAATGTCGAAGGAAGCAAACCATAACACATTTCATCTCTTTCAATCACCGTTTTGAAGGTTTCCTTATTTTCTGTGAATTAGTGACAGAGTCGAACTTGGTTTTGAGTTGTGTGTTTGAAATGGACAACGAATTTATGCAGAGGAGACCAAGGTAAACACAATAGTGTAGATTTGTGTGGTTTTACACTCCGCCGGCGACAAGCATGAGTTCCGGCGCGGCGGAGTCCTTGGTTTTTCCGGCGATGTGTTTTTAAGAATAGAGAGATCGACGTGAAGAAAGGTTGGTGTGGATACTATTTTTTCTTCTGGCCTTGTTCTTCTCATTTATTTCCGAGACCTACTTTTCCATTTTAAAGAACATTGCCCTATTTTATTTATTTTTTTTAATCTGATGTTGTCTGATTTACGAGGCCGTGATTTTCACCATAGTTCCTCTTTTCCTTTCATTATTTTTTAGGTTTCTATTTTATTTTGTTTTTTGTAAAAATTGATGGTTCCATTTGCTTATGGACCGTGGTTATTTGTGGGCTTTGGACCACCATTCTTGTTGTTGTTGTCCGTGTGTATTTTTGGGGAATGTGGATGAATGGGCTAAAGGTCCATGATGATTCCACTTGAGTTTTCAATTGATTCTCACAGATTCTTGTTTTTATGGCACCCTCCCTTTTTATTATTTCAATTCTTTTCTAGTTTATGATTTTATTCCATTTTAATATATATGAGGACTTGTTGTGAAATATAAGGTTCCTCTTGATTTTTTTGTTACTCATGTGATTTATAATTTACACTTCTATTTTGGTTTTTCTCTTCTTTCTATTTGGTCAATGAAAGTCTAATATCATAGATTTTCGATTTATCAATTTAAAATCTTGATTAAGATGAGACCACCTTCTTTTCTAACCTTTCTTATTCCATTTTGACTTATCTTCAATTTCACTTTTGATCGATGAAGTCTTTAAATTCATAAACGTTGATTTATTGAGGTTGTTAACCTTCATTATTTCAAATCTGTAGAAAATGATCATCAAGATCATTTTCTAAACTTTAGGATCGTGATAGGTTACCCTCGATTAATTAGCATAAGTTTGTGATTAAGACGAGACTGCCACCTTTTCTGTCCGTGTGACACGATTATGTTGGAAAATGATCCTTAATATCATTTCTCCATTGTGTTTTTAGAACGAATATCAACTTGGGTGACCTTCTACAGTTTGATCTTTGTCATAGATCGAGCTACGGCGGTTTAGTGCTACATTTCGTCCTGATTCAATTCACATCAAACTAACGACTAACTTTACTTTCCGTCAATATACTCTTGTTTTATTTTCAGCCATTATATCTTGATTATATTATCATTGTTCATATACTTGTTAATATTATCTTGATTATATTATTATATATGTTGCCATATTATTCACATTGTTCATATTCATATCATATTCATCTTGTTCATATCTTGTTCATACTCTTTTGAAAACACAATAACAATTATCGAAACCATAAAAGCCTAAATTGATGGATTGTTGGTTACTTTTCCAATCAACGGAATTTGGACTTTATCAAAATCCCTAACTTGGAGGTTTTGTCCGACTCTTGCTCAAGGCTTAGTTTAGGACACTTCACATACACATGGCTTCCTCTTGGGCTACCTGACAATGACCCCTTTTACTTCATGCAATCCCGTGTAACTTACATGTACCCCTCTTCCATTCCGACGTACGCATTCATATTTTCTTTAATTATGTTTTATCTTCTAGGAGCGCCCTTAGGGACTAACGTAGACTAAACCATTTTCAAACTAATTCTCGATTTGTCATCAAGCCATTTTCAAACACCCTTCATAAGTCGAGTGCTCGTACGCATTCACCATCAACCTATTACACACGCTCTCACATATCATTATGGTTTCGTTATTAGGAACACCCTCAGGGACTAGTATCATTTCTCACAACCAAACTCTCAATTCGTCGTCGAGCCGGTTCCATTTTCAACCAAATCCTTGACTCGTCGTCGAGCCATTTTCAAATTAACCTCTTTTCTAACATGTCTTTGCATACAAATAAAATCAAACCCTTGATCCAACGTCAAGCAGTATTTTCAAACTTATAAGTCGAGTGTCTTTTGCCTTGCAGTCCACCTTTTTTCGCAACTTGTTCGATTTAATCGTTTTCAAACTATTTTCCTAAACAAATAACGAAAGAAGTAGATTCTTGGAGTCTAGAATTTATTGGATCTTCAAATGAATAGCTCTTGAGGCGCATGCTTTGGGATGTCATTCATTCACCCTTTCTTCTCAAAACATCTAATCTCTATTAAACATTTTTGTAATCAAACTTACAAAAGAAGGAGATTCTTAGAGTCTAGCATTCCTTGAACCTTTGAATGAATATCTCTCGAGGCACACCCCTTGAGTTGTTGTTCATTCAATCTTTCGAATCCAAATCATTCAATTCTTTCTCGAAACATCTTCAATCAACTCCCGAAAGAACTGAGTTCTTGGAATCCTGCACTCCTTGGATTCTTGAGTGACAGCTCTCGAGGTACGCCCCTTGGGTTGTTTGTCATTAAATCTTTCGTTTCCAAACCAAACTCGATCAAAATTCAAACTGAATTCAACCCCTCTCTTTTCGTGGTCGTCTCCACGAACTACGAACGCTCTTATTCTTCATTCTCGTTTGAATGTAAGATACGTAGTCACAAGATTGCGATGATCTTGGCGAGCACACTTCCATTTTTCTCCACCATTCTATTACCTTTTATCCATCTTCCGTTTTCCTCTATCCTTTCTCGTAGTTGAAATACGAAAGCTCTGATTTCTCATTCTTGTTTGAATGAGTATACATAGGCACAAGGGCCCAATCTTTGGTGAGCACTCTATCCTTTAAATCACTCATTTCCCCTAGTATCATTATCCTTTTATCGTACCAATTTGCATTTATCATTGAGAAGAAAATAAGCAAGCTTAGATAACTCCCATCGCAAATCATACTAAGAGGTTCCCGTTGAGTACAACGGATGTGAGGGGTGCTAATACCTTCCCCTTGCGTAACCGACTCCCGAACCTGAAACGTGATTGCAACGACCATCGTTATTGTCTTTCTTTTAAAAGGTTTTCTCGATATTTTCCTTTCCTATCTCTTTCGGATAAATAAAGTTCGGTGGAAAATATGTTGAACCATATTCTGTGCCTTTCGTGTGAGGGTCGTATGTTCGAATTAATTTTCGAGGTGCGACACCTATCATCTGCAGATGGATGATCAGACTAAGATGACTATTCAATATTTATAAGATTTGTTGAGAGCTTATGTCTTAGAGAAAAGAGGAGCTTGTAACATCTACTTCTCATTGATTGGTTTACTTATAATAATAAATTACCATTCTAGTATTGGAATGACACCTTTTGAGGATTTCTATGGCAGGAGGTGTATGACACCTTTGTGTTGGTTTAATCTAGTGAAAGTATCGTGCTTGGGCCAGAGATTGTTCAGCAGACTACTAATAAGGTTAAGATGATTCAAGAGAACATAAAGGCAGCACAGAGCATAAAGAAGAGTTATCATGATAAACGGGGGAAGGCTCTTGAGTTTCAAGAGGGTAACCATGTGTTTTTTAGAGTCACTCCAGTAACTGGTGTTGGTTATGCTCTAAAGTCCCAAAAGCTTCCTCCTTTATTCATAGGTCCTTATCACATTCTCCAGAGAGTTAGAGTTTTTGCTTATCGAGTTGACTTACCATCGTCTCTTTCGAACCTTCATAATTTTTTTCATATGTCTCATCTTCGAAAGTATATTCTTGATCTGTCTCATGTGATCCAAGTAGATAATATGCAAGTGAGAGATAACTTAATTATTGAGGCATCACCCTTGTAGATTGAGGATCGAGGATCGAGAAGTGAAGCACTTGAGGGGAAAGAGATCACTTTGGTAAAGGTAGTGTGGGGAATACCTACTTGAGGGAACGCGACATATGAGCTGGAAAGCTGGATGAGTGAGTTTTATCTGGAGTTGTTTGCATCAGGTAACTTTCGAGGGCAAAAATACTTTTAAGTGAGGAAGATTTGCAACACCCCAACTTTAGTTATTTATTTTTAATTGAATTTATATGAATTTATTTTATCTATTTGAGTGATATGTGTGTTTTATTTGAATTATTGATAATTTATTTAATTTAATTAATATTAGAGATATGTTAAAGTTGGGAGAAAATAGAAATTTTATTAAAATTAAGAAGTGAGGGAACTTTTTATATTATACGTGCAAACATGGAAAAGAGGCAGAAACATTCAGATCTAAGAGAACTCTTAGAGAGCGTTAAATAATCCCCTTAGAGACAAAATATTTCCATTGATCGTCAACTTTCGAGGTAGGGGGAAACTATTTACATATGGGTGTTTACGCAGTCAGACAGTGAGGGATCCTAACCCTCATATCTTTTCCTTATCAATTCTTTATTTGTGTTATATGTTTATGGCCAAATGGTTTGCCTTAGACTCTCTTAATTGACGCTTTAGTATAGTTGTATTATTTTACTTAGAATCCTTATTGATACATTGTTGTTATAATAATTAGATCGTGGTATATATTGTATCAATACTGTTGATGTGCTTTGATCTGTGTTGTTGGACAAAAGTTATAAAATGTTGAAAAAATTGAAAAAGTTGAAAAAGTCGCAAAAGGCCAAAAAAAACTAAACAATCGAGTCGGCGGTGGTGAGTTTCGCAGTCCGGTTCGACGAATTTTGAGTAGTTTGTGATTTTAATGAGTTTTTGTTACCTGTTTAATAAGTTTAAGGGTCAAATTTATTACATTAGAGTTTTCAGAGTTGCTTTTGAGTTGTTTAGAGTTGGAGATCAGAATATAGGATGCACTTGAGTTAAGTTAAAGCCTATTGACATTATAAGGCTTCATTTTGAGTAATAATTTATTTGTTTAACGTTGTTAAGCCAAAAGAGTTAAATTTGAGTTGTTGAGTAATTTATAATAATATTATCAAGTTATTTGAGTTAAAATTTGAGTAATCTAACAGGTTCGGAGTTATTTTGATAAAGTTAGAGTTTGTCTTGAGTATTTGTTGCCTTACCCTGTTGGCGGCCTTACATGAGTATTGCTATCGCATATGACTTCGAGAGTCATGATGATATTACTGAGGAACGTCTTTATCATAATATTTTTGCTTCTCATTTCGGATAATTAGCAATCATTTTTCTGTGGACTTCCGGGAATCTCTTCCATGTAGCTTGGCAAGGAAATTTTGAGGCATGGGTACAGGATCCTTTACATGTAAGACCTATTGCTCATGCAATTTGGGATCCCCATTTTGGTCAACCGGCTGTAGAAGCTTTTACGCGAGGGAGTAATCATAATTATGCATCGTTGATGAGTATGTGTAATTATTATATGTTTACATGATTGATCTATAATTGTATAACATATTTTAAGTTGATTAGTTCAGAGAGCAACTACAGAGTTGGCATTACGTTGGCAAAATTGTGCTTCAGAGAGGAACCTTGTTGATTACAGGGATGTGAATAACATTTCTTTGATTTCGAGTTTGGTTCTTGAGTATGTGTTTGAAAGTTGTTGTTAAGTCTCATGCATTCATGTATATTGGAGATAGGTATGACTTCAGTTCGACTAGGTCACGGTTCAGAGAGAAACCAATGACAGTCTCAATGTTGCAATGAGAATCGTGATACCAAGTTATTGATTAACTTGAATCTTTAATTTTTAGAATTCACAATCGGACTTTAACTTATCCAAAGGAAAGGTCTAAAGAGAGAAAGAACCTTTTGCGCGATGTAACAACAACGCTAAGAGATTCGGGGATCGGGGGTTGGTTATGCATAGGGTAGGTATTTCACATTCTAAACATCTGTAGTACTCTATAGGAACCTTTTGTTTGTTTGCATGCTAAGTTTGCTAAATGTTTGCTATGGGTTGGGATTGGGTAAAAGAATTTAGGTTAAGACCTAAAGATAGTTTCTAAGTTTGCTCGCAAAGACATCGTGTCCTCTGCCTACGTATCCTAACTAGGATAGAATTAGAGCAATCGTAGTTCACCTCACCAAGTTTGAGGAACACTTGATTACGATCAAGGTTCCAAGGGAACAAACATGACAATGCTTGTGTAGAGTTTAAGAAAACTCTCTAGATCTAAGTTGAACACTCAAAATGGGGAAGTAAGTAATCATGACGAGGATTCTTACATAGAGTTGATGAACTCTATCCTAAGTTCTAATTGAAATAGCACTCCTAACAAGGGTAGGCTTTGTAGACTTAAGCAAAGTCTAGTGGGTAGGTTCTAACTTAACTAAGCGTATGAATGACTTAATGAAGTCGCGGGAAGGTAATGAGTTGTCCATGACACAAGGATCAATGGAGGGACTTTTCCTTTGGAAGGATAGAAAAGGAGGAAACTTGGATGAGAACTAAAGAGTTCCATCACTTGGGGAAACTAAACTTAACAGAGCATTAAAATATTAAACAGGAGAAATGCAAAAAAAAACATGGTTACGACCAAGCATATACAAGCATGTTACAACAAGCAAGTACGTCAAAACAGGAGGGCAATTGATAAATTCATGGTGACAACCAAAAAGGGGACAAAGCTTAACATGTTAACGAACACGAAGGAATCAATCATGAGCAAATCTTACAAGATAAAATCAAACATGGTTCAAAAGAAATTTCACCAAGAATCAAGGTAACAACCCTAAAGGGAATCAACTTACAAGTAGGCAAAAGTGATTATAAACATGAACAACTTGAAATATTTTCTCTCAACATGAAACTAGACAACAATATGAACATTTTGCAAAAAGAATGGATTAAAAATAATAAAATATGCAGAAGTCATGAATTTTTTATTTTTTGATGAAGAAAATGAAAAATAACAAGTGGTAAAAAAGAAATGGTCATGGCAAGGTTTGAACCCACGTCCTCATGTTCACCAACAAAGCAGTCTAACCATCAGGCCACTAAACGCGCGCATGAAAGAAATGGAAAAGAAGAACAAAATAATTACAACAAGGAAAATCAGAAAAAAATGCCAAAAGGGTCATCACAGAGGATCGAACCCAGGCATGAGAGGTGAAAGGCGCATGTGCTAACCACTGGGGTGGCAATACATCCGTGTATTTAGCCACCTCCATAAATATACATACCTAGACAAGTGCAAAAGCTGGGAAACTTATGAAGTAAGAACAAGTGATAATGCAAAACAGTTTGATTCATAACTCTGTCAAAACTTAATCTTTTTTCATGAAATTTTAGTATAACTTGACTGATTTTTTATGAGGATCATGATGGCACTAACAATTTTTTAAGATAACAACTACAAATCAAAACACGAATGAATATGCAATTAGGCACTTTGAGTTGCATGATGGAAAGCAAAGCATGAATGAAGCAGGTTCAGGTCAAACAATTTCTACACACAAGTTATAAACAAATTGACTGATGATTCTACTACTCCAGATTGATCAAAAAATAAGCACAACAAAAATTGGTTTGCTTATGGCAAGCATGGTATTCATGTGGGCAGGCTGCAGATGGAATGTCAAATTCAAGAATGAGCAAATTCAGTTAACATACACACAACATACAAGTTGTAATTATGTTGAAAAATGATCTCAGGTTCATGACTCAATCAAAAATGCTTCAAACAGATAGGTCCTGACATTTTCAAGACAATTAAACATCACACACAAACTTAAAACCTGTTAAATGATGATTCTAGGCCTACAGATCAGTTAGAAATACCTTAAATCATGAATTGGATATGCTTTTGGAAAGTGCAGAACTGTTTTGAAAATGCAAGTTGAAAGTGTAAACTGGTTTTGAAAATGCAAGGCAGGTCATGGTATACATGGTGATTTGAAAATAGCTCCAAGACAAAAACAGTTACATACTCACAGAGATTTCAACTTCTAGCATACATTCCTCATGCTGTTGGAAGCAGAACCAACACAGAACCAAGGGACTTGGTGGTAACAACCAATAACAACTTATGATAGCAAAATGACTCAAACACCACAAGATATAATTATATCAAGGCTATGGCATACCAAAATAACTACATACTCCAAAACAGTGGGCAAGAAACAAATTGGCAGGTTTCATACAAACTCATTTTTCACTTAAGCATCAACCATGACAAAGAATACTCATGACAGAAAATGAAAAGGATGATAGTTACTAACCTGTTGTAGACCTTTACACCAGCTTATTGTAGTATGGAAAACTTTTGAAAATGCTCCAACTGCTGTCCTACCAGAACTTGATGAAAAACAGCTTACTTGTGCTTGAAGAAATTTGTGACAAAACTCAAAATAAATGAGAATTGTGTTGTTTCGTGTCATGGACAGTTGATATATCATATATCAAGGGTGTGTGAATGGTTAGAACAGCTTGGACAGGTCTGGACAGAGTTTTGCTCGAGTTTGTGTATGAAGTCAAACTTGCTTGGTTTGAGAGTTGACTTTTGGGAGAATGGTGTTTTTGGGTGGTTTGAGTGTATGAACACCTTCTACACAATGTTTATGGATTATGCAGATGGTTTTGAGTGGCTTGAAAGGGGTGGAAATGAGTTTGGGCAGCCAACAACCCAAGACAGATTTTGGTGAAAACTTGGAATTTTGAGAAATGAGGTAAGTGAGAGAATGAGTGAGAGCTGAGATTTCTCTTGGTTTTTTAAGGGTGCTCTCGTGTGAAAATGACATAGAGGGAGCCTCTATTTATAGGGAAATAAGGGATGAGGACAGATTTGGTTTTTTCACTTTTGGAGGGATTTTGAAAAAGGAAACCCTTGGCTTGGGGTTTGGCACAGCTGCAAGCTTCAACTCCTTGACTAAACTGATGAATTAGTCAAGTGGAAATTAATGACATGAGATGATTAGAGTGGTTAGGCTGATAGGGAACTGCAGCTGCAAGTGGCAAGTGGCAAAATGTTTCTCTTTCCAATTTTATGAATATTATATTGTCAACTTGCCTCCAAGTTGCCAAGTCCATCAATTCCTTCTTTCTTATGGTTTTCTCTTCATCTAGGCCTCAAATTATCAGAATAAAATATGATCCAATGGTTGGGGATGGCCCAAGTTGTTGAAAATTGAATTTGTGAAGGATTGTCAATGTGGGACTCAAGTATTAAAAGCTTATCTTGCCAAATTCATAACTCTCAGCTCATAAGGGATATGGAGGAGTTCTACAACAATTTGGAAAGCCCTCGTGTAGCTCTACAACTTTCATGTTTTCATGATTTTTAGATTCCCAAAGAAACTTGGCCAAAATGCCTCTCAAAGATGCTGAAAAATGAGCCTAAAAGTGAAATTTCTCGAAGTTATTTTCCCTTCTTGAAATGAATTTGATCATAACTCCAAATCTATGTATTTTATGATCATGGACAACTTTGGGACTTTTGTAGGGATTGTCAAGATATTTCTAATGAGCTTTTAACCAACTCAATTGGATGTGTGGATAAGGAGTTATGGTCTTGCCCCTTTTGAAACCCTAATTCCCGACTTTTGCGATTACTCCTCAACCCTTGATCCAATGGTCATGAAATTTTATGGGTAGATGCAATATGTCATTTGGAACATTTTTGATTCACATCTTGAGGTCAGATTCCTTATGAGTGAAGAGTTGACTTTTCGGTCAATCGAAGATCGATCGGTGGCTACCGAGTCGACTGTTGATGCTCTGGACCTTTTGAGGCTTTGAAACTTCTTGAATGGACTTTACCAAGCCATATGAACCTTATGGACCATGATCCCACCATTGTAACACCTTTTAAATCAAAAGTCAACCCACAGTTGACTTTTCCTGTTGGAAAACCCTAATCGGGTATCCTGAACTTCACTGCTTTTGATTCCGGGGTGACAACCTCAAATTGGATTCATGCTTGATCCAATGGAATATTATTGATGATGTGGAGACCCAATCTCAAAGAGAACCAATCCAAGACATTGACTGGTTAACCCTCGAACCCTCGATTTCGGCGATACAAAACCCTGATTCTCCTGTAACTTGACAAAGACCACTCGAAATGGGTTAAGGTTAGATAAACATGTGAACATGCTCCTAAAATGATGATGAAGATCTAAGGGGTCAAAATTTGGGGTATGACACTCAAGTTCAAAGAGGAAGCAGATACATGGATAAATCAGTAACAAACTTTTAAATCCAAAGCTTGGTACCACATGCATATTAGAGGAGAATGACATAACATTTCATTTTCATTGTAATTGATTATGGGTGTGAATTAATATTTGTGTCACTGTTATTGTTGTTTTAAACTATCCATGTTGTTTAATACATTGATAACATCTATGAAATTATTCTCACCCCTTTTTTGTTGTGGTTGTGTTGCTTGTTATGGTGGTACTTGCAGACACTCGGGTAGAAGATCACTAGATGCTGCTTGTTGTGAAGGATTGGTGTCTATGCCATCTTTTTTATATTTATTGTTTTGAGTTTAGTTTAATGTGGTTTCGCTTTGATAGTGTAGCATCGGAACGAGTTTCATTATTTGTTATTTTCTGAGATTTATGGATTTATTTGATTATGTTGAAATGTTTTCAGTTGAAATAAAATGACTTGAATTTCCGCTACATTATTATAAAGTTTTTGGCTGAGAAACATGCTTATTTGAAGGAGATGTGTGACACCATTGCTGTATAAATATGAAAATTATATGTTTTTATTTAATTAAGAGTTTTCGAAGTTTAGGGTGTTATATGTAACATAAAAATGTGATCTTTTGTTATAAAAGAAATAATTTTAAAAAAGTATGAACTGTTTGTTCCCTTGTGATTATCGAGAGTAACTATGAATTGGGATACAACCAATGTAGTTGATCACCCGACTTCAAATCCTAGGGATGCTTTTGAAGATGCTCCATTCGTTTGACTAAGGAAATTGAATTCCCTCAGTGCCGAGCACACTTAAAGGTTTTGGGGTTGTTGTCAGAGATGTTTTGCATGTCCGACTAAACCAATTAAAAGCCCTTAGCATCAAAGGCGCCTTCGAAGTCCAGAGTTGTTATCGGAGACGCTTCACATGCCTAAATAAAACAATAAATTCCCCACAACACCATTGCTCACTTTAAGAATCCAGGGGAGTTGTCGGAGACGATTCATACCTTTGACTATAATAATAAATTCCCCTAAGTATGCTATCAAAGACGTTTTTTACATCCAAACACAATATTCAAATACCCTTTGTCAAAGAAATACAAGTGGTTACACACAGTTGGCGCACCCCTTAGGATCTAACCAATCCAAGGCCAAAGTGAATAACATTTTCGAGGACGAAAATTCCTAAAGTGGGGGAGAGGTGTAACAGCCCAATTTTCAATAACTGACTAGTGGCACTAGTTAATTGGTTTATATGATTTAAATGAATTATTGGATTTAACTGATTTATTCTATTTGGTAGAATAATGTGGACTTACTAGATATTCTCTAATTAAGGATGAGATGGGATATTTTATGAGAAAAGGAATTGGTAAATATTTTGAGAGAAGAAATAAATTGGAGAGAAACCGATGGGAAGGATATATGAAGGGGGAGCGGAGCGAAAATATAAAATAGAAAACATGAAAAGAAAGTGGAGGAAGAAGAGAAAGTAGAAGGAAAAAGAAAGGAAAGCTTGGAAAGCTTAAGAATGACTTTTGGCTTCCGATTAATCGAGGTAAGGGTGTGAAATATTGTTATCTTACCAATGTATGTGATTATGTAGGGATTGTTTGGATTTGTTTGGTTGTTCTTCCTCATCTTCCATTCTAGGGCATAATAAGTTTAATTGGTAGAAACTGAGTTTTAACGGTTAAACATGAGGATAAGTAGTAGAGTTTAGTCGAGGAATGTTGGGCTAAGGCTACTGAGACGAGTTCGGATTGAATCGGGTGGATTTCGATGATTTTGGTGTTTTGGACAGTGGGGAAATTCTGAGTTCGCAGACCCTCGCTAGCATGTTCGCTAGGCGAGCGGTTCGCAAGCACTCGCTGGGCATTCGCTGTGGCGAGCTAGTAGCGAATGGTCCCCGACTTGGGCAGAATGGTTTTGGGTGTTCTTCGCTGGTAGCGAAGGGGTAACGAGCATTTGCTGGGCATCCGCTGTGGCGAGTGGGGTAGCGAATCAGGTCAGAGGCTTCTGTTTGCCTTCGCGAGCTTGTTCGCTAGGCGAACAGAAAGTGAGTACTCGCTAGGCGAGAAAGGTGGCGAGCGTAATAGCATGTTGTTTCCTTGTGTGTTCCATCCAATGGTTAATTGTTTGGTTCAATGATGTTAATTATATATATTTGTGTACTGTTAAGATGAGACGTGTTGTGGGTAGCCTTATGGCGTGAATCCTAGATTGTGTAATATGGCCTTTGGCAATTATATGTATTGTTGGAATTAAACATGAATGCATGATGAATATGAAAGTGAGATAATACTTAGAAGGGGGGTTGAATAAGTATGAAAGATTAAGACTTAAAAATAACAACACAATTATTTTTATCCTGGTTCATTGAAATCAACTACTCCAGTCCACCCTTCCTAGAGTGATTTGCCTTTCTCAACAAGGACTTAATCCACTATTTAATCAAACAGATTACAATAGTAACACCTAAGAACAACTGTTCTTAGTCTTCTCAAGAGCTACTGATTCCAACTGAATCCTCTTAAGGAAAACCTTTACAATCAATGTAAATCAAATACAAGAGTATTAATGCTTCTATAAAGCTTTTATCACAACAGTGATTTTTCTCTTAAGTTTAAGTACAAGAAATTCTAAGAAGAATATGAGAGAATGAGAGCTTTGAATATTATGATTTCTTTTCAGCAAATTGTGTAACTGAAGAATTTGGTGGAGTCTTCCTTTTATAGGCAGCTGATCCAAGGAAGCTAACGTTGAGAAGAGTGTCCCAAAAAGGTCTGAGCCTTTTTGTCTTCACATCAAGTGACCTTTCCTAGAAGTAGAAAGCACATAACAATCCTTTTTGTCTGTGTTCTTGTGTCTAGCACAAATGAGGAAAGAGACGTTTGATTTACTCCAACGGATATAATCTTTGAATATTTCTTCTTCAGTTTTCAGCAAGTTCTTCAGAATCTGAATGAGTCAGAGTCTTCTAATGATGTTCAGAACTTTGTTGTATCAGAGTCTTCTGCAGCATGTGTGCTTTCAGCGTGTTGATCATCAGAGCATATTTGACACAGAACTTCAGTACTTGGCAGCGTTAGTACTTTCAGAAACTTCTGTAGAAACTATGCTTTGAGAAACTCTTCAAATAATATTCTTATTTGCTTCAGATGCTTCTGACTAGCTTCAGAATCTTCTGGAGCTACTTGCTTCAGATGCTTCTGACTAGCTTCAGAATCTTCTGGAGCTACTTGCTTTAGATCCTTCTAGAGACTACGCTCAGGATCTTTTGTAAACAGCAATCAGAATCTTCTAATGAGTGCATCTGGCGCTTCAGAGTCAGGATAACTTCTTGTATATACTTTAGATTTTCTTCTAGAGAGTTAATTTCATTTCAATCTGCAGTAAAACTCTCAAACAAATTTTAGAGTATATAATTCTTAAATATAAAATTTCCTAACAATTATCATCAAAACAAAGAGTTATTATTAAGAACCAATCTGTGTTCTAACAATCTCCCCCTTTTTGATGATGACAAAAAGTATCAGAAATTTTGTTTAACTGAACATAAAGAATTATAACTCCCCCTGAGATGATGAATCTCCCCCTGAGTTAAATACAAAAAGGAATAGAAACTTCCCTTTTGTCTTGAGTAATCTTCAGAGTTAGATCTTGTTTGATCTTATAACATTTGAAGGTCAGAATGTCTTGCAGATATAAGATTCAGAGTTTGATAATAGACAAATAATCTGAGAGACTCAGAGTTTCTTTTATATAGTGTACTTATCAAATGTTCTGAAATAGTTAAATTAAATGTTAGATAGAATAGATATGTCTGAAGATTCATTCTAGTGAAGTTATATTAAACAGTTCAGATCTATATTTTCTCCCCCTTTTTTGTCATAAGCAAAAAGTAAAAACTTTTAAAAAGACAAATAAAAAGAAACAGTAAATAAGATAATTCAATGGAGAAAACTTTGATTCATTCAAAAGATCAGATCAAGAGTACATAGGCAAACATCAGAAGATATAGCAATAAGGTACATATGCAAACAACAGATGCAAAAACATTAGAATAAAAAAATCTAAGAGTGTTTGGACAAAAGCATCTTCAATAGATCTGTAATCTCAGAGGAGGATTGCTCTTGCTTGGACATCCACTTAGTCATAGTTTCATTCTTTTCATCTTGCTTTGACATCCATTCTGTCATATCCTCAGACTTCTTATCCTGCTTAGCCATCCAGGATTTTATCTCTGACTGTCCAGCTTCTAGAGTAGCAATCTTATCTTCAAAATCTGGATGTTCTTTCTTTATCTCAGATGAAGAATTATGAGGAGCTGAGCAGCTGTTGATGATGAAGTTGCCATTGAAGGATGCTTTGTCAAATGCTTAGGTATAGGGTTTTTATGCAGAGAAAAGAGGAGATGAAAACGCATGTAATTTTTGAGAGTGTGAAAAGTGTGAAAGTGAATACAAGTCAAGTATATATACTAAAACACTTAGGCAAATCAACAGTCAGAAATATGCACGTTTGAACAAGCATTAAATGAAGAAAATAATAATCATTTCAAAGCATTAATTGCTTCTGACAATTTGGGGGGAAAACCAAGATTCTTACTATTCAAACTTCACCTCAAACGTCTCTTCAGTTATGTACACGCCACCTCTTCAGATTTGGTGTGACACGTGTTTCCTTGCATGTGTTCTGAATTCTCTTAAGAAATGAAACGTCAACCAACGTTCAGATCTTCTAAAGATTGTTAGTTCAGAGTTTCACAAAAGAATATTGATCAGAATAAAATAAGCAATCAGAAGAAATACTTCAGAGCATTAAGCATTTTTGCATCTGAAAAAATTTGCTTCTGATAAATATCATTCTGGACAAAAATCCATACCAATATTTTTCAGAATAAAATTGAATCTATCTTCAACAAGGGGTTTTGTAAAAATATCTGCCCATTGATGATCTGTATCAACAAAGGCTAAATTTATGATTCCCTTCTGAACATAGTCTCTGATGAAATGATGCTTAATTTCTATATGTTTGGCCTTAGAATGTAAAATGGGATTCTTGGACAAACATATAGCAGAAGTGTTATCACAAAAGATAGAAATGTTACTTTCAAAAATTTGATAATCTTCTAGTTGACTCTTCATCCAAAGCATCTGCGTGCTACATCCAGCAGCAGCAATGTATTCAGCCTCTGTGGTTGAAAGTGCAATTGTGGGTTGCTTCTTGCTGTACCAGGAGATTAGATTTCTTCCTAGAAATTGACAACTTCCAGAAGTACTTTTTCTTTCCACTCTGTCTCCAGCGTAGTCAGCATCACAGAATCCAACTAATTTGAAATCATCAGATTTTCTGTAACACAAGCCCACATTAGAAGTACCTTTCAGATACCTTAGAATCCTCTTGACAGCTGTCAAGTGTGATTCTCTAGGATCTGATTGGAATCTAGCAGACAAACAAACACTGAACAATATGTCAGGTCTAGAAGCAGTAAGATAAAGAAGAGAGCCAATCATACCTCCCTAGAGCTTCTGGTCTACTTTCTTACTTACCTCTTCCTTGCCAAGTGAGCTAGTAGGATGCATTGGAGTCTTTGCCAGCTTATTGTCAGACATGTTGAATTTCTTCAGAAGTTCTTTAACATACTTTGTCTGATGTATGTAGGTGCATTCTGGAGTTTGATTAACTTGGATTCCTAGAAAGAATCTGAGTTCTCCCATCATGCTCATTTCAAATTCTGCCTGCATACATGTAGCAAACTCCTTTCCAAGCATAATATTTGTTGATCCAAAAATAATATCATCTACATAAATTTGGCAAATTAGAAGATCTTTCTTAATTGTTTTACAAAAGAGTGTTGTATCCACTTTGCCTCTGATGAAATTCTTCTCCAGAAGAAAATTGCTCAATCTCTCATACCAAGCTCTGGGAGCTTGTTTTAAACCATATAGAGATTTCTTTAATTTGAAAACATGATCTGGAAATTTTTCATTTTCAAAACCAGGAGGTTGGTGGACATAAACTTCTTCTTCTATAATACCATTAAGAAAGGCACTTTTAACATCCATCTGATACAGAGTGATGTTATTTTGTGCAGCAAAGGAAATAAGAAGGCGTATAGATTCTAACCTTGCCACTGGAGCATATGTCTCAGTGTAATCAATACCTTCTTGCTGACTGTACCCTTGAGCAACCAGCCTTGCCTTATTCCTCTCAACTTCTCCTTTCTCATTTAGCTTATTTCTGAAGACCCATTTTGTACCAATAATATTGAATCCTTGAGGTCTTTGAACTAGATCCCATACATCATTTCTGCTGAATTGATTTAGCTCTTCTTGCATGGCAATAATCCAATCATTGTCTTGCAGAGCTTCTTCTACAGAAGATGGTTCAATTTCTGACACTAGTCCAAATAGTGATGCTTCAGATGATCTTAGAAAGGATCTTGTTCTGATGGGATCATCCTTCTTTCCAATAATGACATCCTCTGGATGAGAAGCTTTAATTCTGGATGATGATCCTCTAATAGTTGACTCTTCAGAAATGTTTAGATTATTCATCTGAGAAGTTAAAGGAGTAGCATCTGGAGTCGCTTCTGGTTCCTTCACTTGAATTTTGTCTGCTTCTGGAACTTCAGAGTCAATAAAGACTACTTCCCTATCTGCAGAGTTATCAACCTGCTTTGGCTTTTCAGAGCCAAGCTTATCATCAAATTTGACATGAATGGATTCTTCCACAATCTGTGTCTCAGTGTTGTATACTCTGTAGCCTTTAGAGCGTTCATAATATCCAAGCATGAAACACTTCTGTGCTTTGGAATCAAACTTGCTCAGATTTTCCTTAGTGTTTAACATATAGCAAATACATCCAAAAGGATGAAAATATGAAATGTTGGGCTTTTTGTTCTTCCACAGTTCATAAGGAGTCTTCTTTAGAAGAGGTCTAACAGACACTCTGTTCTGAATGTAACAGGCTGTATTGATTGCTTCTGCCCAAAAATGTTTTGCCTGATTTGTCTCATTGATCATGGTTCTGGCCATTTCTTGCAAAGTTATGTTTTTCCTCTCTACAACCCCATTCTGTTGTGGAGTTCTAGGACAGGAAAAATCATGAGCAATGCCATTTTCAGAAAAATATTTTTCAAAAGATTTATTTTCAAATTCACCACCATGATGATCACTTCTGACTTTTATAATTTTGAAACACTTTTCATTCTGGACTTGCTTGCAGAAGTCAAAGAACACAGAATGTGACTCATCCTTGTGTTTTAAGAACTTTACCCATGTCCATCTACTAAAGTCATCAACAATGACTAATTCATACTTCTTGCCTCTGATGGATGCAGTTTTCACTGGTCCAAATAGATCAATATGAAGTAATTCTAGTGGTTTAGAAGTAGAAACAACATTTTTTGATTTGAAAGATGTTTTTGAAAACTTCCCTTTCTGGCATGCTTCACAAAGAGCATCTGAAGTGAACTTCAGATTAGGGAGTCCTCTGACAAGATTAAGTTTATTAATCTGAGATATACGTCTCATATTAATATGGCCCAATCTTCTGTGCCAGACCCATTGCTCTTCATTAACAGACAAGAGGCATTTAACATTTTGAACTTTAAGTTCAGAAAGATTTATTTTATAAATGTTGTTTTTCCTCTTACCACTAAATTGGATAGAGCCATCCTTTTGACTAATAGCTTTACAACATTTTTGATTAAAGGTAATATCATAACCATTGTCACTTAATTGACTTATGGACAATAAGTTATGCTTTAACCCTTCAACAAGTAAAACATTAGTAATAGAGGGAAGTTTACCATTTCCAATAGTGCCAGATCCAATGATCTTGCCCTTCTGGTTCCCTCCAAACTTCACGTCACCTCCAGATCTAAGTTCCAGGCTTTGGAACATAGACTTTTCTCCTGTCATATGTCGTGAGCATCCAGAGTCCAGGTACCATGATTGGTGTCCTGACCTTGCTGCTAAGAACATCTGCAACAGGAATTATTTTGTTTTTAGGTACCCAGATATTCTTGGGTCCTTTGGGGTTAGTTGGTTTGTAGGTTTGTCTAAACTTCTGTTTTTCAACATAATATTTATTCTGACTTGCCTTGGGTTTAAACACATAAGTATTCTTCTCAGAGCTTGTGTGTTTAATGTCATTTAAGTGACCAAATTTAAATTGAGAATACAGAGGTGTCTTCTTGATGAAAAGTTTGTCAACAGGTTTTGGATTGCTTCCAAATGAAGATTCATATCCAATACCTCTTTTGTTGTTTCCACTAACACCATAGATCATGGAAGCCATCTTGCTTCTGTCTATGCTCTTAGTAAGAAATCTCTGAAAGCTAGAGTCATATTTTTCTAAAATGTTTTCACATGACTTAGTCTCAGATTCAGATTCTTGTTGAGTTATTTCAAAGTCATTTTTGATTTTCAGATTAATTTCTTTTTGCTCAACAAGTTCTGTCTTCAGAAGATCAATCTCAGATTCAAGATTGCTTTTCAGCTTCTTGTATTTGAGTTTGATATTGTTATAACTTTTAAGAACTTCTGTTAAAACTTTTATATGTTCTTCTTTGGTAAGTTTAGCCATTACCTCTTTTGCGTCATCATCTGATTCAGAATCTGATTCATATCCTGAGGTACTTTCCTCTTGAACCTCTATGCTGGCCATCAGTGCAACATTGGCACATTATTCTTCTAATTCAGAAGATGATTCAGATTCATCTGAGTCATCCCATGTTGCCATCAGAACCTTCTTCTTTTTGTTAAACTTCTTCTTGGGTTTTTCTTTCTGAAGTTTGGGGCAATCATTCTTGTAGTGCCCAGGTTCTTTGCACTCATAGCACACAACTTCTTTCTTGCCAGATCTTCTGTGCCCAGAAGATTCCTTTCTATTATCAGATCTTCTGAAGTTGTTGAACTTCTTTCCCTTGTGCTTCCAGAGTCTGTTGATCCTTCTGGACAGCATGGATAACTCATCTTCTTCAGAAGAAGAAGATTCTTCAGAGCTTTCTTGAATAACCTGCAAAGCTTTAGCAGTTTTGTTAGATTTTAATGCAACAGATTTACCTTTTTCTTTCTTCTGAGGTTCATCTTCCTCAAGCTCAATCTCATGGCTCCTCAGTGAGCTGATGAGTTCTTCTAGAGAGATCTTGTTCAGATCTTTAGCCATCTTCAAGGCAGTCACCATTGGTCTCCATCTGGTAGGCAGACTTCTGATGATTTTCTTTACATGATCTGATGTAGAGTATCCCTTGTCCAGAACTTTCAGCCCAGTTGTGAGTATCTGAAATCTGGAGAACATGGCTTCAACAGATTCAGAGTCTTCCATTTTGAAGGCCTCATACTTCTGGATCAGAGCCAGAGCTTTTGTCTCCTTAACTTGAGAATTTCCCTCATGAGTCATTTTTAGGGATTCAAACATATCAAAAGCAGTTTCCCTGTTTGTAATTTTTTCATACTCATTATGTGAAATTGCATTCAATAATATAGTCCTGGCTTTGTGATGATTTCTAAAATCTTTCTTCTGAGCATCTGTCATAGATTTTCTGTCAATCTTCTTGCCATTCCCATTTGTGGGATGGACATATCTATCTATGACTAGATCCCATAGATCAGCATCATATCCTAGGAAAAAACTCTCAATTCTGTCTTTCCAGTAGTCAAATTTCTCCCCATCAAACATAGGGGGTTTGGTGCTGATCTTGTCCCTTTCTTCATATTTATTGTTAATATTGGATATAGAATTATCAGCCATTGTAACAAATAAATATATATCAAAGTATTTCTCTCTGGATCTTTACTGACACTGTTAAGTGGTAGCACACACAGAACCGGACCTCTGATACCAACTGAAGGTGAGATAATACTTAGAAGGGGGTTGAATAAGTATGAAAGATTAAGACTTAAAAATAACAACACAATTATTTTTATCCTGGTTCGTTAAAATCAACTACTCCAGTCCACCCTTCCTAGAGTGATTTGCCTTTCTCAACAAGGACTTAATCCACTATTTAATCAAACAGATTACAATAGTAACACCTAAGAACAACTGTTCTTAGTCTTCTCAAGAGCCACTGATTCCAACTGAATCCTCTTAAGGAAAACCTTTACAATCAATGTAAATCAAATACAAGAGTATTAATGCTTCTATAAAGCTTTTATCACAACAGTGATTTTTCTCTTAAGTTTAAGTACAAGAAATTCTAAGAAGAATATGAGAGAATGAGAGCTTTGAATATTATGATTTCTTTTCAGCAAATTGTGTAAGTGAAGAATTTGGTGGAGTCTTCCTTTTATAGGCAGCTGATCCAAGGAAGTTAACGTTGAGAAGAGTGCCCCAAAAAGGTCTGAGCCTTTTTGTCTTCACATCAAGTGACCTTTCCTAGAAGTAGAAAGCACAGAACAATCCTTTTTGTCTGTGTTCTTGTGTCTAGCACAAATGAGGAAAGAGACGTTTGATTTACTCCAACGGATATAATCTTTGAATATTTCTTCTTCAGTTTTCAGCAAGTTCTTCTTTGCTTCAGATGCTTCTGACTAGCTTCAGAATCTTCTGGAGCTACTTGCTTCAGATGCTTCTGACTAGCTTCAGAATCTTCTGGAGCTACTTGCTTCAGATCCTTCTGGAGACTACGCTCAAGATCTTCTGTAAACAGCAATCAGAATCTTCTAATGAGTGCATCTGGCGCTTCAGAGTCAGGATAACTTCTTGTATATACTTCAGATTTTCTTCTAGAGAGTTAATTTCATTTCAATCTGCAGTAAAACTCTCAAACAAATTTTAGAGTATATAATTCTTAAATATAAAATTTCCTAACAGTTATCATCAAAACAAAGAGTTATTATTAAGAACCAATCTGTGTTCTAACAGAATATGATAATGTGTGAAGTATGTATGAGAATATATGTATGGTATATGCGCATTGCTTGGTAATTGATAATGACGTTGAGAGTATGTAAACATGCGAGATCCTTACTCACTGGGGTAGAATGACAAGGTGTCGTTCCTAGTGTAGTAATCACCGGGGTAGAATAATTGTGGAGTTGTTCCTGGTGGGGTATAAGCGTTGTACCCGTAATCCTCATGAGGATTTGTGAGAGTTGTTGAGTTTGTATGAGTCGTATGGTATGTGTATGTGATTGTTATATGAAAGTGTGTGATGTGGCCGTTTGGCAATTATGTGTATAAATGTATGTACTTGTGTGGGGTGTAATGCATAATTGTTTATATTTGTGAATATGTGTGCATTTCAAGAGTGCGTGGAGTCATTGTGCGTGTGTAGCATCATGATTGCATTCTTGTGTCTTGATCCCATGGAGGATCTGCAAAAACCTCGTGTGCCCTTGTGGGGTGTGAGCGATGGTTTATTCTTGATCCCGTGGAGGATCTGCAGAAACCTCGTGTGCCCTTGTGGGGTGTGAGCGATGGTTTATTCTTGATCCCGTGGAGAATCTGCAGAAACCGCGTGTGCCCTTGTGGGGTGTGAGGGATGGTTTATTCTTGATCCCGTGGAGGATCTGCAGAACGATTGTGTGCCCTTGTGGGATTTGAGCAATCCTGAAACATCGTGTGCCCATGTGGGGTGTGAGCGATGGGTGAACATCGTAGGCCCGACAGGGAGTTACTTCAGTAACGAGCGATGGTTCCTTTTGGTTCTTCAATTGAACCTGCTTCTGAGTCGGTACCGCATTTGCATCTGCATAGAGTCGTGAGTCGGTCTCTATGAGTTGCATTATCATCTTTATATGATGCATTGGTGAATAAACATTAATATAGATGTTTATATGAATTGGTGGAATAAACATGTTGTGTGAGTGCATGTGAATTGATGAATGTGCTTAAGTAGGTAAATGTGTGGTGACATATATGACGTTTATAATGTGTTGTGGTGAGAAAATGTGGAATATATGTATTCGGTATTTGTGCATTTATATATATGATTATATGCATTGTTATTATGATAATATTTCTCACCCTTCTGCTGGAATGATGTCCTTCATGACATCGTGCAGGTATCAAGGTGTAGTACTGCTCGTAGTTGCGGGGTCGCTATTGGTATAGTTGTTTAGTGATTTTAGGTTATTGGGTTGAGTCGTGCTCTGGTCATGTAACACTGGGATCATTTGGGTTATGTTTCTGATGTATTTTGTGTTGTTGGCCTCCGTGCCTAAGTGAGGTGAATTATGTGATAAAAGTAAATATTTCTTTTATGAAAAATTGTGATATAAATGAATCCGCTGTTACTTGCAAATGAAATCTTGTAAAGTATGATTATTTATTTCAGTGTTATTAAGCATGACAGGTGGTTTTTAAGTAATTTGGAAGTATATGTGTGACACCCTTTGTGAATGCATGTTAATTTTACTCTGACTATGTTTATTTTTCCGTGGGGTTTAGAAGGGTGTTACATTAGTGGTATCAGAGCAGGTCGGTCCATCCGGCCAAGTTGTCTAATGTTGTTTGTTCCCTTGTATGCGACATGTGTGTGAAAACACTGTCAGTACGCGTTTGTTGTTCTAAACCTTGTCTGCAGGACTGGGAGTGATCTAAGTGGGGGAGAGTGTGGTGCTTCTCCAGGATGCTGCAAGTGTGTAGTTGAACGCTCCTATAGTTTGGTAAAGATGGTTTATGCCCCATCATGATTTCGGCTGTCTATTGACAAATTGAGGAACTGATCACCCTTAATCTCTTGTTGATAATAGTTGGGATTGTGTTGGATGGGATAGACGTGTCTTGAAAGCTTAGATGGCGCGAGCATTGAATTGTTTGGAGTAAGGCCAAGTACTTGGGAGTTTTGTGTATTAACGAAAGTGGTTAGTTGGCGGTTTACCGATCAGTCGCGATTGTCTGGAGGTTGTCCTGACGAAGTAGTGATACACAGCCAGGGCGTGAAGTGGAGTTGTGATCGACTTAATTACGGAGACTAGTCCGATGTTGAGAGCTCCATGTTATTTGTCTAATTGGTTAGCCAAGGAATTAAACTGATAAAATAATTTTGAGGCTTGTGTCTGCGTTTGCTACGGCAACAGTTTATGAGGTCAAATATATAAGGGGTGGATGGTGATTTCTGGCGATTATTAAATAAAGTAAGAAGTGGAATACAATCTTGGTATGATTAGGCCTCTAAGTATTTCAAGAGTTGAAGGTGTGTAAATGGCCTTCTGAGTGTGGGAGTGTTGTTTTCGTACTTTGTCGTAATGAGAGAACAGTAACAGGGAATTAAGTTATTTCTTGATGGAGTACGTTTCGATGTTGTAGTACGTACGGGAAGGGTGGTTTGTGTTTCCGCCATGACTCACAAATTGAGTGTCTGTTTGACATGGGATCTTCCATACTTAATGGAGTGAGTTGATAGTTGTGTAACCAAGGGTATTTGGATATTTGAAGAGTATAGATGATCGTGTTGGACATCAGAGAGACTTAAGTTATCAGTGTTTGAGGACGAGTAGTGTTATGCCACTGGGAAGGAGTTTAAAGAGTTTTTGGGAGAAGTTGCCCATAACTTGTGTATTGGTTGGCCAAGTTTGACAGAACTACTTGTGGTGTTTCGTGATGTTTGGTTGATATGATTGAGAGATATGTTATTTACAACATCCGCGAGTTTTGGTTATGCTTTAAGGCAACTCAAGCTACATAAGGGGATCATCTGACAAGTAGTTTGGAATTGGTTGTTGTGTGTTGGTGCCGGAGTTTGGAGACCTCAATTGTTTGGTTGAGATTCAAAATGATTGCTGACCTTAAGAGCTTAAGGTGTTCGTCTGAATTGGAAAAGTTGAATATGAGGCAGAGGGAATAATTAGGACTTCTGAAGAAATGTGGTTTTGGTCGAATTACCTTTCGGGTGAGACGACGTGGTAGCTAAGGTATCAAATGGGAATTTCTGTATATACTGATGACGATGGTATTGAACTAGAACTGAAGAAGCAAATTCGGGATACGAGTTTGGTATGCGAAGAGACTTCTTGTGGAATTGAGCTTTGTATGTTGAGACCAACTATTGGTATTCCCGATGAGATCTGATGGAGTCGGAATTTATTTGAGATAATATAATGATTTAAGTTAATGGATAAAAGTCGAAGAACTGATCTTCGGGTTGATGGAAATAGTACCATGAGTGTCGTGATAAAGTTTGTGTTCCAATAGTGGGAGTTGGATAAGAGTACCCTGGGAGGAGGACGTTGAGATAAAATGAGTATCCATCCAGGTACTGTGAGGGTATGACCAAGTTGGAGGAATCGTCTTGGTAACCATAGATGGAGAAAGAAGTGGTCGAAGTTGTATATGTTGATTAGACTTGTTGAAAGTCGAAGTGTGAACATCAGAAACTGTTGGACCTGATACAACTGTTGTATATTTCTGAGTGGCATGGGATAGTATTCCCATGAATCTTGTGATAGGTTTTCCGAAGAATTTGGTGGGATATGATTCGATTTGGATGGTTAAGAATCGATTAACTAGAGTAACTCGTTACTTACCAGTAAGGATAAATCGTTCTGTTAGATGGGAATCTGAGTCCTTCATTGAGATTTTGGAAAGGTTTGTAGGCACTTCTGGGTGCCATATGGTACTTGAACTCCGACTAGCGTCCGTGGAAGGAATCGACAGACAAAGATCATTACCCAGTATGTAGAGAATTTGTTGGAAAGCTTGTGTGATTGAGCCAAGGTGGATCGTGGGATAGTTAATCGTCGATGATGAAGTTTATCTACGACAATTGCTATCATTCTAATATCAGAATGACATCGTATGCGGCTTTGTTTAGTAAGAGGGTGTAAGGCTCCTTTGAGTTGATGTGTGTCCGGCGAGAGCATTGTACTCGGACCTGAGGTTGTGCGAAAGGCAATCCGACAGTGGAGACACTGCTAAGTTCAGGTGGGTGGACGAGAAGCAACTTCGAGGTAAAGGGATTCCTTTGGCGGAAGTAGTTGGGAGTTTATGATGCGAGAGTCGTATCCAGAGTTATTCGAGTTGGATAACATTTTCGAGGACGAAAATTCCTAAAGTGGGGGAGAGTTGTAACAGCCCAATTTTTAATAACTGACTAATGGTACTAGTTAATTGGTTTATATGATTTAAGTGAATTATTGGATTTAACTGATTTATTCTATTTGGTAGAATAATGTGGACTTACTAGATATTCTCTAATTAAGGATGAGATGGGATATTTTATGAGAAAAGGAATTGGTAAATATTTTGAGAGAAGAAATAAATTGGAGAGAAACCGAAGGGAAGGATATATGAAGGGGGAGCGGAGCGAAAATGTAAAATAGAAAACATGAAAAGAAAGTGGAGGAAGAAGAGAAAGTAGAAGGAAAAAGAAAGGAAAGCTTGGAAAGCTCAAAAACGACTTCTGGCTTCCGATTAATCGAGGTAAGGGTGTGAAATATTGTTATCTTACCAATGTATGTGATTATGTGGGGATTGTTTGGATTTGTTTAGTTGTTCTTCCTCATCTTCCATTCTAGGGCATAATAAGCTTAATCGGTAGAAACTGAGTTTTAACGGTTAAAAATGAGGATAAGTAGTAGAGTTTAGTCGAGGAATGTTGGGCTAAGGCTACTGAGACGAGTTGGGATTGAATCGGGTGGATTTCGATGATTTTGGAGTTTTGGACAGTTGGGAAATTCTGAGTTCGCAGACCCTCGCTAGCACGTTCGCTAGGCGAACGAGTCGCGAGCACTCGCTGGGCATTCGCTGTGGCGAGCCAGTAGCAAATGGTCCCAGACTTGGGCATAATGGTTTTGGGTGTTCTTCGCTGGTAGCGAAGGGGGTAGCGAGCATTCGCTGGGCATTCGCTGTGGCGAGTGGGGTAGCGAATCAGGTCATAGGCTTCTATTTGCCTTTGTGAGCTTGTTCGCTAGGCGAACAGAAAGCGAGTACTCGCTAGGAGCTTGCTAGGCGAGCAAGGTGGCGAGCGTAACAATATGTTGTTTCCTTGTGTGTTTCATCCAATGGTTAATTGTTTGGTTCAATGATGTTAATTATATATATTTGTGTGCTGTTAAGATGAGACGTGATATGGGTAGCCTTATGGCGTGAATCATAGATTGTGTAATATGGCCTTTGGCAATTATATGTATTGTTGGAATTAAACATGAATGCATGATGAATATGATAATGTGTGAAGTATGCATGAGAATATATGTATGGTATATGCGCATTGCTTGGTAATTGATAATGACGTTGAGAGTATGTAAACATGCGAGACCCTTACTCACTGGGGTAGAATGACTAGGTGTCGTTCCTAGTGTAGTAATCACCGGGGTAGAATAACTGTGGAGTTGTTCCTAGTGGGGTATAAGCGATGTACCAGTAATCCTCGTGAGGATTTGTGAGAGTTGTTGAGTTTGTATGAGTCATATGGTATGTGTATGTGATTGTTATATGAAAGTGTGTGATGTGGCCGTTTCGCAATTATGTGTATAATTGTATGTACTTGTGTGGGGTGTAATGCATAATTGTTTATATTTGTGAATATGTGTGCATTTCAAGAGTGCGTGGAGTCATTGTGCGTGTGTAGCATCATGATTGCATTCTTGTGTCTTGATCCCGTGGAGGATTTGCAGAAACCTCGTGTGCCCTTGTGGGGTGTGAGCGATGGTTTATTCTTGATCCCGTGTGTCATACCCCAAATTTGTCCTACCTTTTTCAAAAAATTTCATTCGCTCGACTTTATTTTTTAATTTGCATTGCTTGTACAGCTCAACGTATTTTTCACCTTTTGTCTAATAAATTTGTGACACGTGGCATTTTTTATTATTATTATTTATTATTATTATTTTTGCTTTATAATTTTTTTTATATTTATAATATGTAAATATAATATAATTTCATATTAGTTTTAATTAGTTAGAATCTTAACTATAATTAGGATTTAGAATATTATTAATTAGTTAGAATTTATTTAGAGTTAGAATATAGTTAATAATTAATAGTTAGTATTTAATCATTAGAGTTGTAATTAACACAAAATTTTATCAATGAAATTTACTCATTATCAGTTAATTAACCAAAACCAAAAACAGTACAGGACACGTGCCATAATCTTGTATATATTGGTCTTGTTCACTTTCTCCTTGCTCTGGACAGAAAGACCTAGCCGCCACCTTCTTTCATGATCCCAACTCACTATAAATATCTTCATCTTCTCCAACCTTTGGATACCACACTCTCTCCATTTTTTATTTATTAAAACCACCACCACATTTCCATCCACATTACCTTTGTACCACCTCATAAACCGTTTGCCGGTGAAAAAATAAAGCATTGTATGATTCTGTTCTGTTTCACAACCACAACTTTGTCACCATTTCCATGTTCCGATCCGTCGTTATCCCACTACTCACAAGCTAATAATACGGACGGCAATGACCATAACCTTCCCCAGCTCTCGTCATTTAAAAAACATATGACCAGTTAACTACGGAAAGCTCCGCTACAAGATCGTGAATACGGCTGTCAGCTTCGTTTCGGTCTTGAAGCAACTACGGCGACTACAGTTTCACTGTGCTACGGTTTTGGTGGGATGATGTTTTGATTTTCACCGAGTTACTGAGCGGTTTGTCATGTTGGTTTGAAAATGCATGAAAAAGAAAGAAGATGGTAGAGTCATGAACGGCCTCGCAAGCGTGGTATGGTATGTGCTCGTGTCTCTATTTTTTTCATTTACTGTGATGTTGTCCTTTTTGTAATAATAGTCTTGAGGTTTTATTTTGAACAAAACAAAGTGAAGCACTTCATTTCTCACGTTACTGTTTTGAAGTTCCCTTTTCTCTTTTTTACTGCATAATTATTATTTTACTATTAGTTTAAGTTTGGTTTTTTTAATTAGTGTATCTAAAAAATAGAGAGTTTAAGTAGTATTGATTAAGGTAATTAATTGTGAATGTAGAGTTAATAAAAGGATAAACAAACATTTTAATTGGAAGCTAGTTAGAGAGGTATAAAACTTAGTTTCTCTTAATTCTTGATTTTAGTTTCAGTTATTTTTAATTAATTTCTAATTAGAATTTGTTCTTAATGTTAAATATTGATATTAGTGTTAGATTTAAGTTTTAGAATTTATATATTTTAGAAATTAGATTTTATTTCTTATTTATCATTGAGCATTTTATTTCACTTTCGCTCTTTTTGGGTCGATGACGAGATTACCAACGTTTAACCGTCGAATTATTAGCGTGAAACAAAGGATCCGAGACCACCTTCTTTTTCCGATTTTATTTCGATTTTTGGATCAATGAAGTCTTTTATTCGTAAGTGTCGCGTATCGAAGTTGATAACCTTCTCGATTTCAAATCTATGGGGAATGACCATTAGGGTCATTTTCCGGACTTTGGTATCGTGATAGGCTACCTTCGATTAATCGGCATTATGTTTACGATTAAGACGAGATCCTATTCTTTCGTGTCCTGATTCGATTCGTTGACCATTAAATTTAATTTTCGTTAAATATTATTATGGATATTATTGATATATTATCTTACTATATATTATTGTCATATCATATTTATTCATTCTTATTCATCCATATCCGAAAACATTAATAAACTATCGAAATCTTAAAAGCCAAATTAGTGGACTGTTGTGTCATTGGTTATTTGCAGGTATCCTAATTTTAAGTCGTGCCCGACTTTGCTCAAGGCGTAGTTTAGGACACAATACACACACACGGCTTTCTCTTGTGCTACCTTACAATGAGACCCCTTTATTTCGTGCAATCCCGTGTAAATTACATGTACCCCTCTCCCATTCCGATGTATGTTTTGCATTTCTTTGATTATTAGTTTATCTCCTAGGAACACCCATAGGGACTTGAGCGAATTCAAACTATTTTCAAATTAATTCTCGATTCATCATCGAGCCACTTTCAAACAACCTGTAAGTCGAGTGCTCATACGCATTCGCCATCAACCTATTACAACTCGACCCTTGATACGTAAGTCAAGTCGGTCTCTTTTTTTTCAAACCATTTCATTTCCAACACGCTTTGCACGCGATAATAAGTCAAACCCTTGATCCAACGTCAAGTGGATTTTCGTAACAAACTATTAATCAATTAACAATTATTCAATTCTTTTGAAGGTGTAAAGAGTAGGTTCAAGTTTTTGATCTTGCTTTCCGTTGTTTATATGCGAGTTATCTTATTCGTGTGTGAGCAATTGACGCCTTTAAATAATATTAACAAACTCGATAATACTCAACCATCTCCAATTACTCATCCTTTCACTCACCTTTCAAACAACTTCTTTTACGATGAAAAAGAGAGTGTCCCAAGTCTTTGGTTCGCTCTCCCGACTACTTGGATCCGAGAAGCCTTTCTCAAGCTTCAAGTAGTCGTCATCCGACCAATCTCATCCTTTTATACACCTTTTCAAATTCAAACAACCTTCTTTTACGATGAAAAAGAGAGTGTTCCAAGTCTTTGGTTCGCTTTCCCGATTACTTGGGGTCTGTGAAGTCTTTCTTAGGCTTCAAGTGATCGTCATCATTTCAACCTTATCCTTTCAAACATATCATTCCTTCATGATGAAAAAGAGAGTATTCCAAGTCTTTGGTTCGCTCTCCCGATTACTTGGGTCCGAGAAGTCTTTCTTAAGCTTCAAGTAGTCGTCATCCGTACCCACTTCAAATCCAATTCAAACCTGTTTCTTTCGTGGTCGTTACCACGAACTACGACTACTCTGATTCTTCATTATTGTTCGAATGTAAGATACGTAGGCACAAGATTGCGATGATCTTGGCGAGCACACTTCCCATTTTCTCCCATATTCCACACAATTCCCTCCATCTTCCATTTCCCCCATCCTTTCCCGTAGTCGAACTACGACGCTCTGATTTCTTATTCTTGTCCGAATGAGCATACGTAGGCACAAGGGCCCTAATCCTTGGCGAGCACCCTATCCTCTAACCATCCCCTTTCCCCTAGTGTCTTTATCCCTTTATAGTATCCTTTAGCATTTTGTAGTGAGAAGAGAAGAATTAAGTTTAGCTAACATCCATCATAACTCGAATTAAGAGGTTCCCGTCGAGTACGACGGACGTGAGGGGTGCTAATACCTTCCCCTCGCGTAACCGACTCCCGAACCCAGGAATATGGTTGCGGCGGCCGTGTTCCTTCCGCGTTTATGAGGTTTTCTCGATATTTTCCTCTCCCGTTCGTTCGGGAAAAATAAAGCTCGGTGGCGACTCTGTCGAACCGCATTTCCGCGCCTTTCGCGCGAGGGTCGTATGTTCGAAATGAATTTTCGAGGTGCGACAGGTGGCGACTCTGTTGGGGAACTTTGCTCCATGCAAGAGAGAGTCGAGCCTATCTTAGTTTGAGTTGTTAGCTTGTTGTTTTTTATTTCTTCTCGCTTTCTATTTGTATCCTTATCTTGGTTACTTGTGCTTGTGGCATTGTGGGGTTGTTCTACTTATGGTTATTTTGTGAGATGGCTCTACACCCGAGTCCGAGTATAACCCTAGGATTAGGATGGTGGTTGTGTAGTGGAGACTTGCGTGGAGTCTTTCACGTTGAGTTGAAGCGAAAACCCCGCTTGGAGTAGATTCCTTGGAGATGTTGTTGTTGTGGTGAGTCTTTGCCATAACAATAATGTTTTCGAGTCTGAATCGTTGATCCCAAGGACCATTAACCGTTTTATCCATGGTGGTTGGTAGTGTTAATTCTATGTGGATTAAATACGAATGCCCCAATCAGATGAGATCCCTTGAACGTATTACTTCCTTATAGTAGTATTTTCAACCTCGATCTATGACTCTGAGAACCTTTTCTAGAATCCATGTGTCGATGGTTGTGTAGTTGATGCCTCCGAGAAGTCTTTCTCACGTGGAAGATACGAGAACCTCACCTAGAGGAGATTCTATTGAGGATATTATCGTCGTGATGAGGCTTTGTCATGGCTGTAATATCTTTGAAAGATATCCATGACTCTAGGCACCTACCAGTTTTAGAATCCTATCCGTGGGGGTTTCTTTGAGCAATGACTGTGATCCTTGAACCGTCCATCCGGCTAATCTCAGAATTGTTTGAATTTGTGATCCTGTGATCCTGGATCTTGCATCTTGCATTGCATATCATTTGCATTGCATATCATTTGTTGTGCATCTTGCATTCTCCTTCCTTCAGCAGTTTCTCATGTTTCTCTTTCCTTCATATCCAGTAAATCAAGCTGAGTCCTCAACACCAGTACGCAACTAGAGCCAATACAAGACGAATGATGGAGCAGATTCAGCAGGAGCAAGTTGCCTTCATATAAGAGTTGGACTCCATCAAAGGAAAGATTGACCAGATCCTCGAAGCCATCCTCACGATCAGAAGAGAGGAAGAACAACGTGAAGCCGCTGCTGTTGTCAACAACAATGGTCAAGGACAAGGGTCTACTGCCATCCCTTTGGTTCCAATTCCAAATCCTCATGGGATGTTATTGAACTTCAATAACGCAGCCGAAGGGAACACTTCTCATCCAACCCCAGCGCCCGGAGTTACTGTTGCACCCCAAAAATTGGCCAACATTTATTTACCTAGCTTGTGGTTCATCTCATTTATCATCTGCATCTCATTGATATGTGGGCAGTAGATCAAGGGGTATGATTACCCAGCAAGAGTTGTATGAGACTTTGAAGCTAGCCAAGAAGGTTATTCAAATGGTCAGAGGTTGATGTCTTTGTCAGAGAACTCAAGAGATCCTCAAAGAGATTGGTTGAAACCAAGGTTGTGTGCCTCATAACTAGAGTTGTGGGAGCCCCTCAGATGATTCAGAGGCTATGAGGATGGACTTGAAGCCTTTAGAGAGCTTATGAGATGTCTTGAAAGCCATCATGAAGCCTAGAGAGGTCATTGTACAAGAATTCAGAAGACTCAGCCATGAGTGGTGGAATTAGGGTTTGACTGGGTCAACCCTAGGTCAACTGATGATTTGGAGAGGGTGGAGACCTAATCCAAGAGCCATGTGATCATGAATTGATGAATTGAGATGCTATAAGGAGGATTCCTAGACCAACTCATCATGATTGAGGAGTTTGAGAAGTTTTAAGCTAGGGTTTCTAAGGCTCGACAGTGTAAAATCCCCTAGTTTGATCCCTATCTTCAAGGCAGCTTAGCTCAAGATGTGATTGTCATCTCATCTTCCCCATAACATGAATGGTGTAGAGCTTGTTCTTAGATTTAATTTGAGTTCTAGAAGTCCTTGATAGGATTTGTAGAGCTCAAGTTATGACCTTGACAAGTTACAGGTCATCTGAGGTATATGAATCTGGGTCCTTGGAAGTCACCCAACTTGCATCCAACTTTTGCCCTAGTAGGATGATTCCTATGAATTCTTGGTCAACATGAATGTTGTTCCTCATCTTCTTAGATTTCTATAGAGTACTATAAGTCCTTGATATGATTTGTAGAACTCAACTTATGGCTTTGACAAGTCAAGGGCATTTTGGTCATTTGGATATTATAGGTCATTTCAAGCATAAGGCCATATCTCCTATTTCCAAGCTTCAAATGTAAAAATCTTCAACATCAAACTTTCTTAGAATGATGTTTTAAGGCTAGTAAAGAGGTCATGAGATGTTGAAAAGGCTTGTATCAAAAAGTGATAAAAATGGCCTAAAATGGAGGCATAAGTTAAATAAGTTGAAATTGGAAATTGGAAATCCCAAGTTACACATCCAAACCATATCATATAATAGGTCATTTTGACTCTAAAAGACATTCTAAAAACAATGGTTCAGCCACAATTTTGATTTGAGGCCTAGATCATAGGGCTGCTTTGGAAATTGGTTGCTTGCATCTTAAGGTTCAAAGGCAAAACTTAAGAAAACTCAATGAACAAGTTAGTTATGCATCTCAACACCTCATAAATCTCATATGGGGAGAATTTCAAGTTTGTTACAAGGGTTTCAAGGGCTATGGCATGAGATAGCACATAAGGAGAAGTGAATTCACAAAATCATGACATGAGATTTCCAATTTCTCATGGGAAGGTTCTAGATGGTTCTAGATGATTCTAAACCACTCTATATAACCCATAGGACTTGCTCAGATGCAAGGTTGGTGTAAGATTTGAGAGAAGAGAGAGTTGGTCATTTCAATTGCCTCCATTGCAAGTTGAAAGTGAATTCCATATTCTGAACCATTTCCATTCATTCTTTCCATCTAAACACACTCCATTGATCATAGGGAAGCTGTGCAGATCAATTTGAGAGCAAATCCATGGTGAATTGAGGAATTGGCAATTGGATTTTCAAGGTAGCAAGTCAGAATCGAATTCTGAGATTCAAGCATTCTCCATCCAATCTTTTGCAAACAGTAGCAAGATTAGCATCCAAGGAAGGTTTCTGAAGAATTACAAGGCTTGAAGTGAAGGTTTTCACCATCTGTTGATCAAGAAATACCAGGTTTGCAAATTCTCTACCACACCCTAATTTATGCATTGCTAGGTTAGTTTATTAGTGTAGAAAGGTTAGAGACACATAGGTGATGATTTCTGGAGAGTTAGGGATCAATTGATGAAATATTGAACACCTTTTCTTTGATGATCAAGAACTCGTGATATAGTGAGATATAATACATGTGTGATAGCTTATTTTAACCAGTGAAGTGTGGTGATCATTTTAGTACCAAGAAATCCAAGAATTGTTGAAGTTGAGGATTGACCATAATTTCAATCTTGGATCGTGTTTCATGTTGGAGGAGGTTTCAAGGAATTCTAGGGTTATGGTTGTATTCAGCATGAAAAATGGAGCATGCTAATGTGTCGAATTGTTGAATTTGAGCAAGAAAAGAGAAAGCACGAATAGAGGGAAGTTTCTGTAGGGAGCTCTGCTTCCATGGAGAAGTTGCTGCAAACCCTAACTAGAGGTAGAAGACACACGCGTGGCCATTGGATCGTGAGAGGACCATTGACTGAGACTAAGATCTGACGGACAGGATTTAATTCAATTTGAAGAGGGAAACTCTGACCATGATGAAACGTAGCATTTCATTAAAAGAAGTTCTTGGGCTTTAGTAAAACGATTCCTATCCCCACCCCCAATCCTGGCCCATTGTGAAAATTAACTGGAAATCATTACTATTCGCACTGTTTCATTTTCTATTTTCTTTTCATTTTCTAATTGATTTTATGATGATGATTGCGCCTAGCACGCATGACTATCCACACCCCCACTTTAAGCCCATCATCCATAGTGAACTGCATCTGGTTACTAAATACACCACATCATTTCATATTTTATTTTCTTTTTCTTTATATTTTTAAAACCTTTGAAAAAATCATAATAAATAGGAAATTAATAATTTTTGCATGGGGATTTTTTCTCCCATTTCATATTCATGTCTAGAAAATTTTCAAATAAAAATATTTTCATTTCATGCATTTTTAATATTTTTTGTGTATTTTCTATTTTAATAGCTTTTTTAATTCTTTTATGTTGATACATGGTTTTGTAGAATTTTGTTTAGCTAGTTCCCTTAACATTTTTAGGCCATTCTTTTTAGGATAGTTAGATTATGACTTTAGCTCCCACCTGGATTTATTCCATAATTTTGTGATGAATTTTAGAGTAGTTTTGCTTAGATGATTTTAGGTTGTATAGAACTAGGTTAATCCTTAACATAGGTCCACAATAACACTAGAATTTTGGGTTTCTAGGTCAAGTTAGACATTGGGGAATATAAGGGTATTAAGGGTAGATATTTAGGATCCCCTAGAAATTATATTAGGTTTTAATATAGTAATATACTATTTTTAGATGATTTTTGTAGTTGATGATTGTTTGTGTTTCCCTTGTGGGCTTGAATTTTTGTTTGCTTTGCTTTGTGGGCTTGGAGAGCTTGGTATTGCTTTGAGTTGCATTGAGGAGCATAGTAGGAGCATTGAGGAGCTTGAGAGCTTGATCTTATTTTTTTTGTTGATTGTTTTAGGGTTAGGGATTAGGAAGAGTTTAGACCTAGTTAAGTTCTTTCTTAAACATGGATGGTATCTTTCATCTCCATTCCTCCCTATGATTCAAAGTCCTTCCATGGTATACACCTCTCTCCTTTGGAGGGATAAGTTATAGTACCTAGGAAGTAGAACTTTTGAGGGAACCATTCCTTTGATGTTGAACCCTTATAGGTCACCTTTGGTGGTCAATAAGCAGTTCAATATCCCCAGCTTATCCAGTAAGTGATTTCCTCTGGTTTGAGTATCTTGAGAGATGTTGAGCTTGAATGTGAAGATGAAGACTTCATTGAAGAGTGTGAAGATGAAGACCCCTTAAAGGTGCTTAAAGACTGAAGGATGAAGTTGATACTTCTAAGTTATTGAAGATTACTCTAAGCAGCTGAAGCTTGCAAGAAGAGAAGACCAAGTTGAGACTGGAAAAGCAGGAAGAGCTGAAGCTTGAAGAACAAAGGAAGTTGATACTTACTTTGATACCTGGAGACCCTGAAGGGATCAAGTTGATACTTGTGGTTAACAGTGAAGCCTGAAGGTGGAACTGATCAAGAAGCTAAAGCTTGAAGAGAAGATAAGTTGAAACTTATGTTGAAGGGTTGAAACCTGGAAAAGTAAATTGGTATTTGTCAAGAGTGATGGAAGTCTGAAGACTGAGTTGCTGTTGGAAGAGCTGAAGCTTGGAGTTGAGAGAGGAGTTGCTTTCTTCTATGTTTTCTTTTCTGTATTGATGTGTTTTGTTTGACTTGCTTGATGCATTTGAATAAGTTCATATCTAGACTAAGTAGAATCTAGGAGCATGATTGCACTAGAGGTTGAGTTGCTCCCTCTGCTTGTATTGTTACTGTGTGGCTTTGCTTACGGGTATTCGGTAGAGCCCTACTCCCTTGCCCATGTGGTTTGTTTGCTTGATAGCATGATTTTATTTCCTTATGATTGCAGTTTACTGTTCTTGCTTGATAGCATGTTTTTATTTCAGTATGATTACTGTTATCCATTCTGGCTTGAGGTTGAGATGAGCTTGTGGAGGCTGAAGCCCCACACACATTTCCTCCCTCACTTGTATTGCATGCATTTTATTGTTAAGCTGATGCTTTGTCTGTTTTGGTGTATCATTGACATGATCCCTTAGGACTCTCATTTCCTTTGATAAGGAATTGATGATAGAACTTTAGGTTGAAACCTATGCATGACAACTTCTAGGAGTTCCCTGTTCAAACCTCAACCATAGGATGAATCCTTGGCATGACAACAGTAGGACTTGATAGTCTCCCTCCTAGTTGGGCCTGTTCTCTTCTCATCTCAAAACAGTTTAAGATACAGTAATCATGAATGATTTCTTTCGTATGTTACGAGCATTAAGCTATCTGAGAAAGGATTGTGGGAGAGTTTCTTTTCCACAGTCTGGATGTCTAGTATGGTACCCTTTGGGTGACATGCGACGCATTCACTCTCAGGTCTCTAGTGCGATTGAAATTGCAAACACAATATAAAACACTTCTTTCGTAAAAGACAGGAAATAAACCGTAGTGTCCCGAACTACGTGAGCTATGATCTCTCATACCTGTTGAGAGTACGTAGGCACAATACTGATGTATTGGCGAGCTACCTTCCCCCATAACCCGTCGTAGGTCGAACTACGTTGACTCTGATTTCTCGTTCTCTGATGAGAATACGTAGGCATAAAGTGCGACGCTTTGCCGAGTCATTTTCTTTTCTGTTTAAGCCAGCCTTGATAGGTAGATAGATAAAACCAACCCGTCCAGTAATCACAACAAGCATGGATCCCGTCGAGTACGGCGGACGTGAGGGGTGCTAATACCTTCCCCTTGCGTAACCGACTCCCGAACCCAGACAATGGTTGCGACGACCTTGTCTTACCCTTTTTCGTTAGGTTTTTCCGATCGTTTCCTTTCCCGCTCTGAGGGATAAATAACGAAAGGTGGCGACTCTTCTGTTGTGCCGGCACCTTATTTTCGCGTAAGCGACAGCTGGCGACTCTGCTGGGGACTCCAACGGTTCCCAGCGCGAGTCAATCCTAGCGCTTGTATGATTACTTGTTGGGTTGCGTTTATTTATCGCATTTTACTTCTCGCACTTTATTTCCCGCATTTTATTTTCTGTATGATATGATTATTCGTGCTGTTGTGGGAAGGGGCATTCTGATGAGTGAGAAGCCAGACCCAGGCTTGAATGCACCATAGCATTAGTTGTGGAAATTAGTGGGCGCGTGCTTGCTTTGCAGGCACTAGTGTCTCATGAAATCCACGCTCAGACGAGGTTCTCCCGGTTGGCTTCTCTTTCAACCCTTTGGGTTGAGACGGTTGCTGGTTTGGTGGATTGTCGACTCTGGGGACCGATCATTTGTGATTCAGCTGAGTGAGGCCGCTTCATGAGTTGGTGATGCCACACCTTCTGGGTATCGTATCACCCCTCTTGAATGTCTGTGACGCTGATGAACGCATAGGATGCCGAACTTGAGTCAGTTTAGGTCCATACCTGTGAGCGGGGTTGGGTTCATTGCAGGAAACTTTGACCTTCAGACCACCTGGTTTTCTTGACAGCAAATCAGTCTTGTTGGATCAGAGGATCTTATCATCAGATGTGTATTTGTTCTTGATAGAGCAGGTTTTTATCAGAGGATATTATCATCAGATGTGTATTTGTTCTAGATAGAGCAGAGTTTTCATCATCAGTTGTTTGTTCTTGATAGAGCAGATTTTTGATTCGGGGTCTGAAGATCTCATCAGTAGATGTTGTTTGTTCTTGATAGAGCAGATTTTTGATTGGGGTCTGAAGATCTCATCAGCAGATGTATGTTTGTTCTTGACAGAGCAGATTTCTTGATCCTACATCAGAGGTCCTTATTATCAGACATTTGTTCTTGACAG
Organism: Lathyrus sativus; assembly: GCA_963859935.3. NCBI lineage: Eukaryota > Viridiplantae > Streptophyta > Magnoliopsida > Fabales > Fabaceae > Lathyrus > Lathyrus sativus. Next base: position 293,253,021 of record OZ012741.1, read on the forward strand.
AGCAGAATTATGATCCTATGTATATGGCCCTATCAGATGGTGGTTCTTGGCATATCATATTTGTGGTCCTACACCGGGGTTTTCTTTTTATCAGTGGTTGTTCTTGATAGAGCAGCGTCATGGCTTTGTTGATACAGAATCTCCACAGCACCAGTTGCCCGGATCTCTTATTGCATGATTGCATTTTGCATTAGTTTGCATCTTCATTTGCATTTCATTAACGTGTGTCTGTGTTGCAGGTGTCGTTTTCCCCGATCCAGGATTTCTTGCCTCCTATTGTATTGTTATGGGTTCTCTGAGGAAGACCGTGGCTTGCAAGTTCCCTGTCCCCGATGTGGTTAAGCTGACTGGTTTGATAGCTCTAGCAGATGATTCTGTGAGGGATGAGTTCAGAAAATCTTACGGCAGGTTGCTCAGTTTGGTTCATAAACCTTCTGTGTTCGAGTTGAATGGGTTGCATGCTCTGCTGCAGTTCTACGACCCTCCGCTGAGATGTTTCACTTTCCAGGATTTTGTCCTCGCGCCCACGCTGGAAGAGTATGCTGATTTGTTAGGTGTGCCTATCAAGAGGCAGATGCCTTTTGTTCGCATGGATGCTGAGCCTGATCTGGCTGGTTTAGCTCCTTCACTTCATCTGGACGCCTCCGAGTTAGTATTGACTAGTTGGAATAAGGTTCCTGGGTTCTCCTTACAGTTTCTAGTGGGTAAGGCTCAGCAGTGTGCCAAGGACGGATGTTGGGTCGCGTTCAATGCCATCCTCGCTCTGTGCATATATGGCATTATTTTGTTCCCTAATATGCCCGATTTTGTAGACTTCAACGCATTTCACATCTTCGCATCAGGGAATCCAGTCCCTACATTGATAGGAGATGTATACCATTCTATCCACTATAAAAACGAGAACAGGAGGGGGAATAATGTCTCGTGCTGCGTACCCTTGCTTTATAAATGGCTTGATAGCCATCTGCCCAAGAGGGGTCCTTTTGTCTCGTCTGCAGCCACAGCTGAGTGGCCTGAGCGTCTGGTAAGTTTATCTGTAGAGGATATTGACTGGTTCGACAGAGACAGGTTGGGTACTGAGGTGATCTTCAGCTGCAGCGGGTTTCCAAACGTGCCTTTGATAGGCAGAAAAGGCTGTATAAACTACAATCCATCGTTGTTGGTCCGACAGTTCGCATATGCTTTGAGAACTCCGCCGAAGGATGAAGAGGTAAAGGAATCTCTGTACCTCACTGGTCTTCTAGAGGGGGGTCTGTTGTCCAAGCTTCAGCGCGCATGGAATGGTATCAGTAAGCGAGGAAAACCTTTGCTGGGAAAAAGCAACAATCAAGCCTACCCTCCGTATTTGACTTGGATCAGAGCCAGAGTAGATGCCATAGGGATGCCGTTTCCTCATGCCAAGCCAGAAAGCCATCCAATGATTGAAGAGCCTACTATTGTGCCTATTCAGCAGCATAATCAGGTGTTGGCTGAGCGGGATGAATTGAAGCGGGCGAACAAAGAACTGGAGAAGGAATTGGCTCAGCTCCGAAGCGAGAGGAACGAAGCCGTTCATTCTTTCAAAAGGCAGACAGAGTTGGTGAACCAGCTAGGTACAGACCTGACTAAGCAGATAGCCGAGCGTGAACGCATGGGTCTGGACTTCAAAGCTGTCAATGACGTACTGGCTACGAAGAAGCAGCACTTGGACGAGGCATATCGGAGTATATCCAAGTTCAACCAGCACTGGAAGGCTTCCCTGGCCACCAGGAAAGAGCGGGAGGATAAGCTGATGCTACAGATCTCCAAGCTGGAAGCCCAGGTGAAGGACAGTGAGAAAAGGTTTGATGAAGAAACCGCCCGCAGATACGCCGCCGAAGGCCAGCTCAACAAAGCTCTCACTAACCTGAAGGAGCGCAAGCTGACGTTTGAGTCCAAGAAGCGGAAGCTAGAAGATTGCTTCGGCGAAGGAGCATGGGAAGATTCGGTCGAAGGTCTTCAGTATACCATTGTGTAAAGGGAGTTACTCGTCGAGGGGTTGCTCACTCTGTCGGATCATCCAGAAACGAAGGAGTTGTTAGAAGAGTATCGCGCCCGTAGCCGTACTTGACTATTTGTATTCCTTTTGTTTTGATCATTGTTGTATGCTGACCATCCCCAGGCTTGTTGGTTGAGGTCACGCTGTTGATTCATCTTGTACTCGCTGATGCTATGTACTGCCTTGATAGGCTTTCTTTATATATGAGATTGTTATTTCCATGATTGGACCCGGACTTCTTATTATTATTATTATCAGCACTCAGGCACTAGGATCGGGGGAGATCTCCCTAACACACAGACACACGCATGCATCTGCATGAAGCATTTGCATGACGAGCATTTTGTTGTTTTTCCTAACCCTTTTGTGTTTACCAGGTTGTTGCAGGTTTTTTACAGGCTGTCCCAGGTTGTTTCCGGTGGTTCCATGATTGATCAGAGACTAATTCACCGCTATCCAACTAGAGCTAATCAGACCAGGATCATGGAGCAAGTGCAAACTGATGTTCAGGAGCTCCGCGAAAGGATGGATCGCTTCATGGAGCTCATGCAAGTGGTCGCCAATGGCCAGGATCAGCTCAGAACTTTGGTTCAGCCTTTGATCTCCAGGGTTGACAGCAACGGCGTGCTCCACGGTGGGATCGTGCCTACTCCTCCACCAGTTGAAACTCCACAGAATGGTGTCCCCGTGGTCGGGGGCAACGGCAGCGCTAATGGCAATGTGATGGCCAACATAGGACTCAATACGACGTGCGTCGGTAATGGGAGTCTGGGATCTAATGTCAATATCGGGCCGGGCAACGGCAATGCAGGCGTCGGGAATTTGTTTGTGCCTTAGCCATGGCTAGAGGATCGTCAGGATGATGTGTTCTCTCAGAAAGGTGCTGAAGGGGAGTTGAATGCTGAAGCGCGACTTAGATTCAAGGCACTTGAAGACAAGATGAGAGATATCGAGAATCAGAATACTTTGGGCGTTGATATGTCCAAGATGGGATTAATTGCTGACTTCAAGGTGCCTCCTAAGTTTAGGGTACCTGACTTTGAGAAATATAAGGGCACCACTTGCCCTTGTGTCCACCTAAGATCGTACTACAGGAAGATGTCTGCTCATTCCGAAGACGAGAAGTTGCTGATGCACTTCTTCCAAGACAGTATTTCCGGGCCATCCCTCGAGTGGTACATGGGTCTGGAGCCCACTAGTGTGCGTACATGGAAGGATCTCGCTGAAGCATTTGTGCACCACTACCAGTACAATAGCGACTTGGCCCCGAACCGAGTCCAGCTGCAAAACCTGTCGCAGAGGAATAATGAAGGATTTAAGGAGTACGCCCAGCGGTGGCATGAGTTGGCCGCTCGGGTTCAGCCGCCGATGGTTGAACGCGAGCTCGTGCAGATGTTTGTTGCCACCCTCCCGGGGGTTTACTATGAAAAGTTAGTCAGCGGTATGTCTGGGACGTTCTCGGCTCTCATTATCATGGGTGAGCACGTCGAGAATGGGATCAAGATCGGGAAAATTCAAGGTGAGTCATCCTCAGCTGGAGGAGGTGGAAAGAAACCTTATGCTGGCAAAAGGAGAGAAGGAGAAGCGAGCGCTGTGACCAACGCTCGAAGGAAGGGCAAAGGCCCTCAGCAGCAGGTAGCCAGTATAAATATCCCGGCAGCTCCGCAGCAGTAGCAGCAGCAGTAGCAACCGAATCAACAGGGATATAGAAAGTACCAGAATCGGGCATCTTTGGCAAACCGTCACTTCGAGGCACCGCCCATGTCGTATGCGCAATTGTTACAGATTTTGCTTCAACTTCAGTTGGTCCAGAAGAGGACGATGGCTCCCTTGACAGGGGCACCTCCACCAGGGTACGACGCCAATGCCACTTGTGATTTTCATTCAGGGGCACCAGGCCACACAATCGAGAACTGCAAAGCCTTCAAGCACAAGATGCAGGACTTGGTGGATGCCAAGATCATCAACTTCTCTGATAATGTGCCCAATGTCACGAAGAATCCTATGCCAAATCATAGGGGAGGTGGGGTGAACGCCATTATCGAAGAAGAGAGTGCAGATCTGTTGACTGACGTCAGAGATCTAAAGACGCTGCTTAGCTTCGTTAAAGCTAAGTTGCTGAAAAAGGGTTCTTTCCAGGTTGCGGAGAACTATGCATAGACTGCGCCACATATTCTGATGGATGTGAGCAGTTGGTAAAAGGAATTCAAAGTCTGATGACTGAGGGGATTCTGCAGTTTAGCCGGAGGGCTGAAGGTGGATCAGGAGAGGTAGTGCTGAAGCAGGCCGATGAAGTCGCCACCATCACCATCCCTCGCCGGCCAATAACTATTTCTGCGCCCAGACCGCCCACAATTACTATTACCAAAGCTGGGCCGATACCCTTCGAGAGCACTAACGTCGTTCTGTGGCATTATGGGGCTGAAGTCTACTGCAATAGACAGAAGTTGGAGCTGGAACCGTATGGGTCGACTGTGGAGAACCTCGCAGGAATCAGTGGTATTACTCGCAGCGGAAGAGTGTTTGCACCACCAGAGGTTGTGGCGGATAAAGCGGTCAGAGCTGATGCGGCCGATAAGGGTAAAAGCAAGGTCGTTGAAGAGGTCCTGTGTGGGGCAGAAAAAGACTTGCTCGTTAAGGATGCCGAGGAGTTTATGCGGTTGATCAAAAAGAGTGACTACAAGATTGTAGACCATCTCCATCAGACGCCCTCAAAGATTTCCATTCTGAACTTATTGTTGTGTTCTGAAGCACACCGCAATGCGCTACTGAAGGTGTTGAACGCCGCCTACGTACCGCAAGAAATATCGGTGAATCAGCTAGAGGAGGTTGTAGCCCACGTAAATACTGGCAATGGGCTAGGTTTCACAGACTTGGAGCTGACACCAAAAGGGAGGAATCACAATAGCGCCTTGCACATCTCGATAGAGTGTAGGGGCACAATCATGTCCCACGTGCTGGTGGACACGGGTTCGTCGCTTAATGTTCTTCCGAAGAAGGCGTTAATGAAGTTGGACACTCGTGGACTGGTTTGCACACCCAGTGATCTGGTTGTGAAAGCGTTCGATGGAACTAAACGACACGTTTTCGGGAAGATGACCCTGCCGATCCAAGTCGGGCCGGAAACGTTCGACGCGGTCTTTTATATTGTGGACATCATGCCTGCCTATAATTGTCTCTTGGGCCGGCCATGGATCCATGTTGCTGGTGCCGTGACCTCCACGTTGCACCAAAAGCTCAAATATGTTGTCGGAGGAAGCATCGTAACCGTGTGTGGCGAGGAAGATATAATGGTGAGCCATTTATCGTCCTTCAAGTATGTGGAAATGGATGGCGAAATCCATGAAACTCTTTGCCAAGCATTCGAAGCTGTCAAGGTGAAGGAAGTAGCTCCTGTAGTCACAGAAAAGCCAAAAATGAATCTCTCCTCGTTCAAAGAAGCTCGGGCCGTTGTCCAAGCCGGGTCTACCACAGGTTGGGGGCGAATTTTGGAGATACCCAACAAGCAGAATAAGTTTGGATTGGGATATTCTCCTGAAGTTTTTTCTTCTTCTTCTAGCAGTACGTCTCGAGGTAAAGGGTCGATCCAGTTTACCAGTGGCGGAGTGATTTTCGAAAGCATCAACGCAACGTCTGAAGACAGCGGGGATAGCGATTGTGACCTCGACTCTTGGATCCAGCCAAGCAAGCCAGGCGAGGGCCTCAACAATTGGACCATCAAGGATATCATCCAGATGACAAGTGAAGAGTAATGATTTACTTTTTCCAATCATTGTACAACCCTATGTCCTACCCGGGGCATAGCGGTTTTATTGTCATGGCCTTGTTGGATTATGTACATGCATTTTGTTAATAAATCAAAGGCGTTTTCTTCGTATTCAAATTTTGTGATCTCTGTTATTCCTGTTTTATATTTGTTTTGAAAAACAGTAAAATGGCAATGGGGTTTGTGCTAACCTACACATCCCTGTTTTAAAACTTAACCCTTGTTATTGCAGGATCCACATAACAGATGACATCGACTCTGGACCTTCTACGACTCACTTCGACTTCGATTGCCCGATCTATCAAGCCGTAGAAGAGATTGATGAAGACGAAGACCTTCCTGAAGAGTTGGCCCGCTTGTTGAGACAAGAGGAAAAAGTTATTCTGCCTCATGAAGAGGAGATCGAAATCGTGAACCTGGGTTCTGAAGAGCTCGTCAGAAATGTCAGGATAGGGGCCGCATTGCAAAGTAATGTCAAGCAGAGATTGGTCGAGATGCTTCGAGAGTATAGTGACGTCTTCGCTTGGTCATACGAAGATATGCCCGGACTCGACACGGACATCGTGGTCCACCACTTGCCGCTGCGAGAAGATTGCCCTCCCGTTAAGCAAAAGCTTAGGAGGACGAGACCAGACATGGCCGTTAAGATTAAAGAAGAAGTGCAGAAACAGCTTGATGCTGGCTTCTTAGCGGTCACCACTTACCCTCTGTGGGTCGCCAGCATAGTGCCTGTACCGAAGAAGGACGGTAAGGTACGCATGTGCGTCGATTATCGGGATTTGAATAGGGCGAGCCCTAAAGATGATTTCCCGTTGCCTCATATCGATGTGTTGGTCGACAACACAGCCCAGTTCTCCGTGTTTTCGTTCATGGATGGCTTCTCCGGTTACAACCAGATCAAGATGGCGCCGGAGGATATGGAGAAAACGACGTTTATCACTCCCTGGGGAACATTTTGCTATAAGGTAATGCCCTTCGGTCTGAAGAACGCAGGGGCCACTTACCAACGAGCAATGGTAAATTTGTTTCATGACATGATTCATCATGAGATTTAAGTCTATGTTGATGACATAATTGCAAAGTCCCAAACGGATGAGGGACATCTGGTCAATTTGCTGAAGCTTTTTGAGAGGCTTAGGAAGTTCAGGTTGAGGCTGAATCCTAACAAATGTACTTTCGGAGTACGGTCCGGAAAGTTACTAGGGTTTATTGTGAGCGAACGAGGCATCGAGGTTGATCCTACGAAAATAAAAACCATTCAAGAAATGCCAGCGCCGAAAACAGAAAAAGAAGTTTGTGGTTTCTTGGGCAGAATAAACTACATTGCAAGGTTTATCTCTCAGCTCACGACCACGTGTGAACCGATGTTCAAGCTTTTAAAGAAAGATCAGGCAATTATCTGGAATGAGGATTGCCAGAGGGCATTTGACAAGATAAAGCAGTATCTCCAAGAACCTCCAATCTTGATACCCCCAGTGGCTGGACGGCCATTAATCATGTACTTGACAGTTCTTGAGAATAGTATGGGGTGTGTTCTCGGTCAGCACAACGAGACGGGCAGAAAGGAGCATGCCATTTACTACTTGAGTAAAAAGTTCACTGACTGTGAATCTCGTTACTCGATGCTGGAGAAGACGTGTTGTGCACTAGCCTGGGCTGCCAAACGTCTACGACAGTACATGCTCAATCACACCACCATGCTAATTTCGAAGATGGATCCGATCAAGTACGTCTTCGAGAAGCAGGCTCTTTCGGGCAGGATTGCCAGATGGCAAATGGTGCTAACGGAATATGATATTCAGTACGTTTCCCAGAAGGCCATCAAGGGAAGCGTATTGTCTGATTACCTTGCCGAACAGCCGATCGAGGATTACCAGCCGATGAAATTTGAATTCCCTGATGAGGATATCATGTTTCTCAAAGAGAAGGATTGCGATGAGTCGTTGCCCGACGAGGGGCCATATAGGAAATCCCAGTGGAAATTGATATCCGACGGGGCGGTTAATTCCTACGGAAGTGGCATTGGGGCGATCATCACGACTCCCCACGGAACCCACATCCCGTTCACTGCGAGACTGGCGTTTCCAGTAACCAACAATGAGGAGGAGTACGAAGCATGCATCATGGGTCTAGAGGAGGCAATTGATTTGAGAATCAAGAACCTAGACGTATATGGTGATTCGGCAGTTGTGATCAACCAAATTAAAGGGGAGTGGGAGACTCGTCAACCAAATTTGGTGCCGTACATGAACTATTGCAGAAGGCTACTTTCGTTCTTTGATCGAGTGGAACTCCATCATGTACCCAGAGCAGAGAATCAAATGGCTGATGCCCTAGCCACGTTGGCTTCGATGTATAAAGTCAATTTTTGGAATGAAGCCCCAAGAATTGTACTATCTCGTCTTGATAGACCTGCATTTGTCTTTGCAATCGAGGAAGCCGCCGACGGCAAGCCATGGTTCCATGACATCCAGACTTTCCTTATGACTAAGGAGTATCCTGCGGGTGCGTCAACCCAGGATAAGAAGACTCTGAGGAGGCTGTCTGGAAATGTTTATCTCAATCCTGATGGAGTGTTATATAAAAGGAACCACGATCTCGTGCTACTCAGATGTGTAGATGAGAAAGAGGCGAGTATGCTCATGGAAGAAGTCCATGAAGGCACATTTGGTACGCACGCCGGCGGGCATGCTATGACGAGAAAGATCCTGAGAGCAGGATACTACTGGCTGACAATGGAGTCGGATTGCTTTAAATTCGTGAAGAGATGTCATAAATGCCAGATTTATGCTGATAAAGTTCATGTGCCGCCGTGCCCGTTGAATGTCATGTCCTCCCCGTGGCCGTTCTCCATGTGGGGCATCAACATGATAGGCAAGATCGAGCCCACTGCATCTAACGGTCATCGCTTCATTCTGGTAGCTATCGACTACTTCACCAAGTGGGTGGAGGCAGCCTCATACGCTAATGTAACCAAGCAGGTAGTGGCTAAATTCATAAAGAGGGACATCATCTGTCGTTACGGAATTCCCGAGCGGATCTTTACTGACAATGGTTCGAATCTGAATAACAAGATGATGAAGGAGTTGTGCCAGAATTTCAAGATTGAACACCACAACTCGTCTCCTTACCAGCCGAAGATGAATGGCGCCGTTGAAGCGGCCAACAAGAACATAAAGAAGATTGTCCAAAAGATGGTTGTGACCTACAAAGACTGGCACGAGATGCTGCCATTTGCACTACACGGTTATTGTACGACGATACGTACATCGACCGGGGCAACTCCTTTCTCCTTGGTGTACGGTATGGAAGTTGTCCTACCGTTAGAAATGGAGATCCCTTCTTTGCGAGTTTTGGTTAATGTGAAACTCGACGAGGCAGAATGGATTACGAATCGACTGAACCAACTCAGCCTGATGGACGAGAAGAGGTTAGCATCGATTGCGTTTGGTCGTCTGTACCAAAGCCGAATGAAGAAAGCTTATGATAAGAAGGTGCGTCCTAGAAGCTTTCAGACGGGTGATCTCGTCCTGAAGAAGATTCTTCCTTCACACTCCGACCACCGGGGCAAGTGGACTCCCAATTACGAAGGTTCGTACGTCGTCAGCAAGGTCTTCTCGGGAGGAGCTTTGTTGTTATCCACGATGGATGGTGAAGATTTTGCATCCCCGGTGAACGCGGACGCAGTTAAAAAATATTTTGCTTGAAAGCGACCCGCTGGACAAAAAAAAGAGAGTCCAGGCAAAAATGGGGCATCCTGGCGAACCAAAAACAGAATAAAAGGTTCGGGAAAAAATTAGGGATATAAATTGAAAAAATGTACACCCGCGAAGTCGAAAACCTACACTGGGCGGCTTCGGCAAAAAAGGGTATCCCGGTGAACTGAAAACCCGCAAAGGGCGGTTCACGCAAAAGTTAGGGATTTGAAAAAAAGCAAATGACTGCGTTTCGCGTGTGGACTTTCTTTGTTTGGTGGTTCGGAAGACCTGAGGGCCGTTTATCTGAATCAATCTCTTCCGAAGCTGAAGCGTCGGAGAAGTATCGAAGTCGAGTGGGTCATAGAGGGATCAACTCATGGTGTTCGTCTACGCCTCGTTGCCGACATTTGTATATACTGATGTATATTTATGTTTTATTTTTACGCGGCTTCCTCATTCCAGGAGCTTGCCTCTGTTGTAAAACATTTTTACCCATTCAGGGGTTCGTTATCAATAAAATGCATACCATTCAAAAATTCTGTTTGTCTGTTTATCATTTATCCGTTTTGTTTGCGAAAAAGAACGCCGATGTTTTTGATAAAATGCGCATACATAAACTTACTGGCCTAGGCCACTGATTGTTGAAACAATGAATTGCTTAAACATTGTCGCGAGATAATAACCTTGATAGGTCCCTTTGAGAAGGGTATCTTGCCTGTTTGTTTGTGTTGTTACAGGTGTAGCATATTCCAGACAGTGCGCCGTGCGCATCCCTGAAGCAGGATGATTCCTCTTTCTCTAGCAGAGTTCAGCAGCCTCTCCCCGCAGAGTCTGAACACGAGATCGTGAGCATTGATATGTCTCCGCACGCAGAGAAGATTCTCCCCCAATCAGATACATCCCGGAGAAACGTCATCTCCTCAGCGGAATCAAGCGCCGAAGCGTATGTTCATCCCCCAGCACCGGGTCACAAGTGCAGGTTTCGTAGGAAACTATTCGTTCACTGAAGTGTGCAGCAACTGATAGTCCAGACTAAAGTCTCCAGTGGAATTGAAATTCCCCCTCAGAGTCGTACTCCCCAGCGAAGCAAAATGATTTCTCCTTCCTCAGTCGAGTTTGCAAATCCCCAAGAGAGCCGAATCCTTAGAAGATGCTCAGACCATGATTGGTTCTCCCCAGTGGAAAGGTTGAACAGTCGAAGTTGTTTCCCCACAGAGTCGTTATCTCCAGGGGGTAGCCGAGAAGGCCACGCAGTTTATTCCCGCGATTGACATCGCTTGCCTTCAGCAGGTCCAAGTTCTCGTAGGGCTTCATCCCCCCGCAGTAGTCAACTGAAGTTGTGTCCCCTGCGGAGTCAAATGGAGATTGGCGTGACCTGGTTCTCCTCAGCAGGACGATTCCTCTATCTGAGTAGTTCTTCCTCCTGTCAAGGAGGATTCTCCCTTCGGCATTTATTTTGCTGACGGGATCGCATCATTTTGCATGATTGCATAGCATTTATCATAAACGCATAGCATTTCCACTGTGTGGAGTATTGCGCCATTGCCGAAGCATATGCATAATACACATGATCTAGGTTGTTACCGTTCTTGTTTCGCAGGTGTTCCGTCGCAGGATCGGTTGCTCAGGATGATTCCTGACATTCTCCCCAACGAAGTCGCTTGCTCAAGATGATTCTTGAAGTCCCCAGCGAAGTCTTTAGTTCAATATGATCTTTGAATTCCCCAGCAGGGTCGTTTGCTTAAGATGATTCTTAAGTACCCAGTGCAGTCTCCAGAGTTGAGTGCTCAAGTTGATACTTAGAGTCCCCAGTAAAGGTTGCCCAAGATGATTCCTGAAATCCCCAACAGAGTGTTCACTCAGGATGATTCCTGAAATCTCCAGAATGGTTATCGGTTCAAGATGATTCTTGAAATCCCCGGCGGAGTTATTTGTCCAAGACGATTCTTGAAGTCCTCAGCAGAGTTGATTCATCCAGAATGATTTCTGGATCCCCGAAGCGGAGTTACTTGATAGTTCTCCAGAATCCCCAGCGGAGATGCGTCATCCCCAACAGGTTTTTGAACGGCGAAGTTGAAACCTCCCTTGAAGACTCCATGATTGAAGTCTGACCGTGTTAATGAAGCAGTTCTCTCATCTGATGTGGAGTGCCTGATGGCAGAGGTTTAGATATTCCCAGTTAGCTCATGATTGACCAAGAGTTCTATTCCCGACTTGCTGACGAAGTCCGGCTGATGCCCGACGAGGTCTTTGGATGCCTGATGGCATGATCAACCTGATGGTTGAAGTCCAACCGATGCCCGACAATTTCTTTGAATGCCTGATGGCATGATCAACCTAATGGTTGAAGTCCGGCTGATGCCCGACAATTTCTTTGAATGCCTGATGGTTGAAGTCCGGCTGATGCCCGACAAGTTCTTTGGATGCCTGATGGCATGATCAACTTGATGGTTGAAGTCCGGCTGATGCCCGACAATTTCTTTGAATGCCTGATGGCATGGTTAACCTAATGGTTGAAGTCCGGCTGATGCCCGACAATTTCTTTGAATGCCTGATGGCATGATCAACCTGATGGTTGAAGTCCGGCTGATGCCCGACAAGTTCTTTGAATGCCTGATGGCATGATCAACCTGATGGTTGAAGTCCGGCTGATGCCCGACAAGTTCTTTGAATGCCTGATGGCATGATCAACCTGATGGTTGAAGTCCGGCTGATGCCCGACAAGTTCTTTGAATGCCTGATGGCATGATCAACCTGATGGTTGAGGTCCGGCTGATGCCCGACAGTTTCTTTGAATGCCTGATGGTATGATCAACCTGATGGTTGAAGTCCGGCTGATGCCCGACAGTTTCTTTGAATGCCTGATGGCATGATCAACCTGATGGTTGAAGTCCGACTGATGCCTGACAGTTTCTTTGAATGCCTGATGGTTGAAGTTCGGCTGATGCCCGACAGTTTCTTTGAATGCCTGATGGCATGATCAACCTGATGGTTGAAGTCCGGCTGATGCCCGACAGTCCTTTGAATGCCTGATGGCATGATCAACCTGATGGTTAAAGTCCGGCTGATGACCGACAAGTTCTTTGGATGCCTGATGGCATGATCGACTATGTACTACCAGTTACCGTGTGACCAACTCTCCAGCTAGTTGTCGTGCAGCTATTATTTCAGCTTTCGAAGATTCGTTCCCATCAGAGTACCGCGTACTTGTGCAGTTGGCAAATTTCCGGGTTTATCGGTATTCAACCGTCTCGCACCTTGATTGGCTGAGATCCGTTCGCCTCACCCAGTCAGGTTCAAGCCGTTTGAATAGGGGCAGCTGTTGCACCCCAAAATTTGGCCAACATTTATTTACCTAGCTTGTGGTTCATCTCATTTATCATCTGCATCTCATTGATATGTGGGCAGTAGATCAAGGGGTATGATTACCCAGCAAGAGTTGTATGAGACTTTGAAGCTAGCCAAGAAGGTTATTTAAATGGTCAGAGGTTGATGTCTTTGTCAGAGAACTCAAGAGATCCTCAGAGAGATTGGTTGAAACCAAGGTTGTGTGCCTCATAACTTGAGAGTTGTGGGAGCCCCTCAGATGATTCTGAGGCCATGAGGATGGACTTGAAGCCTTGAGAGAGCTTATGAGATGTCTTGAAAGCCATCATGAAGCCTAGAGAGGTCATTGTACAAGAATTCAGAAGACTCAGCCATGAGTGGTGGAATTAGGGTTTGATTGGGTCAACCCTAGGTCAACTGATGATTTGGAGAGGGTGGAGACCAAATGCAAGAGCCATGTGATCATGAATTGATGCATTGAGATGCTATAAGGAGGATTCCTAGACCAACTCATCATGATTGAGGAGTTTGAGAAGTTTTAAGCTAGGGTTTCTAAGGCTCGACGGTGTAAAATCCCCTAGTTTGATCCCTATCTTCAAGGCAGCTTAGCTCAAGATGTGATTGTCATCTCATCTTCCCCACAACACGAATGGTGTAGAGCTTGTTCTTAGCTTTAATTTTAGTGCTATAAGTCCTTGATAGGATTTGTAGAGCTCAAGTTATGACCTTGACAAGTTACAGGTCATCTGAGGTATGTGAATCTGGGTCCTTGGAAGTCACCCAACTAGCATCCAACTTTTGCCCTAGTAGGATGATTCCTATGAATTCGTGGTCAACATGAATGTTGTTCCTCATCTTCTTAGCTTTCTAGAGAGTACTAGAAGCCCTTGATAGGATTTGTAGAACTCAACTTATGGCTTTGACAAGTCAAGGGCATTTTGGTCATTTGGATATTATAGGTCATTTCAAGCATAAGGCCATATCTCCTATTTCCAAGCTTCAAATGGAAAAATCTTCAACATCAAACTTGCTTAGAATGATGTTTTAAGGCTATTAATGAGGTCATGAGATGTTGAAAAGGCTTGTATCAAAAAGTGATAAAAATGGCCTAAAATGGAGGCATAAGTTAAATAAGTTGAAATTGGAAATTGGAAATCCCAAGTTACACATCCAAACCATGTCATATAATAGGTCATTTTGACTCTAAAAGACATTCTAAAAACAATGGTTCAGCCACAATTTTGATTTGAGGCCTAGATCATGGGGCTGCTTTGGAAATTAGTTGCTTGCATCTTAAGGTTCAAAGGCAAAACTTAAGAAAACTCAATGAACAAGTTAGTTATGCATCTCAACACCTCATAAATCTCATATGGGGAGAATTTCAAGTCAGTTACAAGGGTTGCAAGGGCTATGGCATGAGATAGCACATAAGGAGAAGTGAATTCACAAAATCATGACATGAGATTTCCAATTTCTCATGGGAAGGTTCTAGATGATTCTAAAACACTCTATATAACCCATAGGACTTGCTCAGATGCAAGGTTGGTGTAAGATTTGAGAGAAGAGAGAGTTGGTCATTTCAACTGCCTCCATTGCAAGTTGAAAGTGAATTCCATATTCTGAACCATTTCCATTCATTCTTTCCATCTAAACACACTCCATTGATCATATTGAAGCTGTGTAGATCAATTTGAGAGCAAATCCATGGTGAATTGAGGAATTGGAAATTGGATTTTCAAGGTAGCAAGTCAGAATCGAATTCTGAGATTCAAGCATTCTCCATCCAATCTTTTGCAAACAGTAGTAAGATTAGCATCCAAGGAAGGTTTCTGAAGAATTACAAGGCTTGAAGTGAAGGTTTTCACCATCTGTTGATCAAGAAATACCAGGTTTGCAAATTCTCTACCACACCCTAATTTATGCATTGTTAGGTTAGTTTATTAGTGTAGAAAGGTTAGAGACACATAGGTGATGATTTCTGGAGAGTTAGGGATCAATTGATGAAGATTGAATATTGAACACCTTTTCTTTGATGATCAAGAACTCGTGATATAGTAAGATATAATACATGTGTGATAGCTTATTTTAACCAGTGAAGTGTGGTGATCATTTTAGTACCAAGAAATCCAAGAATTGTTGAAGTTGAGGATTGACCATAATTTCAATCTTGGATCGTGTTTCATGTTGGAGGAGGTTTCAAGGAATTCTAGGGTTATGGTTGTATTCAGCATGAAAAATGGAGCATGCTAATGTGTCGAATTGTTGAATTTGAGCAAGAAATGAGAAAGCACGAATGGAGGGAAGTTTCTGTAGGGAGCTCTGCTTCCATGGAGAAGTTGCTGCAAACCCTAGCTGGAGGTAGAAGACACACGCGTGGCCATTGGATCGTGAGAGGACCATTGACTGAGACTAAGATCTGACGGACAGGATTTAATTCAATTTGAAGAGGGAAACTCTGACCATGATGAAACGTAGCATTTCATTAAAAGAAGTTCTTGGGCTTTAGTAAAACGATTCCTATCCCCACCCCCAATCCTGGCCCATTGTGAAAATTAACTGGAAATCATTACTATTCGCACCGTTTCATTTTCTATTTTCTTTTCATTTTCTAATTGATTTTATTATGACGATTGGGCCTAGCACGCATGACTATCCACACCCCCACTTTAAGCCCATCGTCCATAGTGAACTGCATCTGGTTACTAAATACACCACATCATTTCATATTTTATTTTCTTTTTCTTTATATTTTTAAAACCTTTGAAAAAATCATAATAAATAGGAAATTAATGATTTTTGCATGGGGATTTTTTCTCCCATTTCATATTCATGTATAGAAAATTCTCAAATAAAAATATTTGCATTTCATGCATTTTTAATATTTTTTGTTTATTTTCTATTTTAATAGCTTTTTTAATTCTTTTATGTTGATACATGGTTTTGTAGAATTTTGTTTAGCTAGTTCCCTTAACATTTTTAGGCCATTCTTTTTAGGATAGTTAGATTAGGACTTTAGCTCCCCCCTGGATTTATTCCATAATTTTGTGATGAACTTTAGAGTAGTTTTGCTTAGATGATTTTAGGTTGTATAGAACTAGGTTAATCCTTAACATAGGTCCACAATAACACTAGAATTTTGGGTTTCTAGGTCAAGTTAGACATTGGGGCATATAAGGGTATTAAGGGTAGATATGTAGGATCCCCTAGAAATTATATTAGGTTTTAATATAGTAATATAATATTTTTAGATGATTTTTGTAGTTGATGATTGTTTGTGTTGCCCTTGTGGGCTTGAATTTTTGTTTGCTTTGCTTTGTGGGCTTGGAGAGCTTGGTATTGCTTGGAGTTGCATTGAGGAGCATAGTGTTGCACCCTAAAATTTGACCAACCGATTCTCCTATCTGACTCATGGTTTAATTTCATATTCACAGCTCAGATGTATGATTTTTGTGCACAAGCAGGGGATATCAGAGTTTACAGCTTGATTTTTGTCTATCAGATATGGCAGACCCAGTCCAGATCACCAGGGTTTTATTTTCAGGAAATTGTGCGCTCCTCGGTGATTTTTAGCTTGTACAGTGATTTTGAGGATATTCTGATGCCCGGGGATCTCTGTTCGATTCGATCTGGTCTCGGGCGCTCTTTTATGGGGGTCATTTGCATTCATCTGCATTTTTAGGGTTTTAATAGGCTTTTGTGAATTTTAACAGGCTTTATAGATTTTTCTGGAATTTAAATAGGGTTTTTGAATATTTTAATAGCTTAATTCTCTTTTTTGGGATTTTATAGATTTTTTAAATAGATTTTTAGAATAAATAAGATTTTAAATAATCTTTAGAATAATAAAGAAAAGGGGGAATATAGTTTTTCTTTTATTACTAATAGATAATAATAGTTTAGAATTTTTGTATAGATTTTTAAATAGGTTTAAGTGTTTTTAGATAATATAGAAATAATATAGTTTCTTTTATTAATAATAGATACTAGTATTAAATAATGGTAGAAGTTTAATAGAATTAATAGAAATATAGAATTAATTAGACTTTAATTCATTTTTTAGAGTTTAATTAGGTTAATTGAATTTCTAGAGTTAATTAGATCTTAATTGATTTTTAGATTTTAGTAGGATTAACCATTAGTTAATTAGGTGTTAATTGTTTTGATTAGGTAATTAGGATTAATTGTTTTTTATTAAAATTCAGTTTTTTACAGTTTTTCATTCATTTTTCGTATTGGGCCCAGGGGGGTGTCTTTTTGTTAAGGCCCAGATCTCATCAGTTCAGAAAGTCCAAAAACGGTCCAAGCAGTCCAAGTTCATCCAGCTTCTTTCCAGCAGAGTCCAGAAGTGTCCAGAAGATTCCAGCGAGTTCCAGTGGTATAAGTAGTAGCATGACACGTGTTTGCAAAAGGAGGGTCCCACGCGTTTCGTAGAGAGCACGCCACCACCACTCAGAACTTCCCATACTCTCACACGTGTACCCCACCTGTCCCCACCACTCTCTCTCTCTCTCTGTGCAACGGCCACCACGTGTCTCCCTCACAACCTCTCACCGGAGAACGTCACCGGTCGGCCTGCATGGCCGGCGACCGCCCTAACCTTCACCGGTGAACTCCAATATCCCCAGAATCCGGCCGCCTTCAACATCTCCCTCCTATCTTCATCTTCTTGATATCACCAACCGCCGCGCCTGAATCACTCCGGCCACCGTCAAACCCAGAAAAACGCCAAGAAATTTCCATATCTAACCACTGATTCATCCATCTCCGCCACGTTTTCCAGATTTTTCCAGAACAACATCAATCCTCCATCAAGATTTTTCCAGAACAACATCAATCCTCCATCAATTTTTTCCAGAACACTCAAACCTTCAACAATCTTCATCAAATTCTCCAGAACGCCATCACCTTCATCCCAGAATTTCCAGAATCCACCCAGCTTCATCACATCATCCAATCTTCAACTATGAAGAGTTCCCAGAATCTGCATCAAGATCCTCAGAACTCAATCTAACGTCCCACGCGTTCATCATCACAACCGCCATCTTCATCCTTCATTCCTCGTCCAATCTTCAAGAATCTACGAGGTTTTCTCCAGAAATCTTCAAGATCTCAGCGAACTCCTTCAACATTCTTCAGTTCCAGGATCTTCGTCATTCCTCCAGGTTTGTTCATCCTCCTTGCAATTTGTTTACTCGTGCGTGGTTAGGGTTTGGTTGAATCGTTGTTGATATGATTCTAGCATGAACTGTTGAGGCCTGATTTCGATCTGGGAGTGTTAGATGAAGGTTGATTTCAGGTGTGATAGTGGATTAAAGTGTGATTTTCGTTCATGATGTGTGAGGGTCTGAGATTGTTTTGAGAGTCTTCGAGAGTTGCAGAGGGGAGATTTGGGGGATGAGCGCAGTTAGGGTTGGGTTGGTGAACAGTACTAGAGAGAGGTTAGGAGGAAGATAGTTTTGATTAGGTTTTGTTTGGATTAGGGTTTGGCTATTGGGCTTAGGCCCAAGCGTAGTTGCTGATCACTATACCCTCGTTTTCACTCAATTACCCCCCCTGGCGTGTGAGATCAGGAAGAATTGAGTTGGGCCTTAGGCCCCAATTGCTGTTAACACCCCCTTGTCCAAGCCCATAATGAAAAATAACTGGAAAAAAATCACTAACGGCACCCCCATATGTTTTTTTTCTGATTGTTTGGTTTCTGAACATGGGCCCTGCGCCCTAGTGCTATCTGCACCCCCCAATCAGGGCCCAATGTAGAAATAACTAGAATTCTTTGCTGATAGTACCTCCCCCAGCTTTGTTTCAATTTTATTTCAATTTCTTTTATTTCTTTTCATATTTGTAAATAATTCATAAAAATTTGAAATAATTGTTTTTTTTAATTCTTCTTTTTCAGCCATTTCATGAAAATGTTAAGAAAATTAAATAAAAATAAAAATGACATTTTATTTTTATTTCCTAGTTTTGTGTATATTTTCCATTTAATTGATGTTTTTTTAATATTTTCAATGCATGCATATCATTAGAAAATTCATAAAAAATGGTAGATTTAGTCAAATAATTCCGTTCTTTTTTCTGTAGACTCGTGATTCAGTGTAGAATTTTATAATGCAAAAACATTAGCTTAATCATGCATTGTCATTTTAATTGCATTTTTTCACTGTTATTGATGTTGAATAAATTGGTCTGTGGATATGTCTGTGTTGCTGATTTTAGTTCTTTCATCTGGTGTTGAATTTTGTTCTGATTTTTTCAGTATGTTATCCTAGAGCCATGTAGGTCTCCCATTAGATTTTTGATATATTTTTGTAGGGTGTCCTGATGTGTTTTGTCTGAGCCTGAAGATAGGAGAAGTCTTGATGACTTCTGACTTTGAAGTTCAACTGTGGTTGAACTTCAGAGATAGTCTCTTGTGGTTTGTTGGCCTGTGGGTTCTTCTTGAAGGTAGGAGCTGGTTGAAGTCCTGTTGGAGCTTGCAAGGATGCAGTGGATTGAGGCTTAGTCTAGGAGCTTGTTGTCTGTTTGTGAGGTTCGAGATCCTGAAGTTTGAAGGGAGTTTATGGTACTTTCCTGAGGAAGGCACTATGAATGACTTTCATCCTTCCTTCTCACCTCTTTCGCAAGTATCCAATGATGTCGGAGCCGACTTGTGAGTTTGATTTCTCCTGAGGAGGAATGTAAACTGATCACCTGTTGTTGAGCCACATGGGATACGATTCCTAAGTGGAAGCCTCCTAGTACTTTCCTGAGGAAGGTCCTATGGGTCTATTCACTTAGCTCCATTAGTTTATCTAGGATTTCTTAAGTATCCAGTGATGTTGGAGCCAACTTGTGAGTTTAATTTCTCCTGAGGAGAAATGTAAACTGATCACAGTTGTTGAGCCACGTAGGGTACAATTCCTAAGTGTCGGCCTCCTAGTACTTTCCTGAGGAAGGTCCTATGAGTCTGTTCACTTAGTTCCCCTAGTGCATATAGGTATCTCTCAAGTATCCCGTGATGCCGGAGCCTTCATGTGAGTTTAATTCCTCCTGAGGAGGAATGTAAACTGATCACAGTTGTCGAGCCGCATAGGATATGACTCCTGAGTAGTAACCTCCTGGTACTTTCCTGAGGAAGGCACTATGAGCTTGTCTGCTTAGCTTCCTTTCTCTGGTAAGCTTGTTCTGAAGCTTGGAGACTGGGATTGATTCCTCTTGCTTAGGGTTTTGATTAGATTGTTGCTTAGATCTTTTGCTTAGGGTATTGCATAGAGTTTTGTTGAGAGATAGATTAGGAGATTGTTTCAGGTTTGTTGGAGGCCCTGCTCAGGGTTAGTCTCTTTGTGTTGTTTGACTTGTATGATGTTATGGTGCATTAGACTTAGGTATTCATCTAGACAGTTCTGAGTAGGTGCATCTTAGAAGTAGACTTTGTGTGCATGAGAAGTTGAGGTGGTCCTCCTTCTGCTTGTTTGTTATTGCGTGGCTTTGCTTGTTGGTATTTGGTAGAGCTGAGCTCCCTTGCCTTTGTGGTTTGCGGCCTTTGCGCCTTGTTTGTTTAGTCGTTGCATTCATGCATATTCTCAGTATTTCTTTACTGTGCAGTTTCTTGTTTGTAGTTTAATCCTGTTGCCATGATCCCTTAGGAGCTCTGACTTCTCCGTTGCGGAGTTGTTATGATAGACATTAGGATGGTCAACCAGGTGTGATAGCAGTAGGTAGATTCCCCTGTTTCTCAGCTATAGTTCTAGGGTCTCCCTTTCCTTTCTGTAGGAGCTTTTGAGTAGCTTGATCCGTAGTTAGCTGAACTACAGCTGCTCTGATTCTTCGTTCCAGACGAAGATATGTAGGCATAGGATGCGATATCCTAGCGAGCACACTAACAACTAACCTTTGTTCTCTCGCGGCTGTGCGATCGAGACTTTCCCGCTAACGACTAATTGTTATCCTTTTCTCCTGCCCGAGTGCATTTGAGACCAGATCGTAGTTATAGGTTCCCGAGCCTTAGAGACCAGTTTGTTTTCTCACTGCTGTGTGAGAGCCCCTGTTTACCCGTAGTTAGTCGAACTACGTTTGCTCTGATCTTTCATACTAGATGAAAGTACGTAGGCACAGGACGCGATGTCCTGGCGAGCAACCTTTCCCCCGTTTAGTCGTAGGTAGTCGAACTACGTTGACTCTGACTTTCCCATTGCACGAGGGAATACGTAGGCCCAGAACACCGTATGTTCTGTCGAGTCCTGTCCTTTTATTTTCTTTTCAGACCAGCCATTAGCGTAGATAGATAATACACCCTTTTACCTATAAACACCAAGCGTGGATCCCATCGAGTACGATGGACGTGAGGGGTGCTAATACCTTCCCCTTGCGTAACCGACTCCCGAATCCAGGTTTTGGTTGCGATGACCATACCTTTTCCCGTCTTTGCGAGGTTTACTTCGAGCGTTTCCTTTCCCGCTCTGAGGGATAAATAACGCACGGTGGCGACTCTCCTGTCAAGCCGGCGCCGATTTTCGCAGTAGCGACAGCTGGCGACTCTGCTGGGGACTTTATAGCATCTAGGGACTTTTCCCATCCCTTATGCTGGGACCGTTTCCCATCCCCTACGCGAGTCAATCCTAGCGCTTGGGTGTTTATTTGTTGGGTGTTGTGCATATTGTGTTTTACTTTTCCGCACTTTACTTTTCTGTACCTTTACCTTTCCGCATTTATTTTCCAGCATTATATTATTATGATTATTGCTGTGGGCAAAGGGAGGTTACTGTGAGTGGAAAGCCGGACCTGGGCTTGAGTACACACCTAGATATAGTTGCGGAGAAGTAGTAGACGAACCTGTCTGCTGAGCAGGCACAGTTCCCTACGAAAATCTGCGCTCAGACGAGATTCTTGCAGAGGTGCTCCTTTCCGGTCCTGAGGATCTGAGGGGAGTCCAGACGTGAGGGTTGTCGACTCTGGGGACCGATCATTTGGAAGTCAGCTAAGTGAGGCCTCTTCATGACTTGATGATGCCACTCCTTCTGGGAATCGTATCGTCACTCATGAAAGTCTGTGACGCTGATGACCGCATAGGATGCCGTACCTTTGTCCGTGGATTAGGTTTATCCTACCTGTGAGAGGGACCGGGTTATTGCAGGAAAACTGGCCTTCAGAAACCATGATTCAGTAGTTATCAGATGGTGTTCTTGATTCATCTCCAGGTGTGTTGTCTGGGTCAGATGGGTTTCTTATCTGAGGTTGAGGCTATTATCAGATGGTATTCTCGTCGGATACAGAGGTTCAGATGGTTTTCTTACCAGGGGATTGATATTTTGAGTATCAGATGATAGTTAGTGGCATGAGATTCTGATGACCGTGTTGGTTTTCTGTTCTTGATCACAGAGATATTCCTCTTCAGGCTACAGCATAGCCCCTATGTTCGCAGATTGCATTATTTATCATGTTGCATCATTGCATTACCATCTGCATTCAACTAACGTGTGTGTGTTCCAGGTACATATTTTCCCTTCCAGTTCTGGCGTTTGCTCCTAGCAAGACATGGAAAACCTGAAGAGAGTATTGCCCTATAAGTTTCCGTCGCCGAATATCAGTCTATTGTTAGAGTTGATTGCTATTGCTAAGAAGAGGGGAATGGGTGACTTCAGAAAGAGATATGGGAGGATTCTGACCTACGCTTATCAGCCATCTGCCTACGAGACCAGCGGCATCTATACTCTGTTACAGTTTTACGACGCAGAGCTCAGGTGTTTTGTATTTCCCGACTTTGTTTTGGCTCCTACCCTGGAGGAGTACTCTGCACTTCTGGATATACCGATCCGTGAGCAGATGCCTTTTTATCGTACGGACGCTGAGCCCAAGCTGGCTGAGCTTTCTGCCATCCTGTGCTTGAAAGAGTCTGAGCTTTCTGGGAAGATGATCAGAAGAGGAGACGTATGGGGATTTCCGTTGGATGTCTTAGTGGAGAAGGCTCGAGAGTATGCCCAGAAGGGTAGCTGGGATGTTTTTGACATTATCCTTGCTGTATGTGTGTATGGCATCGTGTTATTCCCGAACATTCCTGATTTTGTTGATTCTGATGCCTTCTATATTTTGGCTGCGGGAAACCCAGTTCCTACTTTGCTGGGGGATATCCACCATTCAACTCACTACCAGAATGAAAAGCGACGAGGAAGGAATGTGTCTTGCTGTGTACCTCTCCTATGCAGGTGGTTCACCAGTCATATGCCTAAGTCAGGCCCGTTTGTCACATCTATCAATTCTCTAGGATGGCCCGAGCGCTTAATGGGATTAACTGCTGAGAACGTGGTATGGACCAATAAAGAGGTATTTGGAGCTGAAGTCATACTCAAAGGCGAAGGATTCCCGAATGTTCCGTTAATAGGAAGGAAAGGTTGTGTCAACTATGACCCTTCCTTATTGATCAAGCAATTTGGGTATATACCTCAAGGAGCGCCAAAGCCCGAGGAGATACAGGAATCTCTGTATCTCACCGGGGCAATAGGGAAAGAAATGCTGACCAAGCTCGAGAAGGCATGGAAAAACTTGCACAAGAGAGGGAAGCTTTCAGGTAGCAGAAGGGATACTCGAGCTCCTGGCCCATATGAAGAATGGATTCGTGAGCGAGCTGTGAAATTCCTTATGCCGTATCCAGCGGTTCAGCCATTGCATCCTCCTCCAGTAGAGGAGCCTACCACTGTGGACATTCAGGTCTACAAGCAGCTGATGGCGGAGAAAGAAGAGCTAGCCAGGGCTAAAGAGGCTTTAGAGCAGGAGAATGCCCAGCTTCGGCATGAAAAGATTGAAACAGGATATATTTCCAAGCAACAGGCTGAAACTCTGAAACATCTGAAGACTACGCTATTGGAATTGACTGAAACCAAGAAGCGTCTAGAGTTAGATGTCGATTCAGTTAGTAGTGTGTTGGCCACCAAGAAGCAAGAGCTGGAAAGGGCCTACACAAAGCTAGCCAAATTCAGAGAACACTGGGATCTCACTATGACCAAGCGCAAGGAGCGAGAAGAAGAGCTGAAGACACAGATTGCTCAGTTAGAAGAACAGGTCAAGGTAAAGAACGAAGAGCTTGAAGAAGAAGCCTGTCGCCGATACGAGGCCGAGCGCAAGTTGACAGATGCCATGAAGAATTTGGAAGATTTCCAGCATAGAGCAGATGCCAAGAGACCCAAACCTGGGGATGGTGCTAATGATAAGGCTTGGGAAGACTTTGTCAGAGACATCCAGGGGACAGTCAGGAAGAGGGATCGACTGATAGAAGGTTTGATTTATCAACCAGATCATGCAGAGACAAAGAAGATGGTCGAGGACTTCCGCAACCGTACCCGTGCTTGATTTCTCTCTTGTATTCTGTATGTCGAGATCACCACCAGGCATGTTGGCTGGGATCCTCTACGTCATATCAGTTGTATGGAGCATAGTTATGTAACTTCTTGACAAGACTGCTGTTCTAATCAATATATGAGGGTTTTTCCAAATATTGTCTCTATGGTTCATCTCGTCTTGCTACCACTGACACTGGAATTGGAGGGAAAATATCTCCAATGCACACATGCACGTTAGCATTTTTGTATTTCTGTTTGCATAAATCATACTGCATAGCATTTCTCTAGCAGGTCAGAGCACTTATCCAGCCTTTGTTTTCACCAGAAAGTGATTCTCGGGGGTTTGAGGCAAAAGTGGAGTGTTGAAGACAACCAAGGGGCTGAAGTAGATTTGAGCAGAATCAAGCAGTGAAGGCAGTTACAGATAATTGGTGGCTATGTCTGAAGGTAATTTCCAGTCTCCTAACACTTTGGCAAGGTTCGCCACGGCGCCCAACCATCAGTATGATTCAATGGAAGGCTTCCCGCAAGCGAACAATCTTACTGCAGCCCAAGTTGTGCAGCCTGCTGTTGAGAACAGAGATCGGCATGAGCAGTTTCTTGCCCGAAATGAACGTTATCCTCCTGTTAACGATCAATGTGTTGCTTTCCCTGTGATGAATTACCGGAGAGATAATCCAATGACCGGGTTAGTAGATCCAAGAGCTCTTGACTATGGTAGAAGAGTCCGAGTGTTGGAAGAGCAAATGAAAGCCTTGGAAGCGAAAGATGCCGTTAACCTGGATGCTGTAGCCATGTGCTTGGTCCCTGACCTCGTGTTGCCGTACAAGTTCAAAATGCCGGAATTTGAAAAATACACAGGAGATAGCTGTCCAAAGTTGCATTTGATGATGTTCTGTCGAAGGATGACTTCGTTTGTGCGAAATGATAAATTGATGATCCATTGCTTCCAGTATAGCCTGACTGGGGCATCGTTGAGATGGTATGTGCAATTAGAGAGTAATCAGATTCGATCGTGGGTGGATTTAGCCAGAGCTTTCATGAAGCAGTACGATTACAACTTGTATTTGACTCCTAGTCTCGTAGATCTGCAAGAATTGTCTCAGGCGGAGAATGAATCATTCAGAGCGTATTTGCGAAGATGGAAGGAATTGGCTGCTAGTGTTCGACCACCGCTTCCGGAAAGAGAACTGGTTGACATCTTCTTGGGTACTCTGAAAGGCCATTATTTTGACAAATTGTTCAGTTGCACAAACTTTGTGGGCCTGATGAGGCTAGGAGAGATTGTTGAGAGAGGACTCAGGAGTGGAAAGTTTCGAGGTGTTCCTTACGTCCCAGTTAATAAGATTGAGTCAGTTGTCAGTTCTCAAGAAGAGTGGGAAGTAGGAACTGACGTCACCTCAGAATCTCTAGCATCTCAGGATCAGTTTTCAGACGTTTCAAGTCAACGCTCATCCTATCGCCGATCGCGTCAGCATGCTCCACGAAGACCAAGGAAGCCTAAAAGGCAGTTTACTCAGCTACCGGTGTCGTACAGTCAGTTGTTGCCAAATCTGGTCAGAAGCAGATTAATAGTGCCGAAAGAGACTAAGCCGGTGATTCCACCGTATCCTCCAGGTTTTGATGCCAGCGTCCGCTGTGAGTACCATGTTGGGGCACAGGGGCATTCCACCAATGATTGTAAGGTGCTTAGAAGTCAGGTTCAAGATCTGTTAGACTCTAGCCGTATTTGCATCACTCCTCAGGGTTGTGTTCAGATTAATGATTTTCCATCTTCCAGTTGTGGGGGTTCGTCAGTTAATGTCATGGAAGACTCCACAGGAAGTGTGTGCTCTGAAGATTGTCAATCAGAGAGTTCAGTTGAATATGGGAGAAATTTCTAGAGGTTTCTGTGCCGGATGCCGCATCTGTTTTCTCTGCCTAACCCGTTTAGCTTTTGTGCATCAGTATTTGTCGACCACCACCAGGATTGTTGGCTGGGGTCGTTATATTCATACTCATTTGTGCTTACCTGCTGATTTTGTTGGTTGTACATATGTGGGAGATGTTCGTCTGTGTGCTTATAGCTTGGATTTCTCTTTGTCTCGTTGCGAATATGTGTTTGCTTGCTACGTTGCATTATTATTTAGCAGGTATATCAGAACCGTGGGCCTTATTTCCTCATCATCCAGTTTATTGCAGGAATTCCTTCAGAGATATGGAACAGAATCAGTTTGAATTGATCGAAGTCCGAAGCCAGCTGGGGCAGATGATGAGAGACATGCAAGAGATGCGTCTAGAGCAGAAGATTCTCAAAGAGAAGAACAGTCAGCTGAAGACCCAAATGAGCTTGATCATGGAGGTAGTCAAGAATGTGCTTAGAAAAGAAGACGATCAGCTATTTGAAGCCACAATGAAGAAGCTCGTGCCACCTGTGCATGTGGAACCTGAGCAGCAGCAACAGAGGATACATCCGGCTCAGCGGAAGATCCAGGAAGGAAAGCCAAGGAGAATATTTGAGGCACCACCTATGACCTATGCTGAGCTTTTGCAGATCTTATTGAGGTTTAATCTGGTTGAGAAAAGAACGTTGACACCACCAACGAGAGCGTTTCCTCAAGGGTACGATGCCAGTAAGCAATGTGAATTTCATTCCGGGGCATTCGGACACGACATCGAGGGTTGTCATGCTTTCAAACACAATGTTCAAGACCTGATTGACTCGCACGATATTGAATTCACGCCGGGCGGCGTAGCAGTGCACATTGCTCCTGTCTCAGTCGATGCTAAGATGACAGATGTTTCTAAAGCTGCAGTGGGTCAGAAGCGTATCCTGGACTCCATGGTGTCAGAATCTCCAGGCCCACAACTGTTGCCTATTCCTGGGGCAGATCTAAGAAAGAAAATGGTTAAGCATAAGGAGAGCGCTAATCAGTACATTGAAGGTCAAGAAACTGATGTTGCATTTGATACAAAGGGTGTTCAAGGGTCAACCCGGTACCAGCAGCAGCAGCCTCAGCAGGGGGCACAGCAGGCTCAACGAAGATTCCAGGGTAGTAAACCGAGAAGAGCGTTCGAGAAGCCTCCCTCAACATATGCCGAGTTGTTGCAGACATTGTTGGGATTGAATCTGGTAGAGAAAAGAACTCTGGCACCAATAACGGGAACTCCCCCGTTTGGTTATGATGCCAGCAAGCACTGTGAGTTTCATTCTGGAGCCCCGGGTCACGACATAGAAGGTTGCCATGCTTTTAAGCACCAAGTGCAGGATTTGCTTGATAGTGCAGCAATCAGCTTCGGGCCAAGAGGTCCTAGGGTCATCTGAATGAAGGAGGAAGGGCTCTATAATTTGGCTGGGTCGTTGAAAGCAGATCAAGGCAGCATCAAATTGCCTCTAATAAAGATAGCTGGTTCAGCAGCAGGGCAAATGTGAAAGCCCGGTTCTCAGAAGCTAGCATATTTTCTTTGTTTTAGCTTGTCATTTCTTTACATTTGTAGTTGCTTTCCTGTTTGAATTTGTAAACTTGTTTGTAAAACTTGTTGTTTTCATTCACTTGATGATGATGAAATAAATATGCATGTTTTGATTAAGTCCATTCATGTTCACTAACTGTGTTTACAAATGTCCAACGCTTGGTTAAGAAGAATTTGGGGAGGACGACGAAAATGACCGACATGCAAATTCCGATTGTATGCTTTTGAAACAAAACCTGTTGATGATGTACAGGCATTGTTTCAAGTCCCTAAACACCGGAGACATAAGGAAGATAATCCCTTGTCAACCCCTTTGAGCCTTGTAGTAGGAGTTCTTTCTGAAAACGAAAAACCCTCAATCTTAACCTGGGGCAGGGTAGGTGTTAGCTAATTTGACCGAGCGTCCAAATTACAAGAGGAGTGTCCGTTCAAGGATCAATCACATCCCTAGAGGTCGTGTCTAAAAGACCACAATGATTCAGTCAAGAGTGGGACAGCCACATCATTCCCCAAAGAGTCAAACAACCAGTGTCACACGACTTGCTCGAAAGAAAAATGAAAAAGAATCAAAAGCCCGCTAAGTCAAGAAAACTTCAAAACAAATGACTTAGGCAAAAATGAGGGCATCCCGCTGGACTTAAAAAACAAAAGAAACTCAAAAGGAGGCAGTCCAGGCAAAAGTTAGGGATATGAAGAGAAAAAGATGAAAAGGATCAAAAGAAAAATCTTCAAAGGAAATACGAGTCGTGTGACCTCAAGTGTCAAAGATGAAAAGTGAGTGGCTGTCACTCCAAAATCCAAAAGTTTCTCGAACTATCATTCCTATCTTTCAGCCTCTGAGAGGTGAGCGCTAAGGTCAAATTAGCTGAATGTAGGATGGGAGAACATCAAGGAGAATGGGTGGGTTAAAGTAAACTTTGAGCCTTTATCCTTTCTTTCAAAACCATGAACCTGACCACGTTACAACCTTCAAAAGTCCTAATTGAAGCAGGTTGTTTCGAAAGCATACTCCGGTAGAAGTCGCGTCGATTCTGACTCCTAAAAAGGTTCCTCTTACCATGTCGGTACTGATGTTGATAAATGTTTTGTGCATTATATGCCATAAACTGTTTTTCCTTTTCCCAGTGAACAGATTGGATGTCAAAGCTGTCATATGTGTTGCATTAATACATCTTTTATGCAGAACAACTCGTTTTACTTGCGAGTAAGCGCTTGACAGCAGAAAAGCTTCCTACAATGGAAAGTATGGTCAAGATAGAATGCAGAATGCCCGAATGTTCCGAGAGCAGGGGCAAGCTTTTACTGTGACCCCCAGTCAGGTCAGTTTTTCAAAGTCAGTTATTCTGGGGCAATCAGGTTGAGGTGTGGTGAATACGTCATAGTCAGGAGGTACTGCTTTGAATCAGCTAGTCAGGGGAAAGGTCAGTACAGTCAGGGGCAGACCACCTTAAGCACGCAGAAGTTACTCGAGAAGCAGGTAAGGTGAAGTATCTCTCAGAAGTTCAGAACACTGAGGCATGTTATATCAGACCATCAGGGCTCAGATTTGCAGATTTCCTTTCAAGGACTATCCTCACAAGATGTCATGTAGGCTGGGGCATATCAGAAGCAAAAGGATTGTTGTTCTCCGTACCTACAGGGTCATTCAGAGTTATTCGAGCAGAGGCAGTCGATCTTCGAGAGCGAGATGAATGCGGGAAGTCGTGTCACTATCCCTTGACTCTTCACTAAAAGGTTGTGTATTCAGAAAGAATATTTCCCAGCGTCAGTTGTACCTGACCCAGCAAGATAGCTTAAGAGCTCAAATCCATGTTTGCGATTGCTGTGAAGCCCATCCGCGTTGGCGCATCAATTTCCAGATCCGAGCTTCGTCAGTACGCAGGAGGACTCCCTCCATTTTTTCCAGCAAAGACCAATTTGTCAGTGGCACGGGTAAGCTATCCCTAGAGGAGTCTAATCATATTCAGCACATCTGCTATTTAGCAGCGGAGTTATGTTCCCCAGCAGGGTATTACTTCGTTGAGGCGTTCGGTTGAGTTCCCAATATCCCCAACAGAGTTGATTGCACTCTCCCAGCATTTATTTTGCTAGGACGATTCAGTGATACCCAGTTTATCCCCAGCAGAGTAGGCCTCGCCTTCAGCATTTATTTTGCTGAAGTGGTTCTATACCTAGCTCTCTCCGGCAGCTCGAGCCTGCATTAGCATATTGCATGCATCATCATATTTGCATCATACCTGCATGACATTTTCAAAGTGCATAACATTTCCATCCAGAATGGAGCATTACGCTGTAGAAAGATTAAAGCATTTGCATAGGCATACGAAGCATAAGTCAGATTTTCTATCAGCCTCATATGGCGCGTGGATTACTCTGTGATCAGTTCAGGGGCATTTATCCAGCAGCAGTATTCAGACAATTCAGCGGATTATTTGTATCTCAGATCATACAACAATTATGCTTTAATCAAGCAGTCAGCTGATATCGACAGACTTTTCTTCCCGTCAATTCATATTGACGATGTGTTCCTTCGATAAGAGGACTTCTCCGTCTATCATTAGACGTCTTGAGTACGAGTGTGGTTTTCTTTCCGTCTATCCATAGGCGATGTGAAGTTGCGGATGGTCGCAGTAAGGCTTCAAGAAGGGGTTTCCCCAGGATGTGCTTTTCTTCCCGTCTATCAGTAGACGATGTGAAGTTTTGATGGATTTTCAATGGAGTTCAAAATAGGGTATCTATAGCAAGTGGCTTTTCTTTCCGTCTATCAGTAGACGATGTGAAGTTTTGGTTACTGTCCAGCGGGTTCTTATTGCCAGATCATACATATGATGAGGTGTTTCCCCAGCGAGTCTTCTCCGGCTATCCTTAGTTGTTGAGGGGTTTCAAAATGATTTTGAATGTTGGTTCTCTTTCTGTTTATTGGATGAGATGACGTTTCAAGGGGGTACTTTTCTGACCATCAATCCCTATTGATGTCGAGGCTCTTCGAAGAATGTTCAGTTTGCGTGATCGTTGATTCTTATTGACGACATGATTCTTTAAAAGGTGGTTTTCTTCCCGTCAGTCCATACTGACGATGTGGCCCCTTCAAAGATATTGATCTTTCCATCAATTTCCGTAGACAGAGGGATTCTGAAATTCGAAGGATGGTGTTGAATTGCGTTATGGTGTCTTTCCGTCTATCCTTAGACGATGTGAGTATGCGATCAGGCTTTGTTCCCGTCTATCCTTAGACGATGTGTGTTTGGAGAATACTTCTTCCCGTCTATCCTTAGACGATGTGAACTGATTTGTTCATCAATCAGGATGATGCCGTCTATCCTTAGACGATGTGAGTAGGGAGATTATTTCTTCCCGTCTATCCTTAGACGATGGGAATTCAGAGATTATTGCTTCCTGTCTACCCTTAGGCGATGTGAATATTGATTTGTTCATCGATCAGGATGATCCCGTCTACTCTTAGACGATGTGAATATTGATTTGTTCATCGATCAGGATGATTCCGTCTACCCTTAGACGATGCAAGTACAGAGATTATTCCTTCCCGTCTACCCTTAGACGATGTGAATATGGAGATTATGGTGTCCTCCCGTCTACCCTTAGACGATGTGAATATGGAGATTATGGTGTCCTCCCGTCTACCCTTAGACGATGTGCATATGGAGATTTATGAATTTCTTTCCGTCTATCCTTAGACGATGTGAGTACGAAGAATTTCTTTCCGTCTATCCTTAGACGATGCAAGTATGGAGATTATGCAAGTATGGAGATTATGTCTTCCCGTCTATCCTTAGACGATGTGAATTGATTTGTTTCATCAATCAGGATGATCCCGTCTATCCTTAGACGATGTGAATACGGAGATTATTTCTTCCCGTCTATCAGTAGACGATGTGAATATGGAGATTATGGTGACTTTCCGTCTACCCTTGGACGATGTGAATATGAAGATTATGGTGACTTTCCGTCTACCCTTGGACGATGTGAATATGGAGATTATGGTGGCTTCCCGTCTACCCTTAGGCGATGAGAATATTGATTTGTCATTAACCAGGATGATCCCGTCTATCCTTAGACGATGTGAGTTTGGAGATTGCTTCTTCCCGTCTATCAGTAGACGATGTGAATATGGAGATTATGAATGCCTTTCCGTCTATCCTTAGACGATGTGAATTGTTTTGTCTCATCAATCAGGATGATGCCGTCTACCCTTAGACGATGTGAATATGGAGATTATGAATGTCTTTCCGTCTACCCTTAGGCGATGTGAATACGGAGAATTATTTCTTTCCGTCTATCCTTAGACGATGAGAATATTGATTTGTTTCATCAGTCAGGATGATCCCGTCTACTCTTAGACGATGTGGATTGATTTGTTTCATCAATCAGGATGATCCCGTCTACTCTTAGACGATGTGAATATGGAGATTCAGGCTTTGTATCCGTCTATCCTTAGACGATGTGAGTATGGAAATTATTTGTTCCCGTCTACCTTTAGACGATGAGAGTTGATTTGTTCATCAATCAGGATGATCCCGTCTACCCTTAGACGATGAGAATATTGATTTGTTCATCGATCAGGATGATGCCGTCTACCCTTAGACGATGTGAATATGGAGATTATGGTGACTTTCCGTCTATCCTTAGACGATGTGAATATGGAGATTATGGTGACTTTCCGTCTATCCTTAGACGATGTGAATATGGAGATTATGGTGACTTTCCGTCTATCCTTAGACGATGTGAATATGGAGATTATGGTGTCTTTCCGTCTATCATTAGACGAAGTGAGTATTCAATCAGGGTATCTTCCCGTCCATCTTTGGACGATGTGAGTATATTTCTCTTCCTGCCTATCAGTAGGCAACGTGAAAAAAATCAAATGTTGTTGTAGCCCTCAGGGTTTGTTATATGGGGTATCACAAGCAACGGGTATTCAAATCAGGAGTTCTTTATCAGATGATTGATCAGTTTGGTGCCGCAATGACTGGACTCGGTTTTCTGGACTTTATTCTCCAAGCAGTTTACAGTATATGCCCGCGGTTGGCAAATTTTCGGGTTTTATTTGTATTCAACCGTCTCGTACCTTTGAATGTTTGAAGGCTGAGCGCTCTCCAAACCCTTCAGGTCCAAGTCGCTTGAATAGGGGCAGCTGTTGCACCCTAAAATTTGACCAACCGATTCTCCTATCTGACTCATGGTTTAATTTCATATTCACAGCTCAGATGTATGATTTTTGTGCACAAGCAGGGGATATCAGAGTTTACAGCTTGATTTTTGTCTATCAGATATGGCAGACCCAGTCCAGATCACCAGGGTTTTATTTTCAGGAAATTGTGCGCTCCTCGGTGATTTTTAGCTTGTACAGTGATTTTGAGGATATTCTGATGCCCGGGGATCTCTGTTCGATTCGATCTGGTCTCGGGCGCTCTTTTATGGGGGTCATTTGCATTCATCTGCATTTTTAGGGTTTTAATAGGCTTTTGTGAATTTTAACAGGCTTTATAGATTTTTCTGGAATTTAAATAGGGTTTTTGAATATTTTAATAGCTTAATTCTCTTTTTTGGGATTTTATAGATTTTTTAAATAGATTTTTAGAATAAATAAGATTTTAAATAATCTTTAGAATAATAAAGAAAAGGGGGAATATAGTTTTTCTTTTATTACTAATAGATAATAATAGTTTAGAATTTTTGTATAGATTTTTAAATAGGTTTAAGTGTTTTTAGATAATATAGAAATAATATAGTTTCTTTTATTAATAATAGATACTAGTATTAAATAATGGTAGAAGTTTAATAGAATTAATAGAAATATAGAATTAATTAGACTTTAATTCATTTTTTAGAGTTTAATTAGGTTAATTGAATTTCTAGAGTTAATTAGATCTTAATTGATTTTTAGATTTTAGTAGGATTAACCATTAGTTAATTAGGTGTTAATTGTTTTGATTAGGTAATTAGGATTAATTGTTTTTTATTAAAATTCAGTTTTTTACAGTTTTTCATTCATTTTTCGTATTGGGCCCAGGGGGGTGTCTTTTTGTTAAGGCCCAGATCTCATCAGTTCAGAAAGTCCAAAAACGGTCCAAGCAGTCCAAGTTCATCCAGCTTCTTTCCAGCAGAGTCCAGAAGTGTCCAGAAGATTCCAGCGAGTTCCAGTGGTATAAGTAGTAGCATGACACGTGTTTGCAAAAGGAGGGTCCCACGCGTTTCGTAGAGAGCACGCCACCACCACTCAGAACTTCCCATACTCTCACACGTGTACCCCACCTGTCCCCACCACTCTCTCTCTCTCTGTGCAACGGCCACCACGTGTCTCCCTCACAACCTCTCACCGGAGAACGTCACCGGTCGGCCTGCATGGCCGGCGACCGCCCTAACCTTCACCGGTGAACTCCAATATCCCCAGAATCCGGCCGCCTTCAACATCTCCCTCCTATCTTCATCTTCTTGATATCACCAACCGCCGCGCCTGAATCACTCCGGCCACCGTCAAACCCAGAAAAACGCCAAGAAATTTCCAGATCTAACCACTGATTCATCCATCTCCGCCACGTTTTCCAGATTTTTCCAGAACAACATCAATCCTCCATCAAGATTTTTCCAGAACAACATCAATCCTCCATCAATTTTTTCCAGAACACTCAAACCTTCAACAATCTTCATCAAATTCTCCAGAACGCCATCACCTTCATCCCAGAATTTCCAGAATCCACCCAGCTTCATCACATCATCCAATCTTCAACTATGAAGAGTTCCCAGAATCTGCATCAAGATCCTCAGAACTCAATCTAACGTCCCACGCGTTCATCATCACAACCGCCATCTTCATCCTTCATTCCTCGTCCAATCTTCAAGAATCTACGAGGTTTTCTCCAGAAATCTTCAAGATCTCAGCGAACTCCTTCAACATTCTTCAGTTCCAGGATCTTCGTCATTCCTCCAGGTTTGTTCATCCTCCTTGCAATTTGTTTACTCGTGCGTGGTTAGGGTTTGGTTGAATCGTTGTTGATATGATTCTAGCATGAACTGTTGAGGCCTGATTTCGATCTAGGAGTGTTAGATGAAGGTTGATTTCAGGTGTGATAGTGGATTAAAGTGTGATTTTCGTTCATGATGTGTGAGGGTCTGAGATTGTTTTGAGAGTCTTCGAGAGTTGCAGAGGGGAGATTTGGGGGATGAGCGCAGTTAGGGTTGGGTTGGTGAACAGTACCAGAGAGAGGTTAGGAGGAAGATAGTTTTGATTAGGTTTTGTTTGGATTAGGGTTTGGCTATTGGGCTTAGGCCCAAGCGTAGTTGCTGATCACTATACCCTCGTTTTCACTCAATTACCCCCCCTGGCGTGTGAGATCAGGAAGAATTGAGTTGGGCCTTAGGCCCCAATTGCTGTTAACACCCCCTTGTCCAAGCCCATAATGAAAAATAACTGGAAAAAAATCACTAACGGCACCCCCATATGTTTTTTTTCTGATTGTTTGGTTTCTGAACATGGGCCCTGCGCCCTAGTGCTATCTGCACCCCCCAATCAGGGCCCAATGTAGAAATAACTAGAATTCTTTGCTGATAGTACCTCCCCCAGCTTTGTTTCAATTTTATTTCAATTTCTTTTATTTCTTTTCATATTTGTAAATAATTCATAAAAATTTGAAATAATTGTTTTTTTTAATTCTTCTTTTTCAGCCATTTCATGAAAATGTTAAGAAAATTAAATAAAAATAAAAATGACATTTTATTTTTATTTCCTAGTTTTGTGTATATTTTCCATTTAATTGATGTTTTTTTAATATTTTCAATGCATGCATATCATTAGAAAATTCATAAAAAATGGTAGATTTAGTCAAATAATTCCGTTCTTTTTTCTGTAGACTCGTGATTCAGTGTAGAATTTTATAATGCAAAAACATTAGCTTAATCATGCATTGTCATTTTAATTGCATTTTTTTCACTGTTATTGATGTTGAATAAATTGGTCTGTGGATATGTCTGTGTTGCTGATTTTAGTTCTTTCATCTGGTGTTGAATTTTGTTCTGATTTTTTCAGTATGTTATCCTAGAGCCATGTAGGTCTCCCATTAGATTTTTGATATATTTTTGTAGGGTGTCCTGATGTGTTTTGTCTGAGCCTGAAGATAGGAGAAGTCTTGATGACTTCTGACTTTGAAGTTCAACTGTGGTTGAACTTCAGAGATAGTCTCTTGTGGTTTGTTGGCCTGTGGGTTCTTCTTGAAGGTAGGAGCTGGTTGAAGTCCTGTTGGAGCTTGCAAGGATGCAGTGGATTGAGGCTTAGTCTAGGAGCTTGTTGTCTGTTTGTGAGGTTCGAGATCCTGAAGTTTGAAGGGAGTTTATGGTACTTTCCTGAGGAAGGCACTATGAATGACTTTCATCCTTCCTTCTCACCTCTTTCGCAAGTATCCAATGATGTCGGAGCCGACTTGTGAGTTTGATTTCTCCTGAGGAGGAATGTAAACTGATCACCTGTTGTTGAGCCACATGGGATACGATTCCTAAGTGGAAGCCTCCTAGTACTTTCCTGAGGAAGGTCCTATGGGTCTATTCACTTAGCTCCATTAGTTTATCTAGGATTTCTTAAGTATCCAGTGATGTTGGAGCCAACTTGTGAGTTTAATTTCTCCTGAGGAGAAATGTAAACTGATCACAGTTGTTGAGCCACGTAGGGTACAATTCCTAAGTGTCGGCCTCCTAGTACTTTCCTGAGGAAGGTCCTATGAGTCTGTTCACTTAGTTCCCCTAGTGCATATAGGTATCTCTCAAGTATCCCGTGATGCCGGAGCCTTCATGTGAGTTTAATTCCTCCTGAGGAGGAATGTAAACTGATCACAGTTGTCGAGCCGCATAGGATATGACTCCTGAGTAGTAACCTCCTGGTACTTTCCTGAGGAAGGCACTATGAGCTTGTCTGCTTAGCTTCCTTTCTCTGGTAAGCTTGTTCTGAAGCTTGGAGACTGGGATTGATTCCTCTTGCTTAGGGTTTTGATTAGATTGTTGCTTAGATCTTTTGCTTAGGGTATTGCATAGAGTTTTGTTGAGAGATAGATTAGGAGATTGTTTCAGGTTTGTTGGAGGCCCTGCTCAGGGTTAGTCTCTTTGTGTTGTTTGACTTGTATGATGTTATGGTGCATTAGACTTAGGTATTCATCTAGACAGTTCTGAGTAGGTGCATCTTAGAAGTAGACTTTGTGTGCATGAGAAGTTGAGGTGGTCCTCCTTCTACTTGTTTGTTATTGCGTGGCTTTGCTTGTTGGTATTTGGTAGAGCTGAGCTCCCTTGCCTTTGTGGTTTGCGGCCTTTGCGCCTTGTTTGTTTAGTCGTTGCATTCATGCATATTCTCAGTATTTCTTTACTGTGCAGTTTCTTGTTTGTAGTTTAATCCTGTTGCCATGATCCCTTAGGAGCTCTGACTTCTCCGTTGCGGAGTTGTTATGATAGACATTAGGATGGTCAACCAGGTGTGATAGCAGTAGGTAGATTCCCCTGTTTCTCAGCTATAGTTCTAGGGTCTCCCTTTCCTTTCTGTAGGAGCTTTTGAGTAGCTTGATCCGTAGTTAGCTGAACTACAGCTGCTCTGATTCTTCGTTCCAGACGAAGATATGTAGGCATAGGATGCGATATCCTAGCGAGCACACTAACAACTAACCTTTGTTCTCTCGCGGCTGTGCGATCGAGACTTTCCCGCTAACGACTAATTGTTATCCTTTTCTCCTGCCCGAGTGCATTTGAGACCAGATCGTAGTTATAGGTTCCCGAGCCTTAGAGACCAGTTTGTTTTCTCACTGCTGTGTGAGAGCCCCTGTTTACCCGTAGTTAGTCGAACTACGTTTGCTCTGATCTTTCATACTAGATGAAAGTACGTAGGCACAGGACGCGATGTCCTGGCGAGCAACCTTTCCCCCGTTTAGTCGTAGGTAGTCGAACTACGTTGACTCTGACTTTCCCATTGCACGAGGGAATACGTAGGCCCAGAACACCGTATGTTCTGTCGAGTCCTGTCCTTTTATTTTCTTTTCAGACCAGCCATTAGCGTAGATAGATAATACACCCTTTTACCTATAAACACCAAGCGTGGATCCCATCGAGTACGATGGACGTGAGGGGTGCTAATACCTTCCCCTTGCGTAACCGACTCCCGAATCCAGGTTTTGGTTGCGATGACCATACCTTTTCCCATCTTTGCGAGGTTTACTTCGAGCGTTTCCTTTCCCGCTCTGAGGGATAAATAACGCACGGTGGCGACTCTCCTGTCAAGCCGGCGCCGATTTTCGCAGTAGCGACACATAGTAGGAGCATTGAGGAGCTTGAGAGCTTGATCTTATTTGTTTTGTTGATTGTTTTAGGGTTAGAGATTAGGAAGAGTTTAGACCTAGTTAAGTTCTTTCTTAAACATGGATGGTATCTTTCACCTCCATTCCTCCCTATGATTCAAAGTCCTTCCATGGTATACACCTCTCTCTTTTGGAGGGATAAGTGATAGTACCTAGGAAGTAGAACTTTTGAGGGAACCATTCCTTTGATGTTGAACCCTTATAGGTCACCTTTGGTGGTTAATAAGCAGTTCAATATCCCCAGCTTATCCAGTAAGTGATTTCCTCTGGTTTGAGTATCTTGAGAGATGTTGAGCTTGAATGTGAAGATGAAGACTTCATTGAAGAGTGTGAAGATGAAGACCCCTTGAAGGTGCTTAAAGACTGAAGGATGAAGTTGATACTTCTAAGTGATTGAAGATTACTCTAAGCAGCTGAAGCTTGCAAGAAGAGAAGACCAAGTTGAGACTGGAAAAGCAGGAAGAGCTGAAGCTTGAAGAACAAAGGAAGTTGATACTTACTTTAATACCTGGAGACCCTGAAGGGATCAAGTTGATACTTGTGGTTAACAGTGAAGCCTGAAGGTGGAACTGATCAAGAAGCTGAAGCTTGAAGAGAAGATAAGTTGAAACTTATGTTGAAGGGTTGAAACCTGGAAAAGCAAATTGGTATTTGTCAAGAGTGATGGAAGTCTGAAGACTGAGTTGCTGTTGGAAGAGCTGAAGCTTGGAGTTGAGAGAGGAGTTGCTTCATTCTATGTTTTCTTTTCTGTATTGATGTGTTTTGTTTGACTTGCTTGATGCATTAGAATAAGTTCATATCTAGACTAAGTAGAATCTAGGAGCATGATTGCACTAGAGGTTGAGTTGCTCCCTCTGCTTGTATTGTTACTGTGTGGCTTTGCTTGCGGGTATTCGGTAGAGCCCTGCTCCCTTGCCCATGTGGTTTGTTTGCTTGATAGCATGATTTTATTTCCTTATGATTGCAGTTTACTGTTCTTGCTTGATAGCATGTTTTTATTTCAGTATGATTACTGTTATCCATTCTGGCTTGAGGTTGAGATGAGCTTGTGGAGGCTAAAGCCCCACACACATTTCCTCCCTCACTTGCATTGCATGCATTTTATTGTTAAGCTGATGCTTTGTCTGTTTTGGTGTATCATTGACATGATCCCTTAGGACTCTCATTTCCTTTGATAAGGAATTGATGATAGAACTTTAGGTTGAAACCTATGCATGACAACTTCTAGAAGTTCCCTGTTCAAACCTCAACCATAGGATGAATCATTGGCATGACAACAGTAGGACTTGATAGTCTCCCTCCTAGTTGGGCCTGTTCTCTTCTCATCTCAAAACAGTTTAAGATACAGTAATCATGAATGATTTCTTTCGTATGTTACGAGCCTTAAGCTATCTGAGAAAGGATTGTGGGAGAGTTTCTTTTCCACAGTCTGGATGTCTAGTATGATACCCTTTGGGTGACATGCGACGCATTCACTCTCAGGTCATAGTCTCTAGTGCGATTGAAATTGCAAACACAATAAAAAAACACTTCTTTCGTAAAAGACAGGAAATAAACCGTAGTGTCCCGAACTACGTGAGCTCTGATCTCTCATACCTGTTGAGAGTACGTAGGCACAATACTGATGTATTGGCGAGCTACCTTCCCCCATAACCCGTCGTAGGTCGAACTACGTTGACTCTGATTTCTCGTTCTCTGATGAGAATACATAGGCATAAAAAGTGCGACGCTTTGCCGAGTCATTTTCTTTTCTGTTTAAGCCAGCCTTGATAGGTAGATAGATAAAACTAACCCGTCTAGTCATCACAACAAGCGTGGATCCCGTCGAGTACGACGGACGTGAGCGGTGCTAATACCTTCCCCTTGCGTAACCGACTCCCGAACCTAGACAATGGTTGCGACGACCTTGTCTTACCCTTTTTCGTTAGGTTTTTCCGATCGTTTCCTTTCCCGCTCTGAGGGATAAATAACGAAAGGTGGCGACTCTTCTGTTGTGTCGGCACCTTATTTTCGCGTAAGCGACGGCTGGCGACTCTGCTGGCGACTCCAACGGTTCCCTGCGCGAGTCAATCCTAGCGCTTGTATGATTACTTGTTGGGTTGCGTTTATTTATCGCATTTTACTTCTCGCACTTTATTTCCCGCATTTTATTTTCTGTATGATATGATTATTCGTGCTGTTGTGGGAAGGGGCATTCTGATGAGTGAGAAGCCAGACCCAGGCTTGAGTGCACCATAGCATTAGTTGTGGAAATTAGTGGGCGCGTGCTTGCTTTGCAGGCACTAGTGTCTCATGGAATCCACGCTCAGACGAGGTTCTCCCGGTTGGCTTCTCTTTCAACCCTTTGGGTTGAGACGGTTGCTGGTTTGGTGGATTGTCGACTCTGGGGACCGATCATTTGTGATTCAGCTGAGTGAGGCCGCTTCATGAGTTGGTGATGCCACACCTTCTGGGTATCGTATCACCCCTCTTGAATGTCTATGACGCTGATGAACGCATAGGATGCCGAACTTGAGTCAGTTTAGGTCCATACCTGTGAGCGGGGTTGGGTTCATTGCAGGAAACTTTGACCTTCAGACCACCTGGTTTTCTTGACAGCAAATCAGTCTTGTTGGATCAGAGGATCTTATCATCAGATGTGTATTTGTTCTTGATAGAGCAGGTTTTGATCAGAGGATCTTATCATCAGATGTGTATTTGTTCTAGATAGAGCAGAGTTTTCATCATCAGTTGTTTGTTCTTGATAGAGCAGATTTTTGATTCGGGGTCTGAAGATCTCATCAGCAGATGTTGTTTGTTCTTGATAGAGCAGATTTTTGATTGGGGTCTGAAGATCTCATCAGCAGATGTATGTTTGTTCTTGACAGAGCAGATTTCTTGATCCTACATCAGAGGTCCTTATTATCAGACATTTGTTCTTGATAGAGCAGAATTATGATCCTATGTATATGGCCCTATCAGATGGTGGTTCTTGGCATATCAGATTTGTGGTCCTACACCGGGGTTTTCTTTTTATCAGTGGTTGTTCTTGATAGAGCAGCGTCATGGCTTTGTTGATACAGAATCTCCACAGCACCAGTTTCCCGGATCTCTTATTGCATGATTGCATTTTGCATTAGTTTGCATCTTCATTTGCATTTCATTAACGTGTGTCTGTGTTGCAGGGGCCGTTTTCCCCGATCCAGGATTTCTTGCCTCCTATTGTATTGTTATGGGTTCTCTGAGGAAGACCGTGGCTTACAAGTTCCCTGTCCCCGATGTGGTTAAGCTGACTGGTTTGATAGCTCTAGCAGATGATTCTGTGAGGGATGAGTTCAGAAAATCTTACGGCAGGTTGCTCAGTTTGGTTCATAAACCTTCTGTGTTCGAGTTGAATGGGTTGCATGCTCTGCTGCAGTTCTACGACCCTCCGCTGAGATGTTTCACTTTCCAGGATTTTGTCCTCGCGCCCACGCTGGAAGAGTATGCTGATTTGCTAGGTGTGTCTATCAAGAGGCAGATGCCTTTTGTTCGCATGGATGTTGAGCCTGATCTGGCTGGTTTAGCTCCTTCACTTCATATGGACGCCTTCGAGTTAGTATTGACTAGTTGGAATAAGGTTCCTGGGTTCTCCTTACAGTTTCTAGTGGGTAAGGCTCAGCAGTGTGCCAAGGACGGATGTTGGGTCGCGTTCAATGCCATCCTCGCTCTGTGCATATATGGCATTATTCTGTTCCCTAATATGCCCGATTTTGTAGACTTCAACGCATTTCACATCTTCGCATCAGGGAATCCAGTCCCTACATTGATAGGAGATGTATACCATTCTATCCACTATAAAAACGAGAACAGGAGGGGGAAGAATGTCTCGTGCTGCGTACCCTTGCTTTATAAATGGCTTGATAGCCATCTGCCCAAGAGGGGTCCTTTTGTCTCGTCTGCAGCCACAGCTGAGTGGCCTGAGCGTCTGGTAAGTTTATCTATAGAGGATATTGACTGGTTCGACAGAGACAGGTTGGGTACTGAGGTGATCTTCAGCTGCATCGGGTTTCCAAACGTGCCTTTGATAGGCAGGAAAGGCTGTATAAACTACAATCCATCGTTGTTGGTCCGACAGTTCGCATATGCTTTGAGAACTCCGCCGAAGGATGAAGAGGTACAGGAATCTCTGTACCTCACTGGTCTTCTAGAGGGGGGTCTGTTGTCCAAGCTTCAGCGCGCGTGGAATGGTATCAGTAAGCGAGGAAAACCTTTGCTGGGAAAAAGCAACAATCAAGCCTACCCTCCGTATTTGACTTGGATCAGAGCCAGAGTAGATGCCATAGGGATGCCGTTTCCTCATGCCAAGCCAGAAAGCCATCCAATGATTGAAGAGCCTACTACTGTGCCTATTCAGCAGCATAATCAGGTGTTGGCTGAGCGGGATGAAGTGAAGCGGGCGAACGAAGAACTGGAGAAGGAATTGGCTCAGCTCCGAAGCGAGAGGAATGAAGCCGTTCATTCTTTCAAAAGGCAGACAGAGTTGGTGAACCAGCTAGGTACAGACCTGACTAAGCAGATAGTCGAGCGTGAACGCATGGGTCTGGACTTCAAAGCTGTCAATGACGTACTGGCTACGAAGAAGCAGCACTTGGACGAGGCATATCGGAGGATATCCAAGTTCAACCAGCACTGGAAGGCTTCCCTGGCCACCAGGAAAGAGCGGGAGGATAAGCTGATGCTACAGATCTCCAAGCTGGAAGCCCAGGTGAAGGACAGTGAGAAAAGGTTTGATGAAGAAACCGCCCGCAGATACGCCGCCGAAGGCCAGCTCAACAAAGCTCTCACTAACCTGAAGGAGCGCAAGCTGACGTTTGAGTCCAAGAAGCGGAAGCTAGAAGATTGCTTCGGTGAAAGAGCATGGGAAGATTCGGTCGAAGGTCTTCAGTATACCATTGTGCAAA
The DNA here is from genome assembly GCA_963859935.3 of Lathyrus sativus. Taxonomy (NCBI): domain Eukaryota; kingdom Viridiplantae; phylum Streptophyta; class Magnoliopsida; order Fabales; family Fabaceae; genus Lathyrus; species Lathyrus sativus. The sequence goes on from OZ012741.1 coordinate 293,295,859, forward strand.
GGGAGTTACTCGTCGAGGGGTTGCTCACTCTGCCGGATCATCCAGAAACGAAGGAGTTGTTAGAAGAGTATCGCGCCCGTGGTCGTACTTGACTATTTGTATTCCTTTTGTTTTGATCATTGTTGTATGCTGACCATCCCCAGGCTTGTTGGTTGAGGTCACGCTGTTGATTCATCTTGTACTCGCTGATGTTATGTACTGCCTTGATAGGCTTTCTTTATATATGAGATTGTTATTTCCATGATTGGACTCGGACTTCTTCTTCTTATTATTATCAGCACTGGCACTCAGGCACTAGGATCGGGGGAGATCTCCCTAACACACAGACACACGCATGCATCTGCATGAAGCATTTGCATGACGAGCATTTTGTTGTTTTTCCTAACCCTTTTGTGTTTACCAAGTTGTTGCAGGTTTTTTACAGGCTGTCCCAGGTTGTTTCCGGTGGTTCCAGGATTGATCAGAGACTAATTCACCGCTATCCAACTAGAGCTAATCAGACCAGGATCATGGAGCAAGTGCAAACTGATGTTCAGGAGCTCCGCGAAAGGATGGATCGCTTCATGGAGCTCATGCAAGTGGTCGCCAATGGCCAGGATCAGCTCAGAACTTTGGTTCAGCCTTTGATCTCCAGGGTTGACAGCAACGGCATGCTCCACGGTGGGATCGTGCCTACTCCTCCACCAGTTGAAACTCCACAGAATGGTGTCCCCGTGGCCGGGGGCAACGGCAGCGCTAATGGCAATGTGATGGCCAACATAGGACTCAATACGACGTGCGTCGGTAATGGGAGTCTGGGAGCTAATGTCAATATCGGGCCGGGCAACGGCAATGCAGGCGTCGGGAATCTGTTTGTGCCTCAGCCATGGCTAGAGGATCGTCAGGATGATGTGTTCTCTCAGAAAGGTGCTGAAGGGGAGTTGAATGCTGAAGCGCGGCTTAGATTCAAGGCACTTGAAGACAAGATGAGAGATATCGAGAATCAGAATACTTTGGGCGTTGATATGTCCAAGATGGGATTAATTGCTGACTTCAAGGTGCCTCCTAAGTTCAGGGTACCTGACTTTGAGAAATATAAGGGCACCACTTGCCCTCGTGTCCACCTAAGATCGTACTACAAGAAGATGTCTGCTCATTCCGAAGACGAGAAGTTGCTGATGCACTTCTTCCAAGACAGTATTTCCGGGCCATCCCTCGAGTGGTACATGGGTCTGGAGCCCACTAGTGTGCGCACATGGAAGGATCTCGCTGAAGCATTTGTGCACCACTACCAGTACAATAGCGACTTGGCCCCGAACCGAGTCCAGCTGTAGAACCTGTCGCAGAGGAATAATGAAGGATTTAAGGAGTACGCCCAGCGGTGGCATGAGTTGGCCGCTCGGGTTCAGCCGCCGATGGTTGAACGCGAGCTCGTGCAGATGTTTTTTGCCACCCTCCCGGGGGTTTACTATGAAAAGTTAGTCAGCGGTATGTCTGGGACGTTCTCGGCTCTCATTATCATGGGTGAGCACGTCGAGAATGGGATCAAGATCGGGAAAATTCAAGGTGAGTCATCCTCAGCTGGAGGAGGTGGAAAGAAACCTTATGCTGGCAAAAGGAGAGAAGGAGAAGCGAGTGTTGTGACCAACGCTCGAAGGAAGGGCAAAGGCCCTCAGCAGCAGGTAGCCAGTATAAATATCCCGGCAGCTCTGCAGCAGTAGCAGCAGCAGCAGCGACCGAATCAACAGGGATATAGAAAGTACCAGAATCGGGCATCTTTGGCAAACTGTCACTTCGAGGCACCGCCCATGTCGTATGCGCAATTGTTACAGACTTTGCTTCAACTTCAGTTGGTCCAGAAGAGGACGATGACTCCCTTGACAGGGGCACCTCCACCAGGGTACGACGCCAATGCCACTTGTGATTTTCATTCAGGGGCACCAGGCCACACAATCGAGAACTGCAAAGCCTTCAAGCACAAGGTGCAGGACTTGGTGGATGCCAAGATCATCAACTTCTCCGATAATGTGCCCAATGTCACGAAGAATCCTATGCCAAATCATAGGGGAGGTGGTGTGAACGCCATTATCGAAGAAGAGAGTGCAGATCTGTTGACTGACGTCAGAGATCTAAAGACACTGCTTAGCTTCGTTAAAGCTAAGTTGCTGAAAAAAGGGTTCTTTCCAGGTTGCGGAGAACTATGCATGGACTGCGCCACACATTCTGATGGATGTGAGCAGTTGGTAGAAGGAATTCAAAGTCTGATGACTGAGGGGATTCTGCAGTTTAGCCGGAGGGCTGAAGGTGGATCAGGAGAGGTAGTGCTGAAGCAGGCCGATGAAGTCGCCACCATCACCATCCCTCGCCGGCCAATAACTATTTCTGCGCCCAGACCGCCCATAATTACTATTACCAAAGCTGGGCCGATACCCTTCGAGAGCACAAACGCCGTTCCGTGGCATTATGGGGCTGAAGTCTACTGCAATAGACAGAAGTTGGAGCTGGAACCGTATGGGTCGACTGTGGAGAACCTCGCAGGAATCAGTGGTATTACTCGCAGCGGAAGAGTGTTTGCACCACCAGAGGTTGTGGCGGATAAAGCGGTCAGAGCTGATGCGGCCGATAAGGGTAAAAGCAAGGTCGTTGAAGAGGTCCCGTGTGGGGCAGAAAAAGACTTGCTCGTTAAGGATGCCGAGGAGTTTATGCGGTTAATCAAAAAGAGTGACTACAAGATTGTAGACCATCTCCATCAGACGCCCTCGAAGATTTCCATTCTGAACTTATTATTGTGTTCTAAAGCACACCGCAATGCACTACTGAAGGTGTTGAACGCCGCCTACGTACCGCAAGAAATATCGGTGAATCAGCTAGAGGAGGTTGTAGCCCACGTAAATGCTGGCAATGGGCTAGGTTTCACAGACTTGGAGCTGACACCAAAAGGGAGGAATCACAATAGCGCCTTGCACATCTCGATAGAGTGTAGGGGCACAATCATGTCCCACGTGCTGGTGGACACGGGTTCGTCGCTTAATGTTCTTCCGAAGAAGGCGTTAATGAAGTTGGACACTCGTGGACTGGTTTGCACACCCAGTGATCTGGTTGTGAAAGCGTTCGACGGAACTAAACGACACGTTTTCGGGGAGATGACCCTGCCGATCCAAGTCGGGCCGGAAACGTTCGACGCGGTCTTTTATATTATGGACATTATGCCTGCCTACAGTTGTCTCTTGGGCCGGCCATGGATCCATGCTGCTGGTGCCGTGACCTCCACGTTGCACCAAAAGCTCAAATATGTTGTCGGAGGAAGCATTGTAACCGTGTGTGGCGAGGAAGACATAATGGTGAGCCATTTTTCGTCCTTCAAGTATGTGGAAATGGATAGCGAAATCCATGAAACTCTTTGCCAAGCATTTGAAGCTGTCAAGGTGAAGGAAGTAGCTCCTGTAGTCACAGAAAAGCCAAAAATGAATCTCTCCTCATTCAAAGAAGCTCGGGTCGTTGTCCAAGCCGGGTCTACCCCAGGTTGGGGGCGAATTTTGGAGATACCCAACAAGCAGGATAAGTTTGGATTGGGATATTCTCCTGAAGCTTTTTCTTCTGCTTCTAGCAGTACATCTCGAGGTAAAGGGCTGATCCAGTTTACCAGTGGCGGAGTGATTTTTGAAAGCATCAACGCAACGTCTGAAGACAGCGGGGATAGCGATTGTGACCTCGACTCTTGGATCCAGCCAAGCAAGCCAGGCGAGGGCCTCAACAATTGGACCATCAAGGATATCATCCAGATGACAAGTGAAGAGTAATGATTTACTTTTTCCAATCATTGTACAACCCTATGTCCTACCCGGGGCATAGCGGTTTTATTGTCAGGGCCTTGTTAGATTATGTACATGCATTTTGTTAATAAATCAAAGGCGTTTTCTTCGTATTCAAATTTTGTGATCTCTGTTATTCCTGTTTTATATTTGTTTTGAAAAACAGTAAAATGGCAATGGGGTTTGTGCTAACCTGCACATCCCTGTTTTAAAACTTAACCCTTGTTATTGCAGGATGCACATAACAGATGACATCGACTCTGGACCTTCTACGGCTCACTTCAACTTCGATTGCCCGATCTATCAAGCCGAAGAAGAGATTGATGAAGACGAAGACCTTCCTGAAGAGTTGGCCCGCTTGTTGAGACAAGAGGAAAAAGTTATTCTGCCTCATGAAGAGGAGATCGAAATCGTGAACCTGGGTTCTGAAGAGCTCGTCAGAAATGTCAGGATAGGGGCCGCATTGCAAAGTGATGTCAAGCAGAGATTGGTCGAGATGCTTCGAGAGTATAGTGACGTCTTCGCTTGGTCATACGAAGATATGCCCGGACTCGACACGGACATCGTGGTCCACCACTTGCCGATGCGAGAAGATTGCCCTCCCGTTAAGCAGAAGCTTAGGAGGACGAGACCAGACATGGCCGTTAAGATTAAAGAAGAAGTGCAGAAACAGCTTGATATTGGCTTCTTAGCGGTCACCACTTACCCTCCGTGGGTCGCCAGCATAGTGCCTGTACCGAAGAAGGACGGTACGGTACACATGTGCGTCGAATATCAGGATTTGAATAGGGCGAGTCCTAAAGATGATTTCCCGTTGCCTCATATCGGTGTGTTGGTCGACAACACAGCCCAGTTCTCCGTGTTTTCGTTCATGGATGGCTTCTCCGGTTACAACCAGATCAAGATGGCGCCGGAGGATATGGAGAAAACGACGTTTATCACTCCCTGGGGAACATTTTGCTATAAGGTAATGCCCTTCGGTCTGAAGAACGCAGGGGCCACTTACCAACGAGCAATGGTAACTTTGTTTCATGACATGATTCATCATGAGATTGAAGTCTATGTTGATGACATGATTGCAAAGTCCCAAACGGATGAGGGACATCTGGTCAATTTGCTGAAGCTTTTTGAGAGGCTTAGGAAGTTCAGGTTGAGGCTGAATCCTAACAAATGTACTTTCGGAGTACGGTCCGGAAAGTTACTGGGGTTTATTGTGAGCGAACGAGGCATCGAGGTTGATCCTGCGAAAATAAAAGCCATTCAAGAAATGCCAGCGCCGAAAACAGAAAAAGAAGTTTGTGGTTTCTTGGGCAGAATAAACTACATTGCAAGGTTTATCTCTCAGCTCACGGCCACGTGTGAACCGATGTTCAAGCTTTTAAAGAAAGATCAGGCAATTATCTGGAATGAGGATTGCCAGAGGGCATTTGACAAGATAAAGCAGTATCTCCAAGAACCTCCAATCTTGATACCCCCAGTGGCTGGACGACCATTAATCATGTACTTGACAGTTCTTGAGAATAGTATGGGGTGTGTTCTCGGTCAGCACGACGAGACGGGCAGAAAGGAGCATGACATTTACTACTTGAGTAAAAAGTTCACTGACTGTGAATCTCGTTACTCGATGCTGGAGAAGACGTGTTGTGCACTAGCCTGGGCTGCCAAACGTCTACGACAGTACATGCTCAATCACACCACCATGCTAATTTCGAAGATGGATCCGATCAAGTACATCTTCGAGAAGCAGGCTCTTTCGGGCAGGATTTCCAGATGGCAAATGGTGCTAACGGAATATGATATTCAATACGTTTCCCAGAAGGCCATCAAGGGAAGCGTATTGTCTGATTACCTTGCCGAACAGCCGATCGAGGATTACCAGCCGATGAAATTTGAATTCCCTGATGAGGATATCATGTTTATCAAAGAGAAGGATTGCGATGAGCCTTTGCCCGACGAGGGGCCAGATAGGAAATCCCAGTGGAAATTGATATTCGACGGGGCGGTTAATTCCTACGGAAGTGGCATTGGGGCGATCATCACGACTCCCCACGGAACCCACATCCCGTTCACTGCGAGACTGACGTTTCCAGTAACCAACAATGAGGCGGAGTATGAAGCATGCATCATGGGTCTAGAGGAGGCAATTGATTTGAGAATCAAGAACCTAGACGTATATGGTGATTCGGCACTTGTGATCAACCAAATTAAAGGGGAGTGGGAGACTCGTCAACCAAATTTGGTGCCGTACATGAACTATTGCAGAAGGCTACTTCCGTTCTTTGATCGAGTGGAACTCCATCATGTACCCAGAGCAGAGAATCAAATGGCTGATGCCCTAGCCACATTGGCTTCGATGTATAAAGTCAATTTTTGGAATGAGGCCCCAAGAATTGTACTATCTCGTCTTGATAGACCTGCATTTGTCTTTGCAATCGAGGAAGCCGCCGACGGCAAGCCATGGTTCCATGACATCCAGACTTTCCTTATGACTAAGGAGTATCCTGCGGGTGCGTCAACCCAGGATAAGAAGACTCTGAGGAGGCTGTCTGGAAATTTTTATCTCAATCCTGATGGAGTGTTGTATAAAAGGAACCACGATCTCGTGCTACTCAGATGTGTAGATGAGAAAGAGGCGAGTATGCTCATGGAAGAAGTCCATGAAGGCACATTTGGTACGCACGCCGGCGGGCATGCTATGACGAGAAAGATCCTGAGAGCAGGATACTACTGGCTGACAATGGAGTCAGATTGCTTTAAATTCGTGAAGAGATGTCATAAATGCCAGATTTATGTTGATAAAGTTCATGTGCCGCCGTGTCCGTTGAATGTCATGTCCTCCCCGTGGCCGTTCTCCATGTAGGGCATCGACATGATAGGCAAGATCGAGCCCACTGTATCTAACGGCCATTGCTTCATTCTGGTAGCTATCGACTACTTCACCAAGTGGGTGGAGGCAGCCTCATACGCTAATGTAACCAAGCAGGTAGTGGCTAAATTCATAAAGAGGGACATCATCTGTCGTTACGGAATTCCCGAGCGGATCTTTACTGACAATGGTTCGAATCTGAATAACAAGATGATGAAAGAGCTGTGCCAGAGTTTCAAGATTGAACACCACAACTCGTCTCCTTACCGGCCGAAGATGAATGGCGCCGTTGAAGCGGCCAACAAGAACATAAAGAAGATTGTCCAGAAGATGGTTGTGACCTACAAAGACTGGCACGAGATGCTGCCATTTGCACTACACGGTTATTGTACGACGATACGTACATCGACCGGGGCAACTCCTTTCTCCTTGGTGTACGGTATGGAAGTTGTCCTACCGTTAGAAGTGGAGATCCCTTCTTTGCGAGTTTTGGTTGATGTGAAACTCGACGAGGCAGAATGGATTACGAATCGACTGAACCAACTCAGCCTGATGGACGAGAAGAGGTTAGCATCGATTACGTTTGGTCGTCTGTACCAAAGCCGAATGAAGAAAGCTTATGATAAGAAGGTGCGTCCTAGAAGCTTTCATACGGGTGATCTCGTCCTGAAGAAGATTCTTCCTCCACACTCCGACCATCGGGGCAAGTGGACTCCCAATTACGAAGGTTCGTACGTCGTCAGCAAGGTCTTCTCGGGAGGAGCTTTGTTGTTATCCACGATGGATGATGAAGATTTTGCATCCCCGGTGAATGCGGACGCAGTTAAAAAATATTTTGCTTGAAAGCGACCCACTGGACAAAAAAAAGAGAGTCCAGGCAAAAATGGGGCATCCTGGCGAACCAAAAACAGAATAAAAGGTTCGGGCAAAAATTAGGGATATAAATTGAAAAAATATACACCCGCGAAGTCGAAAACCTACATTAGGCGGCTTCGGCAAAAAAGGGTATCCCGGTGAACTGAAAACCCGCAAAGGGCGGTTCACGCAAAAGTTAGGGATTTGAAAAAAAGCAAATGACTGCGTTCCGCGTGTGGACTTTCTTTGTTTGGTGGTTCGAAGACCTGAGGGCCGTTTATCTGAATCAATCTCTTCCGAAGCTGAAGCGTCGGAGAAGTATCGAAGTCGAGTGGGTCATAGAGGGATCAACTCATGGTGTTCGTCTACGCCTCGTTGCCGACATTTGTATATACTAATGTATATTTATGTTTTATTTTTACGCGGCTTCCTCATTCCAGGAGCTTGCCTCTGTTGTAAAACATTTTTACCCATTCAGGGGTTCGTTATCAATAAAATGCATACCATTCAACAATTCTGTTTGTCTGTTTAGCATTTATCCGTTTTGTTTGCGAAAAAGAACGCCGATGTTTTTGATAAAATGCGCATACAGAAACTTACTGGCCTAGGCCACTGATTGTTGAAACAATGAATTGCTTAAACATTGTCGCGAGATAATAACCTTGATAGGTCCCTTTGAGAAGGGTATCTTGCCTGTTTGTTTGTGTTGTTACACGTGTAGCATATTCCAGACAGTGCGTCGTGCGCATCCCTGAAGCAGGATGATTCCTCTTTCTCCAGCAGAGTTCAGCAGCCTCTCCCCGCAGAGTCTGAACACGAGATCGTGAGCATTGATATGTCTCCGCACGCAGAGAAGATTCTCCCCCAATCAGATACATCCCGGAGAAACGTCATATCCTCAGCGGAATCAAGCGCCGAAGCGTATGTTCATCCCCCAGCACCGGGTCACAAGTGCAGGTTTCGTAGGAAACTTTTCGTTCACTGAAGTGTGCAGCAACTGATAGTCCAGACTGAAGTCTCCAGCGGAATTGAAATTCCCCCTCAGAGTCGTACTTCCCAGCGAAGCAGAATGATTTCTCCTTCCTCAGTCGAGTTTGCAAATCCCCAAGAGAGCCGAATCCTTGGAAGATGCTCAGACCATGATTAGTTCTCCCCAGTGGAAAGGTTGAACAGCCGAAGTTGTTTCCCCACAGAGTCGTTATCTCCAGGGGGTAGCCGAGAAGGCCATGCAGTTTATTCCCGCGATTGACATCGCTTGCCCTCAGCAGGTCCAAGTTCTCGTAGGGCTTCATCCCCCCGCAGCAGTCAACTGAAGTTGTGTCCCCTGCGGAGTCCAATGGAGATTGGCGTGACCTGGTTCTCCTCAGCAGGACGATTCCTCTATCTGAGTAGTTCTTCCTCCTGTCAAGGAGGATTCTCCCTTCGGCATTTATTTTGCTGACAGGATCGCATCATTTTGCATGATTGCATAGCATTTATCATAAACGCATAGCATTTCCACCGTGTGGAGTATTACGCCATTGCCGAAGCATATGCATAATACACATGATCTAGGTTGTTACCGTTCTTGTTTCGCAGGTGTTCCGCCGCAGGACCGGTTGCTCAGGATGATTCCTGACATTCTCCCCAACGAAGTCGCTTGCTCAAGATGATTCTTGAAGTCCCCAGCGAAGTCTTCAGTTCAATATGATCTTTGAATTCCCCAGCAGGGTCGTTTGCTTAAGATGATTCTTAAGTACCCAGTGCAGTCTCCAGAGTTGAGTGCTCAAGTTGATACTTAGAGTCCCCAGTAAAGGTTGCCCAGGATGATTCCTGAAATCCCCAACAGAGTGTTCACTCAGGATGATTCCAGAAATCTCCAGAATGGTTATCGGTTAAAGATGATTCTTGAAATCCCCGACGGAGTTATTTGTCCAAGACGATTCTTGAAGTCCTCAGCAGATTTGATTCATCCAGAATGATTTCTGGATCCCCGAAGCGGAGTTACTTGATAGTTCTCCAGAATCCCCAGCGGAGATGCGTCATCCCCAACAGGTTTTTGAATGGCGAAGTTGAAACCTCCCTTGAAGACTCCATGATTGAAGTCTGACCGTGTTAATGAAGCAGTTCTCTCAGCTGATGCGGAGTGCCTGATGGCAGAGGTTTAGATATTCCCAGTTGGCTCATGATTGACCAAGAGTTCTATTCCCGACTTGCTGACGAAGTCCGGCTGATGCCCGATGAGGTCTTTGGATGCCTGATGGAATGATCAACCTGATGGTTGAAGTCCGGTTGATGCCCTACAATTTCTTTGAATGCCTGATGGCATGATCAACCTGATGGTTGAAGTCCGGCTGATGCTCGACAATTTCTTTAAATGCCTGATGGTTGAAGTCCGGCTGATGCCCGACAAGTTCTTTGGATGCCTGATGGCATGATCAACCTGATGGTTGAAGTCCGGCTGATGCCCGACAATTTCTTTGAATGCCTGATGGCATGATCAACCTGATGGTTGAAGTCCGGCTGATGCCCGACAATTTCTTTGAATGCCTGATGGCATGATCAACCTGATGGTTGAAGTCCGGCTGATGCCCGACAAGTTCTTTGAATGCCTGATGGCATGATCAACCTGATGGTTGAAGTCCGGCTGATGCCCGACAAGTTCTTTGAATGCCTGATGGCATGATCAACCTGATGGTTGAGGTCCGACCGATGCTCGACAGTTTCTTTGAATGCCTGATGGCATGATCAACTTGATGGTTGAAGTCCGGCCGATGCCCGACAGTTTCTTTGAATGCCTGATGGCATGATCAACCTGATGGTTAAAGTCCGCCTGATGCCCGACAGTTTCTTTGAATGCCTGATGGTTGAAGTCCGGCTGATGCCCGACAGTTTCTTTGAATGCCTGATGGCATGATCAACCTGATGGTTGAAGTCCGACTGATGCCCGACAGTCCTTTGAATGCCTGATGGCATGATCAACCTGATGGTTGAAGTCCGGCTGATGCCCGACAAGTTCTTTGGATGCCTGATGGCATGATCGACTATGTACTACCAGTTACCGTGTGACCAACTCTCCAGCTAGTTGCCGTGCAGCTATTATTTCAGCTTTCGAAGATTCGTTCCCATCAGAGTACCGCGTACTTGTGCAGTTGGAAAATTTCCGGGTTTATCGGTATTCAACCGTCTCGCACCTTGATTGGCTGAGATCCGTTTGCCTCACCCAGTCAGGTTCAAGCCGTTTGAATAGGGGCAGCTGTTGCACCCCAAAATTTGGCCAACATTTATTTACCTAGCTTGTGGTTCATCTCATTTATCATCTGCATCTCATTGATATGTGGGCAGTAGATCAAGGGGTATGATTACCCAGCAAGAGTTGTATGAGACTTTGAAGCTAGCCAAGAAGGTTATTCAAATGGTCAGAGGTTGATGTCTTTGTCAGAGAACTCAAGAGATCCTCAGAGAGATTGGTTGAAACCAAGGTTGTGTGCCTCAAAACTTGAGAGTTGTGGGAGCCCCTCAGATGATTCTGAGGCCATGAGGATGGACTTGAAGCCTTGAGAGAGCTTATGAGATGTCTTGAAAGCCATCATGAAGCCTAGAGAGGTCATTGTACAAGAATTCAGAAGACTCAGCCATGAGTGGTGGAATTAGGGTTTGACTGGGTCAACCCTAGGTCAACTGATGATTTGGAGAGGGTGGAGACCTAATCCAAGAGCCATGTGATCATGAATTTATGCATTGAGATGCTATAAGGAGGATTCCTAGACCAACTCATCATGATTGAGGAGTTTGAGAAGTTTTAAGCTAGGGTTTCTAAGGCTCGATAGTGTAAAATCCCCTAGTTTGATCCCTATCTTCAAGGCAGCTTAGCTCAAGATGTGATTGTCATCTCATCTTCCCCACAACACGAATGGTGTAGAGCTTGTTCTTAGCTTTAACTTTAGTGCTAGAAGTCCTTGATAGGATTTGTAGAGCTCAAGTTATGACCTTGACAAGTTACAGGTCATCTGAGGTATGTGAATCTGGGTCCTTGGAAGTCACCCAACTTGCATCCAACTTTTGCCCTAGTAGGATGATTCCTATGAATTCGTGGTCAACATGAATGTTGTTCCTCATCTTCTTAGCTTTGTAGAGAGTACTAGAAGCCCTTGATAGGATTTGTAGAACTCAACTTATGGCTTTGACAAGTCAAGGGCATTTTGGTCATTTGGATATTATAGGTCATTTCAAGCATAAGGCCATATCTCCTATTTCCAAGCTTCAAATGGAAAAATCTTCAACATCAAACTTGCTTAGAATGATGTTTTAAGGCTAGTAAAGAGGTCATGAGATGTTGAAAAGGCTTGTATCAAAAAGTGATAAAAATGGCCTAAAATGGAGGCATAAGTTAAATAAGTTGAAATTGGAAATTGGAAATCCCAAGTTACACATCCAAACCATGTCATATAATAGGTCATTTTGACTCTAAAAGACATTCTAAAAACAATGGTTCAGCCACAATTTTGATTTGAGGCCTAGATCATGGGGCTGCTTTGGAAATTGGTTGCTTGCATCTTAAGGTTCAAAGGCAAAACTTAAGAAAACTCAATGAACAAGTTAGTTATGCATCTCAACACCTCATAAATCTCATATGGGGAGAATTTCAAGTCAGTTACAAGGGTTGCAAGGGCTATGGCATGAGATAGCACATAAGGAGAAGTGAATTCACAAAATCATGACATGAGATTTCCAATTTCTCATGGGAAGGTTCTAGATGGTTCTAGATGATTCTAAAACACTCTATATAACCCATAGGACTTACTCAGATGCAAGGTTGGTGTAAGATTTGAGAGAAGAGAGAGTTGGTCATTTCAATTGCCTCCATTGCAAGTTGAAAGTGAATTCCATATTCTGAACCATTTCCATTCATTCTTTCCATCTAAACACACTCCATTGATCATATTGAAGCTGTGCAGATCAATTTGAGAGCAAATCCATGGTGAATTGAGGAATTGGCAATTAGATTTTCAAGGTAGCAAGTCAGAATTGAATTCTGAGATTCAAGCATTCTCCATCCAATCTTTTGCAAACAGTAGTAAGATTAGCATCCAAGGAAGGTTTCTGAAGAATTACAAGGCTTGAAGTGAAGCTTTTCACCATCTGTTGATCAAGAAATACCAGGTTTGCAAATTCTCTACCACACCCTAATTTATGCATTGCTAGGTTAGTTTATTAGTGTAGAAAGGTTAGAGACACATAGGTGATGATTTCTGGAGAGTTAGGGATCAATTGATGAAGATTGAATATTGAACACCTTTTCTTTGATGATCAAGAACTCGTGATATAGTAAGATATAATACATGTGTGATAGCTTATTTTAACCAGTGAAGTGTGGTGATCATTTTAGTACCAAGAAATCCAAGAATTGTTGAAGTTGAGGATTGACCATAATTTCAATCTTGGATCGTGTTTCATGTTGGAGGAGGTTTCAAGGAATTCTAGGGTTATGGTTGTATTCATCATGAAAAATGGAGCATGTTAATGTGTCGAATTGTTGAATTTGAGCAAGAAATGAGAAAGCACGAATGGAGGGAAGTTTCTGTAGGGAGCTCTGCTTCCATGGAGAAGTTGCTGCAAACCCTAGCTGGAGGTAGAAGACACACGCGTGGCCATTGGATCGTGAGAGGACCATTGACTGAGACTAAGATCTGACGGACAGGATTTAATTCAATTTGAAGAGGGAAACTCTTACCATGATGAAATATAGCGTTTCATTAAAAGAAGTTCTTGGGCTTTAGTAAAACGATTCCTATCCCCACCCCCAATCCTGGCCCATTGTGAAAATTAACTGGAAATCATTACTATTTGCACCGTTTCATTTTCTATTTTCTTTTCATTTTCTAATTGATTTTATGATGATGATTGGGCCTAGCACGCATGACTATCCACACCCCCACTTTAAGCCCATCATCCATAGTGAACTGCATCTGGTTACTAAATACACCACATCATTTCATATTTTATTTTCTTTTTCTTTATATTTTTAAAACCTTTGAAAAAATCATAATAAATAGGAAATTAATGATTTTTGCATGGGGATTTTTTCTCCCATTTCATATTCATGTATAGAAAATTCTCAAATAAAAATATTTGCATTTCATGCATTTTTAATATTTTTTGTGTATTTTCTATTTTAATAGCTTTTTTAATTCTTTTATGTTGATACATGGTTTTGTAGAATTTTTTTTAGCTAGTTCCCTTAACATTTTTAGGCCATTCTTTTTAGGATAGTTAGATTAGGACTTTAGCTCCCCCTGGATTTATTCCATAATTTTGTGATGAATTTTAGAGTAGTTTTGCTTAGATGATTTTAGGTTGTATAGAACTAGGTTAATCCTTAACATAGGTCCACAATAACACTAGAATTTTGGATTTCTAGGTCAAGTTAGACATTGGGGCATATAAGGGTATTAAGGGTAGATATGTAGGATCCCCTATATTAGGTTTTAATATAGTAATATACTATTTTTAGATGATTTTTGTAGTTGATGATTGTTTGTGTTGCCCTTGTGGGCTTGAATTTTTGTTTGCTTTGCTTTGTGGGCTTGGAGAGCTTGGTATTGCTTGGAGTTGCATTGAGGAGCATAGTAGGAGAATTGAGGAGCTTGAGAGCTTGATCTTATTTGTTTTGTTGATTGTTTTAGGGTTAGGGATTAGGAAGAGTTTAGACCTAGTTAAGTTCTTTCTTAAACATGGATGGTATCTTTCACCTCCATTCCTCCCTATGATTCAAAGTCCTTCCATGGTATACACCTCTCTCCTTTGGAGGGATAAGTGATAGTACCTAGGAAGTAGAACTTTTGAGGGAACCATTCCTTTGATGTTGAACCCTTATAGGTCACCTTTGGTGGTCAATAAGCAGTTCAATATCCCCAGCTTATCCAGTAAGTGATTTCCTATGGTTTGAGTATCTTGAGAGATGTTGAGCTTGAATGTTAAGATGAAGACTTCATTGAAGAGTGTGAAGATGAAGACCCCTTGAAGGTGCTTAAAGACTGAAGGATGAAGTTGATACTTCTAAGTGATTGAAGATTACTCTAAGCAGCTGAAGCTTGCAAGAAGAGAAGACCAAGTTGAGACTGGAAAAGCAGGAAGAGCTGAAGCTTGAAGAACAAAGGAAGTTGATACTTACTTTGATACCTGGAGACCCTGAAGAGATCAAGTTGATACTTGTGGTTAACAGTGAAGCCTGAAGGAGGAACTGATCAAGGAGCTGAAGCTTGAAGAGAAGATAAGTTGAAACTTATGTTGAAGGGTTGAAACCTGGAAAAGCAAATTGGTATTTGTCAAGAGTGATGGAAGTCTGAAGACTGAGTTGCTGTTGGAAGAGATGAAGCTTGGAGTTGAGAGAGGAGTTGCTTTATTCTATGTTTTCTTTTCTGTATTGATGTGTTTTGTTTGACTTGCTTGATGCATTAGAATAAGTTCATATCTAGACTAAGTAGAATCTAGGAGCATGATTGCACTAGAGGTTGAGTTGCTCCCTCTGCTTGTATTGTTACTGTGTGGCTTTGCTTGCGGGTATTCGGTAGAGCCCTGCTCCCTTGCCCATGTGGTTTGTTTGCTTGATAGCATGATTTTATTTCCTTATGATTGCAGTTTACTGTTCTTGCTTGATAGCATGTTTTTATTTCAGTATGATTACTGTTATCCATTCTGGCTTGAGGTTGAGATGAGCTTGTGGAGGCTGAAGCCCCACACACATTTCCTCCCTCACTTGCATTGCATGCATTTTACTGTTAAGCTGATGCTTTGTCTGTTTTGGTGTATCATTGACATAATCCCTTAGGACTCTCATTTCCTTTGATAAGGAATTGATGATAGAACTTTTGGTTGAAACCTATGCATGATAAATACAAGGGCACTACCTGTTGTCGCTTCCGCGAAAATAAGGTTTCGGCTGAACAGAAGAGTCGCCACCTTTCGTTATTTATCCCTCGGAGCGGGAAAGGAAACGATCAGAAAAACCTGACGAAAAGGGTATAAGACAAGGTCGTCACAACCATTGTCTGGGTTCGGGAGTCGGTTACGCAAGGGGAAGGTATTAGCACCCCTCACGTCCGTCGTACTCGACGGGATCCACGCTTGTTGTGCTTACTGGACGAGTTGGTTTATCTATCTACCTATCAAGGCTGGCTTAAACAGAAAAGAAAATGACTCGGCAAAGCGTCGCGCTTTATGCCTATGTATTCCCATCAGAGAATGAGAAATCAGAGTCAACGTAGTTCGACTAACTACGGGTTACGGGGAAGGTAGCTCGCCAATACGTCAGTATTGTGCCTACGTACTCTCAACAGGTATGAGAGATCAGAGCTTACGTAGTTCGGGCTACTACGGATTACGGGAATTCAGATTCATCTGTTTTATCGAGTAGGGTTAAACAACAGTTCCAGCAGTTAGGGACAAAGCCTGTTTGCGTTGGCGCTGAAGTTTAACGACACTCTTTTCTTCAGAAATGCTTCCTTTGAATTATGGGCCCACGGGGCAAAAAGGTTTGAAGTTTGTTTTCTGTCTTTTATGGAAGAAGTGTCTTTTATTGTGTTTGCAATTTCAATCGCACTAAAGACTATGACCTGAGAGTGAATGCGTCGCATGTCACCCAAAGGGTGCCATACTAAACATCTAGACTATTGAAAAGAAGCTCTCCAACAATCCTTTCTCAGATAGCTTAAGGCTCGTAACATACGAAAGAAATCATTCATGATTACTGTATTTTAAGCTGTTTTGAGATGAGAGGAGATCAGGCTCAACTAAGGGGAGACTATCAAGTCCTACAGTTGTCATGCCAAGGATTCATCCTATAGTTGAGGTTTGAAACAGGGAACTCCTAGAAGTTATCATGCATAGGTTTCAACCTAAAGTTCTATCATCACTTCCTTATCAAAGGAGATGAGAGTCCTAAGGGATCATATCAATGATAAACAGAAACAGATAAAGCATCAGCTTACACAGTAAACAGATAAACGACTGTAAAATGCATGCAATGCAAGTGAGGGAGGAAATGTGTGTGGGGCAGCAGCCTCCACAAGCTCATCTCAACCTCAAGCCAGATATGAATAACTGTAATCATACAGAAGAAATAACATGCTATCAAGCAAAATACAGTAAACTGCAATCATGCAGAAGAAAAATAAAACATGCTATCAAGTAAACTAAACCACATGGGCAAGGGAGTTGGGCTCTACCGAATACCCGCAAGCAAAGCCATACAATAACAATACAAGCAGAGGGAGCAACTCAACCTCTAGTGCAATCATGCTCCTAGATTAAAGTCAGTCTAGATATGGACTTATTCTAATGCATCAGACAAGTCACACAAGGCACATCAGCAATACAAAACAGAAAACAGACAAGAAAGCAACAGATCAACAGCTTCCTACTTTCAATCTCACTCCAAGCTTCAGCTCTTCTAACAGCAATCCAGTCTTCAGACTTCAATTACCCTTCAAGGCTATCATCTTTCATGACAAATGTCAATTTGCTTCTCCAGGTTTCAATCAATCAACATAAGTATCCACTTATTCTCTCTTCTCCAAGCTTCAGCTCTTCATTCAATTCCACCCTCAGGCTTCACTCTTAACTGCAAGTATCAAGTTGATTCCTTCAGGCTCTCAATGCATCAGTGCAAATGTCAACTCATCCTTTGTTCCTCAAGCCTCAGCTCTACACCCAATCTCAATTGAATCCTTTTCATAAGTATCAACTTAGTCTTCAAGCTTCAGCTCTCTTTTCTTTGCTAGTATCAACTTGGTTCTCTTCATCTACAAGCTTCAGCTTCTCAGAATAATCTTCAATCACATGGAAGTTTCAACTTCATCCTTCAATTCTTTAAGCCTCAGCTCTCCACTCAATATCTATTGGGTCTTCAAGTATCAACTTGTTTTTCTTGCTCTTCAAGCTTCAGCTACAATGGTAATGCTCAAGGAATCATCCTCTTCCACACTCTTCAATGAAGTCCTCATCTTCCAACTCAAGTCTAACATCCTTCAAGATACTCAAACCAGCAGATAATTGATTTAACAGAGTGAGAGGAAATGATAAATAGCTTACTGACAACCAAAGGAAGCCTGCAAGGGTTCATCATTTATGAGAGACTAGTTCCCTCAAAGTTCTACTTCCCAGATAAAGCCACTCATCCTTCCAAAGGAGGGATGTGAATATCTGAGAAGGACTTTTAGTCATTGGGAGGAATGGAAGCACAAGATGCTTTCCATGTTTGAGAAAGAAATCATTCTAACTACAAGGCTCTCCCTATGTCCTATCTCTTGATCTTCATCAGATACCTTCAGGCACAAACAATCCAAATCTCCAAGCAACTTCAAGCAACTTCAAGCATCCTCACCTTGTCTTCAACTTGTCTTCAATCTTAACCAAAGGCAAACCAAGCACAAACCCTAATCTAAGGGAACTAGGGAAGTTAAACTAGTTGAATTAGTAAGTTAGGATCACCTAAAACCTAGTGCTAAAGTTAGACCTAACTAAAATACTATAATCAATTGTAAAATCCTACAAAAATTACTATGGGAACCTAGGTCAATCATGAATCTATCATATTAGTTTCAAAGATCAAATCATCAATTTGGACCTAGAACTAAATCCTACATTCTAAGGTATCAACCTAAAACCCTAAAAAGGAAGCATCTAAATATCAATCTAGAAGGAATACCTATTTTCATCACAAAAATGTGAGAAAATTACTATGGGATTATGCATGTCTAACCTAATCACACACAAACAATTAGGCCAAAAACAATCACCATGAGATCAAACAAAATTCTACAAAAATATGCATCAAACATAAACATTTTAATATCAATTAAAATACAAAATTCCAATTAAATCAGAAATTACATGAAATGAAAATATTTTTTCTCTAAAAAATAATAGACTCAATCATGAGTAGAATGCAAAAAGAATGAGTTTGATTGGATTAATATTCAATTAATTATGATTTTTACAAAAAACATGAATTAAATGGAAATTAAATGAAAATTAAATAAAAATAACCAAACACACGGTGTGGATAGCAGTCAGATTCAGTTCAAAACATGGGTTGGGCTTACTGGGGGGTGTGGATAACACTTATTTCACTAAGCCCAAACGCCTGAATTAATGAAACGCAGCGTTTCCTTCAGAAACCCTTCACAACTCAGAATTAAAACGTGGCCCTTGGATCTTCTCCCAGTCAATGGTCAATCCATCATCCAATGGTGAGAACTTCATCTTCTCCATTTCAAACGCCTGAGCTTCACGCCCAGCTCCGGCCACCGCCGGTGGAGCTCCGATCGTCCCCTTCAACCCTAGTTCTTCCTAGAGGCCTCCAATCCAAGAGGTCAAAACATGAAACACACTCCAAATCTTGCCACGAACTCAATCATACCATTAGTTTCTTCTGAAACCTCAAGAATCCTTATCTCCCAATCTCAACCGAAAATGGTGATTCACTTAATTTGTCTCTAATTCATCAATTAACCATATGAAATCTATCCTAGGCCATTCTACAACTAATCTAGCCCCTTAATTCAACCTAATTCTACCTAAGTCATGCTATAGGAAGAAGATTACCAACCTGGAAATTCTTGAATAACAGATGCACCAAATCTTCACTTCAAGCTCTCAAATCTTCTGGACACGATCACTGAACCTCCTCCTTGCTTCTGTATGCAAAAGATTCAATGGAAAGTGCTTCAATCTTGAAACACGATGAAGAGTTGCAGGTGATGAAAACCACTTGCTCCCACATGATCTAGCCACCAATTCTTCTTGGAAATGATCTGGAATCAATCCTTGATACTCGTGGAAGAAGAATCAATCAAGAAAATGGAAGGAAATGGAGGAATTTGATGAAACCGATTGCACTTGCAAGCTATGAAAACTCAATTCCAAACTATGCTCAATCCTTCAATGATCACCAACCTCTGCCATGGATTCATTCTACTCAATATATAGATGGAGTTTGGATGATCTAGAACCCTCTAGATCCTTCCAATGAGATTTTACACTTCTCATGTCATGAGATTTTTGAATCACTTATCATGACATGTACAACCCTTGCAAACAGCTTGGCATTCATCTCATTCACTCTTAATTTCTCCCCTAGTGAGATATTAGAGGTGTTTATCTTGCCAAGTTCCTTGTTCATGCCTTAATTTTGAGTTATGCATATGCTGCTTAATATGCAAGCAAGTGTTTTTCAAAGCAAGTCCATGATTTAGACCTCAAATAAAAAATGTGGCTAAACCATTGTCTTTAAAATGTTTTCTAGAGTCAAAATGATATATTATATGCCATGGTTTGGATGTGTAGGTTGAAAATATCAATTTCCAACTTTGACTTATTTAACTTATGCCCTTATTTTAGGTCATTTTTGCAACTTTGAGCTACAAGCCTTTCCATCATCTCATGACCTCCTTAATAGCCTTAAAACATCATTTTGAACAAGTTTTATGTTGAAAATATTTCCATTTGAAGCTTGGAAATAGGAGTTATGGCCTTATGGTTGAAATGACCTGTAATCTCCAAATGACCAAAATGCCCTTGACTTGTCAAAGCCATAACTTGAGTTCTACAAATCCTATCAAGGACTTCTAATACTATCTAGAAATCTAAGAAGATAAGGAACAACATTCATGTTGACCAAAAGTCCATAGGAATCATCCTTCTTGGGAAAAAGTTTGATGCAAGTTGGGTAACTTTCAAGGCCCCAGATTCACATACCTCAGATTACCTGTAACTTGTCAAAGTCATAACTTGAGTTATACAAATCCTATCAAGGACTTCTAATACTCAAATTGAATCTAAGAACAAGCTCTACAACATTCATGTTGGGGGAAAGATGATATGACAATTACATCTTGAGCTAAACTGCCTTGAAGATAGGGGTCAAACTAGGGGATTTTACACTGTCAAGCCTTAGAAACCCTAGCTTGAAACTTCTCAAACTCTTCAATCATGATGAGTTGACCTTGGAATCATCCTTATAGAATCTCAATGCATCAATCCATGATCACATGGCTCTTGAATTAGGTCTCAACCTTGTCCAAATCATCAGTTGACCTAGGGTTGATCCAGTCAAACCCTAATTACACCACTCATGGCTAGGTCCTCTCAATCTTGCACAATGACCTGTCTAGGCTTCATGATGGCTTTCAAGACATCTCATAAGCTCTCTCAAGGCTTCAAGTCTACATTCATGGCTTCATAATCATCTGAGGAGCTCCCCACAACTCTCAAGTTAGGAGGCCTACACACTTGGCTTCAACCACTATCTCTGAGGATCTTCTAACTTCTCTGACAAAGATATCAACCCTTGAACACTTGACTAACCTTATTAGCTAGCCTCTTAGTCTTGTGTAGCTCTTGATTGGTAATCATACCTCTTGATCTCCTGCATACATGTCAATGAAATGCAAATGATAATGCTAATGTGAATGAAATGAAACCTAAGCTAGGTAAAGAAATGTTGGTCAAATTTTGGGGTGCAACAGCTGCCCCTATTCAAACGGCTCGAACCTGACTGGGTGAGAAGCGAACGACTCTCAACCAATCAAGGTGCGAGACGGTTGAATACCAACAAACCCAGAAATTTGCCAACTGCACAAGTACACGATACTCTGATTGGAACAAATCTTCGAAAACTGAAATATTAGCTGCATGGCAACTAGCTGGAGAATTGGTCACACGGTAACCGGTAATATACGGTCGATCATGCCGTCAGGCATCAAGATTCCCCGGGACTCATCAGGTCGACAATCAGGTTAATCATGCCGTCGGGCATTCGAAGATATCTTTGGGCGTCAGCCGGACTTCATCAGTAAGTTGGGAATAGAATTCTCGGTCAGTCATGAACCAATTGGGGATATCCAAACTTCTACCATCGGGTACTCTGCTTCAGCTGAGAGAACTGCTTCGTCAATACGGTTGGACTTCAATCATCAAGTCTTCGAGGGAAGTTTCAACTTCGCTGTTCAGAAACTTGCTGGGGATGACGCATCTCCGCTGGGGATTCTGGAGAACTATCAAGTAACTCTGCTTCGGGGATCCAGAAATCATTCTGACTGAATCATCTTTGGTGAGGAAATCAAGAATCATCTTGCACAAATAACTCCACGGGGACTTCAAGAATCATCCTGAACCGATAACTCTGCTGGAGATTTCAGGAATCATCCTGAGAAGACGCTCCGCCGGGGACTCTAAGCATCAACTTGAGCAAGCAACTCTGGCGACTGCACCGGGGATTTTAAGAATCATCTTAAGCAAACGACTTTGTCGGGGGAGCATTCAAGAATCATCTCGAGCAACCGACCTGTGGAGGAACACCTGTAAAACAAGAACGGTAACGACCTAGCTCATGTTTAGTATGCATATGACCGACAATGGCGCAATGTTCAACGCGGTGGAAATGCTACGCGTTTATGATAAATGCTATGCAATCATGCAAAATGCTGCGATCCCGTCAGCAAAATAAATGCTAAAGGGAGAATCCTCCTGTCAAGGAGAAAGAACCACTCTGATAGGGGAAGGGATCATCCTGCTGAGGAGAAAAAAGTCACGCCAATCTCAATCGGACTCTGTGGGGAAGTGAACTCCAGTTGACTGCTGCAGGGGAACGAAGCTCTACGAGAACCTGGACCTGCTGAGGAGAGCGATGTCAATCGCAGAAATAAACTGCACGGCCTTCACGGCTACTTCCCTGGAGATAACGGCTCCGACAGGGAAACACAGCGTCAGTTATTCAACACTCTACTGGGGAAAACCAATCATGGTCCCAGCTGCTTCCAAGGCCTCGGCTCTCTTGGGGAGCTGCAAACTCGGTTGGGGAAGAAGAAATCATCCTGCTTCGGGGGAGAGTACGACTCTGCGGGAAATTTCAATTCCGATAGAGACTTCAGTCTAGAGCTATCAATTGCCGCATACTTTAGCGTATGACTCAGCTGGGGAGATGTCGTTCCTTCAGGATACATCTGATTGGGGAGAGAATCTTCTCTGCCTGGGGGGACGTATCAATGCTTACGATCTCGCGTCCAGACTCTGCGGTGAGAGGATGTTGAATTTTGCTGGAGAACGAGGAATCATCCTGCTTGGGGACGCGTACGACGTACCGTCTGGCATATGCTACACCTGTAACTACACAAACAAACAGACAAGATGCCCTTCTCAAAGGGACCTATCAAGGTTATCATCTTGTGACAATGTTTAAGTAATTCATTGTTTCAACAATCAGTGGCCTAGGCCAGTAAGTTTATGTATGCGCATTTTGTCAAAAACATCGGCGTTCTTTTTCGCAAACAAAACAGATAAATGCTAAACAGACAAACAGAATTGCTGAATAGTATACATTTTATTGATAACGAACCCCTGAATGGGTAAAAATGTTTTACAACAGATGCAAGCTCCTGGAATGAGGAAGCCGCGCAAAAATAAAACATAAATATACATCAGTATATACAAATGTCGGCAACAAGGTGTAGACGAACACCATGAGTTGATCCCTCTATGACCCACTCGACTTTGATACTTCTCCGACGCTTCAGCTTCAGAAGAGATTGATTCAGATAAACGGCCCTCAGGTCTCCCAAACCACTAAACAATGAAAGTCCACGCGCGGAACGCAGTCATTTGCTTTTTCAAATCCCTAACTTTTGCGTGAACCGCCCTTTGCGGGTTTTCAGTTCACCGGGATACCCTTTTTTGCCAAAGTCACCCATCTGGGTTTTCGACTTTGCGGGTGTACATTCTTTTCAATTTATATCCCTAATTTTTTCCCGAACCTTTTCCTTTTTTATGGTTCACCAGGATGCCCCATTTTTGCCTGGACTCTCTTTTTACTGTCCAGCGGGTCGCTTTCAAGCAAAATATTTTTTAACTGCGTCCGCGTTCACCGGGGATGCAAAATCTTCACCATCCATCGTGGATAACAACAAAGCTCCTCCCGAGAAGACCTTGCTGACGACATATGGACCTTCGTAATTGGGAGTCCACTTGCCCCGGTGATCGAAGTGTGGGGGAAGAATCTTCTTCAGGACGAGATCACCCGTCTGAAAGCTTCTAGGACACACCTTCTTATCATAAGCTTTCTTCATTCGGCTTTGGTACAGACGACCATGTGCAATCGATGCTAACCTCTTCTTGTCCATCAGGCTGTGTTGGTTTAGTCGGTTCGTAATCCATTCTACCTCGTCGAGTTTCACATCAACCAAAACTCGCAAAGAAGGGATCTCCACTTCTAACGGTAGGACAACTTCCATACCGTACACTAAGGAGAAAGGAGTTTCCCCGGTTGATGTACATACCGTTGTACGATAACCGTGCAATGCAAATGGCAGCATCTCGTGCCAATCTTTGTAGGTCACAACCATCTTCTGAACAATCTTCTTGATGTTCTTATTGGCCGCTTCAACGGCGCCATTCATCTTCGGCTGGTAAGGAGATGAGTTGTGGTGTTCAATCTTGAAACTCTGGCACAGCTCCTTCATCATCTTGTTATTCAGGTTCGAACCATTATCAGTAATGATCCGTTCGGGAATTCCGTAACGACAGATGATATCCTTCTTTACGAATTTAGCCACCACCTGCTTGGTCACATTAGCATATGAGGCTACCTCCACCCACTTGGTGAAGTAGTCGATAGCTACTAGAATGAAGCGATGACCATTAGATGCAGTAGGCTCGATCTTGCCTATCATGTCGATGCCCCACATGGAGAACGGCCACGGGGAGGACATGACATTTAACGGGCACGGCGGCACATGAACTTTATCAGCATAAATCTGACATTTATGACATCTCTTCGCGAACTTAAAGCAATCCGACTCCATCGTCAGCCAGTAATACCCTGCTCTCAGGATCTTCCTCGTCATAGCATGCCCGCCGACGTGCGTACCAAATGTGCCCTCATGGACTTCTTCCATGAGCATACCCGCCTCTTTCTCATCTACACATCTGAGTAGCACGAGATCGTGGTTTCTCTTATACAAAACTCCATCAGGATTGAGATAAAAATTTCTCGACAGCCTCCTCAGAGTCTTCTTATCCTGGGTTGACGCTCCCGCAGGATACTCCTTAGTCATAAGGAAAGTCTAGATGTCGTGGAACCATGGCTTGCCGTCGGCGGCTTCCTCGATCGCAAAGACGAATGCAGGTCTATCAAGACGAGAAAGGACAATTCTTGGAGCTTCATTCCAAAAATTGACTTTATACATCGAAGCCAACGTGGCTAAGGCATCAGCCATCTGATTTTCTGCTCTGGGTACATGATGGAGTTCCACTCGATCAAAGAACGGAAGTAGCCTTCTGGCATAGTTCATGTACGGCACCAAATTCGATTGACGAGTCTCCCACTCCCCTTTAATTTGGTTGATCACAAGCGCCGAGTCACCATATACGTCTAAGTTCTTGATTCTCAAATCAATTGCCTCTTCTAGACCCATGATGCATGCTTTGTACTCCGCTTCATTATTGGTGACTGGAAACGTCAGTCTCGCAGTGAACGGGATGTGGGATTCGTGGGGAGTCGTGATGATTGCCCCTATGCCACTTCCATAAGAGTTAACCGCCCCGTCAAATATCAATTTCCACTGGGATTTCCTATCTGGCCCCTCGTCGGGCAACGGTTCATCGCAATCCTTCGCTTTGAGAAACATAATATCCTCATCATGGAATTCAAATTTCATCGGCTGGTAATCCTCGATCGGCTGCTCGGCCAGGTAATCAGACAATACGCTGCCCTTGATGGCCTTCTAGGAAACGTACTGAATGTCATATTCCGTCAACACCATTTGCCATCTGGCAATCCTTCCCGAAAGAGCTTGCTTCTCGAAGACGTACTTGATCGGATCCATCTTCGAAATTAGCATGGTGGTGTGATTGAGCATGTACTGTCGTAAACGTTTGGCAGCCCAGGCTAGTGCACAACACGTCTTCTCCAGCATCGAGTAACGAGATTCACAGTCTGTGAACCTTTTACTTAAGTAGTAAATGGCATGCTCCTTTTTGCCCGTCTCGTCGTGCTGACCGAGAACACACCCCATACTATTCTCAAGAACTGTCAAGTACATGATTAGTGGCCGTCCAACCACTAGGGGTATCAAGATTGGAGGTTCCTGCAGATACTGTTTTATCTTATCGAATGCCTTCTGGCAATCCTCATTCCAGGTAATCGCCTGATCTTTCTTTAAAAGCTTGAACATCGGTTCACACGTGGCCTTGAGCTGAGAGATAAACCTTGCAATGTAGTTTATTCTGCCCAAGAAACCACGAACTTCTTTTTCTGTTTTTGGCACTGGCATTTCTTGTATCGCTTTAATCTTCACAGGATCAACCTCGATGCCTCTTTCACTCACGATAAACCCCAGTAACTTTCCGGACCGTACTCTGAAAGTACACTTGTTAGGATTCAGCCTCAACCTGAACTTCCTAAGCCTCTCAAAAAGCTTCAGCAAATTGACCAGATGTCCCTCCTCCGTTTGGGACTTCGCAATCATGTCATCAACATAGACTTCAATCTCATGATGAATCATGTCATGAAACAAAGTAACCATTGCTCGTTGGTAAGTGGCCCCTGCGTTCTTCAGACCGAAAGGCATTACCTTGTAGCAAAATGTTCCCCAGGGAGTGATAAACGTAGTTTTCTCCATGTCCTCCGGCGCCATCTTGATCTGATTGTAACCGGAGAAGCCATCCATGAACGAAAACACGGAGAACTGGCCTGTGTTGTCGACCAACACATCGATATGAGGGAGCGGGAAATCATCCTTAGGGCTCGCCCTATTCAAATCCCAATAATCGACGCACATTCGTACCTTACCGTCCTTCTTCGGTACAGGCACTATGTTGGCGACCCACGGAGGGTAAGTAGTGACCGCCAAGAAGCCAGCATCAAGCTGCTTTTGCACTTCTTCTTTGATCTTAACGGCCATATCTGGT
Source organism: Lathyrus sativus (assembly GCA_963859935.3). Classification (NCBI taxonomy): domain Eukaryota; kingdom Viridiplantae; phylum Streptophyta; class Magnoliopsida; order Fabales; family Fabaceae; genus Lathyrus; species Lathyrus sativus. The sequence continues at coordinate 293,322,316 of OZ012741.1, forward strand.
CTTGTCCTCCTAAGCTTCTGCTTGATGGGAGGGCAATCTTCTCGCAACGGCAAGTGGTGGACCACAATGTCAGTGTCAAGTCCAGGCATGTCTTCGTATGACCAAGCAAAGACGTCACTATACTCTCTTAGCATCTCGACCAATCTCTGCTTGACATCGCTCTGCAGTGCAGCCCCTATCCTGACGTTTCTGACGAGTTCTTCAGAACCCAGATTCACGATCTTGATTTCCTCCTCATGAGGCAGAATAACTTTCTCTTCTTGTTTCAACAAGCGGGCCAACTCTTCAGGAAGGTCTTCGTCTTCATCAATCTCTTCTTCGGCTTGATGGATCGGGCAATCGAAGTCGAAGTGAGTTGTAGAAGGTCCAGAGTCGATGTCATCTGTTATGTGGATCCTGCAATAACAAGGGTTAAGTTTAAAATAAGTATGTGCTGGTTAGCACATACCCCATTGCCATTTTATTGTTTTTCAAAACAAATATAAAACAGGAATAACAGAGATCACAATATTTGAATACGAAGAAAAACGCCTTTTGATTTATTGATAAAATGCATGTACATAATCCAACAAGGCCCTGACAATAAAACCACTATGCCCCGAGTAGGACATAGGGTTGTACAATGATTGGAAAAAAGTAAATCATTACACTTCGTTTGTCATCTGGATGATATCCTTGACGGACCAGTTGGTAAGGCCCTCGCCTGGCTTGCTTGGCTGAATCCAAGAGTCGAGGTCACAGACGCTATCTCCGCTGTCTTCAGACACCGCGTTGACGCTTTCAAAAATCACCCCGCCACTGGTAAACTGGATCGGCCCTTTACCTCGAGACGCACTGCTAGAAGAAGAAGAAGCTTCAGCTCCAGGAGAATATCCCAACCCAAACTTATCTTGCTTGTTAGGTATCTCCAAAATTCGCCCCCAGCCTGGGGTAGATCCGGCTTGAACAACTTCCCGGGCTTCTTTGAATGAAGAGAGAGTCATCTCTGGCTTCTCAGTGACTACAGGAGCTACGTCCTTGACTTTAACAGCTTCGAACGCTTGGCATAGGGTTTCGTGGATTTCCCCATCCATCTCAACATACTTGAAGGACGAGAAATGGCTCACCATTATGTCTTCCTCGCCACACACAGTCACGATGCTACCTCTGACAGCATACTTGAGTTTCTTGTGCAACGTAGAGGTCACGGCACCCGCCGAATGGATCCATGGCCGGCCCAAGAGACAGCTGTAGGCAGGCATGATGTCTATAATGTAAAAGGTTGCGTCGAACGTTTCCGGCCCGACTTGGATTGTCAGGGTCACCTCCCCGAAAACATGGCATTTGGTTCCATCGAACACCTTCACAACCAGATCACTGGGTGTGCAAATCACTCCACGAGTATCCAACTTCATTAATGCCTTCTTCGGAAGAACATTAAGCGACGAACCCGTGTCCACCAACACGTGCGACATAATCGTGCCCCTGCACTCTATCGAGATGTGCAGAGCGCTATTGTGGTTCCTCCCTTTCGGCGTCAGCTCTAGGTCAGTGAACCCTAACCCATTTCCAGCATTCACGTGGGCTACGACCTCTTCTAGCTGATTTACCGATATTTCCTGCGGTACGTATGCGGCGTTCAACACCTTCAGCAGTGCATTACGGTGTGCCTCAGAACACATCAACAGATTCAGGATGGAACTTTTTGAGGGTGTCTGATGGAGATGATCCACAATCTTGAAGTCACTCTTTTTAATCAACCGCATAAACTCCTCGGCATCTTTAACAAGTAAGTCTTTTTCTACCCCACGAGGGGTTTCTTCGACGACTTTACTCTTCCCTTTATCAGTTGCATTAGCTCTGTCCGCTTTGTCTGCCACGACCTCAGGTGGTGCAAACACTCTTCCGCTGCGAGTAATACCACTGATTCCCGCAAGGTTTTCCACAGACGACCCAAACGGTTCTAGCCCCAACTTTTGTCCGTTGCAGTAGACTTCAGCCCCATAATGCCATGGGACAACATTAGTGCTTTCTAAGGGTATCGGCCCAGCTTTGGTGATAGTAATTCTGGGTGCAGAAATAGTTATCGTCTGGCGAGGGATGGTGATGGTGGCGACCTCATCATCTTGCTTCAGCACTACCTCCCCTGATTCACATTCGGCCCTCCGGCTAAACTGTAAAATCCCTTCAGTCATCAGACTTTGAATTCCTTCTACCAACTATTCACATCCATCAGAACGTGTCGCACAGCCCATACACAGCTCTTCGTAACCTGGAAAGAAACCTCTTTTCATCAACTTAGCTTTAACGAAGCTAAGCGGCGTCTTCAGATCTTTGATGTCAGTCAACAAATCCGAACTCTCGTCTTTGATAATGGTGTTCACTCCACCTCCCCTATGATTCGGCATAGGGTTTTTCGTGACATTTGGCACATTATCCGAGAAGTTGATGATCTTGGCGTCCACCATGTCCTGCACCTTGTGCTTGAAGGCTTTGCAATTCTCTATTGTGTGGCCTGGTGCCCCTGAGTGAAACTCACAAGTTGCATTAGCGTCATAACCTGGCGGTGGTGCCCCTGTCAAGGGAGCCAGCGTTCTCTTCTGGATCAACTGTTGCTGAAGCAATGTCTGCAATAGTTGCGCGTACGACATGGGCGGTGTCTCGAGGTGACGGCTCGACAAAGGTGCCCGATTATGATACTTTCTGTACCCTTGTTGATTCGGTTGCTGCTGCTGCTGTGGCTGTTGAACTGTCGGGATAGTTATGCTGGCCACCTGCTGGTGAGGGCCTTTACCCTTCCTTCGAGCGTTGGTCACAGCACTCGCTTCTCCTTCCCGTCTTTTGCCACTATAAGATTTCTTTCCGCCTCCTCCAGCTGAGGACGAATCACCTTGAATTTTCCCGAGTTTGATCCCATTTTCGATGTGCTCACCCGTGATAATGAGACCTGAGAAGGTTCCAGACATACTGCTGACCAACTTCTCATAGTAAACCCCTGGGAGGGTGGCTACGAACATCTGCACAAGCTCCCATTCAACCATCGGCGGCTGAACCCTGGCTGCCAATTCACGCCACCGCTGGGCATATTCCTTGAACCCTTCATTGTTCCTTTGCGACAGATTCGGCAGTTGGACTCGGTTCGGGGCCAAGTCGTTGTTGTATTGGTAGTGGTGCACAAATGCTTCAGCAAGGTCCTTCCACGTGCGCACACTGGTAGGCTCCAGACTCATGTACCATTCGAGGAAGGGTCCGGACAAACTGTCTTGAAAGAAGTGCATCAGCAACTTCTCGTCCTCAGAATGAGCGGACATTTTTCTTTAATATGATCTCAGGTGGACGCGAGGGCAAGTGGTGCCCTTGTATTTTTCGATGTCAGGTACCTTGAACTTGGGAGGCACCTTGAAATCAGCAATCAATCCCAACTTGGACATATCAACGCCTAGGGTGTTCTGGTTCTCGATACTTCTCATCTTATCCTCGAGTGCCTTGAACCTTAGACGTGCTTCAGCAGGCAACTCCTCTTTAGCACCTCTCTGAGAGAACACATCGTCTTGACGGTCTTCTAACCACGGCTGAGGCCCGAACAGATTCCCAACACCTGCATTGTCGTTGCCCAGCCCAACATTGACGTTGGCTTCAAAATTCCCATTACCGACGCCCGTCGTATTACCGTTGAGTCCCATGTTAGCTATTACGTTGCCGTTGGCACTGCCATTCCCCCCTGTCACGGGGACACCATTCTGTGGAGTTTCAACTGGTGGAGGGGTAGGCACGGTCCCACCATGGAGTACGCCATTGCTATCGACCCTTGAAATCAGAGGCTGGACCAAGGTTCTGAGCTGATCCTGGCCATTGGCAACCGCTTGCTTGAGCTCCATGAAGCGATCCATTCTTTTGCGGAGTTCCTGAACATCAGTTTGCACTTGCTCCATGATCCTGGTTTGATTAGCTCTGGTCGGATAGCGGTGAATAGGTCTCTGATCAATCCTGGATCAACCTGAAACAACCTGTCAAAACACAAAAGGGTTAGGAAAAACGACAAAGTGCTCGTTATGCAAATGCTTCATGCAGATGCAAACGTGTGTATGTGCGTTAGGGAGATCTCCCCCGATCCTAGTGCCTGAGTGCCAGTGCTGATAATAATAAGAAGTCTGAGTCCAGTCATGGAAATGACAATCTCATATATAAAGAAAGCCCATCAAGGCAGTACACAACATCAGCGAGTACAAGACGAATCAACAGCGTGACCTCAGCCAACAAGTCTGGTGATGGTTAGCATACAACAACAATCAAAACAAAAGGAATACAAATAGTCAAGCACGGCCACGAGCGCGATACTCTTCTAACAACTCCTTCATTTCTGGGTGATCAGGCAGAGTGAGTAACCCTTCGACGAGTAACTCCCTATGCATAATGGTATACTGAAGACCTTCGACCGAATCTTCCCATGCTCCTTCGCCGAAACAATCTTCTAGCTTCCGCTTCTTGGATTCAAACATCAGTTTGCGCTCCTTCAGGTTAGCGAGAGCTCTGTTGAGCTGGCCTTCGGCGGTGTATCGGCGAGCGGTTTCTTCATCAAACCTCTTCTCACTGGCCTTCACCTGGGCTTCCAGCTTGGAGATCTGTTGCATCAGCTTATCCTCCCGCTCTTCCCTGGTGGCTAGGGAAGCCTTCCAGTGCTGGTTGAACTTGGATATCCTCCGATACGCTTCATCCAAGTGCTGCTTCTTCGTAGCCAGTACGTCGTTGACAGCTTTGAAGTCTTGACCCATGCGCTCACGCTCGGCTATCTGCTTAGTCAGGTCCGTCCCCAGCCGGTTCACCAGCTCTGTTTGCCTTTTGAAGGAATGAACGGCTTCATTCCTCTCGCTTCGAAGCTGAGCCAATTCTTTCTCCAGTTCCTCATTTGTCTGCCTCAATTCATCTCGCTCAGCTAACACTTGATTATGTTGCTGAATGGGCACAGTAGTAGGCTCTTCAATCATTGGAGGGCTTTCTGGCTTGGCAGGAGGAAACAGCATCCCTATAGCATCTGCTCTGGCTCTGATCCAAGTCACATACGAAGGGTAGGCCTGATTATTACTTCTCCCCAGCAATGGTTTTCCCCTCTTACTGATGTCATTCCAAGCGCGCTGAAGCTTAGATAATAGATCCCCCTCTAGAAGACCAGTGAGGTACAAAGATTCCTGCACCTCTTCATCCTTCGGCGGAGCTCTCAAAGCATACGCGAACTGTCGGACCAGCAAAGACGGATTGTAGTTTATACAGCCTTTCCTGCCTATCAAAGGCACGTTCGGAAACCCGCTGCAGCTGAAGATAAACTCGGTACCCAACCTATCTCTGTCAAACCAGTTAATATCCTCCGCTGATAGACTCATCAAACGCTCGGACCACTCAGCTGTGGCTGCAGACGAAACAAAGGGACCCCTCTTGGGCATATGACTATCAAGCCATTTATAAAGCAAGGGCACACATCATGATACATTCTTGCCCCTTCTGTTCTCATTTTTGTAGTGGATATAATGGTAGACATCTCCTATCAAGGTAGGGACTGGATTCCCTGAAGCAAAGATTCGAAACGCGTCGAGGTCTACAAAATCAGGCATATTGGGGAACAGAATGACGCCATATATGCACAGGGCGAGAATGGCATTGAACACGACCCAACATCCGTCTTTGGCGCACTGCTGAGCCTTTCCCACTAAGAACTACAAGGAGAACCCGGGAACCTTGTTCCAACTAGACAATACCAACTCGGAGGCATCCAGATGAAGTGAAGGAGCTAGACTAGCCAGATCAGGCTCAGCATCCATATGAACAAAAGGCATCTGCCTCTTGATAGGCACACCTAACAAATTAGCATATTCTTCTAGTGTGGGTGCGAGAACAAAATCTTGGAAAGTAAAGCATCTCAACGGAGGATCGTAGAACTGCAGCAGAGCATGCAACCCATTCAACTCGAACGCAGAAGGTTTACGAACCAAACTGAGCAATTTGCCGTAAGATTTTCTGAACTCATCTCTCACAGAATCATCTGCTAAAGCAATCAAACCAGTCAGCTGAAACACATCAGGGGCAGGGAGCTTGTAAGCCACGGTCTTCCTCAGAGAACCCATAACAATACAATAGGAGGCAAGAAATCCTGGATCGGGGAAACGGTACCTGCAACACAGACACACGTTAATGAAATGCAAATGAGTATGCAAAACAATGTAAAATGCAATCATGCAGCAGGAGATCAAGGCAACTGTGCTGTGAAGATTCTGTATCAACAAAACCATAATCTTGCTCTATCAAGAACAACCACTATCTCTGATAAGAAGAAAACCCTGGTACCGGGCCACAAATCTGCTCTGTCAAGAACACACACACATAGGACCATAAATCTGCTCTGTCAAGAACAAACATCTGATAATAAAGATCTCTGATACAGGACCAAAACTCTGCTCTATCAAGAACACACATCTGATGACCGAAACTCTGCTCTGTCAAGAGCAACCATACATCTGCTGATGAGATCCTCGGACCCCAATCATAAATCTGCTCTGTCAAGAACAAATACATATCTGATGACAAGATCCTCTGATCCCAATCAAAAACCTGCTCTGTCAAGAACAATCATATGTCTGATGATGCGAACCTCTGGTACCAACAAAACTGATTCACTGTCAAGAAAACCAGGTGGTCTGAAGGTCAAAGTTTCCTGCAATAAACCCAACCCTGCTCACAGGTATGGACCTAAACTGACTCAAGTCCGACATCCAATGCGTTCATCAGCGTCACAGACATTCAATAGGGGTGATACGATACCCAGAAGGTGTGGCATCACCAGCTCATGAAGCGGCCTCACTCGGCTGAATCACAAATGATCGGTCCCCAGAGTCGACAATCCTCCAAACCAACAATCCCCTCAACCCAAAGGGTTGAAAAAGAAGTCAACCGGGAGAACCTCGTCTGAGCGTGGATTTCATGAGACACTAGTGCCTGCCAAGCAAGCACGCACCCACTAATTTCCACAACTAATGCTATGTTCACTCAAGCCTGGGTCTGGCTTTTCACTCATCAGAATGCCCCTCCCACAACAGCACAAATAATCATATCATACTGAAAATAAAGTGCGGGAAATAAGAATGCGATAAATAAACACAATCCAACAAGTAATCATACAAGCGCTAGGACTGACTCTCACAGGGGACGTCGGATCCCCAAACTGACTCGCATACGGGACGTTGGATCCCAAGAAACTATCAGGTCCCCAGCAGAGTCGCCAGTTGTCGCTTCCGCGAAAATAAGGTGCCGGATGAACAGAAGAGTCGCCACCTTTCGTTATTTATCCCTCGGAGCGGGAAAGGAAACGATCGAAAAAACCTGACGAAAAGGGTATAAGACAAGGTCGTCACAACCATTGTCTGGGTTCGGGAGTCGGTTATGCAAGGGGAAGGTATTAGCACCCCTCACGTCCTTCGTACTCGACGGGATCCACGCTTGTTGTGCTTACTGGACGAGTTGGTTTATCTATCTACCTATCAAGGCTGGCTTAAACAGAAAAGTAATGACTCGGCAAAGCGTCGCGCTTTATACCTACGTATTCCCATCAGAGAATGAGAAATCAGAGTCAATGTAGTTCGACTAACTACGGGTTACGGGGAAGGTAGCTCGCCAATACGTCAGTATTGTGCCTACGTACTCTCAACAGGTATGAGAGATCAGAGCTTACGTAGTTCGGGCTACTACGGATTACGGGAATTCAGATTTATCTGTTTTATCGAGTAGGGTTAAACAGCAGTTCCAGCAGTTAGGGACAAAGCCTGTTTGCATTGGCGCTGAAGTTTAACGACACTCTCTTCTTCAGAAATGCTTCCTTTGAATTATGGGCCCACGGGGTAAAAAGGTTTGAAGTTTGTTTTCTGTCTTTTACGGAAGAAGTGTCTTTTATTGTGTTTGCAATTTCAATCGCACTAAAGACTATGACCCGAGAGTGAATGCGTCGCATGTCACCCAAAGGGTGCCATACTAAACATCCAGACTGTTGAAAAGAAGCTCTCTAACAATCCTTTCTCAGATAGCTTAAGGCTCGTAACGTACGAAAGAAATCATTCATGATTACTGTATTTTAAGCTGTTTTGAGATGAGAAGAGATCAGGCTCAACTAAGGGGAGACTATCAAGTCCTACTGTTGTCATGCCAAGGATTCATCCTATAGTTGAGGTTTGAAACAGGGAACTCCTAGAAGTTATCATGCATAGGTTTCAACCTAAAGTTCTATCATCACTTCCTTATCAAAGGAGATGAGAGTCCTAAGGGATCATATCAATGATAAACAGAAACAGATAAAGCATCAGCTTACATAGTAAACAGATAAACGACTGTAAAATGCATGCAATGCAAGTGAGGGAGGAAATGTGTGTGGGGCAGCAGCCTCCACAAGCTCATCTCAACCTCAAGCCAGATATGAATAACTGTAATCATACAGAAGAAATAACATGTTATCAAGCAAAATACAGTAAACTGCAATCATACAGAAGAAAATAAAACATGCTATCAAGCAAACTAAACCACATGGGCAAGGGAGCTGGGCTCTACCGAATACCCGCAAGAAAAGCCATACAGTAACAATACAAGCAGAGGGAGCAACTCAACCTCTAGTGCAATCATGCTCCTAGATTAAAGTCAGTCTAGATATGGACTTATTCTAATGCATCAGACAAGTCACACAAGGCACATCAGCAATACAAAACAGAAAACAGACAAGAAAGCAACAGATCAACAGCTTCCTACTTTCAATCTCACTCCAAGCTTCAGCTCTTCTAACAGTAATCCAGTCTTCAGACTTCAATTACCCTTCAAGGCTATCATATTTCATGACAAATGTCAATTTGCTTCTCCAGGTTTCAATCCATCAACATAAGTATCCACTTATTCTCTCTTCTCCAAGCTTCAGCTCTTCAGTCAATTCCACCCTCAGGCTTCACTCTTAACTGCAAGTATCAAGTTGATTCCTTCAGGCTCTCAATGCATCAGTGCAAATGTCAACTCATCCTTTGTTCCTCAAGCCTCAGCTCTACACCCAATCTCAATTGAATCCTTTTCATAAGTATCAACTTAGTCTTCAAGCTTCAGCTCTCTTTTCTTTGCTAGTATCAACTTGGTTCTCTTCATCTACAAGCTTCAGCTTCTCAGAATAATCTTCAATCACATGGAAGTTTCAACTTCATCCTTCAATTCTTTAAGCCTCAGCTCTCCACTCAATATCTATTGGGTCTTCAAGTATCAACTTGTTTTTCTTGCTCTTCAAGCTTCAGCTACAATGGCAATGCTCAAGGAATCATCCTCTTCCACACTCTTCAATGAAGTCATCATCTTCCAACTCAAGTCTAACATCCTTCAAGATACTCAAACCAGCAGATAATTGATTTAACAGAGTGAGAGGAAATGATAAACAGCTTACTGACAACCAAAGGAAGCCTGCAAGGGTTCATCATTTATGAGAGACTGGTTCCCTCAAAGTTCTACTTCCCAGATAAAGCCACTCATCCTTCCAAAGGAGGGATGTGAATATCTAAGAAGGACTTTTAGTCATTGGGAGGAATGGAAGCACAAGACGCTTTCCATGTTTGAGAAATAAATCATTCTAACTACAAGGCTCTCCCTATGTCCTATCTCCTAATCTTCATCAGATACCTTCAGGCACAAACAATCCAAAGCTCCAAGCAACTTCAAGCAACTTCAAGCATCCTCACCTTGTCTTCAACTTGTATTCAATCTCAACCAAAGGCAAACCAAGCAAAAACCCTAATCTAAGGGAACTAGGGAAGTTAAACTAGTTGAATTAGTAAGTTAGGATCACCTAAAACCTAGTGCAAAAGTTAGTCCTAACTAAAATACTAGAATCAATTGTAAAATCCTACAAAAATTACTATGGGAACCTAGGTCAATCATGAATCTATCATATTAGTTTCAAAGATCAAATCATCAGTTTGGACCTAGAACTAAATCCTACATTCTAAGGTATCAACCTAAAACCCTAAAAAGGAAGCATCTAAATATCAATCTAGAAGGCATACTAATTTTCATCACAAAAATGTGAGAAAATTACTACGGGATCATGCATGTCTAACCTAATCACACACAAAAAATTAGGCCAAAAACAATCACCATGAGATCAAAAAAAATTCTACAAAAATATGCATCAAACATAAACATTTTAATATCAATTAAAATACAAAATCACAATTAAATCAGAAATTATATGAAATGAAAATATTTTTTCTCTAAACAATAATAGACTCAATCATGAGTAGAATGCAAAAATAATGAGTTTGATTGGATTAATATTCAATTAATTATGATTTTTACAAAAAACATGAATTAAATGGAAATTAAATGAAAATCAAATAAAAATAACCAAACACACGGTGTGGATAGCAGTCAGATTCTGTTCAAAACATGGGTTGGGCTTGCTGGGGGGTGTAGATAACACTTATTTCACTAAGCCCAAACGCCTGAATTAATGAAATGCAGCGTTTCCTTCAGAAACCCTTCACAACTCAGAATTAAAACGTGGCCCTTGGATCTTCTCCCAGACAATGGTCAATCCATCATCCAATGGTGAGAACTTCATCTTCTCCATTTCAAACGCCTGAGCTTCGCGCCCAGCTCCGGCCACCGCCGGTGGAGCTCCGATCGTCCCCTTCAACCCTAGTTCTTCCTAGAGGCCTCCAATCCAAGAGGTCAAAACATGAAACACACTCCAAATCTTGCCACGAACTCAATCATACCATTAGTTTCTTCTGAAACCTCAAGAATCCTCATCTCCCAATCTCAACCGAAAATGGTGATTCACTTAATTTGTCTCTAATTCATCAATTAACCATCTGAAATCCATCCTAAGCCATTCTACAACTAATCTAGCCCCTTAATTCAACCTAATTCTACCTAAATCATGCTATAGGAAGAAGATTACCAACCTGGAAATTCTTGAATAACAGATGCACCAAATCTTCACTTCAAGCTCTCAAATCTTCTAGACACGATCATTGAACCTCCTCCTTGATTTTGTATGCAAAAGATTCAATGGAAAGTGCTTCAATCTTGAAACAAGATGAAGAGTTGCAGGTGCTGAAAACCACTTGCTCCCACACGATCTAGCCACCAATTCTTCTTGGAAATGATCTGGAATCAATCCTTGATACTCATGGAAGAATAATCAATCAAGAAAATGGAAGGAAATGGAGGAATTTGATGAAACCGATTGCCCTTGCAAGCTATGAAAACTGAATTCCAAAATATGCTCAATCCTTCAATGATCACCAACCTCTTCCATGGATTCATTCTACTCAATATATAGATGGAGTTTGGATGATCTAGAACCCTCTAGATCCTTCCAATGAGATTTTACACTTCTCATGTCATGAGATTTTTGAATCACTTATCATGACATGTACAACCCTTGCAAACAGCTTGGCATTCATCTCATTCACTCTTAATTTCTCCCCTAGTGAGATATTAGAGGTGTTTAGCTTGCCAAGTTCCTTGTTCATGCCTTAATTTTGAGTTATGCATATGCTGCTTAATATGCAAGCAAGTGTTTTTCAAAGCAAGTCCATGATTTAGACCTCAAATCAAAAATGTGGCTAAACCATTGTATTTAAAATGTTTTCTAGAGTCAAAATGATATATTACATGCCATGGTTTGGATGTGTAGGTTGAAAATGTCAATTTCCAACTTTGACTTATTTAACTTATGCCCTTATTTTAGGTCATTTTTGCAACATTGAGCTACAAGCCTTTACATCATCTCATGACCTCATTACTAGCCTTAAAACATCATTTTGAACAAGTTTGATGTTGAACATTTTTCCATTTGAAGCTTGGAAATAGGAGTTATGGCCTTATGGTTGAAATGACCTGTAATCTCCAAATGACCAAAATGCCCTTGACTTGTCAAAGCCATAACTCGAGTTCTACAAATCCTATCAATGACTTCTAGTACTCTCTAGAAATCTAAGAAGATAAGGAACAACATTCATGTTGACCAAAAGTCCATAGGAATCATCCTTCTTGGGCAAAAGTTTGATGCAAGTTGGGTAACATTCAAGGCCCTAGATTCACATACCTCAGATGACCTGTAACTTGTCAAAGTCATAACTTGAGTTCTAAAAATCCTATCAAGGACTTCTAATACTCAAATTAAAGCTAAGAACAAGCTATAAAACATTCATGTTAGGGGAAAGATGATATGACAATCACATCTTGAGCTAAACTGCCTTGAAGATAGGGGTCAAACTAGGGGATTTTACACTGTCAAGCCTTAGAAACCCTAGCTTGAAACTTCTCAAACTCTTCAATCATGATGAGTTGACCTTGGAATAATCCTTATAGCATCTCAATGCATCAATCCATGATCACATGGCTCTTGAATTAGGTCTCAACCTTGTTCAAATCATCAGTTGACCTAGGGTTGATCCAGTCAAACCCTAATTACACCACTCATGGCTAGGTCCTCTCAATCTTGCACAATGACCTGTCTAGGCTTCATGATGGCTTTCAAGACATCTCATAAGCTCTCTAAAGGCTTCAAGTCTACATTCATGGCTTCAGAATCATCTGAGGAGCTCCCCACAACTCTCAAGTTAGGAGGCCTACACACTTGGCTTCAACCACTATCTCTGAGGATCTTCTAACTTCTCTGACAAAGATATCAACCCTTGAACAATTGACTAACCTTATTAGCTAGCCTCATAGTCTTGTGTAGCTCTTGATTGGTAATCATACCTCTTGATCTCCTGCATACATGTCAATGAAATGCAAATGATAATGCTAATGTGAATGAAATGAAACCTAAGCTAGGTAAAGAAATGTTGGTCAAATTTTGGGGTGCAACACATGTCCTCGTGTCCACTTGAGATCTTATTACAGGAAGATGTCGACATACTCCAATGACGAGAAGTGGCTGATGCACTTCTTTCAAGATAGTCTGGCAGGACCTTCACTTGAATGGTACATGGGCTTGGAGCCTGTGAGTGTGCGCAGCTGGAAGGATCTTGTAGAAGCGTTCGTTAGACATTACCGGTACAATAGTGACCTGGCGCCCAACCGGGTCCAGCTGCAAAGTCTGTCACAAGAATGGGGAATGCTTTAAGGAATACGCGCAACACTGGCGTGAATTGGCAGCCAGAGTACAACCGCCTATGGTTGGGCGTGAACTGGTAGACATGTTTGTGGCAACACTTCCGAGAGTTTATTATGAAAAGCTAATCAGCAACATGTCAAGGAGTTTCTCCAACTTAATAATCACTGGTAAGCGAGTTGAGAACGGGATTAAGCTAGGAAAGATCCAGGCCGGTGAAGGTTCCTCAGCTGGAGGAAAGAAAGTGTTTGGAGGAAAGAAGAGAGAGGGTGAAGCCAACTCTGTATTCGGGTCCCGGAGGAGTAGAAAGCCGACACAAAACCATCAGCAATAAAGGGTCCCTAGTATTACTATCCCTACAGCTCCATAGCAGCAGCCGCAACCGCAGAACCAAAATCAGCAAGGGTATAGAAAGTACCCAGTCCGACCAGCGAATAGACGACTTGAGACGCCGCCAATGCCATACTCTCAGCTACTTCAAGCGCTACTGCAATTATAACTCGTTCAGAAGAGGATGTTGGCTCCACTGACCAGACCACCTCCACCCGGTTATGATACAAACGCTCACTGGGAGTTCCATTCCGGGGCACCCGGTCACACCATTGAAGATTGTAAAGCCTTCAAGCACAAGGTCCAGGACCTGTTGGACAGCAAAGCGATCAATTTCTCCAACGACGTGTCGAATGTCATTCAGAACCCAATGCCTAATCACGGACAGGCTGGGGTTAACGCAATTATCAAAGATGAGGACTTGAATTTAGTGAAGAAGGTCGATGATCTAAAGACACCATTGAGTTTTGTCAAAGCTAAGTTGTTGAAAAAGTGCGTATTCCCAGGCTGCGGGGACTTTTGTATTAAGTGTGTAAGCCGTCTGGATGGTTATGACCAGTTGAAGGATGGTATTCAGATTATGATTGATGAAGGGGTCCTACAATTTGATCAGAAGATTGAGAGAAAGTTCGGAGAAGTGCTGACCAAGCAAAACAATGAAATTGCTACAATCACCATCCCATATAAGACCGTCACCATTTCTGCTCCCAGGCCACCCACGATTACTATACCTAAAGTTGGCCCCATACCGTTCGAAAGTACCAATGATGTCCCATGGAATTATGGAGCAGAGTTTTATTGCAACGAATAGAAGATGGACTTGAAGTACCCACCGGTAGGGTCTGTGTATAACTTAGTTGGATCAGGGGGAATCACCCGCAGTGGGAGGGTGTTCTCGCCGCCTGAAGTCGGTGCCGACCAGGTGGATAAGGGTAAAGACAAAGCAGTCGTTGAAGAAACCTCTCGGGAGGTATAAAAAGACTTGCTGGTAAGGGATGCTGAAGAGTTCATGAGATTAATCAAGAAGAGCGACTATAAGATAGTTGACCACCAACAGCAGACGCCTTCAAAGATCTCTATACTGAACTTGTTGCTTTGCTCCGAAGCACATCACAAAGCCTTATTGAAGATCTTGAACGCAACATATGTACCTTAAGAAATTTCTGTCAACCAGCTCGAAGGGGTGGTTGCATATGTCAATGCTGGCAATGGTTTGGGCTTCACTAACCGTGACTTGACGCCTAAGGGCAGGAACCATAATAATGCGCTGCACATATCGCTGGAATGTCAGGGAACTGTTATGTCGCATGTGCTCGTGGATACCGAGTCTTCCTTAAATGTATTGCCAAAGAAAGCGCTTATGAAGTTGGACAGTCGTGGGTTGTTGTGTACACCCAGTGATCTAGTGGTGAGGGCTTTTGATGGGACCAAGCGGTCCGTGTTCGGAGAAGTAACATTGCCCATTCAAGTGGGGCTAGAAACCTTCAATGCAATATTTTATATCATGGATATCCAGCCCGCCTACAACTGCTTGCTAGGCCGACCCTGGATCCATTCAGCGGGAGCTGAGACCTCTACGCTGCATCAGAAATTGAAGTACGATGTGGGTGGCAGCATCGTCACAGTCTGCGGGGAAGAAGACATTATGGTAAGCCATCTGTCATCTTTTAAGTATGTAGAAGTGGACGGTGAGATTCACGAGACGTTGTGCCAAGCATTCGAAACTGTCAAAGTTAAGGATTCAGTCCCAACCTCAAGCAAAGCACCTGAAGTGGCTCTCTCTTCTTTCAAAGAGGCTCAAGCTGTGGTACAGACTGGTTCAGCTCAAGGCTGGGGGTAGGTGCTGAACATCCCAACAAGCAAGATAAGTTTGGCTTGGGGTATCATCCCTCCTCTGCTTCATCCTCCCAGAATGCGCCAAGTTACAAGGGACCGATTCAATTCACTAAGGGTGGAGTCATCTTTGAACAGGTCAATGTTGTGTCCGACAGGGAAGGAGACAGTGATTGTGATATGGATGCATGGATCCAGCCGTGCAAGCCAGGGCAGAGCCTCAACAATTGGTCCATCCAGGAATTCATCCAAGTGACCAGTAAAGAGTAATGATTTGCTTTTTCCAATTATTGTACAACCTTATGTCCTACCCGAGACATAAAGGTTTTATTGTTAGGGCCTTGCTTGCTTATGCATGTGCATATTATCAATAAATCAAAGGGCGTTTTCTTTGCATTCAAATTTTGCGATCTCTGTTATTCTTATTTTGTGTTATTTTAAACAATAAAATGGCAATGTGGTTTGTGCTGACTTGCACATTATTTTTTAAGCATTTAACCATTTTCACTGCAGGAATCACACTACAGATAAGATTGATCCAGAACCTTCCATGACTCATTTCGACTTTGATTACCCGATATATCAAGCTGAAGAAGAGATTGACGAGGATGAAGACCTTTCGGAAAAGTTGGCCCGACTTTTGAAACAAGAAGACAAGATCATTCTGCCTCATGAGGAAGTTATCGAGATTGTTAATCTGGGGTCTGAAGAAGTGGTCAGAAATGTCAGAGAAGGGGCTGCGTTACAGAGTGACATCAAGCAAAGACTAACACTGACATAGTGGTTCATCACTTGCCATTGCGCAAAGATTGTCCTACAGTTAAGCAGAAGCTTAGAAGGACACGACCAGACATGGTCGTTAAAATCAAAGAAGAGGTCCAAAAGCAGTTGGATGCCGGATTCTTGGCCGTGACTACTTACCCTCCGTGGGTCGCCAACATAGTGTCGGTACCGAAGAAAGACTGTAAGGTACAGATGTGTGTGGATTATCGGGATTTGAATAGGGAAAGCACTATAGACGATTTCCACTCCCTCATATTGACATATTGGTCGACAATACTGCTCAATTTTCTGTATTTTCATTCATGGATGGCTTCTCCAGCTATAACCAGATTAAGATGGCGCCGGAAGACATGGAGAAAACTACATTCATTACACCATGAGGGACGTTCTGCTATAAGGTAATGCCTTTTGGGTTGAAAAACGCAGGGGCAACTTACCAGCGGGCTATGGTCACTTTGTTTCATGATATGATTCATCATGAGATCGAAGTATATGTTGATTACTTGATAGCAAAGTCCCAAACGGAGGAGGGACATCTGGTCAACTTGCTGAAGCTATTTGAGAGGCTTAGGAAATTCAGGTTGAGGCTGAATCCTAACAAATGTACCTTCGGGGTGCGGTCCAGAAAACTTCTGGGGTTTATCGTAAGCGAAAAAGGCATCGAGGTTGATCCTGCCAAGATCAAGGCCATTCAAGAT
This sequence comes from Lathyrus sativus, assembly GCA_963859935.3. Lineage (NCBI taxonomy): Eukaryota > Viridiplantae > Streptophyta > Magnoliopsida > Fabales > Fabaceae > Lathyrus > Lathyrus sativus. Next base: position 293,339,068 of record OZ012741.1, read on the forward strand.
ATGCCAACGCCTAAAACTGAAAAAGAAGTTCGTGGTTTCCTAGGGAGATTGAACTACATTGCTCGGTTCATATCTCAGCTCACAGCCACATCCGAACCAATGTTCAAGCTATTGAAAAAAGATCAGGCGGTTGTCTGGGATGAAGATTGCCAAAGGGCATTCGACAAAATAACAGAATATTTGCAGGAACCTCCAATTTTGATACCCTCAGTCGCTGGAAGGCCTTTAATCATGTATTTGACGGTTCTTGAGAATAACATGGGTTGCATTCTCGGTCAACACGACGAGACTGGCAGAAAGGAGCATGCCATTTATTATCTGAGTAAAAAGTTCACAGATTGTGAGTCCCGTTACTCAATGCTGGAGAAAACGTGTTGCGTACTCGCTTGGGAAGCCAAGAATTTAAGACAGTATATGCTCAATCACACAACCAAGCTAATTTCGAATATGGATTCGATCAAGTATGTCTTCGAGAAGCAAGCCCTTTTAGGGAGGATTGCCAGGTGGCAGATGGTACTGACAGAGTACGACATCCAGTACGTATCCCAAAAGTCCATCAAAGGAAGTGTTCTGTCAGAGTACCTTGTTGAACAGCCTATCGAAGACTATCAGCCGATGAAATTCGAGTTTCTCGATGAAGATATTATGTTCCCCAAGATGAAGGACTGTGATGAACCACTGCACGATGAAGGACCAGAGCTTGGCTCCCAGTGGAAGCTAATATTTGACGGTGCAGTTAATTCCTATGGAAGTGGAATCGGGGCAATCATTACGACTCCCCAGGGATCTCACATTCCATTCACTGCCAGATTAACTTTCCCAGTCACTAACAAAGAAGCAGAATATGAGGCGTGCATCATGGGTTTAGAAGAATCCATTGATTTGAGAATCAAAAACCTGGATGTATACGGTGACTTAGTACTCGTTGTTAACCAAATCAAAGGGGGGTAGGAGACTAGGCAACCAAACTTGGTCCGTTACATGAATTACGCGAGAAGGCTGTTGCCATTTTTTGATCGTGTGGAGTTCCACCATGTACCAAGGGCAGAGAATCAAATGGCTGACGCTTTAGCAACTTTGTCCTCAATGTACAAGGTTAACTTTTGGAATGAAGCTCCCCGAATTATCATCTCACGCCTCGACAGAACTGCATTTGTATTTGCAATTGAGGAGGCCACCGATGGCAAGTCGTGGTTCTATGATATCCAAAACTTCCACAAGACCAAGGAGTATCTGGTGGGGGCGTCGACCCAGGATAAGAAGACTCTTAGGAGGTTGTATGGCAATTTCTACCTCAACCCGGATGGGGTTCTCTATAGGAGGAATCATGATCTAGTGCTACTCAGACGTGTGGACGAAAAAGAAGCAAGCTTGCTTATGGAAGAGGTCCATGAAGGCATGTTTGGTACGCACGCCGGCGGGCATCCCATGACTCGGAAGATATTACGAGCAGGGTATTACTGGCAGACAATGGAGTCAGATTGTTTCAAATTCGCGAAGAGATGTCACAAATGCCAGATTTATGGAGACAAAATCCATGCGCCTCCATGCTCGTTGAATGTTATATTGTCCCCGTGGCCGTTCTCCATGTGGGGCATCGATATGATCGGCAAGATTGAGCCCACTGCATCTAGTGGACACCGCTTCAATTGTGTATCCATCGACTACTTCACCAAGTGGGTGGAGGCAGCCTCGTACACTAATGTGACCAAACAAGTGGTAGCCAGATTCATAAAGAAGGACATCATCTGCAGATATGGAATTCCCGAGCAGATCATTACTGACAATTGTTTGAACTTGAACAATAAGATGATGAAGGAGTTATGCCAGAACTTCAAGATTGAACATCACAACTCATCGCCCTATCGGCCGAAGATGAATGGCGTTGTCGAAGCGGCCAATAAAAGTATCAAGAAGATAGTGCAAAAGATGGTTGTCACTTACAAAGATTGGCATGAGATGTTGCCGTTTGCTCTACACGGTTATCGTACGATGGTACGCACATCAACCAGGGCAACTCCTTTCTCACTAGTGTACGGTATGGAAGCTGTCCTACCGCTAGAAGTCGAGATCCCTTCTTTAAGAGTTCTGGTCGATGTGAAGCTCGATGAGGCAGAATGGATAAAGAATAGAGTGAATCAACTCATCCTGATGGATGAGAAAAGGTTAGCATCCATTGCATACGGTCGATTGTATCAGAGCCGAATGAAGAAAGCTTACGACAAGAAGGTGCACCCTCGAAGCTTTCAGACGGGTGATCTTGTGCTGAAAAAGATTCTCCCACCACATTCCGATCACAGGGGAAAATGGACACCCAACTACCAAGTCACTATTATATTGGTAATGTTTAACAAAAGCATCAGCCAATTCTTTCCAGCTTCTAATTTGGGTGGGCTCTAGTCCCATGTACCATTCAAGCGACGGTCCCGATAAACTTTCTTGAAAGAAATGCATAAGCATCTTCTCGTTGTCAGAGTATGCAGACATTCTTCTGTAATAAGAACGTACATGAACTCTAGGGCATGTATCCCCCTTATACTTGTCAAATGTTGGAGCTTTGAATTTCAAAGGCACCCTCAGCCCAGGCACTAGTCCCATGGTAGTCATATCTAACCCAGCAAAGTTCTGATTGGCTATCCCTTTGATCTGCTCTTCCAGAATTTTGAACCTCCTATCGTTATCATTAGGCCTTTCAAATCCCACGCCTTGTCCGGAGAAAGCGCCTTCCTGGAGATCCTCGCCCCAGTTCAGATTCTCATTGCCATATCCCTCGTAACCAGCGTTACGGCCATATCCCTATTGATTGAAAATAGGATCCCGTCCTCTGTTACCAAATCCTTGATTGACCCCACCTAGTCTATAACTGGTGTTGAAAGGCGCCATCCCAGCACTATTGTTGTTCATGTTACCAAAGCCAACATCACCGTATCCATACCCTTGATTGTTGTTACCATAGCCATCGTAGCCAAATCCTTGATTGTTGAAACCAAAATTACCATCATGATTACCAATGCCAAACCCTTGGTTATTGTTTCCAAAACCAGTGTTATCACCGAACCCTTGATTAGCATCTCCAGCATTGCCAGTATCGTTAAAAACATTCCCATCACCATTTCCAGTGTTTCCAGTACCAGTGTTACCAATACCAGTGTTACCATTACCAGCACCAGCGCCAGTATTTCCATTGCCATTGCCATCACCGACACCAACTCCACCACTTGTGGGAACGAACACTGTAGGTATCCCATCCTCCCTGTGAGGAGTTCCAACAAAGTGATAATCAGTATTTCCATTCACCTGCACCAGCAGCGGTTGCACCAGAGTCTGGAGATTCTCCTGGCCCTTGACCACAGTTTCCATTGCTTGCATGAAAAGTGCCAACTTCTCGCGAATTTCCTGCATCTCGACTTGAACTTGATCCATGATTCTCTTGCAGTGGTTCCTGGTAGAATAACGATGCGTTCTCTGGTTGTCAATCCTGAAACCTGTGAGATGCAGGAAATAAGATACAGATTTAAAAAAACCGGTCATGCAATATGAGTATGCAGATGTAGATGTATAAATATGCTACAAGTTATATTCCCCCCGATTCTAGTTTCAGAGAGAAGGCCGTCACGACAATGGAGTCCCAATCAAGCAAGCAAGGAATCAGAAAAACCTCATACATAAACAAATGCCAAGAGGCAAAGTACAAGAATACAACTGAATACAACTGAAAAGACCTCGGCCAACAAGCCTGGCGATGGTCAAAATACAAGTACAGATAACAAAAGCAAAGCAAAGATAAATCAAGCCAAATGGCGCGCCCTGACATCTTCCAATATCCTCAACGTCTCCGAATGACCTATTTTGGAGATTAGCTCCTGTATCAGTAATGCATGTCGCTCAACAGTGGATCTCATATTTGTGGCGTTGTCCTTGCAGGTTCCTTCGCCAAAACACTCGTCGAGTCTGCATCTCTTGAAGTCGGCCTTCAATTCACAACCCCTCAGCTCCTTGCCAAGGTCACTCACTCTAAGCTCAACAACGCTCCTAAGTGATGTCTCTTCAGCAATCTTTGCATCCTGGGCTCTAATCTGCGCTCTAGCGTGGCAATTTGCAGCTTCAGCTCATTTTCACGCTCCTTCCGCTTGGTAAGCGTGGTATTCCACAATGTTTCCCACTTGCCGATTCGGGAATAGGCTTTGTTTAAGAGTTCCTTCTTGGAAGCAAGCACCTTGCTAACACCATTCAAGGCTACTCCCACTTTTTCCCTCTTGTTGGTCTCTTAAGTCAAATTTGAACCCAACCTATTAATCAACTCAGTCTGTTCCTTCACAGTGAAGGTAGCTTCATTTTTCTCATGACGCAACTGGAAGATCTCTTTCTCTAACTCATAATTGGCTTTTCTCAATTCTTCGTTTTAAGCCAACAATTTGTTATACTTCTCAATCTCTACCGAAGTAGGTGCCTCAATCACCGGAAGATATAAAGGTTCCACAGCAGGATATGGCATCAAGGAAATACTAGCTCTCTCGTGGATCCAAGCCAAATAAGGATCATAAGCTTTGCTATTGCTCTTACCTAGCAAAGCTTTCCCTCTCCTATGGATGTTAGCCCATGCATGTCTCAACCTGATCAAAACAGCCTCGTCTAATAAGCCCGTGAGATACAAAGATTCCTGTATCTCAACCTCAATAGGAGCATCTCTCAAGGCATAACCAAACTGTCTCACTAGCAGAGAAGGGTTATAGTTAATACAACCTTTCCGTCCAATCAAAGGGATATTCGGAAAGCCACTGCAACTATATATAATATCAGTGCCAAGCATACTCCGATCAAACCAAATGATGTTCTCAACAGACAGCCCCATCAACCGGGAAGACCAATCCAAAGTATCAACAACATCAACAAAAGGCCCTGTCTTTGGAAGATGTCCCTGGAACCACCTGTACAAAAGAGGAAGACAGCAGGAAACATTCTTGCCACGATGTTTCTCATTCTTATAGTGAATAGAATGATAAACATCGCCCAAGAGAGCAGGAACTGGATTCTTCGAGGCAAGAATCAAGAAGGCATCTGAGTCAACAAAATCTGGCACATTGGGAAACAAGACAATCCCATAGATGCAGACAGCTAGAATGGCACTGAAGGCAACCCAACATCCACTCTTCGTGCACTGTGTAGCCTTCTCAACCAGGACAGACAGGTGAAAACCATAGGCTCCGTTCAGCTTGACCAAACCTCCAGGGAACGCAGAAGCGTCTAAACTGACAATCTCAGCAAGTGTAGCCAACTCAGGCTCAGCATCAACATGTATAAAGGGCATCTGGTCTAACACAGGAACTCCCAACATAGCAGAATACTCCTCCAAAGTGGGTGCCAAAATATAGTCGGGGAACAGGAAGCATCTCAGCTGAGGCTCATAAAACTGCATCAAAGTATACACCCCAGTTGTCTCAAATGCTGAAGGTCTGTACAACAAACTAAGCAATCTCCCATAAGATACTCTGAACTTAGCCCTCACTCTCTCATCTGCTAGAGCAACTAATCCCATCAAGGAACTGATATCTGGCGAATGCAACCGGTAAGCAACTGTCCTCTTCATGGACTCCATGTCTGGCCAGAAGATACACTAGAATCAGAGAGGAATGATCACACCTGCAACATAAATACACGTTAATGAAATGCAAACATGAAAATGCACATGCATATGCAAACAGGAGATCAAGTGCAATGCTGATGAACTGTGCTGCTCTGTACTGAAGCCTAAGAACCATCAAATCTTTGCCTCAAACCAAACCAACCACTCAAAAGAATCCTGTAACCACATCTTACTGACAGAGATAAACCAGGTACTCTGAGGTCAAAGGTTTCCTGCAAACAGACCTACCTACCCCTCACAGGTGTGTACTTAACTCGCAGACGAGGTACGACATCCTATGCGGGTTCAACGTCACACACTTTCAAGAGCGATGATACGATACCCAGAAGGTGTGGCATCATCATCCCTTGAAGCGGCCTCACTTAGCTGAATCCCAATTGATAGGTCCCCAGAGTCGACAATCCTCGGGTCAGACAACTTGTCGAGCCCTAAGGGCCAGGCAAGAAGCATCAAAGAGAATCTCGTCCGAGTGCAGATTTTGCGGCTAGCTGGTGCGAGCTAAGCAAGCAGGCTAACCACTACTCTCTACTTCTAAGTCTATGTGCAAACTCAAGCCCAGATCCGGCTTATCTCTTAATCTAACCCTCTACCCAACACAACAACAATAATAGAGTAATGAAAGTAAAGGCAGAAAGGTAAATACATACAAAACCCTAGACGGGAAAACAAGCGCTAGGACTGACTCGCATAGGGAACCGTTGGAGTCCCCAGCAGAGTCGCCAGTTGTTGCTACTGCGAAAATCGGCGCCGGCTATGACAGAAGAGTCGCCACCGCGCGTTATTTATCCCACTAGAGGGAAAGGAAACACTCAGAGTAAACCTAACGCAAAGAGGGAAAGGAATGGTCGTCGCAACCAAATCCTGGATTCAGGAGTCGGTTATGTAAGGGGAAGGTATTAGCACCCCTCACGTCCGTCGTACTCGACGGGATCCACACTTGTTTTCTATCTAAAGGTGTGTTATTCTATCTACTCTATAGGTCTGGGTTAAAAAGAAAAGAAAATGACTCGGCAAAGTATCGCACTTTATGCCTACGTATTCCCGTCTGAAACGAGAAATCAGAGTCAACGTAGTTCGCCTACCTACGGGAAATAAGGGAAAGGTTGCTCGCCGAGATATCACATCTCGTGCCTACGTACTTTCATACGACATGAAAGATCAGAGCAAACGTAGTTCGGGCTACGGAAGACACAAGTTTGTCTGACAGTTTTTTTATCTCCTTAAGAAAGGGTTTTCCTGATTAAAGGTCCAAGAGGACAAAAATAGAGTTTGAATGTTTGTTTGAGTTTTTTACGAAAAGAACTGTTTTTTAGGAAATTTGCAACTTGTACTGCACTAAATACTTGTGATCTGAGAGTGACTATGTCGCATCTCACCCTAAGGGTACCATACTAAGCAGCCAGATTACTAAAGAGTGACCCTCCAGCAACCTTTTCTCAAATAGCTTAAGGCTCGTAACGTACATCACGCGTTATCCTTATTATTGTGTTTTTGAATTGTTTTGAGATGAGAAAAGAAAGACGCTCTAAAAAGCCTATGGTTGAAAGGGAAACTAGCCTAATGTTATCATGCATGGGTCAAAACCTAATGTCTGTCATAATTTCCTCTTGCACAGAGGAAATCAGAGATTATAGGGGATAAACAGAAAAAGAAAACAAATAGTAAACAGTAAACATGCATGCTATGCAACAGTACCAGAGAGGCAAGAGAGAAAACAATAGGTAAGAGGAGACAAGCTTCACCTCAAACCTAGAGAAAACAACAGGAAAAGTGAATCAACTTCACTTCAAACCTATGGGGCAAGCAACACAAGCCAACAAACAATACAGAGAAAAACAAAAGACACAGAGGGGGCAGCCCAAGCAGCAGTACCAAACTCCTACAGCAAATAGCAACAGCAGCTCTAAACAGCAAAGTTGGATAGACAGCAAAGTTGACAGCAAAGGCTTCATCCTCAAGCAAGCTTCTATCTTCAAGCTTCATCAATCTTCAAGCTCCAACAAGCACACTCCGAGAGGAGGATTAATCATCAAGATCAAGCTATAATGTTAAGGAACTTAATGACAACCAAAGGAAATCACTAAGAACTCAACATTGCAAATGAAAGGTATCCTCAAAGTTCTACTCACTTGAGCATACCACTCGTCCCTCCTAAGGAGAGATGGAGCTTCCCAAGGAGGACTTTATGTCATTGGATAGAATAGAGGCAAACAATGCACTCCATGTTTGAAGAAAGAATCAAAACTAGATCTAAGGCACTTCCTAAAACCCTAATTTCCTAAGCTCCTAAGAAACTTCCACAAGAAGAAAAGCCTTCAACTCCAAGATTCAATCTTCAATCCCAAGCATCTTCAATGAATCCAGAAGCTCCAACAAAAAGAACTCAAGCCTAAACCCACTCCAAAGCAACCAACCAAACCAAACAATCCAAAGCACCCAAGGGAGGAAACCACAAACACAAGCAACTTGCAAAATACAACTAAAATAGAAAATGAAGTTGCAAAATTCTAATAAAATTCCTAGGGGAACATACATGTTTGAACAACTTAGTATGAAAAGATTGAAGCCTAATTCAACTTCTAAGTTATCTAAACAATTCCTAAAGTGAAATAGGTCAAGGGGATCCACAAGTTTGGGAAGGTTCTAATCTCAACACCTAAAACAAAACCTAATGTTATTCTAAAAATCCACCAAAAATTCTAAGGGAACATACATGCCTACCCTAACACATACTAAAAAATCAAACTCATCACCAATTGGAAGAACAAAATTCAGCAAAACAGGTGGAGAATTATGCAAAAATAAAGAACAAAATAAAATGTGAAAAATCAAATAAAATTGAAAAATGCATGGAATTACCTTTTGTGAATCCCAGAAAATCATAAATTCCATAAGGATCATGAGGATGTTTTTAAAATAATTTTTGGATCAAAATTGGAATTAATATGATTTTTGGAATCAACAAACAATTAAAATAAAACAAAATGGAATAAAAATCAAATAAAAGCCACGAATAATCCACAGCCTTTGGATCAGTAAGTCAGTCAACGAGTCAAGGCACATCCAGAGCTCCTCACGATGCCACGTAATTTAATGAAACGACAGTGTTTTGATCTCAGAATTTCCAAACCAACTTTAAGTCACATGCGTTGGATCTTCAGGTCAGTCAATGGTCCAACCTAGATCTAAGGGTTCAGACATCATCTTCTTCACATTTCTAGTTCGCCTGAGTGAGATTGAATGTGGTGGTTGGTGGTGGCCGGAGAAGACTCTGGTTGTCTTCTCCGGCGAGGGTCCAGGTTCAGGCAGCCAAAAATAACAATCTCTACACCAATTCCACTCAGTTTTCAATGTAGATTCCAAATCTTTAATCAAAATGATCTAACTCTCAATAGGTAAGCAAACACGAAGCAATGTTCAGAGATGTCATCCAAATCAACTCTCACCAAATGCTAAATTAAATACATAGAAATCCTCCTCATGTTGCACTGATCATCCTGATCTAAACAACTTGATACAAAACCTCATGAATTAAGAGATTCAAGTCCAAACAGATCTGCTATGTCATCTTCAAACATCACCAATTGAGTCCAAATCAAGCCTAAAACGATATATGTCTTGTCTAGATCCTAACCACAAGTCTAAAGCTATCTAAATCATGTTGAATTTTGAGAGATGCTAACCTGGTATAGATTTTGAAATAGATGCAGTTAGAACTCGTGGCTTGCTTCAAAAAGCTCCAGAAACTTTCAATGATCCACAAGGAAGAGATTGCACACCTCAATTTGGCTTGAATTGGTCTGAATCACAAAACACGATTTCAATTTGCAGCTATGGAATTTCAAACGCTCTCTCTGGTTCTGGCGCGAAATGAGGTTCAAACTTGATCTGAACTTGCTCTAATGAATATATAGAATCATTTCATGGGCTTTTGGATCCAAATTGAAGCCCAAAACAGTCATTCACATTTTCTGGTTTTTTCATCCAAATTCACTATAACAGTCGTGTATTGCAAGCTTTGCATTGGTTCTAGAAGGTCTCACACATTGCACATGTCATTTAGAATGAGTTTGAATGGCAAGATTGGTCTGAATTGCCTTGTGCATTTATTTGGTAATGTGACTTGCAAATGAAGCAACTACATGGCAACTTCCAAAACTTGAACTGAACTCAAAATTCTGTTAAAACCAAAGTGTTTGAAATGTGATTTCCAGTCAGAAAATGTACCTACTTGCTTGGTTTGTGGCATCTAGCACAAAATCACATTTTTCCCTCCTTTCCATATTTGAATTTCCTTCATTTTCAAGCCATTTCAAGTGACTTTTTGATATGAGCCAAACCAAACTCTCATGACCACTTGGTTGCACTCAAAACATCATTTTAAGTAAGTTCCATGTTGAACAAATTTCCATTTGAAGCTTGCAAGTTGGAGATATGGACCTATGATTGAAAATGACCAATAATCTCATTTTCCCAAAATACCCCTGACTTGTAAACCTCATAACTTGAGTTCTACAAATCAGATGGAGGACTTCTAGTACAATTTAGAAAGCTAAGATCATGAGGAACAACTTTCATGTTGACCAAAATTTCAGGTGAAACCTCCTTTTAGGTCAAAAATAGCCTTGGAGTCAGATGATTTTCACAGACAAATTTCAGAAGCATCTGAGGACCTGTAACTTGTCTGGACCATAACATGAGTTCTACAAATCCCCTTGAGGACTTCTAGTACTCCAAATAAAGGTATTGAGATTCTCTACAAGTTTCATGTTGGCCAAAGATCCATTTGAAACTTGTATCTTGACTTATCTGGCCTTGAAGTTAGGCACTAAACAAGGGATTTTGCACTGAAACCCTAATTTAGCAACTTCCCACATTCTTGATTCTTCTTGATTTAATCTTGGCACAACACCAAAAATGTCTTATCACATCATTTCATGAACTCCATGACCTAAAAGTGGGCTTTGATACTCTTCAATTGCACAATTGACCTAGGGTTGATCCAGATGAAACCCTAATTGTGTGCACTTCAACTGTGGCTCTTGCATTTGACACAATGACTTGATTTAGCTCCAACATGGCTCTCTAGGCACTCCATGAGCTCTATACACATATCATATTCACACCTCATGCTTCACATCCCATTGATGGTCCTCAGCTGATCAAGACCTCCCACCACCTCCTGATGACTTGGATGACTTCTCAAGCTTGGATAAGATTTCTTGCTAGGCTTCTCTTGATAATAATCACACTTGATCCCCTGTTGGATGAATGATATGCCATGATATGCAAATGATAGAACTATGCAAATGATAATGCAATGAAACATAAACCAGGTAAAAGATGTTGAGCAAATTTTGGGGTGCAACACACATCAGTCTTGATCTCCTGCTTGCATCCTTAGCATATGCATCCTTGCATTTTCATTTTGCATTTCATTAATGTGTGTTTATGTTGCAGGTGTGTATCTCTCCCCGATTCTAGTGGTCTTGTTCTGTATTTATGATATGGAGACTTTGAAGAGGACAATAGCATACAGGTTTCCTACTCCAAACATTGGTCCCATACTGAAGTTGATTGCCCTGGCTGATGGTTCAGTAACAGAAGACTTTAGGAAATCATATGGGAGGTTGTTGAAATTTGTTTGCAAGCCTACCGCACATGAGATCAGTGGCTTGTATACTCTGCTGCAGTTCTATGATGCTCCGTTGAGATGCTTTGTGTTTCCAGATTATGTTCTAGCACCCACTCTAGAAGAATACTCAGACTTGCTAGGCATTCCCATCAAGGATCAAATGCCTTACCATTATGTTGACACTAAGCATAATCTGGCCAATCTTGCCGCTGCTTTTCACTTGGATGAGTCTGAGTTGAAAGGAGGAGTGACTCAAAGGAATGAGATGTATGGTTTTCCTCTATCTTTCCTAGTGGAGAAGGCTCAGAAGTTTGCCAAGGAGGGCTGTTGGATCGTGTTCAACGCCATTTTAGCTCTTTGCATATATGGTACCATACTATTTCCTAACTTGCCATACTTTATGGATGTGGACGCTTTCCACATTCTCGCCTCAGGGAATCCAGTACCTACTATTCTTGGAGACGTTTACCACTCTATCCACTATAAGAATGAAAACCAGAGAGGGAAGATTGTGTCTTGTTGTGTTCCCTTACTATACAAATGGTTTGCCAACCACATGCCTAAAGCAGGTCCCTTTGTCTATTCTGTGGGCACTTTAGATTGGTCTGAGCGTCTAATGGGTTTAACTGCAGAGGATATCACTTGGTTCGACAGGGATATGTTAGGTACAGAACTCGTCTACAGTTGTAGTGGTTTTCCCAATATTCCTCTGATCGGGAGAAAAGGGTGTGTCAATTACAACCCGTCATTATTGATCAGGCAGTTCGGTTATGCATTGAAGGAGGCCCCCACAGAAGACGAGATACAGAAATCTCTGTATCTCACCGGGCTGTTGGATGGTGATTCATTGGTTAAGCTTGAGCATGCTTGGAAAAATCTCCGCAGGAAAGGTAAAGCAATGTTGGGGAAGAGCAACAATAAAGCGTTTGATCCGTACCTGGTTTGGATCCGTGAGCGAGCCACAAAGTTTCTAATGCCTTATCCTGCTGCTAGACCATTATATCCTCCTGTGGTTGAGAAGCCCACTACGGTCGACATTCAGAAATACAAACGGGTGCTGCAAGAAAAGGAAGAGTTGAGAAAGCCAACGAAGAGCTAGAGAAAGAAATTCCTCAACTCCGAAGCTAGAAGAGTGAAGTCGTGTACTTCTGCAAGAGGCAGACCGAGTTGATAAACCATCTGGGTGCCAGCTTAACCAAAGAGACTGATGCTCAAGAGTGTCTGGGGTTAGACTTCAAGGCTGTTAATAGTGTCCTCGCCACCAAGAAGCAATACTTGGACAGGGCATATCTGAAAATCTATAAATCCGAGGCATTGTGGAACACTACTCTAACCAATCACAAAGAATGAGAAGAGAAGCTAAAGCAGCAGATCGCCAAGCTGACGATTCCGCTCGAGGCCAAGAACGAGAAGATTGAAGCTGAAGCATCACTCAGGCGTAACGTTGAGTGCAAGTTGAAAGAGGCTATGGCAAACCTGAAGGAGGACAAACCGAGGGTTGTTTCCAAGAGACGCAAATTGGAAGATTACTTCGGAGAGGGAGTCTGGGAAGACTTTGTTAAAGATATCCAGAGCACCGTCAGACAGAGAGAGATACTTATTCGAGGATTGCTCACCAGGCCTGATCACCCCGAGACAAAGGAACTATTGGAGGATTTCCGTGCCCGCTGCCGCCTTTGATTTCTTTTGTATTCTTTGTAGCTTTCATTCACTGCTATATTGTTGACCATCACTAGGCTTGTTGGCTGGGGTCAATCTGTTACCGTTGATTCAGTTGTACTCAGTCACTCCTGTATGCTACCCATGTGGGCTCTTTATATATCAGATATTGATTCATCTCCGTAATTGGCGCCTTATTTGTTTCGCTTTTATTCTGAAACTAGAATCGGGGGAAATCTCCCCTAAAGCATAGACATATGTTTGCATTTGCATACCATCTTGCATAACAGATACCTTGGACGTGTTTATCTGACCCCTGTGTTTTCTTTCGAAGGTGTGTTTCAGGATTGACTACAGACCAATTCACCATTACTCCACCCGAGCCAATCAACTCAGAGCTATGGAGCAAGTTCAGGCTGAAATGCAAGAGTTTAGGGAGAGGATGTCCCAGTTCATGGACATAATGCAGATGGTTGCTAGTGGACAAGAGCAACTCAGAACCCTCGTGCATCCCTTGATTGCACGCGTTGATACCAATGATGTTTTGCACGGAGGCGAAACTACCAACCCTCCTCATGTGGAGACTCCTCAGGCTGACAATTCTGGACCAACTGTGATCATTCCCAACGCTGGAGGCAATGGGAATGCTGGATTAGGTAATGGCAAGGCTGAGGCTTGTAATGGCAACAACGGAGCTGATATTGGTAATATCGGCGCTAATGGTAACAACGTTGGAGTTAAGGCTGGTAACACTGGAAATGGAAACTTCCATGGACCCGAAGCTATGGGAATCGTCCATGGAAATGTTCATCAACCCTAGAACGAGGATCGTCAAGCTGACGTATTCTCAATGAGAGGTGATGAGGCTAAGCTGCCTTCTGAGGCCAGCCGGAGATTCAAAATGCTCGAGGATAAGATGAAGAGCCTTGAGAATTTGAATTCTATGGGGCACGACATGGCCAACTTGGGGCTGATCCCTGATGTAACACCCATTTTAATTATTTAGTCATTTTATTATTATTTTAAAAATTATACGTTGGTGTGCCCTTTGGTGGGAGGGTATTTGACGATGTTTGGTGGGTGTCCCTAATGTGGGAGGACTATTGGTGGTATTTTGGTGTGAAATATAATAATATAAAAATAATAGTAACATTGGTGGGGGTGTTATTATTATTATCATTATATTTATTATATTTGTTAATATTATTAATATTATTATTATTTTGGTGAAATAATGATATTAGTATTATTATTATTATTAATGAGTATTATTATTATTATGATTATTATTATTATTAATAATAGTATTATAATATTATTAGTATTAATAATAATATTGTATTATTTTATTAAGTTATTTTATTAATTGGGATTAGATTTAATAAAGAAAATAGAATGTGAAGGGATGGGGAGAGTGGTACGATACATTTTAGAAATTGAGAAAAAGGGCGATAGAAAAGAGAGAAGAGAAAAGAACGAAAGAAAGGAAAAAGAGCGAAGGAAAAAGGGAACGAAGAACGGAAGAGAAAAGGGGTAGGCCAAGAGACCAATTCTAGGAGGATTTCTATCGATCGACCAATTGATAAGGTAAGGGGGGAGAAACTTGATTGGGAATGGTTTATACATGTATAAGGTAGTTGGGGATTCCTTAACCCCGTAGGAAATTGATCGATATATGATAATATATATTGATATGTTATGATTGATGATGATTGTTGTTAATTGTATAGTAATCGTAATGAATTGTTGTTTCTGGTTGATTTGGCATATAGGGCATATAGGGTGTTTTACGGTTTTTAGGGAGAGTTCTGTATGGCTTTTGAGGTATCGATAGTGTTTAGGTGACGATTTTGGGAATAGAAATTAGAAACCGATTGTTTACGGTAATAGGCAAGATTGGTACTAGAATAGGCTGGGAATCTGAGTTGAGATGATAAGCATAATTTGGCCTAGAATAGCACTGTAGAATTGTGAGGAAACTGATGAATCGCAGCATTCGCTGGGCTTTGCCTGGCGAATGTTGGCGAAGCTTCGCCTAGCGAAGGGAGGCGAGAGTTCTCCTGGCGAGCTGAGGCGAAGGGGCAGCGAATAATTCAGAAATTAAGTCTCAGACGCGAGAAGTGCTTCCTGGTGCCGTAATCAATTCCCGGAGACATTATGAAGAAAGTTTTTGTATGGGATGCTGCTAATTCCCGGAAACAATGGAGGAACCAAGTTTTTGTATGGGATGCTGCTTGTGAAGAAAGTTTTGAAGAGTTGAAAAAGAGATTGATTACGGCACCAGTGTTAGTGTTACCGACTCCGAGTGAACCGTTTGTGGTGTACTGTGATGCGTCTAAGATGGGATTAGGCGGGGTTCTGATGCAGAATGGTAAAGTAGTAGCATATGCATCGCGACAATTGAGAGTGCATGAGCAAAATTATCCGACTCATGATCTTGAATTAGCTGCGGTTGTTTTTGTGTTGAAAATCTGGAGACATTATTTATATGGTTCAAGATTTGAAGTGTTTAGTGATCATAAGAGTCTGAGATACCTGTTTGATCAGAAAGAGCTGAATATGAGGCAGAGAAGATGGTTGGAATTTTTGAAGGATTATGACTTCAGTTTGAGTTATCATCCAGGAAAGGCCAATGTAGTGGCAGATGCTTTGAGTAGGAAAGCAATTCATATGGCAGCTCTGATGGTGAAAGAAATTGAGTTAATTAAACAGTTTAGAGATTTGAGCATGGTTTGTGAGACTACTGCAGATAGTGTAATGTTGGGTATGTTGCAGGTAAATAATGACTTCTTGGATATGATTAGAGAAAATCAGAAGTTGGATGTGAAATTGGTAGATTTGATGCCTGGAGTAGGAAGTGACTCCGATAGTGACTTTAAATTGGATAGTACAGGTGTGTTGAGATTTAGAGGCAGGATTTGTGTACCAGATGATGAAGAATTGAAAAAGTCAATTTTGAGCGAAGGACATCGTAGTAGCCTGAGTATTCATCCGGGAGCTATGAAAATGTATCATGATTTGAAGAAATTATTTTGGTGGTCTGGTATGAAAAGAGACATAGCTCAATTTGTGTATGCCTGTTTGACATGTCAGAAGTCGAAGGTGGAACACCAGAGACCTTCTGGATTTATGCAACCATTAGAGATTCCGGTTTGGAAATGGGATTGCATTACTATGGATTTTGTGACAGGTTTGCCGAATACGGCGAGAGGTTTTGATGCTATTGTGGATCGATTGACGAAGTCTGCACACTTTATGCCGCTCAATATTAGTTTTCCGTTAACGAAGCTGGCGGATATTTACATTCGGGTAATTGTGAAGTTGCATGGTGTTCCGTCCATTATTGTGTCGGATAGAGATCCGCGGTTTACTTCGTAATTTTGGAAGAGCTTGCAGGAAGCTTTGGGAACTAAGTTGAAATTGAGTTCAGCTTATCATCCGCAAACTGATGGTCAGTCGGAGAGGACTATTCAGTCGCTTGAAGATTTGTTGAGAGCTTGTGTGTTAGAAAAGGGTGGTGCGTGGGATACTCATTTACCATTGATTGAGTTCACGTTCAATAACAGTTACCATTCTAGTATCGGAATGGCACCGTTTGAAGCTTTGTATGGGAGGAGGTGTATGACTCCTCTGTGTTGGTATGAAACTGGTGAGAATATGGTGCTTGGACCAGAAATTGTACAGCAGACTACTGAGACAATTCAAATGATTCGTGAGAAAATGAAAGTGTCTCAGAGTAGGCAGAAAAGTTATCATGATAATTGGAGGAAAGAGTTGGAATTCTGTGTAGGTGATCACGTATTCCTAAGAGTTAATCCGATGACTAGTGTGGGTCGTGCATTGAAGTCCAAGAAGCTGGATCCTAAGTTCATTGGACCTTGTTGCACCCCAAAATTTGCCCAACCTTTTCTAACCTAGGTTTATGTTTCAATTGCATAATCATTTGCATAGTCATCATGTACATAGTGTACTCATCTGCATAGCATAGCATAAGCAAGTTATCTTAATCAGGGGGATCAAGTGCCATTCTTGTCTCAAGAGGCATATTCAGAGGGTTTCATTCATATTCAAGACTACTCAGGTCATCAGGGAGGAATTTGAGCTTTGAAGAGTTGACAAGTTGATCAGTGAGTTCTCTCCTATCTTGAGGTTGTTTGGGGATCATCAGAGGGTGTATGAGCTATGAGCCAAGAGCATGAGGTGTGTATGGATGTTATGAAGAGCCTAGATGATCATTTTTGAGGAGTAACCAAGTCGTTGGAATGATTGCAAGAGCCTCAGTTGAAGTCAGTCAACTAGGGTTTGTCTGGGTCAACACTAGGTCAATCCTAGGTCAAAGACTTGTTTTGAAGGGAATCAAGGATCATTTGAAGAATATGGGATTAATTATTTGCTACATGGATATGGATATGATGTTTTTCTAAAGAAAAATCAAGAGGAGTCAAGGAGAAGAGGAGTTACCAAATTAGGGTTTCAGTGTAAAATCCCCTAATTTAGGTCAAACCTCAAAGCAGTGTAACTCAAGATGAAAGCTTCATATTAATTCTTGGTCCACATGAAACTTGTAGAGTATCTTCATAGCTTTAGTTTGAGTGGTGGAAGTCATCAAGATGATTTATAGAACTCAAGTTATGGCTCTTGCAAGTTACAGGTCATCTGAGGGCACTGAAATTTTTCTGTGAAAGTTGTCTGTCTTCCAAGCTACTTTTGACCTTCAAGGAAATTTCAAATGGATTTCTGGCCAACATGAGAGTTGTTCCTTATTGTCTTAGCTTTCTATAAAGGTATGGTATGCCTTCATATGATTTGTGTAAATCTACTTATGGTCTTGGAAAGCAAAGGGTATTTTGGCCATTTGAGAATTACAGGTCATTCTTAGCCTATGCCTAAAACTCATACAAGGAAGCTTCAAATGAAAAACTTCACAACATCAAAGTTGCTCAAAATGTCATTTTAAGTCTAGAAAAGAGGTCATGGAAGTTTGTATATGCATATAACAAGACTTGATAAAAGTTGGTGAAAAATGACTTAAAAAAGGCATATAACTTGAAAAAGTTCAAGTTGGAAAATGGTTTGAGAGATCTACAAATCCAAAATGGGTCATCCAATATACCAAATTGAGTCCAAACATCATTCTAAAGACATTGGTTCAGCCACTTTTTTGAGTTAGGGTTTGAATTTTGGACTTGCTTTGTATTTTTGTTTCTTGCATCATAAGGCAACTTGGCAAAACTCAACACAAGGCAAGGAAAAGCTTGGTTTTCACACATACCATTTCAATATCTCATGAGAATAGATTTTGACACAAGTTTAGAAGGGTGTATGCATGAGATGAGTGATATTTCAAAGTGTCATTACATGAGAATTTCCATGAATTTCCACCACATTCTAGAATCATCCTAGAGGCATCCAGAAACTTCTAGATATGTCCACCATCCTCTATATATTGAACTGAATCCATTAGTGCAAAAGGTTGGTGAAAAGAGAGAGAGAAGAGAGAGAATTCCATTGTTGCTTCCATTGTAAGAAAGTGTGAAAATCTATATTCTACACCAAGTCTGTTCAATCTTCTTCTTCACCTACAATCCATAGATCACAGTGAGTGCATACAAGCAAGCTCAGAGGCACATCAATGGAGGATTGAAGCTCTAAGGTTGAAATTGCAAAGATCCATATCAGATTCGAATCTCACGATCCAAGCACTTTTCTTCCAACTTTTTGCAAACAGAAGCCATAGCATCATCTAAGGACCATTGGTGAGGGAGTGCAAGTGCTGATTCAAGCTATTTCCCATCTGTTCCAACAAGAATTGCAGGTTGGTGATTTCTCTTATATCTCCCTAATTAGGTGTTGTTAGGTTAGATTGTTAGTGTAAGAATGTTAGGTTAGGTTAGATGACTATTTTCAGAAAGATTGAGAAGGTTCTATGAGGTTTAATGGCAGGATGTTGAAACATTGATGATCAAGAAATCTTAGTTTAGGGGATGTTAATCATAGTGTATTAGTTCAGAATAATCAGTGCAATATGGAGAGCACATTAGTACAAGAATTTGCAAGGTTTATGAAGGTCCATCACTGAGTGCAGTTGGTATGCCATGAGCTTACACCTATCGGGTTTCATTCTAGGGTTAGTTTCAATCCAAATTTGTGGTACCATCATGTTCAGGGGAGAGAATAGAGAAATTTTTCTCTTTATAGTGTAGGGTTTCATAGCCTATTGAGAGAGAACGATGGACTTGAAAGTGCTTGCATGAAGCTGAGGAAACCTGCAAACCCTAGGTTTTGTGAGGAAGACGACGCAATGGCCGTTGGATTGTTTCCCAGTCTTGACCTTTTAATCCCATCCAATGGCCCATGTTTAAAGTTGAAAAACGGAGGGAAAGAGTGATGGTGAAACGTTGCGTTTCACTTAATGTGAGCATCTGGGCCTAGATTCAGAATGCTATCCCCACCCCCAAACCAAAGCCCAAGGGAAAATGAACTTAAATTAGTTGCTATTTGCACCGTGGATCTAATATTTTTCTTTTATTCTTTTCAATTGATTTCTGATGCGTACTGGGCTTAATGCTTTTGTTATCTGCGCCCCCCACTTCCCTGGCCCATCAATATATCAACTGAGCGAAGTTGCTAGTAGCACCCCCTCCCCATTTAATTCATGTTTTGTGATTTTTATTTTCTTTAATTTTCTTTGATCTTAGAAAATCCATATAAAATTGAAAAAAGCTTGTTTTTAATTGTTTCTTTTTGTGGTAGATCAATAATTCTGTTGTGAAAAATAATGAACAATAAAAATGGCATTTTATTTTGTTTTAGTATTTTTTGTGTATTTTTCTTGTAAATAGCTTTTTAATGAGTTTAGTTTAGTACTTAAATTTGTTGATTTTAGTTCTAATAGTTCCCCTTAGATTTAGGGTCCATTCTTTTTAGGGTGATTAGCTTAGGGCTTCAAATTGTATATAGGATTTAATTCATAATTTTAGGATTAATTTTTAGGTGATTTGTTTAGGTGAGATTATAATGGTGAAAATTAGGGTTTTAAGTGAGCATAGGTGAGATAAATCATTTCTTTTAGGAATTTTGATTTGATTTTGGGGTATGGGACTATAGGGGTTATGGGTAGGTAATAGATCCCTTAGAAAATATTAGGATTCCCCTACTTCTATTAGTATATTGCGGGTATTTGATTGATTGTGTGGTGTGCCCTCTTTAGGGTTATTATTTTGTCTGTGTGGGGGTATTGGGTTTGTTTGGGGATTGGGAGAGCTGAAGACTTGTGAAGATGAAGTCCTTTGGAGATCAAAGAGAATGAAGACCAACTTCCAGAGTTGATGGAGGGCATCTTACTGGCAGCTGTTGAAGGCTGTAGGGTTTAGGAGCTAGGCAGAGCTCTAGAGTAGAGAACTTGATTCTCAAACATGGAAGGTCTTGTCTGCCTCCATTCTTTCTCTATGATTCAAAGTCTCTTTCAAATATCCACCTCCTTCCTTTGGAAGGATTAGTGAATATATTTGAAAGATAGAACTTTTGAGAGAAACCTGTCTGTATAATGTTAACAGTCAATGAGCCACCCTTGGTAGGCAGTTTACTGTTTAACATTCATTCCATCTTGTTGACTGATATTCATCTTGGAGGGTGAGACTTGAAGAAAAGCCATTGCAGATTGAAGACTGATGACAAAGACCTTGCTTGAAGGATGTGAAGATGAAGCCTGAAGATGACTTGAAGCCTGATGCTGATGAAGATTGCTTTGCTGTTTAGTTTTTGCTGTTTTTCATTCCTGCTGTATTGATTGGTTTTCCCTGAATGTATTGTTTGCTGTTTACCCTGTAGGTTGAAGGTGAATTCTGTTCCCTTTTGCCTATTGTTTTCTAGGTTCGAGGTTGAGTGGGACTCCCTTGCCTCGCTTGTATTGTTGCATCCATGCATTTTACTGCTTTATTGTATATATCTGCTGTTTCTGTTTCCGTCTATTCCCTTAGGATCTCTGTTTCTCTCTGCGCAAAAGAGGAGCATGATAGACATTAGGTCTCAACCCATGCATGATAACATTAGGGTAGATTTTATCCCCCTTTTTCAACCCTAGGATTTGTAGAGTGTCATCTCTCCTTCCTTCAAAACAACAGAAAAACATTAATAAAGGTTATAATAGAAATCAATTCATTTCTTCCGTCAAAAGATTTGAACAAACATCAACCTTTTTGCAATAAGAAAACCCTTGTTTAAGGTGAGTTTTTTTCATAAAATACACTTGAACATCTTGTGTCGTGCGTAGCCCGAACTACGTTTGCTCTGATCTTCCATGTTGTGTGGAAGTACGTAGGCATAGGATGCGATATCCTAGCGAGCAACCTTCACACATCCTTTCCCGTAGTTAGGCGAACTACGTTGACTCTGATTTCTCGTTTCAGACGGGAATACGTAGGCATAAAGTGCGATGCTTTACCGAGTCATGTTTTCTTTTCTTTTCAGACCTCATCCTTTAGTTTAGATAGAAATGTAATCCGTACAAACCAAGCAAGCGTGGATCCCATCGAGTACGATGGACGTGAGGGGTGCTAATACCTTCCCCTTGCGTAACCGACTCCCGAATCCAGGATTTGGTTGCGATGACTATTCCTTTCCCCGTTTTGCGGTAGGTTTACTTCGAGCGTTTCCTTTCCCTCCGTTGGGATAAATAACGCACGGTGGCGACTCTTCTGTTCAGCCGGCGCCGATTTTCGCAGTAGCGACAGACCTTATGAGATTTTGCAGAGAATTGGTGTTGTGGCTTATAGGGTGGCGTTGCCGCCTGAGTTGTCAAACTTACATGATGTGTTTCATGTGTCGCAATTGTGAAAGTATGTTTCTGATCCATCTCATGTGATTCAGAGAGATGATGTTCAGATTCGGGAGAATCTTACTGTTCAGACGAAGCCGTTGAGGATCGAGGACCGTAAGATGAAACAGCTCCGAGGGAAGGAAATACCTTTGGCGAAGGTAGCGTGGGGAGATGCTGCAGGAGGCAGTGTGACCTGGGAGTTGGAAAGCAGGATGCGAGAAGCGTATCCGGAGCTATTTCCATCAGGTAATTTTCGAGGACGAAAATAATTAAAGTGGGGGAGAGTTGTAACACCCATTTTAATTATTTAGTCATTTTATTATTATTTTAAAAATTATACGTTGGTGTGCCCTTTGGTGGGAGGGTATTTGACGATGTTTGGTGGGTGTCCCTAATGTGGGAGGACTATTGGTGGTATTTTGGTGTGAAATATAATAATATAAAAATAATAGTAACATTGGTGGGGGTGTTATTATTATTATTATTATATTTATTATATTTGTTAATATTATTAATATTATTATTATTTTGGTGAAATAATGATATTAGTATTATTATTATTATTATTAATGAGTATTATTAT
The DNA here is from genome assembly GCA_963859935.3 of Lathyrus sativus. Lineage (NCBI taxonomy): Eukaryota > Viridiplantae > Streptophyta > Magnoliopsida > Fabales > Fabaceae > Lathyrus > Lathyrus sativus. The sequence continues at coordinate 293,361,407 of OZ012741.1, forward strand.
TATGATTATTATTATTATTATTAATAGTATTATAATATTATTAGTATTAATAATAATATTGTATTATTTTATTAAGTTATTTCATTAATTGGGATTAGATTTAATAAAGAAAATAGAATGTGAAGGGGTGGGGAGAGTGGTACGATACATTTTAGAAATTGAGAAAAAAAGTGATAGAAAAGAGAGAAGAGAAAAGAACGAAAGAAAGGAAAAAGAGCGAAGGAAAAAGGGAACGAAGAACGGAAGAGAAAAGGGGAAGGCCAAGAGACCAATTCTAGGAGGATTTCTATCGACCGACCAATTGATAAGGTAAGGGGGGAGAAACTTGATTGGGAATGGTTTATACATGTATAGGGTAGTTGGGGATTCCTTAACCCCGTAGGAAATTGATCGATATATGATAATATATATTGATATGTTATGATTGATGATGATTGTTGTTAATTGTATAGTAATCGTAATGAATTGTTGTTTTTGGTTGATTTGGCATATAGGGCATATAGGGTATTTTACGGTTTTTAGGGAGAGTTCTGTATGGCTTTTGAGGTATCGATAATGTTTAGGTGACGATTTTGGGAATAGGAATTAGAAACCGATTGTTTACGGTAATAGGCAAGATTGGTACTAGAATAGGCTGGGAATCTGACTTGAAATGATAGGCATAATTTGGCCTAGAATAGCACTGCAGAATTGTGAGGAAACTGATGAATCGCAACATTCGCTGGGCTTCGCCTGGCGAATGTTGGCGAAGGGAGGCGAGCGTTTGCCTGGCGAGCTGAGGCAAAGGGGCAGCGAATAATTCAGAAACTAAGTCTCAGACTAAAAACACAAGAACTTCGCCTGGCGAATGCCAGCGAAAGTTCGCCAGAAGGGTTCGCCTGGCGAATGCCAGCGAACGTAGCAGAACCAAATGAATTTTTGTGATGTTTTGGATTCGAGCGTTGGTCTCGTGTGATCCTTTTAGCCTTGTTGCAGTGTGAAAATGATGAGTGTGGGATTTAACTTGTGTACTTGGTGATGGCACGTGTTTCCCTTAATATTGCTGGTGAGCAATTAGTTGATGTATATGTGTGTAGTGATCAGTAGGATCGAGTATCCCCGAGTGGTGGGATGTAGTTATATCTGGTGTTATAGTATGAATTTGTTTACCATCTGCTTGATTTATATGGTGTTGGTGTAATATATCTATCCATTTGCATTGATGTATGATGATATGATCAGGAGGATCGTGTGCACTTAGTGTGCCAGAATATAATAGTTATGCATTGGTGTCTTGCATATCATGGTGTTTTGGTGGGATGAATCATGTCTCAGGAGGAGCGTAAGTGATTCATCCGTACTCCTTTGTGGAGAATGGTGGGGGATAGATCATGTCTCAGGAGGAGCGTAAGTGATCTATCCAGGTTCGATTGAACGAACCAATGAGTCGGTACCGCATGCATGGTGTTGAGTTGCATTTTTGCATTATAATATGTTATATTGTAATTTGAACAGTAGGTCTGTTATATGGCGTTGTTGGGGTGAATAATTGATGTGTTGGTGTGTTTTACTGCCTTATTTTCATGTATTACATTACCATTATATTTTTGATCATGATTTCTCACCCCTTTGTTGTTGTTGTGTCTGTGCTTCTCCAGAAGTACAGATAATCCAGGTACTTAGCTAGCTTGGATTATGGTGTGACAGTCGAGTCTAGGATGCTCTGATACGTAGCACGGGACTTGGGCGTTTTTACTTGTTTTATGAAGAACTTATATTTTATTTTCCTGTGAACGTATCAAACTTTTATTGGATTTTAATATTTTTAATATTCCGCTGTATTTTGGAGGAAAACCTTTTATAAAGGAAATGTTGATTTTATGTGATACCCCACTGGGGAGAAATACTCTTATGTTTATCTACGATGTTTATTAATTTAATTGATTTAGGGAAGTGGGGTGTTACAATTGGTATCAGAGCAGGTTGGTCCGTCCGGCCAGTGTTGTTGAGTCGAGTTGAGTATGTCCTTTATGATGTAGTTGAATATCTTTTAACCTGGTGTTGTTCTTTTTGAGAAGTATGGCAGGAAGGAACGATGCTGCATTGGCTGCTGCTATGCAAGCAATGGCGCAGGCGGTTGCTAATCAGAATCAAACTGCAGATGCAGAATTCAGGAGTTTGGCGCAGTTTCGGAGCAACAAGCCACCAACATTTGAAGAAGGAATTCTGGACCCTGAAGCTGCTCAGAAGTGGCTGAAGGCAATTGAAAAGATCTTCAGGACTATGGAATGTAGCGATGAACAAAAGGTGAGGTTTGGTACTCACATGCTGGAGGGTGAGGCTGAGGCCTGGTGGGACAATAGTCGCCAAAGGTTGGAAGCTGCTGGAACTGCCATTACTTGGGAGGTGGTTCAGAAAGGTTTTCTGGAGAAGTATTTCCCGGAAGATATCCGAAGCGCTAAGGAAATTGAATTCTTAGAGTTGAAACAGGGTAGTATGACTGTAGCAGAATATGCTGCCAAGTTTGAGGAGCTGGTGCAGTATTGTCCCCACTATAATGTGGAAGGGGCAATGACCTCTAAGTGCTTAAAGTTTGAGAATGGACTGCGTCCAGAGATTAAGTTGGGGATTGTTTGTCAGAAGATCAGGAGCTATCCTGAGCTGGTAAGCAGGAGCAGAATCTATGATAACGATAACCGAGCAAGGATTGCACACTACAAAGCTGTTAATGACCGTAAGGGTAAGCAGAGGTTTATTGGCACTCCTTATAGTGTTGCTGCTGATAAGGGAAAACGTAAAGCTGTTGTTGATAAGAAGCCTAGAGATGGGAGAGCATCTGCTGAAGGGAAATGTTTTCGGTGCGGTGGTATGGGACACCGTGCTAATGATTGTCCTAATGAAGCCAAGAAATGTTTTAAGTGTGGGAAACCAGGTCATGTGATAGCTGACTGCAGAGCAACTATGCCGACCTTTTATAACTGTGGTGAGAAGGGTCATATCAGTGCACATTGTGACAAGCCGAAGAAGCCTCATACGTCTCCGGCTGGTGGAAAAGTGTTTGCCTTGGCAGGAACTCGAGCTGCCAGTGATGAGCGTGTTATCAGAGGTAATTGTATTATCAATAATATTCCTTTGATTGCTATTATTGATACGGGTGCAACGCACTCGTTTATTTCTGTAGATTGTGTGGAGAGGATAGGTTTGGTGTCGTCCACTCTGGAGAGACGGATGACTATTGAGGCACCCTCTATAGGTTCAGTGACTACTTCTTTGGTATGCCTGAAGTGTCTGCTGACTATTTTCGGTATAGAATTTGGAGTGGATCTGATTTGTCTACCACTTGGTAAGTTGGATGTTATTCTGGGTATGAACTGGTTAGAGTTCAATCGAGTCTACATCGATTGTTTTCGGAAGGAATTGTTGTTCCTGACCCCTGAAGAGGATGCTGTGGCAAGTTCTTTGTCTAATAAAGAATTGAGGGCCTTGTTGGAAGATGAAACTAGAGTGTTTGCTTTATTTGCAAATTTATCGGTGGATAACAAAGTGCCAACAGAGGAATTAGCAGTGGTGAATGAATTCCCGGAAGTGTTTCCTGACGACATTACGGAATTGCCTCCGACGCTAGAAGTAGAATTTGGTATTGATCTTGTTCCTGGTACGAGACCTATTTCTATGGCACCGTACAGGATGTCTGCAGTGGAATTGGCTGAGTTGAAGTCTCAGATTGGAGAATTGTTGGATAGAAAGTTTATTAGACCAAGTGTATCGCCGTGGGGAGCTCCAGTGTTGTTGGTGAAGAAGAAGGATGGTAGTATGCGTCTGTGCATCGATTACCGTCAATTGAATAAAGTGACTATTAAGAATAAGTATCCTCTACCTAGGATTGATGATTTAATGGACTAGCTGGTGGGACCTCGTGTATTTAGTAAGATCGACTTAAGATCGGGTTATCATCAGATAAGAGTAAAAGAAGGTGATATTCAGAAGACTGCCTTTAGGACTCGATATGGACATTACGAATATGCTGTAATGTCGTTTGGAGTGACTAATGCGCCGGGAGTATTTATGGAGTATATGAACAGAATTTTCCATTCTTACTTGGATCAGTTCATTGTAGTGTTTATTGATGATATATTAATTTATTCTAAATCTGATGAAGAGCATGCAGGTCATCTGAGAATTGCCTTGCAAGTGTTGAAGGAAAATAAATTATTTGCTAAACTGTCAAAGTGTGACTTTTGGTTGAAGAAAGTAAGTTTCTTGGGGCATGTAATATCTAAAGATGGAATAGCGGTGGATCCGTCAAAAGTAAGTGCAGTATTGCAGTGGGAACCGCCGAAGACAACGACAGAGATTAGAAGCTTTTTGGGGTTAGCCGGTTATTACCGCAGGTTTATTGAAGGGTTCTCTAATTTGGTGTTGCCATTAACTCAGTTGACGAGAAAGAACCAAGTTTTTATATGGGATGCTGCTTGTGAAGAAAGTTTTGAAGAGTTGAAAAAGAGATTGATTACGGCACCAGTGTTAGTGTTACCGACTCCGAGTGAACCGTTTGTGGTGTACTGTGATGCGTCTAAGATGGGATTAGGCGGGGTTCTGATGCAGAATGGTAAAGTAGTAGCATATGCATCGCGACAATTGAGAGTGCATGAGCAAAATTATCCGACTCATGATCTTGAATTAGCTGCGGTTGTTTTTGTGTTGAAAATCTGGAGACATTATTTATATGGTTCAAGATTTGAAGTGTTTAGTGATCATAAGAGTCTGAGATACCTGTTTGATCAGAAAGAGCTAAATATGAGGCAGAGAAGATGGTTGGAATTTTTGAAGGATTATGACTTCAGTTTGAGTTATCATCCAGGAAAGGCCAATGTAGTGGCAGATGCTTTGAGTAGGAAAGCAATTCATATGGCAGCTCTGATGGTGAAAGAAATTGAGTTAATTAAACAGTTTAGAGATTTGAGCATGGTTTGTGAGACTACTGCAGATAGTGTAATGTTGGGTATGTTGCAGGTAAATAATGACTTCTTGGATATGATTAGAGAAAATCAGAAGTTGGATGTGAAATTGGTAGATTTGATGCCTGGAGTAGGAAGTGACTCCGATAGTGACTTTAAATTGGATAGTACAGGTGTGTTGAGATTTAGAGGCAGGATTTGTGTACCAGATGATGAAGAATTGAAAAAGTCAATTTTGAGCGAAGGACATCGTAGTAGCCTGAGTATTCATCCGTGAGCTATGAAAATGTATCATGATTTGAAGAAATTATTTTGGTGGTCTGGTATGAAAAGAGACATAGCTCAATTTGTGTATGCCTGTTTGACATGTCAGAAGTCGAAGGTGGAACACCAGAGACCTTCTGGATTTATGCAACCATTAGAGATTCCGGTTTGGAAATGGGATTGCATTACTATGGATTTTGTGACAGGTTTGCCGAATACGGCGAGAGGTTTTGATGCTATTGTGGATCGATTGACGAAGTCTGCACACTTTGTGCCGCTCAATATTAGTTTTCCGTTAACGAAGCTGGCAGATATTTACATTAGGGTAATTGTGAAGTTGCATGGTGTTCCGTCCAGTATTGTGTCGGATAGAGATCCGTGGTTTACTTTGGAATTTTGGAAGAGCTTGCAGGAAGCTTTGGGAACTAAGTTGAAATTGAGTTCAGCTTATCATCCGCAAACTGATGGTCAGTCGGAGAGGACTATTCAGTCGCTTGAAGATTTGTTGAGAGCTTGTGTGTTAGAAAAGGGTGGTGCGTGGGATACTCATTTACCATTGATTGAGTTCACGTTCAATAACAGTTACCATTCTAGTATCGGAATGGCACCGTTTGAAGCTTTGTATGGGAGGAGGTGTAGGACTCCTCTGTGTTGGTATGAAACTGGAGAGAATATGGTGCTTGGACCAGAAATTGTACAGCAGACTACTGAGACAATTCAAATGATTCATGAGAAAATGAAAGTGTCTCAGAGTAGGCAGAAAAGTTATCATGATAATTGGAGGAAAGAGTTAGAATTCTGTGTAGGTGATCACGTATTCCTAAGAGTTAATCCGATGACTAGTGTGGGTCGTGCATTGAAGTCCAAGAAGCTGGATCCTAAGTTCATTGGACCTTATGAGATTTTGCAGAGAATTGGTGTTGTGGCTTATAGGGTGGCGTTGCCGCCTGAGTTGTCAAACTTACATGATGTGTTTCATGTGTCGCAATTGTGAAAGTATGTTTCTGATCCATCTCATGTGATTCAGAGAGATGATGTTCAGATTCGGGAGAATCTTACTGTTGAGACGATGCCGTTGAGGATCGAGGACCGTAAGATGAAACAACTCCGAGGGAAGGAAATACCTTTGGTGAAGGTAGCGTGGGGAGATGCTGCAGGAGGCAGTGTGACCTGGGAGTTGGAAAGCAGGATGCGAGAAGCGTATCCGGAGCTATTTCCATCAGGTAATTTTCGAGGACGAAAATAATTAAAGTGGGGGAGTTGTAACACCCATTTTAATTATTTAGTCATTTTATTATTATTTTAAAAATTATACGTTGGTGTGCCCTTTGGTGGGAGGGTATTTGACGATGTTTGGTGGGTGTCCCTAATGTGGGAGGACTATTGGTGGTATTCTGGTGTGAAATATAATAATATAAAAATAATAGTAACATTGGTGGGGGTGTTATTATTATTATTATTATATTTATTATATTTGTTAATATTATTAATATTATTATTATTTTGGTGAAATAATGATATTAGTATTATTATTATTATTATTATTAATGAGTATTATTATTATTATGATTATTATTATTATTATTAATAGTATTATAATATTATTAGTATTAATAATAATATTGTATTATTTTATTAAGTTATTTCATTAATTGGGATTAGATTTAATAAATAAAATAGAATGTGAAGGGGTGGGGAGAGTGGTACGATACATTTTAGAAATTGAGAAAAAAAGCGATAGAAAAGAGAGAAGAGAAAAGAACGAAAGATAGGAAAAAGAGCGAAGGAAAAAGGGAACGAAGAACGGAAGAGAAAAGGGGAAGGCCAAGAGACCAATTGTAGGAGGATTTCTATCGACCGACCAATTGATAAGGTAAGGGGGGAGAAACTTGATTGGGAATGGTTTATACATGTATAGGGTAGTTAGGGATTCCTTAACCCCGTAGGAAATTGATCGATATATGATAATATATATTGATATGTTATGATTGATGATGATTGTTATTAATTGTATAGTAATCGTAATGAATTGTTGTTTTTGGTTGATTTGGCATATAGGGCATATAGGCTGTTTTACGGTTTTTAGGGAGAGTTCTGTATGGCTTTTGAGGTATCGATAGTGTTTAGGTGACGATTTTGGGAATAGGAATTAGAAACCGATTGCTTACGGTAATAGGCAAGATTGGTACTAGAATAGGCTGGGAATCTGAGTTGAGATGATAGGCATAATTTGGCCTAGAATAGCACTGCAAAATTGTGAGGAAACTGATGAATCGCAGCATTCGCTGGGCTTCGCCTGGCGAATGTTGGCGAAGCTTCGCCTGGCAAAGGGAGGCGAGAGTTCGCCTGGCGAGCTGAGGCGAAGGGGCAGCGAATAATTCATAAATTAAGTCCCAGACTAAAAACACAAGAACTTCGCCTGGCGAATGCCAGCGAAGGTTCGCCAGAAGGGTTCGCCTGGCGAATGCCAGCGAACGTAGCAGAACCAAATGAATTTTTGTGATGTTTTGGATTCGAGCGTTGGTCTCGTGTGATCCTTTTAGCCTTGTTGCAGTGTGAAAATGATGAGTGTGGGATTTAACTTGTGTACTTGGTGATGGCACGCATTTCCCTTAATATTGTTGGTGAGCAATTAGTTGATGTATATGTGTGTAGTGATCAATAGGATCGAGTATCCCCGTGTGGTGGGATGTAGTTATATCTGGTGTTATAGTATGAATTGTTTTACCATCTGCTTGATTTATATGGTGTTGGTGTAATATATCTATACATTTGCATTGATGTATGATGATATGATCAGGAGGATCGTGTGCACTTAGTGTGCCAGAATATAATAGTTATGCATTGGTGTCTTGCATATCATGGTGTTTTGGTGGGACGAATCATGTCTCAGGATGAGCGTAAGTGATTCATCCGTACTCCTTTGTGGAGAATGGTGGGGGATAGATCATGTCTCAGGAGGAGCGTAAGTGATCTATCCAGGTTCGATTGAACGAAACAATTAGTCGGTACCGCATGCATGGTGTTGAGTTGCATTTTTGCATTATAATATGTTATATTGTAATTTGAACAGTAGGTCCGTTATATGGCGTTGTTGGGTTGAATAATTGATGTATTACATTACCATTATATTTTTGATCATGATTTCTCACCCCTTTGCTGTTGTTGTGTCTGTGTTTCTCCGGAAGTACAGATAATCCAGGTACTTAGCTAGCTTGAATTATGGTGTGACAATCGAGTCTAGGATGCTCTAATACGTAGCACGGGACTTGGGCGTTTTTACTTGTTTTCTGAAGAACTTATATTTTATTTTCCTGTGAACGTATCAAACTTTTATTGGATTTTAATATTTTTAATATTCCGCTGTATTTTGGAGGAAAACCTTTTATAAAGGAAATGTTGATTTTATGTGATACCCCACTGGGGAGAAATGCTCTTATGTTTATCTACGATGTTTATTAATTTAATTGATTTTGGGAAGTGGGGTGTTACACCTGACCTCAAGGTACCACCGAAGTTCAAGGTCCCCGACTTTGATAAATACAAGGGCACTATCTGTTGTCGCTTCCGCGAAAATAAGGTGCCGGCTGAACAGAAGAGTCGCCACCTTTCGTTATTTATCCCTCGGAGCAGGAAAGGAAACGATCGGAAAAACCTGACGAAAAGGGTATAAGACAAGGTCGTCACAACCATTGTCTGGGTTCGGGAGTCGGTTACGCAAGGGGAAGGTATTAGCACCCCTCACGTCCGTCGTACTCGACGGGATCCACGCTTGTTGTGCTTACTGGACGAGTTGGTTTATCTATCTACCTATCAAGGCTGGCTTAAACAGAAAAGAAAATGACTCGGCAAAGCGTCGCGCTTTATGCCTATGTATTCCCATCAGAGAATGAGAAATCAGAGTCAACGTAGTTCGACTAACTACGGGTTACGGGGAAGGTAGCTCGCCAATACGTCAGTATTGTGCCTACGTACTCTCAACAGGTATGAGAGATCAGAGCTTACGTAGTTCGGGCTACTACGGATTACGGGAATTCAGATTCATCTGTTTTATCGAGTAGTGTTAAACAGCAGTTCCAGCAGTTAGGGACAAAGCCTGTTTGCGTTGGCGCTGAAGTTTAACGACACTCTTTTCTTCAGAAATGCTTCCTTTGAATTATGGGCCCACGGGGCAAAAAGGTTTGAAGTTTGTTTTCTGTCTTTTACGGAAGAAGTGTCTTTTATTGTGTTTGCAATTTCAATCGCACTAAAGACTATGACCTGAGAGTGAATGCGTCGCATGTCACCCAAAGGGTGCCATACTAAACATCTAGACTGTTGAAAAGAAGCTCTCCAACAATCCTTTCTCAGATAGCTTAAGGCTCGTAACGTACGAAAGAAATCATTCATGATTACTGTATTTTAAGTTGTTTTGAGATGAGAAGAGATCAGGCTCAACTAAGGGGAGACTATCAAGTCCTACTGTTGTCATGCCAAGGATTCATCCTATAGTTGAGGTTTGAAACAGGGAACTCCTAGAAGTTATCATGCATAGGTTTCAACCTAAAGTTCTATCATCACTTCCTTATCAAAGGGGATGAGAGTCCTAAGGGATCATATCAATGATAAACAGAAACAGATAAAGCATCAGCTTACACAGTAAACAGATAAACGACTGTAAAATGCATGCAATGCAAGTGAGGGAGGAAATGTGTGTGGGGCAGCAGCCTCCACAAGCTCATCTCAACCTCAAGCCAGATATGAATAAATGTAATCATACAGAAGAAATAACATGCTATCAAGCAAAATACAGTAAACTGCAATCATACAGAAGAAAAATAAAACATGCTATCAAGCAAACTAAACCACATGGGCAAGGGAGCTGGGCTCTACCGAATACCTGCAAGCAAAGCCATACAGTAACAATACAAGCAGAGGGAGCAACTCAACCTCTAGTGCAATCATGCTCCTAGATTAAAATCAGTCTAGATATGGACTTATTATAATGCATCATACAAGTCACACAAGGCACATCAGCAATACAAAACAGAAAACAGACAAGAAAGCAACAGATCAACAGCTTCCTACTTTCAATCTCACTCCAAGCTTCAGCTCTTCTAACAGCAATCCACTCTTCAGACGTCAATTACCCTTCAAGGCTATCATCTTTCATGACAAATGTCAATTTGCTTCTCCAGGTTTCAATCCATCAACATAAGTATCCACTTATTCTCTCTTCTCCAAGCTTGAGCTCTTCATTCAATTCCACCCTCAGGCTTCACTCTTAACTGCAAGTATCAAGTTGATTCCTTCAGGCTCTCAATGCATCAGTGCAAATGTCAACTCATCCTTTGTTCCTCAAGCCTCAGCTCTACACCCAATCTCAATTGAATCCTTTTCATAAGTATCAACTTAGTCTTCAAGCTTCAGCTCTCTTTTCTTTGCTAGTATCAACTTGGTTCTCTTCATCTACAAGCTTCAGGTTCTCAGAATAATCATCAATCACATGGAAGTTTCAACTTCATCCTTCAATTCTTTAAGCCTCAGCTCTCCACTCAATATCTATTGGGTCTTCAAGTATCAACTTGCTTTTCTTGCTCTTCAAGCTTCAGCTACAATGGCAATGCTCAAGGAATCATCCTCTTCCACACTCTTCAATGAAGTCCTCATCTTCCAACTCAAGTCTAACATCCTTCAAGATACTCAAACCAACAAATAATTGATTTAACAGAGTGAGAGGAAATGATAAACAGCTTACTGACAACCAAAGGAAGCCTGCAAGGGTTCATCATTTATGAGAGACTGGTTCCCTCAAAGTTCTACTTCCCAGATAAAGCCACTCATCCTTCCAAAGGAGGGATGTGAATATCTGAGAAGGACTTTTAGTCATTGGTAGGAATGGAAGCACAAGATGCTTTCCATGTTTGAGAAAGAAATCATTCTAACTACAAGGCTCTCCCTATGTCCTATCTTCTAATCTTCATCAGATACCTTCAGGCACAAACAATCCAAAGCTCCAAGCAACTTCAAGCATCCTCACCTTGTCTTCAACTTGTCTTCAATCTCAACCAAAGGCAAACCAAGCACAAACCCTAATCTAAGGGAACTAGGGAAGTTAAACTAGTTGAATTAGTAAGTTAGGATCACCTAAAACCTAGTGCTAAAGTTAGACCTAACTAAAATACTAGAATCAATTGTAAAATCCTACAAAACTTACTATGGGAACCTAGGTCAATCATGAATCTATCACATTAGTTTCAAAGATCAAACCATCAATTTGGACCTAGAACTAAATCCTACATTCTAAGGTATCAACCTAAAACCCTAAAAAGGAAGCATCTAATTATCAATCTAGAAGGCATACCTATTTTCATCACAAAAATGTGAAAAAATTACTATGGGATCATGCATGTCTAACCTAATCACACACAAAAAATTAGGCCAAAAATAATCACCATGAGATCAAACAAAATTCTACAAAAATATGCATCAAACATAAACATTTTAATATCAATTAAAATACAAAATTCCAATTAAATCAGAAATTATATGAAATGAAAATATTTTTTCTCTAAAAAATAATAGACTCAATCATGAGTAAAATGCAAAAAGAATGAGTTTTATTGGATTAATATTCAATTAATTATGATTTTTACAAAAAACATGAATTAAATGGAAATTAAATGAAAATTAAATAAAAATAACCAAACACACGGTGTGGATAGCAGTCAGATTCAGTTCAAAACATGGGTTGGGCTTGCTGGGGGGTGTGGATAACACTTATTTCACTAAGCCCAAACGCCTGAATTAATGAAACGCAGCGTTTCCTTCAGAAACCCTTCACAACTCAGAATTAAAACGTGGCCCTTGGATCTTCTCCCAGTCAATGGTTAATCCATCATCCAATGGTGAAAACTTCATCTTCTCCATTTCAAACGTCTGAGCTTCGCGCCGAGTTTCAGCCACCGCCGGTGGAGCTCCGATCGTCCCCTTCAACCCTAGTTCTTCCTAGAGGCCTCCAATCCAAGAGGTCAAAACATGAAACACACTCCAAATCTTGCCACGAACTCAATCATACCATTAGTTTCTTCTGAAACCTCAAGAATCCTCATCTCCCAATCTCAACCGAAAATGGTGATTCACTTAATTTGTCTCTAATTCATCAATTAACCATCTGAAATCCATCCTAGGCCATTCTACAACTAATCTAGCCCCTTAATCCAACCTAATTCTACCTAAATCATGCTATAGGAAGAAGATTACCAACCTGGAAATTCTTGAATAACAGATGCACCAAATCTTCACTTCAAGCTCTCAAATCTTCTGGACACGATCATTAAACCTCCTCCTTGCTTCTGTATGCAAAAAGATTCAATGGAAAGTGCTTCAATCTTGAAACACGATGAAGAGTTGCAGGTGCTGAAAACCACTTGCTCCCACACGATCTAGCCACCAATTCTTCTTGGAAATGATCTGGAACCAATCCTTGATACTCATGGAAGAAGAATCAATCAAGAAAATGGAAGGAAATGGAGGAATTTGATGAAACCGATTGCACTTGCAAGCTATGAAAACTCAATTCCAAACTATGCTCAATCCTTCAATGATCACCAACCTCTTCCATGGATTCATTCTACTCAATATATAGATGGAGTTTGGATGATCTAGAACCCTCTAGATCCTTCCAATGAGATTTTACACTTCTCATGTCATGAGATTTTTGAATCACTTATCATGACATGTACAACCCTTGCAAACAGCTTGGCATTCATCTCATTCACTCTTAATTTCTCCCCTAGTGAGATATTAGAGGTGTTTAGCTTGCCAAGTTCCTTGTTCATGCCTTAATTTTGAGTTATGCATATGCTGCTTAATATGCAAGCAAGTGTTTTTCAAAGCAAGTCCATGATTTAGACCTCAAATAAAAAATGTGGATAAACCATTGTCTTTAAAATGGTTTCTAGAGTCAAAGTTATATATTACATGCCATGGTTTGGATGTGTAGGTTGAAAATATCAATTTCCAACTTTGACTTATTTAACTTATGCCCTTATTTTAGGTCATTTTTGCAACATTGAGCTACAAGCCTTTACATCATCTCATGAACTCTTTAATAGCCTTAAAACATCATTTTGAACAAGTTTGATGTTGAACATTTTTCCATTTGAAGCTTGGAAATAGGAGTTATGGCCTTATGGTTGAAATGACCTGTAATCTCCAAATGACCAAAATGCCCTTGACTTGTCAAAGCCATAACTTGAGTTCTACAAATCCTATCAATTACTTCTAGTACTCTCTAGAAATCTAAGAAGATAAGGAACAACATTCATGTTGACCAAAAGTCCATAGGAATCATCCTTCTTGGGCAAAAGTTTGATGCAAGTTGGGTAACTTTCAAGGCCCCAGATTCACATACCTAAGATGACCTGTAACTTGTCAAAGTCATAACTTGAGTTCTACAAATCCTATCAAGGACTTCTAATACTCAAATTAAAGCTAAGAACAAGCTCTAAAACATTCATGTTGGGGGCAAGATGATATGACAATCACATCTTGAGCTAAACTGCCTTGAAGATAGGGGTCAAACTAGGGGATTTTACACTGTCAAGCCTTAGAAACCCTAGCTTGAAACTTCTCAAACTCTTCAATCATGATGAGTTGACCTTGGAATCATCCTTATAGAATCTAAATTCATCAATCCATGATCACATGGATCTTGAATTAGGTCTCAACCTTGTTCAAATCATCAGTTGACCTAGGGTTGATCCAGTCAAACCCTAATTACACCACTCATGGCTAGGTCCTCTCAATCTTGCACAATGACCTGTCTAGGCTTCATGATGGCTTCCAAGACATCTCATAAGCTCTCTCAAGGCTTCAAGTCTACATTCATGGCTTCAGAATCATCTGAGGAGCTCCCCACAACTCTCAAGTTAGGAGGCCTACACACTTGGCTTCAACCACTATCTCTGAGGATCTTCTAACTTCTCTGACAAAGATATCAACCCTTGAACACTTGACTAACCTTATTAGCTAGCCTCATAGTCTTGTGTAGCTCTTGATTGGTAATCATACCTCTTGATCTTCTGCATACATGTCAATGAAATGCAAATGATAATGCTAATGTGAATGAAATGAAACCTAAGCTAGGTAAAGAAATGTTGGTCAAATTTTGGGGTGCAACACCTGTCCTCGTGTCCACTTGAGATCTTATTACAGGAAGATGTCGACATACTCCAATGACGAGAAGCTGCTGATGCACTTCTTTCAAGATAGTCTGGCAGGACCTTCACTTGAATGGTACATGGGCTTGGAGCCTGTGAGTGTGCGCAGCTGGAAGGATCTTGCAGAAGCGTTCGTTAGACATTACCAGTACAATAGTGACCTGGCGCCCAACCGGGTCCAGCTGCAAAGTCTGTCACAAGAATAGGGAATGCTTTAAGGAATACGCGCAACGCTGGCGTGAATTGGCAGCCAGAGTACAACCACCTATGGTTGAGCGTGAACTGGTAGACATGTTTGTGGCAACACTTTCGAGAGTTTATTATGAAAAGCTAATCAGCAACATGTCAGGGAGTTTCTCCAACTTAATAATCACTGGTAAGCGAGTTGAGAACGGGATTAAGCTAGGAAAGATCCAGGCCGGTGAAGGTTCCTCAGCTGGAGGAAAGAAAGTGTTTGGAGGAAAGAAGAGAGAGGGTGAAGCCAACTCTGTATTCGGGTCCTGGAGGAGTAGAATGCCGACACAGAACCATCAGCAATAAAGGGTCACTAGTATTACTATCCCTACAACTCCACAGCAGCAGCCGCAACTGCAGAACCAAAATCAGCAAGGGTATAGAAAGTACCCAGTCCGACCAGCGAATAGACGACTTGAGACGCCGCCAATGCCATACTCTCAGCTACTTCAAGCGCTACTGCAATTACAACTCGTTCAGAAGAGGATGTTGGCTCCACTGACCAGACCACCTCCACCCGGTTATGATACGAACGCTCACTGGGAGTTCCATTCCGGGGCACCCGGTCACACCATTGAAGATTGTAAAGCCTTCAAGCACAAGGTCCAGGACCTGTTGGACAGCAAAGCGATCAATTTCTCCAACGACGTGCCGAATGTCATTCAGAACCCAATGCCTAATCACGGACAGGCTGGGGTTAACGCAATTATCAAAGATGAGGACTTGAATTTAGTGAAGAAGGTCGATGATCTAAAGACACCATTGAGTTTTGTCAAAGCTAAGTTGTTGAAAAAGTGTGTATTCTCAGGCTGCGGGGACTTCTGTATTAAGTGTGTAAGCCGTCTGGATGGTTATGACCAGTTGAAGGATGGTATTCAGATTATGATTGATGAAGGGGTCCTACAATTTGATCGGAAGATTGAGAGAAAGTTCGGAGAAGTGCTGACCAAGCAAAACAATGAAATTGCTACAATCACCATCCCATATAAGACCGTCACCATTTCTGCTCCCAGGCCACCCACGATTACTATACCTAAAGTTGGCCCCATACCGTTTGAAAGTACCAATGATGTCCCATGGAATTATGGAGCAGAGTTTTACTGCAACGAACAGAAGATGGACTTGAAGTACCCACCGGTAGGGTCTGTGGATAACTTAGTTGGATCAGGGGGAATCACCCGCAGTGGGAGGGTGTTCTCGCCGCCTGAAGTCGGTGCCGACCAGGTGGATAAGGGTAAAGACAAAGCAGTCGTTGAAGAAACCTCTCGGGAGGTAGAAAAAGACTTGCTGGTAAGGGATGCTGAAGAGTTCATGAGATTAATCAAGAAGAGTGACTATAAGATAGTTGACCACCAACAGCAGACGCCTTCAAAGATCTCTATACTGAACTTGTTGCTTTGCTCCGAAGCACATCACAAAGCCTTGTTGAAGATCTTGAACGCAACATATGTACCTTAAGAAATTTCTGTCAACCAGCTCGAAGGGGTGGTTACATATGTCAATGCTGGCAATGGTTTGGGCTTCACTAACCGTGACTTGACGCCTAAGGGCAGGAACCATAATAATGCGCTGCACATATCGCTGGAATGTCAGGGAACTGTTATGTCGCATGTGCTCATGGATACCGAGTCTTCCTTAAATGTATTGCCAAAGAAAGCGCTTATGAAGTTGGACAGTCGTGGGTTGTTGTGTACACCCAGTGATCTAGTGGTGAGGGCTTTTGATGGGACCAAGCGGTCCGTGTTCGGAGAAGTAACATTGCCCATTCAAGTGGGGCCAGAAACCTTCAATGCAGTATTTTATATCATGGATATCCAGCCCGCCTACAGCTGCTTGCTAGGCCGACCCTGGATCCATTCAGCGGGAGCTGAGACCTCTACGCTGCATCAGAAATTGAAGTACGATGTGGGTGGCAGCATCGTCACGGTCTGCGGGGAAGAAGACATTATGGTAAGCCATCTGTCGTCTTTTAAGTATGTAGAAGTGGACGGTGAGATTCACGAGACGTTGTGCCAAGCATTCAAAACTGTCAAAGTTAAGGATTCAGTCCCAACCTCAAGCAAAGCACCTGAAGTGGCTCTCTCTTCTTTCAAAGAGGCTCAAGCTGTGGTACAGACTGGTTCAGCTCAAGGCTGGGGGTAGGTGCTGAACATCCCAACAAGCAAGATAAGTTTGGCTTGGGGTATCATCCCTCCTCTGCTTCATCCTCCCAGAATGCGCCGCGTTACAAGGGGCCGATTCAATTCACTAAGGGTGGAGTCATCTTTGGACAGGTCAATGCTGTGTCCGACAGGGAAGGAGACAGTGATTGTGATATGGATGCATGGATCCAGCCGTGCAAGCCAGGGCAGAGCCTCAACAATTGGTCCATCCAGGAATTCATCCAAGTGACCAGTAAAGAGTAATGATTTGCTTTTTCCAATTATTGTACAACCTTATGTCCTACCCGAGACATAAAGGTTTTATTGTTAGGGCCTTGCTTGCTTATGCATGTGCATATTATCAATAAATCAAAGGGCGTTTTCTTTGCATTCAAATTTTGTGATCTCTGTTATTCTTGTTTTGTGTTATTTTAAACAATAAAATGGCAATGTGGTTTGTGCTGACTTGCACATTATTTTTTAAGCATTTAACCATTTTCACTGCAGGAATCACACTACAGATAAGATTGATCCAGAACCTTCCATGACTCATTTCGACTTTGATTACCCCGATATATCAAGCTGAAGAAGAGATTGACGAGGATGAAGACCTTCCGGAAAAGTTGGCCTGACTTTTGAAACAAGAAGACAAGATCATTCTGCCTCATGAGGAAGTTATCGATATTGTTAATCTGGGGTCTGAAGAAGTGGTCAGAAATGTCAGAGAAGGGGCTGCGTTACAGAGTGACATCAAGAAAAGACTAACACTGACATAGTGGTTCATCACTTGCCATTGCGCGAAGATTGTCCTACAGTTAAGCAGAAGCTTAGAAGGACACGACCAGACATGGCCGTTAAAATCAAAGAAGAGGTCCAAAAGCAGTTGGATGCCGGATTCTTGGCCGTGACTACTTACCCTCCGTGGGTCGCCAACATAGTGTCGGTACCGAAGAAAGACTGTAAGGTACGGATGTGTGTGGATTATCGGGATTTGAATAGGGAAAGCACTATAGATGATTTCCGCTCCCTCATATTGACATATTGGTTGACAATACTGCTCAATTTTCTGTATTTTCATTCATGGATGGCTTCTCCATCTATAACCAAATTAAGATGGCGCCAGAAGACATGGAGAAAACTACATTCATTACACCATGGGGGATGTTCTGCTATAAGGTAATGCCTTTTGGGTTGAAAAACGCAGGGGCAACTTACCAGCGGGCTATGGTCACTTTGTTTCATGATATGATTCATCATGAGATCGAAGTATATGTTGATTACTTGATAGCAAAGTCCCAAACGGAGGAGGGACATCTGGTCAACTTGCTGAAGAGGATTAGGAAATTCAGGTTGAGGCTGAATCCTAACAAATGTACTTTCGGGGTGCGGTCCAGAAAACTTCTGTGGTTTATCGTAAGCGAAAAAGGCATCGAGGTTGATCCTGCCAAGATCAAGGCCATTCAAGATATGCCAACGCCTAAAACTGAAAAAGAAGTTCGTGGTTTCCTAGGGAGATTGAACTACATTGCTCGGTTCATATCTCAGCTCACAGCCACATGCGAACCAATGTTCAAGCTATTGAAAAAAGATCAGGCGGTTGTCTGGGATGAAGATTTGCCAAAGGGAATTCGACAAAATAAAAGAATATTTGCAGGAACCTCCAATTTTGATACCCTCAGTCGCTGGAAGGCCTTTAATCATGTATTTGACGGTTCTTGAGAATAACATGGGTTGCATTCTCGGTCAACACGACGAGACTGGCAGAAAGGAGCATGCCATTTATTATCTGAGTAAAAAGTTCACAGATTGTGAGTCCCGTTACTCAATGCTGGAGAAAACGTGTT
Organism: Lathyrus sativus; assembly: GCA_963859935.3. Classification (NCBI taxonomy): domain Eukaryota; kingdom Viridiplantae; phylum Streptophyta; class Magnoliopsida; order Fabales; family Fabaceae; genus Lathyrus; species Lathyrus sativus. Next base: position 293,380,030 of record OZ012741.1, read on the forward strand.
GCATACTCGCTTGGGAAGCCAAGCATTTAAGACAGTATATGCTCAATCACACAACCAAGCTAATTTCGAATATGGATTCGATCAAGTATGTCTTCGAGAAGCAAGCCCTTTTAGGGAGGATTGCCAGGTGGCAGATGGTACTGACAGAGTACGACATCCAGTACGTATCCCAAAAGTCCATCAAAGGAAGTGTTCTGTCAGAGTACCTTGTTGAACAGCCTATCGAAGACTATCAGCCGATGAAATTCGAGTTTCTCGATGAAGATATTATGTTCCCCAAGATGAAGGACTGTGATGAACCAATGCCCGATGAAGGACCAGAGCTTGGCTCCCAGTGGAAGCTAATATTTGACGGTGCAGTTAATTCCTATGGAAGTGGAATCGGGGTAATCATTACGACTCCCCAGGGATCTCACATTCCATTCACTGCCAGATTAACTTTTGCGGTCACTAACAAAGAAGCAGAATATGAGGCGTGCATCATGGGTTTAGAAGAATCCATTGATTTGAGAATCAAAAACCTGGATGTATACGGTGACTTAGTACTCGTTGTTAACCAAATCAAAGGGGGGTGGGAGACCAGGCAACCAAACTTGGTCCCTTACATGAATTACGCGAGAAGGTTGCTGCCATTTTTTGATCGTGTGGAGTTCCACCATGTACCAAGGGCAGAGAATCAAATGGCTGACGCTTTAGCAACTTTGTCCTCAATGTACAAGGTTAACTTTTGGAATGAAGCTCCCAGAATTATCATCTCACGCCTCGACAGAACTGCATTTGTATTTGCAATTGAGGAGGCCACCGATGGCAAGCCGTGGTTCTATGATATCCAAAACTTCCACAAGACCAAGGAGTATCTGGTGGGGGCGTCGACCCAGGATAAGAAGACTCTTAGGAGGTTGTCTGGCAATTTCTACCTCAACCCGGATGGGGTTCTCTATAGGAGGAATCATGATCTAGTGCTACTCAGACGTGTGGACGAAAAAGAAGCAAGCTTGCTTATGGAAGAGGTCCATGAAGGCATGTTTGGAACGCACGCCGGCGGGCATCCCATGACTCGAAAGATATTACAAGCAGGGTATTACTGGCAGACAATGGAGTCGGATTGTTTCAAATTCGCGAAGAGATGTCACAAATGCCAGATTTATGCAGACCAAATCCATGTGCCTCCATGCTCGTTGAATGTTATATTGTCCCCGTGGCCGTTCTCCATGTGGGGCATCGATATGATCGGCAAGATTGAGCCCACTGCATCTAGTGGACACCGCTTCATTTTGGTAGCCATCGACTACTTCACCAAGTGGGTGGAGGCAGCCTCGTACACTAATGTGACCAAACAAGTGGTAGCCAGATTCATAAAGAAGGACATCATCTGCAGATATGGAATTCCCGAGCAGATCATTACTGACAATGGTTTGAACTTGAACAATAAGATGATGAAGGAGTTATGCCAGAACTTCAAGATTGAACATCACAACTCATCGCCCTATCGGCCGAAGATGAATGGCGTTGTCGAAGCGGCCAATAAAAGTATCAAGAAGATAGTGCAAAAGATGGTTGTCACTTACAAAGATTGGCATGAGATGTTGCCGTTTTCTCTACACGGTTATCGTACGACGGTACGCACATCAACCAGGGCAACTCCTTTCTCACTAGTGTACGGTATGGAAGCTGTCCTACCGCTAGAAGTCGAGATCCCTTCTTTAAGAGTTCTGGTCGATGTGAAGCTCGATGAGGCAGAATGGATAAAGAATAGATTGAATCAACTCATCCTGATGGATGAGAAGAGGTTAGCATCCATTGCATACGGTCGATTGTATCAAAGCCGAATGAAGAAAGCTTACGACAAGAAGGTGCACCCTCGAAGCTTTCAGACGGGTGATCTTGTGCTGAAAAAGATTCTCCCACCATATTCCGATCACAGGGGAAAATGGACACCCAACTACGAAGGTCCATATGTCGTCAGAAAGGTCTTCTCGGGAGGAGTCTTAATGTTATCCACAATGGATGGCAAAGATTTCGCATCCCCTGTGGACGCGGACGCAGTTAAAAAATACTTTGCTTAAAATGACCCGCTGGAAAGAAAAAAGAATATCCAGGCAAGAATGGGGCATCCCGGCGAACCATAGAAAAGGAAAAGGTTCGGGCAAAAGTTAGGGATACAAATGAAAAGCTATACACCCGCAAAGCCGAAAACCTGAAAGGGCGGCTTTGGCAAAAAAAGGTATCCCGGTGGATCGAAAACTCGAAAGGGCGGTTCAGGAAAAAGTTAGGGACTGAAAAAAGCAAATGACTGCGGTTCACGTGTGAACTTTCTTTGCTTAGTGGTTTAGGGAGACCTGAGGGCCGTTTACCCAAATCAATCTCTTCGGAAGACGAAACATCGAGAAGGAATTGAAGTCGAGTGAGTCATGGAGGGATCAGCTCATGGTGTTCGTCTACACCACATCGCCGACATTTGTATATGTTTTTGTATATTTATGTACATATTTGCGCAGCTTCCTAATTCCAGGAGCTTGCATCTGTTGTAAAACATTTTGCCTATTTATAGGCCCATTTTATCAATAAATATATTATTCAGTACTTTGTTCACCTCGTGTTTGTTTTAGCTTTTACCTGTTTTGTTTGCGGGAAAACGCCCGATGTTTTTGTTAAAATGCACATACATAAACTGGCTGGCCTAGGCTAATAATTGTTAAAACTTTGAATTTCCTGAACATTGTCACAGATGATAACCTCGATAGGTCCCTTTGTGAAGGGTATCTTGTCTGTTTGTTCATTTTGTTGCAGGATTGTGATCCTCGGGGCATCTGACAGAAGTGTATCCTCGTCATATCTTCAGTAGGGGCACATGCGGAGTATTGAGCCTACTCCTCAGCAGATTTAGTTATGTTCCCCCACAGAGTCTGAGCGTCAGACTGTGAGCACTGACTTGTCTCCCCAAGCAGGGATCGATTCTCCCCAACCAGAGTCCACTCCCCAACAGTGGGAGTTTGCATCTCTATCCCCAGTAGAGTTATGTGCAAGATAACGAGAGCAGTCAAGTATGTACCTGTAGTCCCCGAAAGTTGGTCAGTACACAACCAATCCCCACAGATTATAGGTATATACTTACTCCTCAGCAAGTTGAGATCAGGGTTCCGTCCACCAGGCAGGTGTGGTATTTTTTCTAGCAGTGACTTAGCACGTGGTTTTCTCCAACAGGATTATTCGATTCCCTGCAAAGTTGTATTCTTCCCAACAGGTAAGATCAATTCTAGCGTCTGGTTGTCTATCCTCGGCCAAATTTATAGCCCCCCAAGAGAGCCACATCCCAGAAGGCCAGTCGTGGAATTGTTTCTCTTCATTAGGTGAAAGTGGTTGTTTGGCAAGCTGTGTTGTTTCCCCTTTGGATTCGTCTATGTCCCCAAGCGAGTTCGTATTCTGGAAAGTTGTTCATGGAATGTTCTCCAGCTGAGTTAGCCGGTCAAGTTTCGATCCTCAACATAATTCCAATCATTGTTGGCACGTATAAGCTATTCCCAACATGATTGTTTCTTTCCCCAGCGGAGTTGGCACCGTCTCTCCAGCATCTATTTTGCTGGAACGGTTCCTTTGCATTTTGCATTGTGCATAGCATCTACTCAAATGCATAGCATTTCCATTTTGTATGGAGCATTATGCCATTTTCAAACATCTGCATCTTGAAACATGAGCTAGATTATTACCTTTCTGATTTCAGGTAATTGTTATCTCCTACAGGTGATCTCTAAGCTTCGACTTTTCCGTTGAGCATTCAGGCCCCGACTTCTCCGTTAAACATCCAGATTCCGGTGAATTTTCAATTTGAGACGTTTTGTTCTACCCGTGCATTGCCCAGACTCCGATTGGGTATTTTGACCCTGATGAACTTTGTGATGGTACCTCTGCTCCGTTGAATGGTTAGATTCCGGTGAGTGTTCAGTTCATGACGTATTCCTGTGACCGTTGAATTTCCAGACTCCGATAAATCCCCAGTAAGGATTTGTTTCATTGAGGGTTCCGCCTCTGATTTATTTCATTGAGGGTTCCGCCTCTGATTTGTTTCATTGAGGGTTTCGCCTCTGATTTATTTCATTAAGGGTTCCGCCTCTGATTTATTTCATTGAGGGTTCTGCCTCTGATTTGTTTCATTGAGGGTTCTACCTCTGATTTGTTTCATTGAGTGTTCCGCCTCTGATTTGCTTCATTGAGGGTTCTACCTCTGATTTGCTTCATTGAGGGTTCCGCCTCTGATTTGTTTCATTGAGTGTTCCGCCTCTGATTTGCTTCATTGAGTACCCCGACTCTAATTTATCGCGTGAGTGTCTTGGCTCCGGTTTGTTTGTTCGTTTCTCGCGTGCGTATCTTGGCTCTGGTTCGTATCGTTTGTTTATCGCGTGAGTATCTTGGCTCCGGTTCGTATCGTTTGTTTATCGCGTGAGTGTCTTGGCTCCGGTTTGTTCGTTCGTTCCTTGCATGAGTATCTTAGCTCCGGTTTGTTTGTTCGTTTCTCGCGTGAGTATCTTGGCTCCGATTCGTTTGTTTGTTCGTTCCTTGTGTGAATGTCTTGCCTCCGGTTCGTATCGTTCGTTTATCGCGTTGAGTGTTTAGGCTCCGGTTTGTTCCAGTTTATCTCGTTGAGTGTTCATACTCCGGCCCGTTCCAATTAATGATGTATACCTCATTTCGTTGAGTATCTAGGCTCCGACAGGTTTCGCTTATTTGTTGTGCTCATCGAATATCCAGATTCTGACAATTTTGACATGTTACTCTTCAGCCCTAGGGCGTTCCAACCACGACACCAGTTGTGTCCTGTAGTTCCTCAGCAGAGTTACTTGATTAGGTCTCTTCCCCAACGGAATGTTCGAGACGTGCATCATGTTCAGTTCTGTGGTTAGCAAATTTCTGGGTTTCTTTGGTATTCAACTATCTTTTACCTTGATTGGTTGAGAGTCGTTCGCTTCACACCCAGTCAAGTCCAAGTCGTTTGAATAGGGGCAGCTGTTGCACCCCAAAATTTTCCCAACCTATTTTGTTACCTAGCTTATGTTTCATTGCATTTCATATGGCATCAGCATTTTGCATAGCATTGGTTCTCGAGGAAGGGGATCAAGGTTTGCCTGTGGCTCGTAATTCATTTTTAGCGCAAGAAATCGCGAGCATCGGAAGAGACGACATTTATTTTTCCCAGTGGTCGAGCGGCCAATTTAATTTTGCAAGTTATGCTTAGATCAAGAGACAACATTTAGTCTATATCCAGCATTATCACAGTCACAATATTCAAGAGCAAGTGTCAAAGCTTAGCAGAGCTCAAAACGGCGAGAAACAAGCAAACGGGCAGGTTTCCCTCCAAAAGGCGCCAAATTCAAATTTTTGAATGTGTTAATCGGTTAACACATATGGTTAACCGATTAACCAAAGGAAAATCAACTTAGATTTGAAATTTGAACAGTGTTAACCGGTTAACGCTTATGGTTAACCGGTTAACCATAACAGATTTTGCCCTGTATGTGATTTTGCAAGCGATTTGCACTTGGGGTCCAATTTTGATCACCTTGAAACTCATTTTTACCAAAAGAAGGATCTAGAATGTTCTTGAAAGTTGGTTATTTCAATTTTCCCTCCAAATTCCCATGCCTAGCTCCAAACCAACTTTCCAATCCAAAGTCCAAACCCCACCTTTGGGATCCAAACCTAGATGGTATTTAATTGATCTACTCCAAACCAAAAGGAGCCAATTCTCATTTCTCACATTAATTTTTCAGAATTTTCTCTCAAATTCTCTCAACTTCTCCATTTCCAAAACCCACATTCAAAGCTCTTTTTCATTAGGATTCATTGATTTTTCATTGAAATCAATGGATTCTTGAGCATAAACCTTCATCCATCCTCATCTTTGGATCAATTTTCATTATCCATTTTCGTGCAAATTGATATCTGATTTTGGAGCTTGAGTTGGAAGTGATTATTCGAAGCGTTTCGACTCAAATTTGCTGGATCTTCGTTCGTACAACTACAATTGGCTTGGATCTCGAAGTTTTCCGGATTTCTAGCGTTTGAACTACTCAATTACAACAAGATCAACACTAACCAGAGAAAATCTCCACTTTGAAGGTATGAGATTCTAGATCCATAACATTTTTTTGAGCTTATTTGCATTTCCATGATGATTTTCATATTCGATTGAATTTTGGTGGATTTCGATCCGTGTGAATTGCAATTGTGCTGTGTAGACATGTTTGCATGTCTATTGGTTTTCTGTTTGCAGGTGTAATTTCGTGCTTATTTGATAAGTTGATCTGTTGGATCACTTGATTAAGTGATTTTGTGCATTAATTGCTTTTTCTGCTGCTGTTTTTAGCTTCTGGTGCAATGTTAATCGGTTAACCTATATGGTTAACCAGTTAACCAATTCAAACGTTCAAATTTTTCTAAACGTTAACAGTGTTAATCGGTTAACGCATAGGATTAACCGATTAACCTATTCAAAAATTCAGATTTTTCAAACTTTTTAAGGTGTTAACCGATTAACAATATGTGTTAACCGATTAACACCGTGCCAGAATGCCATATTTGCTGTTTCGTTGCATGTTTGCATACCGTATCGATTCGAATCAACATAGATCAGTGTGATGCATTAGAATTGAATTGTTTTAGATATTTGTCATTGTTTGTGGTTGATTGATCATGATGTTGTTGATATGTATGATCATTTTCCAATTGTTTGCATGCTTATGTATATGGTTCGAATCGAGTTTTCGTTTGCATGTTCGTTGCCTTCATCTCTTGTTGTTCCCACATGTTTGCATCATTCTTGCATCGCTGTTGAGGTCGAGACGCGCTTGTGGCTGCTTCCCCACACATTTTTCCTCCCTCCCACCATTCTAATTGTGCATTTTCATGTTTGCATTTCTCTACTTGTGATTGATGCTTCCTTTGTTCTTCTTGTGCTTTCTTGCCATGATCCCCATAGGATTCCCAGTCCCTCCGTTTAGGATGGGAGTAGGAGATACATTAGGTGTTCAATCCAAGTATGCTAACATTAGGGTAGGTGTTTCCCCTTTCAATCCAAAATATAGAATCACTTTGCATGACAACGTTAGGGCCGAGTTTCCCTTAGACCTTATGTGCGTCTTCTCTTCTCATCTTCATACAACCTTAACGCACTTAATAAAGATAATGGATATTGTGCCATGAGCCTTATACTTGGGAAATGGTGATTGAGGGGCCACCTCTCAATTTCCTAGAGTGTTTAGTATACGTCCTTAGGACGATATGCGACGCATTCGATCCTAGGTTCTAGACTTTAGTACAATATACATTATAAACACTCAAATTCAAAACACTTCTTCTCTAAAAAACACAAAAGAAATTCAAACCTTTTTCCTTCGGGATTAATCAAACTTCTTTTTTAGAAAAGAGTGTTGTTAAGCTTCGGTTCTACCGCAAACAGGCTAAGTCCCTAACTGCTGGAACGAATGTTTAACTCTACTCGATTAAAACACTTAATCAACCCGTGGTTTCATGTCAGCCCGAACTATGTTTGCTCTGATCTTTCATACCAGATGAAAGTACGTAGGCACAAGACGTGATTTCTTGGCGAGCAACCTTCCCCCTTCTCTCTCGTAGTTAGCCGAACTACGTTGACTCTTACTTTCCCATTGCACGAGGGAATACGTAGGCACAGAGCGGTGATGCTCTTCCGAGTCTCTTTTCTTTTCTTTTTGTCCCGTAATCCTGTAGCGTAGATAGATAAACAACCCTTTAGATAGACAAAAAGTGTGGATCCTATCGAGTACGACGGACGTGAGGGGTGCTAATACCTTCCCCTTGCGTAACCGACTCCCGAACCCAGGACTTGGTTGCGATGACCATGTCTTTCCCTTTTTCGGTAGGTTTTTCCGATCGTTTCCTTTCCCTCTCTTTGGGATAAATAACGAAAGGTGGCGACGCTTCTGTCTTTGCCGATACCTTTTTTCGCAGTAGCGACAGTAACGTTTCACTAATATCCCATAATAGGAATTAGCTACTCACACTCGATCCGTCACAATGGGATCGAGGCTCACCAAAACTCGTTACCATCACCAAAGGTAACACTTCACTAATCCCTCATAATAGGAATTAGCTAATCACACCCGATTCATCACAATGGGATCGAGGCTCACCAAAACTCGTTACCATCACCATATGCAACTGTCGTACTCCAATTTTGGCCCTGAATATTTGAATTGATACAGTTATCATAGCATCTGCATAGCATAACATGTATTTCATCTCGTTTAATGCCCAAATTGTCAGCCATAATAAATTTTTAGGTTTACAGACATATCGGTCAAACTAAAAGTCAATTGTGCGTAAAATAAGTGGACGAAAGGAGCTTCAAATTGAACTTGTAGTCATCAATTATATTAATCTACATTTCATGTATTTTAACCTAGCGTGATCGTTTTAATTTTTCATGACTTTGCGACCACGTTTTGATCAATCTGAGCATTTTTATCGATCCCAATTTATTTTCAAATTTGACCTAGCGCTGTATTTTTTCGAGTAGCTTATTTCAGGAAGATCATTTTGGGGTATTCATTTTATTTTTTTCGAGAACTTCGATACCAGACAGTTTACTCATTTTTAACCAATTTTATTTTTATTTTTAGGTAATAATCATTTTAATCAGATTTTATTTTTATTTTTATTTAAATAGTTAATTCTATTTTTATTTTATTGGTTAGTTTCTTTTTTAATATTTATTATTTGTTTTATTCTCTTTTTTGGAAACACTTGTTTCCTAAGTTTACAAAAGTTATTTTTGTTTTGACTTCATTTTGAGAAGCTATGATTGTGATAGTACACTACATGAGTAACCATTAACCCACCACATTTTTTGTTTCAAACATCCTCACCATGTATTACTTTAAAAAAAATAGCATTCTCATTAATAATAAAAAAAGTGTGAAGCTTCATTCACGTTCTAAAAAAGGGTTTCTCTCTTATTGTTTAAGAAAATATCATATACACACACTAAGGAGAAAAACTAAACGACATACCCCACAACCCAACGCCTCTCTGATTAAAAAAAACAGACCAATGCACACATAACAACATGAGCTCCTAACCTACCATGTCAATACCCTCTCTCTCTCTCTCTCTCTCTCTCTCTCTCTCTCTCTCTCATTAAAGCAGGAAAAAATGTTTTCATTTTGGAGACATCCAAACGCGGCCTAGACGCGTTTCCTCTCTGATGGAGGATTTTCTTTTTCATTAAATAGCCTCTCACCCACTTTCACAAAGGGACCATAAAATCCACTCTTTACAACATATTCCACTTTCTATTCCTCTCACATAAATACAAAAACTGAAAAAATTAATTTTTTCTTTTTCTGAGAACTCATAATCGAACCCTCTCTCTTGTTTCATAATAGAACATTTTTCATCTTCTTCTTCAACACCAATCTTCACACTTTAGCCTTCAATAACTTCATAAACAGCTCGCAAACCCAACCACCAACAACCGTTCCTTGCTCAATGAAATTTCAACACATACTTTCCTCTTCACTACCATTTTTTTAATTATATATTTATTTATTTGCTTAGTTTAAATAATTAATTAAGTATTTCTTTGTTTGTTTGATTAGTCAATTAGTAATTAATAATTTGTCTAGATGATTAGTTGATTTTTGAATTTAATTAATTATTTACTTGTTGATATTGATATTTAACTGTTTAATGAATTTTATGTGTACTTAGTCATTTAATTAGACAATTTTTAATCATTTTCCATATCATTACTTGTAAATAATCATATTCAACTTCATTAACAATTCAAGTCATTTTTTAAATCTTCACAAAACCATTCCACAATTCATTCTCAAACTATTTTCTAAACCAAACTTAATAATGTAAACAAATCTTTTCTTAATAAAATATGAAAGAAGAGGACTGTTGGAATCTGGCATTCAAGCGGAACCCTCGAATGATTGGTCTCAAGCTCGCACTTTGGGATAGCCTTTCATTCTTTTCTTTCGTCCTTAAAACATTTAATATCAACTTGGACAAATAAGACCCATTAAGATCTAGCATCTTGGCGTAACTCTTTGAATAATTGATTATCATCAAATGTTTATTGTCCATCAAACAATTTTCTCAATTAATCTTGAATGGAAAAGGGCAGTTGGAATCTAGTATTTTGGCGTAACTCTTTGAACTTTCATTCTTATCAAATTTTTACCATTCACCTAATATATATACGACACATCAAACTATTTTTCTCTCCACCATGCGAATAACCCTAAAATATCTTTTTCATAAATGAGAGATATTGTGTCTTAAGACGAGCAAAACAATTCTTCTTCCAAAACTTACTTGAGTTGAGATAAGAGGCTTTCTCGCGAATGTTGATTTGTATATCCATTTCGTTGTGAAGAAAACATATGTTCCTCGCCTGTTTTGGGTAAAGTAATATTTTCTGTCGAATGTGACTAAATATCTTTCGCTAAAATCGACCGACAAACAAGCCTTTTTACCCAGAACTATGGACACTCTGATTTCTCATTTATCAATGAGAATACGTAGGAACAAGGACCCTAATCCTTGGCGAGCCACCTCTTCCTTTTTCACCGTAGTGCCCAGAAGTACAGACGCTTTAATTTCTCATCTTACAATGAGAATACGTAGGCACAAGGGCCCCAATCCTTGACGAGCAACTTTTTTCCTTCTTCCATCATAATCCACGAACTACGAAGGCTCTGAGTTTCTCATTGCACAATGAGGTTACGTAGGTGTTACGGTAGAAATAGGATATCAAATTATTAATTAATTTGAATCACATCTTTAGTTCACAATCACTCTTTGATTTATCCAAAGGAAAATGTCAAAAGAGGAAAAACCTAATTTTGCATCGTGAAAACAATGCGGGGAGAGATCTAGGTAAGGTTTGGTTAAGCTTAGGGAAGGTACTAGCACCCTAAACTTTTGTAGTACTCTACAGGAACCTTTTGCTTATTGTTTCCCATTTGCTTCAATTATTTGCTTTAGGGTATATGCTAAGGGTTAAGAAGTGACATAGAAATACCTAAGGGTTAGTCCTAAGTTTACTCGGCAAGATTCGCATCTTGTGCCTACGTATCCTGGATAGGGAAAGGAATCAGAGTAATCGTAGTTCCCCTCAAAAGGGAGGTTAGAAACTTCTTGACTATGGTCAAGGTTTCAATGGGGAGTAAATGTATCTTAAGGACATGCTTATATGGAGTGCGGAGACTCCAATCTCTACGTTGAACTTATTAATTAAATTAGGGTTAAATTAGGGATTCCACGACGGGACCCTAAAATAGAGTACGGCGACTCTTTGACCTAATGCTATGGTGAAGGGTATTTTTGTCCGCGGCGGGACGCCTAAAAGTATGAGTATGACGACTCAAGTTTTATGGTTTGAAAGATGAAAGATATAAGGATTACTGACGCGGTGGTCAAATGGCTAGACCTTTCCTTCGGAGGGAGATTAACAGAGAAATAAAGAATAATGAAAAAGCAATTACAGTGGAAGATTAATGAACATTGAAATGTGGGATAATGTACAATTGATAATGGAATGACTAATGTAAAATAAACGTACAAAAATAAAAGAGTTAGTAAACAAATTCAACATAAAATTAGACGAAAAATCAATCGGGATGACGTGAGGATTTTAGGTTAATGATAATTTACAAATTGGAAGCTCGAGAATGTGAAAGTGCCAGAAATTGAAGTTAAGAAAGGTTAGCAATTTTTTGAATAAAAGTTTTATGGTTTTTACTTTTACAACGAAAGGATATTTTTTTTAAATTAGAGAAAATTAATTTATTAACAAATTTTAAAAGAAAGGGGTTAATTATTATTATTATTTTTTAATAAAAGTTATCTTAATATTAATTCACCAAAAAAAACTTTATTTCCACAATATTAGATAAAAAGAAAAATGTTTTAGAAAAAGGGTTAATTACATTTTAAAAGAAAAAACAATAATTTTAGTGTTAACTATTTTTTTAAATAAAATAAAAAACAAAAACAGGTGGGTCGGGCCGACTCATCACCTCCCGACCCAACCCGGTCCACAACTTAAACAAAAGGCACAAGGGATTAGGGCAACCCTAATCCCCTAGTTCTTGTCCGCGGCGGATCCCTTTGGGATTCTTGCTGAAAATTTCTCTCTTCTTCTCTTCTGTATGCTTGCTATTCTTCTTCTTTATGCCACAAACCTCTTCTTTTCTTGTGAACCTGAAGCAAACAACAAACAAGTGAACCAAAATGGCTTACGTTTTGATTATTTTTGGCTCGTTTGATGATGCTTTTCGGTGATGATGGTGGTGGATGTCTCGCATCGCAAGGATGATGAACCGCTGAGCCAAAATGTGGGTTTTTGTCCGTGGATGAACTTCGTGAATCTGTCACGTTTGGATCCGTCAGAGGTTGTAGCCTGTGATGATTTTTCTTGAACGGTGAGGATGATGATGAGGAACTCAGTTCCTCTGAGTCTGGTTGGTTCTCGTGAGCAGTTTTGATGGCTTTAGTCTTTGATTTCTGGTCGATGATGAATCGTTCTGAGGTCGCGGGTTGACGGTTTGGATGAACGCTTTTGGGGTTTTGTCGTGTTGGTGAGTTCGTTCTGTTTTGATGATTTGTGGCCGTCGTTTGGTGGTTAGGGTTCCGTTTTTCCATCTTTGGTGAGTTCTTTCCTGTTTTTGTGATTAGGGTTTCACGACCTCCCTTTATATTGTGCTTAACCTTTTCCTTTTGAACTCGTGATGGGCTTGGACCATTGATTTATGTTACTTGATTTCGTGCATATTTGATATGATTCTGTTTATGATTTGGATTGCATCTGTCGTGATTTAGATTCGTTTCTGATATGATTTGCATTTTTCTTACACAGATTGGATACAAATTTGTGATTTGGATTTGTCAGAATTTTGGATTATGGATTTCATCTGGATATTGATTTGTCTGATGAATTGATTTTGGATCCATATAACTCTTTACTTGATAGAACTAGATCTGAACTGGGTTTGATTTGAATTCACATTTTTGATGATCTTGGGCAATGATGTTTAACTGAGCCTATGGTAAACTCGATTTGGATTTCACTCGCAGATCTGGTTACCATTTTGGATCTGTTGGATTTGATTTAGGTGATGGATCTATATTTACTTGATGATCTTTTTGGGTGAATGTGAAAAACTCATTTTCGGAATAAGCGCTTATCCAAATAATCACTTCTTTTTCTCTTCCTCTGGCCGTCCCGAAAAAAAGAACAGATATCTTCCGGTTTTAGTTCGAGGTCGTGAATATGAGTCGGGAGCCGGCTTCGACTTTGTCGTTGCCCTCCCGACGTACCCGATGATGGATAACTGAGGGTATCAGAACTATAAAAAAACCACTTTTTATTATTCTAACATTACAACTTTTCTCTGTTTTGTCTGTCTTGTGCAGGTACGAAAAAGTCGGGTGAAGAAACATGAAGAATCGGCATGAAGACAATAGCATAAAGACCATAAGATTTAGAAATGAAAATCAAAAGTATTTCTTTTGTAATTTGTAATAAAATTATTATGAATAAAATTCATAAATATTCTATCCAAACTTATATGATTCTTCTTTCCAAATTAATTTTGTCGCAAATGAATGACCCGCAAAAATATCCGATTAAATCCAACTGATTAAGATCCTCCGAATAAATTCAATCGATTAAAGTTTAACCGATTAAACTTAAACAAATGGATTAACTTCACCAATTAAATTCGTAAATCCAAAAATCTATCATGATCCACTTTGTCATTAAAACCTGACGTAACTTTAAATCCAGACAAACCTTTTCTACATCAACTCGTGCCTGAGGATAGAAATCGTAATCACGGCCTTGAACGAGTAACACAGAGAAAACTGATTAACAACGAAACAGAATCAGCATCCTCATTAAAAAGTTCCACCCTGCATCTCTGATGGCTAAATCCAATGCCCTGAACCAATTTAGCCCAAAAATCACAATTAAACAGAAATCATAAACCCAAACACGAATCGAGATTTCCACTGCTTTGACTTTAAAATTAACTGGCAGATAGCAAAAGAACAGAAAATAAACGCCTGCTAAAACAAAACTCTGCAGAATGGATTCTTGCGCTGATTTGAGCCGAACCAAATTGATATCTCAATATAATCAAACCCATATGATAAAACAAATGTCTCGGAAATCCACTGACGACAGAGTCTCGGCCTGTTGAATTAATTACCGTATCTTAAAAACCCCGATGCCAAAATTACCGTGAACTTTTGTTCATCTTCAAAGAGAATAAAGAACTCGTAAATGGAGGCTCTAATTTCTTAATGGATTCATGGAGATGATTCGGCTTCATGAACTGTTAGTAAACGGTGAATAAATGACCATTTCGCCCCTCAACAGTTAAAGTGCACCAGATGTGATTCTCCTGCAAAAACAACAGACTATGCAACCCGTTAGTGGTTAGTTAATTTGTAATGCAAAAAATGAAATGTAACGCGACATGAATCGACTAATCCAAGGGTAAAATTTGGGTTATTACAGTTGCCCCTATTTAAATAGCTTCACCGGATGATTTGAGCAGCGGAGAATCGAGGAATCACAGTGGAGGGATTTAAATACAGATAACCGAAAATTTTGCTCTTAGACGCAGTGATATGCAATGTTATGGACAAAATGAAACGAACTATAATGCTGGCAATGCCATGACTTTAATATGATGCATATGATGAGAATGATAAATGCAAGAATGCAGGAGACACGACGACACAGGGGACAGATGCGACGAGTAACTGCATTGGAGAATATGACGTACTGGTGGAACAACGTGCCAATTAGGGAATTCTAGAGTGATGGATCAACCGGTGCAGGCACGACCAATTGTCACTTTAGGATGAAATGATAACACAGGATCCACACGGCGGTAGGATCAGGTAAACGACAAGTGTTGGAGTTTTAGGAACATTCCTTTAAACGAAGAGATCGAGCGGGATCTTCAGGAATGGTCGGAAAATATACAGAGAAACAAAACCAGAGATACTCGGAAAAACATCGAATAACCTCGGGGACAGAGAAACCAATTTCAGGGACATCCGGAAGAACATTGAATGAACTCTGAAACACACCAGAGATACTCGAAAAACCATCGAATAAACTCGGGGACAAAGAAACACATTTCAGGGACATTCGGAAGAACATCGAATGAACTATGAAACATACCAGAGATATTCGGAAAAACATCGAATAAACTCGGGGACAAAGAAACACATTTGAGGGACATTCAGAAGAACATCGAATAAACTCTGAAACACACCAGAGATACGCGGAAAACCATCAAATAACCCTGGGCTGCATCCATAAACAAAAGAACAACATCTATAGGAGTATGAGATGAAGACAAGTCTCTGAAGGTAAACCCGAAACATTTAGGAAAGCAATAAATGTACGGGACAAGTTGAAGACATATCTGGAAGAACATCAGATAAGCAACAAAGGAGTTCTGGAAGAACATCAGAACAAAAACTCAGTATGGGAAAACATCAGAAAGAGACAGATCTGGAAAAACATCGGATGAGATTATGGAAAACCATCAGAATCATAGGGGTAACTGGAAGATCGTCAGATAGAGATCTGGAAGAACATCAGAACAAAGACACGATCTGTAAAACCATCAGAAGGAGGAATGTATCCGAAAAAACACCGGATAAGATTCTGGAAAACCGTCAGAATCACAAGGAATTATCTAAAAAACCATCAAATAAAGACTCAATCTGGAAAACCATCCGAAAGAGATAGATAAATCCGGAAAACCATCGGATAGATTCTGGAAAACCATCAGAACCAAAGGAATATCTAGAAAACCATCAGATACGTAACAAAGAAGTTCTGGAAGAACATCAGAACATAAACTCATCTTGGAAGAACATCAGAGAGAGAAACAAACTGAGACCTCCAAGAATGGCATTGGATAAAAAGGACACCAGACATCCAATAATGGCTTTGAATGAAAGGTATAAACACAAAACATTATAATGGTATGGGATGTAAGAGGAACAAACATATCCCGAAAACCATCGAATAAGAAATGTCATATCTGGAAGAACATCAGATAGACACGACACAAAATTGTTTGGTAGGTACCAAGTGAGTTGGACTTTGACCACAAGGTAAGACGTGGATAAAACACGACCTCGGGAGAAATTCAAATGAGGATGACACTCATGATATGCATATGTATAAGAATAATGCTATGATATATGATCAAATACAAATGCAGATGCCGACGACGAGACTCGACTCTTTTGGTGAGATTAAAACACTGGAAGACTGATTCCTCAACACATGCATCGCCGCCACTTGCTAAATTGCATCAAGTTGATGGTCCTTGTAGGAAGGATGAAGAGTTGTTTGGGGATTCTTCAATTAAACTGCCCCAGATTAAGCCGTCTGTTATAGGTGAACTGATAATTGCTTCAGCTTGTCTGATTCTGAAAATGACTGCTTAACTGTGCCCTCAGAAGGCTTGCCCCAGTCTGAGTCTTAAAAATCTTATGGATAAACCAAATCTGAGAAGACCTCGTCTTGAACAAATATTGAACTGATTCTTAGACAGGATGTAAAAGGAACTTGCCCCTGATAGGATCACTTGACCAAGTTTCTCGGTTGCTTGAAAATTCCTTAGAGGAAAGCCAGCTTGCAAACAAAAATATCCATACAAACATGGTAATGCAAAGTTTGAAATCAAAATTGTTTTTGAAAGATGAAAAGTAAATGAGTCGTGGGTCATAACATTGTGGTTCAAGACGCTCACAGTTTAAAATAAAGGTGTACTGCCAAAATAAATGATTCACAAAGATCTTTAGGAGTCAGCTTACGCAAACTTGCTATAGTATGATTTCAAAATAACCTTGTTTCAATTAGGTCTTTTGAGGGTTGTAACGTGGCCTAGTTCACGGTTTATGAAACAAAGGATAAAGGCTCAAAGTTTATTTGTACCCACCCATTCTACGTGATAATCTCTAGTCCTATGCTCAGTTAACTCATATTATGCATTCAAATTCCTACAGTTTAGGAATTGCACTGATGGTAGCAAGGATGGTTCAAAAGTCAAGGGACCTTTTTGAAAAGGCAGCCACTACTTCCCTATAACATTTTGTTGTTTTGACATTGAGGATTTTCAGGGTAAGGATTTAAAGATCTCCTCTTTTTATTATCCCTAAATTTTTCCTGAACTGTTTCATTTAAAGCACACAGTCAGTGGGATGCCCCAGTTTTGCCTAAGTCTCCTTCATAGGTTTTAACTTAGCGAGCTTTTTCTTTTGATTTTTTTTTTGTTGAAGAAAGTGACTGTCTAGCTTTAATGATCACGGTGAACCATCATTGGCGTTTTGACATTGAAAAACATCTTCGACACTTATTTGTTGTGTGTGAAGGAAGATTTGTGAAAGCAACCTTTATATGAAAGGTGTATTGCAGGAACACACAACCAAGTTAACTGAGAACTACCCATGCCCCAGGTTAAGATTGCGTTTTTTTGTAAAGAAAGAAACTCTAACTTCTAGGCTCGAAGGGGTGACAAGGGATAACTTCCTTATTTCTCCAGTGTTTGGGAGTTGAAACAATGTCTTACATCGTCAACAAAGTTTGATTGAAAGCAAACTGACAGTAATTATGGGTATAACGTTTTCGTCATCCTCCCTCCAATCTTTGCATATCAAAAATTTGAACAAGGAGTAAACATTTGAAAGACTAAGCGTAAAGATGCAAATAATAGATAAAATGAATTAAATCAAAAGTTGCAATACCCAGATCATTAATGTAAAAGTACAAACATAATTCGAAAGCAAACAGTGTCGCTTCCGCGAAAATAAGGTGCCGGCAAAACAGAAGAGTCGCCACCTTTCGTTATTTATCCCTCAGAACGAGAAAGGAAACGATCGGAAAAACTTGACGAAATGGGTATAAGACAAGGTCATCGCAACCATTGTCTGGGTTCGGGAGTCAGTTACGCAAGGGGAAGGTATTAGCATCCCTCACGCCCATCGTACTCGATGGGATCCATGCTTGTTGTGTTTATCTGACGGGTTGGTTTTATCTATCTACCTATCAAGGCCGGCTTAAAAATAAAAGAAAATGACTCGGCAATGCGTCGCGCTTTATGCCTACGTATTCTCATCAGATAATGAGAAATCAGAGTTAACGTAGTTCGGCTAACTACGGGTGATGGGGGAAGGTGGCTTGCCAATACGTCAGTATTGTGCCTACGTACTCTCAACATATATGAGAGATCAGAGCTTACATAGTTCGGGATAATACGGATTACGGGGATTCAGATTCATCTGTTTTATCGAGTAGGGTTAACAAACAATTCCAGCAGTTTGGTGTACACAGCTCGACCCTTGGAGACTTAGGCGTTACCGTTTGCGATATAACTGAGAGTTAACGACACTCTTTTCTTCAGAAAAGCTTCCTTTGAATTATGGGCCCACGGGGCAAAAAGGTTTGAAGTTTGTTTTCTGTCTTTTACAAAAGAACTGTTTTTTAGTTGTCTGTAGTTTGTACAACACTAAAGACTATGACCTGAGAACGAATGCGTCGCATATCGTCCAAAGGACGTATACTAAACATTCTAGACGATTGAGAGGAGACCGCTCAATTATCATTACCCAAGTAGCTTAAGGCTTGTAACGCGCTTGTACTAACTTGCCTTTATTACGTTTTTTACTGTTGTTTTGAGATGAGAAGAGAACGAACTCTATGGGGAGACTATCAAGTCCTAATGTTGTCATGCCAAGGATTCATCCTGTGGTTGAAGTTTGAAACAGGGAACTCCTAGAAGTTGTCATGCATGGGTTTCAACCTAAAGTTCTAATCATCACTTCCTTATCAAAGGAAGTGAGATTCCTAGGGGATCATGTCAATGATAAACAGAAACAGATAAAGCATCAGCTAGACAGTAAATAGTAAACAACTATAAAATGCATGCAATGCAAGTGAGGGAGGAAATGTGTGTGGGGAATCAGCCTCCACAAGCTCGTCTCGACCTCAAGCCAGATATGAATAACTGCAATCATGAAAGAAAAATAAAATGCCATCAAGCAAATCACAAACCACATAGGCAAGGGAGCAGAGCTCTACCGAATACCCGCAAGCAAAGCCATACAGTAAAAATACAAGCAGAGGGAGCAACTCAACCTCTAGTGCAATCATGCTCCTAGCTTAAAACAGTCTACACATGAACTTATTCTAATGCATCAAGCAAATCAAACAAGTCACATCAATACAGTTGCACAGAAAGAAAACAGACAGGAAAGAAAGCAAATCAACAGCTTCCACAGCTTCACAGCAAAGCAATCCTCTGACAGCAGTTCAGTCCTCAGTCTGTAACTGTTCTTCAAGTCTATCCTCTTCAAGAGAATGAAAGGTACTCCATCTTCAAGCTTCAATCTTCAATAGCAAGTATCAACCTGCTTCTTCAAGCTTTCAATGCATCAAACACAAGTATCAACTTGTTCTTCATCTTCTTCAAGCTTCAGCTCTTTCTTCAATCTCAATTTGATCTTCTTCACACAAGTATCAACTTGTTCTTCTTGATCTTCAAGCTTCAGCTTCAATGGCAGTCTTCAAACAAAGGGGAAGTGCAACCTCTAGCACCTTCAATCTTCTAGCAAGGAACTCCATCCTCTAGCAAGGGAGAAAGATTCATCTAACAAGAGCAAGGTGGGATAGGGAGAAGCAAGGTGAAGACTAAAGGTCACCACTAAGCACTCCACCATCAAAGAGAGGAACCCTCAAAGGTTCTACCAACTTGTGAAGAGTCACACATCCTACCAAAGGAGGGATGAGGCCTTCACAAGGGGACCTTACATCATAGGGAGGAATGGAAGTGATCAACATCTTCCATGTTTCATGAAGGAAGAAAATTTATTCTAAGAGATCTCCCTAAAAACCCTAATCCTTAACCCTAAACAAACTACACAAAAGGGAGAGCAATCTTCAAGTCCAAGCTCCACCATGCATTCCACAGCAGCCCACACAAGTCTTCATCATCATCCAAAAGCAAGAGAAGCACAACCCTAGTCTAAGGGAACTAATGAAGTCATTCTAGTTGAGTTAGCAAGTTAGGATCACCTAAAACCTAGTATTAAATTAATTCTAACTAAAATACTAAAATCAATTATAAAATCCTACAAAAATAACTATGGGAACCTATGTCAGTCATGACTCTACCATGTTAATTCCAGAGATCAAATCCTCAAATAAGACCTAGAAATAAACTCTAAACTACAAGGTACTAAACTTAAACCCTAAAAGGGAGCACCTAAGGTTTCAACCTAAAAAAAGCACCTAATTTCATTACAAAAATGTGAGAAAAATACTATGGGAGCATACATGTATAAGCTAATCACAAACAAAATCTCAAGCAAAAACTCATTACCAAATGATCAAACTAAATTCATCAAACAGAGGTATCAACCATGGTAATTTTATTATCAAATAAAATGTAAAAAATGCACATAAAATAAAAATGCATGGTTTTCCTAATATTTTTATTCCATAAAATTCTAGATTCAATCATGAATCAGGGGGAAAAAACCTGGAATTAATTCACCTATTTTTCTATTTTTTATGAATTATTTCTAAACTAATATGAAGTGAAGAAAATAAAAGAAATCAAAAGAAAATAAGAAAACTTGCGTGCCAAATAGCAATCCTGATCAGTTCATTGCGCTGGGTTGGGCCAAAGTGGGGGTGCAAGTAGAAATCAGATCCTTAAGCCCAGGTTTTCAACTTAAATGAAACGGGGCATTTCAATGGGAGAGTCAAAGTCTGACTTCAAGACTTAATCGTGGTCGTGCGTTTCATTTACTGAGTCAAAGTCCAAGACTAATCCAACGCTCACAGTTCATCGTCCCAATTTGAATTCATATGGAGGGAGATTCTCAGACGATGGCCATAGCAGCAGTGCCACCGTCTTCTCTGGTGAGGCTATGTTCACAGGTCATCAAACAACACATAACTATACATCATCTTGTCCAGTTTTTCATCCTGATCGCGAATCTCCATTCAAAATCATCTAACTCTCTCTCTAATTAAAAACACGATAACAATTTCAGAAAGTGTCAAAATCTTGATCATGCCTATTCTCCAAATTAAAGGCATCAATCCAATCCTCATCTCATGGTGATCAATTTCCCCTATCTAATCTTGATTATCTATCCAAGAACTGCAAGAATTCAGCCTCAACAGAAATTGGTCATCATCCTAACTTGTCTCTATTCCATGATTTCTTGACCTAGAATCCAACTACACATTGCCAGGATCCTAACCACCTATAGATTTCTATCTATCTCCTCATAAATTATGCATAAGGATGAAAGTTACCAACCTGAGTTCAGAGGTGTAACATAAGAGGTTCTTGATCAATTCAACCTTCAAGATGATGCAGATACACTCCAAAACTCCTTCTGAAGCCAATGCCACCTTCAATTTGCCTTGATTTCTTCGGGAACTCAGAACTCGATTCTCTCTTGCAGCTCTGAATTTTCAAACTCACCTTCTGCTACCAGCTTCAAACTCTTCCAAAAAACGATCTGAACACACTCAACACGTTATATAGAACTCATTGGAATCATTCAGAACCTTCTCAAAGCTTCAAAATGAGAAATTGGATTTTCAAATTCTCACCAAAATGTCACTCATGACAATCACGATTCCCTCTCTATTTTGGCCTCAGCAAGCTTGCATTCAACTTCTCATGAGATATTGAACATGAATGGTGATGATTCTCCCCTTGTTTCAATCCAATGGTTCATGTATGTTATATTACTTCATCATGAAGCAATGAGATAAAAGTCCATGAAATTGAACTCAAATCAAAAATCTAATATTGCCAATGTTTCTAAAATACATTTTCCATTCAAAAAATGCTATTATTTTGCTTCATTTGCACACATATAATTTATTTTGAATTTTTGGTCTTTAACTCTCTTTAATTCTTCCTTATTCACAATTTCTTGAATCAAGTCTCTCCTTGAGCCATTTCAATGCCTCCTTGATACATGGTCAAGGTTAAAACCACATTTTGAGCAACTTTCAAGTTGCACCAAATTTCATTAGAGATGTCTAAGTTGGTGAAAATGACCCATAACCAAAAATGACCCATAATCACAACTTCCCAAAATACCCTTGAGTTGTCAAAGACATAAGTTGAGTTCTACAAATCCCATCAAGGACTTCTAGTACTCTCTAGAAAGCTAAGAGAATAAGGAACAACATTCATGTTAACCAAAAGTTCATAGGAATCATCCTTCTAGGGCAAACATGTCATGCAAGTTGGGTAACTTTCAAGCTCCAAATTCACATGCCTCAGATGACTTGTAACTTGTCTAGCTCATAACTTGAGTTCTATAAACCCTATCAAGGACTTCTAGTACTCAAATGAAATCTAAAATCATGCCCTAAAACAATCATGTTGGGGTCAAGATGAGATGAAGATCCTATCTTGAGCTACATTGCCTTGAAGACAGGGGTCAAACTAGGGGATTTTACACTATCAAGTCTTAGAAACCCTAGCCTGAAACTTCTCAAACTCCTCAATCATGATGAGTTAACTTTGGGATAATCCTTATAACATCTCAATGTATCTATCCATGATCACATGGCTCTTGAATTAAGTCTCAACTTCCTTCAAATCATCAGTTGACTTAGGGTTGACCCAATCAAACCCTAATTGCACCACTCATGGCTGAGTCTTCTTAATCTTGCACAATGACCTGTCTAAGCCTCAAAGTGATCTTCAAACCTTCTCATGAGCTCTCTCAAGACCTCCATTCAATCTTTATGGCCTCAGAATCATCTGATGGTCTTCCCCATAACTCTCAAGTTAGGAGACCCACATTCTTGGTTTCAATCACTCTCCCTGAGGATCTTCTACCTTCTCTGACAAAGATATCAACCCTTGAACACCTGAATAACCTTCTTAGCTAGCCTCATAGTCTTGTGTAGCTCTTAATGGGTAATCATACCTCTTGATCTCCTGTATACATGTCAATGAAGTGCAAATGATAATGCTAATGTAAATGAAATGAAACATAAGCTAGGTAAAGAAATGTTGGGCAAATTTTGAGGTGCAACAAACAGCTAATAAAATAAGGAAAGTACAAACAACGAGAAACAAAAGCCTAGTTACTAAATCAGTGAGTCGTCATGTCTGAAACACAAACAATCCGCTGGGGTCAGACTGAAACTTCACTTTTGATGCATTGGCAAAGGATTTTTTTGGACATTCGGCTGAGGATCATCAAAAGACAGGATCCTTTTCCATTAACTCCCTAACAAGGTACTTGAGAGCGTATCAGCTTTCTGAATCATGGCCAGGCGCACCCTCATGAAATAAACAATGAGCGGCGGGGTTGTAATTGGCAGGTAGAAGATTTGGAGGTGGACCCAAAGCTCTAGTCGTAATCAGGCCTTGTTGCACTAATGAAGGGGACAACTAGTTAGCTATAGTCTGATATCGGTGTCGAGGAATCAACTTGATGACTCAAAGAGACACTGGAAGACGAGAGAACCGAGAATGAGAAACCGGGGGAAAAGTGAAATGAAAAAATGTGATGCTAATGCCATGCAACGATTTCAAGAATTTCAACGGTCGATTGCAAATATTCCTTTTTAGGAAAGCTGGAAAAGTTTTTTAGACTTTAAAATGTAGGACTTTTTAAATTTGTGAAGGACTGTTGAATTCCTTGAAACTAGAAATGATGTTTTATGGAGGCAATGCACAAATACACATAAGAAAACAAAGTCCTAAGTTAGAGGAACAATGAATGGAGTTAAGGTCTACCCTTCCCAAAAGGTATGTATTATAGGGTAGTTGTACCTGCAGAACAAGGTTCTAAAGAAGTGCCCAAAGTCATCAGTCCATCCTTCGGATATTATCAACTTCCCGACTGACTCGAGGGTCAATAATATTCTCAAGAGAACCTCTTTTGAGTGTAGCATCGCGTAGAAACCATTGTAGGACTACTCCCACATAGTTCCCGCACTACGTCCTAGATAAGGCCAAGATGGTGTAAAGGTACTACAGTTCCCAGTATCACAGACTCCAATCGATAATAGTAAAAGTTTTCACGACTACACTCATTCAACCGAACCATTTTCGAAAGGGTCTCAACTGAGTGGTGATTCTCGAGTCAGCTTGGTCGGGACTCACACCCTATAAGCCTCGTCGAATATATCGCCATCCTATAATAATGTTACTCAAGTCCAGGTGTAGGACTTATCTCACAACAAAGTAACTCCCAAGAAAGGTACCCCAAAATATATACATACAAGTGAGCAAAAATATTAATGAAACAAATATAAAAAATAAACAAAATAGGGATAACCCTCAAAAGATTAAGAAGTCCCCAATGAAGTCGCCATTTTCTGTTGCGGTGGAAATAGGATATCAAATTATTAATTAATTTAAATCGCATCTTTAGTTCACAACCACTCTTTGATTTATCCGAAGGAAAAGGTCAAAAGAGGAAAAACCTAATTTTGCATCGTGAAGACAATGCAGGGAGAGATCTAGGTAAGGGGTTGGTTAAGCTTAGGGAAGGTACTAGCACCCTAAACCTCTGTAGTACTCTACAGGAACCTTTTGTTTATTGTTTACTATTTGCTTCAATTATTTGCTTTAGGGTATATGATAAGGGTTAAGAAGTGACATAGAAATA
This sequence comes from Lathyrus sativus, assembly GCA_963859935.3. Classification (NCBI taxonomy): domain Eukaryota; kingdom Viridiplantae; phylum Streptophyta; class Magnoliopsida; order Fabales; family Fabaceae; genus Lathyrus; species Lathyrus sativus. The sequence goes on from OZ012741.1 coordinate 293,404,777, forward strand.
CCTAAGGGTTAGTCCTAAGTTTACTCGGCAAGATTCGCATCTTGTGCCTACGTATCCTGGATAGGGAATGGAATCAGAGTAATCATAGTTCCCCTCAAAAGGGAGGTTAGAAACGTCTTGACTATGGTCAAGGTTTCAATGGGGAGTAAACGTATCTTAAGGACACGCTTACGTGGAGTGCGGAGACTCCAATCTCTACGTTGAACTTGTTAATTAAATTAGGGTTAAATTAGGGATTCCACGGCGGGACCCTAAAATAGAGTATAGCAACTCTTTGACCTAATGCTAGGGTGGAAGGTATTTTTGTCCCCGGTGGGACGCCTAAAAGTATGAGTACGGCGAATCAAATTTTTATGGTTTGAAAGATGAAAGATATAAGGATTATTGACGCGGTGGTCAAATGGCTAGACCTTTCCTTCAGAGGGAGATTAACAGAGAAATAAAGAATAATGAAAGAGCAATAACAGTGGAAGATTAATGAACATTGAAATGTGGGATAATGTACAATTGATATGGAATGACTAATGTAAAATAAACGTACAAAAATAAAAGAGTTAGTAAATAAATTCAACATGAAATTAGACGAAAGATCAATCGGGATGACGTGAGGATTTTAGGTTAATGATAATTTACAAATTGGAAGCTCGAGAATGTGAAAGTGCCAGAAATTGAAGTTAAGAAAGGTTATCAATTTTTTTGAATAAAAGTTTTATGGTTTTTATTTTTACAACGAAAGGATATTTTTTTAAAATTAGAGAATATTAATTTATTAACAAATTTTAAAAGAAAGGGGTTAATTATTATAATTATTTTTTAATAAAAGTTATCTTAATATTAATTCACCAAAAAAAACTTTATTTCCACAATATTAGATAAAAAGAAAAAAGTTTTAGAAAAAGGGTTAATCTACAATTCACATCATTTACACATAAAAATTTACAATTATGTTTATTCACCAATTACAATTTTAATGATGATAAATGAAACTCATAGTGACCGACCCACGACTCTATGTAGATGCAAATGCGGTACTGACTCAATCATCTCAAGTTCACTCAGGAAATTATTGGAACCATTGCTCACACCTCTCCTAGGCACACAATGTTCACCCATTGCTCGCACCCCACATGGGCACACAATTTTATGGATTGCTCACACCCCACCTTGGGCACACAACCCGGTTTCTCACACCCCACACGACACACAACCATCTGTAACCACCACTCACACCCCTCATGGGCACACGTTGTTACGACAGATTCTCACTAGAATCACACATCACAAGAATGTATGTCATGATGTTTCACATGCAAAATGACTCCATACACTTCTTGAAATGCATACATATTCATAATGTTTTCATGAATTTTCATCTCATCTAATCTCATACAATCATCATAAAGTATACACACACACACACACACACACACACGCACACACACGCACACACACGCACACACACACACACGCGCACACACACACACACACACACACACACACACACACACACACACACACACACACACACACACACACACACACACACACACACACACACACACACACATATATATATATATATATATATAACACCAAGCATATTTATCATGCATATATCCAAAGTTCTCAATTCAACAAATCACACACAAGCATACTTTCATATAACAATAATATCAATGCCATGTGACTCATATAAAACTCATCAATTCTCACCAATCCCTATTTGGGATTATGGGTACATCGTTTATACCCCACCAGGAACAACATCTCAATTATTCTATCCCGGTGATTATTCCACTAGGAACGACATCTTAGTCATTATACCCCAGTGTATACGACCATGTCACAATACCTCACTAGGAACAACATCTTGTTATTCTACCCCAGTGATTACTCCACTAGGAACAACATCTTGTCATTCTACCCCAGTGATTACTCCACTAGGAACAACATCTTGTCATTCTACCCCAGTGAGTACGAGTTTTGCACATATACATATTCATATATTCACACAACATTTATCAAGCAATGCACACATATTCACTAATATGTTCCCATGCATTCTTCACATACAATCGCATACAATTATTATGCACTCACAAATCGCGCCAACGGCAACGAACTCAATCATATTCATTATGCACTTTTAAGTAATTTAAACAATGCATATATTTGTCAAAAGACCATATTTCAACAATTGATTCCACAATCTAGGATTCACGCCAAACGGCTACCCACAACATATCTTATCACAACAGCACACAACTATTCATTTTAGATAAGGATTGAACACAATCAAACCAAACAATCAACATTGGATGGAAAAACACAAGGAAATGAAAATGCTGTCACACTCGCTAGCTTGCTCGCCTAGCGAGTTCCTAGCGAACACTCGCTACCTGTTCGCCTAGCGAACAAGCTCGCGAAGGCAAACAGAAGCTACTGTAAGGCTTTGCTACCTACTCACAGGGGCTTCGCCTAGCGAACCCCTCACTACCTCGCTCCCTACCAGCGAAGAGGGTCAATTACATTCTGTCCATGTCTGGGACCATTCGCTACTAGCTCGCTAGAGCAAACACTCGCGACCTCCTCGCCTAGCGAAGGTGCTAGCGAACGTCTGCGATGTTCAAAACCCCAACTGTCCAAAATCATCAACTCATCACCAAATCAACCGATTCAATTCCAACAAATTCCAGTAGTCTTATCCTAACATTTCTCGAATAATCTACACCATTTATTCCAGGTTTTAACCGTTCAAACATCGACTCTATCGATTAAATTCATTTCTGTCCTAGAATGGAAAAAGATGAAAACATCCAAACAAATCCAAACACACACATACAATCATATACATTGACAAGATAATGATATTTCACACCCTTACCTTGGTTAAATTGAAGCTAGAAGTTGTTCTTGAGCTTTCCAAGCTTTTTTTCCCTTTTCCTTCTCTTTTCCTTCTCTTCTTCTTTCTTTCTTTCTCTTCTCTTTCCTTTTTTTTTCTTTTCTTTCCACTTTCTCTTATATATCTTTCTATTCCATTCTATTCTTTCCATTATATTTTCTTCTCTCAAAATATCTACCAATCCATCTTCTCACAAAATATTCAACTTAACATTAAATAAGAAATGTCTAAAATACCCTCCGGTCTATTTCTCCGAAAACTCTCAAAATCGGTAACATAGCATAATATGCAAACATAACATATTAACATGTCACTTCCACCATTAAAATAATAATCACCCAATTAAATCAAAAAGATTCAACAAAATGGGAATAATCAAAATCGAGGCGTTACAACTCTCCCCCACTTTAGAAATTTTTGTCCTTGAAAATGCTACCTGATTCAAACAACTTTGGATACGACTCTCGCATCCCACTCTCTAATTCCCAATTCATATTTCCTTCTGAAGCGCATCCCCACGCTACTTTCACAAGCGCAATATCCTAGCCTCTTAGCTTCTTATCTTCACGATCCAAAATTCTAATCAGTAAGCTTCAACCATAAGGTTATCCCTCACTTCAACCTCGTCCAACCATCAAATTCTCACTGATTTCATGCCAACACAAAGGTGTTCGACATCTCCGACCATACAAAGCCTCAAATGGTACCATACCAATACTTGAATGAAAACTGTTATTGTAGGTGAACTCAATCAACGCTAAATAACTATCCCAAACACCACCTTGTCCTAGCACACATGCACTCAATAAATCCTCCAATGGTTGAATTGTCCTCTCGGTTTGACCATCCGTCCGCGGATGATAAGTCGAACTCAATCTTAGCTTAAAACCCAAAGCCTTTTGCAAACTCTCCCAAAACCTCGATGTAAATCTAGGATCCCTATCCGATGCAATACTCTTAGGAACTCCATGAAACTTCACAACCACACGAACATAAATCTCGAGTAACTTCTCCAAAGGATAACTAATATCAATCGAAACGAAGTGAGCAGATTTAGCAAGCGTATCAACAATCACCCAAATAGCATTATGTCCTCTTTGCATATTCGACAATCCCGTAACAAAATCCATCGATATACTATCCCATTTCCACTATGGAATATCCAATGGTTGCATCAATTCACTAGGCTTCTGATGTTCCACCTTAGACTGCTGATAATCAAACACGAATACACAAACTGAGCTACATCCCTCTTCAATCCGGACCACCAAAATATCTTCTTCAAATCTTGATACATCTTATTCGCTCTAGGGTGAATGCTTAAGTTACTTCGGTGTCCTTCATTCAATATCATCTTTTTCAACTCCTTATCATCGGGAATACAAATATGACCACGAAATCCCAAAACCCCAAAATCATCAACCTTTAAATCCTCGTTCTCATTCATCATCAAATCAACGAACTTCAAATCCAACTTCTGCTTTTCGCATACGGTAGCAAGAAAATCGTTCGTAACATGTAGCATACCAAGTCTCACACTTCTCGGCGTCATTTCACAAACTAAACTCAAATCTCTAAAATTCTCCAAAAGTTCCCATTCTCTCATCATCAAAGCGGACATATGTAACAACTTCCGACTCAAGGTATCGGCTACCACATTTGCCTTACACGGATGGTAATTCAAACCAAAATCATCATCCTTCAAAAGCTCTAACCCCGATTTGTCTCATGTTCGATTCCTTTTGATCAAATAAATACTTCAAACTCTTGTGATCACTAAGAACATCAAATCTTGCACCATAAAGATAGTGCCTCCAAATTTTCAAAACAACACTACAGCCACTAACTCCAAATTATGCGTAGGATAATTCCCTTCATGCACTCTCAATTTTCTTGAAATATAAGCCACAACTTTACCATCTTGCATCAAAACACTACCCAAACCAGTCAAAGAAGTATCACAATAAACCACAAATAGTTCCATTGGATTTGGCAAAATCAAGATTGACGCCGTCGTCAATCTTCTCTTTAGTTCAATGAAACTCTTTTCACAATTAATATCCCAAATGAAAGCATTTACTTTACAAGTCAATTGCGTGAACGGAAGTGCCAACTTTGAAAATCCCCCAATAACCCTCCAATAATAACCCGCCAAGCCTAAAAAGCTTCGACTCTCCGTAATTGATCTAGGAGCCTCCCATTGCATCATCGCATTAATCTTGGATGGATCAACACTAATACCACTACCGGAAATAACATGACCAAGAACTCACTTCCGACAACCAAAATTCACACTTCGACAACTTAGCATCCAACTGCTCATGAAAAATACGATTCATGTATTCCATAAACACATCCGGCGCATTAGAAACTCCGAATAGCATCACTAAATATTCATAATGACCATACCGTGTCCTAAAGGCCGTATTTTGAATATCCTCTTCTTTCACACGAATCTGGTGATATCCTGATCTCAATTCAATCTTGCTAACAACACGTGCACCAACCAATTGTTCCATCAAATCATCGATCCTTGGAAGCGAATACTTATTCTTAATTGGCACCTTATTCAATTGTCAATAATCCACACAACCTCATAAAACATTCTTTCTTATTACCCAACAAAACCAGTGCATCCTACGGCGACACACTCAGACGTATACGTCTTTTCTCAAGCAATATTCAAGTTGACTCTTCAACTCTTTCAATTCCTATGCCAACATACGATATGGAGCCATCGATATCGGACTAGTTTCCAGGAATTAAGTCGACCTCAAACTCCACATCTCGTTCTGGCGGTAAATCTCCCATCTCATCAGGAAAACCTTCTGAAAATCATAATTAATTGGGACACCACCAACTTCACCACTTCCATTAACACTCAAAGTTGCCACCAACATAAACATCCCAACACCATCCTGCACCCACTCATTAAAACAATCCGCAAGGACTCGGCTTAACTCCAAATAATTCACTACACGCACCATCTAAGATCGCAAGATAAGTTTATTCCATCCAACATGATCCTGTCTACTATCAACAAGAGATTAAGGGTGATCAGTTCCTCAATTTGTTAATAGACAACCGATAATCATAATGAGGCATAAACCATCTTTACCAAACTATATTAGCGTTCAACGACATACTGAGCCACCACTCCACACTTGAAGCATCTTGGAGAAGCACAAGAATTATCCCCCACTTATTTCAATCCCACTCCTGCAGACAAGGTTTAGAAAAACAAACGCGTACCGACAGTGTTTTCACACACATGTCGCATACAAGGGAACAAACAACATTAGACAACTTGGCCGGACTGACCGACCTGCTCTGATACCACTTATGTAACACCCATTTAAACTCCACGGAAAATATATGAATAATCAGAGTAAATAATCATGCATTCATAAAAGGGCGTCACACATAACTTTCAAACATCAAAAACCACCTGTCATGCTCATTAACACTTTAATAAATAATCATGCTTTTCAAAGTTTCATTTTGCATGTAGCAGCGGATTCAATTTATATCATAATTCTCTTAAGAGAATAACCATGCTCATCATATAATTCAACATTCCTTAGGCACTAAGGCCAACATCACAATATTCCAATGAATATAAAAACATAACATAGAGTACATAATGTATCTCTAAAATATAACCCAAACAATCCCAATGTTACATGACCAGAGCATGACTCGACCCAATATAATTAAATCACTAAATAGCTACACCCACAATGACCACACAACTACGAGCAACTCTATTCTTGATACCTGCACGATGTCAGATAGGACATCATTCCAGCAGAAGCGTGAGAAATATTATCATAATAACAATGCATATAATTATATATCTATATACAATCACAGAATACACATATCCCACATTCTCACCACATTCATCAAAATTCAACATATACATCACAATGTATATATACTAAACTAAGCATATTCAACATTCATGCTTCTACAATTCACATCATTTACACATAAACATTTACAATTATGTTTATTCACCAATTACAATTTTAATGATGATAAATGCAACTCATAGAGACCGACCCACGACTCTATGCAGATGCAAATGCGGTAATGACTCAATCATCTCAAGTTCACTCATGAACTTATTGGAACCATTGCTCACACCTCTCCTAAGCACTAAATGTTCACCCATTGCTCACACCCACATCGGCACATAATGTTCTGGATTGCTCACACCCCACCTTGGGCACACAACCCGGTTGCTCACACCCCACACGACACACAACCATCCGTAACCACCGCTCACACCCCTCATAGGCACACGATGTTACGACAGATTCTCACTAGAATCACACAGCACAAGAATGTATATCATGATGCTTCACATGCAAAATGACTCCATACACTTCTTGAAATGCATACATATTCATAATGTTTTCATGCATTTTCATCTCATTTAATCTCATACAATCATCATAAAGTACACACACACACACCCACACAGATATATATATATATATATATATATATATATATATATATATATATATATATATATATATATATATATATATATATATATATATATATATATATATATATATATATATATATATATATATATATATATATATATATATATATATATATATATATATATATATATATATATATATATATATATATATATATATATATATATATATATATATAACACCAAGCATATTTATCATGCATATATCCAAAGTTCTCAATTCAACAATTCACACACAAGCATACTTTCATATAACAATGATATCAATGCCACGTGACTCATATAAAACTCATCAATTCCCACCAATCCATATTTGGGATTATAGGTATATCATTTATACCCCACCAGGAACAACATCTCAGTTATTCTACCCAGATGATTATTCCACTAGGAACGACATCTTAGTCATTCTACCCCAGTGAATACGACCATGTCACAATACCTCACTAGGAATAACATCTTATTATTCTACCACAGTGATTACTCCACTAGGAACAACATCTTGTCATTCTACCCCAATGATTACCCCACTAGGAACAACATCTTGTCATTCTACCCCAGTGAGTACGAGTTTTGCACATACACATATACATATATTCACACAACATTTATCAAGCAATGCACACATATTCACTAATATGTTCCCATGTATTCTTCACATGCAATCGCATACAATTATTATGCACTCACAATATCGCGCCAACGGCAACGAACTCAGTCACATTCATCATGCACTTTTAAGTAATTTAAACAATGCATATATTTGTCAAAAGACCACATTTCCACAATTAATTTCACAATCTAGGATTCACGCCATACGGCTACCCACAGCATATCTTATCACAACAGCACACAACTATTCATTTCAGATAAGGATTGAACACAATCAAACCAAACAATCAACATTGGATGGAAAAACACAAGGAAATGAAAATGCTGTCACACTCGCTAGCTTGCTCTCCTAGCGAGTTCCTAGCGAACACTCGCTACCTGTTCGCCTAGCGAACAAGCTCGTGAAGGAAAATAGAAGCTACTGTAAGGCTTCGCTACCTACTCGCTGGGGCTTCTCCTAGCGAACCCCTCGCTACCAGCGAAGAGGGTCAATTACATTATGTCAAAGTCTGGGACCATTCGCTACTAGCTCGCTATAGCGAACACTCGCGTCCTGCTCGCCTAGCGAAGGTGCTAGCGAACGTCTGCGATGTTCAAAACCCCAACTGTCCAAAATCATCAAATCATCGCCAAATCAACCGATTCAATTCCAACGAATTACAGTAGTCTTAGCCTAACACTTCTCGACTAATCTACACCATTTATTCCAGGTTTTAACCGTTCAAACATCGATTCTATCGATTAAATTCATTTCTGCCCTAGAATAGAAAAAGATGAAAACATCTAAACAAATCCAAACACACACATACAATCATATACATTGACAAGATAATGATATTTCACACCCTTAACTTGATTAAATCGAAGTTATAAGTTGTTCTTGAGCTTTCCAAGCTTTTTTTCCCTTTTCCTTCTCTTCTTCCTTCTTTCTTTCTCTTCTTTTTCCTTTTTTTTTTCTTTTCTTTCCACTTTCTCTTATATATCTTTCTATTCCATTCTATTCTTTCCATTATATTTTCTTCTCTCAAAATGTCTACCAATCCATCTTCTCACAAAATATCCAACTTAACATTAAATAAGAAATGTCTAAAATACCCTCCGGTCTATTTCTCCGAAAACTCTCAAAATCGGTAAAATAACATAATATGCAAACATAACATATTAACACGTCACTTCCACCATTAAAATAATAATCACCCAATTAAATCAAAAAGACTCAACAAAATGGGAATGCTCGTTGTGAGTTCCATTCCGGGCCACCCGATCACGACATTGATAATTGCAAGGTGTTCAAACACAAAGTACAGGATCTAGTGGATAACAAGGCCATAAATTTCTCTCACGACGCTCCCAACGTCATACAAAACCCCATGCCCAACCATGGGGCGGCTGGAGTTAGCGCAATCATTGAAGATGAAGGTTTAGATCTGGTCACCGATGTCAATGATTTGAAGACACCGCCAAGCTTTGTGAAGGCTCAGTTGCTAAAAGGGGGTGTTTTCCCAGGATGTGAGGAATTATGTGCTAGATGTTTAAGCCATCCCGAGGGATGTGATAAGTTGAGAAGCTATATTCAGAGTCTGATGGATGTTGGGGTATTGCAGTTTGACCGGGTTGTTAAGAACAAGTTTGAAGAGTTGGTAGCTGCAGAGAGGAATGAGATTGCCACGATCTCTATTCCATACAAAACCATTACTATTTCTGCGCCTAGGCCGCCAACAATCGTCATCACTAAAGCGGGCCCTTTGTCGTATGAGAGTACCAAATCTATCCCATGGAACTACGGAGTTGAGGTGTATTGTGATGGACAGAAGCTAGATCTGAAGAGTTTACCTACTGATTCAGTGGACTGTCTTATTGAAGCAGGAGGAATTACTCGCAGCGGAAGAGTATTCCCGCAGCCTGAAGTGGTTGCTGACAGGGCTGATAAAGGGAAGAAACCGGTTGTGGAGGAAAATTCCCGAGCTGGGGAGAAGGATTCTTTGTTAAAAGATGCGGAGGAATTTATGAGGCTGATAAGGAAAAGCGACTACAAGATAGTCGATCATCTGCAGCAAACTCCTTCTAAAATATCTATCCTGTCTTTGTTGTTATGTTCAGAAGCGCATCGAAATGCACTGTTGAGAATATTGAACACTGCTTACGTGCCGCAAAAAATATTGGTTAACCAACTCGAAGGGGTTGTAGCGCACGTCAATGCAGGAAGCAGCTGGGTTTTACAGACTTGGATTTGACGCCGAAGGGCAGGAACCACAACTGTGCGCTGCACATACCCATAGATTCCGGAGGAGCTGTTCTATCTCATGTGCTTGTTGATACTGGATCGTCTCTGAACGTGCTTCCAAAGAAGGCCTTACTGAAGTTGGACATGCAGGGACTGATTTGCACCCCAAGTGATCTGGTAGTGCGTGCTTTTGATGGTACCAGGAGATCGATATTCGGAGAGGTGACATTGCCTATTCAGGTGGGAACCGGAGTATTTGATGCAGTGTTATACATTATGGACATCCAACCTACCTAACGTTGTTTATTAGGCCGTCCATGGATTCACTCAGCGGGAGCGGTGACCTCCACGCTGCATCAGAAACTCAAATACATGGTTGGTGGCAACATCGTCACAGTATGAGAAAAAGAGGATATAATGGTTAGCCATTTATCTTCGTTTAAATATGTTGAAGTGGACGGGGAAATCCACGAAACACTGTGTCAAGCCTTTGAAGCTATTTAGGTTAAAGACAAATCTCCTGTTATGAGCAAAGCGCCGGAAGTGGCCATGTCATATTTTAAGGAGGCCCAAGCAACAGTGCAGGCTGGGGCAGCGCAAGGATGGGGTCAAGTGCTGGAGATCCCCATTAAGCAGGATAAGTTTGGTTTGGGGTACCGCCCATCGTCTTCATCATACTCACAGAGCGTGCCGCGCTATAAGGGGCCTGTGCAGTTCACCAAAGAAGGGGTTATCTTCGAGAGGATCAACGCTGTTTTGAATTAGTGAAGAGGAGATAGCGATTGCGACATGGATTCTTGGATCAAGCCTTGCACGCCAGGACAAAGTTTGCACAACTAGTCTATCCAGGAATTCATTGAAGTGACTACTGAACAGTAATGATTTTTTTTCTCGATTATTGTACAACCCTATGGTCTACCCGGAGCATAGTGGTTTTGTCTTCAGGGCCTTACTTATTTATGATTGAACATTTTTATCAATAAATCAAAGGGCGTTTTTTTTGCATTCAAATTTTGTGATCCTTGTTATTCTTGTTTTATGTTTAACAATAAAATGGCAATGTGGTTTGTGCTGACTTGCACATCATTTTAAGCACTTAGCCATTTTTATTGCAAGATTAACATTGCAGATGACACCGATCCAAAACCTTCTATGACTCGCTTCGACTTTGATCATCTGATATATCAAGATGAAGAAGAGATTGATGTAGACGAAGACGTGCCGGAAGAGCTAGCACGACTCTCGAAACAAGAAGACAAAATCATTCTTCCTCATCAGGAGGACATCGAGATCATTAATTTGGGTTCTGAAGAAGTTGTAAGGAATGTCAGGGTAGGGGCTGCGCTATAGAGTGACATCAAGCAAAGACTGATTGAGATGCTTCGAGAGTATAATGACATCTTTGCTTGGTCCAATGAAGATATGCTCGGGCTTGACACTAATATAGTGGTTCATCGCTTGCCGTTGCGCGAAGAAGCAAAAGCTCAGGCGTACTAGATTAGACATGGCTGTAAAAATCAAAGGAGAAGTCCAGAAACAATTGGACGCAGGATTTTTAGCCGTGACAACTTACCCTCCGTGGGTCGCCAACATCGTACCTGTGCCTAAGATGGATGGCAAGGTACGGATGTGTGTTGATTATAGAGATCTGAATAAGGCGAGCCCGAAGGATGACTTCTCGCTCCCTCACATTGACATATTGGTCGACAATACTGCTCAATATTCCGTGTTTTCCTTCATGGACGGTTTTCCGGTTACAATCAGATTAAGATGGCATTGTAGGACATGGAGAAAACAACATTTATTACACCGTGGGGGACGTTCCGTTACAAGGTAATGCATTTTGGGTTGAAAAACGCAAAGGCAACCTATCATCGGGCTATGGTCACTTTGTTTCATGATATGATTCATCATGAGATTGAAGTCTATGTTGATGACATGATCTCAAAGTCGCAAATGGAGGAGGGAGATCTGGTCAACTTGTTGAAGCTGTTTGAGAGGCTCAGGAAATTCAGGTTGAGGTTGAACCCTAACAAGTGTACTTTCGGAGTACGATCAGGAAAGCTACTGGGGTTCATTGTTAGCGAAAAAGGAATCGAGGTCGATCCTGCGAAAATAAAATCTATACAAGATATGTCAGTGCCGAAGACAGACAAAGAGGTTTGTGGTTTCTTGGGGAGACTGAACTATATTGCTCGGTTCATATCTCACCTGACAGCCACATGTGAACCATTGTTCAAATTGCTAAAGAAAGATCAGGCGGTCGTCTGAAACGAGAATTTCCAGAAGGCATTTGACAAAATAAAAGAATATTTGCAGGAACCTCCGATATTGATACCCCCAGTTACTGGAAGACCTTTGATCATGTATCTAACAGTTCTTGAGAATAGTATGGGTTGTGTTCTCGGTCAACAGGACGAGACTGGTACAAAAGAGAACGCAATATACTATCTGAGTAAAAAGTTCACAGACTGTGAGTCCCGTTACTCGATGCTTGATAAAACGTGTTGCGCACTCGCGTGGGCTGCCAAACGTTTAAGACAGTATATGATGAATCATACAATCATGCTGATTTCGAAGATGGATCCGATTAAATATGTTTTCAAAAAGCATGCACTCTCCAGAAGGATCGCCAGGTGGCAGATGGTACTGACAGAGTACGATATCCAATATGTTTCCCAGAAGGCAATCAAAGGAAGTGTTTTGTCAGAGTACCTTGCTGAACAGCCAATTGATGATTATCAACCTATGAAATTCGAATTTCCTAACGAAGACATCATGTTCCTCAAGATGAAGGTCCGTGAAAAGCCATTACCTGACGAAGGTCCAGAGAAGGGTTCTCAATGGCAGATGATATTTGACGGTGTTGTCAACTCATATGGTTGTGGAATTAAGGCAATTATCACGACGCCTCATGGTACTCATATCCCCTTCACTGCCAGGTTGGCATTCCCTTGCACAAATAATAAAGCCGAGTACAAAGCGTGCATCATGGGGTTGGAATAAGTCATTGATCTGAGGATCAAGAATTTGAATGTATATGGCGATTCAGCGCTGGTTGTTAATCAGATCATAGGAGAATGGGAAATCCGACAACCTAATTTGATTCCTTACAAAGAATACGCAAGGAGGTTGTTGCCCTTATTCGATCGGGTAGAGTTCCATCATGTGCCTAGAGTGGAGAATCAGATGGCAGATGCTCTGGCTACGTTGGTTTCAATGTACAAAGTGAATTTCTAGAATGATGCTCCCAAAATTGTCATTTCTCTCTTTGACAGGCCAAAATTCGTATTCGCCATTGAAGAAGCTGCTGATGGCAAGCCGTGGTTTTATGATATACAGAATTTTCTCAAGAAACAAGAGTATCCGCCAGGGCTTCGAATCGGGATAAGAAGACTCTGAGGAGGTTGTCTAGTAACTTTTATCTGAACTCAGATGGTGTGCTTTACAGAAGGAACCATGACCTAGTGTTATTGAGATGTGTGGACGAAAAAGAAGCTAACTTTCTTATGGAAGAGGTCCACGAGGGTACTTTTGGTACACATGCCGGTGGGCATGCCATGTCTCAGAAACTATTGCGAGCATGGTATTATTGGCTAACGATGGAGTCAGATTGTTTCGAATTTGCGAAGAAATGCCATAAATGCCAGATTTACACAGACACGATTCATGTGCCGCCATGTCCTCTGAACGTCATGGCGTCTCCGTGGCACTTTTCCATGTGGGGCATTGATATGATTGGCAAGATTGAGCCAACATCATCCAATGGACATCGGTTCATCTTGGTCGCTATTGATTACTTCACCAAGTGGGTTGAAGCAGCCTTATATGCGAACATTACCAAGCAAGTGGTAGCCCAGTTCATAAAGAGGGACATCATCTGTAGATACGGAGTGCCCAAGAGAATCATTACTAACAATGGTTCAAATCATAACAATAAGATGATGAAGGAATTGTGCCAAAATTTCAAAATCGAGCATCACAACTCATCGCCCTATCGTCCAAAGATGAACGACGCCGTTGAAGCGGCCAACAAGAACATCAAGAGAATAGTGCAAAAGATGGTTGTCACCTACAAGGATTGGCATGAGATGTTGCCCTTTGCCCTTCACGGTTATCGTACTGCGGTGCGCACTTCAACCGGGGCAACTCCTTTCTCACTGGTATATGGTATGGAAGTTGTCCTACCATTGGAGGTCGAGATTCCCTCTCTGAGAGTCCTGGTCGACGTCAAGCTCGATGAGGCAAAATGGATAAAGAACAGATTGTATCAGCTCAGCCTGTTGGATGAGAGAAGGCTAGCGTCTATTGCATATGGACGGTTGTATCAGAGCCAGATGAAGAAAGCTTTCGACAAGAAGGTGCGCCTTCAAAGCTTTCAGACGGGTGATCTTGTGCTGAAAAAGATTCTCCCACCATAATCAGATCATAAGGACAAATGAACTCCTAACTATGAGGGTCCACACGTTATGCGAAAGGTCTTCTCCGGAGGAGCCTTATTGTTATCCACCATGGATGGCGAGGATTTTACATCCCCTGTAAACGCAGACGCAGTTAAAAATACTTTGCTTAAAGTGACCCGTTGGACAGAAAAAGAAAAGTCCAGGCAAAAATGGGGCATCCCGGCGAACCACAAAAAGAATGGGTTCGGGCAAAAGTTAGGGATAAAAAGAAAAAGATGTAAACCCGCAAAGTCAAAAACCTGAAAGGGCGGCTTTGGCAAAAATGGGTATCCCGGTGAATTAAAAACCCGAAAGGGCGAATCACGCAAAATTTAGGGATTGAAAATCAAATGACTGCGGTCTGCGTGTGATCTTTCATTGCTTAGTGGATTGGGAGGACCTGAGGGCCGTTTATCCAAATCAATCTCTCCTAAAGACGAAGCATCGGGAATGCATCGAGGTCGGGCGAGTCATAGAGGGATCAACTCATGGTGTTCGTCTACACCATATTGCCGACATTTTTGTACACTTTTGTATGTTTCTGTGTGTATCTGTATATTTTTTGCGCAGCTTCCTCTTTTCAGGGGTTGCATCTGTTGTAAAACTTTTCCTATTTATAGGCCGTTTTTCAATAAACATATACTATTCAGTATCATGTTTTCTTTGTTTTAACTTTCACTGTTTTGTTTGTGAAAAACGCCCAATGTTTTTGATAAACTTGCGAATACATAAACTCGCAGGCCTTGGCCAATAATTGTTAAAACTTCGATTTAATTGAACAACGTCACGGATGATGACCGAGATAGCTCCTTTTGTGTAGGATATCTTGTCTGTTTGTTCATTTTTGCAGGGTCATTACCCTTGGGGCAAAAAGGTATGGATGAAATTCATTTTCTCCCCAACCAGAGTTCGTTCCCCAGCAGTTGGAGTTTGCATATGTATCCCTAGTAGAGTTGTACGCAGGTTAAGTGAGTGGTTAAGTGTGTACCTTTGTGACCGGCATTTGGTCGGTTCACATTTAATCCCCGCAGATTGCAGATATGTGCTTACTATCCAGCAAGTCAGGATTGGATTTCTTTCCACCGAGTAGGTGTGGAATTTTCACCAGCAGTTGGTCGGTACACATTTAATCCCCACAGAGACTGAGTAGGTGATTTTGTATCCCCTCAGAAGTCAAGTTTTCATTGATGAATCCATTCTTCATCTCCCCAAGTAGGGTTGATGTTGATTCCCTCATTGCGTTAACCCTAGTGGAGTCGAAGGGGAAACGTCTCTTCCCCAACTGAGTAATCCCAGTACATTGGAGTTAGGTCTTTGCAGTTTGCGTCGTTTCTCCAGCAGCGGTGCCTGTTCCCCAAAATGTTATATTCTGGCAGGCTATTCAGGGTTGATGTCCCTAGTAGAATGTGGTCATTCTCGGGAGGTGGGTCATTATCCCCCACAAAATCGTTGATTCCCCAGCAGGCGGACGAGTTCCCGTGTGTGGTTCTTTTTCCCTGGTAGGATCGCCTATTCTCCATAAGGTTTGTATTTTGGAAGGCCATTCATGGCGTTTTCCTCAGCAGGATTTGATATAATCCCCAGCAGAGTAGAATTACTGTCTGGCCGATTGTTCTATCTCCACAGCAGGAAGTTATTCAAGGCTTGCTTCCCCAGCTTAAGTCCAATTTACTTACTGGCATGTGCTAAGTATCCCCAACAAGGTCGTTTTATTTTCCCAGTAGGCTGGTTTTTGTATCTCCAGCATTTATTTTGCTGAGTTAGTTCCGTTGCATCTGCATGCGTGCATAGCATCTACCCAAATGCGTAGCATTTCCATTTTGTATGGAACATTACGCCATTTTCAAACATATACATTTGAAACATAAACCAGGTTGTTATCTCTTTGCTTTCAGGTTTATCTCCAACAGACGGCTAATTTGTATCCCCGTGGTGTTCAGAATGTAGCAAGTTGTGGTATCTTTGTTTCTATAAGTCCGTACAAGTGTTCAAACCTCGGCAGAAGATTTGTGATGGATGTGTTCATCTTATCATGTACTCCTCGTCAGAGTTACTTAGTTGGGTTTCTCTTTTCCCCAACGGAGTCTTCTTGTGATTCATCAAGATGTTTCTCAACTTTGTGTTGAGTCGGCCTTCGGGTTCGATGCTCGCTTTTATTTAACGAATGCCTGCTTCGAGGAGCAGAAGATCAACTCCGTGTTGATCTGGCCTTCGGGTTCGATGCTCGCTTTTATTTAGCGAATTCCTGCTTTGGATAGCAGAAGATCAACTTCGTGTTGAGCCGACCTTCGGGTTCGATGCCTGTTTTTATTTAGCAGATGCCTGTCGGCGATGTCGGATGCTTTTCTCAACTTCGTGTTGAGACGGCCTTCGGGTTTGATGCTCGCTTTTATTTAGCGAATGCCTGCTTTGGATAGCAGAAGATCAACTTCATGTTGAGCCAGCCTTCTGAATCGATGCCTATTTTTATTTAATAGATGCCTAGCGGCGATGTTAGATGCTTTTCTCAACTTCGTGTTGAGCCGGCCTTCGGGTTCGATGCTCGCTTTTATTTAGCGAATGCCTGCTTTGGATAGAAGAAGATCAACTTCTTGTTGAGCCGGCCTTCATGTTCGATGCTCACTTTTATTTAGCGAATGCCTGCTTTGGATAGCAGAAGATCAACTTCGTGTTGAGCCGGCCTTCAGGTTTGATGCTCGCTTTTATTTAGCGAATGCCTGCTTTGAGGAGCAAAAGATCACCTGCGTGTTTATCCAGCCCTCGGGTTCGATGCCTGCATAGATTAGCAGACGTTATCAGCTTCGGTTGATCCAACCTTCGGGTTCGATGTCTGTTTTATATAACAGACGCCTGACGGTGATGTCAGATGCTTTTCTCAATTGTTATTTAGCCGGCCTTCGGGTTCGATGCTTGCTTTTATTTAGTGAATGCCTGCTTCGAGGAGCAGAAGATCAACTGCGTGTTGATCCGGCCTTCGGGTTCGATGCCTGCATAGATTAGAAGATGTTATCAGCTTCGGTTGATCCGGCCTTCGGGTTCAATGCATGTTTTATTTAACAGATGCCTGACGGCGATGTCAAATGCTTTTCTCAATTGTTATTGAGCCGTCCTTCGGATTCGATGTCTGTTGATATCAAATGATCTTTCTAACTTAGTGTCATTGCCTACAGATTAGCAGATGTTTCTTCCGACTGTGTGTCGAGGCTTTTTGATTGGTAATCAGTTAGCTTGTCACCGATGCAGCTATTAGTCCAGTCATCTCCAGAGATTTTTTTTGTCCCATCAGACTTTTTTGCGGGTTATTTTTGCGGTTGAAAAATTTCCGGGTTTATTGGTATTCAACTGTATTTTACCTTGATTGTCTGAAAGTTGTTCGCTTTTCACCCAGTCAGGTCTAAGTCGCTTGAATAGGGGCAGCTGTTGTACCCCAAAATTTTCCCAACCTTTTTCTAACTTGGTTTATGTTTCATCTCATTGTTCTAGCATTTGCATTTGCATACCATTGTTCATTTGAAGAGGATTGAGAGGTGTGCATAGCAAGAGAAGGTTACCAATGGTTTTGAGCCAAAGCAAGAGGCTCTGTTCAAGTGGTCAAGTGCTTATCATCATCAGGAGAATGTCAAAGCTCTTTAAGAGGGTGGATGGATATCTGTGGGTTATCTCCTATCTTGGAGGCCAATTGAAGATTATCAGAGGATTGTGAGTCCATGGTTGTGGATGGGGAATGTTTTGGAATCTCATTGAATGCTTTGAGAGCCATTGTGGAGCTTATCCAAGTGATTACATCATGTACAAGAGGTTGCAGTCAAAGGATTGCACACCTAGGGTTTCATCTGCCTAGGGCAAAGTCAACTGGAGATTTGAAGAGGTTTAAGACTTAGTTCTAAGTCATCATGATCATGGAAAGTTGTTTTAATGCATCTAAGATGATATTTCAAGATCACATCAAGAACAATCAAGAGTGTGAGAAGTTGTTGAACTAGGGTTTCCAAGCTTGTCTGTGTAAAATCCCCTATTTAGTGTCCAACTTCAAGACCACATATCTAAAGATACAAGTTTCATCTCACTTTGATGCAAACATAAGACTTGTAGAGCATGTTTTTAGATTTCTTTTGAGTACTATAACTCATCCATTGGATTTCTAGAACTCAAGTTATGATGCTGACAAGTTATGGGGCCTCAGATGAATGTATTTTCAGTCAACCAACTTCCAAGGCATTTTTGACCTAGAATCATGTTTCACCTCAACTTTTGATGAACATGAAAGTTTTTCCTTATGTTCTTAGCTTTCCAAAAAGTACTAGAAGTCCTCCATCTGATTTCTAGAACTTATGTTATGAAGCTTGCAAGGAAAGGGTATTTTGGGAAAGTGAGATTATAGGTCATTTTCATTATAGGTCCTTTTCATGACTTTATGCACTTCAAATGGAACTTTCTCCAACATAAAACTTGCATCAAATGACATCCATTTCATCATGGAACATTCATCTGTCATGGATTTGGCTAGGGTTTGGATATTGGTGAAGGAATTTCATGAAAAAAGGCATTAAAGTCCATGATTTGAATTGAATCCATTTTAAATCATTTCATGACATGTTTGTGCATTTTTTGAGTCCCTATAACATACCAAATATAATGCACAAATAAGAATTGGTTCATGGTGAGCAAAACATGTCAAAATTCCAAGTTGCTTCATGTGTAAGTCACATATACAAAATCCACCATAGGATCATTTCAAGGGATCAATTCTCATCCATTGGATAAGAATGGATCACTAGAAAGCTGTTTGAATCAAAACCAAAGCCTTTGGAGCCATTTCTCACGTGTAATTTGAAGCTTGAATTCACAACTTAGGATTCTTTCAATTCTCATTATCCAGCCACAATTGGGCCTCCAATTGATTTCAGATCCAAAATATATAAACTCCAGATGAAGAACAAATGGTCATTCCGCCATTTTCGTGGAGATTAGAGAAAATTCAGTTGCAAAAATCAAGAAGCAAGGTGAAATCGTGAATTCCATTTGAGAGCAATTCAGGCCAATTGAAGATCACTAATAGCTTCCTTGAAGATCATTGAAGGTTTCTGGATTGTTTCCGACGAGTTTAAGCATCAATTCAAGACCCAACGTAGGAGCTCTGTTAGGTAAATTCTCTTTCAAGATTACACTCTCTTTAAGCATCCATTTCATGTCATTGTTGGTGCATATTGAAGCCCTACTCACGTAGGCAAATTCTGGATTAGTTAGGCACTTGTTCTTGAGGTTTTGTGATTTGAGCTTGATTCTTGTTTGCTTCGGTTTGCCCTAATTATGAGTGATAAATAAAAATGAACATTGGATTCTTAATGTACATAACATGAGGATAAGTTTAGACTCAAGAAACACATGATTTGGTTCAGTTTTGCTTTGTCTTCTCTGGCAAGCCAAATAAAGAAGACGACCGGAAAACACAGAGCCACCGTCCGGCTCGCCCCTTCATTTGCCCACGTGTGAATCCACATAAGCCTTGGACCATTTGACTGAGAATAGATCAACGACCAAGATCTTGTGTTGACTGGCCTCGCAAGCGTTGGACTTCCAACACATTAATGAAACAGAGTGTTTTGCTCCTCAGACTTGAGTTTTGGACCTGGGCCTAAACTCTTATTCACACCCCTTTTTCACTTGGCCCAACAAAATGAACTGGATTTTATTGCTATTCCACACGCGCATTTTTCTTTTTTCATTCTTTCATTTTCTTTTTCTTTTTCTTTATCTGTTTGATTTTAAATCAAGAAAAATACATCAAATGACATAAAAATCTTGCAAAATACTTTTCATACAGTTTAAGATGTCTTCTGGTTTTATAAAAATTTTCTTTATTTTCTAGATCATTTTCAAATTATATAATGATTTTCACATTTGAGGTATTTTAATTGATTTAAAATTACTTCCCTTTTGTTCTTGATTTTATTTCTTGGGCAATGTTTAATTCCAATGGCTCTTTTTTCTTCCTTTTGGTTGGGTTTTATGCCACTTTTGATCACCATCGATTAATCCCTTCCCTTTGGTGTACCGTTAGGGTTTCATTTCTGTTTGCATAGTTTTGGTAGGACTTTGTCCTTATACTTTTGACCCTTGGTTGCTAACACCTTAGGGGTCATCTAGGATTTTATTTGGTAATTTTTGAGCATGTTTCCTATTTTTAGGGTATTTTCCATTTAGGTTATCATTAAGGGATGTTCACATATATGCATGATCTAGTTTACTTTGGAAGTGACAATTATGGATCCCTTGAACTCCTAATTCTTTTTGATGCATGTTGCTAATATGTTGAGGTTGTTGTATGTTCAATTATAGGTCAAGATTTTACTCATAGCTTGTTAAAGTTTGGGCATCTTTTTAAGCTTGCCATTAGGGTTTCACATGATGTATGTCTTGCATTCTTCTGTGTATGTGTTGGCATTCTATTTTATGCATTCCTTCTCTTTCCTTCTTGCATCAATAAAGGTTGAGATGTGCTTGTGGAGGTAGTTACCCCACACTTTTTCCTCCCTTTGCTTGTGTGTTGCATTGCATATGCATATTTGCATCTTTCATATCTTATGCTTTGATTATGCTTTCTTCTTTTGCTTTTTTTGCCATGTTCCCTTAGGATCTCTAATCTCTTTGCGATTATGATATACCTTAGGCTTGAACCCATGCATGACAACATTAGGTAGCATTCCCTCTTATCCAAACTTTAAGGCCACTTTGCATGACAACTACTAGGTTTGAGTTAGTCTCCCTTTAGTGTGTCCTTTCTCTTCTCATCTTCAAACTCTCTTAAAACACTTAATAAAGGTTAATGAATGTTGTATGTTACGAGCCTTAAGTACTTGGGAATTAGTGATTGGGGGGACTCCTCTCAATTTCTTAGAGTGTTTAGTGTATGTCCTTTTGACGATATGCGACGCATTTGCTCCTAGGTCATAGTCTTTAGTGCAACATGAATTACAAATCAAATTCAAAACACTTCTTCTCTAAAAGACACAAAACAATTTCAAACCTTTTTATCCTTCGAGATCCTAATAATGGAAAACCTTTTTCATAAATAAAGTTTTTTAACTCTTGGTTCTACCGCAAACAGGTAACGCCTAAGTCTCCAATTGTCGAGCTGCATACATCTAACTGCTAGAACTAAGTTTTAACCCTACTCAGGTAAAACATTTTGAACCATCTGGTGTTCTAATTGCCCGAACTACGTTTGCTCTGATTTCTCATACCAGATGAGAATACGTAGGCACAAGATGCGATGTCTTGGCGAGCAACTTTCCCCCGCCTTTCACCCGTAGTAAGTCGAACTACGTTGACTCTGACTTTCCCATTGCACGAGGGAATATGTAGGCACAGAGCGGCGATGCTCTGCCGAGTCACTTTTCTTTTCTTTTGTCCCTGAGACCTTTAGCGTAGATAGTAAACACCCTTTAGATAGATAACAAGCGTGGATCCCGTCGAGTACGACGGACATGAAGGGTGCTAATACCTTCCTCTTGCGTAATCGACTCCCAAACCCGAGATATGGTTGTGATGACCTGTCTTCTCCCGTTTTCGTCAGGTTTTATTTGATTGTTTCCTTTCCCTCTTTCGGGATAAATAACGAACGGTGGCGACTCTTCTGTCAATGTCGACACCTTTTTTCGCAGTAGCGACAACTTCGATGTATTGGAAAGAAGACAGGTTGCTCACCATTAGATCCTCCACTCCGTGAATGATGACCAACTGATCGTCGATAATGAATTTCATTTTCTAATGAAGGGTGGAGGTAACAGCGCCCACTGCATGTATCCATGGCCTCCTCAATAGACAGCTGTAAACTAGAAAGTAATCTCAAAGATTTATGGACCTATCATGATAGGTAGATCAACCTCTCCTATCACAGTCCTTCTGGAACCATCAAAATCTTTCACAATCAGAGATGTGGGACTCATTTTAGCACCTTGATAAGCTAGCTTGGCCAAGGTTCTCTTTGGCGTTACATTGTGCAGATCCTATGTCAACAAGCACCCTGGCTAATGTATCCTCCTCACATTTGATCGACACGTGCAAAGCACGATTGTGCTCGCGTTTCTCAATTGTTAGATCGTTGTCATCAAAGATCAAAGTATTACATGCCGTGATGTTTGCCACAACGGAATCGAATTGCCCCAATGTGATGTCTTACGTCACATGAGCTTGCGTCAGGATTTTCAGCAACGCTTGGCGATGTGCCAGAGAACTCAACAGTAATGACATGATGGAAATTTTGGATGGTGTCTGATTTAGCTTATCTACCACTCGGTAGTCACTTCGACGAATAATCCTCATAAATTCTTTCTCATCATCCTTAAGGCTCTCTTTTCCTTTGGCGATAGGTTCCTTAGACAGCTTCTTTTGGAATGGATTCCTTAGCAACAATGGCTTTGGGGATGGGAACCGTTGGTGGAGGAACTGCAGTATTTGTTTGGGGTTGATACACACGACCGCTTTGGGTCATTCTATTTCCACCGGCAATATTGGCTATGTTTCCTTGTCTTCTTTCCTTGAAAATTTCTTCACACCATGAATAATCTTCCTTTGGTGTTATGGCCCTTGGGTGAGGTCTAGACCCTCTCTTCGGCTCAAATCTAGGCTGATCTCTCCCAAATTTGGGTGGCACATCTTCGTGGAATACGGGCCGAACGCTTTTGTTCTTATTTGTGTTGTTGTTAGTATTTCTGAAAACGGCCCTCTTGCTGGGTTCTTCGGGTATATTGAACACGGGTTCAATTACCGCCATTTCTTCTTTTTTCTTCCTGCTGGTAATCTCTAACATTCCTTGATCAAGTAATGCTCAAACATCCTTTTGTACAAGGTCACAACCTTGTGGATTCAACATACATTGCTCACAGTTCTCATGAGAAGTTTTGAGCATCCAAGCTTGCGCGAGACGTTTATGCAACTCTACCAACGACACTTTGATTTCATCAATAGTGGTAACAGTCTTTGTTTCAGACCCCTCTCCTTCTTCAGCGATGACATTTACTCCATCATGGTCCGGTAGAGGATTTTCTTTCACATTTGGGTGGTTATCTTCAAAAGACAAGGTCTTCTTTTCAATCAGCTCGCGAACAAGGTGTTGGAGCGCGAAGCATCCTTCTAAGTCATGTCCGAGACTGTTTTCATGGAATGGACAGAGGGCGTTCGTGTTGTAGTAGTATGGCAAAGGGTTAGGCGGATCGCCTGATTTCCTTGTTTTAACAAGTCCTCTCTCTATTAGCATAGGGAATAACTCAGTGTAGCTCATAGGGATGGGCTGTATCTTTGGCCGGTTACCTTGGTAATTGGTCCTCGGTGCCTGAGCCCGAGGTTGATGGCCTTGTTGGTGGTATTGCTGATGTTGATTGAGTGCCCCTTGTTGAGGACCCTGATGAGCTGGCTATTGAAAAACAGGCGTTACAGCTGCTACATAAGATGATTGATGATATTGTTGACGTAGATTTTTTGAATTCTGCGCCCTTTTCCCATATTCATGGCATTTATATCACCCTCATTCTTTTTGTGGAAGTTGTTAGTCGGCTTCTTAGCGGCACTGGCGCTAGAATTTGAAGTTGTCACTTTTCCACTTTTCAATCCTGCCTCAACCTTGACTCATACAGCGACAATGTTGGAGAAGTTGGTAGTAACACTTCTGATTAATCTTTCATAGAACTCCGGTTTGACTGTGTCTACAAACCAGTCCGCTAGCTCTTTTTCAGTGAGGGGTGGCTCAACCTGAGCTGCAGTCCCGCACCATCTTTGTGCATACTCTTTAAAGGACTCCATGCTTTTTTGCGTCATACTGAGAAGTTGACGTCGATCTGGATCAGATCCATATTATATTTGTACTGCTAGATGAAAGCATCTGATAGGTCTTGAAATCCATGGATCTTCGCCTGATCCAAGCTTAAGTACCATTTGGCCGATGCTTCTTTTAGCCTATCTTAGAAGCAAAGCACCAACAATTTGTCATTTTCAATATGCGGAGCCATCCGCCTGCAATAGATGATTAAGTGTACTTTGGGACAAGTAGTTCCCTCATACTTATCAAACATAGGCATCTTGAACTTTGGTGGGAATATTAGTCTGGATACTAAGCACATGTCTTTGGCATTTGACCCAAAGACATTACTTCCCTCAATAGCTCGCATTCTTTTGGCCATGATATCCATCTCCACTCTCAACTTTTCATGTTTCTCATCTTCGGCCTCAGAACCGCCAGGTATGTCGAAGATTGGCTGATGATGGCTGAAAACAGGTCGGACATGAGTTGGTCCACCTGCTTGTGTGATTATAGGGTTCGTTGTCGTTGGATCAATCTGTGGTTGAAAACTAGTTGACTGAAGATTGTTGATTGGTGGTAGGAAATCCCTGGACATGCCGAATGGGAATTTCGTTGCTGTAATCAGAGCGGTTGGAAGATTTGTTGCTGCTGTAGTAACTTCGAAAACCACTGTAGCTTGTGTTTCCATCTTTTCTTTGATCACATTAAGGATTTCCATGATTTGGTTGACGTTCTCCTTTACTCCCTCAATATCATTATCTATCTGGTCAATCCTTTGATCATTGTCGGCCATCTTCCTCTGAGCTTAAGCGCAGGTGTTGTATCTATGAGAATTCAGCGTGGCTTCCCTTTTTGACGAATAAGGACAACATATGAGCTGTGGAACTCAATGCAAGACCAATGCAGAATGAGATGCAAATGCAACATGCAAATGCAAAAACCTACCATTCAAGGAAAAAGCAAATTATGTTTACAAACAAAAATTAGGAACAACACATAACAACGTGCTTTAAAAAACAACTTTTCATTGATAAATCAAGATCTATTACAATCGATGGCCCTTGCTAAAAAGCAAGACTTTTCTTTACAACAAAAGTAAATGCAACAAAAGTAAAATCCAACATAGGATTACAATCCTTTTAGGGAAAGCAGGAAATGGTGAAGCATATGATCAATCTAACAGATGACCTTTCTTCGTCTTGAGATTTGGGCTGAGCTTGATACTGTCGAATGATCTCCCATAAGTCTTCATTCTTGCGCCGAGCTTTGATTAAAGCATACCTGATCTCTTCCTTAATCATAGGAACTTTTGGCTCCATTGTGATCTCATAGTCACGAGAGTAGAACATTGCTAAAGCTCTCTCCTTTGAGCAAAGCAAATAAGCTCTAGTGGGGAAACATCTTATGTTCTTTTCTGCGGTCATCCCTTGTATGTTAGGGTGCCCCCAAGAAAATCGGGCTTGGGCTTCTAGTTCTCTGTTGCTACCTTTTTCACAAAAGTAGGCCTTTAGTAGCTCTGGTTCTGGCTCTGATCCGGTTGTATACCCAAGCTGGTGTCGAGCAAGAATTGGGTTATAGCTGATAACCCCTTTTGTACCAACGAGAGGTATATTAGGGAAGTCCCCACAGCTATGGATCATGGGTATACCATTGATTTTGGGATCGCACCAATTAACATCATAGTGGATGAGAGTTGTTAACGTTGCGACCCAATCTTCCTTGCTAGTGAGGTTCCACAAAACATGAGTCCTGGGAAAATGGGAAATGAACCATATGCTAAGCAAAGCGGTACAACACGAGAACTGTGACGGTGAATGACAAGGTAGGTGTCTGCTAGCAATGCATTCACAGGATTTTGGATAATGAAGAGCCGAATAGCCTCCTCACTCATGAACTCATTACCACATGGGAAAAGGTACAAGCTGTATATCAAGAACGCCAAAATCGCCTCAAAGATACCACAATTCCTATTTTCATAGTGAAATTCAGCCATTTCAATCAATGGTCTTGCCTCCATTCCATAGAAACCACCTTTGGCTCTCATAGTAGGTAATTCTTCTAGCCTGAGGTGTAATTCTTTGGCAATATCTCTTCTTTTCGGTTTCCCATAGGAAGCCTTGAAAGAAAAAGGAAGCTTTAGGTAAGCCATATATTCTTCAATAGTCGGAAGCAGCTGGAAGTCCGGAAAGATGAAGCAATGATATATCAGACTGAAAACTCAACGAGCGCGTGCAGCATGCATCCATCAATTTGAGTGTTAAGTAATGGCAGTAGATCTCCATACTTTACAGTGAAGGTGGTGGGATCCCTAACAAGGCCTGCCAAGATCTTTAGGTTGTCCAACTTCAAATCTGGAAAAGGGAATCCTCCTGTCGTACCATGTTGATGTCTGCAAAGAAAAATTTGAAGATCAATTTGTGTCAAACCCTCATTTCATTCATTATTTGAAAAAGTTACAACTGTTGAGATACAAAACAAGAAGTTTAAATTATATCAAGAGACTAGGTTTCACATCCTAAACTACTGACTTAAGACACGAGGCCTCTTCAACTTCTTCAAGATTTCATTCTCCATTACCAACTTATCCACTATCCCTTTCCAAGCTCCGGAGGTAGGAGGGATATTGGAATGCTCATGATTGCTTTGAGTGGGCTTGGTGCTAGAGAAAAATAAATTCTCCTTTGTTGTTTCTCCATCAATTACTCGTCGCTCGAGCCAATCTATCAACTCATCTTTTTCTTGCACTTCTCGGACGAGTCTTGTTGCTTCGGAAGCGAGTGAATGATACTTTCTTTCCCAAGTGTCCCTCTCAAGTTGTGCTCTTGCAAGAAGTTCTTGGTACTCTTCCATCTTCTCGATGGGAATGGTAGAGGACGACGATGCGATGACAATCTGCATGTCCTTTTCGGGGAGATAAGACATCTTCAAGTCTTTTACTCTAGATTGGACCCATTGAGTAAATGGCTCCAAAGCTATACAATTTCTTTTCCCATGCTCTGCTTTCATCTTTTTATGGATGTTCTCCCAAGCGTCAACTGTACTGTTTCTCACCCTTTCTGATACCTCTGCTTTGAGATGAAAGAAACCGGATAAGAGCAAATTGTTGGGTTTGTCTTTCATTAGAAATCCAAACTATCGTTTAGCCAAAGCTGGATTGTAACTGATCCCTCCTCATATTCCAATAAGTGGTATATTTTGGGAAACTTCCACAATGATCAAATTAAACTCCTCAATCGTATGTGGGATCATACTAATGAATGTCAGGTTGTGTCAAAGAGATTATCCTTTGAGACCGTCTCCATCCATTGGGATTCTCTTCAAAGGTGTCGGTTCTAAATAAATGATTGACAAACCATTTGTATAACAGAGGAAATCTCCTTTTCCTTGAAGTGTCCGATGATGAATTGAATGATACACATCTCCTAACAAGGTAGGCACAGGGTTGCCACTTAAGAATATGATGATGGAAGGGAAATTGACAAATTCCTCTACCTCAGGAAACAAAACTAGTCCATAGATTAACAGAGCTAGCACGAATTCAAATGCATCCATACTACCTTCTTTGGTATGATAGGAAGCTTTCTTGACTAAGAAATCTGAGGAAAACCTGCCACTCCTTTTTTGGTCGCACGGTGGGCTTTAATTTCAGAAGCTTCAATATGAAGAGCATCTGCAATTTCTTTTGGCGAAGGCAACTTCTCCAATCCACTATAAGGCTTTTGGTCCTTCACGGGAACTCCCATATAATAGGCGTACTCTTCCAACGTCGGCATCAACTGATAGTCGGGAAAAGTGAAGCAATGATACAATGGATCGTAGAAATGAACCAAAGTACTGAGAATTCCTTCTTCCATTCCTATCCTGACTAGGCTTAGAATCTTTTCGTATCTCTTTCCAAAGTCTTCTGACACCATAGTTCCTTGCTTTCTCAACTCAGAGATATCGGGCTTCTTGAAAATGTATCTTTTAGTGTTTCTTGTTCCAATATCCATGTTATGTCTAGGATTTTGCATACAAAGAGATCAACATAGTTTTACAAATCTAGTCGCAATATGAAATGCTTACGATGAGATGATGAGATGATGCACACACCACACACAATCAAGTATTCACAAATACAAAGCATATGCACACACAAAGGTAAGTATTTACAAATACAATGCCCATGCACACACAAAGGCTCCCTAGGCTCAAGTTCAAAGCATGGAGTCAAAGGTCTAACCACCCCCAAGGATTTGTACTATGAGTTATTTTGTACCTGCTGAACGGGTTCTATCAAAGTTCCCAAAGTCATAGTAAATCCTTCGGATATTGCCAACTAACGTGACTACTCACGTGAGTCAACAATATTCTCAAGATAAACTCGTCTGAGTGTGGCATTACATGACAACTATTGAGGGACTACTCCCTAACAGTTTCTGCGCTACGTCCTAAAAAGGGGGTAAAAGTGTCACTAAAAGTCCTCAGCTTCACAGACTCATATTGAAACAATTAGTGAACACACGACTACTCATGCATTACCAATCATCTTAAAGAGTATCCATTGAGCGTGATTACATCATATGTTAGACATATCAGGACTACTCCCAATAGCCCAACAATTGATCATACCATAATCCTATCTCATATGTCACTCAAATCCGGGTTAGGATTTATCTCACCTCTTAAAGTATCCAATATCCAACACATAAACATACATACATGTTGAGAAAATATTCACAAATATAGCATACAATCATACAAAATAGGCTAAACCCTCATGATTAAGTATATGTCCCCAGTGAAGTCGCCATTTCTGTTGCGGTGAGAATCGTGATACCAAGCTATTGACTAACTTGAATCCTAATTCATTAAATTCACAAATGGACTTTGATTTATCCAAAGGAAAGGTTAAAGAAAGAAAGACCTTTTTTGCGTGATGTAACAACAACGCTAAGAGATCAGGGATCGGGGGTTGGTTATACCTAGGTTATGTATTTCACATCCTAAACATCTGTAGTACTATACATGAACCTTTTGTATGCTTGTATGCTATGCTTGCTAGATGTTTGATATGGTTCGGGATTCGGGTATAAGGTAAAGGTAAAGACCTAAAGATAGTTTCTAAGTTTGCTCACAAAGATATCGCATCCTCTGCCTACGTATCCTAACTAGGATAGAATCAGAGTAACCGTAGTTCACCTCACTAGGGATAAAGAACACTTGATTATGATCAAGGTTCAAAGGGGAACAAACATAACAATGCTTTTATAGAGTTTAACAAAACTCTCTATTCTAAGTTGTACACTCAAAGTAAATGACTTTAACAAAAGCCAAGGGGGAGTAACTAATCGTTACCATGATTCTTACATAGAGTTAACAAACTCTAACTTAACTTTTTAGTTGAGGATACTCCTAACAAGGGGTAGGTCCTTTAGACTTTAAGCAAAGTCTAGTGGCTAGAGTTTCTAACTTAACTAAGTATTCAAGGTGACTTAACAAATTTAAGGGGGTTAATGAGCTATCTACGACCCAGGGGTCAATAGAGAGACTTTCCTTTGGAAGGGAAGAGATGAGACAACTTGGATAAGAACTAGAGAGTTTCATCACTCGGGGATATAACTTTACAAAAGCATAAACATTCAAACATGATGAATATAAGAGATATGGTTACAACCAAGAACATGCAAGCATATAACAATATCAAGCAAGGATTATGACCAAGGAAAATGGTTACCACCGATGTATACACAAAGACATTGCAATATCTGAAGAGAAGTTCTTACAAGACTCAACATGAGAGGTAAAAAACCCAATGACAAATATTTTAACAAAGACGAAGTATATCTTGACAAAGATAAAAGTATATCTTAACAAAGATGAAAAGTACAACCCTATGGAATATATTAACAGAGATGAAGGTAACAACCAATAAATGCAAACAAGTTTCAACTTGAGGTAAAAAGTTTATACTTCATGGGGATTTCATAACTTTAAAGATGAACTACTTAGATGCTTACAAGAAAAAGTGGAAATTCAAATTCAAACACACAAGGGAGTTGACAAACCAAGCTCATATCAACTTCAAGTTAATCTTAATGAAAAGAAAATCATAGTTTTGAAATGAATAATGAAAGATAGAAGGGTGAAAACCCTAAAGAGGCACACCAGTTTCTCACTATGTAAAGTGTTTCTAAAATATTATTTTTTAGAATTTTTTAACATTAAATTAAAATATGTAATAATACAAGAAGTTAGCAAAAATAATCATTTAAAAATGATTAAAATTGAAGAAGTTATGCCAATTTGAAATTTAGATTAAAAAATCAAATAAACTAGTCATTAAAAATAAGGAAATGTCTCCTCCAAGGTTTGAACTCAAGACCTTGAGATCATAGACTCAAAACTTAGCCAACTATACCACTAAAGGCATGTGAGCATTAAATGGGAAAAGAAAGAAAAATATTGAAAACCATGAAAATCAAGAAAATGTCAAAAAGGTGCCCTCGCTGAAGGTCAAACTCGGTACCAATGGCATGGCAAGATACTTTAAAGCAAGGTAATAACCAATGGGATGGCGATACATAAAATGTATCAAGCCATCCCAGTTAAACATATACCTGAAAAGGTGCGTTTCTGGGCAACAAACCAAGGCAAATATCAAGTGAAAACTTAAAAAATGGTTTGGTTCTCAAATCCTCAAAACTTAATCATTTCTCATGAAATTTTAGTCAAATGTGCTTGAATTTTCACAAGGAAGAAGATGGTATCAACTAAATTTCCAAATACTGTACACACACATAAATTTGAATGATCATGCAATTGGATGTTTTGAGATGCATTTTGAAACTTCAAAATCAAGACAGATGCAAACATGCCTAAGTGAGGGCCTGCTTAAGTCTCGAACATGATATAGATTGAATTCCAACAGCAAGTTGATCAAAAGACATTAGAATGAGAAATTGGCACATGAGTTGCAAGCTGGTGAAATTGATGTTTTTTGAAGTTTTAGTGTCTCAACAATGTTAAACAAAAACCAAGACAGCCACTACAATCAATCCAACTAGTATAAACTGCAAACATACACACAAGCTGCAAAGGAGAATAAAATGCAAACTGAGCTCACCAAGCTCTAGGTACTAATGGTATAACAATATCAAAACCTAATATGGACCCCTTAACAACTAATTCACCCTCACTAGACCCAAGGCACTGAGCTTATCCTAGATGGATTCTAAAGGACTAATATGCAAACCTGATGAGGATCTTGAATGGTAAACTTCTTAATAGAAATGTGGACAGCAAATATAGCGTCGAGATAAACTCTACACTATGTCATTAATACTTGATAACAACCCTGGTCTGAGTTCAAACAGTGACAACATCTCCTCCATAAACTCAAACAAAATAAAACAAAACCTTACTAAGTCCTAACACCCTAAATCTCTGCCTCAAACATGCTAACCATGCTCAGCAAATCTGAGGCCTTCAACAGACCTCCCTCATGCAGCAAACTAACTGAACCAACCAGTCTACAACTCTTATGACAGAAAACCTAGTCATCCACCCCCTGCTCCAAACAAACACTCCTAGATAGCCACCACAACCTAAACCAAACTCTCAACATGATAAACCACCCTTGGCAACAACTGAACACGAGTTGACTAACTCAACCTTTAAGAACATTTATGGATAAAATGGTGACAATCTAAACATATCAAAGCAAACAACCTGTCCTACATTGGCTTCACAACCACACAAAGTGAAGGCACGAGCCTTGTAATCTAACCACCTTAACCAAGGCAAGAGGTAATTCTAAGTAAGTTCTAAAGACTAAATGCAAGTCTGATAAGAAATCAAGTTAATGACCCTAACAACAAAGCTTGGACAGTAGGCACAACATCAAATCAATGTGTCAACAAAAACGAAACTTCACTCTGTCAAGAATTCAAACAGACTTATGATGATAGTCCTCTCCTCATTAGAGCACCCTGTTGTACCCCAAAATTTGACCCACTTTTTCCAGTAATTTGGCTTATGTTCGTTTCATTTGCATCTGCATATCATTTATCGCATATTGTGTGTGTTATCAGCCGGATTGAATTTATCGGGATTACAGCCACTTTGCTCGCATTTCAGGCGATTCAAACCAGTTCAAATAAGGATATTTATTTTGGAATCGAGCGGAGTTTGTTCTCATTCTGTTGGTCCAACCCACGCTGATGATTTCGGTTGCGTTTCGGTGTTCACCCGATCTTTCTATTTTTTATTTTTTCACTGCTTTGTGTGATTTTTATTCTTATTTTCTACTTTTTTTATAGCTTTATAGTATAGCTATTAGTTTTATTTAGAATTTTGTTTAGAGAATAGGAGTTTTATTTTTAATATAGCATTTTAAGTGGTTTTAGGATATTAGAATTATTTTAGTTTATATAGAATTTTAAATAGAGTTTCATTTAGAAATTGTTTTTTAAATAGCTCAAAATAGTTGTTTTATTTAGAAAATATACTATTAGAAAATAGTCTTTGATAGAATTTTATTTTTTTAAGAGCTGATTTTGTTAATTTTAGATTAATTAATCATTAGTTTTATTAGTTATTAGAATTAATATTAATTAGGATTTAGATTGAGTTTTAGAATTTATTATTAGTTATTAGGGTAGATTATATTAATTGGGTTTAGAGTTAATGTTAATAGAATTAATTTGTTTTTATAGTCAGATTGAAGTAAGTGGATTATTAACATCAACTTTTTTTTAATTATCATCGTATTTCATTTAGAGCTTCATTAATCATCAATTTTATTAATTAACTCGGTCATTAAGCCTTAACCAAGTTCCACATGTCAAGATGCTAGTATATAAGATCATGTTCATCATCCCCTTCCTCCAGTGGCACGAAACCCTAGAATGAACTTAGTTGCGCCTACCCTGTTCATCATCTTTAAAAAATTCACACCATCATCTCCATCACACCCAGAAAAACCTTCAACAACCAACAACTTCCACCATTGATAAACTTCAAACACTCATTTCTTCATACCCAGAAACGAAACAACTACTGTGTTCATCACCTTCGATTTCCTTCATGAAAAAACCAGAATAAACAGCATTCATCTTCTCAACACAACCTTCGAGAATCTCTATTAACTCTCTCCAAAACTCATCTTCGAAGCTCATCACACAACAATCTAAGCTCAGAAAACCCAATCGTGAAATCTGTGAACAATCTTCGATCACCCTTTCTTCTTCTTCATTTCTCCAAAACTCATCTCAGAAACTAAACCTTCAACCCATTTTCCGAAAAGCTTCAACATCAAAACCCATCTGAGCTACCATTCAACCACCCTTCTTTCTTCAACCCATTTCAAACATCTTCAAACAACTCTAACAAAACCCCTTCAAACTCACCGTCAGAAATTGAAAACCAACACAACACTTCACAACACCCTCCATAAATTTTCCGTCATCTCAAACTACACACTCCGTAACCTTCATCATCCTTCATCAATCACTCAACAGAATCCATTCAAACCTAAACCTGTTCAACAACCCAAATTTCTAAAACATTTTTGTTGATGAATAGAAGGAGAGTGATTGAAACAGGAAAATGGAAAGGGATTTAGAGAAGAAGTTGATTTTTGAAAGAGAAGTGAGAGAGGAAGAGTTGGATGCTGCTGAAGAAGTGAAGAGGAGAAAGGGTGACGTTGAACGGATAGAAGAGAAAAGGGTTAATGTCCTTTTGTTTTTAATTTATTTTATTTTATTTTTTTTTTTATTTTTTCTTGTTGATTTGAGCCAAAGCCTATGGACCGTGGCAATCTAGATTGTCCCCCCCCCCCCCCCCCCCGGGACTTCATACTCTCCGTTTTTTTTTGTTTCTGGACTGTTAGGCTTGAAGCTTGTGGACCATGGTTCCTCATTTCATTAGCATCCCCGTGCTTCTGTATAAACCCCTCTGTTTTTATTTTGTGTAACTTTGTTTTTATTATTATGTTTGTATTAGATTTTCTATATATTTTATATATTCAAATTTCTTTTAGAGCTTTATATTATTTTCTAAGTTTTAGTTCTTATTCAATTTCTCTTAGAATTTAATTTTAATTCTTATTATCTTTTTTAGAAGTTGATTTTATTTTCTCATTTGTTATTGGGCTTTTTATCACATTTTCATCTGTTTTGGTCGATGACGACATTTCCGTAATTCATTACCAGTCAAATTATGGATGAATAATGTTGGATCTGAGACCACTTCTTTCTCTCCTCCTTTCTCTTCACCTTTCAATTTTATTTTTGACTTTCTGTGATCGATGAAGTCTTGTATCCATAAGCATCATATTATCGAAGTTTACCTTCGAGTAATTGACATTTTGTTTGCGGTTGACATCCCACTTTGGTGCGTGTGACATGATTCAGTTGGAGAATGATCCTCAATATCATTTCTCCATCTTGTTCATAACACGAATATCAATACGCGACCTCCTATAGTTTGATTTCCCTTATAAGTCGAACTACGACGGTTTAGCGTCACATTGGACCCGATTCAATTCACTTTGACCCTTTTGAACCGCACTTCAAAGCATCATCATCAAGGATCAAAAGAGAGGATCTTGGAAATAAAGCTTGCACGTAATTTAAAGGGTCAACGGAACCACTCCGTTCGGTAACATTTTTCTAATTTAATCTTTTCATCAACCGTCGAGTGTTGTGAGCCGTAAGCGATAGACACGTGGGAAATGATGAGTGGGGAGCCTATTCTCATTTATCTAAAGTGTTTAGCGTATGTCCTTTGGACAATATGCGGTGCATTCGCTCCTACGTCTTAAGTTTTAGCGTGTGTGTCTCGATTCGTTTCCTTTCTCTCGCATCCTTGCGATTGAGCCCCTTTTATTTCGCCCCCGTGCAATCGAGACTGCTTTCCCGTAGTTAGCTGAACTACGGCTGCTCTGATTTCTCATACTAGATGAGAATACGTAGGCACAAGAAGAGATGTGTTGGCGAGCAGATTAACAACTAATTTATTTTTTCTCTCGCCCCAGTGCAATCGAGACTTTCCCGCTAACAACTAACTTCCCTTTCTCTTGCCCCCGTGCAATCGAGACTAGCCCGTTGTTCTAAACCCGTTAGGTTCCTCGTACCTTTTACCCTAGACATACTGCGTTTGTTCTATCGCAAACAGGTAACGCCTAAGTCTCCAATGGTCAAGCAGCAATACACCTAACTGCTAGAATGCGTACGCTAGTATCGTCTACCCGGACCTTTTCCCTCGCCCCCGTGTGATCGATTACACCTTGTTTACCCGTAGTTAGCCTGAACTACGTTTTGATCTGATTTCTCATACCAGATGAGAATACCTAGGCACAAGGTGCGATGCCTTGGCGAGCAACCTCCCCCCTAGTTTCCCAAACTACGTTGACTCTGATTTTCCCATTGCACGAGGGAATACGTAGGCATAGAGCGGCGATGCTCTATCGAGTCAGTTCTTTCTGTTTTAGCAGCATCCTTAGATAGTTTGTTTTTCACCCATAGATTAGACAACAAGCGTGGATCCCGTTGAGTACAACGAACGTGAGGGGTGCTCATACCTTACCCTTGCATAACCGACTCCCGAACCCAAGATTTGGTTGCGATGACCTGTCTTTTCCCTTTTCCGTAGGTTTTCTCTGATCGTTTCCTTTCCCTCTCTTTGGGATAAATAACGAACGGTGGCAACTTTTCTGTATTTGCTAGCCCCTATTCATAGTGATATGACAACTGGCGACTCTACTGGGCACTCTTCCCATCCCCTATGTGAGTCAATCCTAGCATTTGTTTGCTTGTCTTTGGGTCTGTATATTTTGTGTTGTATTTTGTATATCTCTGTATTTACATTTTCTGCACTTTATTATTATTTGTTGCTATTATTCTGTTGGGTGGTTGTTCCACTGTGTGATAAGCCAAAACCCAGGCTTGAGGATAACCATAGCATTAGAAGCGGAAAGTAGTGATGAACCTGTATGTTTGGCATGCACTAGTTCTCACGAAATCTGCGCTCAGACGAGATTCTCTTTGATGACTACCTTTCCAGTCCGTATCAGATAGTTGAGAAGATGTTGGATTTGAGGATTTTCGACTCTGGGGACCATTCATTTGGGAGTCAGTTAAGTGAGGCCGCTTAGTTAGACTATGATTCCAAACCAGAAATGGTGAACGTATCATCGTTTCTTGAAAGTCGGTGACGCTGACGACCGCATAGGATGCCGAACCTCATCAGAGATAGTTCCATACCCGTGAGAGGGATTGGGTTTTGCAGGAAACTTTGACCTTCAGCCTACCCGGTTTTCTGGTTTTCTCTTTAGAGCAAACTTTTGAACTTATCCAGTCAGCAGTGCAACAGTTTGTCAGAGCTTTGTGGTGGTTGTGATCCCGTGTTTGCTGCATCTTGCATTGCATTTTCATAAGCATCTCTGCATCATTTTGCATATCATTCTTCAGCTGGCCAGAGCTCTTATCCCGCTTTTTTTTTTATCAGAAGGTGATTTCCCGGTGTCCGTTCTGAACAAGTGGTGATTGTTGGAAGACGACCAAGTGGTTGAAGTAGAATCAAGCAGTGTTAAGCAGTGAAATCAAGTTGAGAACTTTGGTAGCTATGTCAGAGAACGACCTCCAAAATGTTGATAACCCGCCTGGTTTTACTGTAATGACCAACCCTCTGTATGGTTCTTTGCTTGTTGAAGACTCTTCACAAGTGAACAACCTTACTGAAGCTCAGCCTGTGCAACTCTCTATTGAAGATCAAGATTTACATGCACAATTTGTTGTCCGAAGTGAAAGTCCATCTTCTTCTGATACTACAGATCATCATGATGTTGCTTTCTCTGTGTTAAATTCCAAAAGAGAGGTTCCGGTGATGAAGACTAAGGACCCGAGAGCTCATGAGTATGCTAAAAGTTTTCATGTGTTGGATGAAAAACTCAAAGCCTTGGAAGTTAAATATTCTGTTGGTCTTAATGCTTCTGACATGTACCTGGTTCCCGGCCTAGTGTTACCTTCAAATTTCAACGCGCTAAAGTTTGAGAAATACAAAGGGGATACCTACCCGAGGCAACATTTGGTGATGTTCTGCAAAAGAATGACTTCGTTTGTGCGCAATGACAAGTTAATGATTCACTGTTTCCAGGACAGTCTGATTGGGGCATCTTTGAGTTGGTATATGCAATTAGAGAGTTATCAAATCTAATCATGGATGGACTTAGCCAAGGCTTTTCTGAAGCAGTATGAATATAATCTTGATATGGCTCCTAGTCGCATGCAGTTGCAAAGCTTGTCTCAAGAGAACAATGAACCCTTCAGGAGGTATGCTCAGAGATGGAGAGAATTTGCTTTCAGAGTGAAACCGCCGCTTCTAGACCAAGAGTTAGCAGATATGTTCATGAACTCCTTGCAGAGACCATACTTTAAAAGGATGCTTGGAATTGCACAATTTCTCTGAACTAGTAATAACAGGAGAACGCATTGAGAATGACATAAAGATTGGGAAAATTCAAGATGTCTCAAGCAGTCAAGCCATTGAAACTGAATCCCTTAGTAATTACCAAGAAGAAGAAGAAGAGTTGATCAACACAGTCATAATAGATGTTGGTTATTCTCGGAGTGAATCAGTGAAATCTTTTGGTTCTTCATCTTCTCAGCAGTCATTACCTTCGGTGTCACGTTATTTTGGACAGACAACTATGCCTAGGGCACCACATCAGAAACCTTGGGTCGCTCCTCATGCAAAGCAACAAGCCCATGGTCGAGGTTATCCGAATTAGCGCCAGAATCAAATTAGGCCTCACAACAACTTTGAAAGAAGGATTGCTCCTCTTCATTCAGTCCCTATGTCGTACAACCAGCTTCTGCCACATCTGATTCAGAATTCATTGGTGGAGCCTAAGACTCTTAAGCCTGTGCCAGAACCTTACCCTCTTGGGTACAATCCTCATGTGCAGTGTGGATATCATGGATGATCCATGGGGCATTCAATCGAAGATTGTAAAGCTTTCCAAGCCAAACTGCAGCAGTTGATTGACAAAGGGTGCATTTCATTTCCAGAAGGAAGTTTGGTGGTTCATGTCAACCTCTCAGCTGTCTAAGCTCGAAGATTCCAAGGGTCATTTCCAGAAGCCAATGGTCCAAACAGGCAGACATCCTCAACATTGACAGTACTTGGATCCTTTTATCATTTGCATTTGTAGTTTCTTTCATGTTAGTTGCTATTTGCTTTTTAAACATTGTGTTCTGAGTTTTTAGCACTTCCACCTTGAAACAAAGTTGTAGAGGACATCTCCAAGTTCATTTTAGGAAAATAATGGGCTTCAAATAGAGAAAATTGACCAAGTTATGACCTTTTGAAGTTAACTAGAAAATCCTTCCAAAACTCAAAATGACCTATAATGTCTTCAAACTTTTGATGACTTTCCAAGCATAATTTGATTCTTCCTTGAAAATAAAACTTGCTAGGGATGATGAGAAGAGTTCATTAGAAAAAGAAACACCTCAAGGTGTTGAAAAATGAAGGAGTTATGCCCATTTGATCATAGCATCCACAAGTTGCTAGATTAGGTCAAACACCTTGAACCAAACTTGAATCTCTTGTTGATTCCTTCCATAATAAGCCACGGTGAACCACATATGATGTTGAATTGAATCATATTTGATGAATATGGACTTTTGAAAGCTTGATAATACCATAAAGTCAATAAGAAACCTTGCTTGAGGTTGAAGAAACATGCCCCTCATATCTTGAGAAGCAGACCATGATGCCTTGATCCTTGTCAAGAACAATGCTACGCAAAAAATGAATATGAGATGCAATGAAACATAAGCCAAAATACAAGAGAAGAGATGGGAAAATTTTGTGGTACTATAGTTGCCCCTATTCAAACAGCTAGGACCTAAAGGGATGAAAAGTGACCACTTTC
Source organism: Lathyrus sativus (assembly GCA_963859935.3). Taxonomy (NCBI): domain Eukaryota; kingdom Viridiplantae; phylum Streptophyta; class Magnoliopsida; order Fabales; family Fabaceae; genus Lathyrus; species Lathyrus sativus. The sequence continues at coordinate 293,444,195 of OZ012741.1, forward strand.
AAACATTCAAGGTAGAAGGTGATTGAATACCAAAAGAACCCAAAAATTTACAAACTGTGGGGATACTCACAATGCAAAGATTTCCAACTGAAGGTGGACTTAAAAACAGCGGGTACCAACCAAAAGTTGGGATAACCGAAAAGGTAAATGATCAAGAAGATAATAATGACTACTAACCAAAAGTTAGGATCACCAGAGAGTAATTTCCAAAAGTTGTGAGAAAGAGGCTACTAACCAAGAGTTAGGATTACCCAGACGTTGCCCGAAGGCGAATACACAAATGTTAAACATTACCAACCAAAAGTTGGGATCTTCCAAACGATTACCAACCAAAAGTTAGGATGAAGGCTACTAACCAAAAGTTAGGATCCCCGACCGAAGGCGAACACACCAAAAGGAAGACTACAAACCAAAAGTTGGGATGGCGACTTCGTGAAGGAGTTCAATTGAGGACTACCAACCAAAAGTTGGGATTACATCAAAGAAGTGAAGGATTACCAACCAAAAGTTGGGATAACATCCAAGAAACGATGGACCACCAACCAAAAGTTGGGATAATGACTCCGTAGGGAATACAAGAAGACTACCAACCAAAAGTTGAAATAACGTCCAAGAAACAAAGGATTACCAACTAAGAGTTGGGATGACATCTGCAAAGTGACTAAGTTGGGGATTACTAACCAATAGTTGGAATATCATCCGGGATAGGCAGGAAGTAGAATCAATTGACTTACGACCTAAACAGAATATTCTGCTAGGGAAAGAGATGTTTAAACAAACAAACTCTGTCGGGGAGTAAGATGAACACACCCACCAAATATGTTTGCTAGGGTAAAGGTAATGAAAACTCAAGTCATGCCATTATCTACTGGAGAGATGTCTGGCAATAGTGATATCATAACTTGACTTATGCTTCAGATGCACATGTTGGAAAATGGTGTAATGCTCCATACGAAATAGAAATGCTACGCGTTTAAGAAGATGCAAATGAAACTGATATGTAAAAGGAACCCGACAAAAGAAGCGCTAGAAAGGAAACAAACAAACTAATCTGCTGAGGTGAAAAAAGCCCTAGATGGCCTTCTGCTGAGGAAAACACCCTGAATGACCTTCCTGAATAAAACTTTTATGGGAAAAGATCCACTCTGCGGGGAAATGGGAATATCATCTGCTAGAGAAAGGTTCCCAAAATCTGACTTTGAAGAATGCCAATGATCATTGGACTTTACTGAGGAAATCAGCTACCACAGAGATACCTGTCGAGGAAATCAACGCCAACGTTTGCTTGGGGAGATAACCTTTTACTCCAATCTGGCGATACAATTGCCAACCATTTCTGATAACCAAACTCTGTGGGAAAAACAGAAATCTCTGATGCGAACGCCTGACTGCATGTTATATCTTGACTGATGTAAACAAATCCTAAAAACTTATCGGTGAGATAAGCTATATTGGGGAAAAAGATCACGTCATCATGTAAACAATCAATAAAAACTTGTATAAAATGGCTATTTTGGTTAACGCCCACGACATCATTCAAGTAAACTTATTGCTTTCAATATGACTCGTAATGCCCCAATGTTTTCACATGTAAAGTTTAACAAAAATGTCAGATGCCCCTTTTCGCAAACAAAATAGTAAAAGTAAAAACAGGAAATGGAATGCTCTTTGAGTGAGTAATACTTTATTGATTGGAAAGGGCCTATAAATAGGAAAATTACAACGGATGCAATTCCTGAAAAGAGGTGATTATGCAAAGAGTACAACAAGAAATATACAAATGTCGGCAATGTGGAAACAGACAACCAGCATATGTTGATTTGAGTATGACTCGTATGTCTTTGATGTTTCACCAATGTTTTTCCTTCTGAAGAGACTGATTGGACTAATTTTACCCTTTGGGAGTTCCAAGAATCAAAACGCATTCACAGATCGAACAAAGACCACAATCATTTGCTTTTAAATCACCAACTTTTGCCTGGATCGCCCTTGCGGGTTTTCAATCCACCAGGATACCCATTTTTGCCAAGGTCTCCTTTTCAGGTTTTCGACTATGCAAGTTCATTGTTTTTCTTTTATCCCTAATTTTTTCCCAAGCTTTTTCCTTTTATTGTTCGCCGGGATGCCCCATTTTTTCTTGGACTTTCTTTTTATGTCCAGTGGGTCTATTTTAAGTAAAGTATTATTTGATTGCGCCTGCGTTCACAAGGGACATAAAATCTTCACCGTCCATGGTTGATAGTAGCAAGGCTCCACCAAAGAAAACCTTTCTTACTATGTATGAAGCTTCATAATTAAGAGTCTATTTTCCCCTGTGATCTGTTTGTGGAGGGAGAGTCCTCGTCAACACCAGGTCACCTATCTGGAAATGTCGAGGGCACACCTTCTGATCAAAAGCTTTCTTCATTCTGCTCTGATATAGTCGTTCATGGGAGATAGCTTCCAATCTCTTTTCATCAATCATACTAAGTTGACTCAACCTAGCCTTCACCCATTCTTCTTCATCAAGCTTCACGTTAGACAATACCCTTAAAGAAGGAATCTCGACTTCTAATGGTAACACAACTTCCATATCATATACCGGCGAGAAAGGTGTTTCCCTAGTTGATGTACGCACCGAAGTACGATAACCATGTAAAGAAAAGGGCAACATCTCATGCCAATCTTTATAAGTAACTACCATCTTCTGCATGATCCTCTTGATATTCTTAATTGCTGCCTCAACAACACCATTCATCTTTGGATGGCATGGAGAGGAGTTGTGGTGTTCAATTTTGAAAATCTTGCATAACTCCTTCATTATCTTATTATTCAAATTCGAACCATTATCGGTAATGATTCATTCTGGTATTCCATAGCGGAAGATGATGTCCATCTTTATAAAGCGAGCAACCACTTGCTTGGTGACATTGGTAAAGGAAGCTGCCTCTACCCACTTGGTGAAATAATCAATTGCTACCAAGATAAAGCGATGCCCATTGGAGGCATTCGACTCAATTTTCCTGATCATATCAATGCCCCACATAGCAAAGGGCCAAGGAGATGTCAATATATTTAGAGGGCTCGGTTGCACATGCATTTTATCAGCATAAATATGGAATTTATGACATATTTTGGCATATTTGAAGCAGTCAGACTCCATGGTCATCCAGTAATACCCTAGTCTCAATAGTTTTCTAGACATTGCATGCCCACCGGCATGAGTACCAAAAGAACCTTCGTGGACCTCCTCCATCAGCAAGCTTGCTTCATTTTCATCCACACAGCGTAACAACACCATGTCGAAGTTTCTTTTGTACAACACATCATCTTGTTCAAGTAGAAATTTCCCGACCACCTCCTTAGAGTCTTCTTGTCTTTACTTGATCCCCCTAGTGGATACTTTTGAGTCTTGAGGAAATGTCTGATGTCAAAATACCATGGCTTTCCATCCGACGATTTTTCATTTGCAAAAACGAAGGTCAGCCTGTCAAGGCGCGTGATAGTGATTACTAGAGCTTCATTCCAATAATTCACTTTATGCATTGATGATAACGTTGCCAAAGCATCTTCCATCTGATTTTCAGCCCTCGATACACGATGAAACTCAATTCAATCTAAGAACGACATCAATCTTCTTGCGTAATTCTTATAAGGCACCAGGTTGGCCTGACGAGTCTCCTACTCTCCTTTGATTTGATTGACGACTAATGTTGAATCACCATACACGTCTAGATCTTGATTCTCAAATCAATAGCTTCTTCTAGACCCATGATGCATGCTTCATATTCAACTTTGTTATTTGTACAAGCAAACGTCAATCGGGCATGAATGGTATGTGGGAACCATAAGGAGTTGTAATAATTGCTCCTATTCTGCTGCCGTATGAGTTAACAACACCATCAAAAATCGATTTCCACTGAGACCCAATCTCGGGGCCCTCGTCAAGTAAAGGCTCGTCACAGTCCTTTGTAACACCCCACTCTACCCCGTACACGTATTATAAAACATATACGCAAATATTTCATAAAAGTATATCAGAGTTCTCAAAACAAGTAGGATGTCACACTAAGTCACTTCATTTTTCATAATTAAACCAATGGTATCTAGCTTTTAATTAAACAGCGGAATAAAGTCAATTGTTTAAACATAATCTCCACCACAAGGTGATCATACATCCTTAATCCAACAAATAGAAGATACGTAAAAATAAATCAAGAAAATAATAAGTATAACTTAATCCCTTCATCCCATGTTATGTATCAAAGCGAATCCTAGGACTCGATCAAATAGCAACACACTTTAAGCACTACTCAGGTACCTGGTCATCTGCACTCCCCAAGGAGCACAAACGTAACAAACAGAAAAGGGGTGAGAACTACATTCAATAAATAAGTGGTGAAATACACATGCTAAGGAGTAGTTACACACCATACAAATAATCATACACGTACAACGCACATACATGTGCCATCTCAATCACTCTGCATCAATAGCCCATATCAAATACAAATATGCAATGTGACTCACTGACCTGACACAATGCATGTGGTACCAACACAAATACATATGGTTCACCCTAGAACCTGATTCCCGTCGGAATCCGGATAAGTCGTATACGTTCCTCTGAACTACAACTTATCTCCACAATGACTTCCACATGAAGTCTGGATGAAACTAGGCACCCATCATAGATTCCCACCTAGCCATCTCCACAAGACACATGACATGAAATGCATGCCAACACAATTATGCAATATAATAATTCAAGCATAATTCACGATCCTCAATGATCCACACGAGCCATCCGCTCACCGTAATCCTCTCGGGAATTACCATCATCACACCATATCGTCCACACTGGACGGTCCTGGCCTACACACATTAATCACACCCCTAAGAGCAAAACGTAATTTTTCACATTCTCTCTAATTAAATTCATTACTAACCTTCCCTAGGTTCATTTTACTCATATTAATCCTACTGATTAAACGAAATGGCGTCCCAAGCGAAATTGGGACAAAAATCACAAAAATTGGGGAAAAGTCATCCCAGACTGTCCATACGCGTACCAACAGGGTCCATACGCGTACCAACAGGGTCCATATGCGTATTGTCTATTGTCATACGCGTATAAGACCTGCCTTACGTGTATGACCAGAGGCTTTAACCTCCCAAAATCCCTCAGAGTCACTCCCTTACGCGTATGACTACCCACATACGCTTATTGCCCAGGCCCATACGCGTATCACCAGATGGTCGTGCTTGCACTAGGGACAGGGCACGTCGGCTACGCATTCAGCCCCTTGGGAAGTGTCGCATTGCTGCGAAGAGAGGCCGACAAGGATAGAAGTGTCGCCAAAGTTTGTTATTTATCCCAAAGAGAGGGAAAGGAAACGATCAGATAAAACCTATGGAAAAGGGAAAAGACAGGCCATCGCAACTAAATCTTGGGTTCGGGAGTCGGTTACGCCAGAGGAAGGTATGTGCACCCCTCACGTCCGTCGTACTCGACGGGATCCATGCTTGTTATCTACCTAAGGGGTGTTAATATATTTAAGCTATAGGCCATAGGGACGAAAGAAAAGAAAAGAGACTCGATAAAGCATTGTCGCTCTATGCCTACGTACTCCCTCATACAATGGAAAAGTTAGAGTCAACGTAGTTCGGAAAACTACGGGTGAAGGTGGGGAAGGTTGCTCTCCCAGACATCACCGTCTTGTGCCTACGTATCCTTGTCTGGTATGAGAAATCATAGCAAACGTAGTTTGGGTTGACACGACCACAGGTTGGTTCAAGTGTTTTAACCGAGTAGGGTTAAACCTTCATTCTAGCAGTTAGGTGTATTGCTACTCGACCATTAGAGACTTAGGTGTTACCTGTTTATGGTAGAACCAAGAGTTAACAACACTCTCTTTAAGAAAATTATTTTCAATTAATATCGATGGATAAAAAGGTTTGTTTTTGAGTCTTTTATGAAGAAGTGAATTGAATTGTGTTTGTAATTCATGTTGCACTAAAGACTATGACTTAGGAGTGAATGCGTCGCATATCGCCCAAAGGGCATACGCTAAACACTCTAGACAATTGAGACAAGGCCCCCCAATCATCATTTCCCAAATGCTTAAGGCTCATAGCGTACAACACTCATTATCCTTTATTACATGTTTTGAAGAAGTTTTGAAATGAGAAGAGAGAAGACACAACTAAGGGGAAACTAACTCAACCCTAATGTTATCATGCAATGTGCTCCTATGATTGAGATTAAAAGGGAAGAACTATCCTAATGTTATCATGCTTGGATTTAACACTTAATGTCTCTCCTACTCCCATAGGGACTAGGAATCCTAAGGGATCATGGCAAAGAAACCAAGTAAACATAAGATAAATCAATCACAAGTGAGATGAAAGAAATAGATGCAAATATGAAATGCAACACAAAGAAAAGAGGGAGGAAAAAAGTGTGGGGCAGTAACCACCACAAGCACATCTCAACCTCTTGAATGCAAGAAAAGATATGCAAAACAAAAGAGAAATGCAAGCAAAATAACTTAAACAAGTCAAAGCAAAAGTGAGATGCAACAGGAGAAGTCACAACTCCTACAACCATTCAAGCATCAATCACTAAACTCAAAAGGAAAACAAATAAGAAAGAGAAGAAGGCATGATCAAGATGAGGGTGCGAGAATAGGCTTGGGAAAAAAGTAACATAAGGGGAAATCTCAACCAAGGGCATCAAAGTGACCATGCAAAAAGAAAGCACAAAAGGATCTCAAAGTGGCATCTCATTCAAGTCAAACTCCAAGTACAAATAAAGGGTACCATATCATCTTGAATGAGTTCCAAAGTCCCATGGATAGAAGTGAGAACAAGAGAAGAAGGTTCACAAACCAAAGAAGAAATCAATCCAAGACAAGTTACAAAGTAGGGGAAGGTAAAGAACCAAAGTTCAAAACACTTTCAACATTCAAATGCAAATGGAAAGCCCTAATTAAAAGTAACTTGCAACACAAACCATCCAAATGTGTGACCTATAAAATTGAAACCAGAATCCTAAACATGTCAAGAATGTGAATCAAGAAGTGTTGGATGCATATGGGATCCATATGAATCATTTCCCAAAGGAACTAGGTCAACTATTTTATATGAACCTTAATTAGGGTGACTTGATTTGCAAGGTTCACCAAAAATAGGAGAATGGTTCAATAAATGCCAAATAAAATGCAAAAAGATCTTTAAAAAGTTGGCAACCAGAGGCCAAAACATCAAAACCAAAATCCAATCAAAGCATCACCAAATGAATTGATCAAATAGGGTGTTCCACTTTGAAGGATATTCATCGAGGGTCAAACAAATGCAAACCAAAGTCAAACAAAAATAGGTCAAACCCTGACCAAAATCAGCCTCAAAGGCACCTCAATCCATCATCAAAATGGAGAGGAAGCCTTACTCATAGGTGATTGCAAATGGTCCACAAATCAAGCAAGAACAAATGGAAATCACATTAAAAACACCTCCAATCATTAAATTCAAATTAAATTGAAAAATAAAAGGAAATTCAAAATAAAAATTATGAAAAATTAGTCCACATTTCAAAGTGTTAGAAAATATTTTTATTTGAATTTTATGACATTTGGAGGTATTTTCAACAATTAAAAATCAAAACAGAAATTAAAATAAATAAAATAAAATAAAAGCCAAGGGAGGTGTATCAGCAAACTGTAAATACAAAGGAATTCAATTGTGAGCGCATTGGGCTGTATAATAGGCAGGGTGCCAATAGCAGTCTGGGCCCAGATCCACATCAAAGTAGACAGAATAAATGAAACGCAGTGTTTCATTTATCTGCGTGGAAGTCAACATGCCAACAACGCGATCAAAGTGCACCACACACACGATCAAAGTTTCAACTCAAGCCACATCAACTCTGACTGAGTTAAAACCAGACGCCGGAGCCCTAGCTCCAGTCGTCTTCTCTTGTGAGATTGCCGGAGCTCAGATGACCAAAACTTCACCAAACTCAACAAAATGCATATCAAAAGAAAGCTGAGCTCATGTACATTTCAAATCCAAGATCCATTCATCCAAAACACGTATAAATAAAGAGAATCAAACAGACCAATTTCAAGATGCAACTCTAAAAACTCAAGAAAACATGAAAATTAAGCAATCAAACATGGCCTACACGAGGTAGGGCTTCAGATGCAGCTAATATGAACCTAGATCATGCTCTAGAATGTGACAAAAGTGAAGGAGAAGTTTACTGAACAGAGACACTCCGTTGGTGCTTCAACTGCTTTCTAGCTTGCTTCAAACCGTCTAGATCCACTCCAATTTGCACAAGGAAGAGGAATTAAACTTCAATTGGCTTTGATTTGCACTGAAAATGAAAACACGATTTGAAATTTTCTTGGAGAATTTGAAAATGGAACTTGCTCTCTCTTGCTTCAAAATGCGCTTTTGAGCTCTCCAAATGAATTCTGAACTTTTATATGTTGGATATATGATGCTTTTGGACGCCCATAAAGCTCCAATTTGATGAATTTAAAAAAATTCCCAAAATGGCAAGTGAGTCAAGCACACGTGAAAAGCTTGCCTACACACACCAAAACTCCCACATTCTGCAGCTTGCAAGTTGAATTTTACATGAGGATTGGATTGGGCTTTGTATGTGATCCAATTTTGAAGTTTGAATGTGAATATTCATTGTGAAGTAATTGAAAAATGCACGTGTTTCTTGCCATTTTGTGCCAAACCAATTTGTGCATTTTGTTCATAAGTACAATGTGAAGAGAATTGGATCAATGTGAGGTATGAAAAAGACCCATAATGTGTTCAATCTAAATCACCTTTTAAAGTCCATTTTCCACTTGAAATTTCATCCCTAAGTCTATAACCATCCATAATTCACCCAATCCTTGAGTCTTATGGTGTAAAAGAGGTCTTTTGGAGCACCTTTCATGTTGGTTGAAGTTTCATTTGAAGTGCACAAGTGCATGAAAATGACCCATAATAAAAATGGCCTATAATCAAAGTTCCCCAAAATACCCTTGCCTTGTAAGATTCATAACTTGAGTTATATAAATGATATCAATGACTTCTATAACTTTTTATAAATCTAAGATCATTAGGAAAAACTTTCATGTTCACTAAAAGTTGAGGAGAAACTTGATTCTACGTCAAAAGTTCCTTGGAAGTGAGTTGACTTTTGTTGACCAAAAAATATGTTCATCTGAGACCTATAACTTGTTGTCATATTAACTTGAGTTCCATAAACCCAACCGATGATTTCTAGTACTCAAAATAAATCTTAAAACATGCCCTAAAAGTTTCATTTTCACAAGAGAGTGAGATTGAACTTGTATCATAATGTAAATTGTCCTTGAAGTTGAGCACTAAAAAAGGGGATTTTACACTGAGACCCTTTGAAACCCTAATTTAGTAACTCCTTGAACTCTTGATTCTTCATGATTTGAACTTAAAATGACATCATAGATGTCTCAAAATAACTTCCCATGACTCCAATGACTTAGAACTAAGTCTCCAGCTCCCTCAAGTCCACAGTTGACCCTGAGTTGACCAGATGAAACCCTAGATAAACTCCACAATGGCTTCCAAAGCAACCAATGAGCTTCTCAAACATCTCGTATCCATAACCATGAACTTGTGAACCCCTGATGATCCTCTGTTGACCCCCAAGATAGGAGATAAGCAACATACATCAATCTACTCTCTCAAAGAGCTTTGACCACTTCATGATGATTGTAATCACTTGATAACTTGAATAAGCACTCATACTTGAGTTTGAAACCCTTAGAACTCTTCTCTTGAATGACACACGTCCCTTGATCCCTTGTAAAGGACAATGCTATGCAAATGAAAATGCTAAAGAATGGAATGAAACATAAGTCAAGCAAAGAAAAAGGTTGGTCAAATTTTGGGGTACAACAGGAAGTCCCCTCATACGCGTATTGACACCACTAATACGCGTATGACCAGCATATCTGTCAAAAAACTCAGATCTCAACATCTCCATGAGTTCCTCCTCAAGATTCTTCATTTTATCATCCCATTCATCCTAAAACTCAGATTCTAATCAATTCCAATGAATCATATCTTCTATTCTTTCAAGATTCTACTTATTAGATCTAATTTCGAATACTGTTAAACCCTTAATTCTCAGATCTAACATCCGTCAAAATTTCACCATAATGTTCATAACGTTTCACATGAATTTTAGATTAGTTCTAGATTCGTTCATCCAACACCAGACCAGAAATATTCAGCAATGACACTAATCACAAGAAACATCACAAAGTTACAAAATCAGATCAATGAACAAGAACAAACAGAAATTCCTACGAGAGAAAGGACCTCTCACTACCCTCACATTTTAATTCACCCATATTGAAATCCATTCTCCCCCCTTACCTTGGATTGAAGCTTTTTCATTGACAACAATGGAGAATTGGTTCTTTTTTCCCTAGCTCTCCTTTCTCTGCTTTTTTCCTCTTTTACGTGTTAACTGACTAATTCCTCCACTAACTCTCTATTAACCCCTTAATCAGATTTTAATTCATTTAATCCAATTAATATTAATAATAATAATAATAATAATAGTAATAAGAATAGTAATAATCACTACCATCCTATTAACATTATAATCAATATTAATTAAATAATAATATCAATAACCATAGTATTCTTATTATTGTTATTAAATGGTTAATATTATTATAGGTCCACCTTACCCCAACTAAGGCCACCTCTCACTCTTGCCCTTAACTTTATACCCCTAATTAAGGACATCACAACAAATATGCACACAATAAAGTATAAAATGACTAAATAATTCAAATGGGGTGTTACAGTCCTTCATCTTCAAAAACATTATATCTTTATCAGGAAACTCACACCTCATTGGTTGATAATCCTCAATTGGCTAATCGGCAAGATATTCTGACAAGACACTCCCTTTAATGGTTTTTTCGGAAACATACCGAATGTCGTACTTGTCGCTACTGCGAAAAAAGGTGCCGGCAATAACAGAAGAGTCGCCACCGTTCGTTATTTATCCCAAAGAGGGAAAGAACGAGCAGAGAAAACCTGACAAAAAGGGATAACATCGGTCATCACAACCAAATCTCGGGTTCGGGAGTCGGTTACGCAAGGGGAAGGTATTAGCACCCCTCACGTCCGTCGTACTCGACGGGATCCACGCTCATTTATCTATCTACTACCTAGCTAAAGGTCTCAGGGATAAAAGAAAAGAAACGATACTCGGCAGAGCATCGCCACTCTGTGCCTACGTACTCCCTCGTGCAATGGGAAAGTCAGAGTGAACGTAGTTCGGCTAACTACGGGTGAAGGGAAAAGGTTGCTCGCCGAGACATTGTTGTCTCGTGCCTACGTACTCTCAACAAGTATGAGAGATCAGAGCAAACGTAGTTCGGGCTAACACGACTACAGGTTCATTCAAGTGTTTTTACTCGAGTAGGGTTAATAATCAGTTCCAGCAGTTAGGTGTATGCAGCTCGACCCTTGGAGACTTAGGCATTACCTGTTTGTGGTAGAACTAAGAGTTAACGAAACTTTCTTTTCTGAAAAAGGCTTTCCATTATTAAAGGTCCCAAAGGACAAAAGTAGTGTAATGATTGGTTTTTGTATTTTATTAGAAAATAAGTGTTTTGAGTTTGATTTGTAACTCCTGTTGCACTAGAGACTATGACTTAGGAGCGAATGCGTCACATATCACCCTAAGGGTGTATACTGAACACTCTAGGCAATTGAGAGGAATCCACTCAATCACCATTTCCCAAGTAGCTTAAGGCTCGTAGCATACAACATTCATTAGCCTTTATTATGTGTTTTGAAAATGTTTGAAGATGAGGAGAGAAAGGACACACTAAAGGGAGACTAACTCAAACCTAAAAGTTGTCATGCAAAGTGGAATTAGAGTTGGGATGAAAGGGAAAGCTACCTAATATTATCATGAATGGTTTAGCACCTAATTTCTAGCATAACCTCTCTTGAATAAGAGAGATTAGAAATCCTAAGGGAAGAATGATAAAAGAAGAGAAGAAGAAAGGAACATGAAAATGCAATTATGCAAACATAGAATGCACAAATAGGATGAAAGTGAGGGAGGAAATATGTGTGGGACAGTAGCCTCCACAAGCCCATCTCAACCTTAAGCATGCATATGATAAATGCAAAATAAGAAAAGAGAAGGAGTGCTCAAATGGAAATCACACAAATGCACCAAAAGTGAGATGAAATGGCCTAAACCAAACAACATCAACCACAATGCCATAAAGCAAAACAAATGAAAGGAAAGCCTAAAACAAAGTGAGGATGGGAGGCTATATAAGGACAGCAAGGAACTCGTAATATGCACTCAACCATAAGCATCACAAACAAAATGCAAAAGAAAGCACAAAGAAGTACTCAAGGATTCATCATTTTAGGTATGCTTCAAGTACCTCCTAAGGAGGGACTAAGCCACCTTAAATGAGACTCCAAGGTCATGGAACAGAAGGGAGGATGAGAAAAGTGTGCTCAAAAGAAAAATCAATCACATCAAAAGAAAATACAAGCACATACACAAAAGAATGCAAACATGCTACATATGAAAACCCTAAATGGAAACTCCAAAAGAAACACAAGTTTGAACAAGTAAAACACAATATCATAACCTAAAATTAAGCACGCATCAACCTTAACATGTTAGCAACATGAATCAAAAGGATTTGATGGCTCAAAGGATTCATCAAAGTCATTTCCAAGACAAACTAGGTCAATGTGTATGTATCAACCTCCCTTTGGGGTAACTTGACTTGCAAGTTACCTCAAAATTAGGAAAATGATTCAAAAAGGACCAAATAAAATGCCACAAGTACCTTAAAGTGTTGGCAAACAGAGGCCAAGAAATCATAACCAAAGTCATCTCAAATCATCATCAAATAATTTGATTCACAAGGATGCACCAATTTGAGAGAGGGTTATCGAGGGTCAACAAAAGCAAGGTCAAAGTCAAACCAAAACTCAATGAAACAGGGGCAAAATGGTCCTCAAAAATCACTCAACTCAATGACAACATGAGGATTGATTTTCAGTCATTGGATCAAAAGGATGAATTAAAAAAAAATTAAGAACTAGAACATGTCAAGAATTAATTCACATAAAACACCTCCGATTGATAAATCCTTTTTTAAATGAAAAAAAATCCAAAAAATAAAATAAAAATTTCCTAAAAATAAAAGACATCCTAAAATGTCTAGAAAATATTTTTGATGAATTTTATCAACATTAGAGATATTTTAATTTGAATTAAATCTAAACAGATTCAAAACAAAATAATAAAAAACAATAAAATAAAATAAAATAGCAAGCGGTGCAGAAAGCAAGAAACCTAGGCTAAAAAGCTGGGCCACGCATGGAAGGGGGTTCCAAAAGCAACAAAGGCCCATGACAAGCTCAACAAGCAAAACGCAGCGCATCATTTAATGCGCTGGCAGTCAACAGCCAAATCAACAAGTCAAAGCGAGATCTCAACCGCACATCTCTCTCAGTCAATATTTCAACGTCCATGCGAGCATGCCACATCACCCAGCGGAGCAAACAAACCAGATGTCAGAACCTACTATTCTGGTCATCTTCCCCGACCAAGCTCCGGCATGGCATCATCAAAAAATGAACCAAATCACACAAAATTTAACATAAAAATGAACCTCATGCAACGTAGATCATGAATCCACTATTAATTTTCATTTATCATGCGTAAATAAGCCAAATCGAAGAGAACAAAAATTGAGCTCAAAACTGAAAACATCATGAACATGAACAATTATGAACCAGAATTTGCCTATGCACATAGGACTTCAGAATAAACCAACAATGGCGCAAGATAAAGGCATAATGAGTGAGAAATTTGGATTTGGAATTTACCTAACGGAGACTCTCCGTTGGAGCTTCACAGTTGCTTAAGCTTGATGAAAATGGTCCATACACATTCCAATTCCCTTGAGGAAGAAGAAGGAAGCTTCAATTCTGCTTGAAATGGCTCAATTCAAGATTCACGAATTTGAATTTTGGTTTACTTGCTCAAACTTTGCTCTGCTCCAATTCCACGAAAATGCTTCTAATGAATGCTCAAAAACAATTTGCAACTTATATATGATGGATATACAAGCTGATGGTGGCCCAATTGTAGCTCAATTGTGAGAAATGGTAAAATGCCCAAATTTAAATTTCATGCCCCATGCACACGTGAAAATGGAGCCGATTGCCTTGTTTTTCCACTCAAATTCACTGCTGGGATGTGGATAGGATTCATCCCTTGATTTGATCAAATGGTTGAGATTGGATTGCAAACTTTTCACTTGAAGTTGCCATGAAGTTACACGTGAAAACAACACCAAAACTCAAATTCAAATTGTGCATTTGGTTTGTTATATCCCTGTGACTCAAAAAATGTATAAACTTGACTTGTAATGGTTCAAAATCAATTTAATTGCATTTTCCCCTTTTAAAGCTTTTTTCATGAAAAATTCTCTCACCAATTCTCAAACCCTAGCCAAATCCATGACAAATAAGTGTTCTAAGATGGAATTGGATTCATTTGGAGTAAGTTTCATGTTGGTAAAAGTTGCATTTGAAATGTGGAAAGTCGTGAAATGGACCTATAATGAAAATGACCTGTAATCTTACTTTCCCAAAATACCCCTGCCTTGCAAGCTTCATAACTTGAACTCTACAAATCAGATGAAAGACTTCTAATACTTTTTGGAAATCTAAGATCATGAGGAACAACTTTCATTTTTGGGTCAAAGTGAGGAGAAACATCCTTCTAGGTCAAAAATGTCTTGGAAGTTGGTTGACTTTTGTTGACCAAAATCACATTCATCTGGTGACCTGTAACTTGTCAGCATCATAACTTGAGCTCTAGAAATTAGATGAAAGACTTCTAGTACTCAAAAGAAATCTAGAAGAATGCTATACAAGTTTCATGTTAAGGTCAAGATGAGATGAGACTTGTATCTTGAGAAATTTGGTCTTGAAGTTAAGCACCAAACAGGGGATTTTACACTGACAAGCTTAGAAACCCTAGCTTAGCAACTTCTCACACTCTTGATTCTTGATGAATGGATCTTGAAATGATATATTATTCATCTCAGCACAACATTACATGATCACAAAGACTTGGAATTTAGTCTTAATCTCCTTCAATTTCACAGTTGATTGTGGGTTGACCAGATGGAAACCCTAGCTGCACCACTCTTGACTGTGGCTTCTTACACATGATACAATGACTTGGATAAGCTCCACCATGGCCCTCAAAGCACTCAATGAGCTTCCTCAACATCCCATATCCATAATCATGAATTCACAAACCTCTGATGATCCAATTGGCCTCCAAGCTAGGAGCTAATCCACATACATTATCAACTCTTTCAGAGAACATTGACCACTCTTAGTGACTTGATGAGCACTCGTGCTTGAGTAAAGCCCCTTACTTAGGCTCAGAACTCTTGGTAACCTTTTCTTCTATGCACACCTCTCTTGATCCCCTGTTAAATGAAAAATGTTATGCAATGCAAATGCTAGAAGAAAAATGAAATGAAACATAGATCAAGCTAAGAAAAGGTTGGTCAAATTTTAGGGTACAACAGCTGCCCCTATTCAAGCGACTTGAAGTTGACTGGGTGAAAAGCGAACATATTTCAAACAATCAAGGTAAAAGATGATTGAATACCAACGAAACCAGAAATTTGCCAACCGCAGAAATAAACTGCAAACTCTGAACGGGGATGAAAATCTCCGGAAACAACTGAACTGGCAATTGCAATATCGAAACGTAGTCGAAAGAAACACCTGACTTCACCGTCAAGAATTTGCACTAAGTTTGGAAAATGTCTGGCATCGCCGCCAGCCATCGACATTAATTTGAAAGAAAAATAATCCTAACTTCGTCGTCAGGCACTTGACCTCGCCGTCAAGCGCCAACATCAATTCAATAAACCTCTGGCATCGCCGCCAGTTTGGAGAAACATTTGACCTCGCCGCCAGTTATGCACATTAAGTCTGTAAAAACATCTGACATCGTCGTCGGTCCTCTACCTCAAGTCGGTAAAATAGTTAACCTTGCCGTTAGTCTTTTGTTAAATAAAAACAGACATCGAATCCAGAGATACGGTCCTCTCACATCATCGCCAGGCCATCGCTAAATAAAAGCGAGTGACAAATCTGAAGATCAAATCCACACAGATCATCTGACATTGTCTCCAGGCATCTATTGAAATGATACACCTCTAACATCGCCGTCAGTAACCTGCCAGAAATAAAACATCCTGACCTCGCCGTCAGTAATCTGCAGTTAAGAAACAACCTGACCTCGTCGTCATTAATCTATTTTTAATCAGTAAATCTCATGACATCGCCGCTAGTCATTCACAAAATTAAAGCATCCGACATCGTCGCCAGGCAACCACAATGTTGATAAACATCTAACATCACCGCCAGACAAAACACAAATCTGGTAAGAGAACCTGACATCACCGTCAGATAACCACAATGTAATAAACATCTGACATCGCCGCCAGAAAACCAAAACCCCTGACATCGCTGCCAGGTAAAAACAACTCTAAGAAACCTCTGACATCGCTGTCAGTAACCAAAACACCTGACATCGCCGCCAGAAAACCAAAACACCTGACATCGCCGCCAGATAACCAAAACACCTGAAATCGCCGCCAGAAAACAAAGATACCTGACATCGCCACCAGATAACCAAAACACCTGACATCGCCGCCAGATGACCAAAACATCTGACATCGCCGCCAGATAACCAAAACACCTGACATCGCTGCCAGAAAACCAAGACACCTGACATCGCCGCCAGATAACCAAAACACCTAACATCGCCGCCAGATAACCAAAACACATGACAGGTAACGACCCTGCAAAAAATGATCAAACAGACAAGATATCCTACGCAAACGGAACTATCTCAGTCATCATTCGTGACGTTGTTCAATTAACTCAAATTTTTAACAATTATTGGCTAAAGCCTGCAAGTTTATGCATGTGCAAGTTTATCAAAACATTGGGCGTTTTTCACAAACAAAACAGTAAAAGTTAAAACAAAGCAAACAAGATACTGGATAGTATATGTTTATTGATAAATGGCTTGTGAATAGGCAATGTTTTACAACAGATGCAACTCCTGAAAAGAGGAAGCTGCACAAGCAATATACAGATATGTACAGAGATATACAAAAGTGTACAGACATGTCAGCAATGTCGTGAGACAAACACCATGAGCTGATCCCTCTATGACTCGCCTGACCTCGATGCTTTTCCGATACTTCGTCTTCAGAAGATATTGATTCAGATAAATGGCCCTCAGGTCCTTCCAATCCACTAAGCAATGAAGTTCAAACGCAGACTGCAGTCATTTGCTTTTCAATCCCTAACTTTTGTCTGAATCACCCTTTCGGGTTTTCAATTCACCGGGATACCCATTTTTGCCAAAATCGCCTTTTCAGGTTTTTGACTTTGCGGGTTTACATCTTTTCATTTTTATCCCTAATTTTTGCCCGAACCCATTCTTTTTTATGGTTCGCCGGGATGCCCCATTTTTTCCTGGATTTTCTTTTTTCTTTCCAGCGGGTCTCTTTAAGCAAAGTATTTTTTAACTGCGTCTGCATTCACAGGGGATGTAAAATCCTCACCATCCATGGTGGATAACAACAAGGCTCCTCCGGAGAAGACCTTTCGCACGACATATGGACCTTCATAGTTGGGAGTCCATTTGCCCCTGTGATCTGATTGTGGTGGGAGAATCTTTTTCAACACAAGATCGCCCGTCCGAAAGCTTCAAGGACACACCTTTTAAAATTTACGCGAGTGATCGTCGCGATGCTTTCTTTTACCGCTTTCATTACTTTCCGTACTTTAATTCCTCCATGTAATAATTTGTCATGTTTGCATCATTTACCGTTTAAACTCCTTCCGAAGGATTAGGTCTAGCCGTTTGACCGCCGAGTCAATAACCCTAACCTTTGACGTTTTCAAAACCCTAAGTAGTCTAGGCGTCCTGCCGTGGACAAGAACGCCCTTTACCCTAGCTTTAGGTTAAGAATCTTCGTACTCTATTTTAGGGTTTCCCGCCGTGGAATCCCTAATTTAACCCTGATTTATTTAACAAATTCAACGTAGAGATTGGAGTCTCCGCACTCCACGTAAGCGTGTCCTTAAGATATGTTTATTCCCTAGTGAAACCTTGATCACAGTCAAGACGTTTCTAACATCCCTTTCGAGGGGAACTACAATTACTCTGATTCCACTCCCGTCAGGATATGTAGGCACAAGATGCGATGTCTTGCCGAGTAAACTTAGAATTAACCCCTTTAGGTCTTTCCTTCACTTTTAATCCCTTTGTATATACTTTAAAATATAATAAAGCAAAATAGTAAACAATAAACAAAAGGTTCCTGTAGAGTACTACAGATGTTTAGGATGCTAATACCTTCCCTAAGCTTAACCAACCCCTTACCTAGATCTCTCCCCGCATTCTTTACATGCAAAATTAGGTTTTTCCTCTTTTGACCCTTGCCTTCGGATAAATCAAAGAGTGGTTGTGAACTAAGTTGTGATTCAAATTAATTAATAATTTGATATCCTATTTCCACCGCAATAGAATATGGAGACTTCACTGGGGATTTATCCTAAAGTTTGAGGGTTATCCCTAATTTGTTCATATTTAATATTTTTGCTTTATTATTTAATTGTATATATATTGTACCTTGATGGGGGTTTGGTTCCATGTGTTGTGAGATAAGTCCTACACCCGGACTTGAGTGACATTATTATAGGATGGTGATATATTCAATGAGGCTTATAGGGGGTGAGTCCCGACCAAGCTGACTTGAGAATCACCGCTCAGTTGAGACCCTTTCAAAAATGGTTCGGTTGATCGAGTGTAGTCGTGAAAACTTTTACTATTTTCGATTGGTGTCCATGATATTGAGGACCGTAGTACCTTAACACCACCTTGGCTTTATTTAGGACGTAGTGCGGGAACTGTGTGGGAATAGTCCTACAATGGTTTCTACGTGATACTACACTTAAAAGAGGTTCTCTTGAGAATATTATCGGTCCCCGAGTCAGTCGGAAGGTTGATAATATTCGAAAGATGGGCTGATGACTTTGGGCACTTTTTTAGAACCTTGTTCTGCAGGTACAATTAACCTATAGTACATACCTTTTGGGAAGGGTAGACCTTAACTCCATTCATTGCTCCTCAAACCTAGGATCTTTGTGTGTATTTATGCTTTCCATCCATAAAACATCATTCCTAGTTTCAAGGAATTCAACAGTCCTTTGCAAATTTAAAAGGTCCTACGTTTTAAAGTCTAAAAAAGACTTTTCCAACTTTCCTAAAAGTGTTTGCAATCGATCGCTGAAATTCTTGAAACCATTGCATGGCATTAGCATCGCATTTTTACATTGCATTTTCCCCCCGGTTTCTCATTCTCGGTTCTCTCGTCTTCCAATGTTCCTTTGAGTCGACAAGCTGATTCCTCGATAAAGATATCAGACTAAAGCTAACTATAGACGCAAGATGTCAGAACAAGAAGCATATAATACAGAAATTCGAATGGAGATCGACGAGTTGAAATCAGGCATGACCAAGCTCACCGAAATGCTTCAAGTACTAATTGCCAGAGGAGAGCCACCTCAGAGGTTAGAAGAAGGTTCAAAAAATGGTAGGGTATCCAAAGCTGCCAAGTCTTCTAAGGGTGCAAAGAAATCCTATGGGAATTTCCGTAAGAAGAAAGAGGAGCAGACCAATGCTGTTATGCCTGAATCAAGAAAGCCTCGCCATGGAATTCGTCCTGTTGATAATCATGTTGTCTCTCCACGGCCGACTCAGACTCCTCAACGTCCAGTTATTATACTAGGCCAGTCTCGAAATAGGAACCAATTTGATCCTATTCCCATGACTTACATGGAACTTTATCCTTACCTGATTCAAAAAGGGCTGATCACTACAAGGGCTTTACCACTTGCTCCTAATCCTCTGCCAATTGGAATCAGGACCGATTTCCAGTGCGCTTTTCATGAGGGTGCCCTAGGCCACGACATGGAGCTTTGTTTTGCACTAAAATCTAAAGTACGCGAGTTGGTCAGAGAAGGAATACTTAATTTTACAGATAATTCTCCCAATGTTCAGAAGAATCCTTTGCCAGCACATCAGAAATGAAGTTTCGGCCAGTTCTGATCTAGTCAATAGGCTTTTGTTTCTCGTTGTTTGTACTTTCCTTATTTTATTAGCTGTTTGCTTTCGAACTATGTTTGTACTTTTATATTAATGAACTGAGCATTGCAACTTTTGATTTAATTCATTTTATCTATTATTGGCATCTTTATGCTTTATCTTTCAAATATTTACTTCTTGTCCATTTTTTGATATGCGAAGGTTGGAGGGAGGATGACGAAAACGTTATACCCATAACTGCTGTCAGTATGCTTTCAATCAAACTTTGTTGACGATGTAAGGCATTGTTTCAATCCCCAAACACTGGAGAAATAAGGAAGTTAATCCTTTCTCAACCCCTTCGAGCCTAGAAGTTGAAGTTTCTTTCTTTACAAAAAACCCACAATCTTAACCTGGGGCATGGGTAGTTCTCAATTAACTTGGTTGTGTGTTTCTTGCATTACACCTTTCATATAAAGGTCACATTTGCAATTTTCCTTCGCACGCAGCAAGTAAGTGTCGAAGATGTTTTCCTAAATCAAAAGCCGATGATGGTTCACCGTGATCATTAAAGCTAGGCAGTTACTTTCTTTCAAAAATAAAATATATCAAAAGAAAAAGCCCGTTAAGTCAAAACCTATGAAGGAGACTTAGGCAAAAAAATTGGGGCATCCCGCTGACTGTAAACTTTAAAAGAAACAGTTCAGGCAAAATTTAGGGATAATAAAAAGAGGAGATTTTTAAATCCTTATCCTGAAAATCCTCAATGTCAAATAACCAAATGTTCTAAGGAAGTAGTGGCTGCCTCTCCATAGGCCCTTGACTTCTAAACTATCATCGCTACCATCAGTGCGATTCCTAACCTATAGGAACCTGAATGCATAATATGAGTTAACTGAGCGTAGGACTGAAGATTATCACGTAGATTGGATGGGTACAAATAAATTTTGAGCCTTTCTCCTTTGTTTCATAAACCGTGAACCAGACCACGTTAAAACCCTCAAAAGACCTAATTGAAGCAAGGTTATTTTGAAAGCATACTACAACAAGGTTGTGTAACCTGACTCTAAAAGATCTTTGCGAATCATTTATTTTGGCAATACACTTTTATTTCAAACTTTGAGCGTCTTGAACGGCCGCGTTCTGACCGACGACTCATTTCTATCTTTCAAAAACAATTTTAATTTCAAAAGTTGCATGAACTTTGCATTGTCGTGTTTGTATGAATATTTTTGTTTGCAAACTGGATTTCCTCTAAGGAATTTTCAAACATTGAGAAACTTGGTCTGGTGATCATATCAGGGGCAAGTTCCTTTTACATATCGTCCAAGAATCAGTTCAAGATTTGTTCAAAGCAAGGTATTCTCGTATCGGGATTTATCCAAAAGGTTTTTCAAGACCCAGACTGGGGCAATCCTTCTGAAGGTACAGTAAAACAGTCAGTTTCACGAATCAGACGAGATGAAGCATTTACCAATTCAGTCTACGGACATGTTAATCTGGGGTAGTGTAATTGAAGGATTCCCAGCAGTGGCATCTTTAGTCCCCGAGCAAGTGGCAGCAACCTCCGTGTTAAGGAATCAGTCTTCCAGTCTTATCATCTTACCAGAAGAGTCGAGCCTTGTCGTTGACATCTGCATTTACATTGGGTCATATCTCATAACATAATTAATATACAATATTCTTATACATATACATATCATGAGTGTTTCATCCTCAATTGATTTTCTCCCGAGAGCGTATTTTATCCACAGCTTACCTTGTGGTCAAAGTCCAATTTACTTGGCACCTACCAAACATTTGCGTGTTATGTCTATCTGACGTTCTTCCAGGTATGACATTTCTTATCCGATGTTTTTCTAGATCTGTCCCTTTCTGATGTTTTCCCAAGCTGAGTTTTTGTTTTGACGTTCTTCTAAAACCCCTTTGTTACTTATCTGATGTTATTCCAGATATGTCTTCAACTTGTCCCGTACATTTATGGCTTTCCTAAATGTTTTGGGTTTATCTTCAGAAACTTGTCTTTATCTCATGCTCCTATAGATGTTATTCTTTTGTTTCTGGATGCAGCCCAGAGTTTATTCGAAGTTCTTCCGAATACCTCTGGTATGTTTCAGAGTTCATTCGATGTTCTTCCAAATGTCCTTGAAATGTGTTCTCTTTATCTCCGAGTTTATTCGAAGTTCTTCCGAATACCTCTGGTATGTTTCAGAGTTCATTCGATGTTCTTCTGAATGTCCCTAAAATGTGTTTTCTTTGTCCCCGAGTTTATTCGACGTTCTTCCGAATATCTCTGGTGTGTTTCATAGTTCATTCGATGTTCTTCCGAATGTCCCTGAAATATGTTCCTTTGTCCCCGAGCTTATTCGACGTTCTTCCGAATATCTCTATTGTGTTTCAAAGTTCATTCGATGTTCTTCCGGATGTTTCTAATGTTGGTTCTACGGATTCCCGAAAATTCCGTTCGGTCCCGTCACGAGGGAAAGTTCTCAGAAGCTCGGATGTTATTCTTTGCTCAATGCTCCAGTATTCTGTTTACTTGCTTCGATGTTTACCCTAGAGTATCAGCCGGTCATGCCTAAACCTGTTAAACAACTACTCTCAGATATTTCCCAGTGGAGGCCGTCTCGTCGGTGCCATCTCCATTGAGGATTCCCTTCTTACCTTCCTTTCTAAAAGTGACAATTGGTCGTGCCTGCACCAGTTGATTCACCATTCTAGAATTCCCCGTTGTCGCGTTGTTCTACCAGTGCGTTGTATCCCCCAGTACAGTTACTCGTCGCGTCTGTCCCCTGTGTCGTCGTGTCGTCTGCATTCTTGCATTTATCATTCTCATCATACGCATCATATTAAAGTCATGGCATTATCAGCATTATTATATTCTGTTTTGTCCATAGCATTGCATATCGTTGCGTCTAAAAGGAAAAATTTTTGGTTATCTATATTTAAATCCCTCCACCGTGATTCCTCGAGCCGCCGTCGCTCATATCATCCGGTGCAGCTATTTAAATAGGGGCAACTGTAACACCCCAAATTTTACCTTCAGATTTAATCGATTCATGTCGCATGCCATCTCATTTTTTGCATCAATTAACTACTAACGGGTTACGTAGTCTGTTTGTTTTGCAGGAATTACGTCTGGTACACTTTAGCTGTTGAAGGGTAAAATTTTCGGTTATCTGTATTTAAATCCCTCCACCGTGATTCCTCGAGTCTCTGCTACTCATATCATCCGGTGAAGCTATTTAAATAGGGGCAACTGTAGTACCTCAAATTTGTCCTATCTTTACAGGGTTTCTAGTGCCACTTTATTGAGTTAATAAAATAGCACAATTGGCAAGAGATCGTGTGTAAGGAGTTATGAGTGCAAGAGGTCGAGAGTTCAAATCCCACCTTCTTCACTTTTTGTTTTGTTTCTTTTATTTTTATTCTAACTTTTCTATTTTCATAAAAAAAAAAAATAGTTTTTTTTATTATTTAAATATTATTTTTGTATTTTATTTAAATTATTTTTAAAAAATATTATTTCTTCACTTTTTTCCATATTATTCATAAAAACATCCAAAAATCATAAAATTAAAAATATTAGAAAATATTTTATTCTTTTTATAATATTTTTAATGTTTAGTATAAATAAATAGAGTTCTAAGTTTATTTTAATTTGTTTAAATTTTATTTAGTTGGGCTTTAAGGTGGGCATTAGGTTAGAGTTAACCCTAATTTGTTACCTATATAAACATGAGTTACATTTGAGAAAAAGGGAAGGAAGAAAAAAGAGAAAAAATGAGACAAAATAAAAAACGGCGGTCGTTCTCACGACTTATCAGAAGAGGGGAGATTTTTGAAAAAAAAACGTTCAAAGCTTCATCATCAAGATCAACGAACCGCCACCACCGCCTCAGAAGACTACCATCATTGGCTTCAAAGGTGAAGATTTCATTACGGTATTTTTTTTTTTTTTTGTTTCAGGTTAGGTTAAGAAAGAAGACGATGGAGGTATCAATGGAGGCCGCGCCGGCCCTAAGAAGAAGAAGAGAGGAATAGCCAAAACTCTAATGGAAATAACACAGTAGCAACGCCCCTTTTTATCTTCTGTCTCTTTTATTTTTTTTCTTTTCTATTTTGTAGTATTTATTATTAATTTTTATTTTAGTGCTTTATTATTTTTATTATCTTATTGTAATGACTAAATAATTTAGCTTTCTAACTTTTATTAATTCATTTTTGTAAAGTAAAAATTTAAAACTCATTATTTCCCTTTTTTTTTAAAACTGAAAACTCATTCTTTCCCTTTTTTAAAAAAACTGAAAACCTTTTAAAAAAACTGAAAAAACCTTTTTACTAATTCAGTCTACAGACAGTTTAATCTGGGACAGTTTATTTGAAGAATCCCCAGGCAGTTATTCATCCTTCCTACAAGGACCATCAACCTGATTACAATTTAGCAGAGGACAGTTGATCTTCGTGTTGAGGAATCAGTCTTCCAGTATTTTAATCTTATCAGAAGAGTCGAGCCTTGTCGTCGACATCTGCATCTGCATTTGATCATATATCATAGCATAATTCATATACATATACATATCATGGGTGTTCCATCCTCATTTTAAAAACTCGGAAGAACATCGTTACTTCTTATTCATTTCAGCTTATTTATCCTTCATTTTTTTTGTACTGTCTTTTTTTCAATTGTAATTATGCGAGGCTATTTTCGCAGTTATTTTCTTGCATTTTCTTAGGGATTTGTAATTTACGCGAGTGATCGTCGCAATGCTTTCTTTTACCGCTTTCATTACTTTCCGTACTTTAATTCCTCCATGTAATAATTTGTCATGTTTGCATCATTTACCGTTTAAACTCCTTCCGAAGGATTAGGTCTAGTCGTTTGACCACCGAGTCAATAGCCTTACCCTTTGAATGTTTTAAGACCCTAATAGCCTAGGTGTCCCGCTGTGGACGAAAATTCCTTTCACCCTAACTTTAGGATAAAGAGTCGCCGCACTCTGTTTTAGGGTTTCCCTCCGTGGAATCCCTAATTTAACCCTAATTTTAATTAAAATTTTCAACGTAGAGATTGGAGTCTCCGCACTCCATGTAAGCGTGTTCTTAAGATACGTTTATTCCCTATTGAAACTTTGACCATAGTCAAGAAGTTTCTAACCTCCCTTTTGAGGAGAACTACAATTACTTTGATTCCATTCCCGTCAGGATATGTAGGCACAAGATGTGATGTCTTGCCGAGTAAACTTAGGACTAACCCTTAGATCTTTCTTTAACTTTTAAACCCTTTGTATATACTTTAAAATATAATAAAGCAAAATAGTAAACAATAAACAAAAGGTTCCTGTAGAGTACTACAGAAGTTTAGGATGCTAATACCTTCCCTAAGCTTAACCAACCCCTTACCTAGATCTCTCCCAGCATTCTTTACGATGCAAAAATATGTTTTTCCTCTTTTGACCTTTTCCTTCGGATACATCAAAGAGTGGCTGTGAATTAAAGACGTGATTCAAATTAATTAATAATTTGATATCCTATTTCCACTGCAACAGAAAATGGCGACTTCACTGGGGACATCTTCTAATTTTTTAGGGTTATCCCTAATTTGTTCATATTTAATATTTTTTCTTTATTATTTATTTGTATATATATTGTACCTTGATGGGGGTTTGGTTCCATGTGTTGTGAGATAAGTCCTACACCCGGACTTGAGTGACATTATTATAGGATGGTGATATATTCGACGAGGATTATAGGGGGTGAGTCCCAACCAAGATAACTTGAGAATCACCGCTCAGTAGAGACCTTTTCGAAAATGGTTCGGTTGATCGAGTGTAGTCGTGAAAACTTTTACTATTTTCGATTGGTGTCAATGATATTGAGGACCGTAGTACCTTTAGAACATCTTGGCCTTATTTTAGACGTAGTGCGGGAACTGTATGGGAATAGTCCTACAATGGTTGCTACGCAATACTACACTCAAAAGAGGTTCTCTTGAGAATATTATCGGTCCCCGAGTCAGTTGAAAGGTTGATAATATCCGAAGGATGGACTGATGACTTCGGGCACTTCTTTAGAACCTTGTTCTGCAGGTACAACTATCCTATAGTACATACCTCTTGGGAAGGGTAGACCTTAACTCCACTCATGTTCCTTTAACCTAAGACTTTGTGTGTATGTGTGCATTGTATCCATAAAGCACCATACCATTCCTAGTTTCAAGGAATTCAACAGTCCTTTGTAAATTTAAAAGGTCTTACATTTTAAAGTCTAAAAACTTTTCCAGCTTTCCTAAAAATGTTTGCAGTCGACCGTTGAAGTTCTTGAAACCATTGCATCGCATTAGCATCACATTTTTGCATTGCATTTTCCCCCGGTTTCTCATTCTCGGTTCTCTCGTCTTCCAGTGTTCCTTTTAGTCGTCAAGCTGATTCCTCGACACAGATATCAGACTAGAGCTAACTATAGACGCAAGATATTAGAACAAGAAGCATATAATGCAGAAATTAGAATGGAGATCGATGAGTTAAAATCAGGCATGACCAAGCTCACCGAGATGTTTCAAGTACTAATTGCCAGAGGAGAGCCACCTCAGAGGTTAGAAGAAGGTTTGAAAAATGGTAGGGTATCCAAAGCTGTTGAGTCTTCTAAGGGTGCAAAGAAATCCTATGGGAATTTCCGTAAGAAGAAATAGGATCAAACCAATGTTGTTATGTCTGAATCAAGAAAGCCTCGCCATGGAATTCATCATGTTGATAATCATACTGTCGCCCCACAGCCGGCTCAGAGTCCTCAGCGTCCAGTTATTAGACCAGACCAGTCTCGAAAAAGGAACCAATTTGATCGTATTCCCATGACTTACACAGAACTTTATCCTTACCTGGTTCAAAAAGGGCTGATCACTACAAGGGCTTTACCACCTGCTTCTAATCTTCCGCCAAATGGATTCAGGGCTGATTTCCAGTGCGCTTTTCATGAGGGGGCCCTAGGCCACGACTTGGAGCATTGTTTTGCACTGAAAGCTAGAGTACGCGAGTTGTTCAGAGAAGGAATACTTGATTTTATAGATAATCCTCCAAATGTCCAAAAGAATCCTTTGCCAGTGCATCAAAAGTAAAGCTTCAGTCCGACTTTGGCAGACTATCTTCTCAAACGCTAGTGTTTCAGATAGGATGGCTCAGCTTTATACTGATTTAGTCACTAGACCTTTGTTTCTCTTTGTTTTTACTTTCCTTACTTTTATATTAGCTGTTTGCCTTCAAATAATGTTTGTACTTTCATACCAATAAAATGAGCATTACGACTTTTGATTTCAATTATTGCACTTTTATACTCTATCTTTCAATTATTTACTCCTTGTCCAAATTTTTGATATGCAATGATTGAAGGGAGGATGACGAAAACGTTATACCCATAACTGCTGTCAGTATGCTTTCAATCAGACCTTGTTGACGATGTAAGGCATTGTTTCAATCCCCAAGCACTGGAGAAATAAGGAAGTTAATGCCTTGTCACCCCCTTTGAGCCTAGAAGTTGGAGTTTTCTTTATTTACAAAAAAAACCCGTAATCTTAACCTATGGCATGGGTAGTCCTTGTAACACCCCCTTCTATACCCCAAATAAATGCAAATAAAACAATTAAGCACATACAAATTCATCAGAGTAAAAATTTTAGGATAAGGTATAAAGGAAGAATGTCACAGTTTCACCAACAAAACTCTTTAACATTTTGCTCCATAAAATATGTAACATTTTCGTAGTTTTAGAAATCACATTTCAACATTTAATTTAAGCGGAAGATAACATCATTTAATCAGTTCCAGAATATTAATTTCAATGCACATAAGTCATCCAGATTAATACATCATATCAGTTAGATTACAAAACCACATCAGCTGATACATCGCAATGTATCACAAAAGAATGACTATACTAGTCTAACTACCCGGTGTTACATATCAGAGCAGCCGACTCAAAAGAATGAAGACTAACTTCACAAAGGACTCCAGCATCCTAATCTGCAATGCCTCATAGAGCATTATAAAACAGCAGAAGGGTGAGAAATATAACCATAATAATCAAGCATAAGATTATATATATATATATAGGTAATCATGTAACACATATTCACATTTCTCACCACACTTCATTCTCTTAGTCATATATATTTACCACACAATATAGACAAACATGGGTATTCACAAAGCATTCCCACATTATGCATACACTTACAATTTCCACAATCTCATCATTCACACATAAGCATCCCTTCATGCATATGTCATATATCAATGTGACTCAACAACTCAATGCAACTCATGCAATGCGGTACCGACTGTTGTTATCTTTTTTCGGTTTTCACTCTAAACCGGGTCCACCCTTCTAGACCGATAACTCGTTATCATTTTTCAGTTTTTACTTTAAACCGGGTCCACCCTTCTAGACCGATAACAACCAAGCCCGTCCCCTAGGCTTCAAACCCACCCTTCTAGGTTTGGGACAAGCCACTAGTTTCCACGAAACTAACAGACATTGCCTCTTGACTGAATGATGCATGTACAATCAACCAACCACAATAAATGCACTTAAGACCGTTCCCGCGTCTTAATCCCATGCATTCGAATAATTTACCCCTTCGAGAATTTCATCATGATTGCACATACAACATATATCAAACATTTATCAATGTATTCATTTCACACATCATCATCATCATACTCAACAACAATGCACACATACCACATATGTTCCCATGCATTTCCACAACAATCGCATATAAATATGCACTCACAATTCATTAAACAATACACATACATTCATCATTGTATTCACATGTATTTCTATTTATCACAATTAATGCGCATCGCATATCAACTAGGATTCACGCCCGGAGGCTACCCACACCACGCGTCATCACAATAGATCATATCTATATCATATCATAAGAATATAAATCTATGTGAAACCACCAAACTATCACCACATGAGCAACACAGCAAAAGAGAAATGCTGTCAAATTCGCCTTCATTCGCCTGGCGAACCCTCGCAGCGAACCTTCGCCTGGCCTTCGCCTGGCGAACTCTCTCAGCGAACACTCGCTAGGCTTCGCCTGGCGAGACTTCCCAGCGAGCCCAAGTCAGTAGCTACTGACTTCATTCGCCACCATTCTCCAGCACCTTCGCTGGGCGAACCTTCGCTATCCACCTTCGCTTGGCGAACTCGCCAGCGAAGTCCACTGGAACTTAAACTTAATTATTCGCCAGCATTCGCTGGGCTTCGCCTGGCGAAGCTTCGCCTTCGCTCGCTTGGCGAGAGCCAGCGAACCTGCGCAGAGCAGAACCCTATTCTGCCTCTCCTTCATCAATCCATCATCAACCAAACCTCAAACATCCAAATCAGTATAAATAACATCAATACATGTTACCCGACTATTCTACGACATTATTGCTCAGTTTCAACCGATTAAATCACAGTTCTACCGATTATTCCAACTTTTGCCCTAAATGAAAAAGGATGGAAACTACACCAAAACCCCAACCCAATATATATAACATCATGCAATGATCAAATAGAAACATTTCTCACCCTTACCTCGATTAATCGGAGCTTTGATGTTGGTTCTTGATGATTTCCACTTTTCCTCTTCTTCTCCTCTCTTTCTCTTCTTTCTTCTTTCTTTCCTCTTTCTCTCCAAATGTTTTCTATCTTTCTTTTCTTTTCTTCCTCACTTATATATTTCTTTTATTTTCTTTCCTCTCCAATTCCTTCTCAATTCTCTATTAATTCCAATTAATAAAAATAATTCCAACATTAATAAAAATCCCACTAAATCAATTCATTACTACAATTAATTATTTAATGAAATTTGGGCTGTTACAACTCTCCCCCACTTTAGGAATTTTCGTCCTCGAAAATGTTACCTGATTCAAACAGCTCTGGATAAGACTCTTTCATCCGACTCTCAAGCTCCCAAGTAACATTTCCACCAGCCGGTCCTCCCCAAGCGACCTTCACTAAAGCAATCTCTTTACCTCGAAGCTGTTTCAATTTCCGATCCTCAATCCGCATAGGTGATGTCTCAACAGTCAGGTTATCTCTCACCTGCACATCATCTATTTGGACTACATGAGACGGATCCGCAATGTATTTCTTCAACTGAGATACATGGAATACGTCGTGAAGATTAGCAAGCGACGGTGGTAAAGCCACACGATAGGCCACTTCTCCTATCCTCTGCAAAATCTGATAAGGACCAATGAAACGCGACGACAACTTGCGCGGCTTCAGTGCGCTACCAACACCTGTCATCGGAGTGACTCGAAGAAACACATGATCTCCCTCTTGAAATTCAAGTGCCTTCCTCCTCTTGTCATAATAACTCTTCTGACGACTCTGAGTAATTCTCATCTTCTCTTGAATCATCTTGATCTTATCAGTAGTCTGTTGAACTAACTCGGGTCCAACAACAGAACTCTCTCCGGACTCGAACCAACACAATGGTGTCCTACACCGCCTACCATACAACGCCTCAAATGGTGCCATACCAATACTCGAATGGAAACTGTTGTTGTAGGTAAACTCAATCAAAGGCAAGTAGCTATCCCAAGCTCCTCCTTTTTCCAATACACAAGCTCTCAAAAGATCTTCAAGCGACTGAATCGCCCTCTCCGTCTGACCATCAGTCTGAGGATGATACGCTGAACTCAAACGCAACTTAGTACCCAAAACACTCTGCAGGCTCTCCCAAAATCTCGAAGTAAACCGCAGATCTCTATCCGAAACAATACTTAACGGAATACCATGCAGACACACAATCCTCTCAATATACAACTTAGCCAACTTCTCCAAAGGGTAATCCATACGCATAGGAATAAAGTGAGCAGATTTAGTCAACCTATCCACGATAACCCAAATAGCCTCAAAATTACTCAGCGTCCTCGGCAAACCCGATACAAAATCCATGGAGATACTATCCCATTTCCACTCAGGAATAAACAACGGCTTCATCAAACCCGATGGCTTCTGATGCTCAATCTTTGACTTCTGGCAAGTCAAACAAGAATATACAAATTCCGCGATATCCTTCTTCATACTAGGCCACCAAAATACTTTCCTCAAATCCTGATACATCTTAGTAGCACCCGGATGAATACTCAATCCGCTACGATGTCCTTCCTCAAGGATGCTCTTCTTAAGCTCAACCATGTTCGGAACACAAACTCGATCCCGACATCTCATAATACCATTCTCATCAATCCGAAAATCACCACCTTGGCCTTGGTTGATTAAAGTCAACCGATCAACTAAGCTCAAATCCGATTTCTGTCCTTCTCGAATTTCATCCAAAATACCACTTGTAAGCTTTAACATACCCAAATTAAATCCAAAAGAAGTTCTCTCACATACCAAACTCAAATCTCGAAATTGCTCGACCAATTCTAACTCTTTCACCATCAACACCAACATATGCAATGATTTCCGACTCAATGCATCCGCTACTACATTCGCTTTACCCGGATGGTAATTCAAGCCAAAATCATAATCCTTCAAAAGTTCAAGCCATCTTCTCTGTCTTGCATTGAATTCCTTTTGATCAAAAAGATATCTCAAACTCTTGTGGTCACTAAACACTTCAAATCTTGCGCCAAATAAATAATGCCTCCAGAGTTTCAACACGAACACAACGGCGGCCAACTCTAAGTCATGCGTCGGATAATTCTTCTCATGCACTTTGAGTTGCCTCGAAGCATAAGCTACAACTTGGTTATTCTGCATCAACACACCTCCTAAACCCATCAAGGAAGCATCACAATACACAACGAATGGTTCTTCTGGATTTGGCAGAATCAAAACAGGAGCTGTCGTCAACCTTCGCTTAAGTTCTTGAAAATTCTCTTCACACTTGGCGTCCCAAACAAAGGCTTGACCTTTCCTAGTCAACTGTGTCAACGGCAACGATAACTTAGCAAATCCTTCAATAAACTTCCGATAATAACCGGCTAAACCAAGAAAACTTCTTATCTCAAAAACTGACTTCGGAGTCTCCCATTGCGACACCGCTTCAACCTTCGACGGATCGTCTGCAATACCACTACTAGAAATCACATGACCAAGGAAACTAACTTCCTTCAACAAAAATTCACACTTAGAAAGCTTCGCGAACAACTGCTTCCCTCTCAGCACAGATAATACAATCTTCAGATGCTCGGCATGCTCTCCTTCGCTCTTCGAATAAACCAAGATGTCGTCGATAAACACCATCACAAACTTATCCAAATAAGGATGGAAAATCCTATTCATGTACTCCATAAATACACTTGGTGCATTAGTCACACCAAATGGCATCACGGAATACTCATAGTGTCCATACCTCGTCCGAAAGGCCGTCTTCTGAATATCCTCAGCTTTCACACGGATCTGATGATACCCAGATCTCAAATCAATCTTGCTGAACACGCTTGCACCAACCAACTGATCCATCAGATCATCAATCCTTGGAAGTGGATACTTATTCTTAATAGTCACCTTGTTCAACTGTCTGTAATCCACACAGAGCCTCATAGAACCCTCTTTCTTCTTAACCAACAACACCGGTGCACCCCACGGTGACACGCTCGGATGAATAAACCTCTTTTCAAGAAAATCCTCAAGTTGACTCTTCAACTCTTTTAACTCCGAGGCCGACATACGATATGGAGCCATCGATATCGGACTAGTTCCAGGAATCAAATCTATCGAAAACTCCACTTCTCGCTCCGGCGGTAAATCCTTTATCTCTTCAGGGAATACTTCCGGAAAATCTCTAACAATGGGAAAGGCATCAATCTCCTCACTTCCACCAATCCTCAAAGTTGCCATAAACATGAATACCTTAGCCCCATCCTGCACCGATTCTTTCACTTGTTTCCTCGTCATAAACAAATCCCTTTCAACATCCGTATCAGGAAAAATAACCGTTTTGTCAAAACAGTTAATATACACACGATTGAATTTTAACCAATTCATTCCAAGAATGACATCCAGTTGATCTAAATGAAGACACACTAAATCAATCCCAAAATCTCTACCGAAAATACTCAACGGGCAATTCAAGCAAACATACGGTGTAGTTACCGAACCCATAGCAGGAGTATCAATAACCATACCGCCACCAATCACAGAAAACTCAAGATTCAACCTTCTAACACAATCCAAGGAAATAAAAGAATGCGTAGCTCCGGTATCAATTATAGCGATCAAAGGTATACCATTAATAAAACACGTACCTCTGATCAAGCGATCGTCACTAGCAGTCTCAGATCCAGATAGAGCGAACACTTTTCCGCTTCCTTGATTCTTCTTCGGCTTATCACACTTGGTACTGATGTGCCCTCGCTCACCACAGTTATAGCAAGTAACACCCGCACCGCTTCTACACTCTAGAGCCTTGTGGCCTGGCTTGCCACACTTAAAACACGTCTTCTCAACACTTTTGCATTCAAGAGCACGATGTCCCTCTTCCCCGCACCTATAACATCTCACCGGAGTAGAAACTCCCCCACTTGGTTTCTTACCGAAACCAACCTTTTGTTTCCCCTTATCAGCAGGAGTTACGTAAGGTTTTCCTCTGAATTGTCCTTTTCCTTTCTTATCACTTAGGCTCTTGTAGTGGCTAGACCTAGCCCTACTGTCTTCGTCATAAATTCTGCTCTTGTTAACCAACTCAAAAAACCGTCTGATTTCCTGGTACCCAATAGCTTGTCTAATCTCGGGTCTCAAACCGTTCACAAACTTGAGGCACTTAGACCTCTCAGCATTACCAGTATTATAGTGAGGACAAAATTTGATCAACTCCTCAAATTTCGCCGCATACTCAGCAACCGTCGAATTACCTTGCTTCAACTCAAGAAATTCGATCTCTTTCTTCCCCCGCACATCCTCTGGAAAATACTTCTCCAGAAAGATTTCTCTAAACAAATCCCACGTAATCACAATATCATCTTCCTCAAATCTTTGGCGAGTATTACCCCACCAATCTTCAGCTTCTTCTTCGAGCATATGAGTCCCAAACTGCACCTTCTGTGCATCCGAGCAATTCATAACTCGAAAAATCTTTTCCACAGCTTTCAACCAAATTTGTGCCTTGTCCGGTTCATGAGTTCCCTTGAAAACCGGAGGGTTATTCTTTTGGAATTTCCCCAAAGCACAAAATCCATCATCAGCATGATTCCTCACATTCACATTGGCCGGAGGATTCTGCCCAATGGCCCCCGCCAATCTCGTCAATGCCTCCGCAATCGCTTCGTCGTTCCTCCCTGCAACCATCTTACTAATTCCAACAACAGAACACGTAAGAACAACCAATATTGATAATGCATCACACGCATATCAATAACACACAGGGAAAAACACTCTACCAACTTGGCCGGACGGACCGACCTGCTCTGATACCACTATTGTAACACCCCCTTCTATACCCCAAATAAATGCAAATAAAACAATTAAGCACATACAAATTCATCAGAGTAAAAATTTTAGGATAAGGTATAAAGGAAGAATGTCACAGTTTCACCAACAAAACTCTTTAACATTTTGCTCCATAAAATATGTAACATTTTCGTAGTTTTAGAAATCACATTTCAACATTTAATTTAAGCGGAAGATAACATCATTTAATCAGTTCCAGAATATTAATTTCAATGCACATAAGTCATCCAGATTAATACATCATATCAGTTAGATTACAAAACCACATCAGCTGATACATCGCAATGTATCACAAAAGAATGACTATACTAGTCTAACTACCCGGTGTTACATATCAGAGCAGCCGACTCAAAAGAATGAAGACTAACTTCACAAAGGACTCCAGCATCCTAATCTGCAATGCCTCATAGAGCATTATAAAACAGCAGAAGGGTGAGAAATATAACCATAATAATCAAGCATAAGATTATATATATATAGGTAATCATATAACACATATTCACATTTCTCACCACACTTCATTCTCTTAGTCATATATATTTACCACACATATATAGACAAACATGGATATTCACAAAGCATTCCCACATTATGCGTTCACTTACAATTTCCACAATCTCATCATTCACACATAAGCATCCCTTCATGCATATGTCATATATCAATGTGACTCAACAACTCAATGCAACTCATGCAATGCGGTACCGACTCTTGTTATCTTTTTTCGGTTTTCACTCTAAACCGGGTCCACCCTTCTAGACCGATAACTCGTTATCATTTTTCGGTTTTTACTTTAAACCGGGTCCACCCTTCTAGACCGATAACAACCAAGCCCGTCCCTTAGGCTTCAAACCCACCCTTCTAGGTTTGGGACAAGCCACTAGTTTCCACGAAACTAACAGACATTGCCTCTTGACTGAATGATGCATGTACAATCAACCAACCACAATAAATGCACTTAAGACCGTTCCCGCGTCTTAATCCCATGCATTCGAATAATTCACCCCTTCGAGAATTTCATCATGATTGCACATACAACATATATCAAACATTTATCAATGTATTCATTTCACACATCATCATCATCATACTCAACAACAATGCACACATACCACATATGTTCCCATGCATTTCCACAACAATCGCATATAAATATGCACTCACAATTCACTAAACAATACACATACATTCATCATTGTATTCACATGTATTTCTATTTATCACAATTAATGTGCATCGCATATCAACTAGGATTCACGCCCGGAGGCTACCCACACCATGCGTCATCACAATAGATCATATCTATATCATATCATAAGAATATCAATCTATGTGAAACCACCAAACTATCACCACATGAGCAACACAGCAAAAGAGAAATGCTGTCAAATTCGCCTTCATTCGCCTGGCGAACCCTCGCAGCGAACCTTCGCCTGGCCTTCGCCTGGCGAACTCTCTCAGCGAACACTCGCTAGGCTTCGCCTGGCGAGACTTCCCAGCGAGCCCAAGTCAGTAGCTACCGACTTCATTCGCCACCATTCGCCAGCACCTTCGCTGGGCGAACCTTCGCTATCCACCTTCGCTTGGCGAACTCGCCAGCAAAGTCCACTGGAACTTAAACATAATTATTCGCCAGCATTCGCTGGGCTTCGCCTAGCGAAGCTTCGCCTTCGCTCGCTTGGCGAGAGCCAGCGAACCTGCGCAGAGCAGAACCCTATTCTGCCTCTCCTTCATCAATCCATCATCAACCAAACCTCAAACATCCAAATCAGTACAAATAACATCAATACATGTTACCCGACTATTCTACGGCATTATTGCTCAGTTTCAACCGATTAAATCACAGTTCTACCGATTATTCCAACTTTTGCCCTAAATGAAAAAGGATGGAAACTACACCAAAACCCCAACCCAACATATATAAAATCATGCAATGATCAAATAGAAACATTTCTCACCCTTACCTCGATTAATCGGAGCTTTGATGTTGGTTCTTAATGATTTCCACTTTTCCTCTTCTTCTCCTCTCTTTCTCTTCTTTCTTCTTTCTTTCCTCTTTCTCTCCAAATGTTTTCTATCTTTCTTTTCTTTTCTTCCTCACTTATATATTTCTTTTATTTTCTTTCCTCTCCAATTCCTTCTCAATTCTCTATTAATTCCAATTAATAAAAATAATTCCAACATTAATAAAAATCCCACTAAATCAATTCATTACTACAATTAATTATTTAATGAAATTTGGGCTGTTACAACTCTCCCCCACTTTAGGAATTTTCGTCCTCGAAAATGTTACCTGATTCAAACAGCTCTGGATAAGACTCTTTCATCCGACTCTCAAGCTCCCAAGTAACATTTCCACCAGCCGGTCCTCCCCAAGCGACCTTCACTAAAGCAATCTCTTTACCTCGAAGCTGTTTCAATTTCCGATCCTCAATCCGCATAGGTGATGTCTCAACAGTCAGGTTATCTCTCACCTGCACATCATCTATTTGGACTACATGAGACGGATCCGCAATGTATTTCTTCAACTGAGATACATGGAATACGTCGTGAAGATTAGCAGGCGACGGTGGTAAAGCCACACGATAGGCCACTTCTCCTATCCTCTACAAAATCTGATAAGGACCAATGAAACGCGGCGACAACTTGCGCGACTTCAGTGCCCTACCAACACCTGTCATCGGAGTGACTCGAAGAAACACATGATCTCCCTCTTGAAATTCAAGTGCCTTCCTCCTCTTGTCATAATAACTCTTCTGACGACTCTGAGTAATTCTCATCTTCTCTTGAATCATCTTGATCTTATCAGTAGTCTGTTGAACTAACTCGGGTCCAACAACAGAACTCTCTTCGGACTCGAACCAACACAATGGTGTCCTACACCGCCTACCATACAACGCCTCAAATGGTGCCATACCAATACTCGAATGGAAACTGTTATTGTAGGTAAACTCAATCAAAGGCAAGTAGCTATCCCAAGCTCCTCCTTTTTCCAATACACAAGCTCTCAAAAGATCTTCAAGCGACTGAATCGTCCTCTCCGTCTGACCATCAGTCTGAGGATGATACGCTGAACTCAAACGCAACTTAGTACCCAAAACACTCTGCAGGCTCTCCCAAAATCTCGAAGTAAACCGCGGATCTCTATCCGAAATAATACTTAACGGAATACCATGCAGACACACAATCCTCTCAATATACAACTTAGCCAACTTCTCCAAAGGGTAATCCATACGCATAGGAATAAAGTGAGCAGATTTAGTCAACCTATCCACGATAACCCAAATAGCCTCAAAATTACTCGGCGTCCTCGGCAAACCCGATACAAAATCCATGGAGATACTATCCCATTTCCACTCAGGAATAAACAACGGCTTCATCAAACCCGATGGCTTCTGATGCTCAATCTTTGACTTCTGGCAAGTCAAACAAGAATATACAAATTCCGCGATATCCTTCTTCATACTAGGCCACCAAAATACTTTCCTCAAATCCTGATACATCTTAGTAGCACCCGGATGAATACTCAATCCGCTACGATGTCCTTCCTCAAGGATGCTCTTCTTAAGCTCAACCATGTTCGGAACACAAACTCGATCCCGACATCTCATAATACCATTCTCATCAATCCGAAAATCACCACCTTGGCCTTGGTTGATTAAAGTCAACCGATCAACTAAGCTCAAATCCAATTTCTGTCCTTCTCGAATTTCATCCAAAATACCACTTGTAAGCTTTAACATACCCAAATTAAATCCAAAAGAAGTTCTCTCACATACCAAACTCAAATCTCGAAATTGCTCGACCAATTCTAACTCTTTCACCATCAACGCCGACATATGCAATGATTTTCGACTCAATGCATCCGCTACTACATTCGCTTTACCCGGATGGTAATTCAAGCCAAAATCATAATCCTTCAAAAGTTCAAGCCATCTTCTCTGTCTTGCATTGAATTCCTTTTGATCAAAAAGATATCTCAAACTCTTGTGGTCACTAAACACTTCAAATCTTGCGCCAAATAAATAATGCCTCCAGAGTTTCAACACGAACACAACGGCGGCCAACTCTAAGTCATGCGTCGGATAATTCTTCTCATGCACTTTGAGTTGCCTCGAAGCATAAGCTACAACTTGGTTATTCTGCATCAACACACCTCCTAAACCCATCAAGGAAGCATCACAATACACAACGAATGGTTCTTCTGGATTTGGCAGAATCAAAACA
Organism: Lathyrus sativus; assembly: GCA_963859935.3. NCBI lineage: Eukaryota > Viridiplantae > Streptophyta > Magnoliopsida > Fabales > Fabaceae > Lathyrus > Lathyrus sativus. The sequence goes on from OZ012741.1 coordinate 293,483,124, forward strand.
GGAGCTGTCGTCAACCTTCGCTTAAGTTCTTGAAAATTCGCTTCACACTTGGCGTCCCAAACAAAGGCTTAACCTTTCCTAGTCAACTGTGTCAACGGCAACGATAACTTAGAAAATCCTTCAATAAACTTCCGATAATAACCGGCTAAACCAAGAAAACTTCTTATCTCAAAAACTGACTTCGGAGTCTCCCATTGCGACACCGCTTCAACCTTCGACGGATCGACTGCAATACCACTACTAGAAATCACATGACCAAGGAAACTAACTTCCTTCAACCAAAATTCACACTTAGAAAGCTTCGCGAACAACTGCTTCCCTCTCAGCACAGATAACACAATCTTCAGATGCTCGGCATGCTCTCCTTTGCTCTTCGAATAAACCAAGATGTCGTCGATAAACACCACCACAAACTTATCCAAATAAGGATGGAAAATCCTATTCATGTACTCCATAAATACACCTGGTGCATTAGTCACACCAAATGGCATCACGGAATACTCATAGTGTCCATACCTCGTCCGAAAGTCCGTCTTCTGAATATCCTCAGCTTTCACACGGATCTGATGATACCCAGATCTCAAATCAATCTTGCTGAACACGCTTGCACCAACCAACTGATCCATCATATCATCAATCCTTGGAAGTGGATACTTATTCTTAATAGTCACCTTGTTCAACTGTCTGTAATCCACACAGAGCCTCATAGAACCCTCTTTCTTCTTAACCAACAACACCGGTGCACCCCACGGTGACACGCTCGGACGAATAAACCTCTTTTCAAGCAAATCCTCAAGTTGACTCTTCAACTCTTTTAACTCCGAGGCCGACATACGATATGGAGCCATCGATATCGGACTAGTTCCAGGAATCAAATCTATCGAAAACTCCACTTCTCGCTCCGGCGGTAAATCCTTTATCTCTTCAGGGAATACTTCCGGAAAATCTCTAACAATGGGCAAGGCATCAATCTCCTCACTTCCACCAATCCTCAAAGTTGCCATAAACATGAATACCTTAGCCCCATCCTGCACCGATTCTTTCACTTGTTTCCTCGTCATAAACAAATCCCTTTCAACATCCGTATCGGGAAAAATAACCGTTTTGTCAAAACAGTTAATATACACACGATTGAATTTTAACCAATTCATTATAAGAATGACATCCAGTTGATATAAATGAAGACACACTAAATCAATCCCAAAATCTCTACCGAAAATACTCAACGGGCAATTCAAGCAAACATACGGTGTAGTTACCGAACCCATAGCAGGAGTATCAATAACCATACCGCCACCAATCACAGACAACTCAAGATTCAACCTTCTAACACAATCCAAGGAAATAAAAGAATGCGTAGCTCCGATATCAATTATAGCGATCAAAGGTATACCATTAATAAAACACGTACCTCTGATCAAGCGATCGTCACTAGCAGTCTCAGATCCAGATAGAGCGAACACTTTTCCGCTTCCTTGATTCTTCTTCGGCTTATCGCACTTGGTACTGATGTGCCCTCGCTCACCACAGTTATAGCAAGTAACACCCGCACCGCTTCTACACTCTAGAGCCTTGTGGCCTGGCTTGCCACACTTAAAACACGTCTTCTCAACACTTTTGCATTCAAGAGCACGATGTCCCTCTTCCCCGCACCTATAGCATCTCACCGGATTAGAAACTCCCCCACTTGGTTTCTTACCGAAACCAACCTTTTGTTTCCCCTTATCAGCAGGAGTTACGTAAGGTTTTCCTCTGAATTGTCCTTTTCCTTTCTTATCACTTAGGCTCTTGTAGTGGCTAGACCTAGCCCTACTGTCTTCGTCATAAATTCTGATCTTGTTAACCAACTCAGAAAACCGTCTGATTTCCTGGTACCCAATAGCTTGTCTAATCTCGAGTCTCAAACCGTTCACAAACTTGAGGCACTTAGACCTCTCAGCATTACCAGTATTATAGTGAGGACAAAATTTGATCAACTCCTCAAATTTCGCCGCATACTCAGCAACCGTCGAATTACCTTGCTTCAACTCAAGAAATTCGATCTCTTTCTTCCCCCGCACATCCTCTGGAAAATACTTCTCCAGAAAGATTTCTCTAAACAAATCCCACGTAATCACAATATCATCTTCCTCAAATCTTTGGCGAGTATTACCCCACCAATCTTCAGCTTCTTCTTCGAGCATATGAGTCCCAAACTGCACCTTCTATGCATCCGAGCAATTCATAACTCGAAAAATCTTTTCCACAGCTTTCAACCAAATTTGTTCCTTGTCCGGTTCATGAGTTCCCTTGAAAACCGGAGGGTTATTCTTTTGGAATTTCCCCAAAGCACGGAATCCATCATCAGCATGATTCCTCACATTCACATTGGCCGGAGGATTCTGCCCAATTGCCCCCGCCAATCTCGTCAATGCCTCCGCAATCGCTTCGTCGTTCCTCCCTGCAACCATCTTACTAATTCCAACAACAGAACTACGTAAGAACAACCAATATTGATAATGCAGCACACGCATATCAATAACACACAGGGAAAAACACTCTAACAACTTGGCCGGACGGACCGACCTGCTCTGATACCACTATTGTAACACCCCCTTCTATACCCCAAATAAATGCAAATAAAACAATTAAGCACATACAAATTCATCAGAGTAAAAATTTTAGGATAAGGTATAAAGGAAGAATGTCACAGTTTCACCAACAAAACTCTTTAACATTTTGCTCCATAAAATATGTAACATTTTCGTAGTTTTAGAAATCACATTTCAACATTTAATTTAAGCGGAAGATAACATCATTTAATCAGTTCCAGAATATTAATTTCAATGCACATAAGTCATCCAGATTAATACATCATATCAGTTAGATTACAAAACCACATCAGCTGATACATTGCAATGTATCACAAAAGAATGACTATACTAGTCTAACTACCCGGTGTTACATATCAGAGCAGCCGACTCAAAAGAATGAAGACTAACTTCACAAAGGACTCCAGCATCCTAATCTGCAATGCCTCATAGAGCATTATAAAACAGCAGAAGGGTGAGAAATATAACCATAATAATCAAGCATAAGATTATATATATATAGGTAAACATATAACACATATTCATATTTCTCACCACACTTCATTCTCTTAGTCATATATATTTACCACACATATATAGACAAACAAGGATATTCACAAAGCATTCCCACATTATGCATACACTTACAATTTCCACAATCTCATCATTCACATATAAGCATCCCTTCATGCATATGTCATATATCAATGTGACTACACAACTCAATGCAACTCATGCAATGCGGTACTGACTCTTGTTATCTTTTTTCTGTTTTCACTCTAAACCGGGTCCACCCTTCTAGACCGATAACTCGTTATTATTTTTCGGTTTTTACTTTAAACCGGGTCCACCCTTCTAGACCGATAACAACCAAGCCCGTCCCCTAGGCTTCAAACCCACCCTTCTAGGTTTGGGACAAGCCACTAGTTTCCACGAAACTAACAGACATTGCCTCTTGACTGAATGATGCATGCACAATCAACCAACCACAATAAATGCACTTAAGACCGTTCCCGCGTCTTAATCCCATGCATTCGAATAATTCACCCCTTCGAGAATTTCATCATGATTGCACATACAACATATATCAAACATTTATCAATGTATTCATTTCACACATCATCATCATCATACTCAACAACAATGCACACATACCACATATGTTCCCATGCATTTCCACAACAATCGCATATAAATATGCACTCACAATTCATTAAACAATACACATACATTCATCATTGTATTCACATGTATTTCTATTTATCACAATTAATGTGCATCGCATATCAACTAGGATTCACGCCCGGAGGCTACCCACACCACGCGTCATCACAATAGATCATATTTATATCATATCATAAGAATATCAATCTATGTGAAACCACCAAACTATCACCACATGAGCAACACAACAAAAGAGAAATGCTGTCAAATTCGCCTTCATTCGCCTGGCGAACCCTCGCAGCGAACCTTCGCCTGGCGAACTCTCTCAGCGAACACTCGCTAAGCTTCGCCTGGCGAGACTTCCCAGCGAGCCCAAGTCAGTAGCTACTGACTTCATTCGCCACCATTCGCCAGCACCTTCGCTGGGCGAACCTTCGCTATCCACCTTCGCTTGGCGAACTCGCCAGCGAAGTCCACTGGAACTTAAACTTAATTATTCGCCAGCATTCGCTGGGCTTCGCCTAGCGAAGCTTCGCCTTCGCTCACTTGGCGAGAGCCAGCGAACCTGCGCAGAGCAGAACCCTATTCTGCCTCTCCTTCATCAATCCATCATCAACCAAACCTCAAACATCCAAATCAGTACAAATAACATCAATACATGTTACCCGACTATTCTACGGCATTATTGCTCAGTTTCAACCGATTAAATCACAGTTCTACCGATTATTCCAACTTTTGCCCTAAATGAAAAAGGATGGAAACTACACCAAAACCCCAACCCAACATATATAACATCATGCAATGATCAAATAGAAACATTTCTCACCCTTACCTCGATTAATCGGAGCTTTGATGTTGGTTCTTGATGATTTCCACTTTTCCTCTTCTTCTCCTCTCTTTCTCTTCTTTCTTCTTTCTTTCCTCTTTCTCTCCAAATGTTTTCTATCTTTCTTTTCTTTTCTTCCTCACTTATATATTTCTTTTATTTTCTTTCCTCTCCAATTCCTTCTCAATTCTCTATTAATTCCAATTAATAAAAATAATTCCAACATTAATAAAAATCCCACTAAATCAATTCATTACTACAATTAATTATTTAATGAAATTTGGTCTGTTATAGTCCTCAGTTAACTTGGTTGTGTGTTCCTGCGATACACCTTTCATATAAAGGTCGCACTCATAATTTTCCTTCGCACACATCAAGTAAGTGACGAAGATGTTTTTCAATGTCAAAACACCGATGATGGTTCATCGTGATCATTAAGCCAAGCAGTCACTTTCTCTTTAAAAAAATTAAATAAATAATCAAAAGAAAAAGCCTGCTAAGTCAAAACCTATGAAGGAGACTTAGGCAAAACTGGGGCATCCCGCTGAGTGTAACCTGAATCCTAAAGATCTTTGCGAATCATTTATTTTGGCAATACACTTTTGTTTAAACATTGAGCGTCTAGAACCGTCGTGTTCTGACCGACGACTCATTTATTTTTCACCTTTTAAAAATAATTTTGATTTCAAAAGTTGCGTGAACTTTGCATTACCGTGTTTGTATGAATATTTTTGTTTGCAAACTGGCTTTCCTCTAAGGAATTTTCAAACAAACAAGAAACTTGGTTGGTGATCCTCTCAGGGGCAAGTTCATCTTACATCAAGATTTGGTTTATCCTTAGGATCTTTTCAAGACTCAGGCTGGGGCAAGCCTCCGAAGGCACAGTAAAACTGTCACTTTTATGACTCAAACAAGTTGAAGCAACTATCTGGGGCAGTTTACTTGAAAGATCTCCAAGCAGCTCTCCATCCTTACTACAAGGACCATCAACTTAATACAGTTTACCAGTATGGCAGAGATGTGTCCAGCAGAACCATCTTCGGTTTCCGAGCAGTAACCTTGATCTCCGTGTTGAGGAATCAGTTTTCTAATCTTGTCATCTTACCAGAAGAGTCGAGCCTTTTCGTCGACATCTACATTTGCATTTGATCATATCTCATAACATAGTGCATATACATATTCATATACATATACATATCATGAGTGTTTCATCCTCATTTGCATTTCTTCCGAGGTCGTGCTTTATCCACGTCTTACCTTGTGGTCAAAGTCCAACTCACTTGGCACCTACCAAATATTTTTATGTCGTGTCTATCTGATGTTCTTCCAGATATGGCTTCAACTTGTCCCGTACATTTATGGCTTTCCTAAATGTTTCAGGTTTATCTTCAGAAACTTGTCTTCATCTCATGCTCCTATAGATGTTATTCTTTTGTTTCTGGATGCAGCCCAGAGTTTATTCGACGTTCTTCCGAATATCTCTGGTGTGTTTCAGAGTTCATTCGATGTTCTTCCGAATGTCCCTGAAATGTGTTTTCTTTGTCCCCGAGTTTATTCGAAGTTCTTCCGAATACCTCTGGTATGTTTCAGAGTTCATTCGATGTTCTTCTGAATGTCCCTGAAATGTGTTTTCTTTGTCCCCGAGTTTATTAGAATTTCTTCCAAATATCTCTAGTGTTTCAGAGTTCATTCGATATTCTTCCAAATGTCCCTGAAATGTGTTTTCGTTGTCCTTGAGTTTGTTCGATGTTCTTCCGAATATCTCTGGTGTGTTTCAGAGTTCATTCGATGTTCTTCCGAATGTCCCTGAAATGTGTTCCTTTGTCCCCGAGCTTATTCGACGTTCTTCTGAATATCTCTTTGTGTTTCAAAGTTCATTCGATGCTCTTCCGGATGTTTCTAATGTTGGTTCTACGGATTCCCGAAAATTCCGTTCAATCGTGTCACGAGGGAAAGTTTCTAGAAGCTCGGATGTTATTCTATGCTCAATGCTTCAACATTCTGTTTATTTGTGTTGCAGTGAAAATTGGATATCAAGCTATTAAATTAACTTGAATCTTAATTCTTTTACAACCGAACTTTATTTTATCCAAAGGAAAGGTATAAAGAAAGAAAAACCTTTTTCGCGATGTAACGACAAAGCTAAAGAGATTCAGGGATCGGGGGCTATTTATACCTAGGGAAGGTGTTAGCACCTTAAGAATCTGTAGTACTCTACATGAACCTTTTGTTTGATTGCTTCCTAAATTTGTGAAATGTTTGCTATGGATTGGGAAAAGGTATAGGTAAAGACCTAGATGGTTTTCTAAGTTTTCTCGCAAAGACATCACATCTTCTGCCTACGTATCCTAACTAGGATAGAATCAGAGCAATCGTAGTTCACCTCACAAGGGATGAATAACACTTGATTAGGATCAAGGTTCAAGGGGGAACAAACATGAAAATGTTTGTGTGGAGCTTGAAAAAACTCCCTAATCTAAATTGTAACACTCAAAAGGGGAAGTAAGAAATCATGACGATGATTCTTACATAGAGTTGACAAACTCTATCCTAGGGTTCTAGTTGAAGAATACTCCTAGTACAGGTGTGTCTTTTAGACTTAAAGCAAATTCTATTGGCTTCTAAACTAAGGTTAAAGTGACTTAACAAAGTCAAGGGGTGGTGAATGAACTATTCTTGACACAGGGGTCAATGGAAAGACCTTTCCTTTGGAAGGAGAGAGGGGAGGCAACTGGGATGAGAGCTAACAAGCTTCATCACTTGGGGAAAGAAAAAAGTTAAGCAAAGTAATTACATGATGAAGATAAATGTATGGTGACAAACATTAAATGAACATATTTGAAAGATAAAGCATAGATGCATTGATGACAATCAAAGCGGATGATTAAGCAGGAAGTGTGACAACAGATTGAGCTTAAGTAAATTCAACAGAGGGGATATGATGCACATGGTAACAACCAAAATAAAATCCTAGCATGTTGAATAACATTAAGGAAAGGAGGGCAAGCAAATATCATGTCATTCACAAGTATGACAAGAGAGAAATTCATCTGCATATGTGGAAACGGTTACAAAATGCACTTTAACTTGCAAGTAGTCAAAAGGGATGAAAAATTAGGCAAACATGGAATTTTAAAATACTACATAAAAATAGACATAGAAACAAACATAATGAAAAAAGAATGGATGCAAAATGATTAAAAATGAGGGAGATATGATTTTTTGAAGTTTGGTTGAAAAATGGCAAAAATGGTAAAAAAGGGTTGCCCTCCTTAGGGGTCGAACCCAGGTTCAGCTGGTACAAGGCGCTTAGGTGACAAGGTGACTACCACTGGGGTGGCTATACATCCGTTTGTAAATGCCACCCTATTAAAATATATGGGTAACATTCAAAACAGGCTGGGCACAAAATATGAATAAAAACCATGATTTGCATTTTCATCACAACTTCTTCAAATCTTAATGGATTTGGGTGAAATTTTAGTCTAAATCATGTGGAATTTCACAAGGAACAAGATGGCCTTTTTAGATTTTTGAAATTCCTCCTCCATTTTAAAACCCGATAGCACTTGCATTTTTGAAGTTTGGAATGCATTTTGAGAGGTAGATTATGCCACAGTCAGTTCTAAATCAATATGATCATACACACACGCCACATAAACATTAATGAGTGAATTTAAACACAAGATATGGCTGAAATCAAGTTGTAGTGAAAAGTGCTATGTGAATTGCAAATCTGTTATGAATGAGATGCATTTTGGGATGAAGATCAAATTCCAAACAGTTTCAAACCAAACAAATCATATACACACCTTGAAAATACATTGATGAATGAATGTAGGCACAATGATAGGTTCAAAACTGGCCCTGGTGAAAAGTAGCAACCAATATGCAAAATGGTATTGATGTGCTCATGAAGATGTTCAATTTTAATTCCAAGCATATTCAAGTCAAACACATCATTCATACACACTATAGTCATGCTAGTAAGTGAGTCCAAACCACAATTTTGATGTAAAGCAAACTGGTGTGAAAAGTGGTGCTCAAGCTGTTAATTTGTGTTTGTGAGGTGCAGGAGGATATCCAATTTTAGTTCCAAGTACTTTCAAACCCTTTCAAACACACATACACCTTACATATATGTTATTGAGTGCATTCATGCCAAAGAAACAAATCAAAACAGTTGGATGTAAGAAATGATGTGCAAGATGCAAAACTGTCATGAGAAATGCAAGTTGATGTTCAATATTGTTTCTATGTACATTTTGACCAAATTAAACACTTACACACATTGAATACATGCTAGTGGATGATATTGGACACAAAGTAGGGCTTAAAACTGACTGGTATGAAATGTAGTGTTTAGAATGCAAGTTTGTGTGTGTGAATTGCATGAGCATATTCAATTTCAGTTCAAAACATTTTCAGACTAATTCAAACATATACACATCACATATACATGATATTGAGTGGATTCAAACATCAAAATAATTTGGAAAAAGACTGCTATGAGAAATGGTTCACAAATTGCAAGTTTGTCATGAATATGAGGCATGATGAGATGAAACTTCAGTTCCAAACATTTTCTGATCCAATTAATCACACACATAGCACATATACATGATATTGAATGGATTTGAACACAATTTGGAGTTTTAAAAGGACTGTTACAAAGAATGAGGTCTGATTTGCAATTTTGATGTTTATGATGTAATGCAAGATGGTGTCCAAGTCAGTTTCATGCACATCTAGGTCTGATACATCATACACACATGTTACATATATATCAACAATTGATTTTGAACACACAAACTGGTCTGAAACAAATTGGTATAAAAAATGACAAGTGAGCTGCAATTTTGATGTTTTAGGGCATACATGAAAATGTTCAAAACAGGTCCTAGGTATATTCATAGCAAGCAAACATTTTGAGCAAGCTACAATTGTGTATTCAAGTGATTCTAAGCATGTGACTTAGTCTTAAAATCAGTGGTGATGCAAATGGCATGTTCAAGACAGAAATGACATTTGAGAAGCAATCAAGAAATGCAAAACAGGTCCAAACTCATATTCATATTGAGAAATCATTCCACACAGATCATGAATCATATAAATGAGGTTTTTAAACTTTAAAACTAATCAAAGACCATGAGGAAACAAGGCTGCTATGGTAATGGCTTATCTTTTGCTGAAAAATGCATCTTTGAGTGCAATAGATCAAATCATGTAAAACAGGTTATGCAATCCATACATACATGTCATAAATGTGAAATCAAGTGTGAACAAACTCAAGAACCAAGCATGCTTCAAGTGGAATCAGTTATGTTATGTTGGTTGCCATTAAGATACAAATGATGCACTTAGGATGTGAAAAGTGAAAGAACAATTAACACAGGTCATACTAATCACATGTACACAATATAAACAAGTAATTAAGCATGATTCAGCTTACCAATCAAACATATTGTCTCCAAAACAGAATTTTAACATATGACATGAAAATGACCCCTTTTTCAACACAACCATGCTCAAAATGCCAAACATGATATTATGGTGTAAAGCAAAGATGTAGTGTCTACATACCTCTAGTAGACTATATTGAGCAGGTTTGATCAATAAGAAACCCAGAGAAAACTTCAAATGCACCTAGCCTTGGAGATTTCTTCTTTTTGAAGCAAGAACGCAAACTTCAAGACAGTTGGAGAAATAAACTCCGCCAATGATCCTTACTACTTTAGACAGTTGAGAAATGATATATGTGAGGTGTTAGAGTGATTAGAACATCAAGCAAATGCCTAGAACAAGTTTTGACTGATTTTGTGCATTGTGGTCAAAGTAACTTGGTATGGAAGTTGACTTTTTGAGTGAGGAGGTTTTTGAGTGGTTCAATGGTTGGAACACCTTCTATATCATATTTATGGGTTGTGGGGATGATGTTTGGTTAGTTTGATTGTGGAGAAATGATTTTGGCAGCAATTCTACCAAGGCAGATTTTTTGTGGTTTTTGGCAATTTTCTGATTTTGTGAGTTTTGGAGAAAAGCATGAAAGGGTGGGAGCTTGATCTTTCTCTAGTTTTCAGAAGATCTATTGTGTCTCGTATGAGGTGGGGAGTGCCTCTATTTATAGGAAAATGGGGGTAGTAGGCAGATTTGGAGATTTCCTTCTTAAGAAGGAAAGGTTTTCATTTTTTGAATCCAATCTCAAAAAGATCTTTCTTGGCTGATAGGTAAGCTTAAGTAAGGATTCATGATGAGTTTGAAGTGGCTAAAAACAGGCTAGAAGGCATAGGTTGATGGCTGGTTCAGATTCTACTTTCCACCTCATGCTTGTCATTGATTTCAAATGCAAGTTGCAAGGCCACTTGCAAGCGCACTTGCAAACATGGCAAATTCACTTTCCTCTGCATTTTCATTGTATTTCCATGCTACAAAGTCTCTACATATCAGATAAAACATGTTTCAAAAGCTGAGACTGACCCAATTGATCAAAGGAATGATTTTTGAAAGTTTGTCAATGTGGGACTCAAGTGTGAAAACACCAACTTGCCAAATCCATAACTCTCAGCTCACAAATCCTTTTGAGATGTTCTAGTATTCTTTAGAAATCCCTCAAATATCTCTAAAACATTCATGTTTTCATGAGTTTCAAATTCTCAGAGGAACTTGGCCAAACGACCTCTCAAAGTTGCTAAAAAATGAGCTTAAAAGTGAAATTTTCCTAAGTCTTTTTCCCTTCTTAAAATGAATTTGGTCATAAATCCAAATCTATGCATTTTTTGATCTTTTGTAGGATTTTTCAAGAGCTTTCTAATGAGCTTTGAACCAACTCAATTGGATGTGTGGTTAAGGAGTTATGGTCTAGCCCCTTTCAAAACCCTAATTTCCAATTTTTTCGATTACTTCTTCATCCTTGATCCAATGGTCATGAAAATTGATAGGCAAGTGCAATATGATATAAGGAACATTTTTTATTCACACTTTGTAGTCCAATTTCTTAAATTTGAAGAGTTGACTTTTTGGTCAACCGTACGATCGATCGGTGACTACCGAGTCGCCCGTTGACACTCTGGACCTCCTGAGACTTTTACACTTCTTGAATGAACTTTATTAAGCTATATGAACTTCATGGATCATGATACCACCATTAAAACACCTTCCAACACCAAAGTCAAACTACAATTGACTTTTACTAGTCAAAAACCCTAATCGGGTGCCCTGAAATGCACTGTTCTTGATTCTGGGGTAACAACCTCAAATTGGGTACTCAATTGATATCATATGATACCCTTGATCTTGTTTCATGATTGAATTAGCCTAAAACTTTGATTGATCACAAACCCTGAAGCTTCGATTTGACTGTACAAAACCCTGATTCATCTGTTAACTTGACAAAGACAAACTTGCACCGGGTTAGGGTTAGATAATTTATGAGTATGCTCCTAAAATGATAATGAGAATCTAAGGGGTCAAAATTTAGGGTGCAACAGTTGGAGGAACCATCAAACATCATTTTCCACCAAAGACCTTTCTGCGGACCCTCATCAAGACCTGGCTTTTCACAATCTTTTACCAACATGATGTTTTCATCTGGGAAATCAAATTTGAGAGACTCATAATCTTCCACTAGTTGATCTGCAAGATATTCTGACAACACACTACCCTTGATAGACTTCTGAGCTACATACTGGATGTCGTATTCTGATAATAACATATGCCAACGGGCGAGCCTTCCAGTCTGAGCAGGCTTCTCAAAGATATACTTTATCGGATCCATTTTTGAAATCAACAAAGTGGTATGACAAATCATGTACTGCCTCAAACGCCTGGCAGCCCATGCTAAAGCACAACAAGTTTTCTCCAGAAGTGAATATCGGCTTTCACAATCAGTGAACTTCTTACTCAAGTAATAGATAGCATGTTCTTTTCGTCCGGACTCGTCCTGCTGACCTAACACACAACCCATGGAATTCTCGAGCACTGTCAAATACATGAAGAGAGGTCTTCCTGGAACAGGAGGTATTAATATCGGAGGCTCTTGAAGATAGCCCTTAATTTTATCAAACGCTTGCTGACAATCTGAATTCCAAACAATCGTCTGGTCCTTGCGTAATAATTTGAAGATGGGCTCGCAAGTAGGAGTCATATTGGAAATAAATCTGGATATGTAGTTTAGTCTTCCAAGAAAACCTCTGACTTGCTTCTTAGTTTGTGGAATTGGCATATCTTGAATGGCTTGGACTTTATCTGGATCCACCTCAATCCCTCGGTGACTGACAATGAAACCGAGTAACTTCCCAGATCTTACCCCAAAGGTACACTGGGCTGGATTTAGTCTCAACTGATATTTTCTGAGTCTCTTAAATAATTTCAAAAGATGTTCCAAATGGTCCTCCTCACTTTGAGATTTAGCGATCATGTCGTCAACGTACACCTCTATCTCATTGTGCATCATATCATGAAATAAAGCCACCATGGCTCTCTGATAAGTAGCACCTGCGTTCTTCAGACCAAAAGGCATAACTCTGTAACAGTAAGTCCCCGACGGAGTAATGAAAGTAGTTTTTTCCATGTCATCGGGGTCCATCTTAATCTGATTGTAACCGGAGAAACCATCCATAAATGAGAAAAATGCAAAACGAGCCGTGTTATCCACCAACGTATCAATATGCGGCAAAGGGAAATCATCCTTCGGATTGGCCTTGTTTAGATCCCTATAGTACACACACATTATGACTTTCCCATCCTTTTTCGGTACAAGTACAATATTGGCCACCCATTCGGGGTATTTAAACACTGCTAAGAAACCGGCGTCAATCTGCTTTTTCACTTCATCTCGAATCTTGAGAGCCATGTAAGGTCTTGTTCATCGGAGCTTTTGTTTAACCGGTGGGCATTCTTGTCGGAGCGGTAATTTGTGAACTACTATGTCAGTGTCTAAACCCGGCATATCTTGGTATGACCAAGCAAATACGTCCACATACTCTTTCAGAAGCTCTTCTAGTTGCTGCTTGACTTCTGCCCCTAGGGCTGCCCCAATCTTGACTTCTTTATTGTCTTCTTCAGTGCCAAGATTAATGACTTGTACCTGTTCTTTGTAGGGTTGAAGCTCTGTGTACTCATGGTGTGCCAATTTTACCAGTTCATCAGGGATTTCAAAATCTTCATCCTCATCTTCATCTTGGTATATTGGTGAATCAAAGTCAGGAGGGAATGCAAATTCATAGGATTCAATGGGTTTTAAGACATCACTGCACGTTGGAATGGCTTAATTTATTAAAACACACAAAGACAAATGCAGCATACAGAAAAGAAAATTGTTTTGGGTTTTTTAAGATTGCCATTTTCTTTTAAAATGAAAGTAAAAGCAGTAAAGGAAATAACACAAGGAAATTAACAAAATAGTTCGTTTTTCCTTGATTTTCTTGAAAGCACGGGGCCCTTACAAAACATTCCTATAGCCTTAGGCATGGTTATGGAGATTCAAACAACAAAAAGAAAATAAAGACAAACAAATTACTTTAACCTAGGAAAGACCATAGGAATCTCAATAGCTTCCCAGTTGTTCAAGGCAGAGTTGCAATGATACACTAACTGTTCAAGGTCTTCATCTTCAAAATCTTCTTCCACAACACTGACTTGGAATCCTCCACTGATGAATACTTCTTGTATAGTCTTTGGGCGTCCTTTGTCATGTGTCGGTGCTTCATCATGAGTTGGTTTGTAACCCAACCCTTGGAGATCCATCTTTGGCTTCATGTCAATAACCTCTCCCCAACCTGCAGGAGTACCTTCTTCCAGTGTAGACTTGATGCTCTGAGCGGATGCAAAAGACGGACCACCCTTAGCCATTGTTTCCTCTAACATCACTGCATTAGCTATCTTGAGTGCCTGAAAGGAAGTTTCTAACGCGCCTTCATCTACCTCGATATACTTAAATGATGACAGATTGCTTACCATTAGGTCCTCTTCACCGTGTACAATCACTAACTTGTCATTCACAACAAATTTCATTCTCTGATGCAATGTGGAAGTCATTGCCCCTGCTGCGTGGATCCACGGTCGTCCCAACAAACAACTATAAGCTGGGTTAATGTCCATGACTTGGAATGTGATATCAAACACCTGAGGTCCTATCATGATTGGCAATTCTACCTCTCTAACAACCGTTCTTCTTGAACCGTCAAAAGCTTTTACAATCAATGACATCGGTTTCATTTCTGCCCCTGCGTATGCTAACCTTGCGAGCGACCTTGCGGGCAATATATTCAATGAGGATCCAGTGTCGACTAAAACTCGTGCCATTGTGTCTTCTTGGCACCTGACAGATATGTGTAACGCACGGTTGTGATTGTGTCCTTCTTTTGGCAGCTCTGCATCACTAAAACTCAGGGTATTACATGCTGTAATGTTGGCTATTACTGAATGAAACTGGCCGAGAGTTATGTCTTTTGTCACATGGGCCTGCTTCAATACTTTTTGCAGAGCTTCTCTGTGGGCTGGAGAGTTCATCAAGTGAGATAAGATCGATATCTTCGATGGGGTTTGGTGAAGCTGATCAATAACCCTGTAATCACTTTTCCGAATAATCCTTAAGAATTATTCGTCGTCTCCCACAGTACTTGGTACCTCCTTTTCTTTTGTCGCATCAGGGGTGACATCTTTTGGAGCGGCTACTGTTATCTTTGGCTGATAAATTCGACCACTATGGGTCATCTTGCTTGTACCTGCAATGTTTGTCACGTCCACTTGGTCGTCTTTCACTGTCTCTTTCTGACTAACCCTCCCAGATCCTCGGTCTATCACAGTCATGTCATATTTCCATGGAACAGCCTTCGTGCTTTCAAAAGGAAATGGTCTTGGTTTCTGAATAATAACCGGTTGAGGTTGCTCAATAGCCGATTTGCTGAAAACAGGCTTCACACTTTTGTTGGTCATTTTGAACACCGGAACTTTCTCACCTTTCTTTGGTAAATTAAAAATAGGCTCAATTACCGAAACTTCCTCTTTCCTCACCTTACTACACACTTGCAATACTCCATCATCAATCAATCTTTGTATACCTCCTCGTACCACATCACACCCTTTAGAATCAATAAAACATTCTTCACAATCATTACGGGTACCTTCTATCAACCCTGCTTTCAACAGCATCTCGTGAAGTAACTTTATCGGAGTCTTGATCTCTGACACACCTCGGACTACCCTTTCATCTGAAACTTCTTCTACAGCATTAACCCCTCCATGGTTCGGCAATGGATTACTTTTAACATTTGGGGGTATATCATCAAAAGACAAGATCTTCTTTTCCATCAACTCCTTGACAAGATGTTTTAAAGCAAGACAACCTTCTAAATCATGACCGGCAGCGCCTTCATGAAAAGCACAATGAGCATTTGGATTATAGTGAAGAGATGTAGTGTCTGGATTTAGAGGTCGCGTTGTTACCAATCCTTGCTGCACCAAGGAGGGGTACAACTCTGTGTAAGTCATCGATATCTGAGGACGTGGAGGTTTTGTTGTTGGCCTCCGATTCTGGTAGTTCTGTCTGGGTGCCTGAGCTCTAGGCTGATGATGTTGCTGATAGGGTGGAGCGTTGGGCGCTCGTTAATACCCTTGTTGAATTGGCTGATATGCAGGTGCTGGCTGCACTGCCTGATAACCGAGAGCAGGGTGATTAAAAGCCGGAGTTACAGCTGCCACATACGATTGTTGGGCATACTGCAACGGATACATTGGTCGTTGTTGCTGGGATTGCTAAACATAACTTGCTTGAGGCTGCTGAACAAAGCCTTGTTGATGTTGTTGAACATAACTTTGCTGATACTATTGGTAAGGCGGTCTCCAGGTGCGACTCTTTCTTCCCACGGTTACTGCATTTGTCTCCCCTTCCTTCTTTTAATGAAAATTACTGTTGAACTTCTTGACATTGTTGTTACCAGAACTGCTGGAACCGTTAGCCACCTTTCCATTCTTCAATCCTAACTCCACTCTCACCCCCACTGCTACTATATCAGAAAAACTCGCGGTTACACTACTGATCATCTTCTCATAAAACTATGGTCTTACTGTATCGATGAACCAATCTGTCAACTCTTTTTCAGTCAAAGGAGGTTCCACCTGAGAGGCGGTTTCCCTCCACCGTTGTGCATATTCTTTGAAAGATTCCGAATTCTTCTGCAACATACTCAGTAACTGTCTTCAATCAGGGGCTAAATCCATGTTGTACTTGTAATGTTTTACGAAAGCATCGGCCAAGTCTTGGAAACTGTGAATACGAGACTGATCCAAACCTAAATACCATTTAGCAGGGGCTCCTTTCAAACTATCCTGGAAACAGTGAATCATCAACTTATCATCTTCCACGTGTGCGGCCATTCTTCGGTAGTACATAATCAGATGTGTTCGAGGACAAGTAGCACCAGAATACTGATCAAAATTGGGAACTTTGAATTTTGGCGGAATTACCAATCCAGACACTAAGCACATATCTCTGGCATCAGTGCCAAAGATGTCATTCCCTTCCATTGCTCTGACTTTCCTGCCTATAGTCTCTACAATTTCTTTCAACTTATCATGTCGTCCACTCTCCTCTTCATACCCATCAAGACCTTCGTACACTTATGGAGGATTATGAAAAACAGGGCGCGCTTGAATCTGAACAGAAGGCTGAGTGTAAGTAGGAATAACTTGAGGAACTTCTGCCCCTAGGGGAACTGCTTGTTGACTGACTGCTGGTGGAGGTACAAAGCCAGGCGGTAACCCATATGGTGGAACATTTGCAACAGTGACTGCCGTTGGGATCGACTCTACAGCTATGCCAGTGATTTTAGAGATAACAGTTGTTAGAACACAGATTGGTGTTTCTTATACCTCTATGTTTTGATGATAACTTTTATGGAATTTTGTAATGAGTAAATATACACTCTAAAATTTGTTCAAGTATTATTGTTTCAGGTATAAAATTAAATACTCTTAAAAGAAGCAAAATATATAAGTACAAAGAAACTATGCAAAGCTCTGAAGCATCAGATGCAAGACTATCAGAAGATTCTGAAGCGCTGCCAGAAGGATCTGAAGCAGAAGCTTCAGAATGATCTGAAGCGTTAATGAAAGAAGTATACAAAAGCTGAAAGCTCTGATCTTATCAGAATCTGAATTTCTTTTCACTTCAAACTCAGAGGCTTTAATAACCAGACTATTATCATTAATATTCACACTCAAAGCACATACTGCTGCATACTCTGATGAAGACTCTGATCAAGACTGAGACTCTGATACATTAAAGATCTGATCATCTATCTAGACTCTAAACTTGTCATTCATCTTAAGCTCTGATCATCTTAAAGCATTCCATACTTTTTAAAGCTTACCACAAGTTCTGAAGTGCAGATCATGAAGACTTCATATTGAAGAAAACTTGTTGAAGAAGCTGTAAACTTGATTAGACGTGGTGCTACTTCCAAAGTAACCAACGGCTAATTTGTCTAAAGAAGTGACATGGTGCAAATCCCAAAGCTTCTACAACCATACTTTTCTGCAGAAAGCATATCTCTGCCCATACTTTTAGTGATGAAAAGTCATACAATCAAATATTATATTCAGCTGCACATCACTCAAGGCATTTGAAAAAGATATAAAAGGAGAACTACTTCAACATTTTGAGGTTGCTAATTGACTACTCATCTTTTGCTCATTGCTAGATCACTTAGAAAGAAATACACGCTTGATTCATAAAAGAGAAAATCTCTCAAGATCTTACTCATTTGATCTTTCATAAAACCACATAGTTTTTGTTGTATTTAATCTTAAGTGTAAACATCACAGTTGTGATACAGCTTATTAGAAGCATTCAAACACTTGTTAGTTTACATTAAATTGTAAGAAGTTCCTTAAGAAGACCAAGGTGTGGTCAGTAGTTCTTGAGAAGACTAAGATAGTTGTTCTTAGTGCTTTCTATTGTAATCAGTTGATCAATAGTGGATTAAGTCCTTGCAGAGAAAGGCAAATCATCTTTGATAAGGTGGACTGGAGTAGTTAAGTTCAACGAACCAGGATAAAAATATTGAGTTCTTTTTATTTCCATATTTCTTATAATTCTTATTCAACCCCCCCCCCCCCCCCCCCCCTCCCCCCTTCTAAGTGTTTTTCTCACCTTCAGTTGGCATCAGAGCTCCGGTTCTGTTTGTGCTATCACTTAACCGTGACAAGAAAAGATCCAGCGAGAAAAACTCTTGATACTCTTGGTTGATATACATTATGGCTGTTGAAACTCAAACACCCAACAACAACAAATATGAAGAAAGAGTCAGCACAAAACCTCCCATGTTTGATGGAGAGAAAAATTGATTATTGGAAAGACAGACTGGAAAGTTTCTTTCTAGGATTTAATGCTGATCTTTGGGACTTAGTCATTGATGGATATGTTCATCCCACTGATGGGAATGGCAAGAAAGTTGACAGAAAATCAATGACTGAGGAGCAAAAGAAGGAATTCAGAAATCACCACAAGGCTAGAACTATATTGCTAAACGTTATATCTCATACTGAGTATGAGAAAATAACCAACAGATAAATTGCCTTTGATATATTTGAATCCCTGAAGATGACGCATGAAGGGAACTCTCAAGTCAAAGAAACCAAGGCTCTGGCGCTGATCCAGAAGTATGAAGCTTTCAAGATGGAAGAATCTGAGTCTATTGAAGCAATGTTTTCCAGATTCCAGATTCTCATTGCTGGCATAAAGGTTCTGGACAAGGGTTACTCTACAACAGATCATGTCAAGAAAATAATCAGAAGCTTGCCAACCAGATGGAGACCCATGGTCACTGCTCTGAAGCTGGCAAAGGATCTCAACAAGATTACGCTGGAGGAACTAATTAGTTCTCTAAGGAGTTATGAGATTGAACTAGAGGAAGATGAGGCTCTAAAGAAAGGTAAGTCAATTGCGTTAAAATCTAATAAAGTTGTTAAACCATTGCAGGTATTAGAAGAAAGCTCTGAAGAGTCTGCTTCTGAAGATGAAGAAGAACTATCCTTGTATCCAGAAGAATCAATAAACTCTGGAAGAATAAGCAAAGGAAGTTCAAGAACTTTAGAAAACCAGATCAACACAAAGAATCTTCTGGGCATAGAAGATCTGGAGAACACTCTGGATACAGAAGATCTGGAGAATCCTCTGGACACAGACGATTTGGAAAAAGAGAGGTTGTTTGCTATGAATGCAAAGAACTTGGGCACTACAAGAGTGATTGTCCAAAGCTTCAGAAGGAGAACCCAAAAAGAAAGTCAGATCATAAAAAGAAAGTTCTGATGACTACCTGGGATGACTCAGATTCATCTGATTCGTCATTAGAGTCAGAAGAGGAATGTGCAAATGTAGAATTCATGGCTGACTTTAAGGACAGTGCTGAATCATCTGGATCAGAATCAAAATCTGATTCTGAGGAGGTATTTGCTGAACTTTCTAGACAGGAACTTGCTGAAAGTTTATCCGATATTCTTGAAAACTATAGTAAAGTTAAACTCAAATACAAAACGCTTCTAAAGCATATTGAATTTGAGAGTAACAAGTTTGAATCAGAAATAGCTGAACTAAAAGCTGAAAATCTTCAATTGAAAAATAATCTAGAAACTACTCAACTAAACTCTGATTCAAAATCTGAACCATGCTTTAAAAACATTTTACAAGAGTATGACTATAGTTTCAGGAAGTTTCTAACTAAAAGCCTAGATAGAAGCAAAATGGCTTCAATGATCTATGGTATTAGCAGAAACTATAGAAAAGGTGTTGGATATAAATCTTACTCTTATGAAGACTCAAGTCCAAAATATGTAGATAAACTGGATATCAAGTTTCCTCCCTTGTATTCTCAGTTTACATTTGGTCACTTAAATGATATTAAACACACTAGTTCTGATCAGAACAAATCTGTGTTTAATAAATCTAAAGCTAATCAGAACAAGTCTTATGTTGAAAGACAGAAGTTCAGAAAAAGCTTTAAGGCAACTAACCAAAAAGGACCCAAGAAAATCTGGGTACCTAAGGATAAGATAATCTATGTTGCAGACATCCTTAGCAGCAAAGTCAAGACTCTAGTCATGGTACCTAGACTCTGGATGCTCACGACATATGACGGGAAAAAGGTCTATGTTCCAAAGTCTGAAGCTTAGATCTAGATGAGATGTCAAGTTTGGAGGGAATCATAAGGGTAAAATAATTGGCTCTGGAACCATAGGCAATGGTAAATTTCCTTCCATAACTAATGTCTTGCTTGTTGAAGGGTTAGCTCACAATCTATTGTCCATAAGTCAATTAAGTGACAATGGTTATGACATTATATTTAATCAAAAGTGTTGCAAAGCTGTTAGTCAAAAGGATGGCTCAATCCTCTTTAATGGTAAAAGGAAAAACAACATTTATAAAATTAGTCTCTCAGAACTTAAGGTTCAGAATGTTAAATGCCTTATGTCTGTTAATGAGGAGCAATGGGTCTGGCACAAAAGACTGGGTCATATTAATATGAGACGTATATCTCATATTAATAAGCTTAATCTGGTCAGAGGACTTCCTAATCTGAAGTTCAACTCAGATGCTTTTTGTGAAGCATGTCAGAAAGGAAAATTTTCAAAATCATCTTTTAAATCCAAAAATGTTGTCTCAACTTCAAAACCATTAGAGTTACTTCACATTGATCTGTTTGGACCAGTGAAAACTGCATCCATCAGAGGCAAGAAGTATGGATTAGTCATTGTTGATGACTACAGCAGATGGACATGGGTAAAATTCCTAAAACACAAGGATGAGTCACACTCTGTGTTCTTTAACTTCTGCAAACAAGTCCAAACTGAAAAAGTTCTCAAAATTGTTAAAGTCAGAAGTGATCATGGTGGTGAATTTGAAAACAAACATTTTGAAAAATATTTTAATGAAAATGGAATTGCTCATGATTTCTCCTGTCCTAGAACTCCACAACAGAATGGAGTTGTAGAGGGGAAAAATAGAACTTTGCAAGAGATGGCCAGAACCATGATCAATGAGACTAACATGGCAAAACATTTTTGGGCAGAGGCAATTAACACAGCATGTTACATTCAGAACAGAGTGTCAATTAGACCTCTTCTGGAAAAGAATCCTTATGAATTGTGGAGGAATAGAAAGCCAAACATTTCTTATTTCCATCATTTTGGATGTATTTGTTTTATACTGAACACTAAAGAGAATCTTAACAAGTTTGATTCTAAAGCACAAAAGTGTTTCATGCTTGGATATTCTGAACTCTCTAAAGGCTATAGAGTATACAATACTGAGACACAGATTGTGGAGGAATCTATACATGTTAGATTTGATGATAAGCTTGGCAATCAAAAGCCAAAGCAGATTGAAAACTCTGCAGATGGAGAAGTTATTCTCATAGAATCTGAGAAACCAAAGATAGAGAAAGCTCAAGAAGAAGCTATGCCAGATGCAACTCCATTAGCTGCTCAGATGAATAACATGAATATTTCTGAAGAACCAACAGTTAAAGGATTATCCAGAATCAAGGCTTCTCATCCAGAAGAAATGATTATTGGAAAGAAAGATGACCCTATAAGAACAAGATCGTTTATCAGATCATCTGGAACATCACTTCTTGGGTTGGTGTCTATTATTGAACCAACATCTGTGGATGAAGCTCTGAGTGAAAATGATTGGATACTTGCAATGCAAGATGAGCTAAATCAATTTACAAGAAATGATGTGTGGGATCTGGTTCCTAGACCAAAAGGTTTCAACATTATTGGAACAAAGTGGGTATTCAGAAATAAATTAAATGAGCAAGGAGAAGTTGTAAGGAACAAGGCAAGGCTGGTAGCTCAAGGGTACAGTCAACAAGAAGGTATTGATTACACTGAAACTTATGCTCCAATGGCAAGGTTAGAGTCTATACGCCTTCTTATTTCATTTGCTGCATAACATAACATCACTCTATATCATATGGATGTTAAGAGTGCCTTCTTAAATGGTATTATAGAAGAAGAAGTTTATGTCCATCAACCTCCTGGTTTTGAAAGTGATAAATTTCCAGATCATGTTTTCAAACTCAAAAAATCTCTTTATGGTTTGAAACAAGCTCCCAGAGCTTGGTATGAAAGATTAAGTAATTTCCTTCAGGAAAAGAACTTTATCAGAGGCAAAGTGGACACAACTCTTTTCTGTAAAACATTTAAGAAAGATTTACTAGTTTGTAAAATTTATGTGGATGATATTATTTTTGGATCTACCAATATTATGCTGGGAAAGGAGTTTGCTTTGTCTATGCAGGCTGAATTTGAAATGAGCATGATGGGAGAGCTTAGATTCTTTCTGGGAATCCAAGTAAATCAGACTCCAGAATGCACATATATTCACCAGACTAAATATGTCAAAGAGCTTCTGAAGAAATTCAATCTGAATGAAAGCAAATTGGCTAAGACTCCAATGCATCCTACAAGCACACTTGGTAAGGAAGAGGTAAGTAAGAAAGTTGATCAAAAACTTTACAGAGGTATGATTGGATCTCTCTTATATTTGACTGCTTCAAGACCTGATATTTTATTCAGTGTGTTTCTGTGTGCTAGATTCCAATCAGATCCCAGAGAATCACACTTAACAACTGTTAAGAGGATCTAAGGTATCTGAAAGGTACTACTAATGTGGGTCTGTGTTACAGAAGATCTGATGAGTATAAATTAGTTGGATTCCGTGATGCTGACTATGCTGGAGACAGAGTAGAACGTAAAAGTACTTCTGGAAGTTGTCAGTTTCTTGGAAGTCATCTGATCTCTTGGTTCAGCAAGAAGCAACCCACAATTGCACTTTCAACAACAGAGGCAGAATATATTGCTGCTGCTGGATGTAGCACGCAGATGCTCTGGATGAAAACTCAACTAGAAGATTATCAGATCTTTGAGAAGGCACATGCAAGCAAACACGTGTAGCTCAGAATCTGGAAAGGTAGAGTGCACCATACTGAAGTGACATTTGAGGAATTGCTTTGAAAATCCAAAATCTCTTGATTTTCCCTCTTTTTGCCAGAATCTTAAATGGTTGATATGATTTTATTCTTTGCATTAATTGCTTGATTTGATTATGGTTCACTTCATTCAATGCTTGTGCACGCTTGAGAATGTGTGTGTTTTTGCATGCCCTAAAATTTTTCTATAAATTCTCACAACTCTTCACAAATCACACTTTACACTTATCATCTCTCATATGCATTTCTGCCTTCTCTATTGTTTCCATCTTATTTCAAAACCCAAAAATCCTCGTAAACCCAGACGCATCTCAAGAACTTCAATGGCTTCACCTTCATCAACACCTGCTCAGATGAAAACTTCAACTGTTGCTGCATCATCTCCTAATGCTGCTGGTTCATCCCAAACTGCTGTTGTGTACAAAGCACCAGTAAGAACTCTTCTCACTCCAATCAAAGAACTTGAGGTTCTGTGTGAGAACTTTGTGGATTTTGAATCCATCAAAGAAAATGGTTTTGATCTCCTTTCAACTATCAAAGGTCAGAACTGGGAAAAGTATTTTACCAGGATGATGGGTCCTGTTTATCCAGCTTTGGTAAAAGAATTCTGGATACACGCTCAAGTTTGCCCTAAGCTTATTCATTCATTTGTTCTTGGGAAGTAAATTGTCATTACTGAAAAATTAATCAGACAACTACTTGAGTATAAGGAAACTGAGGGAATCACAAGTATGGCTATTGATTGTATGGATTTGGCTGACATTTTTCAAGAAGTTTGTGTTTCTGGGGAACCATCTAACAAGGTCAGAGATCTGAAACCTGTTTACAGAATCTGGGCTAAGATCTTCATGAGTTCAATATTTCATAGGAAATCTTCTAACTCACCAGATTATGTAAATTCAGAACAAATGTACTTCATGTACTGTATGAGGAAAGGAAAGAAGGTGGATTTACCTTATCTTCTGTTCAGTCATCTTCTGAACCATATCAAAGAAACAAGAGAAGAAGTTAGGGTTAAAGCTGGAAAAATCAGAACTTGGATCCCTATGGGAAGACTGATATCAGGCATTCTAACAGAGAACGGTCTTGTGAAACATCTGTTTGATGCTGGGGTGACAGAGGATTTGTCCTATGTTATAGGATCTGTCATAAATGGGAACTATTGCACCCGAAATTTTTACCCCTTAGATCCTCATTCTCATTTTAGGAGCATACTCATGAATTATCTAACCCTAACCCAGTGCAAGTCTATCTTTTTCAAGTTACAGATGAATCAGGGTTTTGTACAGTCAAATCGAAGCTTCAGGGTTTGCGATCAATCAAAGTTTTAGGATAATTTAATCATGAATCAAGATCAAGGGTATCATGTGATGTCAATGGAGAATCCAATTTGAGGTTGTTACCCCAGAATCAAGAGCAATGCATTTCAGGGTACCCGATTAGGGTTTTTGACTTGTAAAAGTCAACTGTAGTTTGACTTTGGTGTTGGAAGGTGTTTTAATGGTGGGATTATGATCCATGAAGTTCATATAGCTTAATAAAGTTCATTCAAGAAGTATCAAAGTCTCAGGAGGTCCAGAGTGTGAACGGGCGACTCGGTAGTCACCGATCGATCGTACGACTGACCGAAAAGTCAACTCTTCAAATTTAAGGAATTGGACTTCAAGGTGTGAATAAAAAATGTTCCTTATGTCATATTGCACTTGCCTATCAATTTTCATGACCATTGGGTCAAGGATGAAGGAGTGATCGAAAAATCGGGAAATTAGGGTTTTGAAAGGGGCTAAACCATAACTCCTTAACCACACATCCAAATGAAGTGGTTCAAATCTCATTGGAAAGCTCTTGACAAATCCTACAAAAGTCTCTAAGTGGTCCATGATCAGAAAATGCATGGATTTGGAGTTATGATCAAATTCATTTCAAGAACGGAAAAAGACAGAAAATTTCACTTTTAAGTTCATTTTTAGCAAACTTTGAGAGACTTTTTGACCAAGTTCCTTTGGGAATTTGAAACTCATGAAAACATGAACTTTTTAGATCTATTTTAGGGATTTCTAAAAAGTACTAGAACATCTCAATAGAATTTGTGAGCTGAGAGATATGGATTTGGCAAGTTGGTGTTTTCACACTTTAGTCCCACATTGTCAAATGTTCAAAAATCATTCTTTCCTCAAATCTGACCAATCTCAGCTTGTGAAACATGTTTTATCTGATGTATAGAGGGTTTGTAGCATGAAAGAACAAAAGAAATGCAGAAGGTATGAAATTAGCCAAACTTGCAAGTGGCTTGCAAGTTGCCTTGCAACTTGCACTTAAAGTGAACATGGTAAGCATGAGGTGTAAAAGCAATTCTGAACCAGCCACAAGCCTACACCTTCTATCCTGCATTTAACTCTTTCAAACTCATCATGAAGCTTGACCTTAGAGCTTACCTATCAGCCAAGGAAACCCCTTTGTGGAGGTTTGATTCAAAAAGCAAAACTTTCCTTCCTATGAAGGAAATCTTCAAATCAGCCCATACCATTCCTTTTCCTATAAATAGAGGACATCTACACCTCATCCAACACATCATAAATCTCTCCAAAACCATAGAAATACAAAGCTCTCATTTTTCCACTCTTTGATTCATTTTCACCAAAATCACAAAATTACAAAACCATGAAAAATCTGTCTTGACAATCCAGCTTCCAAAACCATTTCTCCACACTCAAACTCCCCAACAATCATCCATACAATCTCTAAATATGATATAGAAGGTGTCCAAGACCTTAGACCACTCAAAAACCTCACCATTCAAAAAGTCAACTTCCATACCAAGTTACTTTGACCAAAAGCCACAAAATCAGTCAAAACTTGTTCTAGACATTTCCTTGATGTTCACCATTCAAACACCTCACATATATCATTTCTCAACTGTCCAAAGCATTGAGGATCATTGGTGGAGTTTATTTCTCCAACTGTCTTGAAGTTTGCTTGCTTGCTTCACAAAGAAGGAATCTCCCAAAGCTAGGTGCAGCTGAAGTTTCTCTGGTTTTCTTGGTGTTTTAATCTGCTCAATACAGTCTACTAGAGGTAAGTAAATACTCCATCCTTTCTTTGCACCATAATTTCATGTTTTTACATTTTGAGCATTTTATGTGGAAAATGTGTCATGTGTATGTTTTGTGTCAAACTTGTCATGACTGAAATATGTTTGTTTGCTGAATTGAATCCCCTCTAATAAGCATGATTATGGTGGATAGGTAAGTTTGTTTGGAGCTGTTTGAATCTAATTTGTCTTTTCATTCACAAAATGCCATGTTTTCATTTTAATGCCATAGCCATACCAGTTTGGATTGCAGGCCTGAACATGCTCAAGTTTGAGTTTAGAATCATCCATTTGTGCATTTATGACTTGTGTGTGCAACTGTTTTGGGTTAAACATGATCAGAAAATGATTTGAGTATTTTCATGAATGTACCAAGCATAACATCACAGCTTGCATATCATTTTCTCATAACAGACTGTTTTGGTTCATTTTGTTGCTTGGACACACTCACCTATATGTATATAAACTGTTTGCATAAGTCAATTAGTCAATATGTGCTTAGAATCAAAACTGAACACCATTATGCATCACATTTATGCCAAAATTGTAGTTTGAGTACCATTTTCCATGACAGCTTTGGTTTGACCTCAAAATTGTGTTTTAATCATTCAATATCACATATGTATGGTGTATGTATGACTCACTTGGCCTGAATATTCACAGAACTTAAATTTCATATCATCATGCATCTTCACACATACACATTTGCACTTTGAACACATTTTTCCACACCAGTATGTTTTAAGCCTCATCTTGTGATCAAATCCATTCAAAATCATGTATGTGTTGTGTATGTATGATTAGTTTGATCTGAACATGTCTGGAACTGAAATTGCACATTTTCATGCACTTCACAAGCACAAACTTGCATTTTGAATATCATGTTTCATCACAGTTTGTTTGGAGCCTCAACTTAGGGCCAACTTCATCCTATATCATGTATTTGATGTGTGTATGTGTTTAGTTTGATCAATATATGCCTAGAAACAGAATTGCATATCAGCTTGCATATCATTCATGACAAAGTGGCAGCTTGACAATCCATTTTCATCATAGCATGATTTGAACTCTAACTCTTTCATGAATTCATTCATTATCATTTATGTGGTATGTGTGCATGATTACTTTGACTGAAACTAGCTGGTGTGTGAGATTCATATCAAAATGTATTTTTAAACATCCAAGAGCAAGTGCTATCGGGTTTTGAGTTAGGGGAAGAATTTCAAAAAACTAAAAGTGTCATCTTGTTCCTCATGAAAAATCCTTCAATTTGCACTAAAATTTTGTCTGATTTCATAAAGAATTGAGAAAGTTATGACACAAAATGCAAGCCATGTTTGAGTGTTCTTGTTTTTCCCAGAAATCCACATAGATATACAATATATATTTATGGGGTGGCTTCATCAACGGATGTATAGCCACCCTAGTGGTAGAAACCTTGCCCTTAACGCCTTGCCTTGCCTTTGAACCTGAGTTCGATCCCTGAGGAGGATCAACTCTTTTGTTTTTTTATTTTTTTTCGTATTTTAATATTTTCTCTTTCTTTTCTATGTAATGTTCACACGCGCCCTTGGCTCAGATGGTTGAATTGTACACTTGTGATCCCAAGGTGGTGGGTTCAACTCCCACCTAGTGCACCTTTTTTAATTCCTTATTTGATTTTTCATGTTTCTTCATAAAATTCAAAAAATCATAACTTGTTCAATTTTCATCCTTTTTTAGTGATTCTTTTTGCTAAATTCTTGTGTTAATATATATTTTCACATGATGTATGATTCGCAATTTATCTCTTTATCATAACCTTAGGATTAGAGTCACCGTGCTCGTGTTTACCGTCCTGCCGTGGACATCCTTTAACCGTTATCCTAGCCTTAGGATTTGAGTCGCCGCACTCACTTTTTCCCGTCCCCCCGTGGACAATTCTCTTTCTATCCTAGCCTTAGGATTTGAGTCGCCGTACTCACTTTTAGCGTCCCGCTGTGGACAACCCTTACCCTTTTATCCTAGCTTTAGGATTTGAGTCGTCGTACTCATGATTAGCGTTCCGCCGTGGACACCCTTTATCACACAATCTCAATTTAGAATAGGAGTCGCCGCACTCCCTGTAAGTACTTCTCTATGAATGCTTACATCCCTTTGGAATCTTGACCACAGTCAAGAATTCCTCATCCCTAGATAGCGGAACTACGATTGCTCTGATTCCATTCCCGTCAGGATACGTAGGCACGAGATGCGATGTCTTCGCGAGCAAACTTTGTACATACTCTTTATACTTTAGATCTTTACCTTAGCACTTTACCCTTAGCAAGCAAACTTTAGCAAACACAAATATTGACACGAGGTTCCTGTAGAGTACTACAGATGCTTAGGATGCTAACACCTTCCCTAGGTATAACCAACCCCCGAACCTTTAAGATCTCTCTTTGCTCAGCTTTAGGCCTTGCCTTTTGCTTTGCATTCTTATAGGTTTTTCTTTCTTTAAACCTTTCCTTTTTTGGATAAATTAAAGTTCAGTTTTAAATGAATTAAGATTCAAGTTAATCAATAGCTTGACATCTAAATTTCACCGCAACAGGAACACTCTGAAAAGAATGAAGGTTATTTCAGAGCTTGCTGGAAAACCCAAGAAATTTCAATCTGAAGACGTCAGCAGAAGGAGAATTCCTTTAGCAGATTTTCCTATGTTCAGTGCTGATGAACCTAGGCACATCATTCTGACATACATTGTTGAATGTTTAAGAGATGGTATTCCTCTGCCTGCTAACATAGTACAGAAGGAAGGAGAAGTATTGCCAAATCTTCTGAGAGAAAGGCGCAGGAAGAGAAAGGCTGAGGAAGGATCTTTTGCACAGCCCAAGAGGAAAGCCTCTGATGCTAGTGACAAGCCTGAAAAGGACAAGAAGCAAAAGGAAAATCCTCCAGAAGCTACTGTGGAAGAAATCAGAGAAACACTTCACCAGGTATTAACATCTGATCCCAAACCTTATTTACCTTCATCCTCACCTTCACTTCCACCATCTCCTTTTAAATCATCCGAACCTAAATCATTTGTACCTCATTCATCTGAACCCATTTCATCTCCTAACAAACATTCTCAACCATCTTCTGTTCAACTACCATCTAAACCCCCTCAACAGAAATCATCTGAACATCAACCCTCTCAACAAAACCATTTTGAATCAAAACAACAATCCTCTGAACAACAAAAACAATCTGAACCACTCTCTTCTACTCAACCACCAGAAGAACCAACCATCAAAAATCCTGAACCATCTGTCCAACATCCACCTGAAGACATTCTGAATGTATCACCACTTGCAACCATGTATGTCCTCTCTTCAACTTCATGTCATTCAAATGAATCACCTGATTCTGATGAATCTGAAGTTCCCTCACCAACCAGCTTACAAATTCCCGATCCCTATAAACCTCTATCATCTGATCTACCTGAATCTGACAACCCTCTGTGCTTCAAATTCAACTTCACAGATTTTATGTCATCCTCATCTGATGTTGTTACATCAACACCATCTGATACTGACACCTCCATTCCTCAACTTACCATACCACAAACATCCATACCCCAATCATCTGAACATCCATCATCTGATCACCCACCTCCTGAACAAACTCAAACACCTACTGAACCATCACAACATGTCACCATAGATGACTTTCTGAACCCCAAACCCAGATCAGATGTTTCTGCTCTGTTCAAAAATTTCAAAAAGGAACTTCGTATGGGAATTGCTTTTGTGGAGAAAAAGTGCATGGCTAGTTTGGATCCTGCTGAATCTGAAGCTTCTTGGAACAGATTCATATCAAAATTCAACTCTGTTGCATCTGACCTCAGAACACTCTGTGCTGATGATGCAAAGGCTAAGTTTGCTGAAATGGTCAGACAAACTTTGCTGAATATTATCACAACTCCAGTGCTTCTTCTAGAAGATGCTCCTGCTGAAATGGAGATTGATCATCCAATGGCAACTGCATCTGCTTCTGAACCTTCTGCATCTGAGATGAAGATTGAGATTCCAGATGTTGTCCAAGAAGTCAAGGAAATCAGAACATGGATGATAAAACAGGAACGGACTACTGGAGAAATCAAGACTTGGATGGCCAAGTAAGAAGAGTCCACTACTAAGATTACGGATCTTCTGACACTGATTGCTTCTCGCCAGCCCTAGTTTTCTTTTTCATGTCTTTGCATTCTCGTTTTGCACTTGTTTTCTGTTTGTTCTATTTTCTATCATCTACTCTATGAACTTCTTATGTTGTTGTGCTATTCTGATCTGATTAAATCTGGTTGTTTTGTCTTTCATTTGTGTGTTATATTTTTCTCTCTTCTTCTGTTATCTTTTCTGTCTTTAAAGTTCTTTTTGATTATGACAAAAAGGGGGAGAAAGAGAATTTGATTGTTCAACATAAGCAAATGCTAAAAATGAAATTCATACATTGTTTTAATCTAACATTGAATCTTAAGACTTTCAGATCTCATTATCTCATCTAACAAAATGATCTGAAGTTACCCTGAGAATTATCCAACCAGGCTCTGATCCTTGAAAGCAAATTCTGAAGAGCTTGATTCTGGAAAGCATCCAAGCTCTGAGTTTTTCTCTCAACAAGGATTTCTACCAGGTTCTGAAATATACTCAAGTAAAAAGGGAAGTGTTCTTTTCTATTAAAGTATTCATTTCAGGGGGAGATTCTTAATCTCAAGGGAAGTATTTTTTTTCTCTTTTCTTTTTTATTAAACAAAATTCCCTATGTTTTGTCATCATAAAAAAGGGGGAGATTGTTAGAACACAGATTGGTGTTTCTTATATCTCTATGTTTTGATGATAACTTTTATGGAATTTTGTAATGAGTAAATATACACTCTAAAATTTGTTCAAGTATTATTGTTTCAGGTATAAAATTAAATACTCTTAAAAGAAGCAAAATATATAAGTACAAAGAAACTATGCAAAGCTCTGAAGCATCAGATGCAAGACTATCAGAAGATTCTGAAGCGTTGCCAGAAGGATCTGAAGCAGAAGCTACAGAATGATCTGAAGCGTTAATGAAAGAAGTATACAAAAGCTGAAAGCTCTGATCTTATCAGACTCTGAAGTTCTTTTCACTTCAAACTCAGAGGCTTTAATAACCAGACTATTATCATTAATATTCATGCTCAAAGCACATACTGCTGCATACTCTGATGAAGACTCTGATCAAGATTGAGACTCTGATACATTAAAGATCTGATCATCTATCTAGACTCTGAGCTTGTCATTCATCTTAAGCTCTGATCATCTTAAAGCATTCCATACTTTTTAAAGCTTACCGCAAGTTCTGAAGTGCAGATCATGAAGACTTCATATTGAAGAAAGCTTGTTGAAGAAGCTGTAAACTTGATTAGAGGTGATGCTACTTCCAAAGTAACCAACGGCTAATTTGTCCAAAGAAGTGACGTGGTGCAAATCCCAAAGCTTCTACAACCATACTTTTCTGCAGAAAGCATATCTCTGCCCATACTTTTAGTGATGAAAAGTCATACAATCAAATATTATATTCAGCTGCACATCACTCAAGGCATTTGAAAAATATATAAAAGGAGAGCTACTTCAACATTTTGAGGTTTCTAATTCACTACTCATCTTTAGCTCATTGCTATATCACTTAGAAAGAAATACACGCTTGATTCATAAAACAGAAAATCTCTCAAGATCTTACTCATTTGATCTTTCATAAAACCACATAGTTTTTGTTGTATTTAATCTTAAGTGTAAACATCACAGTTATGATACAGCTTATTAGAAGCATTTAAACACTTGTTAGTTTACATTAAATTGTAAGAAGTTCCTTAAGAAGACCAAGGTGTGGTCAGTAGTTCTTGAGAAGACTAAGACAGTTATTCTTAGTGCTTTCTATTGTAATCAGTTGATCAATAGTGGATTAAGTCCTTGCAGAGAAAGGCAAATCATCTTTGATAAGGTGGACTGGAGTAGTTGAGTTCAACGAACCAGGATAAAAATATTGAGTTCTTTTTATTGCCATATTTCTTAAAACTCTTATTCAACCCCCCCCCCCCCCCCCTTCTAAGTGTTTTTCTCACCTTCAACAGTGGCTTGAGTGTCCAACTTTGCACGAATGACCTGTAGGACTTCCATGATCTGCCCCATGCCTCCTCGTAGCTCTCCGAGTTCATTATCAATCCTGTCCACATCCAAATTCTGTCCTTCCATTCTTAGGCGAGCTTGGGCTCGGGTGTTGTATTGGTGTTTGGGATTCAATGTGATTCTTTTTGGAGACAAGACAGCGAGATGAGACACAACACAAGAACATGCACATGCAATGCTTATGAATGCAAAATGCAACAATGCAAAATTAATCATTCAAGGAATCCAAAGAAATATTTGCAAAAAATTATAACAATGGGGGAAATAAGCAAATTCAAAGTCTTCGTAGATTAATAACTGAGAGTTTTACAACAACGATTCTAAAACTGAAATACAAATTTTCAATACAGATACATGATGAAATAAAATGGAAAACAAAAGGATCTTAGATCTTCTGGTTGGATGGCCCTTCGTCTTCTGGCTGACTTTCCTTTCCACTTTGACGAGTCAACTCTTGAAGCTCTTCCTTCTCTTGCATAACCCTTAAATACTTATCCCTCCAAGCCTTTCCTTCTTTTTCAACTTTTGCCAAAGCAGCTTTCAATTCTCCTATGAGAGTAGGTTTGGGTGAGTCAGGCTCAAAGCGAGTATAGAACATCTTCAACGCTGCTTCTTTTACCCATGATAAGTAAGATTCTGAAACAGTAGTGTCGTGGTAACCTAGGGCAGTTACTCCCCTTGTGTGGACATGACGCCAAGCATACAAAATCCAATTCCTGTAAGCGGGATTCTTCCCCTCTTCAATGTAGAAGCTTCTCAAAAAGTCTGGGTCTGGTTCTACTCCATTGGGTGCCCCAACTGCCGACGAGCTAAAATAGGATTATAGCTGATGCAACCATTAATGCTGATAAGCGGTACATTCGCGAAATCTCCACAGCTTTGGACCATGGCAATCCCTCCATACATAGGGTCATACCACTCAATATCTGAGTGTTTGAGCAACAACAGCTTTTCTGTCCATGAGAGCCCATTTTGCTTATCCCAGAGGGCTGGAATTTTTGGCAAGTGCAAAATAAACCACTTGTGCAAGAGAACGGTGCAACACTCAATCTGACCAACTCCATAACGGTTCCTACGATGGATGGAAAAGTACACATCAGCCAACAAAGTAGGTACAAGGTTCTTGATTAAGAAAAGGTTGATTGCATTTGCGTCCACAAAATCAATACAACCCTCCCTATGAGCAGTCGGGAACAGGAACAGTCCGTAGATTAGTAAAACCAGGATGGCCTCAAATGCATCAGAATTTTCCGACAAGGCATAGCTTTGAGCTTTTTCATACAAGAATATAGCCGGAAATCCATACAACCCTCCCTTAGCAATCATATGAGATCGTACCTCGTCCACTTCCAAATACGCGGCCTCTGCAACTGCTCTTTCATTAGGAGTCCCTTCTCTTCCAGAAAATGGTCTAGGAGTGACGCCTACTCCCATCAGGGCGGAATATTCTTCCAAGGTTGGCAGCAACTAATAATCTGGAAATGTGAAACAGTGATAGGTTGAATCATAGAATTGCACGAGTGCGGACAACATCTCTTCATATACTTGAACTTCTAGCAAAGACAGCATATTCCCATACTTCTCTCTGAATGCCTCGGGGTCTTCTACTAAACTTCCCAGTTTCTTCAAGTTCTCCAATTTTTGTATTTGGAACATAATCTCTGCTTTCTTTCCAGAATCCATCCTATAATATCTGCAAAACAATCTTTAGTTCCTTGAATGATTAATTAATGAGAATGCAAATGCAAAGGTTTTATGGAACTCAGATTTTGTAAACATCAAAACATCATTTCATTTCATTAATTTTCAAGTTTTGAATTACAAAATAGTACATCTTACAAAAAGTCCTAAACATAGAGCTAAAGATATTCTAACAAAAGTCCTTTCTTGATTTGATCTTCTTGACTTCTTCTTCTATCTGCGTCTTCTCAAGAATGAGCTTGTCCACCATTAACTTCCATGGAGTTGACTGATGGCTGGAATAGAATAAATCTTCTTGCTCCTTCCTCTTCTTACAAGCAATCATTTCTTCATCCTTCATCTGAAGTTGTCTACGGAGTTCATCGTTCTCTTCTACGGCCACTTGGTACTTGTATTTCCAGGCTACTTCAATTTGTTGTGATTTCCTCAAAGCAATCCTCAACTTTTCCTCTTCAGACATAAAGATTAATGGGGGTTCTTCTTTCAAAACCATGGGTTCCTGCTGAGGATAAGGCATCTTCAGCTGAATAGCTCTCTTTCGGACCCATTGGAGATAAGGCTCGAGAGAGATGCAATTAGGTTTCCCTAAGTCTTCCTTTCCTTTCATATGTACATGAGCCCAAGCTTTTAGAATTTCTTTTTTCAATTCTGAACTTCCCTTAAAGAAAATATTCTCCACATGAGCACTATTGGGTTTGTCCTTCAAAGGATACCCAAGCTGTCGGCGAGCGAGAACAGGGTTGTAACCGATTCCTCCATTTGTACCAAGAAGAGGTACGTTACCAAAACTTCCACAACTGTCAATGATCTTTATCCCATCGTAATTACGGCTGTACCAATCAATATCAAAATGAGTAAGAGCCATAACCTTCTGAGACCGCCAACCTTCCTTCCAAAAAGCATGAGCCTTAGGTAAGTGAGAAATAAACCACTTGTATAACAAAGGGACACAGCAGATAACCATTCCTCCTTTATGAAGATTCCTTAGATGAACAGAATGATAGGCGTCGGCTAGTAAAATAGGCACAGGGTTTTTCTTCAAGAAAATCTTAATGGCGTTGAGATCCACAAAATTATCAAAACTTGGAAACAAGAAGATCCCATGAATGAGCACGGCGAGGATAGCCTCGAATGCATCCATACTCAAATGATCAGCATAGTATTGGGCTTTCCCAACCAAGAACTCTGCAGTCAAACCAAATACTCCTCCTTTAGTAACCATATTTTTCTGAATATCCACCAATCCCAAACGTGTATCTTTAGCAATTTCTTCCTCCTTAGGGTCCTTCTCCATGATTGGGAAAGGAGACTCATTAAGAATGGGTAACCCAACCAAGCAAGAATATTCCTCAAGTGTAGGTACCAGCTAATAATCAGGAAAAGTGAAACAATGGTAGAGCGGATCATAAAACTGGAGAAGTGTGGAGAGAAGTCCCAGATCCATCTTCTTCTTTACCCTCAAAAATGACAATAAGTTCCCATACCTGCTCTTGAACCCTTATAGATCTGTTATCAAAGTGCTCAATCTCTCTATGTTGTCCAAGTTAGGACTCTTGTAAGTGTACTTCATAGTTTTCTTTTTTCCATTATCCATGAGGATCCTAATGTTTACAAACAAAATTTGAGTTCCATGAAACTTTTATGATATGATGTTCATGAATGCATGAATGCACAAACACAGGTAAGCACAGATTTCACATATGCACATAGGTAAACAGATGAAGGTTTAGGGAGAACATGAGCGTGGAGTCAGGGTCTACCCATCCCAAAAGTATGTACTAAGGCTTTCAAAAACTATAGAACAAGGTTCTAAAAGGGTTCCCAGAGTCCTCGACCCATCTTTCGGATATTATCAATTTCCCAAATACTTGGTGGTTGAAAATATTCTCAAGAGAGTCTCGTCCAAGTGTAGTATCGCATATCAACTATTTCGGAATTACTTCCTTATAGCCGTCGCACTACATCCTAATAAAGCCAAAGTGGGGGAAAAGGTAATATAAAAGTTCTCAGTATCACGGGCTCCCATGTAGAAAGTAGCATTGTTTTCACGAATACTCGATCAACAATACTAACTCTAAGAAGGGCCTCTACTGAGCGGTGGTTTTCTCAAGTCAGCTTGGTCGGGAATCAACTCCCTATAAGCCTCCTTGAATATACATCCATCCTATCATAGGTACGCTCAAACACGGGTATAGTGTTGTCTCACCACTCAAAGTTCCCAAGATCCAACAGGGCACATATATACATATTTACAAGTATTCACAAATATAGCAAGTAATCAAACAAGATAGGCTAAACCCTCAAAACATATATCCCCAGTGAAGTCGCCATTTCTGTTGCGGTGAAAATTGGATATCAAGCTATTAAATTAACTTGAATCTTAATTCTTTTACAACCGAACTTTATTTTATCCAAAGGAAAGGTCTAAAGAAAGAAAAACCTTTTTCGCGATGTAACGACAACGCTAAAGAGATTCAGGGATCGGGGGTTGGTTATACCTAGGGAAGGTGTTAGCACCCTATGCATCTGTAGTACTCTACAGGAACCTTTTGTTTGATTGCTTCCTAAATTTGTGAAATTTTTGCCATGGATTGGGAAAAGGTATAGGTAAAGACCTAGATGGTTTTCTAAGTTTGCTTGCAAAGACATCGCATCCTCTGCCTACGTATCCTAACTAGGATAGAATCAGAGCAATCGTAGTTCACCTCACAAGGGATGAAGAGCACTTGATTAGGATCAAGGTTCAAGGGGGAACAAACATGACAATGTTTGTGTGGAGTTTGACAAAACTCCCTAATCTAAATTGTAACACTCAAAAGGGGAAGTAAGAAATCATGACGATGATTCTTACATAGAGTTGACAAACTCTATCCTAGGGTTCTAGTTGAAGAATACTCCTAGTACAGGTGGGTCTTTTAGACTTAAAGCAAAGACTAATGGCTTCTAAACTAAGGTTAAAGTGACTTAACAAAGTCAAGGGGTGGTGAATGAACTATTCATGACACAGGGGTCAATGGAAAGACCTTTCCTTTGGAAGGAGAGAGGGGAGGCAACTGGGATGAGAGCTAACAAGCTTAAGCACTTGAGGAAAGAAAAAAGTTAAGAAAAGTAATTACATGATGAAGATAAATGTATGGTGACAAACATTAAATGAACATATTTGAAAGATAAAGCACAGATGCATTGATGACAATCAAAGCAGATGATTAAGCAGGAAGTGTGACAACAGATTGAGCTTAAGTAAATTCAACAGAGGGGATATGATGAACATGGTAACAACCAAAATAAAATCCTAGCATGTTGACTAACATTAAGGAAAGGAGGGCAAGCAAATATCATGTCATTCACAAGTATGACAAGACAGAAATTCATCTGCATATGTGGAAACGGTTACAAAATGCACTTTAACTTGCAAGTAGTCAAAAGGGATGAAAAATTAGGCAAACATGGAATTTTAAAATACTACATAAAAATAGACATAAAAAAACATAATGCAAAAATAATGGATGCAAAATGATTAAAAATGAGGGAGATATGATTTTTTAAAGTTTGGTTGAAAAATGGCAAAAATGGTAAAAAAAAAAAAAAAAGGGTTGCCCTCCTCAGGGGTCGAACCCAGGTTCAGCTGGTACAAGGCGCTTAGGTAACAAGGTGACTACCACTGGGGTGGCTATACATCTGTTTGTAAATGCCACCCCATTAAAATATATGGGTAACATGCAAAACAGGCTGGGCACAAAATATGAACAAAAACCATGATTTGCATTTTCATCACAACTTCTTCAAATCTTAATGGATTTGGGTGAAATTTTAGTCTAAATCATGTGGAATTTCACACGGAACAAGATGGCCTTTTTAGATTTTTGAAATTCCTCCTCCATTTTAAAACACGATAGCACTTGCATTTTTGAAGTTTGGAATGCATTTTGAGAGGTAGATCATGCCACAGTCAGTTCTAAATCAATATGATCATACACACACACCACATAAACATTAATGAGTGAATTTAAACACAAGATATGGCTGAAATCAAGTTGTGGTGAAAAGTTCTATGTGAATTGCAAATCTGTTATGAATGAGATGCATTTTGGGATGAAGATCAAATTCCAAACAGTTTCAAACCAAACAAATAATATACACACCTTGAAAATACATTGATGAATGAATGTAGGCACAATGATAGGTTCAAAACTGGCCCTGGTGAAAAGTAGCAACCAATATGCAAAATGGTATTGATGTGCTCATGAAGATGTTAAATTTTAATTCCAAGCATATTCAAGTCAAACACATCATTCATACACACTATAGTCATGCTAGTAAGTGAGACCAAACCACAATTTTGATGTAATGCAAACTGGTGTGAAAAGTGGTGCTTAAGCTGTCAATCTGTGTTTGTAAGGTGCATGAGGATATCCAATTTCAGTTCGAAGTACTTTCAAACCCTTTCAAACACACATACACCTTACATATATGTTATTGAGTGCATTCATGCCAAAGAAACAAATCAAAACAGTTGGATGTAAGAAATGATGTGCAAGATGCAAAACTGTCATGAGAAATGCAAGTTGATGTTCAGTCTTGTTTCTATGTACATTTTGACCAAATTAAACACTTACACACATTGAATTCATGCTAGTGGATGAGATTGGACACAAAGTAGGGCTTAAAACTGACTGGTATGAAATGTAGTCTTTAGAATGCAAGTTTGTGTGTGTGAAGTGCATGAGCATATTCAATTTTAGTTCAAAACATTTTCAGACTAATTCAAACATATACACATCACATATACATGATATTGAATGGATTCAAACATCAAAACAAGTTGGAAAAAGACAGCTATGAGAAATGGTTCACAAATTGCAAGTTTGTCATGAATATGAGGCATGATGAGATGAAACTTCAGTTCCAAACATTTTCTAATCCAATTAATCACACACATAGCACATATACATGATATTGAATGGATTTGAACACAATTTGGAGTTTTAAAAGGATTGTTACAAAGAATGAGGTCTGATTTGCAATTTTGATGTTTATGATGTAATGCAAGATGGTGTCCAAGTCAGTTTCATGCACATCTAGGTCTGATACATCATACACACATGTTACATATATATCAACAATTGATTTTGAACACACAAACTGGTCTGAAACAAATTGGTATAAAAAATGACAAGTGAGCTGCAATTTTGATGTTTTAGGGCATACATGAAAATGTTCAAAACAGGTCCTAGGTATATTCATAGCAAGCAAACATTTTGAGCAAGCTACAATTGTGTATTCAAGTGATTCTAAGCATGTGACTTAGTCTTAAAATCAGTGGTGATGCAAATGGCATGTTCAAGACAGAAATGACATTTGAGAAGCAATCAAGAAATGCAAAACAGGTCCAAACTCATATTCATGTTGAGCAATCATTCCACACAGATCATGAATCATATAAATGAGGTTTTTAAACTTTAAAACTGATCAAAGACCATGAGGAAACAAGGCTGCTATGGTGATGGGTTATCTTTTGCTGAAAAATGCATCTTTGAGTGCAATAGATCAAATCATGTAAAACAGGTTATGCAATCCATACATACATGTCATAAATGTGAAATCACGTGTGAACAAACTCAAGAACCAAGCATGCTTCAAGTGGAATCAGTTCTGTTATGTTGGTGGCCATTAAGATACAAATGATGCACTTAGGATGTGAAAAGTGAAAGAACAATTGACACAGGTCATACTAATCACATGTACACAATATAAACAAGAAATTAAGCAGCTTACCAATCAAACATATTGCCTCCAAAACAGAATTTTGA
Organism: Lathyrus sativus; assembly: GCA_963859935.3. Lineage (NCBI taxonomy): Eukaryota > Viridiplantae > Streptophyta > Magnoliopsida > Fabales > Fabaceae > Lathyrus > Lathyrus sativus. The sequence continues at coordinate 293,523,439 of OZ012741.1, forward strand.
CATATGACATGAAAATGACCCCTTTTCAACACAACCATGCTCAAAATGCCAAACATGATATTATGGTGTAAAGCAAAGATGGAGTGTCTACATACCTCTAGTAGACTGTATTGAGTAGGTTTGATCAATAAGAAACCCAGAGAAAACTTCAAATGCACCTAGCCTTGGAGATTTCTTCTTTTTGAAGCAAGAATGCAAACTTTAAGACAGTTGGAGAAATAAACTCCACCAATGATCCTTACTACTTTAGACAGTTAAGAAATGATATATGTGAGGTGTTAGAGTGATTAGAACATCAAGCAAATGCCTAGAATAAGTTTTGACTGATTTTGTGCATTGTGGTCAAAGTAACTTGGTATGGAAGTTGACTTTTTGAGTGAGGAGGTTTTTGAGTGGTTCAATGGATGGAACACCTTCTATATCATATTTATGGGTTGTGGGGATGATGTTTGGTGAGTTTGAGTGTGGAGAAATGATTTTGGCAGCAATTCTACCAAGGCAGATTTTTTGTGGTTTTTGGCAATTTTGTGATTTTGTGAGTTTTGGAGAAAAGCATGAAAGGGTGGGAGCTTGATCTTTCTCTAGTTTTCAGAAGATCTATTGTGTCTCGTATGAGGTGGGGAGTGCCTCTATTTATAGGCAAATGGGGGTAGTGGGCAGATTTGGAGATTTCCTTCTTAAGAAGGAAAGGTTTTCATTTTTTGAATCCAATCTCAAAAAGATCTTTCTTGGCTGATAGGTAAGCTTAAGTCAGGCTTCATGATGAGTTTGAAGTGTCTAAAACCAGGCTAGAAGGCATAGGTTGATGGCTGGTTCAGATTCTACTTTCCACCTCATGCTTGTCATTGATTTCAAATGCAAGTTGCAAGGCCACTTGCAAGGCCACTTGCAAACTTGACAAATTCACTTTTCTCTGCATTTTCATTGTATTTCCATGCTACAAAGTCTCTACATATCAGATAAAACATGTTTCAAAAGCTGAGACTGGCCCAATTGATCAAAGGAATGATTTTTGAAAGTTTGTCAATGTGGGACTCAATTGTGAAAACACCAACTTGCCAAATCCATAACTCTCAGCTCACAAATCCTTTTGAGATGTTCTAGTATTCTTTAGAAATCCCTAAAATAGCTCTAAAACATTCATGTTTTCATGAGTTTCAAATTCTCAAAGGAACTTGGCCAAACGACCTCTCAAAGTTGCTAAAAAATGAGCTTAAAAGTGAAATTTTCCTAAGTCTTTTTCCCTTCTTAAAATGAATTTGGTCATAACTCCAAATCTATGCATTTTCTGACCATGGACCACTTAGGGACTTTTGTATGATTTGTCAAGAGCTTTCTAATGAGCTTTGAACCAACTCAATTGGATGTGTGGTTAAGGAGTTATGGTCTAGCCCCTTTCAAAACCCTAATTTCCCAATTTTTCGATTACTTCTTCATCCTTGATCCAATGGTCATGAAAATTGATAGGCAAGTGCAATATGATATAAGGAACATTTTTTATTCACACTTTGAAGTCCAATTCCTTAAATTTGAAGAGTTGACTTTTCGGTCAACCGTACGATCGATTAGTGACTACCGAGTCGCCCGTTGACACTCTGAACCTCCTGAGACTTTGACACTTCTTGAATGAACTTTATTAAGTTATATGAACTTCATGGATCATGATCCCACCATTAAAACACCTTCCAACACCAAAGTCAAACTACAGTTGACTTTTACTAGTCAAAAACCCTAATCGGGTGTCCTGAAATGCACTGTTCTTGATTCTGGGGTAACAACCTCAAATTGGGTACTCAATTGATATCATATGATACCATTGATCTTGTTTCATGATTGAATTAGCCTAAAACTTTGATTGATCACAAACCCTGAAGCTTCGATTTGACTGTACAAAACCCTGATTCATCTGTTAACTTGACAAAGACAAACTTGCACCGGGTTAGGGTTAGATAATTTATGAGTATGCTCCTAAAATGATAATGAGAATCTAAGGGGTCAAAATTTAGGGTGCAACAGTTGCCCCTATTTAAATATCTTCACTAGATGGAACAGAGAGATGACAATCCTCGTAGAATCATAGTGAAAGGTATTTAAATACAGAAAACCAAAAATTTTGTCCCTTAGATCCGATGATATGCAAAAGGACAGGTCATGATATGCCATGAAATCTAAATGATGCCTTATGTGAATTGCAAATCTGTTATGAATGAGATGCATTTTGGGATGAAGATCAAATTCCAAACAGTTTCAAACCAAACAAATTGGAGGTGAGAAAATACTTAAAAGGGAGTTGAATAAGTATGAAGATAAAACTTAGAAATAAAAACTCAAGGATTTTTATCCTGGTTCGTTGAACTCAACTACTCCAGTCCACCCTATCTAGAGTGATTTGCCTTTCTCAAACAAGGACTTAATCCACTATTTAATCAACTGATTACAATAGTAAGCACTAAGAACAACTGTTCAAAGTCTTCTCAAGAACTACTGATCCTAACTGGATCTTCTTAAGGTTCTTTTACAATCAAATGTAATAATAATACAAGTGTTAAAAATGCTTCTAATAAAGCTTTATCACAACTGTGATTTTTCACTTAAGATGAAGAACAATGAATTAATTCTAGCAAGAATGTATGAGTTGTATGAGAGCTTTGTAATGAATTCTTTTCAAGTGTTTCGTCAACTGAAGAAGATGAGTGGAGACTTGCTTTTATAGGCACTGTGATCCAAGAGCTTTTCACATTGAGAGTAGTGTACCAAAAAGTCTGAGCCTTTTTTGTCTTCACATCATGTGACCATTCCTAGAAGAAGAACGCACAGATAAATCATTTTTGTCCGTGTTCTTGTGTCTAGCATAAATAAGGAAAGAGTTGTTTGGTTATTCCAACGGACATAATCTTTGAATTCTTCTTCAACAATTTTCAGCAAGAATCATCAGAGTCTAAATTGATCGGAGCCTTCTAATGTTCATCAGAGTTTGCTGAATTGGAGTCTTTGCAGCAAGTGTGCTTTCAGCATGTATAAGTTTAGAGCAGAGTTTTGGGTCAGATCCTCAGTACTGGCATCATTAATACTATCAGAGTCTTTTGAAGTAACTGTGCTTGAAAACTCTTCATACAAAATACTTCATTGCTTCAGATGCTTCTGGCTTCTGCTTCAGATTCTTCTGTAGCTTCTGCTTCAGATTCTTCTGGAGGAAGCGCTCAGAATCTTCTGGAGACAGCGTTCAGAATCTTTTAAGAGATGCTTCTGACACTTCAGAGCCTTGCATATTTCTTATGCTCAGATCTAATTTGCTTCTGGAGTGATATTTACTTTAGCATCTGCAGCAAACATTCTCAAGCAAATTTTAAAGTATATAATTCTTAAATACAAAATTTCATAATAGTTATCATCAAAACATAGAGATATTATTAAGAACCAATTTGTGTTCTAACAATCTCCCCCTTTTTGATGATGACAAAAACATCATAAATTTTGTTTATTAGTAAAGAAAATAATTATAACTCCCCCTGAGATGATGAATCTCCCCCTGAATTGAATACTAAGAGGGAATAGAAACTTCCCTTTTTGCATGAGTATTCTCTTCAGAATTAGAGCCTGAATGTTCCAACCATTAGATCTTGCATGTTTCAGAGTCAGATAAGTAAAATATGATCTGGGAGTCTTAGAGTTTCTTTTAAAGAAAATATCAGAGTTATCAAACGATCTGAAACACTAAGAGTTTACGTTAAATAAAATTGATATGTCTGAGGTTTCATTTAGGTAGAGTTTTTTTAAACAGTCAGATCTATTTTCTCCCCCTTTTTTGTCATAATCAAAAAAAAACTTTAAAGGACAAATAAAAGGAAATACAGAAAAGATAAATCATGTAGAGAAAAACACTTAGTCATTCATTCATATAGATCAAAAGATACAAAACATCAGATAAGATTCAAGTACATGTGCAAACATCAGATTAAAAAAATAAACTAAGTTTGTTTGGACAAAATCATCTTCAACAGATTAGTGATCTCAGATGAGGACTGTTCTTTCTTTGACATCCACTTAGCCATATTTTCATTCTTCTGATCTTTTTTGGACATCCATTGAGCCATGTCTTCAGACTTCTGATCTTGCTTGACCATCCATGACTTAATCTCAGATTGACCAGCTTCCAGAACTGCAATCTTATCTTCAAGATCTGGATACTCTTTCTTGATCTCAGATGAAGAAGGTGGGGCAGATTCTGAAGCAGGAACATAGTCAATTTCCATAGGAGATGCAGAGTCAGGAGCAATAGATGCAGAGGGATGTTCTACAAGAGTCATAGCCAGAGGGTTTTCTTCAGATGCAGATTCATCATTCACTTCCTTATCACATACTTCAGAGGATGAAGGAACATCTTCAAGAAGCAATGGTGCAGATCTTTTAACAATCCAGATCAACCTTCTAGCAGTCTCAGCAAATCTGAGCTTCGCATCATCAGAACATACATTCTTCAGATTTGAGGCTACAGTATTGAATCTGTTGATGAAGCTATTCCAGATAGCATCAGATTCATTTGCATCCATTGTAGATAAGCACTTTCTCTGAACAGAGCCTAAATGCATCTCTATTTCTTTCATAAAACTTGTAAATAAATGATCAACATTCAGCCTAGATTTTGGTTTCATAAGGGTTTCCAAAGTGAAAGGCTTAGGTTGAGGTGGTGGAGGAATTGTAAATTCAGGAATAATAATGAGAGGGCTAGGATATGCTGGTTTCTTCTGGGTTGGCATGATACGAAAGTATGGTTTTATTCTGCGAATAGACGGTATCACAACCTTTGGATTTTCAAAATAGGGAACAAATGCATATTGTTTTTCTTTAATCAGAAAGGGGATAAAAGAAGATTGAGGTGGTTGATCAAGGAAATTGTCAATCTCAAGTCCAGATGGAAGGTGATCAGATGGAAAAGATTTAGCAGAAACAATTGAAACAAATTCAGATGTTCTTGGTTCAGGAATGGTTTCAGAAATGGTAATTTCAGAAGAAATGGGTGGTTCTGGTTGGTTATCTTCAAAAGTTCTGAGAGAGGGAGGTGAAAGAATATCTGGATGGATATCAGATTCTGAGGAATCAGAGGATGTGGTTGGGGTACAAGATGTAGAAGACACTTCAAATACAGTCTTGAGTGGTTTAACGTTTAGAACCTCTGTCTCAGGTATATGTGTTTCAAGAGGATTGGTTGATTCTGGTTGATTTTCAGAAGGTTTTGAAGGAGGTTCAGACATAAGTGGTTCAGAGATAGGTGGTTTAGTAACAACTTGTTCAGATGCAACAGGATCAGATGCAACTGGATCAGATGCAACTGGATCAGATTGTATTGGTTCAGATGAATCTGGTTGTTGTTTTTCTGGATGTTGTTGTGATGAAGGTTGTTTTGTTGGTTTTGTTGTAGGTGGTGGAGTTTGATTTGCTGGTGTTGTTTTTGGTTCAGATGATGGAATAACAGAAGTTTTTAGTGGAGTTGTGGAAATAGGATCAGATAATTTTTGTGGGGAAGGAATTTTTGATGGTTCAGATTTTTGGGATGGAGCAGGAATAGATTGTTTTTGAGTAGGAGGTGGTTTTGGAATAGAACTAAATGTTGATTCATTCATAACAATTGTAGAGAAAGAAGATACAGATGTTTTAGTACCTTTGGTCTTGATACGCTTTGTGGGAACAGAGGGAACGTCTCCAGAGGCTTTTCTCTTGATCAGCTTCTGTGGCTTGTCAACAACTTTTGGCTTCTTCTGAGTAGCAGTTTCTTCTGCTTCTGACTGACTTCTTTTCCTCATGTTCTCATTGTATACATCTGGCATTGGTTCTCTTGCTCTTTTTAGAATATCTACAGGAATGGGTGTTCCATCTGCTTTGCATGAATCAATATATCTCACAATGATATCCCTTGGTTCTTCAGCACCAAACAGTGGAAAATTATCAACAGGAATTCTCTTCTGACTGATTTCAGAGATATTCAACTTCTTGGGTGCAGTTGTGAGTTCCTCTACAATTTTTAGTCTCTAAAGACTCTTTGCATTCAGAGGTTTTCCAACAATGGATTCAAGTTCATCCTTAACTCCAGCTTCATACAGAGCAGTCACCAGACCATTCTCTGTCAGAATGTCTGAAATCAACCTTCCAAAAGGGATCCATGTTCTGATCTTCTGACCCTTATCCTTTACAGATTCTCTTGAAGCATTGATATGGTTCCATAGATGCATAAAAAGAATGTAAGGAAGATCTACCTTAGTGCTCTGACTTAAACAGTACATGAAGTAGATTTGTTCATTGTTCACATAATCTGGAGAGTTGGTAGATTTTCTGTGATGAATGCATCCTAGAAAACTCTTTGCCCAGATTTTGTAGTCAGGCTTCAGATCCTTAAATTTGTTAGAGGCTTGTCCAGATGTGATGACTTCTTCATAAACTTCCTCCATGTCCACACGCCCAGCAGGCAGATGACATACTCCATCAGTCTCCTCATACCCTATGAGTTTCCTGATTAGATCTTCAGTTATTATGATCTCCTTTCCCAGAACAGAAGATAAAATGAATTTTGGATAAACAGAAGCATGTATCCAGAATTCTTTCACCAGATGAGGGTAAACTGGTCCAAATAATCTGTCAAAATATTTTACCCAGCCTTGTGCATCAATTATTGAACGAAATTCAAACCCATTTTCAGCTAACGAATCAAATTCCACCATTGATTCACATAGAACTTCAAGTTTGTCAATAGGAGTTAACAAAGTCCTTTTAGATACAGTGAATGGAGTCACACCCATATTTGCAGAAGTAACTGCAACCATGGTTGATTGAAACTGAGCTGCTGTAGAAGATGAGGTTGCCATTGAAGATGATGAAGATGATTTGGACGAAGGTTTAGGGTTTTTGTGAACAGAGAATAGAAGACAGAAATGCATAAACTTGTTTGTGATGTGAAAAGTGTGAAATTGGTGTGAGATGTGGTATTTATAGAAAACACTTAAGGCACTCAAACAGACATACAAAGCACGTTTTCACATAGCATTTAATGACAATTAATGAAAGAGAATAAAAATCATTTCAAGCATTAATTGATTATGACAAATTGGGGGACAATCAAGATTTTCACTATTCAAACCATACCTCAAATGTCTCTTCAGTAGTGTACACGCTATCCTTTCAGATTCAGAGTGACACGTGTTTGCTTGCATGTGCTTCTGAATTCTCTTAAGAAATGAAACGTTAGCCAACATTCAGATCCTCTAAGATTGGTTAGTTCAGATACACACAAATAAACATAAATCTAATAAGCAACAGATGAAATACTTCAGAGTTATAAACATTTTACATCTGAAAAATTTGCTTCTGATAAATATTATTCTGTACAAAAATCCATACCAATATTTTTCAGAATAAATTTGAACCTATCTTCAGCAAGGGGTTTTGTGAAAATATCTGCCCATTGATGATCTGTATCAACAAAGGCTAAATTTATAATTCCCTTCTGAACATAGTCTCTGATGAAATGATGTTTAATTTCTATATGTTTTTCCTTAGAGTGTAAAATGGGGTTTTTAGACAAACATATAGCAGAAGTATTATCATAGAATATAGGAATGTTACTTTCAAATATCTGATAGTCTTCTAGCTGACTTTTCATCCAGAGCATCTGCGTGCTACATCCAGCAGCAGCAATATATTCTGCCTCTGTAGTTGATAGTGCAATTGTGGGTTGCTTCTTGCTGTACCAAGAGATTAGATTTCTTCCTAGAAATTGACAACTTCCAAAAGTACTTTTTCTTTCCACTCTGTCTCCATCGTAATCAGCATCACAGAATCCAACTAACTTGAAATCATCAGATTTTCTGTAACACAAACCCACATTAGAAGTACCTTTCAGATACCTTAGAATCCTCTTAACAGCTGTTAAGTGTGATTCTCTAGGATCTGATTGGAATCTTGCACACAAGCATACACTAAACAAAATGTCAGGTCTAGAAGCAGTTAAGTAGAGAAGAGATCCAATCATACCTCTGTAGAGTTTCTGATCTACTTTCTTACTTACCTCTTCCTTGCCTAGTGCACTAGTTAGATGCATGAGAGTCTTTGCCATCTTACTATCAGTCATGTTAAATTTCTTCAGAAGTTCTTTAACATATTTGGTCTGATGAATGTAAGTGCACTCTGGAGTTTGGTTGACTTGAATTCCTAGAAAGAATCTCAATTCTCCCATCATGCTCATTTCAAATTCTGCCTGCATACATTGAGCAAACTCCTTTCCCAGCATAACATTGGTAGATCCAAATATGATATCATCCACATATATTTGACAAATTAGAAGATCTTTCTTAAATGTTTTACAAAACAGTGTTATGTCCACTTTGCCTCTGATGAAATTTTTCTCCAAAAGAAAATTGCTTAGTCTCTCATACCAAGCTCTGGGAGCTTGTTTTAAACCATACAGAGATTTCTTTAGTTTGAAAACATGTTCTGGAAATTTTTCACTCTCAAAACCAGGAGGTTGGTGGACATAAACTTCTTCTTCTATAATACCATTTAGAAAGGCACTTTTAACATCCATCTGATATAGAGTGATGTTATATTATGCAGCAAAAGAAATGAGTAAACGAATAGACTCTAACCTTGCAACAAGGGCATAAGTCTCTGTATAATCAATTCCTTCTTGCTGGCTGTAACCTTGAGCAACTAGCCTTGTCGTATTTCTTTCAACTTCTCCTTTCTCATTAAGCTTGTTTCTGAAGACCCATTTGGTTCTAATTATGTTGAATGCTTTTGGTCTTGGAACTAAATCACACACATTATTTCTTGTGAATTGGTTTAGCTCTTCTTGCATGGCAATAATCCAGTCATTGTCTTGCAGAGCTTCATCAAAAGAGGTTGGTTCAATTACTAACACCAATCCAAATAATGATGCTTCAGATGATCTGAAGAAGGATCTTGTTCTAATGGGGTCATCCTTCTTTCCAATGATCATATCCTCTGGATGAGAGGCTTTGATTCTGGAAGATGGTCCTCTAACAGTTGATTCTTCAGAAATGTTTAAGTTGTTCATCTAAGAAGTCAAAGGCATTGCATCTGGCGTTGCTTCTGGTTCCTTCACTTGAGCTTTGTCTGCCTCTGAGTCTTCAGAGTCTATGAGAATTACTTCTCTATCTGCAGAACTTTCAAACTGCTTTGGCTTTTCAATGCCAAGCTTATCATCAAATCTAACATGAATAGATTAATCCACAATCTGTGTTTCAGTATTGTATACTCTGTAGCCTTTAGAGCGTTCAGAATACCCAAGCATGAAACACTTCTGTGCTTTAGAATCAAACTTGTTCAGATTCTCTTTAGTATTCAACATATAGCAAATACATCCAAAAGGATGGAAATATGAAATGTTGGGATTTCTGTTCCTCCACAATTCATAGGGAGTCTTTTCCAGAAGATGTCTTAGAGACACTCTATTCTGAATGTAACTGGCTGTGTTGATTGCTTCTACCCAAAAGTACTTTGCCAGATTAGTTTCATTGATCATGGTTCTGGCCATTTCTTGCAGAGTTCTATTTTTCCTCTCTACAACCCCATTCTATTGTGGAGTTCTAGGACAGGAAAAATCATGAGCAATGCCATTTTTATTAAAATATTTTTCAAAATATTTGTTTTCAAATTCACCACCATGATCACTTCTGACTTTTATAATTTTGAAATCTTTTTCATTCTGGACTTGTTTGCAGAAGTCAAAGAACACAGAATGTGACTCATCCTTGTGTTTTAGGAACTTTACCCATGTTCATCTGCTGTAGTCATCAACAATGACTAATCCATAATTCTTGCCTCTGATGGATGCAGTTTTCACTGGTCCAAACAGATCAATGTGAAGTAATTCTAATGGTCTTGAGGTTGAAACAACATTTTTAGATTTAAAGGAAGATTTTGAAAACTTTCCCTTTTGACATGCTTCACAAAGAGCATCTAAGTTGAACTTCAACTTAGGAAGTCCTCTGACCAGATTGAGTTTATTAATCTGAGATATATGTCTCATATTAATATGCCCCAATCTTCTGTGCCAGACCCATTGCTCATCATTAAAAGACAAGAGGCATTTAACATTTTGAACTTTAAGTTCTGAAAGATTTATTTTGTAAATGTTGTTCTTCCTCTTTCCATTGAATAGGATTGAGGCATCCTTCTGACTAACAGCTTTACAACATTATTGATTAAAGATTATATCATAACCATTGTCACTTAATTGACTTATGGACAATAAATTATGCTTTAATCCTTCTACTAGAAGAACATTAGATATAGAGGGAAGGTTACCATTACCAATAGTACCAGAGCCAATGATCTTGCCCTTCTGATTCCCTCCAAACTTCACTTCTCCTCCAGATTTAAGTTCTAGGCTTTGGAACATAAACCTTTCTCCCATCATGTGACATGAGCAGCCAGAGTCCAGGTACCATGACTGGCGTCTTGACTTTTCTGCTAAAAACATCTGCAACAGGGATAATCTTATTCTTAGGTACCCAGATCTTTTTGGGTCCTTTTTGGTTAGCTGCCTTGAAAGTTGGTCTGAACTTATGTCTTTTTACAACAGTATTGTTCTGACTTACTTTTGGCTTAAACACAGAAACGTTATAATCAGAACGTATGTGTTTAATGTCATTCAGATGACCAAACTTGAAATGAGAGTACAAGGGAGTTTTCTTGATAACAAGTTTATCAACAGGCATTGGATTTAAATCCTTTCCAGAAGAGGATTCATATCCAATTCCTTTCCTGTTATTTCTGCTAACCCCATAGATCATAGAAGCCATCTTGCTTCTGTCTATGCTTTTAGCAAGAAATTTCTGAAAGCTAAAGTCATATTCTTCTAAAATGTTTTTGCATTTAGACTTACTTTCAGATTCAGAGTTTTGTTGAGCTATTTCAAAATCAACTTTCATTTTTAAATTGTTTTCTTTTAGCTCAGCAATTTCTGATTTTAACAGATTATTCTCAGAGCCAAGATTGCACTTAAGCTTCTTGCACTTGAGTTTAATCTGATTATAATTTTCCGGGACTTCAGATAAGACTTTAATAAGCTCTTCCCTAGTGAGATCAGAAAGTACCTCTTCTGAGTCAGATTCAGAATCAGACTCAGATCCAGATGATTCTTCGTTCTGATCTTCAATGCCTGCCATCAGAACCATGTTGGTGCATTCATCTTCAGATTCTGATGAGGATCCAGATTCATCAGAGTCATCCCAAGTTGCCATTAGAACCTTCTTCTTTTTGTCAAACTTCCTCTTAGGTTTTTCTTTAAGAAGCTTTGGACATTCACTCTTGTAATGGCCAGGTTCTTTGCATTCAAAACAGACAACTTCCTTCTTTCCAGATCTTTTTGGTCCAGAGGACTCCTTGCGCTGATCTGGTCTTTTGAAGTTCTTGAACTTCTTCTGCTTGTGCTTCCAGAGTCTGTTGATTCTTCTGGACAACAAGGATAATTCATCTTCTTCTTCAGAAGAATATTCTTCAGAGCTTTCCTCTAACACCTGCAAAGATTTCACAGATTTGTTAGATTTTAAGGCAATAGACTTACCTTTCTTTTGAGGTTCATCTTCCTCAAGTTCAATTTCATGACTCCTTAGTGAGCTGATTAACTCTTCTAGAGTGATCTTGTTCAGATCCTTGACAAGCTTCAGAGCAGTGACCATAGGTCTCCATCTGATAGGCAGGCTTTTGATGATCTTCTTCACATGATCAGTAGTTGAGTAGCCCTTGTCCAGAACTTTTAGACTAGCTGTAAGAATCTGGAATCTAGAGAACATAGTTTCTATGGACTTAGATTCTTCCATCTTGAACGCTTCATACTTCTGTATTAACGCCAGAGCCTTGGTCTCTTTTACTTGAAGGTTTCCTTCATGAGTCATTTTCAAGGACTCAAACATGTCAAATGCAGTTTCTCTATTTGTGATGTTTTCATACTCAGTGTGAGATATTGCATTTAACAATATTGTTCTAGCCTTGTGGTGATTTCTAAACTCCTTCTTTTGGGCTTCTGTCATGGATTTTCTGTCTACTTTCTTGCCATTCCCATCAGTGGGATGAACATACCCATCTATGACCAAGTCCCACAAATCAGCATCATAACCAAGAAAAAAACTTTCAATCCTGTCTTTCCAATAATCAAATTTCTCCCCATCAAACATAGGGAGTTTTGTACTGATTTTGTCTCTTTCTTCATATTTGTTGGATGTTGAAGCATCAACCATAATAACAACCAAATATATATATATATATATATATATATATATATATATATATATATATATATATATATATATATATATATATATATATATATATATATATATATATATATATATATATATATATATATATATATATATCAAAGTTTTTCTCACTGGATCTTTTCTGTCACTGTGAAGTGGTAGCACACACAGAACCGGAGCTCTGATGCCAACTGAAGGTGAGAAAATACTTAGAATGGGGGTTGAATAAGTATGAAGATAAAACTTAGAAATAAAAACTCAAGGATTTTTATCTTGGTTCATTGAACTCAACTACTCCAGTCCACTCTATCTAGAGTGATTTGCCTTTCTCAAACAAGGACTTAATCCACTATTTAATCAACGGATTACAATAGTAAGCACTAAGAACAACTGTTCAAAGTATTCTCAAGAACTACTGATCCTAACTGGATCTTCTTAAGGTTCTTTTACAATCAAATGTAATAATAATACAAGTGTTAAAAATGCTTCTAATAAAGCTTTATCACAACTGTGATTTTTCACTTAAGATGAAGAACAATGAATTAATTCTAGCAAGAATGTATGAGTTGTATGAGAGCTTTGTAATGAATTCTTTTCAAGTGTTTCGTCAACTGAAGAAGATGAGTGGAGACTTGCTTTTATAGGCACAGTGATCCAAGAGCTTTTCACGTTGAGAGTAGTGTACCAAAAAGTCTGAGCCTTTTTTGTCTTCACATCATGTGACCTTTCCTAGAAGAAGAATGCACAGAGAAATCCTTTTTGTCTGTGTTCTTGTGTCTAGCATAAATAAGGAAAGAGTCGTTTAGTTATTCCAACGGACATAATCTTTGAATTCTTCTTCAACAATTTTCAGCAAGAATCATCAGATTCTAAATTGATCAGAGCCTTCTGATGTTCATCAGAGTTTGCTAAATTAGAGTCTTTGCAGCAAGTGTGCTTTCAGTGTGTATAAGTTCAGAGCAGAGTTTTGGGTCAGATCCTCAGTACCGGCAGCGTTAGTACTATCAGAGTCTTCTGAAGTAACTGTGCTTGAAAACTCTTCATACAAAATACTTCATTGCTTTAGATGCTTCTGGCTTCTGCTTCAGATTCTTCTGTAGCTTCTACTTCAAATTCTTCTGTAGCTTCTGCTTCAGATTCTTCTGGAGGTAGCGCTCAGAATCTTCTGGAGACAGCATTCAGAATCTTCTAAGAGATGCTTCTGACGCTTCAGAGCCTTGTATATTTCTTATGTTCCGATCTAATTTGCTTCTGGAGTGATATTTACTTTAACATCTGCAGCAAACATTCTCAAGTAAATTTTAGAGTATATAATTCTTAAATACAAAATTTCATAATAGTTATCATCAAAACATAGAGATATTATTAAGAACCAATCTGTGTTCTAACACAAATCATATACACACCTTGAAAATACATTGATGAATGAATGTAGGCACAATGATAGGTTCAAAACTGGCCCTGGTGAAAAGTAGCAACCAATATGCAAAATGGTATTGATGTACTCATGAAGATGTTCAATTTTAATTCCAAGCATATTCAAGTCAAACACATCATTCATACACACTATAGTCATGCTAGTAAGTGAGTCCAAACCACAATTTTGATGTAAAGCAAACTGGTGTGAAAAGTGGTGCTCAAACTGTTAATTTGTGTTTGTGAGGTGCAGGAGGATATCCAATTTCAGTTCCAAGTACTTTCAAACCCTTTCAAACACACATACACCTTACATATATGTTATTGAGTGCATTCATGCTAAAGAAATAAATCAAAAAAGTTGGATGTAAGAAATGATGTGCAAGATGCAAAACTGTCATGAGAAATGCAATTTGATGTTCAGTCTTGTTTCTATGTACATTTTGACCAAATTAAACACTTACACACATTGAATACATGCTAGTGGATGAGATTGGACACAAAGTAGGGCTTAAAACTGACTGGTATGAAATGTAGTGTTTAGAATGCAAGTTTGTGTGTGTGAATTGCATGAGCATATTCAATTTCAGTTCAAAACATTTTCAGACTAATTCAAACATATACACATCACATATACATGATATTGAGTGGATTCAAACATCAAAACAAGTTGGAAAAAGACTGCTATGAGAAATGGTTCACAAATTGCAAGTTTGTCATGAATATGAGGCATGATGAGATGAAACTTTAGTTCCAAACATTTTCTGATCCAATTAATCACACACATAGCACATATACATGATATTGAATGGATTTGAACATAATTTGGAGTTTTAAAAGGATTGTTACAAAGAATGAGTTATGATTTGCAATTTTGATGTTTATGATGTAATGCAAGATGATGTCCAAGTCAGTTTCATGCACATCTAGGTCTGATACATCATACACACATGTTACATATATATCAATAATTGATTTTGAACACACAAACTGGTCTGAAACAAATTGGTATAAAAAATGACAAGTGAGCTGCAATTTTGATGTTTTAGGGCATACATGAAAATTTTTAAAACAGGTCCTAGGTATATTCACAGCAAGCAAACATTTTGAGCAAGCTACAATTGTGTATTCAAGTGATTCTAAGCATGTGACTTAGTCTTAAAATCAGTGGTGATGCAAATGGCATGTTCAAGACAGAAATGACATTTGAGAAGCAATCAAGAAATGCAAAACAGGTCCAAACTCATATTCATGTTGAGCAATCATTCCACAGAAATCATGAATCATATAAATGAGGTTTTTAAACTTTAAAACTAATCAAAGACCATGAGGAAACAAGGCTGCTATGGTGATGGCTTATCTTTTGCTAAAAAATGCATCTTTGAGTGCAATAGATCAAATCATGTAAAACAGGTTATGCAATCCATACATACATGTCACAAATGTGAAATCAAGTGTGAACCAACTCAAGAACGAAGCATGCTTCAAGTGGAATCAGTTCTGTTATGTTGGTGGCCATTAAGATACAAAGGATGCACTTAGGATGTGAAAAGTGAAAGAACAATTGACACAGGTCATACTAATCACATGTACACAATATAAACAAGAAATTAAGCATGATTCAGCTTACCAATCAAACATATTGCCTCCAAAACAGAATTTTGACATATGACATGAAAATGACCCCTTTTCAATAAAACCATGCTCAAAATGCCAAACATGATATTATGGTGTAAAGCAAAGATGGAGTGTCTACATACCTCTAGTAGACTGTATTGAGCAGGTTTGATCAATAAGAAACCCAGAGAAAACTTCAAATGCACCTAGCCTTGGAGATTTCTTCTTTTTGAAGCAAGAATGAAAACTTCAAGACAGTTGGAGAAATAAACTCCACCAATGATCCTTACTACTTCAGACAGTTGAGAAATGATATATGTGAGGTGTTAGAGTGATTAGAACATCAAGCAAATGCCTAGAACAAGTTTTGACTGATTTTGTGCATTGTGGTCAAAGTAACTTGGTATGGAAGTTGACTTTTTGAGTGAGGAGGTTTTTGAGTGGTTCAATGGTTGGAACACCTTCTATATCATATTTATGGGCTGTGGGGATGATGTTTGGTGAGTTTGAGTGTGGAGAAATGATTTTGGCAGCAATTCTACCAAGGCAGATTTTTTGTGGTTTTTGGCAATTTTGTGATTTTGTGATTTTTGGAGAAAAGCATGAAAGGGTGGGAGCTTGATCTTTCTATGGTTTTCAGAAGATCTATTGTGTCTCGTATGAGGTGGGGAGTGCCTATATTTATAGGCAAATGGAGGTAGTGGGCAGATTTGGAGATTTCCTTCTTAAGAAGGAAAGGTTTTCATTTTTTGAATCCAATCTCAAAAAGATCTTTCTTGGCTAATAGGTAAGCTTAAGTCAGGCTTCATGATGAGTTTGAAGAGGCTAATACCATGCTAGAAGGCATAGGTTGATGGCTGGTTCATATTCTACTTTCCACCTCATGCTTGTCATTGATTTCAAATGCAAGTTGCAAGGCCACTTGCAAACTTGGCAAATTCACTTTCCTCGGCATTTTCATTGTATTTCCAAGCTACAAAGTCTCTACATATCAGATAAAACATGTTTCAAAAGCTGAGACTGGCGCAATTGTTCAAAGGAATGATTTTTGAAAGTTTGTCAATGTGGGACTCAAGTGTGAAAACACCAACTTGCCAAATCCATAACTCTCAGCTCACAAATCCTTTAAAGATGTTCTAGTATTCTTTAGAAAGCCCTTAAATAGCTCTAAAACATTCATGTTTTCATGAGTTTCAAATTCCCAAAGGAACTTGGCCAAACGACCTCTCAAAGTTGCTAAAAAATGAGCTTAAAAGTGAAACTTTCCTAAGTCTTTTTCCCTTCTTAAAATGAATTTGGTCATAACTCCAAATATATGCATTTTCAAATCATGGACCACTTAGAGAATTTTGTAGGATTTGTCAAGAGCTTTCTAATGAGCTTTGAACCAACTCAATTGGATGTTTGGTTAAGGAGTTATGGTCTAGCCCCTTTCAAAACCCTAATTTCCCGATTTTTCGATTACTTCTTCATCCTTGATCCAATGGTCATTAAAATTGATAGGAAAGTGCAATATGATATAAGGAACATTTTTTATTCACACTTTGAAGTCCAATTCCTTAAATTTGAAGAGTTGACTTTTCGGTTAACCGTACGATCAATCGGTGACTACCGAGTCGCCCGTTGACACTCTGGACCTCTTGACACTTTGACACTTCTTGAATGAACTTTATTAAGCTATATGAACTTCATGGATTATGATTCCACCATTAAAATACCTTCCAACACCAAATTCAAACTACAATTGACTTTTACTGGTCAAAAACCCTAATCGGGTGCCCTGAAATGCATTATTCTTGATTCTGGGGTAACAACCTCAAATTGGGTACTCAATTGATATCATATGATACCCTTGATCTTGTTTCATGATTGAATTAGCCTAAAACTTTGATTGATCACAAACCTTGAAGCTTCGATTTGACTATACAAAACCCTGATTCATCTGTTAACTTGACAAAGACAAACTTGCACCGGGTTAGGGTTAGATAATTTATGAGTATGCTCCTAAAATGATAATGAGAATCTAAGGGGTCAAAATTTGGGGTGCAACAACTTGTTTTGATGTTTACCCTAGAGTATCAGCCGGTCACGCCTAAACCTGTTGAACAACTACTCTCATAAGATGTCCCCAGTGAAGTCGCCATTTTCTGTTGCGGTGGAAATAGGATATCAAATTATTAATTAATTTGAATCACGTCTTTAATTCACAACCACTCTTTGATTTATTCGAAGGAAAAGGTCGAAAGAGGAAAAACCTATTTTTGCATCGTAAAGAATGCGGGGAGAGATCTAGGTAAGGGTTGGTTAAGCTTAGGGAAGGTATTAGCATCCTAAACTTTTGTAGTACTCTACAAGAACCTTTTGTTTATTGTTTACTATTTTACTTTAGTATATTTTAAAGTATATACAAAGGGTTTAAAAGTTAAAGAAAGACCTAAGGGTTATTCCTAAGTTTACTCGGCAAGACATCGCATCTTGTGCCTACATATCCTGACGGAAATAGAATCAGAGTAATTGTATTTCTCCTCAAAAGGGAGGTTAGAAACTTCTTGACTATGGTCAAGGTTTCAATGGGGAATAAACGTATCTTAAGGACACGCTTACATGGAGTGCGGAGACTCTAATCTCTACGTTGAAAATGTTAATTAAAATTAGGGTTAAATTAGGGATTCCACGGAGGGAACCCCTAAAATAGAGTGCGGAGACTTTTTATCCTAAAGTTAGGGTGAAAGGCGTTTTCATCCACGGCGGGACACCTAGGCTATTAGGGTTTTGAAACATTCAAAGGGTAAGGCTATTGACTCGGCGGTCAAACGGCTAGACCTAATCCTTCGGAAGGAGTTTAAACGGTAAATGATGCAAACATGACAAATTATTACATGGAAGAATTAAAGTACGGAAAGTAATGAAAGCGGTAAAAGAAAGCATCGCGACGATCGCTCGCGTAAATTACAAATCCCCAAGAAAATGCAAGAAAATAATTGTGACAATAGCCTCGCATAATTACAATTGAAACAAAGACAGTACAAAAAAAATGAAGGATAAATAAGCTGAAATGAATAAGAAGTAATGATGGTTGGCTGAAAATAACACTGACATACATCAGGAGTTCCGTACGAAAAGGTTTTAATTTTTATGTTTTAATTATGACAATTGGTTTCAATTCTAATATTTTAATTATAAAAAATAATTTTTATTTTTTATAATTAAAATATTAGAATTGAAAAAGTACCCGTAACCCCAGTGAAGTCTCCATTTTCTGTTGTGGTGGAAATAGGATATCAAATTATTAATTAATTTGAATCACAACTTAGTTCACAACCACTCTTTGATTTATCCGAAGGAAAAGGTCAAAAGAGGAAAAACCTAATTTTGCATGTAAACACAATGCGGGGAGAGATCTAGGTAAGGGGTTGGTTAAGCTTAGGGAAGATGTTAGCATCCTAAACTTCTGTAGTACTCTACATGAACCTTTTGTTCATTTTACTATTTTTCTTTATTAATATTTTAAAGTAAGAAAAAACCTAAGGGGTTAATTCTAAGTTTACTCGGCAAGACATCACATCTAGTGCCTACATATCCTGATTGGAATGGAATCAGAGTAATTGTAGTTCCCCTCGAAAGGGAGGTTAGAAACGTCTTGACTGTGATCAAGGTTTCAATGGGGAATAAACGTATCTTAAGGACACACTTACATGGAGTGCGGAGACTCCAATCTCTACGTTGAATTTGTTAAATAAATCAGGGTTAAATTAGGGATTCCACGGCGGGAAACCCTAAAATAGAGTACGGCGACTCTTAACCTAAAGCTAGGGTAAAGGTTGTTCTTGTCCACGGCGGGACGCCTAGACTACTTAGGGTTTTGAAAATGTCAAAGGTTAGGGTTATTGACTCGACGATCAAACGACTAGACCTAATCCTTCGGAAGGAGTTTAAACGGTAAATGATGCAAACATGACAAATTATTACATGGAGGAATTAAAGTACAGAAAGTAATGAAAGCGGTAAAAGAAAGCATCGCGACGATCACTCGCGTAAATTACAAATCCCAAAAAAAAATGCAAGAAAATAACTGCGACAATAGTCTCCCATAATTACAATTGAAACAAAGACAGTACAAAAAAATGAAGGATAAATAAGCTGAAATGAATAAGAAGTAACGATGGTTGGCTGAAAATAACATTAGCATACATCAGGAGTTCCTTACGAAAAGGTTTTAATTTTTATGTTTTAATTATGACAATTTGTTTCAATTCTAATATTTTAATTATAAAAAAGGTTTTAATTTTAAAATGGAATTATTTGGTTAATATAAATTTTAAGTTTTTTCTTTTTTTTTTTTTAAAAAAAGTTTAAGTTTAAATTATAAAAAGAATGTTAAATTTTAACTTGTATATAAAAAAAAATTTAAGTTTTATAAAAAAAAAAGATTTTTTAGTTTTAAAAAGATTTTTCAGTTTTTAGTAAACAGGTTTTTTAGTTTTTAGTAAAAAGGTTTTTTTCAGGTTTTTTTTTAAAAGGTTTTCAGTTTTAAAAAAAAAAGGGAAAATGAGTTTTCAGTTTTTAAAAAAAGGGAAATAATGAGTTTTAAATTTTTACTTTAACAAAAATGAATTAATAAAAGTTAGAAAGCTAAATTAATTAGTTATTACAATAAGATAATAAAAATAATAAAACGCTAAAATAAAAAGTAATAATAAATACTACAAATAGAAAAGAAAAAAAAAACAAAAGAGACAGATGATAAAAAGGGACATTGCTACTGTGTTATTTCCATTAGAGTTTTGGCTATTCCTGAAACAAAAAAAACAAAAAAAACAAAAAACAAAAAAACAAACAAAAAACCATAATGAAATCTTCACCTTTGGAGCCAATGATGGTAGTCTTTTGAAGCGGTGGTGGCTGTTCGTTGATCTTGATGATGAAGCTTTGAAGGTTTTTTTTCAAAAATTTCCCCTCTTCTGATAAGTCGTGAGAACGGCCGTCGTTTTTTCTTTTGTATCCTTTTTCTCTTTTTTCTTCCTTCTCTTTTTCTCAAATGCAACTCATGTTTATATAGGTAACAAATTAGGGTTAACTCTAACCTAATGCCCACCTTAAAGCCCAACTAAATAAAATTTAAACAAATTAAAATAAACTTTAAACAAATTAAAATAAACTTAAAACTCTATTTATTTATACTAAACATTAAACATATTATAAAAAGAATAAAATATTTTCTAAAATTTTTAATTTTACGATTTTTGGATGTTTTTATGAATAATATGGAAAAAGTGAAGAAATAATATTTTTTTAAAAATAATTTAAATAAAATACGAAAATAATAATTAAATAATAAAAAAACTATTTTTGTTATTTTTTTTTATGAAAATAGAAAAGTTACAATAAAAATAAAAGAAACAAAACAAAAAGTGAAGAAGGTGGGATTCGAACTCTCGACCTCTCACACTCACAACTCCTTACACACGGCCTCTTGCCAATTGTGCTATTTTATTCACTCAAAATAAAGTGGCACTAGAAACCCTGTAAAGGTAGGACAAATTTGAGGTACTACAGTATCCTTAGCAAAAATAAACACGTATAGTACTTATTATCAGGAATGTGATAGTTCAAACAAAATCGAGCGAGAAACTTGAAACTTTGAGCGATAACCTACTATTAACTTGTGGTATCCTAAGCAAAAGCATCCAATTGAAACAAAGACGCATATTACCTACTATCAATCGTATGATAGCCTAAACAAAGGTAACCTGAAGGGGAAGGATGACCTACTACCAATCTTGGTAGCCTAAGCAAAGGTATCCGTCCAAAATAAAACGGCCTATTACCTACCATCAAATGTATGTTGGCCTAAGCAAAGGTAATAACCGAAATAAAATAATCCAGTTTGTCTGGCTGGATGACTCATTTAGAAAGGGTAAATAAACCTCCCCATGCTTCAAGGTTATATGCCATGAATGGGTCTCAGTTTCTTCTTTAATCAAGTCTCCTACTTGAAAAGGGTAAAATAAACCTCCCCACGCTTCAAGGTTATATGCCATGAGCGGGTCTCAGTTTCTTCTTTAATCAAGTATTCCACTTGAAAAGGGTAAAATAAACCTCCCCACGCTTCAAGGTTGTATGCCATGAACGGGTCTCAGTTTCTTATTTAATCAAGTCTTCTACTTGAAAAGGGTAAAATAAACCTCCTCACGCTTCAAGGTTGTATGCCATGAGCGGGTCTCAGTTTCTTCTTTAATCAAGTATTCCACTTGAAAAGGGTAAAGTAAACCTCCCCACGCTTTAAGGTTGTATGCCATGAACGGATCTCAGTTTCTTCTTTAATAAAGTATTCCACTTGAAAAGGGTAAAATAAACCTCCCCACGCTTCAAGGTTGTATGCCATGAACGGGTCTCAGTTTCGTCTTTAATCAAGTATTCTACTAGAAAAGGGTAAAATAAACCTCCCCACGCTTCAAGGTTATATGCCATGAACGGGTCTCAGTTTCTTCTTTAATCAAGTATTCCACTTGAAAAGGGTAAAATAAACCTCCCCACACTTCAAGGTTGTATGTCATGAACGGGTCTCAGTTTCTTCCTGGAATGATGAATACTTATGGGAGGGTATCTTCGCAGGGGGTGGAACTTCACTAGAGATTGAGGACTTCAGCGGGAATCCATAATTTATTGGAGATTAGAAAACATCGTCGGGGATCTAAAAGAGACGCAGGCCGATTTCAAATAAAGAGAAAGATCCTCTGAATCTTCATCAAAATTCTCGGAGAGATGCCATTTAATGGAAGCAAATTGAATAATGGACTCATTGAGGAGAACATCACTGAGGAGAAATATTGTTGTAGTTTGAAGTTTCATTGAAGTAAATAAAGTCCTTGTATCAGGAATTCTCAAATAAAGAGAAACACTTGTAAAGTCTTCACCAAACTTCTCTGATGGATTTCCGGAGAGCTGCCATTTTATGGAGGATAAGTTGATGATCTTGATAAACTCATTGGGGATAGACAAACTATCTTGAGGAGACTGTCATTTGTCATCCAAATAGAAAAACCTGAGAGCGAAACAAGCTGCTCAGATAAAGAGCCGCCACTTGTTGTCTGGGTATAAATTGCTGAGAAAATGTTGTAACACTGCTAGAGAAATATTTTGTCTTCACTGGTAATCTTTAAATAGATTCTTCTTGGGGAGTCAAAGTGCAAAATGAATGCACTCTCAATCCAGGTTCAAAATCCTGGAGATATCCAAATTTGTGATTGTTAGGGACCAAAGTTCAATTCAGGAAGTAATTGAAGAGGAACGGTCAAGCAAGACTCTATCTTGTGAGGAATGAACTCAACTGGAGTTTATCTATATCCAAAAATGGAAAAGAAAACTAAAGCAACCACCTTCCACGAGGATGGAACTCGATGGGGAATTAGAAAGGATGTGCTCTTTCTACTTAGGGCTAACGACTCTACTCGGATGGAGAAGACAAACCCAATCATTTAGGGATAAACACGACCAAAGTGAAAGAACAAACAAACACACAAATGCAAAATGCACAGATGCCATGTATCTATATGCTATGATGATGCTGACAAGACAGCAAGAAGAAGGGAATGAAGATGAAATAAACATCTCAAATCTTCATAGATCAAAACATCATTAGGATGGATATAATCTTGCTTCAGAACGTTCTCTAGGAAATAATACTTTGACTTCATTTATAGAAATGTCCCGATGAATCTAATTGATTTACGGGGATAAGTTAAATATCCGCTTTACTGGAGAAGTCCTTGTGGGTGGGGATAAAATAAATATCCTTTCCAAAGAGAATCTTGTATGAGTATCATAGCTTGAGATTTTTCAGGGATGAAATAAACATTCGTGAATGTCCGCCTAATATTCATATATCAAGTAATACCCACAAAAAGATTTTGAAAAGAGTTGAAATTTGTTTAAAATGGCTATCACAATAAAACATTTATTTGTGAAACATAAGAAGAACAAAGATTGTCTGAAAATGCAATTTCATTTTATTGAATGGTAGTCAGCAAAAGGGTATGACTCCAATATATTATTACAATGTTGGAAAATGATAATAATAGTAACAGTTACATTAGCGAAATAATGACCAATATCTCCCTAAACCATCTTGAACTTTCCTATGTTCTAAGCTATATGACCATAAATGATGAGTCTTAGCTATTAGTAGTCCTTAATAGCTCCAATCTGGACCAACTTCTTCATGCATAGTACTTCTTGACTACATCTATGTTCACTAGGCGAGTAATTTCTTCTTCGTCCATGGTAGCTAACATCAGAGCACCTCTTGAGAAAACCTTCTTGACCACATACGGACCGTCATAGTTCGGAGTCCATTTTCCTCGAGTAGCAGTAAGGAATGATTGAATTTTCTTGAGCACAAGATCGCCTTCTTTGAACTCGTGTGGCCGAACCTTTTTGTCGAACGCTTTCTTCATTCTTTTTTGGTATAGTTGACCATGGCACAAATTCGTCATTCTCTTTTCTGCAATCAAATTCAGTTGTTCGTACCTACTTTGACACCATTCAGCTTCTGAGAGCTTGGCTTCCATCAGAACTCTCATAGAAGGAATCTCAACTTCTACTGGGAGTACAGTTTCCATATCGTAAACAAGTGAAAAGGGAGTTGCCCCTGTCGACATGTGTACCGAAGTATAATATCCATGCAAAGCAAACGAGAGCATTTCATGCCAGTCTTTATATGTGACACACATCTTTTGAACAATCTTCTTTATGTTCTTATTAGTAGCTTCAACGGCCACATTCATCTTTGGTCTGTAAGGAGAAGAGTTATGATGTTCAATCTTGAATTCTTTGCACAGTTCTTTCATCATTATATTATTCAGGTTGGACCCATTATCTGTAATTATTTTGCTTGGCACACCGTATCTGCAGATGAGCTGATTCTTGATAAACTTAACAACCACATATCTGGTAACATTAGCATAGGAAGTGGCTTCAACCCATATGGTAAAGTAATCAATCACTACCAATATGAAGCGATGTCCATTAGACGCTTTCGATTCTATCATATCGATGCCCCACATGGAAAACGGCCAGGGAGACGAGATAACATTGAGCAGTGTTGGAGGCGCGTGAATTTTATCTGCCTAAATCTGACACTTGTGACATTTCTTAGCAAACTTATAACAGTCTGATTCCATTGTAGTCCAATAGTATCCTGCTCTTAAGATTTTATTAGCCATAGCATGCCCATTGGCGTGAGTGCCAAACGATCCTTCATGAATTTCCGTCATTAACATGCCTGCTTCCTGCTTGTCAACATATCTTAGCAAGACAATGTCAAAGTTTTGCTTGTACAATACATCATTACTTAAAATAAAGTTGTCAGCCAATCTTCTCAACATCTTCTTATCCTTGTTTGATGCCTCATACGGGTATTCTTGTTTTCGGAGAAACAGTTCGATGTCATGATACCAAGGTTTATTATCTTCAACCTCTTCTATCGTAAATATGTAAGCGGGTCTGTCTAGGAGGTTTACATTAATCTTGGGACAATCGTTCCACCAGTTTACTACAATCATGGAGGCCAACATTGCCAGAGCATCTTCCATCCTATTCTCGTCACGAGGAATATGGTGGAATTCGACTCTGTTGAAGAAAAATAGTAGTCGTCTTGCGTAGTCTCTATATGGGATCAGGTTATCTTGACGAGTCTCCCATTCTCCTTTGATTTGGTAGACTACCGCTGCAAAATCACCATATAAATCTAAATTTTTTATTCTTAGGTCTATTGCCTCTTCAAGACCCATTATGCATGCCTCAAATTCAGCTTCATTATTTGTGCACTTAAATGTTAATCTGGAAGTAAAGGGGATGTGAGATATATGAGGGGTCACAATGATTGCTCCAATTCTTTTCCCGTGAGCATTGACAGCTCTATTGCACCCCAAAATTTGCCCAACATTTCTTTACCTAGTTTGTGTTTCATTTCATTCACATTAGCATTATCATTTGCATTTCATTGACATGTATGCAGGATATCAAGAGGTATGATTACCAATCAAGAGCTACACAAGAGTTTGAATCTATCTAAGAAGGTTATTCAGGTGCTCAAGGGTTGATATCCTTGTCAGAGAAGTTAAAAGATCCTCAGAGAGAGTGATTGAAACCAAGTATGTGTGTCTCCTAACTTGAACGTTGTGGAAAGCCATCAGATGATTCTGAATCCATGAAGTTGGACTTGAGGTCTTGAGAGAGCTCATGAGAAGTGTTGAAGATCACTTTGAGGCCTAGACAGGTCATTGTGTAAGATTAAGAAGACTCAGCCATGAGTGGTGCAATTAGGGTTTGACTGGGTCAACCCTAAGTCAACTGATGATTTGAAGAAGGTTGAGACTTAATTCAAGAGCCATGTGATCATGGATTGATACATTGAGATGTTATGAGGATGATTCCAAGGTTAACTCATCATTATTGAAGAGTTTTAGAAGTTTCAGGCTAGGGTTTCTAAGACTTGACAGTGTAAAATCCCCTAGTTTGACCCCTGACTTCAAGACTATTTAACTCAAGATATGATTGTCATCTCATCTTGACCCCAACATGATTGTTGTAGGGCATGATCTTAGCTTTAATTTGAGTACTAGAAGTCCTTGATAGGGTTTATAGAACTCAAGTTATGAGCCAGACAAGTTACAAGCCATCTGAGGCATGTGAATTTGGAGCTTGAAAGTTACCCAACTTGCATGACACTTTTGACCTAGAAGGATGATTCTTATTAACTTTTGGTCAACATGAATGTTGTTCCTTATCCTCTTATCTTTCCATAGAGTGCTAGAAGTCCATGATTGGATGTATAGAACTCAAGTTATGGCTTTGACAAGTCAAGGGTTTTTTGGGAAGTTGTGATTATGTGTCATTTTTGGTTATGGGTCATTTTCACCAACTTAGACATCTCAAATGAAATTTTATGCAACTTGAAAGTTTCTCAAAATGGGGTTTTAACTTTTACCATGTATCAAGGAGGCATTGAAATGGCTCAAGGAGAGACTTGATTCAAGAAATTTTGAAAAAAGAAGAATTAAAGAGAATTAAAGACCAAAAATTCAAAACAAATGTTATGTGAGCAAATAAGGAAAAATAATAGCATTTTTTGAATGGAAAATACATTTTGGAAACAATGACATTATTAGAAATTAGGTTTGAGTTCATTTTCATGGCCTTTTTCTTTGATACTTCATGAAGAAGTTACATCTTAAATCCAAGCCATGGGATGAAAACAAGGGATGAATCCCCACCATTCAAGATCAGTGGTTCACAAGGAGTGCAATGAGAGCTTCCTGAAGGAGAAATAGATGAGATATCGTGACTGCCATGAGAGAGATTTTGAAGAGAAATTGAAAATTGAAATTCTCATTCTGAACCTTTGAGAAGGATCTAGATCATTCAGTCACATCCTATATAAGCCTATGAGTGCATTCAGTTCATTTTTTGGTGAAGTTTGAAGCCTGAAGCAGAGAGTGAAGTTGAAATTTCAGAGGTGCAAATGAGAATCGAATTCTGAGTTCAAGGCCAAATCAAGATCAATTGAAGGTTTCATTGTGTTCATCAAGTGATTTGGAGTGTATCTGCACCTTCTTGAAGGCTGAAGAGTGCAAGAACTACCTCTGTTACAAGCTTGAACACAGGTTGGTACATTTCATTTTTATGCTTGATTTAGGTAGAAATAGTTAGCATTCTATAGGTGGTTAGGATCCTGGTAACATGTAGTTGGATTTAGGATCAAAAATTGGTGAATTAGAGACAAAATAAGTTGATGATCAATTTCTGTTGAGGCTCGAATCAAGCAATTCTTGGACTGTTAATCAAGATTGGATAGTGTAGAATGATCACCATAAGATGAGGATTACATCTGCGCATTTAATTGAAGTTCTGATGAGATTCAAGATTGATGCACATTTTGAAAGTGCTATCGGGTTTGAGAATCCAGAGGGAGTTAGATGATTCTAAGGTGATATTCGTGATCAGCATTGAATTCTAGAGA
This sequence comes from Lathyrus sativus, assembly GCA_963859935.3. Taxonomy (NCBI): domain Eukaryota; kingdom Viridiplantae; phylum Streptophyta; class Magnoliopsida; order Fabales; family Fabaceae; genus Lathyrus; species Lathyrus sativus. The sequence goes on from OZ012741.1 coordinate 293,550,766, forward strand.
GAATGATGTATGGTTTGTTAAGTTTTGATGACCTGTGTAAATGGCTTCGCCAGAGAAGACGGTGGAGCCACCGTCTGGGCCACCGTCTGTGTTTTCCCCCCAAAATGAAGTTCAAATGAGGAATAAACACCTGAGCCATTGGATCTTGCTGAAGACTTGACCTAGTAACCATCATCCACATCCACGATTGAATTTTAGTTGCTGACTTTGACTGAAGCAAAACACACCGTTTTCATTAATGTGTTGGCGCCATGTGAAGACCTTGGATCAGTTGACTGGTAATTGCATCGTGGGAGCAAAGTTGTGCCACGTAACCCCAATTCCAAACGCAGCGTTTGATTAAGTGAATTGTCTGGGCTTAGTACTGAGATTGATACTCACACCCCCTCTGGGCCCAACCCAAGATCTGAACTGGATTTAATTGCTATTCACCACGCGCCCCTTATTAATTTCCATTCTTTTTCTTATTTTCTCTATTTTTTGGTTTGTTTGATTTTAATCCATTAAAAATAGGAAAATTAATCAACAAATCCTGAATTTTTTTCCCTAATTCATGAATGAATTTAGAAATTTTAGGAACAAAAAGATTAGGATTAGCATTTATTTTCATTTTATTTGATTTTTTCCCATTTTATTTGATAATAAAATTGTATTGTTTGCCTCTTCTTCTTGGTGAATTTTGTTTGAGCAGTTGGTATTGAGTTTTTGCCTGATTTTTGGCTTGTGATTAGGCTAGATATGTATGCTCCCCTCAGATTTTTCACACATTTTTGTGATGAAGTTAGGTGCTGTTTTAGGACTAGAACTTTAGGAGTTCCCTTTTAGGGTTTAGTTGTGATACCTTTAGGTTTAGAATTTGATTGGAGGACTTAGGGAATGATTTAGGTCCTGATTTTTTAACCATAGGTTATTAGTGAATGTATGTTCCCATAGAAAAATAATCAGATTTTTAGAATTTTTTTTGGTATTTTTGATAGAATATTCTACTTGTGTGTTCATTTGGTGCTTCAATGTTGATGATTGATGTGGAATGGACTCAAAATTGGACTTCCTTGCATAGTGGGCTTCTGGATCTCATTGGAGGACATCATGGACTTGATGGAGCTTGTGTGAAGTGGCTAGTGGAGCTTGGATTGAAGTTTTCCCTTTCTTTTTGTTAGCTTTGAATAGCTTACGAAATTAGGACTTTTGGAGAGAGCTTTAGAAATAGATATTTCTTCAAATAATGGTTGGTTTTGTTCCCATTCCATTCTCATCCTATGATTCAAAGTCCTCATGTTAAAGTCTCATCTCTCCTTTGGAGGGATGTGTGACATTTACAATGAGTAGAACTTTTGAGGATGCCACTCTCTGATAACTGGTTGAGTGTCAGACAGGATTCCTTTGGTTTACTGTCTGCTTCCTATTATCAAACAATCATCTTATTGATTCTCTTCATTCTTGGTGGAGCCTATTGAATATTGAAGCTTGAAGATGGAGTACCTTTCATTCCCTGAAGATGAAAGACTTGAAGAACAGTTACAGATTGTGGACTGAACTGCTGTCAGAAAACTGCTTTGCTGTGAAGCTGTGGAAGCTGTTGATTTGCTTTCTTGACTGTCTGTTTTTCTTTCTGTGCAACTGTATTGATGTGACTTGTTTGATTTGCTTGATGCATTAGAATAAGTTCATGTTTAGATTGTTTTAAGCTAGGAGCATGATTGCATTAGAGGTTGAGTTGCTCCCTCTACTTGTATTTTTACTGTATGGCTTTGCTTGCGGGTATTCGGTAGAGCTCCGCTCCCTTGCCTGTGTGGTTTGCGATTTGCTTGATGGCATTTTATTTTCATTTATGATTGCAATTATTCATATCTGGCTTGAGGTCGATACGAGCTTGTGGAGGCTGATGCCCCACACACATTTCCTCCCTCACTTGCATTGCATGCATTTTACAGTCGTTTGCTGTTTACTGTTTAAGCTGATGCTTTATTTGTTTCTGTTTATCATTGACATGATCCCCTAGGAATCTCACTTCCTTTGATAAGGAAGTGATGATTAGAACTTTAGGTTGAAACCTATGCATGATAACTTCTAGGAGTTCCCTGTTTCAAACCTCAACCATAGGATGAATCCTTGGCATGACAATAGTATGACTTGATAGTCTCCCCTTAGTTGTCCCTCTCTCTTCTCATCTCAAACAACAGTAAAAAACGTAATAAAAGCACGTCAGTATAAGCGCGTTACGAGCCTTAAGCTACTTGGGTAATGATAATTGAGCGGCCTCCTCTCAATCGTCTAGATTGTTTAGTATACGTCCTTTGGACGATATGTGACACATTCGTTCCCAGGTCATAGTCTCTAGTGCTGTACAAACTACAGACAACATAAAAAATAGTTCTTCCATAAAAGACAGAAAACAAACTTCAAACCTTTTGCCCCGTGGGCCCATAAGTCAAAGGAAGCTTTTCTGAAGAAAAGAGTGTCGTTAACTCCCAGTTCTACCGCAAACGGTAACGCCTAAGTCTCCAAGGGTCGAGCTGCGTACACCAAACTGCTGGAACTGTTTGTTAACCCTACTCGAAAAAACAGATGAATCTGAATTCCTGTAATCCGGATTATCTCGAACTACGTAAGCTCTTATCTCTCATACCTGTTGAGAGTACGTAGGCACAATACTGATGTATTGGCGAGCCACCTTCCCCCATAACCCATAGTTAGACGAACTACGTAGACTCTGATTTCTCATTCTCTAATGAGAATACGTAGGCATAAAGTGCGACGCTTTGCCGATTCATTTTCTTTTCTTTTTATACCGGCCTTGATAGGTAGATAGTAAATAAACCCGTCAGATAAACACAACAAGCATGGATCCCATCGAGTACGATGGACGTGAGGGGTGATAATACCTTCCCCTTGCGTAACCGACTCCCGAACCCAGACAATGGTTGCGACGACCTTGTCTTATACCTCTTTCGTCAGGTTTTTCCGATCGTTTCCTTTCCTGTTCTGAGGGATAAATAACGAAAGGTGGCGACTCTTCTGTTTTGTCGGCACCTTATTTTCGCAGTAGCGACAGCTGGCGACTCTGCTGGGGACTTGATAGTTTCCTGGGATCCAACGTCCCTTATGTGAGTCAATCTGGGGTCCAACGTCCCCTGCGAGAGTCAATCCTAGCGCTTGTATGTTTACTTGTTGGGTTGTTTTTATTTATCGCATCTTATTTCCCGCACTTTATTTTCAGTATGATATGATTATCTGTACTGTTGTGGGAGGGGCATTCTGATGAGTGAGAATCCAGACCCAGGCTTGAGAGCTACATAATATTAGAGTGGGTTAGTGGAGGACGTGCTCGCTTTGCTTGCATCAGTTCCCATGTAATCCACACTCAGACGAGGTTCTCTTGGATGGCTTCCTATCGGTCCTTTGGACTCGAGGGGTTGTCGGATCTGAGGATTGTCGACTCTGAGAACCGATCATTTGGAATTCAGCTAAGTGAGGCCGCTTCAAGAGATGATGATGCCACACCTCCTGGGTATCGTATCATCGTTTCTTGAAAGTCTGTGACGCTGACGACCGCATAGGATGCCGAACCTTTTCCGTGATTAGGTCCATACCTGTGAGCAGGGTCGGGTTTGTCGCAGGAAACCTTAACCTTCAGACTACCTGGTTTTCTTGATAGTGAATCAGTTTAGTTGGTATCAGAGGTTCTCATCATCAGATATGTGTTTGTTCTTGACAGAGCAGATTTATGGTCTGGTATAAGGGGTTCTTCTCATTAGAGATATGGTTGTCCTTGTTAGAGAAGTATTGTGGTTTTGTTGATACAGAGCCTTCATCTCCTCAACAGCACAGTCATCTTGATCTCCTGCTGCACGATTGCATTTTGCATTGTCTGCATCCTCATTTGCATGTCATTAACGTGTGTCTGTGTGGCAGGTGCATATTTCTCCCCTGGTTCTAGTGATCTTGATCCTCATGGCAGATATGGCATCTCTGAAGAAGACTGTGGCTTACAAGCTACCAACACCTGACATCCGAGAATTACGAGCTTTGATTTCTTTGGCTGATAAGACAGTGATGGAGAGTTTCAGAAAGAGTTATGGGAGACTTCTGGGTATTGTGTATAAGCTTCCTACGTACGAGTTGAATGGCCTCTACGCCTTGCTGTAGTTTTACGACCCACAGCTCAGATGCTTTGTTTTTCCAGACTATGTCCTAGCCCCGACCTTGGAGGAGTACTCTGACCTGTTGGGGGTGCCTTTGTTGAATCAAATGCCTTATTACCGTGTTGAGGGTGAACCCAAATTGAGTAAGTTGACTGACGCTCTTCATGTAGATGAGTCTGAGTTGGAAGGGATGGTATCCTGAAAGATTGGAATTCATGGTTTCCTTCTGCCTTTCCTGATTGAAAAAGCCCGAAAGTTTGCCAAGAAGGGTCGCTGGGATGTATTCAACGCCTTCTTAGCCCTTTGCATTTATGGGATCGTGCTATTCCCAAGTCATCCAGACTTCATAAGCATGGATGCTTGCTATATATTTGCCTCCGGGAATCCAGTGCCCACTCTCCTCGGAGACGTCTACCATTCAGTTCACAACAAGAATGAAAACAGAAAGGGGAAGAACGTGGCATGTTGTGCTCCTTTACTGTATATGTGGTTTGCTAGCCATCTTCCCAAGTCGGGGCCGTTCATTGATTCTGCTGAGTCTTCACCTTGGTCTGCACGCTTGATGGGTTTGACCGCTGACAATATTATCTGGTTTGATAGAGATCTACTAGGCAAAGATATTGTGCATAGCTGCTGTGGCTTTTCTAACGTCCCCTTGGTCGGAAGGAATGGATGTATCAACTACAATCCATCTCTGCTGGTACGACAATTTGGGTATGCACTACGAGGTCCTCCTGAAGAGGAAGACATACAGGAATCTCTGTATCTCACAGGGTTGCTTGAAGGTGACACTTTGGTCAAAGTACAGAATGCTTGGAGCAAAATTCACCGAAAGGGGAAAGTCTTGCTAGGAAAAAGCAACAACGAGGCCTTTGATCCGTACGTGACTTGGGTTCGAGAAAGAGTCGCCAAGTTTCTAATGCCGTTTCCTGCCGTGGAGCCATTGTATCCTCCTGTGTACAAAGAGCCTACCATAGTTGATATTCTGAAATTCAACCAGGTACTCCAAGAGAAGGAAGAGCTTCGAAAAGCCAACGAGGAGTTGGAGAAAGAGATCGCTCAACTTTGGAAAGAGAAAATTGAAGTCGTTTATACCTGCAAGAAGCAGACTGAGATGATCAACCATCTAGGCGCCAACTTGACCAAAGAAACTGATGCTAGGGAACGTTTGGGGTTGGACCTGAAGTCAGTACATGGCGTGTTGACAACCAAGAAACAGGATCTGGACAAAGTATACCGAAAGTTAACCCAATACGAGAGGGTCTGGAGCAGCACCCTAGCCAAATACAAAGAGCGTGAAGAAAAGTTGAAGCAGCAAGTAGCCGAGATAGAAGCTCAGATTATGGTGAAAGACAAGAAGATAGAGGTTGAAGCCTCACTGCGACGAGACGTCCAGTATAGACTGGCTGAGGCCGAGGCGAATTTACAAGATTTTCAACTCCGGGCTGATGCTAAGAGGAGTAGAGTCGAGAACCATTCTAAAGAAGGTGTTTCTTGGAGCGTTGCCGAGAACCTTCCAGAGTCCATCAGGCAGAGGGACCTGCTCGCCCAGGGTTTGCTTACTCAGTCAGATCATCCCGCTACAAAGAAGTTGTTAGAAGATCTTCGTGCCCGTGGCCGCACCTGATCTTTTTGTATTTTCTTTGTACATTTTATGCATTGATATGCTGATCACCGCCAGGTCTGTTGGTTGGGGTCACACCTTATTGCTTCAGTTGTATGTGATTACAGTTGTACGATACCCGAGCAGGCTTTTCAGATGAATATATGAGGATTTCTTTCCCATGATTGGATGATAGACTTTATTTGTCTCGAAAACTAGGATCGGGGGGGGGGGGGGATCTCCCCAAGGCACAGACACTCGTTTGCATTTGCATGAAGCATTTTCATGACGAGCACCTTGTCGTTTTTGCTAACCCTTTGTGTATGCAGGTTGTTCCAGGATTGACCGAAGACCGATCCACCGCTATCCGACCAGAGCGAATCAATCTAGAGCAATGGAACAGGTGCAAACTGACGTCCAGGAACTCCGAGAGAGGATGGACCGCTTCATGGAGCTCATGCAAGTGGTTGCCAACAGCCAAGACCAGCTCAGAACACTGGTCCAGCCTCTGATCTCAAGGGTTGACAATAACGGTGTGCTGCATGGAGGGAGCGTTCTAGTCCCTCCTCCTGTTGAAACTCCTCAGGGTGGCATCCCCGTGACCGGGGGGAATGGAAATGGTAACAGCACTGTGATCACTAACATCGGGCTCAATGGTAATACGACTGGCGTCGGTAATGGAAACTTTGAAGCTAATGGCAACATTGGACTAGGCAATGGCAACACAGGTGCTAGAAATCTGTATGGGCCTCAGCCATGGCTAGAAGATCGTCAAGAAGATTTGTTCTCACAGAGGAGTGCTGAAGGAGAACTGACTGCTGAAGCACGTCTGAGGTTTAAGGCACTCGAGGACAAAATGAAGAATTTCGAGAACCAGAACATTATGGGTGTCGACATGACTAAACTGGGGTTGATTTCTGATTTCAAGGTGCCTCCTAAATTCAAGGTACCCGACCTTGAAAAATACAAGGGCACCACCTGCCCTCGTGTCCACTTAAGGTCATACTACCGAAAGATGTCTGCTCACTCTAAAGACGAGAAGCTGCTGATGCACTTCTTTCAGGATAGCTTGTACGGGCCATCCTTGGAATGGTACATGGGTTTGGAACCCACCAGTGTGCGCACATGGAAAGAACTGGCTGAGGCCTTTATACATCATTATCAGTATAACAGTGACTTGGCTCTGAACCGGGTTCAACTGCAGAACTTGTCACAGAGGAACAACGAGGGGTTCAAAGAATACGCCCAGCGATGGCGTAAATTAGCAGCTAGAGTTCAGTCGTCGATGGTTGAACGAGAGCTTGTTGAGATGTTTGTAGCCACTCTCCCGGGGGTCTATTATGAGAAACTGGTCAGTGGTATGTCAGGGAGTTTCTCCGATCTCATCATTACTGGCGAGCACGTTGAAAATGGGATCAAATTGGGGAAAATTCAGAGTGTTGATCTATCCTCAACTGGAGGAGGAAAGAAACCATACAGTAACAAAAGGCGTGAAGGAGAGACGAGCGACGTGTCCAACGCTCGGAGGAAAGGTAAGGTTCAGCGCCAGCAGGTGGCTAGCATAACCATCCCTGTTTTCCAACAACCCCAGTCGCAGCAGCAGTAGCCAAATCAGCAAGGATACAGAAGGTATCAAAATAGGGCACCTCTGTCAAGTCGTCACCTTGAGACACCACCCATGTCTTATGCTCAGCTACTACAAACTCTTTTACAATTACAGCTAGTCCAGAAAAGAACCCTGGCTCCCTTGACAGGGGCACCTCCGCAGGGTTATGATGCGAATGCAACATGTGATTTTCACTCAGGGGCACCCGGCCACACGATAGAAAACTGCAAAGCCTTCAAGCATAAGGTGCAAGATATGGTGGATGCTAAAATCATCAATTTCTTAGATAATGTGTCGAATGTCACAAAGAACCCTATGCCGAACCATAGGGGAGGTGGGGTGAATTCCATTATTGAAGAAGAGAACTTAGATTTGTTGACTGATGTCAAGGATCTGAAGACACCGCTTAGCTTCGTTAAATCCAAGCTGATGAAGAGAGGATTCTTTCCGGGCTGTGGAGAATTGTGTATGGGCTGTGCGACTCGTCCTAATGGCTGTGAACAGTTGATAGTGGGGATTCAGAGTCTGATGATCGAAGGAATCTTGCAGTTTAGCCGAAGGGCCGAATGTCGACCTGGAGAGGTAATGCTGAAACAGCATGATGAGGTTGCCACCATCACCATCCCTCGCCAGACAATAACCATTTCTGCGCCCAGGCCGCCCACCATTACCATCACAAAGGCTGAGCCAATACCTTTTGAAAGCACCAACGCTGTCCCGTGGCACTATGGGGCAGACGTCTACTATAACGGACAGAAGTTGGAACTGGAACCATCTGGGCAGTCTGTGGATAACCTAGTGGGAATTGGTGGAATCACACGCAGCGGAAGAGTATTTGCTCCACCTGAAATTGTGGTGGACAAAGAAGACAAAGCTGAGGAAACTGATAAGGGAAAGAGTAAAGTCGTTGAGGAGACCTCTCGTGGGGTAGAGAAGGACTTACTTGTAAAGGATGCTGAAGAGTTCATGAGGTTGATCAAGAGGAGTGATTACAAGATCGTGGATCACCTCCATCAAACACCTTCGAAATCTCCATCCTGAATTTGTTGTTGTGTTCTGAGGCACATCACAACGTGCTGCTAAAGGTTTTGAATGCCACGTATGTACCACAAGAGATCTCGGTCAACCAGCTGGAGGGGGTAGTAGCCCACGTGAATGCTGGAAACGAGTTAGGGTTCATTGACCTGGAGCTGACGCCGAAGGGAAGAAACCAGAACAGTGCCCTGCACATCTCGATAGAGTGTAGGGGAACAGTTATGGCTCACGTGTTGGTGGACACTGGGTCATCGCTCAATGTTCTCCCGAAGAAGGCATTGATAAAGTTAGATACGAGAGGATTGATTTGCACACCCAGTGATCTGGTTGTGAAGGCTTTCGATGGAACCAAGCGTCATGTATTTGGAGAGGTAACTCTGCCAATCCAAGTTGGGCCGGAAACTTTCGACGCAGTCTTCTACATCATGGACATCATGCCAGCCTACAGCTGTCTCTTAGGCCGGCCATGGATCCATTCTACTGGTGTCGTGACCTCCACGTTGCACCAGAAGCTCAAGTATGATGTCGGAGGCAGCATTGTAACTGTATGTGGCGAGGAAGACATAATGGTGAGCCATTTGTCGTCCTTCAAATATGTTGAGATGGATGGGGAAATCCACGAAACCCTATGTCAGACATTCGAAGTTGTTAAGGTCAAGGACATGACTCCAGAAATGACTGAGAAACTAGAGATGACTCTCTCTTCCTTCAAGGAAGCCCGAGCCGTTGTTCAAGTCGGATCTACCCCAGGTTAGGGGCAGGTTCTAGAAATACCTAACAAACAGGACAAGTTTAGGTTAGGATACTCTCCTACGGTTGAAGCCTCCTCTTCTCACAGTGCGTCGCGAGGTAAAGGGCCGATCCAGTTTACCAGTGGCGGGGTGATATTTGAAAGTGTCAACGCAGTGCCTGAAGACGGCGAAGACAGCGATTGTGACATGGATTCCTGGATCCAGCCAAGCAAACCAGGCCAGAGCCTCACCAACTGGTCCATCAGGGATACCATCCAAGTGACAGGCAAAGAGTAATAATTTACTTTCTCCAATTATTATACAACCCTATGTCCTACCCGGGGCATAGTGGTTTTATTGTTAGGGCCTTGTTTGATTATGTACATGCATTTTACCAATAAATCAAAAGGCGTTTTTCTTCGCATTCAAATGTTGTGATCTATGTTATTCCTGTTTTATATTTGTTTTGAAAAACAATAAAATGGCAATAGGGTTTGTACTAACCTGCATATCCTTGTTTTAAGCTTAACCTTTGTTATTGCAGGATCCACATAGCAGATGACATCGACTTTGGACCTTCAACGACTCACTTCGACTTTGATTGCCCGATCTATCAAGCCGAAGAAGAGATTGATAAAGACGAAGACCTTCCCAAAGAGTTGGCCCGCTTGTTGAAACAAGAAGAGAAAGTTATTCTGCCTCATGAGGAAGAGATTGAGATTATGAATCTGGGTTCTGAAGAGCTGGTCAGGAACGTCAGGATAGGGGCTGCATTGCAGAGTGATGTCAAGCAGAGATTGGTCGAGATGCTGAGAGAGTATAGTGACATCTTTGCTTGTTCATACGAAGATATGCCCGGACTTGATACTGACATCGTGGTCCATCACTTGCCGCTGCGAGAAGATTGTCCTCTCGTTAAGCAGAAGCTTAGGAGGACACGACCAGATATGGTCGTTAAAATCAAAGAAGAAGTGCAAAAGCAGCTTGATGCAGGCTTCTTAGTGGTCACCACTTACCCTCCGTGGGTCGCCAACATAGTGCATGTACCAAAGAAAGATGGTAAGGTGCGAATGTGCGTCGATTATCGAGATTTGAATATGGCGAGCCCTAAAGATGATTTCCCGCTCCCTCATATTGATGTGTTGGTCGACAATACAGCTCAGTTCTCCGTATTTTTGTTCATGAATGGCTTCTCCGGCTACAACCAGATCAAGATGGCGCCAGAGGACATGGAGAAAACTACGTTTATTACGCCTTGGGGAACATTTTGCTACAAGGTAATGCCTTTCGGTCTGAAGAACGCAGGGGCCACTTACCAACGAGCAATGGTTACTTTGTTTCATGATATGATTCACCATGAGATCGAAGTCTATGTTTATGACATGATTGCGAAGTCCCAAACGGAGGAGGGACATCTGGTCAATTTGCTGAAGCTTTTTAAGAGGCTTAGGAAGTTCAGGTTGAGGCTGAATCCTAACAAGTGTACTTTCGGAGTACGGTCTGGAAAACTACTGGGGTTTATCGTGAGTGAAAGAGGCATCGAGGTTGATCTTGCAAAGATAAAAGCAATACAAGAAATGCCAGCGCCAAAAAGTGGAAAAGAAGTTCGTGGTTTCCTGGGCAGAATAAACTACATTGCAAGGTTTATCTCTCAGCTCACAGCCACGTGTGAACCGATGTTCAAACTGCTAAAGAAAGATCAGGCGATTATCTGGAACGAGGATTGCCAAAAGGCATTTGATAAGATAAAACAGTATCTACAGGAACCTCTAATCTTGATACCCTCAGCGGCCAGAAGACCCTTAATCATGTACTTGACAGTTCTTGAGAATAGTATGAGGTGTGTTCTCGGTCAGCACGACGAGACGGGCAGAAAGGAGCATGCCATTTATTATTTGAGTAAAAAGTTCACAGATTGTGAATCCCGTTACTCAATGCTGGAGAAAACGTGTTGTGCACTCGCCTGTGCCACCAAACGTTTGCGACAGTACATGCTCAATCACACAACCCTGCTAATTTCGAAGATGGATCCGATCAAGTACATCTTCGAGAAGCAAGCACTTTCGGGCAGGATTGCCGGATGGCAAATGGTGTTGACGGAATATGACATTCAGTACGTTTCCCAGAAGGCCATCAAGGGAAGCGTATTGTCTGAATACCTTGCCAAACAGCCGATCGAGGATTATCAGCCGATGAAATTTGAATTCCCTGATGAGGATATCATGTTTCTCAAGGTGAAAGATTGTGATGAACCGTTGCCCGACGAGGGGCCAGACAGGAAATCCCAATGGAAATTGATATTTGATGGGCCGGTTAATGCTTACGGAAGTGGCATTGGGGAAATCATCACGACTCCCCACAGATCCCACATCCCGTTCACTGCTAGACTGACGTTTCTGGTCACCAATAACGAAGCAGAGTACGAAGCATACATCACAGGTCTAGAAGAAGCGATTGATTTGAGAATCAAGAACCTAGATGTATATGGTGACTCGACACTTGTGATCAACCAGATTAAAGGGGAGTGGGAGACTCATTAATCAAATTTGGTGCCGTACATGAATTATGCCAGAAGGCTGCTTCCGTTCTTTAATCGAGTGGAACTCCATCATGTGCCCAAAGCTGAAAATCAGATGGCTGATGCCTTAGCCACGTTGGCTTCGATGTATAAAGTCAATTTTTGGAATGAAGCTCCAAGAATTGTCCTTTCTCGTCTTGATAGACTTGAATTCGTCTTTGCGATCGAGGAAGCCTCCGACGGCAAGCCATGGTTCCACAATATCCAGACTTTCCTTATGACTAAGGAGTATCCTGCGGGAGCGTCAACCCAGGATAAGAAGACTCTGAGGAGGCTGTCTGGAAACTTTTATCTCAATCCTAATGGAGTTTTCTATAAAAGAAACCACGATCTCGTGCTACTCAGATGTGTAGATGAGAAAGAAGCGAGTATGCTCATGGAAGAAGTCCATGAAGGCACATTTGGTACGCACGCCGGCGGGCATGCTATGACAAGAAAGATCCTGAGAGCAGGATATTACTGGATGACGATGGAATCGGATTGCTTCAAATTCGCGAAGAGATGTCATAAATGCCAGATTTATGCTGATAAAGTTCATGTACCGCCGTGCCCGTTGAATGTCATGTCCTCCCCGTGGCCGTTCTCCATGTGGGGCATCGACATGATAGGAAAGATCGAGCCCACTGCATCTAACGGTCATCGCTTCATTTTAGTAGCCATCGACTACTTCACCAAGTGGGTGGAGGCAGCCTCGTATGCTAACGTGACCAAGCAGGTGGTGGGTAAATTCATAAAGAGGGACATCATCTGTCGATACGGAATTCCCGAGCGGATCATTACTGATAATGGTTCGAATCTGAATAACAAGATGATGAAGGAGTTATGCCAAAGTTTCAAGATTGAACACCACATCTCATCTCCTTACCGGCCGAAGATGAATGGCGTCGTTGAAGCGGCCAATAAAAACATTAAGAAGATTGTACAGAAGATGGTTGTGACCTATAAAGATTGGCACGAGATGCTGTCATTTGCATTGCACAGTTATCGTATGATGGAGCATACATCAACTGGGGCAACTCCTTTCTCACTGGTGTACGGTATGGAAGCTTTCCTACCGTTAGAAGTTGAGATTCCTTCTTTACGAGTTTTGGTTGACGTAAAACTCGATGAGGCAGAATGGATTAAGAACCGACTAAACCAACTCAGCCTGATGGACGAGAAGAGGTTAGCATCGATTGCATATGGTCGTCTGTACCAAAGCCGAATGAAGGAAGCTTATGATAAGAAGGTACGTCCTAGAACTTTTAGACGGGTGATCTCGTCCTGAAGAAGATTATTCCTCCACACTCCGATCACCGGGGCAAGTGGACTCCCAATTACGAAGGTCCGTACATCGTCAACAAGGTCTTCTTGGGAGGAGCCTTGTTGTTATCCACAATGGATGGCGAAGATTTTGCATCCCCGGTGAACGCGGACGCAGTTAAAAAATACTTTGCTTAAAAAATGACCCGCTGGAAAGAAAAAGAATATCCAGGCAAAAATAGGGCATCCCGGCGAACCACAAAAAAGGAAAAAGGTTCGGGAAAAAATTAGGGATATAAATGAAAAGAATGTACACCCGCAATGTCGAAAACCTGGAAGGGAGACTTTGGCAAAAAAGGGTATCCCGGTGAATCGAAAACCCGAAAGGGCGATTCAGGCAAAAGTTAGGGATTTGAAAAAGCAAATGAGTGCGTTCTGCGTATGGACTTTCATTGTTTAGTGGTTTGGAAGATTGAGGGCCGTTTATCTGAATCAATCTCTTCTGAAGCTGAAGCGTTGGAGAAGTATCAGAGTCGAGTGGGTCATAGAGGGATCAACTCATGGTGTTCGTCTATGCCGCATTGCCGACATTTGTGTATATACTGATGTATATTTATGTTTTTATGCTTGCGCAGCTTCCTCATTCCAGGACCTGGCATTCGTTGTAAAACATTTTTGCCCATTCAGGGGTTCGTTAGCAATAAAATATATACTATTCAACAATTTTGTTTGTTTGTTTAGCATTTATCTGTTTTGTTTGCGAAGGAAGAACGCTGATGTTTTTGATAAAATGCACATACATAAACTTACTGGCCTAGGCCGCTGATTGTTGAAACAATGAATTACTTGAACATTGCCACAGGATGATAACCTTGATAGGTCCCTTTGAGAAGGGTATCTTGTCTGTTTGTTTGTGTTGTTGCAGGTATGGCATATTCCAGGCAGTACACCGTATGCGTCCCCAAGCAGGATGATTCCTTCTTCCCCAACGAGTTCAGCAGCGTCTCCTCACGGAGTCAGAACATGGGACCGTGAACATTGATATGTCTCCCCAAGCAGAGAAGATTATCCCCAACCTGATGCATTGTGAGGAAGGATCGTCATCTCCCCAGCTGAGTCACGCGCTGAAGCGTATGTTCATCCCCAACGCTGGGTCAGTGTGCAGTTTTCTCGTAGAAAACCATTCGTAAGTGTTCAGCTTCTGGTAGTTCAGACTGAAGTCTCCAGCGGAATTGAGTCCCCCCACAGAGTTGTATTTTCCCCGGCAGATAGGAGTGATTCCAGCATCTGGTTACCCTCCTCAGCCGAGCTGGCAAATCCCCAAGAGAGCCGAGTCCTTGGAAGCCGTGCGGGCCATGATTGGTGCTCCCCAATAGAGTGTTGAATAGCTGATGCTATATTTCCCCATCAGAGTCGTTATCTCCAAGAAAGTTTTGCTGCGAAGGCCGTGCAGTTTATTTCTGCAATTGATATCGTTTCCTCGACAGTTTGTGGTTTGAATACCTGGTTGAGCGGGTTCAGGTTCTTGTAGAACTTTGTTCCCCCGCAGCAGTCGACTGATGTTCGTTTCCCCAGGCGGAATCCAATTGAGATTGGTGTAACTTCTTCTCCTCGGCAGGATGATTCCTCCCTCCACCAGAGTGGTTCATTCTCCTTGACAGGAGGATTCTCCCTTCAGCATTTATTTTGCTAATGGGGTCATAGCATTTTGCATGATTGCATAGCATTTACCCTAAACGCGTAGCATTTCCACCGTATGGAGCATTGCGCCATTGTCAAACATATGCATATGAAACATGAGCTAGGTAGTTACCGTTCTTGTTTTGCAGGTGTTCCTCCATAGAATGGTTTGCTCAAGATGATTCTTGAATTCCCCAGCGAAGTTGATTGCTTAAGATGATTCTTAAAATCCCCAGTGAAGTCGCCAGAGTTGGTTGCTTAAGTTGATGCTTAGAGTCCCCGGCAGAGTGTTTGCTCAGGATGATTCCTGAAATCTCCCGCAGAGTTATCGGTTCAGGATGATTCTTGAAGTCCCCGGCGAAGTTATTTGTCCAAGATGATTCTTGAAGTCCTCAGCAGAGTTGATTCACCCGACATGATTTCTGGATCCCCGAAGCAGAGTTACTTGATAGTTCTCCAGAATCCCCAGTGGAGATGTGTCATCCCCAGCAGGTTTCGGAACAGCGAAGTTGAAACTTCCCTTGAAGACTTGATGATTGAAGTCCGGCAGCGGTGCCAAAACCCCAGACTTACTGATGAAGTCTAACTGCGATGTCAAAGCAGTTCTCCCAGCTGACGCAGGGTGCCTGACGACAAAAGATTGTATATCCTTAGTTGATCCGTGAATGACTAAGGATCCCATTTCTTGACTTACCGATGAAGTCCAACTACGAGGTCGAAGTAGTTCTCCTAGCTGACGCGGGGTGCCTGACGGCAGAAGAATAGATATCCCTATTGGGTTCATGATTGATTGAGGATTCTATTTCAGACTTGAAAACAAAGTCCGGCTGACGCCCGAAAATTTCTTTGAATGCCCGACGGCATAATTAACTTGATTGTTAAAAAGTTCCTAATGACCTGATGAGTCCCGAGGAATCCTTCTGCCGCAGTGTCGCAGAATGCCTGACGGCAATATCAGCTATGTATCGCCGCTTACCGAGTGACCAGTGATCCCTGGATGACTTGAGGAAGAAGCTGCAGCAAAATCTGATAATCATCCCGACGGAGATTTGAGACTAGCCCTTCACCAGTTATCGAGTAACCGGTGATCCCTTATTGACTTACTGATGAAGTCCGACGAAGATGTTGTCGACGTTCCTAGCGACATGATGAGTCCATAGGCGACGATAAGGAATTCTTCTGCTATGACGCAGAATGCCTGACGACATGATCAACCATCCATTACTAGTAACCGTGTAACCGGTGACCCTTTGATGACTTGAAGACCAAGATCTACAGAAAAATCAGATGATTATCCTGACGGAGATTTGAGCTTTGACCCTTCACCAGTTACCGTATGACCAATTCCCCAACAAGTTTCTGTGCAACTGTCATGCTCAGTTTGAAGACGTGCCTACCAATCAAAGTATCGTTTACTTGTGCGGTGGAAGATCGCCAGTTACCATGTAACCGGTGACCCCTTGATGATTTGAGGATGCAATGATATCAGATAAATCAGAGAATCATCCTGACGGAGGTTCAGATCAATATTTCTCCAGCTAGTTGTCGTGCAGCTATTATTTCAGTTTCCGAAGATTTGTCCCCATCAGAGTACCTGTACTTGTGCAGTTGGAAAATTTCCGGGTTTGTTGGAATTCAACCGTCTCGTACCTTGATTGTTTGAGAACCGTTCGCTTCTCACCCAGTCAGGTCCAAGCCATTTGAATAGGGGCAGCTGTTGCACCCTAAAATTTGCCCAACACTTCTTCACCTAGCTTATGTTTCATTTCATTCACATTAGCATTATCATTTGCATTTCATCGACATGTATGCAAGAGATCAAGAGGTATGATTACCAATTAAGAGCTATACAAGACTTTGAAGCTAGTTAAGAAGGTTATTCAAGTGCTCAAGGGTTGATATCCTTGTCAGAGAAGTTAAAAGATCCTTAGAGAGAGTGATTGAAACCAAGTATGTATGTCTCCAAACTTGAAAGTTGTGGAAAGCCATCAGATGATTCTGAATCCATGAAGTTGGACTTGAGGTCTTGAGAGAGCTCATAGGAAGTTTTGAAGATCACTTTGAGGCCTAGACAGGTCATTGTGTAAGATTAAGAAGACTCAACCATGAGTGGTGCAATTAGGGTTTGACTGGGTCAACCCTAAGTCAACTGATGATTTGAAGAAGGTTGAGACTTAATTCAAGAGCCATGTGATCATGGATTGATACATTGAGATGTTATAAGGATGATTCCAAGGTTAACTCATCATGATTGAAGAGTTTGAGAAGTTTCAGGCTAGGGTTTCTAAGACTTGACAGTGTAAAATCCCCTAGTTTGACCCCTGACTTCAAGACTATTTAACTCAAGATATGATTGTCATATCATCTTGACCCCAACATGATTGTTTTAGGGCATGATCTTAACTTTAATTTGAGTACTAGAAGTCCTTGATAGGGTTTATAGAACTCAAGTTATGAGCCAGACAAGTTTAAAGTCATCTGAGGCATGTGAATTTGGAGCTTGAAAGTTACCCAACTTGCATGACACTTTTGACCTAGAAGGATGATTCCTATGAACTTTTGGTCAGCATGAATGTTGTTCCTTATCCTCTTAGCTTTCCATAGAGTGCTAGAAGTCCATTATTGGATGTATAGAACTCAAGTTATGGCTTTGACAAGTCAAGGGTATTTTGGGAAGTTGTGATTATGGGTCATTTTTGGTTATGGGTCCTTTTCACCAACTTAGACATCTCAAATGAAATTTTCTGCAACTTGAAAGCTGCTCAAAATGGGGTTTAAACTTTGACCATGTATCAAGGATGCATTGAAATGGCTCAAGGAGAGACCTGATTCAAGAAATTTTGAAAAAAGAAGAATTAAAGAGTATTAAAGACCAAAAATTCAAAACAAATGTTATGTGAGCAAATAAGGCAAAATAATAGCATTTTTTGAATGGAAAATACATTTTGGAAACAATGACATTATTAGAAATTAGGTTTGAGTTCATTTTCATGGCCTTTTGCTTTGATACTTTATGAAGAAGTTACATCTCATATCCAAGCCATGGGATGAAAACAAGGGATGAATCCCCACCATTCAAGATCAGTGGTTCACAAGGAGTGCAATGAGAGCTTCCTGAAGGAGAAATAGATGAGATATTGTGACTGCCATGAGAGATATTTTGAAGAGAAATTGAAAATTGAAATTCTCATTTTGAACCTTTGAGAAGGATCTAGATCATTCAGTCACATCCTATATAAGCCTATGAGTGCATTCAGTTCATTTTTTGGTGAAGTTTGAAGCCTGAAGCAGAGAGTGAAGTTGAAATTTCAGAGGTGCAAATGAGAATCGAATTCTGAGTTCAAGGCCAAATCAAGATCAATTGAAGGTTTCATTGTGTTCATCAAGTGATTTGGAGTGTATCTGCACCTTCTTGAAGGCTGGAGAGTGCAAGAACTACCTCTGTTACAAGCTTGAACACAGGTTGGTACATTTCATTTTTGTGCTTGATTTAGGTAGAAATAGTTAGCATTCTATAGGTGGTTAGGATCCTGGTAACATGTAGTTGGATTTAGGATCAAAAATTGGTGAATTAGAGACAAAATAAGTTGATGATCAATTTCTGTTGAGGCTCGAATCAAGCAATTCTTGGACTGTTAATCAAGATTGGATAGTGTAGAATGATCACCATAAGATGAGGATTACACCTGTGCATTTAATTGAAGTTCTGATGAGATTCAAGATTGATGCACATTTTGAAAGTGCTATCTGTAACACCCCACTTCCCGTATTAAATAAAATATAAATATTATAATAATAATCAGAGTTTTCACCAAAAAGTGGGATATCGCATCTCCAAATTTTATAAAAATACTTTATTCATTCTTTTCAAAATAATACAGCGGAATTTGTTTCATAAAGTAAAATACATCAAAACATGATACGTCACAGGATTTCAACACGTTTGACATAAAACAATTACAAAACCCATATCCCGTGTTACGTATCAGAGCATCCTAGACTCGACGGTCACACCAATATCTAAGCTAGCTAAACACCTGGATTATCTGTACTTCCGAAGAAGCACAGACCACAACAACAAAAAAGGGGTGAGAAATAATGATCAGAATATAATGGTACTGTAATACATGTAAATAAGGTAGTGCAACACACTAACACACCAAGGTTCACCCCTAACAACACCATATAACGAACCTACTGTTCAAATTACAATATAACATATTATAATGCAAAATGCAACTCAACACCATGCATGCGGTACCGACTCGTTGGTTCATTCAATCGAACCTGGATAGATCACTTACGCTCCTCCTGAGACATGATCCATCCCCCACCACTCTCCACAAAGGAGTACGGATGAATCACTTACGCTCCTCCTGAGACATGATTCATCCCACCAAAACACCATGATATGCACACACCAATGCTTAACTATTATATTCAGGCACTCAAAGTGCAAACGATCCTCCTGATCATATCATTATACATCAATGCATATATGTATAGGTATATTACACCAACACTATATTAATCAACCAGATAGTGAACAAATTCATACTACAACACCAGACATAAACACATCCCACCACTCGGGGATACACGATCCTACTGATCACTGCACCATGATCATATACATGATACACCCAACATTCATTTTAATTAAATTAGATATTAAACGAGTTCACACTCTAACACCATATATAATCACATCCCAACACTCGGGAATACACGATCCTACTGATCATTGCATTCTACACTCGCATACACCATACACCAATTAATCGTTTACTTTAAATTAAGTATCAGGGAAATCACTCCCTATCACCGAGTATGCACCATACATAATTCGATAATCATCCCCACACGCATCGTGATCAAGGGATCCTACAAGACTAAAGCTCCAGGAAAAACATCACAAAATCATATTCTGCTACGTTCGCTGGCATTCGCCAGGAGAACCTTCTGGCGAAGCCCTCATTTCACTATCGTGCATTCGCCAGGCGAAGGGATCATTCGCCAGGAGAACCTTCGCTGGCCACACTCGCTAGGCGAAGTTCCTATCCTTTTGGTCTGGGATTTAATTCATAATTATTCGCTCCCACTCGCTACAGCTCGCCAGGCGAACACTCGCCCCCATTCGCCAGGCGAAGCTTCGCCAACACTCGCTAGGCGAAGCCCAGCGAATGCTGCGATTCACCAATTTTTCTCACAGTTCTGCAGTGCTTTCTACGCTAAATCAAGCCTATCATCTCAACTCTAAATCCTAGCCTACCTCAGTACCAACCTTGTACATTACCGTAACCCAATCGGTTCCTAAATCTTATTCTCAAAATCATCGCTTAAACATTCTACCGATGCCTCAAAAGGTCACACAGAATCTCCCTAAAAACCGTAAACCCAGCCTATACGCCAAATTAACCAAAAACAACAATTCATCAACATTGACCTATACTCCATCACTATCAATTACTAATTCTCTTCGAACACAAACACACCAATAAACATTATACTTACCAATTATCCTATACTTCCCACTCTAGAACCAACATTACGGTACATTACGGACACTTCAGAGTCACTCTGAATCTCACCAAGGTCCTAACCATAGTCATTAACGACACTATAGGGAAACAACACATAATTTTCCCCAAAGCTATAATCATGGTCATTACCCACACTACAGTAACAACACAGAATCTCACCAAAACTCTATTCATAGTTACTATCAACACTGCAGTAACAACATATAATCTCACTAACATCACCATAATATATATACACCAAATTCACCAATACCAATCAATAATTCATCAATGTCAAGCATCAATTTATCATTAGCAACAATAATAACAAGCATGCCAATATAAAACTTCATAGATCGACATTTTCCTACGGGGTTAAGGAATCCCCTCTACCCTATACATGTATATACCATCCCAAATCAAGTTTCTCCCCCCTTACCTGGATAATTACTCAGATCGAGAAATTCCCACGAATATGTTGGCCCTTCCTTGTTTCTCTTCCTTTCTTTTTCCCTTTCTCTTTGGCCTGGGTTATCGTAACCTTCTTTCTCCCAAAAACTTCTCTATTCTCCCAATTTCCTTTCTCACGGTTTCTATCGTGCCTTTTCATATTTCTGTTCTAACTTCCCAATAACCCTTCCACTTCTTATTTTATTTATTCCAACCACTAATATTCCCAATAATAATTCTAATAATAATAATTATAATAATCATTATAATAATAATAGTAATAATAATATAATATAATACTATTATAATATTATAGTAATATTCAACATAATAATAATATCACACCAATAATAATAATAATAATAATAATAATATTTCACTAAAATGATAATAATATTAATAACATTAACAAATATAATAAATATAACAATAATAATAATAACACCCCCACCAATGTTACTATTATTTTTATATTATTATATTTCACACTAAAATACCACCAATATTACTATTAACTATTATATTATTATCTCCACACCACCAATGATCCTTATATATCAAGGATACTCACCAATCACATACCAACACACCCCACCTAAGGGCACACCAACATAAAATAATTAAATTAACACCAAAATGACTAAATAAATAAAATGGGTGTTACAACTCTCCCCCACTTTAAGTATTTTCGTCCTCGAAAATTACCTGATGGAACACTTTCGGATACGCTTCCCGCATCCTTCATTCCAATTTCCAGGTCACACTGCCTTCTGCAGCACCTCCCCAAGCCACTTTCACCAAAGATATCTCCTTCTCTCGGAGTTGTTTCTCATCCGTCAAACAAACTAGCAATGCCTCAACAATCAAATTATTTTTCACTTGTACATCATCCACCCGCTTCAATGTACTTCCTCAACGAAGACACATGAAACATATCATGCCAATTCACAGCGACAACGGAAAACAGTCTAACATGTTACTCCTCCCGTGCCTCCGCTGCGCCACTCGGATACGAACCACAGAACACGGTGCGAACTTCTGAGAATTTGAAGCTCGACCAACATCAGTCACCGGCGTGACTCTCCAAACACATCTTTCCTTGGATCCTCTTGATCTTTTCAACCATCTCAACATGATTTTCAGGTCTGAGCACAACACTCTCACTCGACCCATTCCAACACAGTAGAGTCCTACACTCCCTATTTCACCAAGCCACATATAGTGCCATTTCGACACTAGGATGGTAACCGTTATTATAGGTAACTCAATCAACGGTAATTAATCATCCCACGATCCACCTTGATCCAACACCCAAGCTTTCACCAATTCTCTACAGACTCAATAGTCCTCTCTGACTGACCATCAGTTTGCGGATGGTAAGTCGAACTCAACTTCAACTAAGTACCCGAAGCTTCCTGTAAGCCCCTCCAAAATCTCAATATAAACCTCAAATTCCCATCTGACACAATATTCGTCAGTATCTCATCTAACTTCACCACTTACCCAATATGCATCTCATATATCCTCAACGTAGAATAGTTAATCCACTAACAATAATCCAAATTAAAATTATATCTTCCCAATTCTTTGGAAATCTCAACACCAACTCCACGAAAATACTACCTGATTCCCACTCTGGAATATTCACGGCTGCATCAGACTCAACAGTCTCTGATGTTCACTCCTCGAATTTCGACAATTCTAACCAGCATATTCAACCTCAACCACTTCTCTCCTTATCTATGGTCATCAAAACAATCTACTCAAATTCGGTTACTTCTTCATAGCACTGGGATGGATACTCCATCTACCCCAATGTATTTCTTCACGAGTACTTCTACTCCCCTCAACAACATTTGGTACACATACTCTATCATAACATCTCGTGGTATTATTTCTACAAACCCGACAATCCACTCTTCGACTCTAATTTATCAATTTTGACTAATTCACTACTCAACCCAGATTTCTGACTTTCTCGATTCTTCTCAAGGATATCACTAGTCAGATCTTAATAATAAAAGCTTAACTCCGTAAGAAGTATCCTTACTCACAAAACGCATATTATGAAATTTCTCAATCAGTTCTACCTCTTTTCACCATCATCTTCGGTAAACACAAACATTTCCAACTCACCGCATCATCTACCACATCCACTTTACCCCAAAGGGTAATTCAACTCAAAGCCATAATCTTTCAGAAGTCCCAATTATTTCCTCTGCCTTGTATCCCACTCTTTCGAATGCAACAAATACTTTAAGCTCTCGAGAATAACAAATATCTCAAATCTCAACTAAACAATTGTAGCCTCCAAGCTCCGGCACAAACTCAACAACATTCGATTCTCCATCACTTGCCAGATAACTCCTCTTATGTACTTTAAGTTGCCTTAAAGCATAACTACAACTTTCCGATGTTGCACTCAACATACCTCCTAATCTTATCAATAAAGCATCACAAAATACAACAATAGTCCGGTCAGATTCGGCAAAAGTCCACACACGAGCTGTTGACAGCTCTCCCAAAACTCTCCGAAACTTTCTTCACAGTGGCATATATTGCTTCTTCTCCAATACTGATAAATCAAGTTCCTAATGCTCAACATGATCCCCTATACTAATCCAATATATCCAAACATCCTTGATTAACGCATCCATTGACTTACTCAAATAAGTATGGAACATCCCATGACAGACCGACACTCAATTCATGAGTTACGGCGGGAACACGAACCACACGCTCCGCGTCTACTACAAAGTCCAAATATAGTTCATCAAAAATTAACTTATCTCCATGCTACTACTGCACCATCACATAGAGCATTGCAATAGCTTTCCAACGCTTCGAACCAGGCGTCATTCCGAGCTACGGTTCTCCCGTTACGACAAAAATACCACAACAACATTTTTCTGCTCAGGGCACTTCGCCAGGCGAATCTTGGCGAACATGACAGTCCCGAAATTCTATTTTCGACCGTTACCTGACTTCCGAGTGTCCGATTTCGATTCCGTAAAAATCTGCGATCTCGGAATTCAACGTATAACCACAATTTCATACTTAGGAGGCCGTCCAACACACTTTCAATCTTTAAATATTTTAAAACCCGATTACTTCCAATCTCAACAGCAGATCGTGGAGCCTCCTATTACGATACCACTTCGACCTTCGACACCACAACACAATAATTCTACTCGCGATCTCACAAACACGGAAACTCACGTCCTTCAATCAATTGATCCATCAAATCATTAACTCTTGGAAGCGAACACTTATCCTTGACAGTCACCTTGTTCACTTATCTATAGTTCACCCAAAGCTTCACAAAACCTTCTGTCTGTCTAACCAACAAAAATTGGTGCACCTTACGGTAACACACTCAAACAAAAGAACCTCTCCCCCAGCGGGTCTTCAAGTTGACTCTTCAACTTCTCCAATCCCAACGTAAACATACAATATGGAGTCATCAATATCAGACTCGTCCCAAAAACAAAATAAACGTGTAAGCTTTACTTCACACTCCGATAGTAAATCGCTTACTTCCTCATGGAACCTCCGGCAATTTCAACTAATTGACAAATCCCAATTTTCTCACTTTCCTTCTCATTCGAAGTTTCCGTCAAAATAAACATCTCAACACCGTATTATGCCAACTCCTCAAAATAATCCCTTAAGCACTTAGCTTAACTCAGGACAATTCACTGCTCACGCCACACAAGCTTGCAAGACACATCTATCCCATCCAACACAATCCCGTCCACTATTAACAAGAGATTAAGGGTGATCAGTTCCTCAATTTGTTAATAGATAGTCGAAATCATGATGGGGTACAAACCATCTTTACCAAACTATGATAGCATTCCTCAACACACTAAGCCACCACACCGTAGCATTCCAGAGAAATACAAACTTCTCCCCCACTGGAATCATTCCTCTCCTGCCAACGAAGTTAGTAAACAACATGTACCGACAGTGTTTTCACACACATGCCGCATACCAGGGATTTAAACCACAACACCAGGTTAAACAACACACAGTCTCCATCCCAAAGGACAGACTCAACTCAACTCAACAACACTGGTCGGACGAACCGACCTGCTCTGATACCAATTGTAACACCCCACTTCCCGTATTAAATAAAATATAAATATTATAATAATAATCATAGTTTTCACCAAAAAGTGGGATATCACATCTCCAAATTTTATAAAAATACTTTATTCATTCTTTTCAAAATAATACAGCAGAATTTGTTTCATAAAGTAAAATACATCAAAACATGATACGTCACAGGATTTCAACACGTTTGACATAAAACAATTACAACACCCATATCCCGTGTTACGTATCAGAGCATCCTAGACTCGACGGTCACACCAATATCCAAGCTAGCTAAACACCTGGATTATCTGTACTTCCGAAGAAGCACAGACCACAACAACAACAAAGGGGTGAGAAATAATGATCAGAATATAATGGTATTGTAATACATGTAAATAAGGTAGTGCAACACACTAACACACCAAGGTTCACCCCTAACAACACCATATAACGAACCTACTGTTCAAATTACAATATAACATATTATAATACAAAATGCAACTCAACACCATGCATGCGGTACCGACTCGTTGGTTCATTCAATCGAACCTGGATAGATCACTTACGCTCCTCCTGAGACATGATCCATCCCCCATCACTCTCCACAAAGGAGTACGGATGAATCACTTACGCTCCTCCTGAGACAT
This sequence comes from Lathyrus sativus, assembly GCA_963859935.3. Taxonomy (NCBI): domain Eukaryota; kingdom Viridiplantae; phylum Streptophyta; class Magnoliopsida; order Fabales; family Fabaceae; genus Lathyrus; species Lathyrus sativus. Next base: position 293,576,103 of record OZ012741.1, read on the forward strand.
GATTCATCCCACCAAAACACCATGATATGCACACACCAATGCATAACTATTATATTCAGGCACTCAAAGTGCAAACGATCCTCCTGATCATATCATTATACATCAATGCATATATGTATAGGTATATTACACCAACACCATATTAATCAACCAGATAGTGAACAAATTCATACTACAACACCAGACATAAACACATCCCACCACTCGGGGATACACGATCCTACTGATCACTGCACCATGATCATATACATGATACACCCAACATTCATTTTAATTAAATTAGATATTAAACGAGTTCACACTCTAACACCATATATAATCACATCCCAACACTCGGGAATACACGATCCTACTGATCATTGCATTCTACACTCGCATACACCATACACCAATTAATCGTTTACTTTAAATTAAGTATCAGGGAAATCACTCCCTATCACCGAGTATGCACCATACATCATTCGATAATCATCCCCACACGCATCATGATCAAGGGATCCTACAAGACTAAAGCTCCAGGCAAAACATCACAAAATCATATTCTGCTACGTTCGCTGGCATTCGCCAGGCGAACCTTCTGGCGAAGCCCTCATTTCACTATCGTGCATTCGCCAGGCGAAGGGATCATTCGCCAGGCGAACCTTCGCTGGCCACACTCGCTAGGCGAAGTTCCTATCCTTTTGGTCTGGGATTTAATTCATAATTATTCGCTCCCACTCGCTACAGCTCGCCAGGCGAACACTCGCCCCCATTCGCCAGGCGAAGCTTCGCCAACACTCGCTAGGCGAAGCCCAGCGAATGCTGCGATTCACCAATTTTTCTCACAGTTCTGCAGTGCTTTCTACGCTAAATCAAGCCTATCATCTCAACTCTAAATCCTAGCCTACCTCAGTACCAACCTTGTACATTACCGTAACCCAATCGGTTCCTAAATCTTATTCTCAAAATTATCGCTTAAACATTCTACCGATGCCTCAAAAGGTCACACAGAATCTCCCTAAAAACTGTAAACCCAGCCTATACGCCAAATTAACCAAAAACAACAATTCATCAACATTGACCTATACTCCATCACTATCAATTACTAATTCTCTTCGATCACAAACACACCAATAAACATTATACTTACCAATTATCCTATACTTCCCACTCTAGAACCAACATTACGGTACATTACGGACACTTCAGAGTCACTCTGAATCTCACCAAGGTCCTAAGCATAGTCATTAACGACACTATAGGGAAACAACACATAATTTTCCCCAAAGCTATAATCATGGTCATTACCCACACTACAGTAACAACACAGAATCTCACCAAAACTCTATTCATAGTTACTATCAACACTGCAGTAACAACATATAATCTCACTAACATCACCATAATATATATACACCAAATTCACCAATACCAATCAACAATTCATCAATGTCAAGCATCAATTTATCATTAGCAACAATAATAACAAGCATGCCAATATAAAACTTCATAGATCGACATTTTCCTACGGGGTTAAGGAATCCCCTCTACCCTATACATGTATATACCATCCCAAATCAAGTTTCTCCCCCCTTACCTGGATAATTACTCAGATCGAGAAATTCCCACGAATATGTTGGCCCTTCCTTGTTTCTCTTCCTTTCTTTTGCCCTTTCTCTTTGGCCTGGGTTATCGTAACCTTCTTTCTCCCAAAAACTTCTCTATTCTCCCAATTTCTTTTCTCACGGTTTCTATCGTGCCTTTTCATATTTCCGTTCTAACTTCCCAATAACCCTTCCACTTCTTATTTTATTTATTCCAACCACTAATATTCCCAATAATAATTCTAATAATAATAATTATAATAATCATTATAATAATAATAGTAATAATAATATAATATAATACTATTATAATATTATAGTAATATTCAACATAATAATAATATCACACCAATAATAATAATAATAATAATAATAATAATAATAATAATATTTCACTAAAATGATAATAATATTAATAATATTAACAAATATAATAAATATAACAATAATAATAATAACACCCCCACCAATGTTACTATTATTTTTATATTATTATATTTCACACTAAAATACCACCAATATTACTATTAACTATTATATTATTATCTCCACACCACCAATGATCCTTATATATCAAGGATACTCACCAATCACATACCAACACACCCCACCTAAGGGCACACCAACATAAAATAATTAAATTAACACCAAAATGACTAAATAAATAAAATGGGTGTTACACTATCGGGTTTGAGAATCCAGAGGGAGTTAGACGATTCTAAGGTGATATTCGTGATCAGCATTGAATTCTAGAGACAATGATGTATGGTTTCTTAAGTTTTGATGACCTGTGTAAATGGCTTCGCCGGAGAAGATGGTGGCGCCACCGTCTGGGCCACCGTCTGTGTTTTCCCCCCAAACTAAAGTTCAAATGAGGAAGAAACACCTGAGCCATTGGATCTTGGTGAAGACTTGACCTAGTAACCATCATCCACAACCACGATTGAATTCTATTTGCTGACTTTGACTGAAGCAAAACGCACCGTTTTCATTAATGTGTTGGCGCCATGTGAAGACCTTGGATCAGTTGACTGGTAATTGCATCGTGGGAGCAAAGTTGTGCCACGTAACCCCAATTCCAAATGCAGCGTTTGATTAAGTGAATTGTCTGGGCTTAGTACTGAGATTGATACTCACACCCCCCTCTGGGCCCAACCCAAGATCTGAACTGGATTTAATTGCTATTCACCACGCGCCCCTTATTAATTTCCATTCTTTTTCTTATTTTCTCTATTTTTTGGTTTGTTTGATTTTAATCCATTAAAAATAGGAAAATTAATCAATAAATCCTGAGTTTTTTTCCCCTAATTCATGAATGAATTTAGAAATTTTAGGAACAAAAAGATTAGGATTAGCATTTATTTTCATTTTATTTGATTTTTTCCCATTTTATTTGATAATAAAATTGTATTGTTTGCCTCTTCTACTTGGTGAATTTTGTTTGAGCATTTGGTATTGAGTTTTTGCCTGATTTTTGGCTTGTGATTAGGCTAGATATGTATGCTCCCCTCAGATTTTTCACACATTTTTGTGATGAAGTTAGGTGTTGTTTTTGGACTAGAACTTTAGGAGTTCCCTTTTAGTGTTTAGTTGTGATACCTTTAGGTTTAGAATTTGATTGGAGGACTTAGGGAATGATTTAGGTCCTGATTTTTTAACCATAGGTTATTAGTGAATGCATGTTCCCATAGAAAAATAATCAGATTTTTAGAATGTGTTTTGGTATTTTTGATAGAATATTCTACTTGTGTGTTCATTTGGTGCTTCAATGTTGATGATTGATGTGGAATGGAATCAAAATTGGACTTCCTTGCATAGTGGGCTTCTGGATCTCATTGGAGGACATCATGGACTTGATGGAGCTTGTGTGAAGTGGCTAGTGGAGCTTGGATTGAAGTTTTCCCTTTCTTTTTGTTAGCTTTGAATAGCTTAGGAAATTAGGACTTTTGGAGAGAGCTTTAGAAATAGATATTTCTTTAAATAATGGTTGGTTTTGTTCCCATTCCATTCTCATCCTATGATTCAAAGTCCTCATGTTAAAGTCTCATCTCTCCTTTGGAGGGATGTGTGACATTTACAATGAGTAGAACTTTTGAGGATGCCACTCTCTGATAACTGGTTGAGTGTCAGACAGGATTCCTTTGGTTTACTGTCTGCTTCCCATTATCAAACAATCATCTTATTGATTCTCTTCATTCTTGGTGGAGCCTATTGAATATTGAAGCTTGAAGATGGAGTACCTTTCATTCCCTGAAGATGAAAGACTTGAAGAACAGTTACAGACTGTGGACTGAACTGCTGTCAGAAGACTGCTTTGTTGTGAAGCTGTGGAAGCTGTTGATTTGCTTTCTTGACTGTCTATTTTTCTTTCTGTGCAACTGTATTGATGTGACTTGTTTGATTTGCTTGATTCATTAGAATAATTTCATGTTTAGATTGTTTTAAGCTAGGAGCATGATTGCATTAGAGGTTGAGTTGCTCCCTCTACTTGTATTTTTACTGTATCGCTTTGCTTGCGGGTATTCGGTAGAGCTTCGCTCCCTTGCCTGTGTGGTTTATGATTTGCTTGATGGAATTTTATTTTCATTTATGATTGCAGTTATTCATATCTGGCTTGAGGTCGAGACGAGCTTGTGGAGGCTGATGCCCCACACATTTCCTCCCTCAGTTGCATTGCATGCATTTTATAGTCGTTTGATGTTTACTGTTTAAGCTGATGCTTTATCTGTTTCTGTTTATCATTGACATGATCCCCTAGGAATCTCACTTCCTTTGATAAGGAAGTGATGATTAGAACTTTAGGTTGAAACCTATGCATGATAACTTCTAGGAGTTCCCTGTTTCAAACCTCAACCATAGGATGAATCCTTGGCATGACAATAGTATGACTTGATAGTCTCCCCTTAGTTGTCCTTCTCTCTTCTCATCTCAAACAACAGTAAAAAACGTAATAAAAGCAAGTTAGTATAAGCGCGTTACGAGCCTTAAGCTACTTGGGTAATGATAATTGAGCGGCCTCCTCTCAATCGTCTAGATTGTTTAGTATACGTCCTTTGGACGATATGCGACGCATTCATACCTGTTGAGAGTACGTAGGCACAATACTGATGTATTGGCGAGCCACCTTCCCCCATAACCCGTAGTTAGACGAACTACGTAGACTCTGATTTCTCATTCTCTAATGAGAATACGTAGGCATAAAGTGTGACGCTTTGCCGAGTCATTTTCTTTTCTTTTTATACTGGCCTTGATAGGTAGATAGTAAATAAACCTGTCAGATAAACACACCAAGCATGGATCCCATCGAGTACGATGGACGTGAGGGGTGCTAATACCTTCCCCTTGCGTAACCGACTCCCAAACCCAGACAATGGTTACGACGACCTTGTCTTATACCTTTTTCGTCAGGTTTTTCCGATCGTTTCCTTTCCCATTCTGAGGGATAAATAACGAAAGGTGACGACTCTTTTGTTTTTCCGGCACCTTATTTTCGCGGTAGCGACAAGCTCCATCAAAAATTAAACCCCACTGAGAATCTGGTTCAGGTCCTTCGTCGGGTAGAGGTTCTTCGCAATCTTTCATTTTCAAATACATCACGTCTTCATCAGGGAAATCATCATTAGTGAACTGATGGTCTTCAATAGGTTGATACGCTAAGTTGTCATCCAGGACACTTCCTTTTATAGCCTTCTGAGTATGGTATTCGATGTCGTATTCTGACAATAACATCTGCCATCTTGCGATTCTTCCTGTTAAAGCAGGTTTCTCAAAGATATATTTGATCGGATCCATCTTGGAAACGAGCCAAGTAGTGTGACTCAACATATATTGTCGTAAGCGCATGGCTGCCCATGCTAAAGCACAATAAGTCTTCTCAATCATGGCGTATCTGGATTTGCAGTCGGTGAACTTCGTGCTCAGATAATAGGTAACATGTTCTTGTTTCCCTGTTTCATCATGTTGACCGAGTACACAGCCCATCGAGTCTTCCAACACATTCAAATACATGATTAAAGGTCGTCCTTCAACTAGAGGGATCAGAATATGAGGTTCAAGCAGGTATTCTTTGATGCTATCGAAAGCCTTCTGATAATTCTCAGTCCAAACATAACCTTGTTCTTTTCTCAAAAGCTTGAAGATAGGGCCACAAGTAGCAATCATGTTAGATATAAATCGGGAAATATAGTTTAAGCGTCCCAAGAATCCTCTGACATGTTTCTCTGTAGTAGGAGCTGGCATTTCTTTAATGGGTTTAACCTTGTCAGGATCTACTTCAATACCTTTCTGGCTAATGATGAAACCCAAGAGTTTCCCTGACCGTACACCAAAAGTACACTTGTTTGGATTCAGACAAAGTTTGTATTCTCTCAGTCGACCAAACAGTTTCAGCAAGTGTTCAACATGATCGTCCTCGGTTTTAGATTTGGCTATCATATCATCCACGAACACTTCGATCTCTTTATGCATCATGTCATGAAAAAGAGTGGTCATAGCTCTCTGATACGTTGCCCCAACATTTTTCAAACTAAACGGCATGACTCAGTAGCAAAAGATGCCCCAAGGTGTGATGAAGGATGTCTTTTCTCTGTCTTCGGGAGCCATCCTGATTTGGTTGTAACCTGAAAATCCATCCATAAAAGAGAAAATCTCATACCTCGCAGTGTTGTCTACCAATATATCGATATGAGGCAACGGGAAGTCATCCTTTGGGATAGCTTTGCTCAAATCTCTATAATCGACACACATACCGAACTTTCCATCTTTCTTCGAGACAGGCACAATGTTAGCTAACCAATGTGGGTACTCAGCAGTGACGAGAAAATCTGCATCAATTTGTTTTTGTACTTCTTCTTTGATCTTCCAAGCCATGTCGGGCCGAGTTCTTCTAAGTTTCTGTTTGATCGGTGGGCATTTGGGTTTTTAAGTCAAATGATTCTCCACTATAGTAGTGTCAAGATTAGGCATGTCTTGATAGGACCAGGCAAACACGTCGACATATTCCTTGAGTAACTCAATCAATCTTTCTTTCACGTCAGACTTGAGAAGAGCTCCAATCTTCACCTCTTTACGGATTTCCTCTGTACCCAGATTAATCACTTCCACAAGCTCTTTACGGGGCTGAATGGCTTTATCTTCGTTTTCGAGTAGTATAGAAATCTCTTCCTCTTCTTCCTTAGCTTCAAACACAGGAAATTCGAAGTTCGACGAAGGCAATGGATCATTATTTCCGATAGTTTGTTCGTGCAACAATCTGCGCATGTGATATGGTTTTATTTAGTTTTATAAAGTGAAAGTTTGTGTATACGCAAAATGATTATCGCTTATTATTATCATTTTCCAGAAAAGTGAAAAAAGAAAAAAGACAAAGATATGAAACAAAGTAATGCTTTTATTAATGATAGCAAAGCTGACAACATGCCCTAACAAGACCACATTTGCCTTGGGCAAAGCAAAGGGAATTATTTAAAATTATCCCACACAATAAATTTTTGCCTTGGGCAGAGCGAAAAAGCTAAAACAAAAGATTACTTTTATATATGAATAATGGTAGGGACGTTAACTAAACTCCAATTTTTGACTACTACTCCTGGAGTCACAAAGTCAGGTAGGTATTTGTCAGAGTCTACTTCGGTGACAGCATTGTGTTGCACCCCAAAATTTGACTAACTTCTCTTTACCTAGCTTATGTTTCATTTCATTCACATTAGCATTATCATTTGCATTTCATTGACATGTATGCAGGAGATCAAGAGGTATGATTACCAACCAAGAGCTATACAAGAGTTTGAAGCTAGCTAAGAAGGTTATTCAAGTGTTCAAGGGTAGATATCTTTGTCAAAAAAATCAAAAGATCCTCAGAGAGAGTGGCTGAAACCAAGAGTGTGTGCCTCCTAACTTGAGAGTTGTGGAAAGACCTCAGATGATCCTGAAGCCATGAAGTTAGACTTGAAGCCTTGAGAGAGCTTATGAGATGTCTTGAAAGCCATCATGAAGCCTAGACAGGTCATTGTGCAAGATTAAGAAGCCTCATCCATGAGTGGTGTAATTAGGGTTTGATTGGGTCAACCCTAGGTCAACTGATGATTTGGGCAAGGTTGAGACCTAATCTAAGAGCCATGTGATCATGGATTGATACATTGATATGTTATAAGTATGATTCCAAGGTCAACTCATCATGATTGAAGAGTTTGAGAAGTTTCAAGCTAGGGTTCCTAAGGCTTGACAGTGTAAAATCCCCTAGTTTGATCCCTATCTTCAAGGCATTTTAGCTCAAGATGTGATTGTCATCTCATCTTACCCCCAACATGAATGTTGTAGAACTTTTTCTTAGCTTTAATTTTAGTACTATAAATCCTTGATAGGATTTGTAGAGCTCAAGTTATGACTTTGACAAGTTACAGGTCATCTGAGGTATGTGAATTTGGGGGCTTGAAAGTTACCCAACTTGCATCAAACTTTTTCCAAAGAAAGATGATTCCTATGAACTTTTGGTCAACATGAATGTTGTTCCTTATCCTCTTAGCTTTTTGTAGAGTACTAGAAGTCCTTGATAGGATTTGTAGAACTCAAGTTATGGCTTTGACAAGTCAAGGGCATTTTGGTCATTTGGAGATTATAGGTCATTTCAAGCATAAAGCCATAACTCCTATTTCCAAGCTTCAAATGGAAAAATATTCAACATCAAACTTGTTCAAAATGATGTTTTAAGGCTATTAAGGAGGTCATGAGATGATGGAAATGCTTGTAGCTCAAAGTTGCAAAAATAACCTTAAATAAGGGCATAAGTTAAATAAACCAAAGTTGGAAATTGATATTTTCAACCTACACATCCAAACCATGTCATGTAATATATCATTTTGACTATAAAAAACATTTTAAGAACATTGGTTTAGCCATATTTTTGATTTGAGATTCAATTTGTGGACTTTCTTTGAAAAGTGATTACTTGCATATTAAGCAACATTTGCAAAACTCAAAATCAAGGCATGAGCAAGGCTTTTTGCAAGCTAAACACCTCTAATATCTCACTTGGGGAGATTTTGGGATGAGAACAAGTTGCTGCACCAAGGGAAACAGAATTGGGGTGAGTATGGCATGAGATGAGATTTTGGATGACATGAGAAACTCAACTTCTCCTTGGATGATTCAAGAGGGATCTAGAGAGGACCAACATGTTCTATATATTGATTAGAAGGGGTTTGAGAGAAAGGTTGGTGAGAATTGATTGAGAGAAGAGGTTTTGCAATTGCACTTTGTTCATTGCAAGTTGGAATCGATTTCTGCATTCTACACCACTTTGATCATTTCTTTTGATCCTAACAACTTTCTTGGATGTGTGTGAGTGTTTCCATAGCAAATCCCAAGAAAATCCATGGCTGAATCGTGTATGAGCAACTGATTTTTAGCACCTGCAAGTCATCATCGAATTTGGAGCTCCAGGAATTTTCCATCAAGATTATTGCATACAGAAGCAAGAACATGATACACTGAATGATTTTGGAAGGTTTGAGAGTTTGAAGTAGAGGTTTCGTGCATCTGTTCATCCTAGATTGTCAGGTTGGTAACTTTCTTCCTATAGCATGATTTAGGTAGAATCTAGGTGAATTAAGGTGTTAGAATCATTGTAGAATGGTGTAGGATTGATTTCAGATAGTTAATTTGAGAATTAGTGACAAAATAGGTGAATTACCATTTTCGGTTGAGGTTTGGATATGGTGAATCTTGAGGTTTCAGAGGAAGTAAAGGGTATGGTTGAACTCGTGGCAAGATTTGGGATGAGTTTCATGTTTTGACCATTTGCAATAGAGGCTCCTAGAGAGAACTAGGGTTGAGGATGGTGACCGGAGCTCCACCGGTGGTGGCCGGAGCTGGGCGCGAAGCTCAGATGTTCAAAAGGTAGGAGACGATCAGAACACCCTTGGATCTTGGTTTGACCTTTGACTGGGAGCTCATCCAACGACCACGTTTTAAGCTTAGTTTGTGAAGGATCTGAAGGCATGAAACGCACCGTTTCATTTATTCATTGTTTTGGGCCTAATGAATTAAGTGATATTCACACCCCCCTGATGGCCCAACCCAAAGTTTGAACTGATTCTGGTTGCTATCCACACCGCGCGTGTTATTATTTTAATTGGATTTTCTTTATTTTCTCATTTTATTCATGGTTCTTGTAAAATTCATAATAAATTGAAAATTAATCCAATTAACCCCATTATTTTTGCATTTTACTCATAATTGAGTCTAGTATTGTTTAAAGAAAAAATATTTTCATTTCATGCAATTTCTGATTTAATGGGAATTTTACATTTTAATTGATATTAAAATGGTTATGTTTGATACCTAATTTTGTGTGATTAATTGGTGATGATTCTTGGCCTAATTTTTTGTGTGTGATTAGGTTAGACATGTATGCTCCCATAGCATTTTTCTCACATTTTTGTGATGAAAATAGGTGTGCTTTCTAGATTGATATTTAGGTGCTTCCTTTTAGGGTTTAGGTTTGATACCTTGTAATGTAGAATTTATTTCTAGGTCTTATTTGATGATAGGATCTATGGAATTAATGTGGTAGAGTCATGATTGACCTAGGTTCCCATAGATATTTTTGTAGGATTTTACAATTGATTTTAGTATTTTAGTTAGGACTAACTTTAGTACTAGGTTTTAGGTGATCCTAACTTACTAATTCAACTAGTTTAACTTCCTTAGTCCCTTTAGATTAGGGTTTTTGCTTTGTTTGCCTTTGGTTGAGATTGAAGAAAAGTTGAAGACAAGATGAGGATGCTTGAAGTTGCTTGGAGCTTAGGAGTTGTTTGTGCCTGAAGGTGTCTGATGAAGATTTAGGAGGTAGGAGACCTAGGGAGAGCCTTATAGTTAGAATGATTTCTTTCACAAATATGGAAAGCATCTTGTGCTTCCATTCCTCCCAATGACTAAAAGTCCTTCTCAGATATTCACATCCCTCCTTTGGAGGGATGAGTGGCTTTATCTGGGAAGTAGAACTTTGAGGGAACCAGTCTCTCATAATGATGAACCCTTACAGGCTTCCCTTGGTTGTCAGTAAGCTGTTTATCATTTCCCCTCATCCTGTTAAATCAATTGTCTTCTGGTTTGAGTATCTTGAAAGATGTTAGACTTGAGTGTGAAGATGAGGACTTCATTGAAGAGTGTGGAAGAGGATGATTCCTAGAGCATTGCCATTGCAGCTGAAGCTTGAAGAGCAAGAAGAACAAGTTGATACTTGAAGGTCCAATGGAGATTGAATGAAGAGATGAGGCTTGAGAAAGAATTGAAGGGTGAAGTTGACACTTCTAAGTGATTAAAGATTACCCTGAAAAGCTGAAGCTTGTAGGAGATGAAGACCAAGTTGATACTGGTAAAGCAAAGAAAGCTGAAGCTTGAAGACTAAGTTGATACTTATGAAGGGGATTCAGCTGAGATTGAGTGTGGAGCTGAGGATTGAGGAATAAAGGATAAGTTGACACTTACATTGATGCATTGAGAGCCTGAAGGACTCAAGTTGATACTTGCAGATAGGAGTGAAGCCTGAAGGTGGAATTGACTGGAGAGCTGAAGCTTGGAGAAGAGAGGATAAGTTGAAACTTATGTTTGGTGGATTGAGACCTTTAGAAGCCAGATGATATTTGTCATGGAAGATGGTAGCCTTGAAAGGTGGTTGAAGCCTGAAGACTGGATTGCTGTCAGAAGAGCTGAGGCTTGGAACTAAGAGAGGGGTTGATCTGCTTTCTTGTCTGTTTTCTTTTCTGTGCTGATGTGCCTTGTTTGACTTGCTTGATGCATTAGAATAAGTCCATGATTAGACTGACTTTAATCTAGGGGCATGATTGCACTAGAGGTTGAGTTGCTCCCTCTGCTTGTATTGTTACTTAATGGCTTTGCTTGCGGGTATTCGGTAGAGCCCTGCTCCCTTGCCCATGTGGTTTATTTTGCTTGATAGCATGTTGTTACTTTTCTGTATGATTACTGTTATTCATTCTGGCTTGCGGTTGAGATGAGCTTGTGGAGGCTGCTGCCCCACACACATTTCCTCCCTCACTTGCATTGCTTGCATTTTACAGTCGTTTACTGTTTACTGTTTAAGCTGATGCTTTATCTGTTTCTGTGTATCATTGACATGATCCCCAAGGACTCTCACTTCCTTTGATAAGGAAATGATGATTAGAACTTTAGGTTGAAACCTATGCATGATAACTTCTAGGAGTTCCCTGTTTCAAACCTCAACTATAGGATGAATCCTTGGCATGACAACAGTAGGACTTGATAGTCTCCCCGTAGTTGAGCCTGTTCTCTTCTCATCTCAAAACAGCTTAAGATACAGTAATCATGAATGATTTCTTTCGTACATTGCGAGCCTTAAGCTATCTGAGAAAGGATTGTTGGAGAGCTTCTTTTCAACAGTCTGGATGTTTAGTATGACACCCTTTGGGTGACATGCGACGCATTCACTCTCAGGTCATAGTCTTTAGTGCGATTGAAATTGCAAACAACAATAAAAAACACTTCTTCCGTAAAAGACAGAAAACAAACTTCAAACCTTTTTGCCCCGTGGGCCCGTAATTCAAAGGAAGCTTTTCTGAAGAAAAGAGTGTCGTTAAACTTCAGCGCCAACGCAAACAGGCTTTATGCCTAACTGCTGGAACTGTTGTTTAACCCTACTCGATAAAACAGATGAATCTGAATTCCCGTAATCCGTAGTTACCCGAACTACGTAAGCTCTGATCTCTCATACCTGTTGAGAGTACGTAGGCACAATACTGATGTATTGGCGAGCCACCTTCCCCCATCACCCGTAGTTATCCGAACTACGTTGACTCTGATTTCTCATTCTCTGATGAGAATACGTAGGCATAAAGTGCGACGTTTTGCCGAGTCATTTTCTTTTCTTTTCAGACTAGCCTTGATAGGTAGATAGATAAACCAAGTCCTCCAGTAAACACAACAAGCGTGGATCCCATCGAGTACGATGGACGTAAGGGGTGCCAATACCTTCCCCTTGCATAACCGACTCCCGAACCCAAACAATGGTTGCGATGACCTTGTCTTATACCTTTTTCGTCAGGTTTTTCCGATCGTTTCCTTTCCTGTTCTGAGGGATAAATAACGAAAGGTGGCTACTCTTCTGTTCTGCCGGCATCTTATTTTCGCGGAAGCGACAGCTGGCGACTCTGCTGGGGACTCTATAGTTTCCTGGGATCCAACGTCCCGTATGCAAGTCAGTTTGGGGATCCGACGTCCCCTGCGAGAGTCAATCCTAGCGCTTGTATGATTACTTGTTGGTTTGTGTTTATTTATCGCATTTTTATTTCCCGCACTTTATTTTCAGTATGATATGATTATCTATGTTGTTGTGGGAGGGGCATTCTGATGAGTGAGAAGCCAGACCCAGGCTTGAGTGAACATAACATTAGTTGTGGAAATTAGTGGGCGCGTGCTTGCTTGGCAGGCACTAGTGTCTCATGAAATCCACGCTCAGACGAGGTTCTCCCGGTTGGCTTCTTTTTCAACCCTTTGGGTTGAGGGGGTTGTTGGTTTGGAGGATTGTCGACTCTGGGGACCGATCATTTGTGATTCAGCCGAGTGAGGCCGCTTCATGAGCTGGTGATGCCACACCTTCTGGGTATCGTATCACCCCTCTTGAATGTCTGTGACGCTGATGAACGCATAGGATGCCGAACTTGAGTCAGTTTAGGTCCATACCTGTGAGCAGGGTTGGGTTTATTGCAGGAAACTTTGACCTTCAGACTACCTGGTTTTCTTGATAGTGAATCAGTTTTGTTGGGATCTGAGGATCTCATCTGCAGATATATGATTGTTCTTGACAGAGCAGGTTTATGATTGGGATCAGAGGGTCTCATCAGCAGATAGATGTTTGTTCTTGACAGAGCAGAGTTTTGGTCCTGTATCAGAGGTCCTTATTATCAGATGTTTGTTCTTGACAGAGCAGATTTATGGTCCTATATGTGTGTTCTTGACAGAGCAGATTTGTGGTCCGATACCAGGGTTTTCTTCTTATCAGAGAAAGTGGTTGTTCTTGATAGAGCAGGATTATGGTTTTGTTGATGAAGAATCTCCACAGCACAGTTGCCTTGATCTCCTGCTGCATGATTGCATTTTACATTGCTTTGCATACTCATTTGCATTTCATTAACGTGTGTCTGTGTTGCAGGTACCGTTTTCCCCGATCCAGGATTTCTTGCCTCCTATTGTTATGGGTTCTCTGAGGAAGACCGTGGCTTACAAGCTCCCTGCCCCTGATGTGGTTCAGCTGACTGGTTTGATTGCTTTAGCAGATGATTCTGTGAGAGATGAATTCAAAAAATCTTACGGCAAATTGCTCAGTTTGGTTCGTAAACCTTCTGCGTTCGAGTTGAATGGGTTGCACGCTCTGCTGCAGTTCTACGATCCTCCGTTGAAATGCTTTACTTTCCAGGACTTTGTTCTCGCACCCACACTAGAGGAATATGCTGATTTGTTAGGGGTGCCTATCAAGAGGCAGATGCCTTTTGTTCATATGGATGCTGAGCCTGATCTGGCTAGTCTAGCTCCTTCACTTCATTTGGATGCCTCCGAATTGGTATTGTCTAGTTGGAACAAGGTTCCCGGTTTCTCCTTGCAGTTCTTAGTGGGAAAGTCTCAGGTTTGATGAAGGCCCAGGTGAAGGCTAGCGAGAAGAGGTTTGATGAAGAAACCGCTCGCAGATACGCCGCTGAAGGCCAGCTCAACAGGGCTTTCGCTAACCTGAAGGAGCGCAAACTGACGTCTGAGTCCAAGAAACGGAAGTTAGAAGATTGTTTCAGCGAAGGAGCATGAGAAGATTCGGTCGAAGGTCTTCAATACACCATTATGCAGAGGGAGCTACTCGTCGAAGGGTTACTCACTCGTCCTGATCATCCAGAAACGAAGGGGTTGTTAGAAGAGTTTCGCGCCCGTGGCCGTACTTAACTATTTGTATTCCTTTTTGTTTGATCATCGTGGTATGCTGACCATCACCAGGCTTGTTGGTCGAGGTCATGCTATTGGTTCATCTTGTACTCACTAATGTCGTGTACTGCCTTGATGGGCTTTCTTTATATATGAGATGTTATTTCCATGACTGGACTCGGACTTCTTATTATTATCAGCACTGGCACTCAGGCACTAGGATCGGGGGAGATCTCCCTAACGTACAGACACACATTTGTATTTGCATGAAGCATTTGCATAACGAGCACTTTGTCGTTTTTTCCTAACCCTTTTGTGTTTTTAGGTTGTTTCAGGTTGTGCCAGGATTGATCAGAGACCTATCCATCGCTATCCGACCAGAGCAAATCAAACCAGAATCATGGAGCAAGTGCAAACTGATGTTTAGGAACTCCGCGAAAGAATGGATCGCTTCATGGAGCTCATGCAAGCGGTCGCCAATGGCCAGGATCAACTTAGAACTTTGGTTCAGCCTCTGATTTCAAGGGTCGATAGCAATGGCGTACTCCATGGTGGGACCGTGCCTACCCCTCCACCAGTTGAAACTCCTCAAAATGGCGTCCCCGTGACCGGGGGGAATGGCAGTGCCAACGGCAATGTGATAGCTAACATGGGACTCAACGGCAATGCGACGGGCGTCAGTAATGGGAGTCTGGAAGCTAATGTCAATGTCGGGCTGAGCAACGGCAATGCAGGTGTTGGGAATCTGTTTGGGCCTCAGCCTTGGTTAGAAGACCGCCAAGACGATGTGTTCTCTCAGAGAGGTGCTGAAGGGGAGCTGACTGCTGAAGCACGTCTAAGGTTCAAGGCACTTGAGGATAAGATGAGAAATATCGAGAACCAGAACACCCTGGGCGTTGATATGTCCAAGTTGGGACTGATTGCTAATTTCAAGGTGCCTCCCAAGTTCAAGGTACCTGACTTTGAAAAGTATAAGGGCACCACTTGCCCTCGCGTCCACCTGAGATCGTATTACAGGAAAATGTCAGCCCATTCTGATGACGAGAAGTTGTTGATGCACTTCTTTCAAGACAGTTTGTCCGGGCCCTCCCTCGAATGGTACATGAGTTTGGAGCCTACCAGTGTGCGCACGTGGAAGGACCTTGCTGAAACATTCGTGCACCACTACCAATATAATAGCGACTTGGCCCCGAACCGAGTCCAACTGCAGAATCTGTCGCAAAGGAACAACGAAGGGTTTAAGGAATACGCCCAGCGGTGGCGTGAATTGGCAGCCAGGGTTCAGCCGCCGATGGTTGAACGCGAGCTTGTGCAGATGTTCGTAGCCACCCTCCCAGGGGTTTATTATGAGAAATTGGTCAGCGGTATGTCTGGAACCTTCTCAGATCTCATTATCACGGGTGAGCACATCAAAAATGGAATCAAACTCGGGAAAATTCAAGGTGATTCGTCCTCAGCTAGAGGAGGCGGAAAGAAACCTTATAGTGGCAAAAGACGGGAAGGAGAAACGAGCGCCGTGACCCACGCTCGAAGGAAGGGTAAAGGCCCTCACCAGCAGGTGGCCAGTATAACTATCCCGGCAGTTCAACAGCCACAGCAGCAGCAGCAACAACCAAATCAACAAGGGTACAGAAAGTATCAGAATCGGGCACCTCTGTCGAGCCGTCACCTCGAGACACCGCCCATGTCGTACGTGCAACTATTGCAGACTTTGCTTCAGCTACAGTTGATCCAGAAGAGAACCTTGGCTCCCTTGACAGGGGCACCTCCGCCAAGTTATGACGTGAATGCAACTTGTGAGTTTCACTCAGGGGCACCAGGCCACACAATAGAGAATTGCAAAGCCTTCAAGCATAAGGTGCAGGACATGGTGGACGCCAAGATCATCAATTTCTCAGATAATGTGCCAAACGTCACGAAGAACCCTATGCCGATTCACAGGGGAGGTGGAGTAAACGCCATTATCGAAGACGAGAGTTTGGATTTGTTGACTGACGTCAAAGATCTAAAGACGCCGCTTAGCTTCGTTAAAGCTAAGTTGATGAAAAGAGGTTTCTTCCCAGGTTGCGGAGAGCTGTGTATGGGCTGTGCGACAAGTCCTGATGGATGTGAACAGTTGATAGAGGGGATTCAAAGTCTGATGACTGAAGGGATCTTACAGTTTAGCCGGAGGGCTGAAAGTGGATCAGGAGAGGTAATGCTGAAGCAACATGATGAGGTTTCCACCGTCACCATCCCTCGCCAGACGATAACTATTTCTGCACCTAGACCGCCCACAATTACTATCACCAAAGCTGGGCCGATACCCTTCGAAATCACTAACGCTGTCCCATGGCATTATGGAGCTGAAGTCTACTGCAATGGACAGAAGTTGGAGCTAGAACCGTTTGGGTCATCTGTGGAGAATCTTGCGGGAATCAGTGGTATTACTCGTAGTGGAAGAGTGTTTGCACCACCTGAGGTCGTGGCGGACAAAGCGGACAGAGCTGACGCATCTGACAAAGGTAAAAGTAAAATCGTTGAAGAGATCCCGCGTGGGGCAGACAAAGATTTACTTGTTAAAGATGCCGAGGAATTCATGAGGTTAATTAAAAAAGCGACTACAAGATTGTGGATCATCTCCATCAGACACCCTCGAAAATTTCCATCTTGAATTTGTTGCTGTGTTCTGAAGCACACCGCAACGCGCTGCTGAAGGTGTTGAACACCGCATATATACCGCAAGAAATATCGGTAAACCAGTTGGAAGAGGTCGTGGCCCACGTGAATGCCGAAAATGGGTTAGGGTTCACTGACCTAGAACTGACACCGAAGGGGAGGAATCACAATAGCGCCCTGCACATCTCGATAGAGTGTAGGGGAACAATTATGTCTCACGTGTTGGTGGACACGGGGTTGTCACTCAATGTTCTTCCGAAGAAGGCATTAATGAAGTTGGATACTCGTGGAGTGATTTGCACACCCAGTGATCTGGTTGTGAAAGCGTTCGATGGAACCAAACGCCATGTTTTCGGGGAGGTGACGTTGCCAATCCAAGTCGGGCCGGAAACATTCGACGCGATCTTTTACATTATAGACATCATGCCTGCCTACAGCTGTCTCTTGGGCCGGCCATGGATCCATTCGGCGGGTGTCGTGACCTCCACGTTGCACCAGAAACTCAAGTATGCTGTCGGAGGTAGCATCGTGACCGTATGCGACGAGGAAGACATAATGGTGAGCCATTTATCGTCCTTCAAGTACGTTGAGATGGATGAGGAAATCCATGAAACCCTATGCCAAGCGTTCGAAGCCGTTAAAGTCAAGGACGTAGCTCCTGTAGTCACTGAAAAGCCAGAGATGACTCTCTCTTCCTTCAAGGAAGCTCAGGCTGTTGTCCAGGCCGGATCTACCCCAGGCTGGGGGCGAATTTTGGAGATACCTAACAAGCAAGACAAGTTTGGGTTGGGATACTCTCCTGGAGCTGAAGCCTCCTCTTCTAGCAGTGCGTCTCGAGGTAAAGGGCCGATCCAGTTTACCAGTGGCGGGGTGATTTTTGAAAGCGTCAACGCGGTGTCTGAAGACAGCGGAGATAGCGACTGTGACTTAGACTCTTGGATCCAGCCAAGCAAGCCAGGCGAGAGCCTCAACAACTGGTCCGTCAAGGATATAATCTAGATGACAAGCGAAGAGTAATGATTTACTTTTTTCCAATCATTGTACAACCCTATGTCCTACCCGGGGCATAGTGGTTTTATTGTCAGGGCCTCGTTTGATTATGTACATGCATTTTACCAATAAATCAAAAGGCGTTTTTCTTCGTATTCAAATGTTGTGATCTCTGTTATTCCTGTTTTATATTTGTTTTGAAAAATAATAAAATGGCAATGGGGTTTGTGCTAACCTGCATATCCTTGTTTTAAGCTTAACCCTTGTTATTGCAGGATCCACATAACAGATGACATCGACTCTGGACTTTCTACGACTCACTTCGACTTTGATTGCCTGATCTATCAAGCTGAAGAAGAGATTGATGAAGACGAAGACCTTCCCGAAGAGTTGGCCCGCTTGTTGAAACAAGAGGAGAAAGTTATTCTGCCTCATGAAGAGGAGATCGAGATCTTGAATTTGGGTTCTGAAGAACTTGTCAGGAACGTCAGGATAGGGGCCGCATTGCAGAGTGATGTCAAGCAGAGATTGGTCGAGATGCTAAGAGAGTATAGTGACGTCTTTGCTTGGTCATATGAAGATATGCCCGGACTTGACACTGACCTCGCGGTCCACCACTTGCCGCTGCGAGAAGATTGTCCTCCCATTAAGCAGAAGCTTAAGAGGACGCGACCAGATATGGCCGTTAAGATCAAAGAAGAAGTGCAAAAGCAGCTTGATGCTGGCTTCTTAGCGGTTACTACTTACCCTCCGTGGGTCGCCAACATAGTGCCTGTACCGAAGAAGGACGGTAAGGTGCGAATGTGCGTCGATTATCGGGATTTGAATAGGGCGAGCCCTAAAGATAATTCCCCGCTGCCTCATATTGATGTGTTGGTCGACAATACAGCTCAGTTCTCCGTGTTTTCGTTCATGGATGGCTTTTCCGGTTACAACCAGATCAAGATGGCGCCGGAGGACATGGAGAAAACTACGTTTATCACTCCTTGGGAAACATTTTGCTACAAGGTAATGCCTTTCGGTCTGAAGAATGCAGGGGCCACTTACCAACGAGCAATGGTTACTTTGTTTCATGATATGATTCATCATGAGATTGAAGTCTATGTTGATGACATGATTGCGAAGTCCCAAACGGAGGAAGGACATCTGGTCAATTTGCTGAAGCTTTTTGAGAGACTTAGGAAGTTCAGGTTGAGGCTGAATCCTAACAAGTGTACTTTCGGAGTACGGTCCGGAAAGTTACTGGGGTTTATCGTGAGTGAAAGAGGCATCGAGGTTGATCCTGCGAAGATTAAAGCGATACAAGAAATGCCAGTGCCAAAAACAGAAAAAGAAGTCTGTGGTTTCCTGGGCAGAATAAATTACATTGCAAGGTTTATTTCTCAGCTCACAGCCACGTGTGAACCGATGTTCAAACTGCTGAAGAAAGATCAGGCGATTATCTGGAACGAGGATTGCCAGAAGGCGTTCGATAAGATAAAGCAGTATCTGCAGGAACCTCCGATCTTGATACCCCCAGTGGCCGGACGGCCATTAATCATGTACTTGACAGTTCTTGAGAATAGTATGGGGTGTGTTCTCGGTCAGCACGACGAGACGGGCAGAAAGGAGCATGCCATTTATTATTTGAGTAAAAAGTTCACAGACTGTGAATCTCGCTACTCGATGCTGGAGAAGACGTGTTGTGCACTAGCCTGGGCTGCCAAACGTTTACGACAGTACATGCTCAACCACACCACCATGCTAATTTCGAAGATGGATCCGATCAAGTACGTCTTCGAGAAGCAAGCCCTTTCGGGCAGGATTGCCAGATGGCAAATGGTGTT
The DNA here is from genome assembly GCA_963859935.3 of Lathyrus sativus. Lineage (NCBI taxonomy): Eukaryota > Viridiplantae > Streptophyta > Magnoliopsida > Fabales > Fabaceae > Lathyrus > Lathyrus sativus. The sequence goes on from OZ012741.1 coordinate 293,596,102, forward strand.
GACAGAATATGACATTTAGTACGTGTCCCAGAAAGCCATCAAGGGAAGCGTATTGTCTGATTACCTGGCCGAACAGCCGATCGAGGATTACCAGCCGATGAAATTTGAATTCCCTAATGAGGATATCATGTTTCTTAAAGTGAAGGATTGCGATGAACCATTGCCCGACGAGGGTCCAGATAGGAAATCCCAATGGAAATTGATATTCGACGGGGCGGTTAATTCTTATGGAAGTGGCATTGGGGCGATCATCACGACTCCCCACGGATCCCACATCCCGTTCACTGCGAGACTGACGTTTCCGGTCACCAATAGTGAAGCGGAGTACGAAGCATGCATTATGGGTCTAGAAGAGGCAATTGATTTGAGAATCAAGAACCTAGATGTATATGGTGACTCGGCGCTTGTGATCAACCAGATTAAAGGGGAGTGGGAGACTCGTCAATCGAATTTGGTGCCGTACATGAACTATGCCAGAAGGCTGCTTCCGTTCTTTGATCGAGTGGAACTCCATCATGTGCCCAGGGCCGAAAACCAGATGGCTGATGCCTTAGCCATGTTGGCTTCGATGTATAAAGTCAATTTCTGGAATGAAGCTCCAAGAATTGTCCTTTCTCGTCTTAATAGACCCGCATTCGTCTTTGCGATCGAGGAAGCCGCTGACGGCAAGCCATGGTTCCACGATATCCAGGCTTTCCTTATGACTAAGGAGTATCCTGAGGGAGCGTCGACACAGGATAAAAAGACTCTGAGGAGGCTATCTGGAAATTTTTATCTCAATCCTGATGGAGTTTTGTATAAGAGAAACCACGATCTCGTGCTACTCAGATGTGTAGATGAGAAAGAAGCGAGTATGCTCATGGAAGAAGTCCATGAAGGCACATTTGGTACGCACGCCGGCGAGCATGCTATGACGAGAAAGATCCTGAGAGCAGGATACTACTGGCTGACGATGGAATCAGATTGCTTTAAATTCGCGAAGAGATGTCATAAATGCCAGATTTATGCTGATAAAGTTCATGTGCCGCCGTGCCCGTTAAATGACATGTCCTCCCCGTGGTCGTTCTCCATGTGGGGCATCGACATGATAGGCAAGATCGAGCCCACTGCATCTAACGGTCATCGCTTCATCCTAGTAGCTATCGACTACTTCACCAAGTGGGTGGAGGCAGCCTCATATGCTAATGTGACCAAGCAGGTGGTGGCTAAATTCATAAAGAGGGACATCATCTGTCGTTACGGAATTCCCGAGCGAATCATTACTGATAATGGTTCGAATTTGAATAACAAGATGATGAAGGAGCTGTGCCAGAGTTTCAAGATTGAACACCACAACTCATCTCCTTATCGGCCGAAGATGAATGGCGCCGTTTAAGCGGCCAATAAGAACATCAAGAAGATTATTCAGAAGATGGTTGTGACCTATAAAGATTGGCACGAGATGCTGCCATTTGCATTGCACGGTTATCGTACAATGGTATGTACATCAACCGGGGCTACTCCTTTCTCCTTGGTGTACGGTATGGAAGCTGTCCTACCGTTAGAAGTGGAGATCCCTTCTTTGCGAGTTTTGGTTGACGTGAAACTCGACGAGGCAGAATGGATTAAGAACTGAATGAACCAACTCAGCCTGATGGACGAGAAGAGGTTGGCATCAATTGCGCATGGTCGTCTATACCAAAGCCGAATGAAGAAAGCTTATGATAAGAAGGTGCGTCCTAGAAGCTTTCAGACGGGTGATCTCGTCCTGAAGAAGACTCTTCCTCCACACTCCGATCACCGGGGCAAGTGGACTCCCACTTACGATGGTCCGTACGTCGTCAGCAAGGTCTTCTCGGGAGGAGCTTTGTTGTTATCCACGATGGATGGTGAAGATTTTGCATCCCCGGTGAACGCGGACGCAGTTAAAAAATACTTTGCTTAAAAATGACCCGCTGGAAAGAAAAAGAATATCCAGGCAAAAATGGGGCATCCTGGCGAACCATAAAAAAGGGAAAAGGTTCGGGCAAAAATTAGGGATATAAATTGAAAAAATGTACACCCGCAAAGTCGAAAACCCGGATAGGCGACTTTGGCAAAAAAGGGTATCCCGGTGAATCGAAAACCCGGAAGGGCGATTCAGGCAAAAGTTAGGGATTTGAAAAAGCAAATGACTGCGTTCCGCGTGTGGACTTTCATTGTTTAGTGGTTTGGAAGACCTGAGGGCCGTTTATCTGAATCAATCTCTTCTGAAGCTGAAGCGTCGGAGAAGTATCGAAGTCGAGAGGGTCATAGAGGGATCAACTCATGGTGTTCGTCTACGCCTCGTTGCCGACATTTGTATATACTGATGTATATTTATGTTTTATTTTGCGCGGCTTCCTCATTTCAGGAGCTTGCATCTGTTGTAAAACATTTTTACCCATTCAGGGGTTCGTTATCAATAAAATGTATACTATTCAGCAATTCTGTTTGTCTGTTTAGCATTTCTCTGTTTTGTTTGCAAAAAAGAACGCCGATGTTTTTGATAAAATGCGCATACATAAACTTACTGGCCTAGGCCATTGATTGTTGAAACAATGAATTACTTGAACATTGTCACAAGATGATAACCTTGATAGGTCCCTTTGAGCAGGGCATCTTGTCTGTTTGTTTGTGTTGGTGCAGGTATAACGTATTTCAGGTAGTACGCCGTACGCGTCCCAAGCAGGATGATTCCTCCTTCTCCAGCAAAGTTCAGCAGTCTCTCCCCGCAGAGTCTGAACGTGAGATCGTAAGCATTGATATGTCTCCCCAGGCGGAGAAGATTCTCTCCCCAGTCAAATACATCTTGAAGGAATGTCGTCTCCCCAGCTGAGTCATACGCTGAAGTATGCAGCAATTGATAGTTCCAGACTGAAGTCTCCAGCGGAATTGAGATTCCCCGTATAGTCGTACTCTCCCCCAAAGCAGGACGATTTCTTCTTCTCCAGCCGAGTTTGCAGATCCCCAAGAGAGCCGAGTCCTTGGAAGCCGTTCGGACCACGATTGGTTTTCCCCAATAGAATGTTGAATAGCTGATGCTATATTTCCCCGCCGGAGTCGTTATCCCCAGGGAAGTAGTCGCGAAGGCCGCGCAGTTTATTTCCGCAATTGACGTCGCTTTTCTCAGCAGGTCTGGGTTCTCGTAGAGCTTCGTTCCCCTGCAGCAGTCAAATGAAGTTTGCTTCCCCGTGCGGAGCCCGACGGAGGTTGGCGGGACCTTTTCTCCGTGGCAGGATGATTCCTTCCTCCACCAGAGTGGTTCTTTCTCCTTGACAGGAGGATTCTCCCGTCAGCATTTATTTTGCTGACGGGGCCGTAGCATTTTGCATGATTGCATAGCATTTATCATAAACGCGTAGCATTTCCACCGTGTGGAGCATTGCGCCATTGTCAAATCATATGCATACTAAACTTGAGCTAGGTCGTTACTGTTCTTGTTTTGCAGGTGTTCCTCCACAGAGTCGCTTGCTCAAGATGATTCTTGAACTCCCCAGCAAGGTTGTTTGCTTAAGATGATTCTTAAAATCCCCAGTGCAGTCGCTAGAGTTGGTTGCTCAAGTTAATGCTTAGAGTCCCCGACAGAGTTGGTTGCAGGATGATTCCTAAAATCTCCAGCAGAGCTATTGGTTCAGGATAGTTCTTGAAGTCCCCATGGAGTTATTTGTTCAAGATGATTCTTGATGTCCTCAGCAGAGATGATTCATCCAGAATGATTTCTGAAGCCCCGAAGCAGAGTTACTTGATAGTTCTCCAGAATCCCCAGCGGAGATGCGTCATCCCCAGCAGGTTTCTGAACAGCGAAGTTGAAACTTCCCTCGAAGACTTGATGATTGAAGTCTAACCATATTGACGAAGCAGTTCTCTCAGCTGATGCGGAATGCCTGATGGTAGAAGTTGGATATCCCCAATTGGTTCATGATTGACCGAGAATTCTATTCCCGACTTATTGATGAAGTCTGGCTGATGCCCAAAGATTTCTTTGAATGCCCGATGGCATGATTAACTTGACTGTTGACCTGATGAGTCCCGAGGAATCTTGATGCCTGACGGCATGATCGATCATGTATCACTGGTTACCGTGTGACCAATTCCCCAGCTAGTTGTCATGCAGCTAGTATTTCAGTTTTCGAAGATTTGTTCCCATCAGAGTATCGTGTACTTGTGCAGTTGGCAAACTTCCGGGTTTGTCGGTATTCAACCATCTCGCACCTGGATTGGTTGAGAGCTGTTCGCTTCTCACCCAGTCAGGTTCAATCCGTTTGAATAGGGGCAGCTGTTGCACCCCAAATTTTGACCAACTTCTCTTTACCTAGCTTATGTTTCATTTCATTCACATTAGCATTATCATTTGCATTTCATTGACATGTATGCAGGAGATCAAGAGGTATGATTACCAACCAAGAGCTATACAAGAGTTTGAAGCTAGCTAAGAAGGTTATTCAAGTGTTCAAGGGTAGATATCTTTGTCAGAGAAATCAAAAGATCCTCAGAGAGAGTGGCTGAAACCAAGAGTGTGTGCCTCCTAACTTGAGAGTTGTGGAAAGACCTCAGATGATCCTGAAGCCGTGAAGTTAGACTTGAAGCCTTGAGAGAGCTTATGAGATGTCTTGAAAGCCATCATGAAGCCTATACAGGTCATTGTGCAAGATTAAGAAGCCTCAGCCATGAGTGGTGTAATTAGGGTTTGACTGGGTCAACCCTAGGTCAACTGATGATTTGGGCAAGGTTGAGACCTAATCCAAGAGCCATGTGATCATGTATTGATACATTGAGATGTTATAAGGATGATTCCAAGGTCAACTCATCATGATTGAAGAGTTTGAGAAGTTTCAAGTTAGGGTTCCTAAGGCTTGACAGTGTAAAATCCCCTAGTTTGATCCCTATCTTCAAGGCATTTTAGCTTAAGATGTGATTGTTATCTCATCTTACCCCCAACATGAATGTTGTAGAGCTTATTCTTAGCTTTAATTTGAGTACTAGAAGTCCTTGATAGGATTTGTAGAGCTCAAGTTATGACTTTGACAAGTTACAGGTCATCTGAGGTATGTGAATTTGGGGGCTTGAAAGTTACCTAACTTGCATCAAACTTTTGCCCAAGAAGGATGATTCCTATGAACTTTTGGTCAACATGAATGTTGTTCCTTATCCTCTTAGCTTTCTATAGAGTACTATAAGTCCTTGATAGAATTTGTAGAACTCAAGTTATGGCTTTGACAAGTCAAGGGCATTTTGGTCATTTGGAGATTACAGGTCATTTCAAGCATAAAGCCATAACTCCTATTTCCAAGCTTCAAATGGAAAAATCTTCAACATCAAACTTGTAAAAAATGATGTTTTAAGACTAGTAAGGAGGTCACGAGATGATGTAAATGCTTGTAGCTCAAAGTTGCAAAATGACCTAAAATAAGGGCATAAGTTAAATAAACCAAAGTTGGAAATTGATATTTTCAACCTACACATCCAAACCATGGCATGTAATATATCATTTTGACTCTAAAAAACATTTTAAGAACATTGGTTTAGCCACATTTTTTATTTGAGATTCAATTTGTGGACTTTCTTTGAAAAGTGATTACTTGCATATTAAGCAACATTTGCAAAACTCAAAATCAAGGCATGAGCAGGGCTTTTTGCAAGCTAAACACCTCTAATATCTCACATGGGGAGATTTTGGGATGAGAACAAGCTGCTGCACCAAGGGAAATGGAATTGGGGTGAGTATGGCATGAGATGAGATTTTGGATGACATGAGAAACTCAACTTCTCCTTGGATGATTCCAGAGGGATCTAGAGAGGTCCAACATGTTCTATATATTGATTAGAAGGGGTTTGAGAGAAAGGTTGGTGAGAATTGATTGAGAGAAGAGGTTTTGCAATTGCACTTTGTTCATTGTAAGTTGGAATCGATTTCTGCATTCTACACCACTTTGATCATTTCTTTTGATCCTAACAACTTTCTTGGATGTGTGTGAGTGTTTCCATAGCAAATCCCAAGCAAATCCATGGTTGAATCGTGTATGAGCAACTGATTTTCAGTACCTGCAAGTCATCATCGAATTTGGAGCTCCAGGCATTTTCCATCAAGATTATTGCATACAGAAGCAAGAACGTGATACACTGAATGATTTTGGAAGGTTTGAGAGCTTGAAGTGGAGGTTTCGTGCATCTGTTCATCCAAGATTGTCAGGTTGGTAACTTTCTTCCTAAAGCATGATTTAGGTAGAATCTAGGTGAATTAAGGTGTTAGAATCATTGTGGAATAGTGTAGGATTGATTTCAGATAGTTAATTTGAGAATTAGTGACAAAATAGGTGAATTACCATTTTCGGTTGAGGTTTGGATATGGTGAATCTTGAGGTTTCAGAGGAAGTAAAGGGTATGGTTGAACTCGTGGCAAGATTTGGGATGAGTTTCATGTTTTGACCATTTGCAATAGAGGCTCCTAGAGAGAACTAGGGTTGAGGATGGTGACCGGAGCTCCACCGGTGGTGCCGGAGCTGGGCGCGAAGCTCAGATGTTCAAAAGGTAGGAGACGATCAGAACACCCTTGGATCTTGGTTTGACCTTTGACTGGAAGCTCATCTAACGGCCACGTTTTAAGCTTAGTTTGTGAAGGATCTGAAGGCATGAAACGCACCGTTTCATTTATTCAGTGTTTTGGGCCTAATGAATTAAGTGATATTCACACCCCCTGATGGCCCAACCCAAAGTTTGAACTGATTCTGGTTGCTATCCACACTGCGCGTGTTATTATTTTAAATGGATTTTCTTTATTTTCTCATTTTATTCATGGTTCTTGTAAAATTCATAATAAATTGAAAATTAATCCAATTAACCCCATTATTTTTGCATTTTACTCATGATTGAGTCTAGTATTTTTTAGAGAAAAAATATTTTCATTTCATGCATTTTCTGATTTAATGGGAATTTTACATTTTAATTGATATTAAAATGGTTATGTTTGATACCTAACTTTGTGGAATTTTGTGTGATTAATTGGTGATGATTCTTGGCCTAATTTTTTGTGTGTGATTAAGTTAGACATGTTTGCTCCCATAGCATTTTTCTCACATTTTTGTGATGAAAATAGGTGTGCTTTCTAGATTGATATTTAGGTGCTTCCTTTTAGGGTTTAGGTTTGATACCTTGTAATGTAGAATTTATTTCTAGGTCTTATTTGATGATAGGATCTATAGAATTAATGTGGTAGAGTCATGATTGACCTAGGTTCCCATAGATGTGTTTGTAGGATTTTACAATTGATTTTAGTATTTTAGTTAGGACTAACTTTAGTACTAGGTTTTAGGTGATCCTAACTTACTAATTCAACTAATTTAACTTCCTTAGTCCCCTTAGATTAGGGTTTTTGCTTTGTTTGCCTTTGGTTGAGATTGAAGACAAGTTGAAGACAAGATGAGGTTGCTTGAAGTTGCTTGAAGTTTCTTGGAGCTTAGGAGTTGTTTGTGCCTGAAGGTGTCTGATGAAGATTTAGGAGGTAGGAGACCTAGGGAGAGCCTTATAGTTAGAATGATTTCTTTCACAAATATGGAAAGCATCTTGTGCTTCCATTCCTCCCAATGACTAAAAGTCCTTCTCAGATATTCACATCTCTCCTTTGGAGGGATGAGTGGCTTTATCTGGGAAGTAGAACTTTGAGGGAACCAGTCTCTCATAATGATGAACCATTACAGGCTTCCTTTGGTTGTCAGTAAGCTGTTTATCATTTCCCCTCATCCTGTTAAATCAATTGTCTTCTGGTTTGAGTATCTTGAAAGATGTTAGACTTGAGTGTGAATATGAGGACTTCATTGAAGAGTGTGGAAGAGGATGATTCCTAGAGCATTGCCATTGCAGCTGAAGCTTGAAGAGCAAGAAGAACAAGTTGATACTTGAAGGTCCAATGGATATTGAATGAAGAGCTGAGGCTTGAGAAAGAATTGAAGGGTGAAGTTGACACTTCTAAGTGATTAAAGATTACCCTGAGAAGCTGAAGCTTGTAGGAGATGAAGACCAAGTTGATACTGGTAAAGCAAAGAAAGCTGAAGCTCGAAGACTAAGTTGATACTTATGAAGGGGATTCAGCTGAGATTGAGTGTGGAGCTGAGGCTTGAGGAATAAAGGATAAGTTGACACTTGCATTGATGCATTGAGAGCCTGAAGGACTCAAGTTGATACTTGCAGATAGGAGTGAAGCCTAAAGGTGGAATTGACTGGAGAGCTGAAGCTTGGAGAAGAGAGGATAAGTTGAAACTTATGTTTGGTGGATTGAGACCTTAGAAGCAAGATGATATTTGTCATGGAAGATGGTAGCCTTGAAAGGTGGTTGAAGCCTGAAGACTGGATTGCTATCAGAAGAGCTAAGGCTTGGAACTAAAAGAGAGGGGTTGATCTGCTTTCTTGTCTGTTTTCTTTTCTATGCTGATGTGCCTTGTTTGACTTGCTTGATGCATTAGAATAAGTCCATGATTAGACTGACTTTAATCTAGGGGCATGATTGCACTAGAGGTTGAGTTGCTCCCTCTACTTGTATTGTTACTGTATGGCTTTGCTTGCGGGTATTCAGTAGAGCCCTGCTCCCTTGCCCATGTGGTTTATTTTGCTTGATAGCATGTTGTTACTTTTCTGTATGATTACTGTTATTCATTCTGGCTTGAGGTTGAGATGAGCTTGTGGAGGCTGCTGCCCCACACACATTTCCTCCCTCACTTGCATTGCATGCATTTTACAGTCGTTTACTGTTTACTGTTTAAGCTGATGCTTTATTTGTTTCTGTGTATCATTGACATGATCCCCAAGGACTCTCACTTCCTTTGATAAGGAAATGATGATTAGAACTTTAGGTTGAAACCTATGCATGATAACTTCTAGGAGTTCCCTGTTTCAAACCTCAACTATAGGATGAATCCTTGGCATGACAACAGTAGGACTTGATAGTCTCCCCGTAGTTGAGCCTGTTCTCTTCTCATCTCAAAATAGCTTAAGATACAGTAATCATGAATGATTTCTTTCGTACGTTACGAGCCTTAAGCTATCTGAGAAAGGATTGTTGGAGAGCTTCTTTTCAACAGTCTGGATGTTTAGTATGGCACTCTTGTGACATGCGACGCATTCACTCTCAGGTCATAGTCTTTAGTGCGATTGAAATTGCAAACAACAATAAAAAACACTTCTTCCGTAAAAGACAGAAAACAAACTTCAAACCTTTTTGCCCCGTGGGCCCGTAATTCAAAGGAAGCTTTTCTGAAGAAAAGAGTGTCGTTAAACTTCAGCGCCAACGCAAACAGGCTTTGTCCCTAACTGCTGGAACTGTTGTTTAACCCTACTCGATAAAACAGATGAATCTGAATTCCCGTAATCCATAGTTACCCGAACTACGTAAGCTCTGATCTCTCATACCTGTTGAGAGTACGTAGGCACAATACTGATGTATTGGCGAGCCACCTTCCCCCATCACCCGTAGTTATCCGAACTACGTTGACTCTGATTTCTCATTCTCTGATGAGAATACGTAGGCATAAAGTGCGACGCTTTGCCGAGTCATTTTCTTTTCTTTTCAGACTAGCCTTGATAGGTAGATAGATAAACCAACTCGTCCAGTAAACACAACAAACGTGGATCCCATCGAGTACGATGGACGTGAGGGGTGCTAATACCTTCCCCTTACGTAACCGACTCCCGAACCCAGACAATGGTTGCGATGACCTTGTCTTATACCTTTTTCGTCAGGTTTTTCCGATCATTTCCTTTCCCGTTCTGAGGGATAAATAACGAAAGGTGGCGACTCTTGTAACACCCCACTTCCCAAAATCATCTAAATTAATAAACCTTATAAATAAACAAAATCAGAGTTCCAATTCTCCCAAGTGGGATATCACATAAAAACAACGTTTCTTTATAAAAAGGTTTTTCTCCAAATACAGCGGAATGTTAAAATAATAAAATTCAATAAAAGTTTGATACGTTCACAGGGAAATAAAATATAAGTTCAACATAAAACAAATAAAAACGCCCAAGTCCCGTGCTACGTATCAGAGCATCCTAGACTCGACAATCACACCAATATCCAAGCTAGCTAAGCACCTGGATTATCTGTACTTCCGAAGAAGCACAGACCACAACAACAACAAAGGGGTGAGAAAACATGATCAAAAATATAATGGTACTGTAATACATGTAAATAAGGTAGTACAACACACCAACACACCAAGATTCACCCCTAACAACACCATATGACGAACCTACTGTTCAAATTACAATATAACATATCATAATGCAAAATGCAACTCAACACCATGCATGCGGTACCGACTCGTTGGTTCATTCAATCGAACCTGGATAGATCACTTACGCTCCTCCTGAGACATGATCTATCCCCCACCATTCTCCACAAAGGAGTACGGATGAATCACTTACGCTCCTCCTGAGACATGATTCATCCCACCAAAACACCATGATATGCACAACACCAATGCATAACTATTATATTCAGGCACACTAAGTGCACACGATCCTCCTGATCATATCATCATACATCATATATATATACATAGATATATTACACACCAACACCATATAATTCAACCAGATAGTAAACAAGTTCATACTTTAACACCAAGATATAAACATATCCCACCACTCGGGGGTACACGATCCTACTGATCACTACATACATATACCTCAACCAATTGTCCACCGATAATATCAAGGAAAACATGCACTATCACCAAGTACACAAGTTAGTTCCCACACTCATCATTCTTACAGTGCATCAAGGCCAAAGGGATCACACAAGCCCAAAGCTCAAGGCCAAAATATCACAAAATCACGTTTTGGTTCTGCTACGTTCGCTGGCATTCGCCAGGCGAAGCCCCGTAGCGAACCTTCGCTAGCATTCGCCAGGAGAACCTGCTGGCGAAGCCCCCTTTCCACTATCGTGCATTCGCCAGGCGAAGCATTCACTCGCCAGGCGAACCTTCACTGGCCACACTCGCCAGGCGAAGTTCCTACCCTTTAGGTCTGGGACTTAATTCTGAATTATTCGCTGCCACTCGCCTCAGCTCGCCAGGCAAACACTCGCCTCCCTTCGCTAGGCGAAACTTCGCCAACACTCTCCAGGAGAAGCCCAGCGAATGCTGCTATTCATCAGTTTCCTCACAATTCTGCAGTGCTATTCTAGGCCAAATTATGCATATCATCTCAACTCAGATTCCCAACCTATTTTGCCTATTACCGTAAACAACCGGTTTCTAATTCCTATTCCTAAAATCATCACCTACACACTTTATCGATACCTCAAAAGCCATACAGAACTTTCCCTAAAAACCATAAAACACCATATATGCCCTATATGCCAACTCAACCAAAAACAACAATTCATTAACGATTACTATACAATTAACAACAATCATCAGCAATCATAACATATCAATATATATTATCATATATCGATCAATTTCCTACGGGGTTAAGGACTCCCCAACTACCCTATACATGTATAAACCATTCCCAATCAAGTTTCTCCCCCTTACCTTGTTAATCGGTTGATCGATGAAAGAACCCTCCAAGGTTTGGCCAATTCTGATTTTCCCCCGTATCCTTCGTTCTTCGCTCCCTTTTCTGTTCCCTTTTCCGTTCTCTCCTTTCTATCGTTCTTTTTCCACTTTCTCTAACTTCTCACAATGTATCGTAAAACTACTACCCCCTCACATTCTCTATTTTAATTCTCTAATCCCAATAATAATAATAACTTAATAATAATAATAATAACTTAATAAAATAATAATAATAATAATAATAATATTATTATCTCACCATAATAATAATAATATTAATAACAATAGTAACTATAATAAATATAATAATAATAATAATAATATTCCCACCAATATTATTATTATACACTATATTATTATATTCACCAAAACACCACCAATCATCCTCCCACATTAGGGACACCCACCAAACATCACCAAATACACCCCCACCAAAGGGCACACCAACACATAATATTTAAAATAATAATAAAATAACTAAATAATTAAAATGGGTGTTACAACTCTCCCCCACTTTAATTATTTTCGTCCTCGAAAATTACCCGATGGAAATAGCTCCGGATGCGCTTCTTGCATCCTGCTTTCCAACTCCCAGGTCACACTGCCTCCTGCAGCACCTCCCCAAGCTACCTTCACCAAAGGTATCTCTTTCCCTCGGAGTTGTTTCATCTTACAGTCCTCGATCCTCAACGGCATTGTCTCAACAGTAAGATTCTCCCGAACCTGAACATCACTCTCTGAATAACATGAGATGGATCAGAAACATACTTTCGCAATTGCGACACATGAAACACATCATGTAAGTTTGACAACTCAGGCGGCAACGCCACCGTATAAGCCACATCACCAATTCTTTTCAAAATCTCATAAGGTCCAATGAACTTAGGATCCAGCTTCTTGGACTTCAATGCACGACCCACACCAGTCATCGGATTAACTCTTAGGAATACGTGATCACCTACACAGAATTCCAACTCTTTCCTCCGATTATCATGATAGCTTTTCTGCCTACTCTGAGACACTTTCATTACCTCACGAATCATCTGAATTGTCTCAGTAGTCTGCTGTACAATTTCTGGCTCAAGCACCATATTCTCACCAGTTTCATACCAACACAGAGGAGTCCTACACCTCCTCCCATACAAAGCTTCAAACGGTGCCATTCCGATACTAGAATGGTAGCTGTTATTGTACGTGAACTCAATCAATGGTAAATGAGTATCCCACGCACCACCCTTTTCTAACACACAAGCTCTCAACAAATCTTCAAGCGACTGAATAGTCCTCTCCGACTGACCATCAGTTTGCGGATGATAAGCTGAACTCAATTTCAACTTAGTTCCCAAAGCTTCCTGCAAGCTCTTCCAAAATTCCGAAGTAAACCGTGGATCTCTATCTGACACAATACTGGACGGAACACCATGCAACTTCACAATTACCCGAATGTAAATCTCCGCCAGCTTCGTCAATGGAAAACTAATATTGATCGGCACAAAGTGTGCAGACTTCGTCAATCGATCCACAATCACCCATATAGCATCAAAACCTCTCGCCGTATTCGGCAAACCTGTTACAAAATCCATAGTAATGCAATCCCATTTCCAAACCGGAATCTCTAGTGGTTGCATAAATCCAGAAGGTCTCTGGTGTTCCACCTTCGACTTCTGACATCTCAAATAGGCATACACAAATTGAGCTATGTCTCTTCTCATACCAGACCACCAAAATAATTTCTTCAAATCATGATACATTTTCGTAGCTCCCGGATGAATACTCAGGCTACTACGATGTCCTTCGCTCAAAATTGACTTTTTCAATTCTTCATCATCTGGTACACAAATCCTGCCTCTAAATCTCAACACACCTGTACTATCCAATTTAAAGTCACTATCGGAGTCACTCCCTACTCCAGGCATCAAATCTACCAATTTCACATCCAACTTCTGATTTTCTCTAATCATATCCAAGAAGTCATTATTTACCTGCAACATACCCAACATTACACTATCTGCAGTAGTCTCACAAACCATGCTCAAATCTCTAAACTGTTCAATTAACTCAATTTCTTTCACCATCAGAGCTGCCATATGAATTGCTTTCCTACTCAAAGCATATGCCACTACATTGGCCTTTCCTGGATGGTAACTCAAACTGAAGTCATAATCCTTTAAAAATTCCAACCATCTTCTCTGCCTCATATTTAGCTCTTTCTGATCAAACAGGTATCTCAGACTCTTATGATCACTAAACACTTTAAATCTTGAACCATATAAATAGTGTCTCCAAATTTTCAACACAAAAACAACCGCAGCTAATTCAAGATCATGAGTCGGATAATTTCGCTCATGCACTCTCAATTGTCGCGATGCATATGCTACTACTTTACCATTCTGCATCAGAACCCCGCCTAATCCCATCTTAGACGCATCACAGTACACCACAAACGGTTCACTCGGAGTCGGTAACACTAACACCGGTGCCGTAGTCAATCTTTTTTTCAACTCTTCAAAACTTTCTTCACAAGCAGCATCCCATACAAAAACTTGGTTCTTTCTCGTCAACTGAGTTAATGGCAACGCCAAATTAGAGAACCCTTCAATAAACCTGCGGTAATAACCGGCTAACCCTAAAAAGCTTCTAATCTCTGTCGCTGTCTTCGGCGGTTCCCACTGCAATATTGCACTTACTTTTGACGGATCCACCGCTATCCCATCTTCAGATATTACATGCCCCAAGAAACTTACTTTCTTCAACCAAAAGTCACACTTTGACAGTTTAGCAAATAATTTATTTTCCTTCAACACTTGCAAGGCAATTCTTAGATGTCCTGCATGCTCTTCATCAGATTTAGAATAAATTAATATATCATCAATAAACGCTACAATGAACTGATCCAAGTAAGAATGGAAAATTCTGTTCATATACTCCATAAATACTCTCGGTGCATTAGTCACTCCAAACGGCATTACAGCATATTCGTAATGTCCATATCGAGTCCTAAAGGCAGTCTTCTGAATATCACCTTCTTTTACTCTCATCTGATGATAACCCGATCTTAAGTCGATCTTACTAAATACACGAGCTCCCACCAGCTGGTCCATCAAATCATCAATCCTAGGTAAAGGATACTTATTCTTAATAGTCACTTTATTCAATTGACGGTAATCGATGCACAGACGCATACTACCATCCTTCTTCTTCACCAACAACACTGGAGCTCCCCACGGCGATACACTTGGTCTAATAAACTTTCTATCCAACAATTCTCCAATCTGAGACTTCAACTCAGCCAATTCCACTGCAGACATCCTGTACGGCGCCATAAAAATAGGTCTCGTACCAGGAACAAGATCAATACCAAATTCTACTTCTCGCGTCAGAGGCAATTCCGTAATGTCGTCAGGAAACACTTCCGGAAATTCATTCACCTCTGCTAATTCCTCCATTGGCACTTTATTATCCATCGATAAAGTTGCAAATAAAGCAAACACTCTAGTTTCATCTTCGAACAAGGCCCTCAATTCTTTATTAGACAAAGAACTTGCCACAACTTCATTCTTCAGGGGTCAGGAACAACAATTCCTTCCGAAAACAATCGATGTAGACTCGGTTGAACTCTAACCAGTTCATACCCAGAATAACATCCAACTTACCAAGTGGTAGACAAATCAGATCCACTCCAAATTCTCTACCAAAAATAGTCAGCGGACACTTCAGGCATACCAAAGAAGTAGTCACTGAACCTATAGAGGGTGTCTTAATAGTCATCTGTGTCTCCAGAGTGGACGACACCAAACCTATCCTCTCCACACAATCTACAGAAATAAACAAGTGCGTTGCACCCGTATCAATAATAGCAATTAAAGGAATATTATTGATAATACAAGTACCTCTGATCACACGCTCATCACTGGCAGCTTGAGTTCCTGCCAAGGCAAACACTTTTCCACCAACCGGAGACGTTTGAGGCTTCTTCGGCTTCTCACAATGTGTACTGATATGACCCTTCTCACCACAGTTATAACAGGTCGGCATAGTTGCTCTGCAATCAGCTATCACATGACCTGGTTTCCCACACTTAAAACATTTCTTGGCCTCATTAGGACAATCATTAGCACGGTGTCCCATACCACCGCACCGAAAACATTTCCCTTCAGCAGATGCTCTCCCGTCTCTAGGCTTCTTATCAACAACAGCTTTACGTTTTCCCTTATCAGCAACTACACTATAAGGAGTACCACTAAACCTCTGCTTACCCTTACGGTCATTAACAGCTTTGTAGTGCGCAATCCTTGCTCGGTTATCGTTATCATAAATCCTGCTCCTGCTTACCAGCTCAGGATAGCTCCTGACCTTCTGACAAGCAATCCCCAACTTAATCTCTGGACGCAGTCCATTCTCAAACTTTAAGCACTTAGAGGTCATTGCCCCTTCCACATTATAGTGGGGACAATACTGCACCAGCTCCTCAAACTTGGCAGCATATTCTGCTACAGTCATGCTACCCTGTTTCAGCTCTAAGAATTCAATTTCCTTAGCGCTTCGAATATCTTCCGGGAAATACTTCTCCAGAAAGCCTTTCCGAACCACCTCCCAAGTAATGGTAGTTCCAGCAGCTTCCAACCTTTGGCGACTATTGTCCCACCAGGCTTCAGCCTCACCCTCCAGCATGTGAGTACCAAACCTCACCTTTTGCTCATCACTACAATCCATAGTTCTGAAGATCTTCTCAATTGCCTTCAGCCACTTCTGAGCAACTTCATGGTCCAGAATTCCTCCTTCAAACGTTGGCGGCTTATTTCTCCGAAACTGCGCCAAACTCCTGAATTGGGCATCTGCAGTTTGATTCTGATTAGCAACCGCCTGCGCCATTGCTTGCATAGCAGCAGCCAATGCAGCATCGTTCCTTCCTGCCATACTGCTCAAAACAACAACACCAGGTTTAAAAGATACTCAACTCCATCCATAAGGACAGACTCAACTCGACTCAACAACACTGGCCGGACGGACCGACCTGCTCTGATACCAATTGTAACACCCCACTTCCCAAAATCATCTAAATTAATAAACCTTATAAATAAACAAAATCAGAGTTCCAATTCTCCCAAGTGGGATATCACATAAAAACAACGTTTCCTTATAAAAAGGTTTTTCTCCAAATACAGCGGAATGTTAAAATAATAAAATTCAATAAAAGTTTGATACGTTCATAGGGAAATAAAATATAAGTTCAACATAAAACAAATAAAAACGCCCAAGTCCCGTGCTACGTATCAGAGCATCCTAGACTCGACAATCACACCAATATCCAAGCTAGCTAAGCACCTGGATTATCTGTACTTCCGAAGAAGCACAGACCAAAACAACAACAAAGGGGTGAGAAAACATGATCAAAAATATAATGGTACTGTAATACATGTAAATAAGGTAGTACAACACACCAACACACCAAGATTCACCCCTAACAACACCATATGACGAACCTACTGTTCAAATTACAATATAACATATCATAATGCAAAATGCAACTCAACACCATGCATGCGGTACCGACTCGTTGGTTCATTCAATCGAACCTGGATAGATCACTTACGCTCCTCCTAAGACATGATCTATCCCCCACCATTCTCCACAAAGGAGTACGGATGAATCACTTACGCTCCTCCTGAGACATGATTCATCCCATCAAAACACCATGATATGCACAACACCAATGCATAACTATTATATTCAGGCACACTAAGTGCACACAATCCTCCTGATCATATCATCATACATCATATATATATATATACATAGATATATTACACACCAACACCATATAAATCAACCAGATAGTAAACAAGTTCATACTTTAACACCAAGATATAAACATATCCCACCACTGGGGGTACACGATCCTACTGATCACTACATACATATACCTCAACCAATTGTCCACCGACAATATCAAGGAAAATATGCACTATCACCAAGTACACAAGTTAGTTCCCACACTCATCATTCTTACAGTGCATCAAGGCCAAAGGGATCACACAAGCCCAAAGCTCAAGGCCAAGATATCACAAAATCACGTTCTGGTTCTGCTACGTTCGCTGGCATTCGCCAAGCGAAGCCCCGTAGCGAACCTTCGTTAGCATTCGCCAGGCGAACCTGCTGGCGAAGCCCCCTTTCCACTATCGTGCATTCGCCAGGCGAACCTTCGCTGGCCACACTCGCCAGGCGAAGTTCCTACCCTTTAGGTCTGGGACTTAATTCTGAATTATTCGCTGCCACTCGCCTTAGCTCGCCAGGCAAACACTCGCCTCCCTTCGCCAGGCGAAACTTCGCCAACACTCGCCAGGCGAAGCCCAGCGAATGCTGCGATTCATTAGTTTTCTCACAATTCTGCTGTGCTATTCTAGGCCAAATTATGCCTATCATCTCAACTCAGATTCCCAACCTATTTTGCCTATTACCGTAAACAACCGGTTTCTAATTCCTATTCCCAAAATCATCACCTACACACTTTATCGATACCTCAAAAGCCATACAGAACTTTCCCTAAAAACCATAAAACACCCTATATGCCCTATATGCCAACTCAACCAAAAACAACAATTCATTAACGATTACTATACAATTAACAACAATCATCAGCAATCATAACATATCAATATATATTATCATATATCGATCAATTTCCTACGGGGTTAAGGACTCCCCAACTACCCTATACATGTATAAACCATTCCCAATCAAGTTTCTCCCCCTTACCTTGTTAATCGGTTGATCGATGAAAGA
Organism: Lathyrus sativus; assembly: GCA_963859935.3. Classification (NCBI taxonomy): domain Eukaryota; kingdom Viridiplantae; phylum Streptophyta; class Magnoliopsida; order Fabales; family Fabaceae; genus Lathyrus; species Lathyrus sativus. The sequence goes on from OZ012741.1 coordinate 293,614,440, forward strand.
ACCCTCCAAGGTTTGGCCAATTCTGATTTTCCCCCGTATCCTTCGTTCTTCGCTCCCTTTTCTGTTCCCTTTTCCGTTCTCTCCTTTCTATCGTTCTTTTTCCACTTTCTCTAACTTCTCACAATGTATCGTAAAACTACTACCCCCTCACATTCTCTATTTTAATTCTCTAATCCCAATAATAATAATAACTTAATAATAATAATAATAACTTAATAAAATAATAATAATAATAATAATAATAATAATATTATTATTATCTCACCAAAAAAATAATAATATTAATAACAATAGTAACTATAATAAATATAATAATAATAATAATATTCCCACCAATATTATTATTATACACTATATTATTATATTCACCAAAACACCACCAATCATCCTCCCACATTAGGGACACCCACCAAACATCACCAAATACACCCCCACCAAAGGGCACACCAACACATAATATTTAAAATAATAATAAAATGACTAAATAATTAAAATGGGTGTTACAACTCTTCTGTTCTGCCGGCACCTTATTTTCGCGGAAGCGACACATTGACTTCAAAACTGTAATCTCAGCGCCTTGATTTGGGAGAATAGAAAGGCAGATATGCGTCTTCAGTCTCTGAATCATATCCCGAATCTTCCATGTAAGGCTCATAGTCTTCGTACGGATTGGAGAGACCTGCAGAACCGTCTGATATATAGCCCTCGGACTCATCTTCAGATACCAAATTAATATGAGGAGGGTGAATAATCCCTCTGTTACAGAATAATTCTTCAATAGGTAGCACAAATGGACCTATGGTGACCTGTTTATTGGAGCTGGCAGCAAAACCGAGACCTTCTCTTTTCTTGTTCTCGGGTAGAGATATCATATTGCCCCATCTTTCCTGGGAACCACTATTCACAACCCGTTGCGCGTCTTTGAAAGATGACATAAATTCCAGGCTTTTGGGTATTATCATCAACAATCGAAAGTTCCTGGAATTGGGTCCCAACATTTTCTTCTGCCTCAACATAAGAAAATGATGAAAGGTGGCTCACCACTAAGGCTCTCTCACCACAAACTGTAACTGTTTTTCTTCGAAGGTGTATTTTAGTTTCTGGTGTAGCGTAGAGGTAACTTCCCCAACTTCATGTATCCACGGCCTTCCTAATAAGCAGTTATAGGCGGCACAAATGTCCATGACCTGAAATGTAATCATAAAAACTTATAACGCGATAGTCATCGGCAGATCTACTTCACCGATTATCGTCTTCCTAGATCCGTTAAAAGCTTTAACAATGACAAGGCTCGGCCTCATCGGTGGTCCTTGATATGATAAGCTTGAGAGAGTAGTTCTAGGCATCACATTTAACTAAGACCCAGTGTCAACCAGTACGCTAGACAATGCATCACTCCCACAATTTACTGAGATGTGTAATGCCATATTGTGTTTCCTTCCTTCTTCCAGGAGATCTTCTTCATAGAACCCGGGATTATTGCTGGAAGTAATGTTACTCACAATACCGTCAAACTGTTCAATAGTGATATCATGTTCAACGTAAGGTTGCTCTAACACCTTTTGTAACACTTCTCTATGAGCTTCTGAGCTCATCAACAATTGTAATACAAAAATCTTGGATAGGGTCTGTAACAACTGATCCACGACCTTGTACTCGCTTCTTTTGATCAACCTCATAAATTCATCAAATTGAGAAGAATCAATTCCACTAGGTTGTCGTATGGTTGTGTCTTTTGTAATAGGTTGATTGAATGAAATCTCTTTATTCTTTGGAAGCGTTGGTGGATAAACTCGAACGCTTTTAGTTACTCTACTAACGTCCGCGGTATTAACAACTGAGGGTAAAGTAGGTAAAGGTACCTTCTTTCCGTTTTCCGTCATCGTGGCGTTATACTTGTAGGGAACCACCCTAATGGAAGTATAAGGATTTGGTCCAGGCACATTAATTACCAAAGGAGTTACGGAAGGTCTTCTATTGTCGTATGTAATTTCAATGCGCTCCACTTACTTAAAATGGGGTACTATAACAAATGATTCTTGTCGCATCCCTGCGAAGAGGGGCCGCCAAGGACAGAATAGTCGCCACCGTTCGTTATTTATCCCAAAGAGAGGGAAAGGAAACGATCAGAGAAAACCTACGAAAAAGGGAAAAGACAGGTCATCACAACCAAATCTTGGGTTCAGGAATCGGTTACGCAAAGGGAAGGTATGAGCACCCATCACGTCTGTCGTACTCGACAGGATCCACGCTTGTTATCTATCTAAAGGGTGTTAATCAATCTAAGCTATAGACCACAGGGACAAAAGAAAAGAAAAGAGACTCGATAGAGCATCGCTGCTCTATGCTTACATATTCCCTCGTGCAATGGGAAAGTCAGAGTCAACGTAGTTCGGAAAACTACGGGTGAAGGTGGGGAAGGTTGCTCGCCAAGACATCGTCGTCTTGTGCCTACGTATCCTCGTCTGGTACGAGAAATCAGAGGAAACATAGTTCGGGCTGACACGACCACAGATTGGTTCAAGTGTTTTACCCGAGTAGGGTTAAACCTTAGTTCTAGCAGTTAGGTGTATTGTTGCTCGAGCATTGGAGACTTAGGCCTTACCTGTTTGCGGTAGAACCAAGAGTTAACAACACTCTCTTTGAAAATGGTTTTCCATTAATCCCGAAGGATAAAAAGGTTTGATGTTTGTTTTTGAGTCTTTTATGAAGAAGTGAATTGAGTTAAGTTTGTAACTCATGTTGCACTAAAGACTATGACTTAGGAGCTAATGCGTCACATATCGTCCAAAGGACATACGCTAAACACTCTAGACAGTATGAGAGGAGGCCCCCCAATCATCATTTCCCAAATGCTTAAGGCTCGTAGCATACAACACTTGGTATCCTTTATTAGATGTTTTGAAGAAGTTTTGAGATGAGAAGAGAGAAGACACAACTAAGGGGAAACTAACTCAACCCTAATGTTATCATGCAATGTGCTCCTAAGATTGAGATTAAGAAGGGAAATCCTATCCTAATGTTATCATGATTGGATTGAAAACTTAATGTCTCTCCTACTCCCGAGGGACTAGGAATCCTAAGGGATCATGGCAAAAGACCAAGAAGGCACAAGATAAATCAATCACAAATGAGAAAGAAAGAGATGCAAACATGAAATGCAACACAAAGAAAAGAGGGAAGAAAAAAGTGTGGGGAAGCAACCACCACAAGCACATCTCAACCTCTTGAAACCAAGCAAGGGATGCAAGACAAAAAGAAATGCAAGCAAAAAGATGCGAGGATGAGATGAAATGGGAGAAGCGAACTCCTACGACCATCGACCATCAATCACCGAAGAAAAGAGGGAGGAAAAAAATGTGGGACAACAACCACCACAAGCATATCTCAACCACGCCATTCTTCATACTCAAGCAAAGCAAAAGATGAACACTCATCACTTTGAACAACAACTACAAATGTATGCCTTCAAGTGGAAATCGAACACACGTGTCGAAGAGATCATGATTAAACAATCAAGAACAGCAACACAATATCTAAAACATCTCACTCAAATGCATCATACTGATCCATGAAGATTCAAAGTGAAATGATACCCAAAACAAGCTCAAAAACAACAAACATGACATTCTGGGTCAGTGTTAATCGGTTAACACATATGGTTAACCGATTAACCAGTTAAAAATGTTTGAAAATTTGAAAATTTGCACTGGTTAACCGATTAACTCTGTACCAGAGGCAGAAAACAGCAGCTCAAAAGCACTTTCAGCAAATAATCATTTCTCCAATAATCCAGATGATCACATGATCAATTATGCACGAAATTAACACCAGAAAACAGTGATCCAACAGCATATAAACACATTCAAACAGCAAGATCACAAATCACATGGATCAAAATTAAACAAATTAATCAAATATGAAGATCAACATGATGATTATGCAAATAAGCTCAAAAACAGAATCGGATCTAGAATTTCCAACCTACAAAGCGGAGAATTGCTTTGGTGAGTGTTGATTCACTTGAAATGAGCATATCCAAGAAAGAAACCCAGAGATTCTTCAAGATCCAAGTGTGTTCTTGTAGTACCAATGAAGATCCACCAAAATTAAGCCAAAATTATCTAAATAAGCTCTTCTAGATCCACTTCAAAATTCAGATCTACACTAGCACGAAAATTGAATGGAGAATTGGAGATAATAAGGATGAAGGATGAAGGTTTTAGCTCTAGAACTCAACGATTCCAATGAAGAATCAAAGAATTCAAGGTTAGAAGAACTTTAGTGGAGTTTGGGAGATGGAAAAGTTGAGAGCAAAGTTCAAGAGTGTATGAATTCTGAAAAATGAAATGGAATTATGAGGATTGTTTTTGTGAGGTTTAGAGCAAATCATTTAAATATGCTCTAGGTTAGGAGTAGAATGGTGGTTTGGAGTGTGGTTATGAAAATTGGAATGGGATTAGGAGTGAGAAATTGGAGGGAATTTGAATTAATTTGAAAACTAATCAAAATTCAAAGTGGTTCTAGATCCTTCCTCTGGTGTAAAATCAACTTCACAAGTGATCAAAATGGACCGCAAAGTGGCACACTTGAAAAACTCACGTGCAGAGGCAAATTTTGCCTTGGTTAATCGGTTAACCATTTGGGTTAATCTATTAACACCTTTAAAAATTCAAATTTGACCTAATTTTGACTTGGTTAACCGGTTAACCATATTGGTTAATCGGTTAACACCTTAAAATTTTGAATTTTGGTGCCTTTTAGAGGAAAACCTGCACATTAGTCTGTTTTCTTTCGTTCTAAGTCCTGTCCAGCCTTTGAAACTTGCCCTTGAATATTATAACTATGAGAATGCTTGAGATAGCCTGAATGCTGCCTCTTGATCTGAAAATATCCTGCAAAATAAAATAAAAAATCGACCGCTCGATCGCCGGGCAAAATAAATGTCGGAGCCCCTGATCCTCACTGTTTGAACTCTTGCACTAAAAAGAACTCTAAGCCATAGGAAAACCTTGATCCCCTGCCTCATGAACAAATGCTATGACATGCAACAATGCGAAAATGCAAAGAAACATAAGCCAAGTACAAGAAACGGTTGGTCAAATTTTGGGGTACAACAGCTGCCCCTATTCAAGCGACTTGGACCTGAAGAGATGAAAAGCAAACGAATTTCAAACATTCAAGGTAGAAGACAGTTGAATACCAAAGAACCCAGAAATTTTCCAACCACAGAAATAGAACTGCAAACTGTTACTGGAACAAAGATCTTAGGAAACAACTGAATTGATAGTTGCAAGGATAATGAGCTAACTCATTACCAAACCAGAAATTCTCGACACGCAGTCGGAAGAAACATCTGCTAATGTGCAGGCAATGAAACTAAATCGGAAAGATCATCTGATATCACCATCAGGCATCTGTTTGAACAAAACAGACATCAAACCCGAAGACCGGCTCAACACGAATTTGAGAAGAACATCTGACATCGCTGCCAAGCATCCGTTAAGTAAAAAACAAGCATCAAACCTGAAGGCCAGATCAACACGAAGTTGATAACATCTGCTAACCAGCAGGCATTCGCTAAATAAAAGCGAGCATCGAACCCGAAGGCCGGCTCAACACGAAGTTGAGATCATCTGCTAACCAGCAAGCATTCGCTAAATAAAAGCGAGCATCGAACCCGAAGGCCGGCTCAACACGCAGCTGAGATCATTTACTAACCAGCAGGAATTCGCTAAATAAAAGCGAGCATCGGACTTGAAGGCCGGCTCAACACAAAGTTGAGAACATCTTTTAACCAGCAGGCATTCGCTAAATAAAAATGAGCATCGAACCCTAAGGCCGGCTCAACACACGGCTGAGATCATCTACTAACCAGCGGGCATTCGCTAAATAAAAGCGAGTATCGAACCCGAAGGCCGGCTCAACACGCAACTGAGATCATATGCTAACCAGTAGGCATTCACTAAATAAAAGCGAGCATCGAACCCTCAGGACGGATCAACACGCAGTTGATAAGTGAATCTGACAACAATTCACAAGAAACCTCCGCTGGGGAAAGAGACACTTAAACAAGCAGCTCTGTTGGGGAACAAATGATAGGATGAACACCTTCATCAAAAGATCTGCCGTGGTGTAGATACCGCATTCTAAAGGGATATAACATCATTTTCCGGGGTCTGAATACCAGGCAAGCAAAGTAAAATCAATCGTTTGCTGAAGATATACCTGAAAACAAAGAGGTAACAACCTGGCTTATGTTTCAAATGCATATGTTTGAACATGGCGTAATGCTCCATACGAAATGGAAATGCTACACATTTTTGAGGATGTTATGCATAAATGCAACATGCAACAAAACCAAACCAGCAAATTAAATGTTGAAGACACAGGGCCAACTCCGCCGGGGAGAAATAGGATATGCCAATTACAATTGGACTTAAGATGGGAAAAGCAAGCCCCATATGGCCTCCCGAAAAAGAACTTCTGGGTAGCACTATACTGATGAGAACACACTCCACTCGGCTGGGAATCAAAACCTGCTGAGGAAAACGCCCTGGATAGCCTTCCAGAATACCATTCTCCTGGGGAACAAACGACCTGGCTGGGGACAGACAACCAACTGTTGGAATCAAAACCAACCTACTAGGGAAATCAACGACCCTGCAGGGGGAACCATAATCATCCATTGAGATTAACCTGCACTCTGACAGGGAAAGCAGCCTTGAATGGCCTCCTAGAACACCGAAACCTTTTAGGATATAAAGCAAACATTTGGGGATAAACCCGTTCCACTAGAGATCCAAATCCATCCTGCCGGGGACTACTCAATGGGAAATCAACATTAAAATACATCCCAAATGCTAGGGATGCACCAATAAACTTTCTCAACAACACTTCCAACCTGCGGGGGAGAACCTACTCTGCTGAGGAAAGGTATACTCTGCCGACCTTGCTGTGGATTAAGCAATAAGGGAAACGACATCAACCTTTGCTTGGGGATCGAATCAGCGATCAAACTCCGAGGGGATACAAAGTCAAACATACTTGGACTTTGTGGGGGAACAAAATTCTGACTTTGCTCCGTTGCTTGGGAAAAAGTTCCACGTCTGCCTGGTGGAAAGAAATCCAGTCTTGACTCTCTGGGGAGTAAGTGCATGTCTATAATCTGTTGGGGATAAGCACACACTTGACCTGCATGGGGGATATCAATCTTGACCCTCTGAGTATGACTTCATTCTAACGAACAAATCAAACCTGAATCGCTGAGGAATAAGCGCATACATAAATCAAACCTGACTTGTAAACCTCATAACTTGAGTTCTACAAATCATATGGAGGACTTCTAGTACAATTTAGAAAGCTAAGATCATGAGGAACAAGTTTCATGTGGACCAAAAGTTCAGGTGAAACCTCCTTCTAGGTCAAAAATAGCCTTGAAGTCAGATGATTTTCACAGATAAATTTTAGTGGCATCCGAGGACTTGTAACTTGTCTGGACCATAACTTGAGTTCTATAAATCCAATGGAGGACTTATAGTACTCAAATTAAAGGTATTGAGATTCTCTACAAGTTTCATGTTGGCCAAAGATCCATTTGAAACATAACTTGAGTTCTATAAATCCAATGGAGTAAAATGCATGGATGCAACAGTACAAGCGAGGCAAGGGAGTCCCACTCGACCTCGAACCTAGAAAACAATAGGCAAAAGTGAACAGGACTTCACTTTCAACCCAACAGGGTAGACAGCAAACAATACAGTCCGGAAAACCAATCAATACATCAGCAATGAAATACAACAGCAAAAGAAACAGCATCAGCAGCTCTGAATCAACATCTGGCTTCAAGTAATCTCCAGTCATTTATGGGCTTCAACAAGCATCAATCTCTATCTTAACAGTCTTCAAGCAAAGATCTTGAGCACCAGTCCTCAGTCTACAATGGCTTTTCTTCAAGTCTCAGGCTCCAGGATGAACATCAGCCAACCAGATGAAGTGAATGAATGTTAGACAGTTAATTACCTACCAAGGGTGGTTCATCAACTGTCAACATTAAACAGAAAGTTCTCTCTCAAAAGTTCTATCTTTCAAATACATTCACTGATCCTTCCAAAGGAAGGAGGTGGATATTTGAAAGAGACTTTGAATCATAGAGAAAGGATAGAGGCAAACAAGGCCATCTATGTTTGAGAAGCAAGCTTTCTAATCTAGAGCTCTGCCTAGCTCCTAAACCCTAGTCTCCTCAGCAGCTGCTAGCAAGAACCTCCTCTCCAACTCTGGCAGTTGATCTGCAATCTCTGGATCTCCAATGGTCTTCATCTCCCCAAGTCTTCAGCTCTCCCAAGTCCCCAAACAATCCCAATACCCACACAAGCAAGCAATAATCCCCAGAGGGCACACCACACCAGTCAATCAAACAAGGACAGTATATTAATAGCAGTAGGGGAATCCTGACTTTTTCTAGGGGATCCAATGACTACCCATAGCCCCTATAGTCCCATAACTAAACTAGTCAAACCCTAAGTCCTAAGGGAAAAGAATCAAATCTCCTAAGTCATCACCTAAAACCCTAGTTTTATTCATGTTGTTCACACATACACTAAGCACCTAAATTTAATTTCTAAAAATGGGAACTAAATTAAATCTACAAGTTTAATGTCTAAACTAAACAACCTAAAAAGAATGGGCAAAAAATATTGAAGCAAATAATAGAACAAAAATTAACAAAATTATGTATGAAATGAAATTATGTAAAATGTCATTTATTTAGAAAATATGGGAAAAATATCAAATAAAAAATAAAATGCCATTTTTATTTTTTATAATTTTCTTGACATTCTAAAGAAAAATATGCAAAAAGAATGAATTAAAAATGATGATTTTTCTATTTATTATGAATTTTTAAAAATGGATGAAAAATGAAAAGAAAATAAAAAACAAATATAAAGAAATAGCCAGAGGGGTGAGAATAGTAAGCAATTCATGTTCAGCGCGTTGGGCCTGCTAACTTGGGGGGTGCGAATAGCTGTCTGAGCCCAATCCCCCCAATTAGTGAAACGGTGCGTTTTACTTTTTAAATTTTCCCACCAGAACTCAGGCTAAACGTGGACCGTCCGATGCCACACTCCAGTCCAAGGTCAAACGTGCATCCTACGGTGTTGGAGTCATCATCAACCTTGGACTCCCTAGGGTTTCAGATATCCCCCATGCACGATTCCATCTTCAAGCGCTCGGTTCTCCCTCATCTCCTCATGAAAATCAAAACTACAAACACCAAACTTGCTTCATTTTCCACGTAGAATGCAACTACATCATCAGTTCTTGTTGAACTTCGCCCAATCACTAAACATGATAGCTTCCCTTCCATGGCTGCCTCAATTCTGACCTTCCCTAAACCCTAATTTCTTGCTAACAGAACACTCATCAACCATCACTGATCATGCTACACTAATCCAAATGAGTTATCAATCACTAATCTCCTAGTTATGGATCAAAACAGTTTTATGGCTCATGCAAGAATCTTCATCAATTCACACTAAAAGCTTCAGGATTACTCCTCTAACCACCTAGGTCACTATTACCCTAACAAACCTATGTCATGCTAACTAAATCAGGCCAATTTGAATGGAGAATGTACCTGGTATATTCTTGAAAACAGAATGATGAATCCTTCACTTCGAGCTCAGCAATGCCTTAAACTTGATCAATGTGCTTGGATCTTGATTCTGTATGCATCTACTCTTGCCCAAACACTCTGAATTCTTGTAATGGATTCTTCTTGCACTTTGGAGAATGAACTTACAACACACGAATTTGGAACTATTTCCACTGGATCTTGCTTGAAACTGGTTATATGATGATTATAGAGAATGATGGGATCAAGAATTTTGCAAAATGATCAAGATTTGAGGGAGTTTGAGTAGTTTATGCAAGAATGAGAAAATGGATGAAAATTGAGGTTTTGAACAAATGGGATCACCAACCCTTGCATGAACCATCTTGTATGAATATATAGATGATGTAGGAACCTCCTAGAACATTGGAGAAATTTCCCTTGCATTTTTCCTTTTCAACTTGGATTATGTTACTTTCAATTCAAGCAACCATGGATAACTCTCAAATTATGAACTAAACTCAAAATTCCACTTTAGCCAATGTCTTTAAAATTCCTTTTCCATTCAAAATGACCTATAATTTTGCTTCATTTGGCCAAGATATGAAAAATCTCATTTTTTAAGCCATTTTTCTTCATTAAATTCACCAATTTTGAAACCTTGTGCTATGGACATTTCCAATCTCTCATGGTCACTTTTCTAGACTCAAAATGTCATTTGTAGCAAGTTTGATGTTGTGAGTTTTTCCATTTGAGGCCTCCTTATATGAGTTTTGGACATAGGTTAAAATGACCTGTAATTCACAAATGACCAAAATACCCTTTGCTTGCCAAGACCATAAGTTGAGTTCCACACATCATATGAAGGCATGCTATACCATTCTAGAAAGCTAAGACAATGAGGAACAATTCTTATGTTGACCAGAAATTCATTTGAAATCTCCTTGAGGGGTAAAAGTTGCTTGGAAGTCAAGTCACTTTCACAGACAAAATTTCAGATACCTCAGATGACCTGTAACTTGCAAGGACCATAACGTGAGTTCTATAAATCTCCTTGATGTCTTCCACCACTCAAATTAAAGGTATTGAGATCCTCTACAAGTTCCATGTTGTCCAAGAAGCCATTTGAAGCTTGAATTTTGACTTACCTTGCTTGGAGATTTGACCTAAACTAGGGGATTTTACATAGAAACCCTAATTTAGAAACTCCTCTTCTCCTTGATTTCTCTTGATTTCTTCTTAGCATGACAACATATCCTCATTCTTCATGTCAAATTATGAACCCCACCTCTCTCCAATAGCCCTTAATGCCTTTCAATCAATCAATTGACCTAGGGTTGACCCAGATGAAACCCTAGTTGACTGTCTTCAACTGCAATTCTTGTGACTTCACCAATGACGTGTCTCCTTCTCCAAATGACTTTTTAAGTCTTCCAAGATGTCTAGATACTCCCCATGCTCCCAATTCACAACTCATAATTCCTTTGGTTGACCCACAGATACCCTCAGTTAGGAGATATACTCAATGCTTGATCCACTGAACTCCCTGCTTTCAAATTCTTTCTTGATGACTTGAATGAGATTGAATTAGGGTAATAACCTCTTGATAGGCTTCCAGAGATGAGGATAATGATTGGTTCCCTGTTGAATGACTTGTTATGCTTATGCTATGCAGATGAGTAACCTATGTACATAACTCTATATGCAAATGCTAATGGTATTGAAACATAAACCAAGTGAATAAAGTTGGGCAAATTTTAGGGTGCAACAGCTGCCCCTATTCAAGCGACTTGGACCCGATTGGGTGAAGAGCGAACGGCCTTCAAACATTCGAGGTACGAGACGGTTGAATACTAAGAAACCCGGAAATTTTCCAACCGCAGAAATAAACTGCACCCCTGCTTGGGGAACGACATTCATCAGCTGAATCTGACTGTTACGACAACCCACTGATCTCGTGCGACCGTGCTGGGGATTCTTCTCATCATCCTGAAAAAGATTGAATCATCGGAAACTTCGTCCTTTGCTTGTCCACGTCAGGACTCTATCTGCTGTCAACTCGGAAAAAACTTCAACAACTTTGCTGGGGACGGCTCGTCTGCCTTCTCGTCAGAGATAAATCGTCCACGTTAGGAATAAACTCTTCCACGTTAGGAATACCACCGTCCACGTTAGGACTTACCTTTCCACGTAAGGAATAACCGTTCCACGTTAGGAATAATACTGTCCACGTTAGGACTCACCTTTCCACGTAAGGAATACATCGCTTTTCCCCGTCAGGGATGACTTTTCTCTGCTTTGTCAAACTCTTCCACGTAAGGAATACGTCTTCTTTTGCTTTGTCCACGTAAGGACTCTTTATTTTTCCACGTTAGGAATCACAAATTTTCCACGTAAGGAACCCCAATCTTTCCACGTGAGGAATACTATATCAATCTTTCTTTCCACGTTAGGAATGCTTCTTCTTTTCACGTAAGGAATACCGTTTCTTCTTTCCGTCCACGTCAGGACTAAACTTTCCACGTAAGGAATCTATCTTCTTCTTCCACGTTAGGAATAACTTCTTTGATCTGTCCGCGTCAGGACTAAACTCTTCCACGTCAGGAATAATCTCTTTCTTTCCACGTCAGGAATCAATCTTGATATGTCCGCGTGAGGACTCAATCTTTCCACGTAAGGAATAAACTCGTCTTTCCACGTAAGGAAACCATTCCACGTAAGGAATGCTCTTGATATGTCCACGTAAGGACTCTGATCTTTCCACGTTAGGAATCAAACCTTGATCTGTCCACGTCAGGACTAAACTTTTCCACGTAAGGAAACACCTTCTCTTTCCACGTCAGGAATCAACTTCTTTTCCATCTGTCCGCGTCAGGACTAAACTTTCCACGTAAGGAATCAATCTCTTTTCCACGTAAGGAATCACCATTTTTCCACGTAAGGAATAAGACTTCGTCTGGATCTGTCCGCGTCAGGACTAAACTCTTCCACGTTAGGAATGCACTTGTCTCCCCGTAAGGAATCCATCTCGATATGTCCGCGTAAGGACTCAATCTTTCCACGTAAGGAATACCAACTTCTTTCCATGTAAGGAATAAATTTGCCTTTCCACGTAAGGAAACCATCTTCTTTCCACGTAAGGAAACATTGTCTTTCCACGTAAGGAGAACATCGTACACGTTAGGACCCACCTTTCCACGTCAGGAACACCATCTTAATCTGTCCACATAAGGACTCCAATCTTTCCACGTAAGGAATGATCTTTTTCCACGTAATGAATACGTTATCAATCTGTCCATGTAAGGACTCTGGCTTGATATGTCCACGTAAGGACTCAATCTTTCCACGTAAGGAAACAACTTCATTCCACGTCAGGACCCATGTTTCGTCTTGATTTGTCCATGTCAGGACTCAGGCATCTTCGACCCGCTGGGGAAATACAACTTGTCCACGTCAGGACTCACTTCTTCATTGGTCCCGACCCACAAACTTCTTAGCACTGACGTGACAGCGACTTTGAGGCGGACTCTACTGGGGATATCTGGAAACCAAACTACCGGATGCCTGCTCTGCTGCCCGGAGGCCACTTCTGAAATTATGGTTCATGAAACCTTTTGATGACAAATAACTCTGCTTGGGAATAAAGAGAGACTTATCCTGGTAACTCTGTGGGGAATACTGCCGAAACTGACATTATCATTGAATATCTCATGCCGAGATCTTGAGTGTTCGGTAGTTCATTTGAGCAAGTGCTCTCCCCACCTGCTGGGATACAGGAACCGCTTCAGCAAAATAAATGCTGAAGATAATGCCAACTCCGCTGGGGATAGCCAGGTGCTACAGAATTATTCCAGCAAAATAAATGCTGTAAGAGTGAAGTCGACTCAGCTGGGAAATTAGGAACTTAAACCAAACACCTTGTTGAAGTAGCATCCTGCTGGGGAATATAACTCTGCTGGGGAATAGCAGATGTGCACAGTACGATTGGATTTCTGCTGGAGAGTGAACTGATATTACACAGTATCCCTGACAAAATAAATGCCGGGACCCACAACCAACTCTGCTGGGGAGAGTCTTAATCTTCGAGTTCTACTGGGAGGAAAGAACACTTGCTGAAAGGAGAGAACTCCGCTTCGGGGATACTAACATGCCCAGCTTGCCCCTGAATCTGCAACAGTTTTGGAATGGACCCTACAGTCTTTGTATCCTGACGACCAGACATGGACGGCTTCTACATTTCGGACCTCGAAGGGGTGTTTCAAGAACATAACTTTCGTGCTTCTAGGGTGACATGCCCCGGTCTCGCAAAAATCTTTTGTCTCTGATCGACTGTGTCGTGGAGCACTGCCCATAGCTATGAGAGATTTGCCAAATCTTGACCTGACTGCCCCGGATTTACTGCTTCTAGGATGACCGACTCTACCTGAATTAATCAGTATAGCTTGCCCCAGTTCACGAAATATTTGGGCATTCTGCATTTTATCCTGATCATACCTTCCACTGTAGGAATCTTTCCTGTCGGCATGCGCTTACTCGCAGGTAACACAAGTTGTTCTGCATAAAAGATATATTAAACGCAATGCATATGACAGTTTCAAAATCCAAGTCTGTTCACTAAAAAATTTTGTGACATGTAATGAATCAATTATCAAAATGTCAATATGAAAGCTGGTAAGAGGAACCCTTTTAGGAGTCAGAATCGACGAGATCTTTACTGACGTATGCCCTCGGACAAAACCTGTTTCAATTAGGACTTTTTCGGGTTGTAACGTGGTCAGGTTCACGGTTAACAAGGAAAGATATAGGCTCAAAATTTATTTCGACCCACCCATTCTTCGTGATGTTCTCCAATCCTATGTTCAGCTAATCTGACCTCAGCGTTCACCTATTAGAGGTGGCATGATAGGAGTGATGGTTCAGGATACCCCACATTTTTTGTTTTTGAGTGACAGTCATTTGCTTTTCGTCTTTGGGTACCTAGAATCACACGACTTTTGTCCTTTTCGAGGATTTGTTCTTTTCTTTGACAATCCTTTTCGTCTTTCATTTTTTTTTTCGTTCCCTAACTTTTGCCTGGACTGAGTATCTTTTGAGATTCTTTTGATTTTCCAGTCCAGCGGGATGCCCCTGTTTTTGCCTAAGTCATTTGTTTTCAAGTTTTGACTTAGCGGGCTCTTGATTCTTTTCACTTTTCGTTCTCTTTTTTTTGAACAAGTCGTGTGACACTGGTTTGTCTGACTTCTTGTGGAGTAATGTGACTGTTTCACTCTTTGTCGGCAAGGTTTAACCATTGCGGTTCTTTAGGCACGACTTATACAAGTGTGATTTATCCTCAACCGGACACTCCTTTCGTAATTCGAACGCTTGGTCAAACTAGCTGACACCTACCCTGCCCCGGGTTAAGATTTGGGGTTTTTTCATTTTCGAAAAGAACCTCCTACTACTGGCTCGAAAGGGGTTATCAAGGGATTACCTTCCTTATATCTCCAGTGTTTATGGATTGAAACAATGCCTGTATTTCATCAACAAGTTTTTTATCCAAAAGCATACGATCGGAATATTATTCGTCATCTGTTTTCGTCATCCTCCCCAGATTCCTGCTAAGACAAGCATTAAGCATTAAAGAAAAACAAAGAGTGAACACGACTGGATTAATTCAAAACATGCATATTCATTTCGTTTATTAATATCAATTGAAAAACAACAAGTTTTAAGAGCGAAATTTGCAATTACACAGAAAAGAAACTACGAATGCGCGGACATGAACAAGATAACATGAAAAATGTCGGTGTCTCAGAACTGGACTTCCTACACTTTGACTTATTGGCGAGTCAACCATTCTCAGAAGCTATCATCAGGGGTAGTCTACTGCTGTCTCGATCTTCTTTCACCGGCCCGATCAAATATGGGAAACCTTTTTATCACCCCGACTTTTGCTTGTCTATGGCTTTGCACCACCTTAGGGACCCTATCAGAGAAGTTAATGACCCTGCTGTCGATTAAATCTTGGACGTTATGCTTGAACGCGTGGCAACCTTCAATATCATGTCCGGGAGCCCCGGAGTGGAATTCACAGTGCCTGCTCGCATCATAGCCATCCGGCAGAGTGCCGGTTATTGGCGCCAGAGTTCTTTTCTCCACCAAGTTCAATCTTAGTAGTGTCTGTAACAAATCTGCGTACGTTGAGGGAGGCTTCTCAAACACCCTCCTTGGCTTTTTTTTCCCGAATTCTTTGCTGAGTCGTATACTGGCGTCTTGTAGGCTGCTGGCTTTGCTCGGACGTTTCCTTAGGCTCACGCGTTATCATCCTTAAGTTCAACCCTGGCATTGGCAACTGTTGTGGACATGGAGACTTAGCTTCTAGTGGCTCTGGGATATACCTCGATTCATCTGCAACCTCTGGCGGAGAAATGGGAATATCAGTCCCTGCAACTTTTATGCCCCCCGGTACAAACTCAATTATTTTCTCATCCAGCAAATCTTGAATCTTATGCTTAAAAGCTTTGCAGTTTGCAATGCTATACCCCGGTGCTCCGGAGTGGAAGGCACAATGGGCGTTCAAATCATAGTCTGGTGGCGGCTGCCCTGTTAGTGGAACCAAAATGCGGGGCTCATCCAGTTGAAGTTGGAACAAGAGTTGCACCAGCTGATCATAATCCACAGGGATCTTATCAAATACTCTGTTAGAAAACCTCATTCTCTTACCACACCTCCTTGAGTTATCCTGCAAAATCAATTGCGACTGCTGACGAGGAGACTCCTGAGCTTCGAACCGTGGAGAGGGTCTCTTAAGCCTATCCTGCGTGGGTAATGGTTCTTCAGACCCCTGAGGAACAGATAAGCCAGCCGCGTCTTCCGACATTTGCCCTCCTTCTCTCCTGAGTACGTTCCTTAATACTTCAGCCATCAACCCTATCTGTGCCTTCAGTCGGCAGTTCTCTTCTTCTAGCGTCTCTTGATTCGAGTGCAGCTCTTGCATATCTTTCGTGAACTGCCCCAGCTGGCCTCGAACATCCGTTAATTCTGCTTGAACCTGTTTGATGGCTACCTCCACAAGTTGGCGTATGCGTCCTGGGAGAAAACCTTGATTCTCTAGCCGAGCAAAGTCGGCAGCCCTATCATCAGCCCACGCAATCAGAGGCTGCACCATGTTCTGCAACTGTTTCTGACTCTCGGCCATGGCTTCCATTACCTGTATGAGTCGCATTATGTTGTCGTGCACCTCTTGCATCTCAGTCGGATCCTGACTCATGACTTCCTTGCTGCTGCTTCTGGTTGAATGCTAGGGAATTCTTCAGTCGATAATCCTGGGGGACCTGAGAGATACAGGAGATGAGCTACAGTTTAATAATTACCTGTAATGCAATATGAATATGAATGCAATGCAATGCGTGTCTGTGCATTAGGGACATTCATTCCCCGATTCTAGTGTGAAGGTGCCGGTGCAGTGGTAGTGCTAACGATATAAAGATCAGAGCTGAATCACAGAAAGCCTCATATATTGCTGAGAAACCAATGAATCAAGAATACAATATCACTGAGAGTACAATGAGAAGGCATGACCTCAACCAACAATCCTGGTGATGGTCAGCACTGTGCAAATAAAGCATACAAGTTACTACATGACATGATCAAACACTCCCATAAGTCTGGTATTCTTCTAGCAACTTCTTGGTCTTCGGATGACTGGGTCGAGCAAGCAGCCCTTCAACAAGTTGGTTCCTTTTCTTCAGAACACGACGCACGTCTTCAGCGGTATCTTCCCATGCCCCATCTCCGAAGCGATCTTCTAGTTTACGTTTCTGAGACATAGCTTCGTCTCTGCATTTGATTGCCCTGTTCAGTGCATGCTGGACACTATACCGGGTCATCACCTCTTCCTCACACTTCTTGATGCTAGACTTCAACTTTTCTTCGAGGTCGGAGATTTGCTGCTTCAGCTTATCTTCTCTCATCTTATTGTTGGTGAGAGTAGCATTCCAAGTCTTATTGCAAGAAGAGATCTCTCGGTGAGCGATGTCAAGCGCCTTCTTCTTGGATTCAAGCATGTCATGGGAACTTCTGAACTCTTGCCCCAGACGTTCGCGCTTCTTCTTCTCCTCAGCCAACTCAGCCCCTAGTCTGTTCATTAGCTCAATCTGCTGTTGGAAAGCAAGGACGGCCTTGTTTTTCTCACTGCGTATCTGAGCTAGCTCTTGCTCTAACTCTTCATTGATCTTCAATAGGGCTTCTTTTTCTCTCACAACTTGCTCGTAGGCTTCCCGAGAAACTGTAGTTGGCTCTGCTACCGGAATAGGATCAAGAACTGGTGCATTTGGAAATGGCATCCTCAACTGACTAGCTCTCTCCCGGATCCAAACCCTGTAAGGGTCATAGGCCTGACAGTCATTCTTCCCTAGCAACGGCTTCCCCCTTCGGATAATACGCGTCCAGGCATGCTGTAGCTTGGCTAGTAACTCCCCCTTCACATCTCCGGTGAAGTACAGAGATTCCTGTACTTCCTCCTCCTTTGGCGGGTTCTTCAGGGCGTATCCGAACTGACGGACGAACAGAGATAGGTTGTAGTTGATACACCCTTTCCTTCCAATCAATGGGACATTAGAGTACCCCGGACAACTGAAGATAAGTTCAGACCCCAGTAGGTCTCTGTCAAACCATCTAATGTCTTCGGAAGATAGCCTCATCAGGCGTTCAGACCAGCTAGCAGTGGTTGCACTTTCCACAAAGGACCCCTTCACTGGAAGATGACTTTTGAACCACATATTCAATAGAGGAGCACAACAGTAAACAACTTTTCCCCTTCGGTTTTCGTTCTTGTAGTGCAATGAGTGGTAGAAGTCTCCGATCAACGTTGGCACTGGATTGCCGGCAGCGAATAGATGGAAAGCATCCAGGTCTACGAAGTTGGGTAAGTTAGGGAACAACACAATCCCATAAATGCATAAAGCCAAAATAGCATTGAAAACCACCCAGCATCCGTTCTTGGCATACTCCTGAGCTTTGCCAACCAAGAAATCAAGAGAGAAACCTGATACCCCAAGCCAAGAAGTCAATAACAGTTCTGCAGCGTCCATATGTAAGGCTTTGGCTAAGTCCTCCAACTTGGGCTCAGCAGCAGAGTGAATAAAGGGAACCTTGTTCTGCACCGGTAACTCAGTAAACTCCACATACTCTTCAATGGTAGGCTCTAGAATGAAGTCAGCAAACGTAAAACATCTCAATGCGGGATCATAGAACCGCATCAAGGTGTATAGCCCGTTCATCTCATCAGCAGTGGGCTTGCAGACTAATCTCAGTAATCTCCCATGACTCATTCTGAAGCTTCTCCTAACCTCCTCATCGGCAAGAGATATCAGACCAAGCAAAGAAGTAATATCAGGTGAAGGCAGCTTATACGCAACTGTCTTCCTCAAACTAGCCATAGTCAATACTCAGAAGTCTGGGCACTAGAATCGGAGGGTATGCAAATGCACCTGCAGCACAGACACACGTTAATGGGATGCAATGATAATGGGTATGTAAACAATGCAATGCAAGTAACATGCAATAGGGACCAAATGCCATAGCTGAATAGCCTGAACCATATCAAGAAGTCTCAGATAGACTCTATAGAAGTCCTCAAACCCTGGTCTCAGATAGCCCTAAAACAAAGCTCCAACAATGGTCTCTGACAGACCTCAAACCATAACTCCAACTGGTCTCTGGCGGACCTCAGATCATACCTCCAACTGGTCTCTGACAGACCTCAGAACTCTCCAACTGGTCTCTGACAGACCTCAGAACACATCTCCAAATAGTCTCTGACAGACCTCCTAACTCTCCATAAATACCCAGGATCTCTGATCAAGAAATAACCGGTAGTCTGAAGGTCTAGTTACCTGCATAACCCCAAACCCTCTCACAGGTGGATGTCCTAGTAATTGACAAAGGTATGGCATCCTATGCGGTCGTCGGCGTCACAGACTTTCAGGGTTGATGATACGATTCCCAGAAGGAGTGGCATCATCAAATCCTGAAGAGGCCTCACTTAGCCAACTTCCAAATGATCGGTTCCCGGAGTCGACAATTCAGCTGACCAACAACCCCTTCGACCCAAAGGGTAGAAAAAGAAGCCAACCAGAGGAACCTCGTCCGAGTGTAGATTTCATGAGACACTAATGCAAGCAAAGCCGGCACGCGCCCACTACTTTCTACTCTAATTCTAGGTGCACTCAAGCCCAGGTCCGGCTTCTCACTCAATATCAGAACACCCGTCACCCCCCAAGATACAGCAATAATAATCCATATATACGAAGCTGAAAATAAAGGTCAGAAATATAAATCCATACAAAATCCTCGACGGGAAAACAAGCGTTAGGATTGACTCTCTTAAGGGACGTTGGATCCCAAATGCATAAGAACTATCGCAGTCCTTAGCAGCCAGGGGACGTTGGATCCTCAGCAGAGTCGCCAGCTGTCGCTACTGCGAAAATCGGCGCCGGCTGAACAGAAGAGTCGCCACCGTGCGTTATTTATCCCACGGGAGGGAAAGGAAACGCTCAGAGTAAACCTCGCACAACATGGGAAAGGTATGGTCGTCACAACCAAAACCTGGATTCGGGAGTCGGTTACGCAAGGGGAAGGTATTAGCACCCCTCACGTCCGTCGTACTCGACGGGATCCACGCTTGTTTTCGGGTATGGATTGTTATTCTATCTAAACTATGGGTCGAGGGTTAAAAAGAAAATAAAATGAAAATAAAAATGACTCGGCAAAGTATCGCACTTTATGCCTACGTATTCCCGTCTGGAACGAGAAATCAGAGTCAACGTAGTTCGCCTACCTACGGGAAAGGAGGGGAAGATTGCTCGCTAGGATATCGCATCCTATGCCTACGTACTTTCATACAACATGAAAGATCATAGCAAACGTAGTTCGGGCCACGGAAGACACAGGCTTGTCTGGGTTGGTTTTATTCCTTCTGAAAAAGGTTTTTCTGATTAACAGTCCCGGCGGACAAAAATGACGTTTTGGTGAGTTCACATTCGTTTACGGAAGAAGTGTCTTTTATTGAGTTTGAAATATTTACATGTTTTTTTGTTTGTTTTGAGAAAGAAAGAGACAGAACTCTAACCTACGGTTGCGAAGAGAAACAGAGATCCTAAGGGATAGGCAGAAACAGAAACAAAACCAGATATATACAGTAAAACAGTAAAATGCATGGATGCAACAGTACAAGCGAGGCAAGGGAGTCCCACTCGACCTCGAACCTAGAAAACAATAGGCAAAAGTGAACAGGACTTCACTTTCAACCCAACAGGGTAAACAGCAAACAATACAGTCCGGAAAACCAATCAATACATCAGCAATGAAATACAACAGCAAAAGAAACGGCATCAGCAGCTCTGAATCAACATCTGGCTTCAAGTAATCTCCAGTCATTTATGGGCTTCAACAAGCATCAATCTCTATCTTCACAGTCTTCAAGCAAAGATCTTGAGCACCAGTCCTCAGTCTACAATGGCTTTTCTTCAAGTCTTAGGCTCCAGGATGAACATCAGCCAACCAGATGAAGTGAATGAATGTTAGACAGTTAATTACCTACCAAGGGTGGTTCATCAACTGTCAACATTAAACAGAAAGTTCTCTTTCAAAAGTTCTATCTTTCAAATACATTCACTGATCC
Source organism: Lathyrus sativus (assembly GCA_963859935.3). Taxonomy (NCBI): domain Eukaryota; kingdom Viridiplantae; phylum Streptophyta; class Magnoliopsida; order Fabales; family Fabaceae; genus Lathyrus; species Lathyrus sativus. The sequence goes on from OZ012741.1 coordinate 293,635,718, forward strand.
TTCCAAAGGAAGGAGTTGGATATTTGAAAGAGACTTTGAATCATAGAGAAAGGATAGAGGCAAACAAGGCCATCTATGTTTGAGAAGCAAGCTTTCTAATCTAGAGCTCTGCCTAGCTCCTAAACCCTAGTCTCCTCAGCAGCTGCTAGCAAGAACCTCCTCTCCAACTCTGGCAGTTGATCTGCAATCTCTGGATCTCCAATGGTCTTCATCTCGCCAAGTCTTCAGCTCTCCCAAGTCCCCAAACAATCCCAATACCCACACAAGCAAGCAATAATCCCCAGAGGGCACACCACACCAGTCAATCAAACAAGGACAGTATATTAATAGCAGTAGGGGAATCCTGACTTTTTCTAGGGGATCCAATGACTACCCATAGCCCCTACAGTCCCATAACTAAACTAGTCAAACCCTAAGTCCTAAGGGAAAAGAATCAAATCTCCTAAGTCATCACCTAAAACCCTAGTTTTATTCATGTTGTTCACACATACACTAAGCACCTAAATTTAATTTCTAAAAATGGGAACTAAATTAAATCTACAAGTTTAATGTCTAAACTAAATAACCTAAAAAGAATGGGCAAAAAATATTGAAGCAAATAATAGAACAAAAATTAACAAAATTATGTATGAAATGAAATTATGTAAAATGTCATTTATTTAGAAAATATGGGAAAAATATCAAATAAAAAATAAAATGCCATTTTTATTTTTTATAATTTTCTTGACATTCTAAAGAAAAATATGCAAAAAGAATGAATTAAAAATGATGATTTTTCTATTTATTATGAATTTTTAAAAATGGATGAAAAATGAAAAGAAAATAAAAAACAAATATAAAGAAATAGCCAGAGGGGTGAGAATAGTAAGCAATTCATGTTCAGCGCGTTGGGCCTGCTAACTTGGGGGGTGCGAATAGCTGTCTGAGCCCAATCCCCCCAATTAGTGAAACGGTGCGTTTTACTTTTTAAATTTTCCCACCAGAACTCAGGCTAAACGTGGACCGTCCGATGCCACACTCCAGTCCAAGGTCAAACGTGCATCCTACGGTGTTGGAGTCATCATCAACCTTGGACTCCCTAGGGTTTCAGATATCCCCCATGCACGATTCCATCTTCAAGCGCTCGGTTCTCCCTCATCTCCTCATGAAAATCAAAACTACAAACACCAAACTTGCTTCATTTTCCACGTAGAATGCAACTACATCATCAGTTCTTGTTGAACTTCGCCCAATCACTAAACACGATAGCTTCCCTTCCATGGCTGCCTCAATTCTGACCTTCACTAAACCCTAATTTCTTGCTAACAGAACACTCATCAACCATCACTGATCATGCTACACTAATCCAAATGAGTTATCAATCACTAATCTCCTAGTTATGGATCAAAACAGTTTTATGGCTCATGCAAGAATCTTCATCAATTCACACTAAAAGCTTCAGGATTACTCCTCTAACCACCTAGGTCACTATTACCCTAACAAACCTATGTCATGCTAACTAAATCAGGCCAATTTGAATGGAGAATGTACCTGGTATATTCTTGAAAACAGAATGATGAATCCTTCACTTCGAGCTCAGCAATGCCTTAAACTTGATCAATGTGCTTGGATCTTGATTCTGTATGCATCTACTCTTGCCCAAACACTCTGAATTCTTGTAATGGATTCTTCTTGCACTTTGGAGAATGAACTTACAACACACGAATTTGGAACTATTTCCACTGGATCTTGCTTGAAACTGGTTATATGATGATTATAGAGAATGATGGGATCAAGAATTTTGCAAAATGATCAAGATTTGAGGGAGTTTGAGTAGTTTATGCAAGAATGAGAAAATGGATGAAAATTGAGGTTTTGAACAAATGGGATCACCAACCCTTGCATGAACCAGCTTGTATGAATATATAGATGATGTAGGAACCTCCTAGAACATTGGAGAAATTTCCCTTGCATTTTTCCTTTTCAACTTGGATTATGTTACTTTCAATTAAAGCAACCATGGATAACTATCAAATTATGAACTAAACTCAAAATTCCACTTTAGCCAATGTCTTTAAAATGCCTTTTCCATTCAAAATGACCTATAATTTTGCTTCATTTGGCCAAGATATGAAAAATCTCATTTTTTAAGCCATTTTTCTTCATTAAATTCACCAATTTTGAAACCTTGTGCTATGGACATTTCCAATCTCTCATGGTCACTTTTCTAGACTCAAAATGTCATTTGTAGCAAGTTTGATGTTGTGAGTTTTTCCATTTGAGGCCTCCTTATATGAGTTTTGGACATAGGTTAAAATGACCTGTAATTCACAAATGACCAAAATACCCTTTGCTTGCCAAGACCATAAGTTGAGTTCCACACATCATATGAAGGCATGCTATACCATTCTAGAAAGCTAAGACAATGAGGAACAATTCTTATGTTGACCAGAAATTCATTTGAAATCTCCTTGAGGGGTAAAAGTTGCTTGGAAGTCAAGTCACTTTCACAGACAAAATTTCAGATACCTCAGATGACCTGTAACTTGCAAGGACCATAACTTGAGTTCTATAAATCTCCTTGATGTCTTCCACCACTCAAATTAAAGGTATTGAGATCCTCTACAAGTTCCATGTTGGCCAAGAAGCCATTTGAAGCTTGCATTTTGACTTACCTTGCTTGGAGATTTGACCTAAACTAGGGGATTTTACATAGAAACCCTAATTTAGAAACTCCTCTTCTCCTTGATTTCTCTTGATTTCTTCTTAGCATGACAACATATCCTCATTCTTCATGTCAAATGATGAACCCCACCTCTCTCCAATATCCCTTAATTCCTTTCAATCAATCAATTGACCTAGGGTTGACCCAGATGAAACCCTAGTTGACTGTCTTCAACTGCAATTCTTGTGACTTCACCAATGACTTGTCTCCTTCTCCAAATGAATTTTTAAGTATTCCAAGATGTCTAGATACTCCCCATGCTCCCAATTCACAACTCATAATTCCTTTGGTTGACCCACAGATACCCTCAGTTAGGAGATATACTCAATGCTTGATCCACTGAACTCCCTGCTTTCAAATTCTTTCTTGATGACTTGAATGAGATTGAATTAGGGTAATAACCTCTTGATAGGCTTCCAGAGATGAGGATAATGATTGGTTCCCTGTTGAATGACTTGTTATGCTTATGCTATGCAGATGAGTAACCTATGTACATAACTCTATATGCAAATGCTAATGGTATTGAAACATAAACCAAGTGAATAAAGTTGGGAAAATTTTAGGGTGCAACAATAATAAAGAACCAATTTGTGTTCTAACAATCTCCCCCTTTTTGATGATGACAAAAACATAAGAAATTTTGTTCAATAAAGCAATAATTATAACTCCCCCATGAGATTATGAATCTCCCCCTGAATTGAATACTTAGAAAGAATAGAAACTTCCCTTTTTGCATGAGTATTCTTTTCAGAATCAGAGCCTGATTGTTCCAAAAATTAGATCTTGACTTTGGATGCACGTTTCAGAATTAGAGCCTGATAGGTTAAAACTTGATCTGGGGATCTCAGAGTTACTTTTAAAGAATTTGTCAGATTTTTCAAATGTTCTGAAATACTAAGAGTTCACGTTAGTTATAATTAGATATGTCTGAGTTTCATTTAGGTAGAGTTTATTTGAACAGTCAGATCCATTTTCTCCCCCTTTTTGTCATAATCAAAAAGTAAAACTTTTAAAGACACATAAAAGGAAATACAGAAAAGATGCATTCATGTAGAGAAAACAACATAGTCATTCATTCATATTAAAAACAGACAAATCATAAGATAAATTCAAGTACATATGCACAAACATCAGATACAGAAAAACATAAAACTAGGTTTGCTTGGACAGAATCATCTTCAGAAGTTGAGTGATCTCATATGAGGATTGTTCTTGCTTTGTCATCCATTTTGCCGTGTTCTCATTCTTCTAATCTTGCTTAGACATCCATTGTGCCATGTTCTCAGTCTTCTGATCTTGCTTGGCCATCCATGACTTGATCTCAGATTGTCCAACTTCCAATACTGCAATCGTATCTTCAAAGTCTGGATTCTCTTTCTTGATCTCAGATGAAGAAGGAGGAGCAGATTCTGATGCTGGTGTAGAGTCAATTTCCATTGGAGATGCAGAGTCTGGAGCTTCAGATGCAGAAGGTTGGTTTACAATTGTCAGAGCCAATAGATTTTCTTCAGAAACAGATTTTGCAAAAGCTTCAGTAGCAGATACTCCAGAAGATGAAGGTACATCTTCAAGAAGCAAAGGTGCAGATCTTTTGACATTCCATATCATGCTTTTGGCAGTTTCAGCAAATTTGAGCTTCGCATCATCAGAACATACATTCTTCAGATTGGAGGCAACAATATTGAATCTTGTAATAAAGCTATTCCAGATAGCATCAGATTCATTTGCATCCATGGTTGACAAGCATTTCTTCTGAACAGAGCCTAAATTCATCTTTATTTCTTTCAGAAAATTAGCAAATAAAGTATCAACGTTTAGCCTAGTCTTTGGTTTGAGAAGGGTTTCCAAAGTGAATGGCTTGGGTTGAGGTGGAGGTGGTATGGTAAATTTTGGAATGATGATCAGAGGATAAGGGTAGAAAGGAAAAGATGGATGGTCAGATGAAGTGGTAGTTTTGGATTTGGATAAGGCATGAACTAGAGATGGTTTTACACGTGATGCAGAGGGAACGACATCAAATGTAGTGGAAGTGAATGGAATGAAAACAGATTTATCAGAAAACAAAGGTTCTGATAAACTGATATTTGACAGTTCTTTTAAGTAGGTTTAAAGAACAGATGGTAAGTAGTGGAAGACTTAAGTTTAAAAGGAGTGGTAGAGTCAGATGGTTCTATTCTGGTATAAAAGTTTTTAATCTTTAGACCAGAAGGAAGGGGATCAGAGGGATATGGTTTAAAGGAAGCAACTTAAACAAACTCAGATGTCCTAGGTTTTGAAATGGGTTCAGGAATGAGAGTTTCAGATGAAACAGGTAGATCTGATTGTTTAGATTCAAATTCTCTGAGAGAGGGAGGTGAGATGACATTTGGATGAACATCAGATTCAGAGGAATCAGATGAGGTGGTTGGGGTATAAGATGTAGATGATACCTCAAATACAGTCTTGAGAGGTTGAATATCCAGAATCTCAGAGTCAGGTATGTTTGTTTCAATAGGATTGGATGGTTCTGGTTGAAAATCAGAAGGTTTGGATGATGGTGGTTCAGATACAACTGGTTCAGATGCAACTTTTTCAGATGCAAAAGTTTCAGATGCAACTGGGTCAGATTGTATGGGTTCAGATGCAGCTGGTTGTTGTATTTCAGGTTGTTGTTGTGTTGTAGGTTGTTCTGTTGGTTTTGTTTGTGGTTCTGATTATGGAATATCAGATGATTTAAGTGGTGTAGTGGAAACAGGATCAGATGGAATTTGTGAAGTAGGAAGTTTTGGTGGTTCAAAGGTTTGAGATGGAGCAAGAATAGTTTGATTTTGAGTGGGAGGAGGTTCAGGCATAAAACTATTTGTTGATACATCTACTGCAATTTTAGAAAGAGAAGGTAAAGATGACTTAGTACCTTTTATTTTGATGCGTTTGGTAGGAATAGAGGGAACTTCTCCAGAAGCTTTTCTCTTGATCTGCTTCAGTGGTTTTTTAGCAACTCTCTGTTTCTTCTGAGCAGCAGCTTCGTCTGCCTCTAATTGTCTTCTTTTCCTCATGTTCTCTTCATAAACATCTGGCATAGGTTCTCTAGCACGAATCAGGATATCAGCAGGAATAGGTGTTCCATCTGCTTTGCACACTTCAATATACCTAAGAATAATATCCCTAGGTTCTTCAGCACCAAAGATTGGAAAGTCTTGAACTAGAGTCCTTCTCTGACTAACTTCAGTAACATTCAGCTTCTTAGGAGCAGTTGTGAGTTCATCCACAACTTTTAGCCTCTGAAGACTCTTTCCATTCAAGGATTTACCAATTATTGTCTCAAGCTCTTCTGTAACTCCAGCTTCATAAAGAGCAGCTACCAGACCATTCTCTGTCAGAATGTCTGAGATCAATCTTCCAAAAGGAATCCATGTCCTGATCTTCTGTCCCTTAGTCTTAATGGATTCTCTAGATGCATTGATGTGATTCCACAAATGCATGAAGAGAATGTATGGCAAATCTACTTTGGTACTCTGACTTAAGCAGTACATGAAATAGAGTTGTTCATTATTCACATAATCTGGAGAATTTGTGGATTTTCTGTGATTGATGCATCCTAGAAAAATCTTTGCCCAAACTTTGTAGTCAGGTTTCAGATCCTTAAATTTGTTGGAGGCCTATCTAGATGCAATAACTTCCTCATAAACTTCTTCCATGTCAACACGCCCAGCTGGCAGATGACAAACTCTATCAGTTTCCTCATACCCTATGAGTTTTCTGACGAGATCTTCAGTAATTATGATCTCTTTTCCCATAACAGAAGAGAGGATGAACTTTGGGTAAACAGATGCATGTATCCAAAATTCCTTCACTAAGTGTGGATACACTGGTACAAATAATCTGTCAAAATACTTGACCCAGCCTTGTGCATTAATAATAAAACGCAAATAAAACCCATTTTCAGCTAGAGAATTAAAGTCCACCATGGATTCACAAAGAACTTCAAGCTTGTCCGCAGGGGTTACCAATGTTCTTTCTGGTTCCTTGAAAGGAGTAGCACCCATGTTTGATGATGCAACTGCAGCCATAGATGATTGAAACTGAGCTGATGTTGAGGATGATGTTGCCATTGTTGAAGAGGAAGAAAATTTGGGTGAAGGTTTAGAGTTTTGATGAAGACCAAATAGCAAACAGAAATGCATATATTGTTTGTGAAGTGAAAAGTGTGAAATGGTGTGATTTGTGGTATTTATAGAGAGAAGCTAGGGCACACAAATAGACATTTTTAGCACATATTCACTTAGCATTAAATGGAATTTAATGAAAAGAATAAAAATCATTTCAAAGCATTAATTGATTATGACAATTTGGGGGGAAAACCAAGATTTTAACTATTCAAACAATACCCCAAATGTCTCTTCAGTAATGTGCACGCCATCTTTTCAGATTCAGATTGACACGTGTTTGCTTGCATGTGCTTCTGAATTCTCTTGAGAAATGAAACATTAGCCAACGTTCAGATCCTCTGAGATTGGTTAGATCAGATACACACAAATAATAATAATAATAATAATAACTCAAGAAATCAAATAAATAACAGATGAAATACTTCAGAGTTTTAAACATTTTGCATCTGAGAAATTTGCTTCTGATAAATATCATTCTGGACAAAAATCCATACCAACATTTTTCAGAATAAACTTAAACCTATCTTCAGCAAGGGGTTTTGTGAAAATATCAGCCCACTGATGATCTCTATCAACAAAGGCTAAGTTTATAATACCCTTCTGAACATAGTCTCTGATGAAATGATGTTTAATTTCTATATGTTTTGCCTTAGAGTGTAAAATAGGGTTTTTAGACAAACATATAGCAGAAGTATTATCACAGAATATTGAAATATTACTCTCAAAGATCAGATAGTCTTCTAGTTGACTTTTCATCCAGGGCATCTGCGTGTTACATCCACAGTAGCAATATATTCTGCCTCTGTAGTTGATAGCGCAATTGTAGGTTGCTTCTTGCCGTTCCAAGAGATTAAATATCTTCCTAGAAATTGACAACTTCTAGAAGTACTTTTTCTTTCCACTCTGTCTCCAACGTAATCAGCATCACAGAATCCAACTAATTTAAAATCATCGGATTTTCTGTAACACAAACCCACATTAGAAGTACCTTTCAGATACCTTAGAATCCTCTTAACAGCTGTTAAGTGTGATTCTCTAGGATCTGATTGGAATCTTGCACACAAGCATACACTGAATAAAATATCAGGTCTAGAAGCAGTTAAGTAGAGAAGAGATCCTATCATACCTCTGTAGAGTTTCTGATCTACTTTCTTACTTACCTCTTCCTTACCAAGAGTACTTGTTGGATGCATATGAGTCTTTTCCATCTTACTATCAGTCATGTTAAACTTCTTCAGAGGCTCTTTAACATATTTGGTCTGATGAATGTAAGTGCAATCTAGAGTTTGGTTGACTTGAATTCCCAGAAAAAATCTCAATTCTCCCATCATGCTCATCTCAAATTCAGCCTGCATACATTGAGCAAACTCCTTTCCCAGCATAACATTGGTAGATCCAAATATAATATCATCCACATATATTTGACAAATTAACAGATCTTTCTTATATGTTTTACAAAAGAGTGTTGTGCCCACTTTGCCTTTGATAAAAATTTTCTCCAGAAGAAAATTGCTTAATCTCTCATACCAAGCTTTGGGAGCTTATTTTAAACCATAAAGAGATTTCTTTAGTTTAAAAACATGTTCTGGAAATTTTTCACTTTCAAAACTAGGAGGTTGGTGAACATAAACTTCTTCTTCTATAATTCCATTTAGAAAGGTACTCTTAACATCCATCTGATATAGAGTGATGTTATTTTGTGCAGCAAAAGAAATGAGTAAACGAATAGACTCTAACCTGGCTACAGGAGCATAAGTCTCTGTATAATCAATTCCTTCTTGCTGGCTATAACCTTGAGCAACAAGCCTTGCTTTATTTCTTTCAACTTCTCCTTTTTCATTCAGCTTATTTCTGAAGACCCATTTAGTTCCAATTACGTTGAATCCTTTTGGTCTTGGAACCAAATCCCAAACATCATTTCTTGTGAACTGATTGAGCTCTTCTTGCATGGAAATTATCCAGTCATTGTCTTGCAGAGCTTTATCCACAGAAGTTGGTTCAATAACTGACACCAACCCAAATAATGATGCTTCAGATGATCTGAGGAAGGATCTTGTTCTTATTGGGTCATCTTTCTTTCCAATGAATACATCCTCTAGGTGAGAGGCCTTGATTCTGGAAGATGATCCTCTAACATTTGATTCTTCAGAAATGTTCAAGTTGTTCATTTGAGATGCTAAAGGAATTGCATCTGGCGTTGCTTCTGTTTCCTTCACTTGAGCTTTTTCTGCCTCTGAGCCTTCAGAGTCTGTGAGAATTACTTCTCTATCTGCAGAACTTTCAAACTGCTTTGGCTTTTCAATGCCAAGCTTATCATCAAATATAACATGTATAGATTCCTCCACAATTTGTGTTTCAATATTGTATACTCTGTATCCTTTAGAGCGTTCAGAATACCCAAGCATGAAACACTTCTGTGCTTTAGAATCAAACTTGTTAAGATTCTCTTTAGTGTTCAATGTAACACCCTCCTAAACCCCACGGAAAACATATGAATAATCAGAGTAAATTGTCATGCATTTACAAAAGGGTGTCACACATAAATTCCAAAACATCAAAATCACCTGTCATGCTCATTAACATTTCAATGTAAAATCATGCTTTACAAAATTTCACTTTGCATGTAGCAGCGCATTCATTTTATAACATGATACCCCTAACGGAAACATTCGTGTTCATCACATAAACCAACATCGTTTGGGCACTAAGGCCAACATCATAATATCTCAATAATATGAAAACATAGTATATCACTACAATATAAACCAAGCGATCCCAGTGTTACATGACCAGAGCATGACTCGACCCAACATAATCGATTACTAAACAACTACGCTAAAAGAAACCTCGCCACTACAAGCAGTACTACTCCTTGATACCTGCACGATGTCATGTAGGGCATCATTCCAGCAGAAGGGTGAGAAATATTATCATAATAACAATGCATATAATCATATATAAATGCACAATTACAGAATACATATATTCCATATTTTCTCACCATAATTCAATATAATCATCATATACATCACAACATGTGTATAAACAAATATGGATAATTCACTCAAGCATTTTTCATTATGCACACATCCATAATTCTCAATCCTAACAACTCACACACATATGCACACTTTCATACAACAATCATGTATTCACAATTCTCATTTACACACGTCATACACATACCCATATTTTGACAATTCACACTATACTTCATCATAACCCATCATATACTTCATAAAGCATATATACACAACAAATATGGACAATCATAAAACATGTTTCATCATACACACATCCATAATCCACAAATTCCACACACAAGCATTTTTCATATAACAATGGCATTCATGTTGTCTGACTCAATACAACTTAATGCAAACTCATGCCATGTGGTACCAACACTTGTTATCTTTTTTTGGTTTACATTAAACCGGGTCCACTCTTCTAGACCGATAACCACCAAAAGCCCGTCCTCTAAGCTTTCAAACCCACTCTTCTAGGCTTGGGACAAGTCACTAGTCTCCACGAAACTAGCAAGCATTGCCTCTTGACTAAATGATGCATATGCAAACAACAACGAAATGCACTTAAGACCGATGTCTTAATCTCATGCATTCAAATAATTCCTCTCTTCAAGAATCATAACATGATTGCACACACAACATATTCACATCATTCAAGTATTCATACTTTTAAATCATCATATTTATCAAGCAATGCACACATATTCACCATATGTTCTCATGCACTCTTAACACATAAACACAAGCAATGCACACATATTCACAATATGTTCTCATGCAGTCTTCATACATTTTAAATCAACTTAAACAGTGTATTACATTTGTCAAAAGACCACACTTCAATTTAATTCAACAATCTAGGATTCACGCCATACGGCTACCCACAACATATATATCACAAAATAATCTATGTCTTAAGGTGAAGGGTTAATCATACTAGAATATGAAAACCAACCTCGAATGGAAACTCCAAGAAAATCACAATCTGTCATGCTCGCTACCTCGCTCGCTCAGCAAGCCCCTAACGAGTATTCGCTACTTGTTCGCCCATCGAATAAGCTCGCGAAGGTAAACAGAACCTACTGACTTTGTTCACTACCTCGCTCGCTCAGCGAAGGCCTAGCGAACCTTCGCTACCCCCCTTCGCTACCAGCGAACACCACAAAATGCGTTCTGCCCAAGTCTGGGACCGTTTGCTACTGGCTTGCTACTAGCTCGCTTAGCGAACGTTCGCTACTAGCTCGCTCAACGAACACGCTAGCGAATGTCTGCGAACTGAATTTTCCACTTACTGTTATCAAATCCAAAACTCACCAATCCATACAAATTTCACCAAACCAATTCCATTAACCTTAGTCTAACATCCCTTGACTATTCTACATCATTTATTTCAGTTTTTAACCGATTAAACTTGATTTCTACCGATTAAATCCAATTTTGCCCTAACATGAGAAATGGTGGAAAAACCCCCAACAACCCAACCCAATCATACATAACTACACACATTGATCAAATAATAATGTTTCTCACCCTTACCTTGATTAATCGGAAGCTAGAAGTCGTTCTTGATGATTTCCAAGCTTTTCCCTTCTTCTTCCTCTTTTCTCCTCTTCCTCTTTCTTTCTCTCCTTTTCTTTCTTTTCTTTCTATCTCTTTTCTTTTCTCTCTATTTTCCTTTTATATCCTTCTATTTTCTTTCCACCATAATTCTTCTCTCAAAATATCTATCCATTCCTTTTCTCACCAAAATATCTCATCTTATCATTAACATAGAGAATATCTATTAAATCCACGTTATTCTTCCAAATAGGATAAATAAGTTAAATCCATTAACACATATAAATTAAATAAATCCAATAATCCATTTAAATCAGATAAATCACATAAACCAATTAATTAGTACAATTAATCAATTATGGAAAAATTGGGCTGTTACAACTCTCCCCCACTTTAGGATTTTTCGTCCTCGAAAATGTTACTTGATTCGAACAACTCTGGATACGACCCTCGCATTCCAAATCCCAAACTACTTCCACTAAAGGAATCCCTTTACCTCAAAGTTGCTTCTCACTCATCAACCTGAACTAGCAATGTCTCAACAAGCAAATCCTCTCTCACTCGTACACCACTCCATCTGAATGAATGCACTTCCTCAACTTAGACACATTAACACATCATGCAATTCCCACAAGTGACAGCGGTAAAACATTCCAACATACTATTTTCCCCACGCTTCCGTTGCGCCACTCTGATACAGATCAGTAAAACACAGTGGGTGTTTCCGAGACCTCAAGCTCGACCAACACCAGTTACTATCGTAACTCTCAAAACACGTCCTTTCTTGGATTCCTCTTGATCTTTCCAATCGTCTCTTACACAATCTTAGGTCCGAGTACAACACTCTCACCAGACACACATAAACACAAAGGAATCCTACACCTCCTACCATACAAATCCTGATACGATGTCATTCTGATAATAGAATGATAGTGATTATCGTAGGTAACTCAATCAGCAACGATTAATTATCCCCTGATCTATCTTAATCCAACACACAAGTTCTCAACAAATTTTCTACATACTGGATAGTTCTCTTTGTCCGCCCATCCTTCCACGAATGCTAGACAGAGTCCAACTTCAACATGACACCCAAGGCGTCTACGAACCTTTCCAAAATCTCAATGGAAAACTCAGGTTCCCATCTAACAGAATGATTCATCTTTACTGGTAAGTAACGAGTTACTCTTGTTAATCCATTTTTAACCATCCAAATCGAATCATATTCCTTCAACTTCTTCAGAAAACCCGACACAAAATCCATGGGAATACTATCTCATTCCACTTAAAATAAATAACGGTTGCATCAGGCCCAACAGTCTCTGATGTTCACACTTCGACTTCCAACAAGTCTGATCAGCATATACAATCTCAACCACTTCCCCCTCCATCTATGGCCACCAAAACAATTTCCTCAAATCCGGTCACATCTTCATAGCACCTGGATGGATACTCAATCTATCTCAATGTCCTCCTTCCAAAGTACTCTTATCCAACTCATGCTATCTAGAATACAACTCCATCACGACATCTCATAGTACCATTCTCAGCTCTTCGACTTTAATCCATTAAACTCTATTAATCTCTTAACTCAAATTAGGATTTCGACCTCCTTGGATCTTATCGAAAATACCAATAGTCAGTCTCAACATACAAAGCTCAATCCCATAAGAAGTCTCTTCACAGATCAAACTCATATCCCGAATTTGCTTAATCAGTTTTAACTTCCTTACCATCATTATTGGTATACACAAAACTTCCCAAGTCGATACCTTAGCTACCACGTTGTCTCACTCAATGGTAATTCAACCCAAAGCCATACTCTTCCAGAAGTTCCAATTATTTCCTCTACATCATATTCAACTTTTTCAAATCAAACAAATACCTTAAGCTCTTAAGATCATGAACCATATCAAATCTCAACTAAACAATCGAGGCTTCCAAACTCTGGTACAAACACACAACAACAACCAACTCTAAATCACTTGTCAGATAATTCCCTTATGTACTTTAAGTTGCCTTAAAGCATAACCAAAACTCGCTGATGTTTTTCTTAACATATCTCTCAATCATCTCAATAAAGAATCACAAAACACAACAATTAGTTCTGTCGGATTTGGCGACCAACACACGAGCTATTGACAGCTCTCCCAAAAACTCTCGGAACTTTCTTCATAGTATCATATCACTACTTCTTCTCAAACACTGATAACTCAAGTCCCCGATGCTCAACATGATCCTCTATACTCTTTGAGTAAACCCAAATATCATCGGTTACACACCATTGACTTACTCAATTGAGTATGGAAAATCCCAAGCCAAACGAACACTCGATCTGTGAGTTCTGGCGGAAACACGAACCTCGCTGTTCGCACTTACTGCAACATCCAAACATATTCCATCAATAAATAACTTAATTCCATGTCATTACTTCACCATCTCCTAGAGCATTGTAATAACTCCCAACACTTCTAATCTTGCATCATTCCGAATTACGGTTCTCCCGTTACGTCAACAAAACGAAAACAACGTTTCACACTTAGAAGGCCATTCAACGCATCTCCAACTCTCAAATTGTTTAAAGGTATAATTATACCAATATTGTATTCCACCTCTTACTTTCTTTAGTGATCACCAGAATTCACTATCTACCCTTTATATACTCGACCTCATAATTTGTTGTCGTAGCACACATACCAGACACAAGTCTCAAAACTACTCGATCAATTTAATTCCTTGACTTATCCAAACAGACATATGATATGGAGCTCTCAATATCGGACTAGTTCCCGTAACTAAGTCAATCACAACTCCACTTCACGTCCTGGATGTACATCACTATCTTGTCAGGATAACTTCCAGACAACCACAATTAATCGGCGAACCGCCAACTTCCCACTTTCATTAACACTCAAATTCCCATCAAAATTAAGCATATCAACACTGTCTTGCGCCGACTCATCAAAACAATTCTTCAGCACTTGGCTTAATTCTAAATAATTCGCTGCTCACGCCTTCCAAGCTTGCAAGACACGTTTATCCCATCCAACACAATCCCAACCACTATCAACAAGAGATTAAGGGCGATCAGTTCCTCAATTTGTCAATAGACAGCCGAAAATCATGATGGGGTATAAACCATCTTTACCAAACTATAATAGCGTTCAACCATACTCTGAGCTACAACTCCACACTTGCAGCATCCTGGAGAAGCACAACCCTCTCCCCCACTTGAATCATTCCTGATTCTGCAGACAAAGGTTAGACAACAAACATGTATCTATAGTGCTTTCACACACATGTCGCCTACAAAGGGAACAACCAACATTAGACAACTTAGTCGGACGGACCGACCTGCTTTGATACCACTAATGTAACACCCTCCTAAACCCCACGGAAAACATATGAATAATCAGAGTAAATTGTCATGCATTTACAAAAGGGTGTCACACATAAATTCCAAAACATCAAAATCACCTATCATGCTCATTAACATTTCAATGTAAAATCATGCTTTACAAAATTTCACTTTGCATGTAGCAGCAGATTCATTCTATAACATGATACCCCTAACGGAAACATCCGTGTTCATCACATAAACCAACATCGTTTTGGCACTAAGGCCAACATCGTTTTGGCAGTACTACTCCTTGATACCTGCACGATGTCATGTAGGACATCATTCCAGCAGAAGGGTGAGAAATATTATTATAATAACAATGCATATAATCATATATAAATGCACAATTACAGAATACATATATTCCACATTTTCTCACCACAATTCAATATAATCATCATATACATCACAACATGTGTATAAACAAATATGGATAATTCACTCATGCATTTTTCATTATGCACACATCCATAATTCTCAATCCTAACAACTCACACACATATGCACACTTTCATACAACAATCATGTATTCACAATTCTCATTTACACACGTCATACACATACACATATTTTCACAATTCTCACTATACTTCACATAACCCATCATATACTTCTTAAAGCATATATACACAACAAATATGGACAATCATAAAACATGTTTCATCATACACAAATCCATAATCCACAAATTCCACACACAAGCATTTTTCATATAACAATGACATTCATGTTATGTGACTCAATACAACTTAATGCAAACTCATGCCATGTGGTACCAACACTTGTTATCTTTTTTCGGTTTACATTAAACCGGATCCACTCTTCTAGACCGATAACCACCAAAAGCCCGTCCTCTAAGCTTTCAAACCCACTCTTCTAGGCTTGGGACAAGTCACTAGTCTCCACGAAACTAGCAAGCATTGCCTCTTGACTAAATGATGCATATCCAATCAACAACGAAATGCACTTAAGAACGACATCTTAATCTCATGCATTCAAATAATTCCTCTCTTCAAGAATCATAACATGATTGCACATACAACATATTCACATCATTCTAGTATTCATACTTTGAATCATCATATTTGTCAAGCAATGCACACATATTCACCATATGTTCTCATGCACTCTTAACACATAAACACAAGCAATGCACACATATTCACAATATGTTCTCATGCACTCTCCATACATTTTTAATCAACTTAAATAAAGTATTACATTTGTCAAAAGACCACACTTCAATTTAATTCAACAATCTAGGATTCACGCCATACGGCTACCCACAACATATATATCACAGCATAATCTATGTCTTAAGGTGAAGGGTTAATCATACTAGAATCTGAAAACCAACCTCGGATGGAAACTCCAAGAAAATCACAATCTCTCATGCTCGCTACCTCGCTCGCTCAGCGAGCCCCTAGCGAGTAATCGCTACTTGTTCGCCCAGCGAACAAGCTCGCGAAGGCAAACAGAAGCTATTGACTTCGTTCGCTACCTCGCTCACTCAGCGAAGGCCTAGCGAACCTTCGCTACCCCCTTCGCTACCAGCGAACACCATAAAATGCGTTCTTCCCAAGTCTGGGACCGTTCGCTACTAGCTCGCTTAGCGAACGTTCGCTACCAGCTCGCTCAGCGAACACGCTAGCGAATGTCTGCGAACTGAATTTTCCACTTTCTGTTATCAAATCCAAAACTCACCAATCCATCCAACTTTCACCAAACCAATTCCATTAACCTTAGTCTAACATCCCTTGACTATTCTACATCATTTATTTCAGTTTTTAATCGATTAAACTTGATTTCTACCGATTAAATCCAATTTTTCCCTAACATGAGAAATGGTGGAAAAACCCCAACAACCCAACCCAATCATACATAACTACACACATTGATCAAATAATAATGTCTCTCACCCTTACCTTGATTAATCGGAAGCTAGAAGTCGTTCTTGATGATTTCCAAGCTTTTCCCTTCTTCTTCCTCTTTTCTCCTCTTCCTCTTTCTTTCTCTCCTTTTCTTTCTTTTCTTTCTATCTCTTTTCTTTTCTCTCTATTTTCCTTTTATATCCTTCTATTTTCTTTCCACCATAATTCTTCTCTCAAAATATCTATTCATTCCTTTTCTCACCAAAATATCTCATCTTATCATTCACATAGAGAATATCTATTAAATCCATGTTATTCTTCCAAATAGGATAAATCAGTTAAATCCATTAACACATATGAATTAAATAAATCCAATAATCCATCTAAATCAGATAAATCACATAAACCAATTAATTAGTACAATTAATCAATTATGGAAAAATTGGGCGGTTACATTCAACATATAACAAATACATCCAAAAGGATGAAAATAATAAATGTTGGGCTTTCTGTTCCTCTACAATTCATAGGGAGTCTTTTCCAGAAGAGGTCTTACAGACACTCTGTTCTGAATGTAACAAGCTGTGTTTATTGCTTCTGCCCAAAAATGCTTTGCTAGATTAGTCTCGTTGATCATGGTTCTGGCCATTTCTTGTAAAGTTCTATTTTTCCTATCTACAACTCCATTCTGCTATGGAGTTCTAGGGCAGGAGAAATCATGAGCAATGCCATTTTCATTAAAATATTTTTCAATATATTTATTTTCAAATTCACCACCATGATCACTTCTGACTTTAATAATTTTAAAATCTTTTTCATTCTGGACTTGTTTGCAGAAGTCAAAGAACACAGAATGTGACTCACCCTTGTGTTTTAGGAGCTTTACCCATGTCCATCTGCTATAGTCATCAACAATGATTATCCATACTTCTTGCCTCTGATGGATGCAGTTTTCACTGGTCCAAACAGATCAATGTGAAGTAATTCTAATGGTCTTGAAGTTGAAACAACATTTTTTGATTTAAAAGAAGATTTTGAAAATTTTCCTTTTTGACATGCTTCACAAAGAGCATCTGAGTTGAACTTCAACTTAGGAAGTCCTCTGACCAGATTGAGTTTATTAATCTGAGATATACATCTCATATTAATATGCCCCAATCTTCTGTGCCAGACCCATTGCTCATCATTAACAGACATAAGGAATTTAACATTTTGAACCTTAAGTTCTGAAAGATTTATTTTGTAAATGTTGTTCTTCCTCTTTCCATTAAACAGGATTGAGTCTTCCTTCTGACTAACAGCTTTACAACATTGTTGATTAAAGATTATGTCATAACCATTGTCACTTAAGTAACTTATGGACAATAGATTATGCTTTAATCCTTCTACAAGAAGAACATTAGATATAGAGGGAAGGTTACCATTGCCAATAGTACTAGAGCCAATAATCTTGCCCTTCTGATTCCCTCCAAACTTCACTTCTCCTCCAGATTTAAGCTCCAGGCTTTGGAACATAAACCTTTCTCCCGTCATGTGACGTGAGCAGCCAGAGTCCAGGTACCATGACTAGCGTCTTGACTTTTCTGCTAAATACATCTGCAACAGGGGTTATCTTATCCTTAGATACCCAGATCTTTTTGGGTCCTTTTGGGTTAGTTGCCTTGAAAGTTTGTCTGAACTTCTGTCTTTTTATAACAGTTTTGTTCTGACTGACTTTTGGCTTAAACACATAAACATTCTGATCAGAACGTGTGTGTTTGATATCATTCAGATGACCAAATTTGAAATGAGAGTATAAGGGAGTTTTCTTAATTATAAGTTTATTAACAGGCATTGGATTTAAATCCTTTCCAGAGGAAGATTCATATCCAATTCCTTTCCTGTTGTTTCTGCTAACTCCATAGATCATTGAAGCCATCTTGCTTCTATCTATGCTTTTAGCCAGAAACTTCTGAAAGCTAAAGTCATATTCTTCTAAATTTTTTTTGCATTTAGACTTAGTTTCAAACTCAGAGTCTTGTTGAGCTTTTTCAAAATTAGTTTTCATTTTTAAATTGTTTTCTTTTAGCTCAGCAACTTCTGACTTTAACAGATTATTCTCAGATTCAAGATTGCATTTAAGCTTCTTGCATTTGAGCTTAATCTGGTTATAGTTTTTCAGGACTTCTGATAAGGCTTTAATAAGATCTTCCCTAGTGAGATCAGAAAGTACCTCTTCTGAGTCAGATTCAGAATCAGACTCAGATCAAGATGATCCTTCATTCTGATCTTCCACGCCTGCCATCAGAGCCATGTTGGTGCATTCATCTTCAGATTCTGAGGAGGATCCAGATTCATCTGAATCATCCCATGTTGCCATTAGAACCTTCTTCTTATGCTCAGGCTTTCTTCTAGGCTTTTCTTTCTGAAGCTTTGCACATTCATTTTTGTAATGACCAGGTTGTTTGCATTCAAAACAAACAACTTCCTTCTTTCCAGATCTTTTTGGTCCAGAGGACTCCTTGCGCTGATCTGGCTTCTTGAAGTTCTTGAACTTCCTCTGTTTGTGCTTCCAGAGTCTGTTGATTCTTCTGGACAGCAAGGATAATTCATCTTCTTCAGAAGAAGAAGACTCTTCAGAACTCTCTTCTAACACCTGCAAAGCTTTCACAGATTTGTTAGATTTTAAGGCAATTGACTTACCTTTCTTTTGAGGCTCATCTTCCTCAAGTTCAATTTCATGGCTCCTTAGAGAGCTAATTAGTTCCTCCAAAGTGATCTTGTTCAGATCCTTGGAAAGCTTCAGAGCAGTGACCATAGGTCTCCATCTGATAGGCAAGCTTCTGATGATCTTCTTCACATGATCAACAGTTGAGTAGCCTTTGTCCAGCACTTTTAGACCAGCTGTGAGGATCTGGAATCTAGAGAACATAGTTTCTATAGACTCAGATTCTTCCATTTTGAACGCTTCATACTTCTGTATTAGCGCCAGAGCCTTGGTCTCTTTAACTTGTAGGTTTCCTTAATGTGTCATCTTCAAAGACACAAACAAGTCAAATGCAGTTTCTCTGTTTGTGATCTTCTCATACTCAGTATGAGATATTGCATTTAACAAGATTGTTCTAGCTTTGTGATGATTTCTGAACTCCTTCTTTTGGGCTTCAGTCATTGATTTTCTATCAATTTTCTTGCCATCCCCATCAGTGGGATGAACATACCCATCAATGACTAAGTCCCATAAATCAGCATCATAACCAAGGAAGAAACTTTTTATCCTATCCTTCCAATAATCAAATTTCTCCCCATCAAACATAGGAGGTTTTGTGTTGATTCTTTCCCTTTCTTCATAACTGTTGTTGCTGTTAGATGTTGAAGTGTCAGCCATAATAACAACCAAATATATATCAAAGTTTTCTCACTGGATCTTTTCTGTCACAGTGAAGTGGTAGCACACATAGAACCGGAGCTCTGATGCCAACAGAAGGTGAGAAAATACTTAGAAGGGGGGAGGGGGGGGGGGGGGGGGTTGAATAAGTATATAGAAAAACGTATGGCAATAAAAACTCAAAGATTTTTATCCTGGTTCGTTGAACTCAACTACTCCAGTCCACCCTATCAAGAGTGATTTGCCTTTCTCAACAAGGACTTAATCCACTATTAATCAAACTGATTACAATAGCAAGCACTAAGAACAACTGTTCTTAGTCTTCTTAAGAACAACTGATCACAACTGGATCTTCTTAAGGACTTTTACAATCAATATGTAAAACTAAACAAGTGTTTAAATGCTTCTAAGTAAGCTATATCAAAACTGTGATTTTACACTTAAGTTTAAGAGCAATGAAATAAATTCAGCAATGAGAATAAATTGTATGAGAGCTTTTCTTTGTATTCTTTCAATATTTCGTCAACTGAAGAAGAGTGTTGGAGTCTTGCTTTTATAGGCACAGAAGTCCAAGTTGTTTTAACGTTGAAGGTTGTGTACTAAAAAGGGTTGTAGCCTTTTTGTCTTCACATCACATGACCTTTCCTAGAATTAGAATGCACAGAGAAATCCTTTTTGTCTGTGTTCTTGTGTCTAGCATAAATGAGGAAAGAGTCGTTTGGCCAAGCCAACGGACATAACTTTGAATTCTTCTTCAACAAGTTTCTAATACTTCAGCAAATAACATCAGAGCCTTGAGTGATCAGAGTCTTTGATGTTCATCAGAGTTTGCTGAATCAGAGCATTGCAGCAAGTGTGCTTTCAGCGTGTGATAACATTAGAGCAGAGTTTTAGGAATCAGATCCTCAACACTGGCAGCGTAGTACTATCAGAGTCTTCTAAAATAAACTAAGCTTGAAACTCTTCATAGAAAAGTCTTCAATGCTTCTGTAGCTTCTGCTTCAGATCCTTTTGTAGCTTCTGCTTCAGAATCTTCTGTAGGCAGCGCTCAGAATCTTCTGTAGGCAGCATTCAGATTCTTCTAAGAGATGCTTCTGACGCTTCCGAGCCTTGCATATTTCCATGTTCAGATCTAATTTGCTTTCAGAATAATATTCACTTTGATATCTGCAGCAAACATACTTGAACAAATTTTAGAGTATATAATTCTTTAATACAAAATTTCGTAAGAGTTATCATCAAAACATAGAGATATAATAAAGAACCAATATGTGTTCTAACAGTATCATCATTTCGTGAAAGTCTGTGACGCTGGGAAATGCATAGGATGCCATACCTTATCAGTGG
The DNA here is from genome assembly GCA_963859935.3 of Lathyrus sativus. Lineage (NCBI taxonomy): Eukaryota > Viridiplantae > Streptophyta > Magnoliopsida > Fabales > Fabaceae > Lathyrus > Lathyrus sativus. The sequence continues at coordinate 293,657,135 of OZ012741.1, forward strand.
ATAAGATTCATACCTGTGAGCGGGGTCAGGTTATTGCAGGAAACCTTAACTTTCAGACAACCTGGTTTTCTTGACAGTGAATCAGTATTGTTGGCATCAGAGGGTCCTTATTATCAGAGTTGTGTTGTATTCTTGCCGAAGCAGAATTATGACTTGCCACTTCATAGCACAACAACTCTTGATCTCTTGCTGCATCTTTGCACTTGCATTTGCATCATCATACCATGTTTGCATTTTGCACTTGCATTCTCATTTGCATTGCAGGTTGTTCCCGGTGGCTTCATGTTCTTATCTCTGCTTGGTTTGCTAATAATGACAGGATTGAGCAGGTTAGATTTCACAGATATCCCACTCGAGGTAATCAATAAAGGGTAATGGATCAAGTTCAAGGCGAAGTGCAGGAGCTCAAGACTCGCATGACTCAGTTCATGGAAATGATGCAGGGCGTCGCAGCAGGACAAGAACAACTAAGAACCATAGTTCAACCATTGATGGCACGGGTGAACAAAGAAGGTGTTGTTCAGGGAGGTGCTGGTGTTATCCCTCCTGTTGGTGGTTCTGTTCCACCTCTTATCCCTGTTGTTGTTACACCTCCGGGCGGAGGCGCTGAGAATGGAAATGGCAATGTTTCCGGTGGGAGTACCCACCCTGGGCATAGAACCACCGGTCCTTGCTGGGAAAATCACCAAAGCGATAGCTTTTCCATGAGAGATAGGGAAGCGGCCATGCCAACAGAAGCTGAACAGAGGTTTAAGTTGATTGAAGAGAAGATGAAGGCCTTTGAAAATCATAACTCTTTAGGCCTCGATATGTCTGATATGGGTCTGGTTCCAGGAGTCAGAATTCCTTCCAAGTTCAGGGTGCCAGAATTTGACAAGTACAAAGGGACAACCTGTCCTCGAGTCCACGTCCGAGCATACTTCCGAAAGATGTCTGCATATTTTGAAGACAAAAAGTTGCTAATGCATTTCTTCCAGGATAGTCTGACTGGGGCATCATTGGAATGGTATATGGGGCTTGAGAGAACCCACATCCATAGTTGGAAAGAGTTGGCTGAAGCTTTTGTGCGTCATTATCAGTATAACAACGATCTAGCACCAACCAGGCTATAACTGCAGAGTTTGTCACAGAAGAGTACTGAGAGCTTCAAGGAATACGCCCAGAGATGGCGAGACTTGGCGGCAGGAGTACAACCTCCCCTGATGGAGAGAGAGCTGAATGACATATTCACGGCTACACTTCCTGGTGTATATTATGAAAAACTGATAGGTTGCATGACTGCAAATTTCTCGGATCTGGTAATAGCAGGGGAAAGAGTCGAAAGCGGTATCAAATTGGGAAAGATCCAAGTCACTCCTGTTTTTGCTAAAGATGCAAAGAAGCCGCATGTTGGAGAAACTAGTATTGTGTCTACTCCAGTTGCTGGTCAATGTTCAGCCCAAAGCCAACAACCTCGTGCTCCTTGACAGCAAAACAATCGGCGCCAGAATCAAGATAGGCCTCGTAACAACCTGGAAAGGAGGACTGCTCCTCTTCACCACATTCCAATGCCGCTCAGCCAGATTCTACCGCATCTGATTCAGAACTCGTTGGTGGAGCTTAAGGCTCTCAAACCAAGGCCAGAGCCCTATCCTTCGGGATACGACCCCAGTGCTCAATGTGATTATCATGCAGGATCCCCGGGGCACGCGACTGAAGATTGCAAGGCTTTTCAAGCCAAAGTGCAACACTTGATGGACTAAGAATACATTTCCTTTTCCGAAGGAGAGCTAGTTGTGCATGTCGACCTTTCGTCTGATTGAGTTTGAAGACTTCAAGGGTTGCATCTCCCTAGTCAGTGATTCAGATACAAGAAGCTCGGTTCTCGAAAGCCGGCGATCTGCATTTTATCATGTCATTTCTTTACATTTGTAATTTCTTTCCTGTTATAATGCAAATTTCGTTTGTAAAACTTGTTGTTTTTCAATTGATATTGATAATGAAATAAATATGCATGTTTTGAATTAATCCATTCGTGTGTCCACTCTATTGCTTTCTTTTATTTCGAACGCTTGTTTAAGTGGAATCCGGGGAGGATGACGAAATCCAACGAAGCGCAAGCTTCCGATGCTATGCTTTTGAATAAAAACCTGTTGATGATGTACAGGCTTTGTTTCAATCCACAAACACCGGAGATATAAGGAAGATAATCCCTTGTTAACCCCTTTGAGCCTAGTAGTAGGAGTTTCTTTCTGAAGATAGAAAACCCTCAATCTTTGCCCGGGGCAGGGTAGGTGTTAGTTAATTTGACCAAGCGTTCAAATTACAAAAGGAGTGTCCATTCGAGGATCAATCACACCGCTATAGGTCGTACCTAAAAAACCATGATGGTTAAACCTGGCCGATAAGGAGCGAAACAATCACAATCTCTTTAACAAGTCATGTGAGCCGATGCCATACAATTTGTTCAAAAAAAAGGAGAAAAAAAAGAATCAAAGAAAAAGCCCGCTAAGTCGAATCTTGTAAACAAGCGACTTAGGAAAAAATTAGGGTACCCCGCTGGACTTCAAAATTGAAGAAACTTAAAAGAGTTAGTCCAGGCAAAAGTTAGGGGGAAATGAAAAAAAATGAAAAGCGAAAAAGGATTACGAAAGAAAAATTCTCAAACAAGAACGAAATCGTGTGGCTCTGGACGCCAAAAGACGAAAAGAGAGCGATTGTCACTTCGAAAAAGGGTGATCTCTTGAATTGTCACTCAACCTTTGAAAGGTGAATGCTAAGGTCGAATTAGCTGAACATAGGATGGAGAACATCAAGGAGAATGGGTGGGTTAAAATGAATTTTAAGCCTTTATCCTTTCTTTCTTAAACCGTGAACCTGACCATGTTACAACCTTCAAAAGTCATAATTGAAATAGGTTTGTTTCGAAAGCATACTTCGGTAAAGATCGCATCAGAACTGACTCCTAGAAAGGATTCCTAGTACATCATTGTATTAATGTTGACATGTTGATGAATGATTTCATACATTTTATGTCACAAAATGTTTTCCAGTGAACAGGAATGGATTTTGAAAACTACCATATGCATTGCATTTGATATGTCTTTTATGCAGAACAACTTGTTTTACTTACGAGTAAGCGCTTGACAGCGGGAAAGTTTCCACGATGGAAAAAGTTGATCAGGACAGAATGCAGAACGCCAGAATATTCCGGTGAACCGCGGCAAGCTATATCAAATGATCGCGGCATGGGAGTCAGCCATCCAGAAGTCAGTTAATCTGGGCCAATCAGGTCGAGATTCGGTAAATATCTCGTAGCCAGAGGTATTGCTCCACGAACCAGTCAGTCAGGGGCATACCACCTTGAAAGCTCAAGAGCTATTCGTGCCAAGAAGGCAGTTAAGCTGAAGCACCTCTTCGAGGTTTGAAATGATGAGGTAGTACACGTCAAACCAGCGGAAGTATAGAAAGTACAAACCTCCTCACAAGAGAATTTTGAGGAAATCCCACAGGCTGGGGCAAAATTGGAAACGACGGAGCTGTCCCTATCCATATCATCAGAGCCAGATAGGCAAGGATAAGTCCTTTTGGGATATTGATTCTGGGGCAAGACGTCTCGAGTTTGTCTCATGGAAAGATTGCTTTATCCGCGAGTTAAACTAAGCCGGGGCAGTTCCTCAAGCAGGTGTACTTTCGCCCCAGTCAAAGTTGAGCGTCGGAGAACCAGGTCATCACCCTTATCAAATAATTTGAAACTTTCATGGTCCAGTCTTGTCTAGCTAACCCTCAAACCAGTTCTCGTCCAGCATATGTCAAAATGTTGAACCAGTCCTCGCCTGGTCCCTTCTTTCGGTATTTCACTATTTAACCAGTCCTCGTACGGAAAAAACAGTTGCAAAGTCCAGTCCTTGTCTGGAAAATCAAAAATCAATCCTGTTTGATATTTGCACCAGATATCCAGTCCCTGTCTGATATCCATAATCCGGAATCAGTCCTGTCTGATCTCCCTACCCGAAGTCAATCCTGTTTGATATTCAAACCAGATATCCAGTCCCTGTCTGATATCCATAATCTGGAATCAGCCATGTCTGATCTCCCTACCCGAAGTCAATCATGTTTGATATTCGAACTAGATATCCAGTCATTGTCTGATATCCATAATCCAGAATCAGTCCCGTCTGTTCTCCCTACCTGAAGTCAATCCTGTTTAATATTCGAGCCAGATATCCAGTCCCTGTCTGATATCCATACTCTGAAATCAGTCATGTTTGATCTCCCTACCCTAAGTCAATCCTCTTTGATATTCGATCTAGATATTCAGTCCTTGTCTGATATCCATAATCCAGAATCAGTCCTGTCTGATCTCCCTACCCGAAGTCAATCCTGTTTAATATTCGAGCCAGATATCCAGTCCATGTCTGATATCCATAATTCGAAATCAGTCCTGTCTGATCTCCCTACCCGAAGTCAATCCTGTTTGATATTCGAGCCAGATATCCAGTCCCTGTCTGATATCATAATTCGGAATCAGTCATGTCTGATCTCCCTACCCGAAAATCAATCTTGTTTGATATTCGAACCAAATATCCAGTCCCTGTCTGATATCCATAATCCGGAATCAGTCCTGTCTGATCTCCCTACCCGAAAGTCAATCATGTTTGATATTCGAACCAGATATCCAGTCCCTGTCTGATATCCATAATCCGGAATCAGTCCTGTCTGGTCTCCTTACCCGAAGTCAATCCTGTTTGTTATTTGAACCAGATATCCAGTCCCTGTCTGATATCCAAATTCGGAATCAGTTATGTCTGATCTCCCAACCCGAAAATCAATCCTGTTTGATATTCACACCAGGTATCCAGTCCCTGTCTGATATCCGAAACCAGAAATCTATGCTTATACCGGAGATTATTTCTTGTCTGACGACTTGACCCGTGACACCAATTCTTGTCTAGTGGTTCACCCTTGAATGCTAGTACCTGTCTAGTACTTCCCCGTTTAAATCCACTCTCGTTGGTAACCTTACGTTCGAGGTTCAGCTCCAGCTTGGAAAACCGTTTCAGAATCCAGTGCTTGTCTGGCCTGCCATTCTTTTGAAGATTAATCCCCGTTTGATAAGCCCTCGACCGGTAGGCAGTCTGCGTCTGAACTGCTCTATTAAAATCCATTTCTAGACTGATGTCCAAGTGGTCCATTTTCCAAGTAGGATGATTCCTTCTTCCCCAGCAAGTTAAGCAGTGGTTCCCCACGGAGTCTGAGCATGGGACCGTGAGCATTGATATGTTTCCCCAAGCGGAGATAGATTCTCCCCAACCAAATGCATCCTAGGAAGGATCATCTCTTCCCCAGTTGAGTCATGCACAGAGGTGTATACTCATCCCCAACAGTGGGTCAACTTGCAGTTTTCTCGTAGAAGACTATTCGTAAGTATTCAGCTCTCGATGATTCAGACTGAAGTCTCTGGCAGAATTGAAATTCCCCATAGAGTTGTATTCCCCCTGGTAGATAGGAGTTGTTCCAGCGTCTAGTTGCCTATCCTCAGTCGAGTTTGCAGTCCCCCAAGAGAGTCGAGTCCTTGGAAGCCGTTCAAGCCATTATTGGTTTTCTCTAGGAGAAAGTTAAATAGCTGTTGCTATACTTCCCCATCAGAGTCCGTATCTCCAGGAAGAGTTTATCTGCAAAGGCCATGCAATTTATTTCTATGATTGACATCGTTTCCTCAGCGGTTTGTGGTTGGTATACCCCGTTGAGCAAGTACAGGTTCTCGTAGAACTTTGTCCCCTGCAGAAAGTCGTCTGAAGCTCGTTTCCCCAGGTTGAGTCCAATTGAGATTGGTGTGATTTCTCCTGGCAGGATGACTCCTCCTCCCCACCAGAGTGGTTCTTTCTCCTTGACAGGAGGGTTTTCCCTTCAGCATTTATTTTGCTGATGGGGTCGTAGCATTTTGCATGATTGCATAGCATTTACACTAAACGCGTAGCATTTCCATCGTGTGGAGCATTACGCCATTGTCAAACATATGCATGTGAAACATGAGCTAGGTCGTCACCATTCTTGTTTGGCAGGCGTTCGACAACAAAGTTGTTTGCTTAATATGATTCTTAAAATCCCCAGTGAAGTCGCCAAAGTTGTTTGCTCAAGATGATTCTTAAAGTCCCCAACGAAGTTGTTTGTTCAAGACGATTCTTGAATTCCTCATCAGAGTTTATTCGTACAGGATGATTCTGAGATCCCCGAAGCAGAGTTACTTGATAGTTCTCCAGAATCCCCAGCGGATATGTGTCATCCCTAGCAGGTTTCAAATAGAGAAGTTGAAATTTCCCTTGAAGACTTGATGATTGAAGTTTGGCAGTAGTGCCAAACCCCCTAACTTACTGATGAAGTCCAACTGCAACGTCGAAGAAGTTCCCCCAGCTGACGCAGAGTGCCTAAGATCAGATATCCTTGTTGGTCCGTGATTGATTGAGGATTCTATTTCCGATGTTCTGATGAAGCCCGCCTGACGCCTGAGAATTTCTTTAAATGCTCGACGGCATAATTAACTTGATTGTCAAAAGTTCCTAATGACCTGATGAGTCCCGAGGAATTCTTCTATCGCCGTGCCGCAGAACGCCTGGCGACAATATCATCTATGCATTGCCAGTTACCGTGTAACCGATAGTCCCTTGATGACTTGAGGACGTAGACGATCATCCTGACGGAGATTTGAGGTTAAGCATTCACCCACAAGTTGTCGTGCAACTATCAATATCAGCTATCCTTCACCAATTATCGTGTAACCGGTGATCCCTTGATGACTTGAGGACGAAGATCTACATTGAAATCAGATAATCATCTTGACGGAGATTTGAAACTAGTAATTCTCCAGCAAGTTGTCGTGCAACTACCATTTCAGTTTCCGAAAATTGTCTACCCATCAGAGTATCATTTACTCGTGCGGTTGGCAAATTTCCGGGTTTATTGGTATTCAACCGTCTTTTACCTTGATTGTTTGAGAGTCGTTCGCTCCTCACCCAGTCAGGTCCAAGCCGTTTGAATAGGGGCAGTTGTTGCACCCCAAAATTTGCCTAACATTTTCTTCATTTAGCTTGTGTTTCATTGCATTTATTCTAGCATTATCATCTGCATTGCATTGACATGTGTGCAGGATATCAAGAGGTATGACTACCAAAAAATAGATACACAAGGCTATGAAGCTAGCTAAGAACCTTATTCAAGTGTTCAAGGGTTGATATCCTCACCAGAGAAGCCAAAGATCCTCAGAGAGAGTGGTTGAAGCCAAGAGTGTATATCTCCTAACTTGAGAGTGGTGGGAAGCTATTCAGATGATTTTGAATCCATGGGAGAGGACTTGAGACCTTGAGAGAGCTCATGAGAAGTATTGAAGATCATTTTGAAGCCTAGACAGGTCAATATGCAAAGGATACGAAGCTACAACCAAGATTGGTGTAATTAGGGTTTCATCTGGTCAACCCTGAGTCAATAGAAGATTTGAAGAAGGTTGAGACCTAATTTCAAGGCCATGTGATCATGGATTGAGGTATTAAGATGCCTAAGGGATGATTCCAAGGTTAACTCATCATGAATCAAGAGTGTGAGGAGTTCCTAGGCTAGGGTTGCTATGCTTGACAGTGTAAAATCCCTTGGTTTAATGCCTAACTTCAAGACCACTTAACTCAAGATGTGATTTTCATCTCACCTTGACCCCAACATGATTACTGTAGAGCATGATCATAGCTTTAATTTGAGTACTAGAAGTCCTTGATAGGGTTTATAGAACTCAAGTTATGAGCCAAACAAGTTACAGGTCATCAGAGGAATGTGAATTTGGAGCTTGAAAGTCGACCAACTTGCATGACACGTTTCCCTAGAAATATGATTCACATGAAATTTTGGACAACATGAATGTTATTCCTTATCTTCTTAGCTTTCTAGAAAGTACTAGAAGTCCATGATTGGAATTGTAGAACTCAAGATATGAGCTTTGCAAGACAAGGGTATTTTGGGAATTTGAGATTATAGGCCATGTTTGGTTATAAGTCAATTTCACCAACTTAAACACCTTAGATGAAATTTTGTCCAACTTAGAAGTTGTTCAAAATGATGTTATTTGGCTAACCATGATCCAAGAATCCATTCACATGGATTAGAATGAGAAATGCTTGAAGAAGAATTCATGAATGAATCATTAAAGGAAGCTTGAAAAGGGCTAGTTCAAACCAATTCATTTTGGAACCAAATTAGGCCATGTTTGTGCTTGTTTTGAGTCAAAGTGATATTTTAAGAACATTGGAAAAATAAGAAATCAAATTTGAGTTCATTTGCTATGCCAATTTCATGATTTCTTCACCAAAAAACAACATAATGAAAATCAACCATCCATTCATTTCCAAGGGATCAATCTCAGCCACACGTGATCCTTGCATCATAAGGAACTGATATGAACATAATTAGAAGTTTCCACACACCATGTTCATGGAAATTACAAAGAAAAAGTGAGGAAAATTGAAAAATTGGATTGAGTGAATTGGGCCACAATTGGGCCAAATAAGGATCCAAAACAACTCTATATAAGTTTCTGGAAGAATTCATAGCAAGGTTGGTGATTGGAAAAGCTTGAATGAGGTAAGAAGCACTTGAAAAAAGTTTGTTAGAGGTGAAAATTGAATTTCTACTTTGAAGCCATTTCAGATGGAATTAAGGATTCAAGAAGCTTCTCCAAGCATCATTGAACGATTTTGAACGCCTTTGATCAAAAATTCGTGCAAGAACACTCCACCATTGAAGCTCCAAACAAGGTTCCTATTTCTCATCCATACACCCTGTTCGTGATGAGTTATTGCGCCATTTTTACATAATTATGATCCTTGGAATGTGTAGAAGCTTTTAGGAATAGTTTGGTTAAGTTCCATTAAACTTCAAGAATTGACACCCTAGGTTGTAGTTTGAATTTCTCTCTTGTTAGTGGATGAAAATGGAAAAGAATTTGATATTCATGATGTAGGAAGTGAGAGGAAGAGATTAGTATCTTAAATTTTGAGTTTTGAGAAATTTGATAATTCTTGAAGATTCTTGGATGATAATGATTTCTGAGTTTTAATGGAGGAAAGTGAAAACAAATTTGATATTTGGATTCTACACGAAAAAATACACAGTTTTGGTTAAAGAAAATCAAGTTTTGGTGAAGAAATAAGAAAATGCCATTTTTGACATGAGGTTGAAGATGACCGGAGCTTACGTTTGGCCACCGTCACCACCGTCCGCCACCGCGTCTGTGCTTTCCCTCCGTTTCAATTTCAAATCGCCAGTTCAGTTTTTGGCCGTCCGATCTCGTTGAGGCATTGACTTGGTATCCCATCGTGCGGCTGCAATTTCACTCCGCGAATTGGCTCATTCCATTTAACAAAACGCTGAGTTTTGAGAAACTCAGCTGGGCCCTTGACGCAATGCGCTAACTGCATCCCCCTTTTCACAGCCCAGTAGATTAACGCGTAGAAGTATCACTTATTACACCCCTGGCCATTTCCCTTAAGTGAAATTCTGGGCCTGATCCCCTGCGCTATCTACACCCCCACGGCGCAAGGCCCACACGAATTGCATGTAGAAATTACTTAGTGCACCCCTGTTGTTCCACTTTTAATTTCTTTTTTTTCTTTTATTTTCTTATTAATTACTTGTTTGTTTTAATTCATAGAAAATAATAATTGAGGTCAATAAATCATGAGAAAAATATTGTAGATAGTTTGACATGTCTAGAATTTTTCCATATTTTTTAATTGCAATTTTAATTCTTTTTCCAATTAATTTTGTATTTTTCTTTTATGTGTGTCGCTACTCGAAAAATACGCGCAACAACGGGGAAGGCGAAAAGGAAAAGGACAGAAGAGTCGCCACCGAACTTTATTTATCCCATGAGAGGAAAGGAAAATATCTAGAAAACCTTAAGAAAAGAACGGATAAGATGGTCTCGCAACCATGAATGGGTTCGGAAGCCGGTTATGCGAAGGGAAGGTATTAGCACCCCTCACATCCATCGTACTCGATGGGAATCATTTGTTTGTCGTATGTGTGAATTTATTTGCTTAAATATTTATGCTATAAAAAAAAGTGTTCCAAAAGATAGGGAGAAAAGGGTTAGAAATAGGGAAAGGAGGTAACAGGGAAAAAGAGAGAAAGGACGGACTCAGTAGGACTTCGCGGTCCTAGGCCTACGTATTCTCAACGGGTGTGAGAAAGTCAGAGTCGACGTAGTTCAGGGCTACGGATATGAAGGGTTGTGCTCGCCAAGACATCGCCGTCTTGTGCCTACGTATCCTCATCTGGTATGAGAAATCAAAGCAGCCGTAGTTCGGCCTACGATTTGTTGATGACTTTATGGATGATGCTATCGTACGCATTCTAGCAGTTAGGTGTATTGCTGCTCGCTCATTGGAGACTTAGGCATTACCTGTTTTCGGTAGAACGGACGTATCATATCCTTTTTGAAAGATTAGTTTTCGCCATGCGAGGCAAGATGTCACATTTGATTTGTTGAATTGTTTTTTAGGGGAGAGATAGGTCCTCGGATAGTAACCCCTACGGATAGTACCCAATTCTTTATCTCAAAGTTTTTATTATGAAAGGGTGTGGCGAACATAGCGTCTTCGTATTGAAAGACGAGTATCAAAACCACACACGCTACAGTGAGCATCTCGACACTCGGAGAGGAAGAAGTCTACACTTAATCCTCTCTCTTTAGTTCAATACAAAGAGAACTTCATTCTCTTATTAAAGTGTTTTTGGTTTTGAATGGTAAGTGCTTTCGCGACGGAGAACCCTACGGTAAACGTCAAGCACTTGGGATAGGAGCAGGCCTACGCCTAACCACTCCACGACCGTTCAAGTTTTGTTACGAAAATAAGTTTGAAAATACGCTCGGTGCGGGACCGAGATTTTAGGTGGGGAAAGTTGCAGAAGGAAGTTGTAGAAGGAGATAGGTCGCGAATAGAGTCACGTCTTCGTATTGAAAGACGAGTATCGAGACCACCCACACTACAGTGAATATCCCAACACTCGGAGAGGAAGAAGTCTACACTCAATCCTCTCTCTTTAGTTCAATACAAAGAGAATGGATTTATTTATTGTAAGTGTTTTGAAAATGCACTCGGTACAGGGCCGAGGTTTTTTAGGAGAAAAAGGTGTGGATGAAAACGTCTCCGTATTGAAAGACGAGTATCAAAACCACCCACACTACAGTGAGCATCTCGACACTCGGAGAGGAAGAAGTCTACACTCAAACCCCTCTCTTTAGTTCAATACAAAGTGAACTTTATCCTTTTGTTAAATATGGTGAGTTGGTTTAACCATTATTTGAGAAAATCCGCTTGACGTTGGGTCAAGGGTTTTAGTTGCTTAAAAATATTTGAGGTGAAGCGAGCAAGGTCGATGGCGACGCACAAGGCAATCGGCTTACAAGGTCAAAATGGCTCGATGAGAATCGAGAGTTTGTTTCTTGAAAATAGTTTTTAGGACCAAAGGTAAAAAAAAAGACCAACAATAAACATGCATAAAAACCATACCAACACAATGGGTTAATCGGCTTAAACAAAATAAAACACAAAAAAAACGGCACGGCGAACTCCTTGAGAAATTTTCTTTTTGAGGTAAAAAAGTCGAAAAAACGTGAAAAACAGGGGTCTGACACGGGCGGCCGTGTTGTGTGACACGACCAGTGTCACAATTCTAGAGAAATCAGGTTTTTGAGGCAAACAGCGGCGTGACACGGCCACCCGTGTTGCATGACACGGCCCGTATCACAAAATCTGGGGAAAAAATGAAAGAAAAACTAAACAGCGGTGTGACACGGCCGCCCGTGTTGCATGACACAGCCCGTGTCACAAGGTCTGGGGAGAAAATGCAAGAAAAAAAACAAAACAACGGTGTGACACGGCCGCCCGTGTTGTGTGACACGACCCGTGTCACAAGTCCTGGGCATTTACACGTTAAAACCTCAAACAGAGGTGCAACACGGGTGGTCGTGTTGTGTGACACGGCCCGTGTCAGGGGACTCAGGGAAAATATGCCATGAAAACTCAAGCAGAGATGTGACACGGGTGGCCATGTCGTGTGACACGACCCGTGTCAGGCTACCAGGGTGAAAAACCAAACTTTTCTCTTGTTTTTTGCTTCTTTTTGTGGTTCTTAAAAATGGTTTCTTGGTCCTTTTTGGGATCTCACACAATATACACAACACCAAATAACTTAACAGAGATAAATAAATGACAAGTGCAAGTTATAAAAAGGGAAAAGTTTGAAGGAATGGATACCAAAGATATTCTCCTTCTTTGTTAAGCCTCTTCTGATTTTGGTTGGATGTACTTCACTCTTCACTCTATGATGTGAAGATTATGCTCTTCAAGGATGCTCTTGTGTTTCTATGTCACTCTCCTTTTTTTTTTCTTCTGTTTTTAGGGTTTGTTTTTTTCTCTATTTTCTCTGGGGTTTTTTTTTACTCTTTTCTCTCAATCTCTATCTCAATATGTTGTGAATGATAGTGAATGAATCCTTTGTTTGCAACTCCTTCCCTCCTTATCTCACTTTTTCTGCTGTACCAAAACCACAGCTCTTGCACACTTCTCCATTTTCAGAATTTCCATTCTTGGCAATATCTTTTACCACCTTTTGGTGCAGCCCCACTTTCCTTCCATTTCTAGTATGTTTTTTGCTGTATTTTCTTCTGCAGCACTCTACCTTTCTATTCATCCTTGTACCCATTGGTTGGTTGATTTGTTTGGACATACTCATGTAACCAATAACACTACCTTTTGGACATCATTTTCAAATTCTGATTTTTGATGTGTAGATGTATCAACATAAGCTTATAGCCTTGGTTTTGTGACATAAAATGATTTTTTAATATGATACACATTGCCACTTCTTGCATGGGGCTGTTTTGGACCATATTCAAATTGCCCATGGTTGAACATGCATGGTATTGATCTTGAAATATTCCAACATTGAATTAGCTCTTAAATATTTTCCTTGCATGTTTGTAAGCACAAAGAGGGTCATGTGGACTTGATGGAGCATGGGGGATACCATGGCATGAAGTTATTTTTAGAAACTTGAATTAAGACTAGAAATAGCTTAATCTCCTAAGCATTACCAAGAGTTTGGATTTTGTAACAAATGTGACATTCTTGCAAATGTCATGAAATTTCTCTTTGTAATATTCTTGAATCTAGCCTTGAATTCATGAACCTTGAATTTGGAATGATGGGCCTCCCTTATGACATTGAATTTGAAAGGGATGAAGAAATAAGTCAGTCTTTAAAGGAGGGCAAATTTTGGGGTGCAACAATGTGCTTTGCCATGAATAGAAATAATGCCATGTTAACTTCTAGAATTTTGTTTCCATATCAATGCTTGGATTTAATCTCTGATTTTTTACATGGTGAATGTTGATACATTGTAGTATATTGTAGGATTTTTCTTACATTTTTTAGATGATTATAAGTAGGAGTTTGAGATAGATCTTTAGGAGAATTCCATGATGGATTCCTTTTAGCACACCCTTTGAGTTTAGATTTTATTAGAACCTTTAGGATTAGGTTTGGCCCCTGGTTTTTGTACCATAGATTATTAACCCATGTAGGATCATCTAGGATTTTCCTTAAGATTTTTAGAATTGATTTTCTATTATTCCCCCATTTTACAAGTTGGTTATAGTTTAGGTGAACCTAACTAGGATAACTTCATAGATTAGTCTTTTAAGTGAACATTAGATGATTCTAAGTTTCATATCCTTTCTTGATAGAATATAACTTAGGTAGATACCTCTTTAGAACTTTGATTAGGCCTTGATAGAGCCTTTTGAATCCTTAGTTTAGGTGATCCTTAGAAGGTAATCATTGAGGTTCCTTAGAAGTTCAAATTAGGTGGATCATTCTTCCTATAGGTTTAGCTTCCCTCAAAATCTTCCTTACTTAATTCGGATCCTCCTTGTAAGCATGTTTCCTCCTGTGGAGGAATTCATTGCATTTTCATAAAGGAGTTGAATCTATGCAAGCTTTCTAAGGAAATGGAGTTGGTTGAGTGCCTGTGGTAAGCTCCTGTGGACCTTACCCTGCTTCCCATCTTCATTCTTCTAATCTTCCCTTATCCAATCATTTTAGGAACCTTCTTGGGGTAGCATAGTCCTTCCTGTGGGGGGAATTTTCAACATCTCTTGAAGGAGTCAAACCTTTAGGATTTTCCAAATCTCTTCGAGTTGGTTGAGTGCCTGTGGCAAGTTCTTGTGGACCTTACCCTTGCTTCCCAACATTCAATTCCTTTCCTTAGGATAGATGCCTTGTTTGTTTACTTGTGGAATGAATTCCTTATTTGTCATAATTCCTTGCCTTCATTCATGATTGAGTGGTGTGTTGCATTAGGATAGTTCATTTTTAGGATAGTCTAAGTGTAGGTGCATGACTGCATTAAGAGGTTGAGTGGGTCTCCCTCTGCTTGTTTGCCTTAAGGGTTGAGGTGATTCTCCCCTTGCTTGTGTGTTGTTTTTATTTTTCTAATTGATGTATTTGCATATAAAGGTTGAGCTGAGCTCCCTTTGCTTGTCTGTTTTGCCTGTTTTCTTTGCTTGATTGCTAAGAGGTTGAGTGAGTCTCCCTCTGCTTGTAGTGCTGCATTGCATTTGCATCTTTACTATTTTCCTTTTTGTTTATCTGTTTTACTGATGTGTAGCTGATGCTTTGTCTGTTGTCTGTACTCCATTGACATGATCCCCTAGGAGTCTCACTTCCTTTGATAAGGAAGTGCTGATTGAACTTTAGGTTGAAACCTATGCATGATAACATCTAGGAGTTCCCTGTTTCAAACCTCAACCATAGGATGAATCCTTGGCATGACAACTTTAGGACTTGATAGTTTCCCCTTAGTTGTGCCCTCTCTCTTCTCATCACCAAAACAACAGTAAAAACGTAATAAAGGCAAGTTGGTACAAGCGCGTTACGAGCCTTAAGCTACTTGGGAAATGATAATTGAGCGGTCTCTTCTCAATCATCTAGAGTGTTTAGTATATGTCCTTTGAACGATATGCAACGCATTCGCTCCTAAGTCATAGTCTCTAGTGTTGTACAAACTACAAACATCCATAAAAAACACTTCTTCCGTACAAGACAGAAAACAAACTTTAAACCTCTTTTTGCCCCGTGGGCCCTTAACTCGAGGAAAGCTTTTCTGAAGAAAAGAGTGTCGTTAACTCCCAGTTCTACCGCAAACGGTAACGCACGAGACTCCGATGAGCAAGCTGCATACACCAAACTGCTTGAACTGTTTGGTAACCCTACTCGGAAAAACAGATGAATCTGAACCCGTAATCCGTAGTATCCCGAACTACGTAAGCTCTGATCTCTCATATATGTTGAGAGTACGTAGGCACAATACTGACGTATTGGCGAGCCACCTTCCCCCGTAACCTGTAGTTAGCCGAACTACGTTGACTCTGATTTCTCGTTCTATGATGAGAATACGTAAGCACGAAGCGTGACGCTTTGCCGAGTCATTTTCTTTTCTTTTCAGACAAACCTTGATAGGTAGATAGATAAACCAACCCGTCAGATAAACACAACAAGCATGGATTCCGTTGAGTACAACGGACGTGAGGGGTGCTAATACCTTCCCCTTGCGTAACCGACTCCTGAACCCAGACATGGTTGCGACGACCTTGTCTTATACCTTTTCATCAGGTTTTTTCGATCGTTTCCTTTCCCTTTCTGTGGGATAAATAACGAAAGGTGGCAACTCTTCTATATTGTCGGCACCTTATTTTCGCGGTAGCGACGCATTAACCCCAGCTTCCCCATGATTAGGCATAGGATTCTGCACGACATTGGGCGCATCGAGAGAGAAATTGATGGCTTTGCTGTCTATAAGATCTTGCACATTATGCTTGAATGCTTTATAATTGTCGATATTGTGTCTAGGAGCACCAGAATGAAAATCACATCTAGCATTAGCATCATATCCGGGTGGTGGTGCACCAGTTAAAGGAGCCAGAGTCCTTTTCTGAATCAATTGTAATTGCATCAAGTGTTGAAGCAACTGTGAGTATGGCATCGGTGGCGCATCAAACTGCTTGTTTACTGCTCTGCCCCGATCCTGAAATCTGCGAGGAATATAATTTTGTTGCTGCTGTTGTGGTTGTGGTACTGCAGGAATTGTAATGCTAGCAACCTGAGGTTGCCGTTGATGGTACTGTTGCCCTTTACTCTTATTTCTGCTTCAGGAACCTGAGACTGCATTGGTTTCCCCTTCTCTTCTCTTATTGCCAAAACTTTTCTTAACTCCTCCAGTTGAGGATCCTTCACCGGCCTGAATCTTACCCAATTTGATTTTGTTCTCCACTCTTTCTCCTGTAATGATCAGATCTGAAAAACTCCCCGACATGTTGCCGATCAATTTCTCGTAATATACCCCCGGTAACATAGAAACAAACATGTCTATCAACTCCCTCTCCACCATAGGCGGTTTCACTCTAGCTGCCAATTCACGCCATCTCTAGGAGTACTCTTTGAAGCATTGATTACTTCTTTGAGATAAGTTCTATAACTGGACCCTGTTCGGTGCTAGATCATTGTTGTATTGGTAATGCTTGACAAAAGCTTCAGCTAAATCCCTCCAGCTTCGAATGTTAACTGGTTCTAGCCCCATGTACCACTCTAGAGACGGACCATAAAGACTGTCCTGGAAAAAGTGCATAAGCAGCTTCTCATCGTCAGAATAGGCGGACATCTTGAGGTAGTAGGAATGAAGATGAACCCTCGAACAGGTTGTCCCCTTATACTTATCAAAGCCCAGGACTTTGAATAATAGAGGAACCTTCAGGTCTGGAATCAGCCCCAAATTCACCATATCCAACCCCATAGAATTCTGACTCTCATAACTCTTCGTCTTTTCCTCGAGCAACTTAAATCTCTTGTTTGCGTCAGATGGCAGACCAGCACCAACATCCCTCATAGAGAACACATCCTCTTAATCATCTTCCTCCCACTGAGGGGCAGTATTCCCATGCAAAGCACACGTAGGTCCAGGAATATGAACTCCTGTCTGATTTCCTCCGCCCGGAGGGATAACAACTGTAGGACCAGTATTAGCATGTGGAGTGACATTGTCAGTAGTAGGAGGTATAGCAGCAGTTCCTCCATGAAGCACACCACTCCCATCAACCCTAGCAATTAACGGTTGTGTCGCTTCCGCGAAAATAAGGTGCGGCAAAACAGAAGAGTCGCCACCTTTCGTTATTTATCCCTCGGAGCGGGAAAGGAAACGATCGGAAAAACCTGACGAAAAAAAAGGTAAGACAAGGTCGTCACAACCGTTGTCTGGGTTCGGGAGTCGGTTACGCAAGGGGAAGGTATTAGCACCCCTCACGTCCGTCGTACTCGACGGGATCCACGCTTGTTGTGTTTACTGGACGAGTTTGTTTATCTATCTACCTATCAAGGCTGGCTTAAAAAGAAAAGACAATGACTCGGCAAAGCGTCGCACTTTATGCCTACGTATTCTCATCAGAGAATGAGAAATCAAAGTCAACGTAGTTCGACCTACGACGGGTTATGGGGAAGGTGGCTCGCCAATACGTCAGTATTGTGCCTACGTACTCTCAACAGGTATGAGAGATCAGAGCTTACGTAGTTCGGGATACTACGAATTACGGGAGTTCAGATTCATCTGTTTTATCGAGTAGGGTTAAACAGCAGTTCTAGCAGTTAGGGACAAAGCCTGTTTGCGTTGGCGCTGAAGTTTAACGACACTCTTTTCTTCAGAAAATCTTCCTTTGAATTATGGGCCCACGGGGCAAAAAGGTTTGAAGTTTGTTTTCTGTCTTTTACGAAAGAAGTGTTTTTTATTATGTTCGCAATTTCAATCGCACTAAAGACTATGACCTGAGAGTGAATGCGTCACATGTCACCCAAAGGGTACCATACTGAACACCCAGACTGTTGAAAAGAAACTCTCCAACAATCCTTTCTCAGATAGCTTAAGGCTCGTAACGTACGAAAGAAATCATTCATGATTACTGTATCTTAAGCTGTTTTGAGATGAGAAGAGAGAACAAGCTCAACTAAGGGGAGACTATCAAGTCCTACTGTTGTCATGCCAAGGATTCATCCTATGGTTGAGGTTTGAAACAGGGAACTCCTAGAAGTTATCATGCATAGGTTTCAGCCTAAAGTTCTATCATCACCTCCTTATCAAAGGGAATGAGATTCCTAAGGGATCATGTCAATGATAAACAGAAACAGATAAAGCATCAGCTTAAACAGTAAACAGTAAAATGCATGCAATGCAAGTGAGGGAGGAAATGTGTGTGGGGCAACAGCCTCCACAAGCTCATCTCAACCTCAAGCCAGAATGAATAACAGTAATCATACTGAGGAAAATAGAACAACACGCTATCAAGTAAAACAGTAAACTACAATCATACAGTAACAGTAAAATCATGCTATCAAGTAAGATAAACCACATGGGCAAGGGAGCAGGGCTCTACCGAATACCCGCAAGCAAAGCCATACAGTAACAATACAAGCAGAGGGAGCAACTCAACCTCTAGTGCAATCATGCTCCTAGATTAAAGTCAGTCTAGATATGGACTTATTCTAATGCATCAAGCAAGTCAAACAAGGCACATCAGCAATACAGAGAAGAAACAGACAAGAAAGCAGATCAACTCCTCTCTCAACTCCAAGCCTCAGCTCTTCTGACAGCAACTCAGTCTTCAAACCTCCATCACTCCTGACAAATATCAATTTGCTTTTCCAGGTTTCAACCCTTCAACATAAGTTTCAACTTATCTTCTTCTTCAAGCTTCAGCTCCTTAATCAGTTCCACCTTCAGGCTTCATCCTTAACCACAAGTATCAACTTGATTCCTCCAGGATCTCCAAGCTTCAAAGTAAGTATCAACTCATCCTCTATTCCTCAAGCCTCAACCCTGCACTCAATCTCAATTGAATCCTCTTTACAAGTATCAACTTAGCCTCTCTTACCTTACCGATATCAACTTGGTCTTCTCTTCCTGCAAGCTTCAGCTTCTCAGAGTAGTCCTTAATCACTTAGAAGTGTCAACTTCATCCTTCAATTCTTTAAGCCTCAGCTCTTCATTCAGTCTTTACTGGGTCTTCATTGGGTCTTCAAGTATCAACTTATTCTTCTTGCTCTTCAAGCTTCAGCTGAAGTGGCAATGCTCAGGGAATCATCATCTTCCATACTCTTCAATGAAGTCTTCATCTTCACACTCAAGCCCAACATCTTCAAGATACTCAAACCAGAAGAAATCACTTAACTGGATAAGCTAGGATATTAAACCGCTTATTGACCACCAAAGGTGACCTATAAGGGTTCAAAATCAAAAGAATGGTTCCCTTAAAAGTTCTACTTCCTAGGTACCATCACTTATCCCTCCAAAGGAGGGAGGTGAATACCATGGAAGGACCTTGAATCATGGGGAGGGATGGAGGTGAAAGATACCATCCATGTTTAAGAAAGAAATTAACTAGGTCTAAGCTCTACTTAATTCCTAACCCTAAAACAACAACAAAACAAACAAGTCTTCAAGTTCTCAAGCTCCTCCTTCAATCTTCAAGTCTTCCACTATACTCCACAAAGCAAGACCAAGCCCACCAAGCCAAGCAAAAGCCCACAAAGCAAAGCAAAACAAAATACAAGCCCACAAGGGCAACACAAACAACCATCAATTACAAAAATCAATTAAAAATAGTATACTATTATATTAAAATCTAATATAATTTCTAGGGGATCCTATATAACTACCCTTAATATCCTATATGTCCCAATATCTAACTTGACCTAGAAACCCAAAATTCTAGTGTTATTGTGGACCTATGTTAAGGATTGACCTAAATCTACACAACCTAAAGTCATCTAATCAAAACTAATCAAAAATTAATCACAAAATTATGGAATAAATCCAGATGGGAGCTAAAGTCCTAATCTAACTATCCTAAAAAGAATGGCCTAAAAATATTAAGGGAACTAGCTAAACAAAATTCTACAAACTATGCATCAACATAAAATGAATTAAAAAGCTATTAAAAGATAAAATACACAAAAAATATTAAAAGTGCATGAAATGAAAATTTTATGATTTTATAATTTTCTAGACATCAAAGTGAAATAGGAGAAAAAATCCCCATGCAAAAATCATGATTTTTCTATTTTATATGATTTTCCAAAGTTTAAAGAAAAATGAAGAAAAAGAAAATAAAATGTGAAATGTTTGGTGCAGATAGCAATGATATGCAGTTCATTATGAGAATGGGCTTGAAATGGGGGTACATAAAGCAAATGCACTAGGCCCATGATTTTCAGAAATTAAATGAGAAAAATTAGAAAGAAATAGACAAAAGTGTGGTGTGAAAAGTAAAGAAAATTAGTTCAAATCCATCATGGGCCACAGATGGGGGTGTGATTATCAAAATCAACTTAAGCCCAAGACTCCAATTTTAATGATACGCTGCGTTTTGGGTGTCTTCAGAACTCCTTTCCAAACGTGAGATTACATCATGGCCGTGGGATCAAGATAAAGTCAACAAGTCCTTGTGCATCCGACGGCCCACGCATCATCATCTTCCTTGAGCCATGAATGTGGAGGGAAACCACCATTGTTACAGACTTCAAATATCATCATCCTCTCCACTCGGGTTCCATCCAAACTCAATCAAAATCCATGGTTCAAAACCCTAATCTGTTCTAAATTCATCCCTGATCACAACCATGGTATTAGAATCAATTGAAATGCCCTCAATCTCTAACCCGGTCCAAGATCAAAACTATGCTCAAACTTCAACTTTAACTATTCTTGAAATTGATTGGCTCAGAATGATCACCACCTCACACTGGTTAAATCTTGCTATTAAACTCATGTTATATCTCACTATACATCGTGTTCTTGATCAAAACAAAATTGATGTCACTAACTCAAACCTCACCAAATGCCCTCAAACTTTCCAAAATCCATCTCCTAACCATCTCTAACCATTCTAACCTAACAAATCTAACTAATTATGCTTAAATTAGGGTGTAGGGTAAAAGTTGCAAACCTGGAAATTTCTGAGTAACAGGTAGATCAAATCTTCAATTCAACACCTCAAACTCTTCAGAATCACTCCTTGATTGATGTTAGTGCTTCTGTTTGCAAAAGATTCGATCCAAGAAGCTTGAATCTCCAAATCCGATAGTGACTTGCAGCTCCCAAAATCCAAATGCTATCTTCTCAATTCTTCATGACCTTGCTCTCAATTTGGTATGCACACATTCAGTATGATCAATGGAAGATGTTAGGATTGAAAGAATCAATGGAAATGGTGTGGAATATAGAAATTGATTTCAACTTGCAATGGAAGAAAATGAAATGACAATCTCACTCTCCTCTCTAATCTCTCACCAACCTTGAATCTGAGCAAGTTCTAATCAATATATGGGATGGTTCTAAACCATCCAGAACTTTCTGGAATCATCCAATGAGAATTTGAGATTCTCATGTCATGAGTTTTTGATTTCAATCCATCTCACATACCAACTTGTGTTATACCTCTTGCAGCAACTTGTTCTCCTTTGAAAATCTCCTTAGATGAGATGCATGATATGTTAGGATGCTTTGCTAGCTTGTACATTGCTCTTCCTTATGTTTTGCATATGTACCTTAATATGCAAGTAATCATTTTCCAAAGCAAGTCCATGATTTAGACCTCAAATCAAAAATGTGGCTGAACCATTGTTTCTAAAATGTTTTCTAGAGTCAAAATCGTATATTACATGCCATGGTTTGGATGTGTAGCTTGGAAATTTCAATTTCCAACTTTGACTTATTTAACTTATGCCTCCATTTTAGGTCATTTTTACCATTTTGAGCTACAAGCCTTTTCAACATCTCATGACCTCTTTAATAGCCTTAAAACATCATTTTAAGCAAGTTTGATTTTGAAGATTTTTCCATTTGAAGCATGGAAATAGGAGTTATGGCCGTATGCTTGAAATGACCTATAATCTCCAAATGACCAAAATGCCCTTGACTTGTCAAAGCCATAACTTGAGTTCTACAAATCCTATCAAGGACTTATAGTACTCTCTAGAAAGATAAGAAGATAAGGAACAACATTCATGTTGACCAAAAGTTCATAGGAATCATCCTTCTTGGGAAAAAGTTTGATGCAAGTTGGGTGACTTTCAAGGCCCCAGATTCACATACCTCAGATGACCTGTAACTTGTCAAAGTCATAACTTGAGTTCTATGAATCCTATCAAGGACTTCTAGTACTAAAATTAAAGCTAAGAGCAAGCTCTACAACATTTATGTTTGGGGAAAGATGAGATGGCAATCACATCTTGAGCTAAACTGCCTTGAAGATAGGGGTCAAACTAGGGGATTTTACACTATCAAGCCTTAGAAACCCTAGCTTGAAACTTCTCAAACTCTTCAATCATGATGAGTTGACCTTGGAATCATCCTTATAGCATGTCAATGCATCAATCCATGATCACATGGCTCTTGTATTAGGTCTCAACCCTCTCCAAATCATCAGTAGACCTAGGGTTGACTCAGTCAAACCCTAACTGCACCACTCATGGCTGAGGTTTCTTAATCTTGCACAATGACCTCTCTAGGCTGCATGATGGCTTTCAAGACATCTCATAAGCTCTCTCAAGGCTTCAATTCCACATTCATGGCTTCAGAATCATCTGAGGACTCCCCACAACTCTCAAGTTAGGAGGCACACACCCTTTTGGTTTCAACCACTCTTTCTGAGGCTCTTTTAGCTTCTCTGACAAAGATATCAACCCTTGAACACTTGAATAACCTTCTTGGCTAGCTTCAAAGTCTTGTATAGCTCTTGATTGGTAGTCATACCTCTTGATCTCCAGCATACATGTCAATGAACTGCAAATGATAATGCTAATGTGAATGAGATGAAACACAAGCTAGGTAAAGAAATGTTGGTCAAATTTTAGGGTGCAACAGGTTGCACCAAAGTTCTCAGCTGCTCTTGGCCACTGGCGACCCCTTGCATCATATCCATGAACTGGGCCATCCTATCACGGAATTCCTGAAGTTCAGCCTGAATTTGATCCATAATCCTACGTTGATTTCCCCTGGTAGCGTAGCGATGAGTCGCTTGGTTGTCAATCCTGAAACAAGCTACAAACCACATAGAGGAGATAAGGTTAACGAAACCTTGAACACCTGCGATGCAAAATGAGAAATGATGCAGTATGCAGACATGTAAATATTCGTTAAGGAAATTTTCCCCTCGATTCTAGTTCTGCGAGAACGGCAAGACCGTGGAAACCCAACAGATAAACATAACAAACTCCTCATAAATAAAATGAGAGCCAAAAGCCAATGTACAACACAACACTGAATACAACGGAATTAAAGTGACCTCAACCAACAGATCTGGTGATGGTCAAGCTATATCATAACAACAAACTACAAAGAGAGAAACATCAAATACAATGGCGAGCCTGGAAATCCTCCAACAACTCTCTCGTATCTGAATGATTTGGCCTGTCTACCAACCCCTTGATGAGCAACTCTCTCTGGCTAATGACACTCTGCAAGCTCTGAACATAATCCTCCCAAGCGCCTTCACCAAACGCTTCCTCAAGCTTAGATCTCTTCACATCTGCTCTTGCCTTATAGTCCTCCAAGGTTGCAAGAGCTTCATTCAGTCTGCAGTCTGCAATCGCTTTCGCGTCGGCGCGAGGATTCACCTGGATCTGAGCCTTCAACTTAGCAATTTGTTGCCGCAGTCTGTCTTCTCGCTCCTTGTTGTTAGTTAGAATGGCGTTCCATTGGTCGTTAAACTTGGAGATCTCTACATATGCTTTGTCCAGCTCTTTCTTCTTGGAACTAAGAACATCACTGATGCTCTTCAGGTCTAAGCCCACACACTCTCGAGTGCGAATCTCTACAGTTAGCTCTCTACCCAGCTTATTCACCAGCTCTGTTTGCTTCTTAGGTGAAAAAGTGGCTTGGTTTCTCTCGCTTCTGAGCTGAATGATCTCCTTCTCCAATTCTTCAATAACCTTTCGTAGCTCCTCTTTTTCGACCCATAGTTTGTTGTACTTCTGTATATCAACTATCATTGGTTCTTCGACTACCACGGGCACAAAGGTTCTCTAATTGGAAAAGGTAGCAACAACTTGTCAACTCTCTCCTGGATCCATTCCACGTATGGTCCATATGCTCTACAATCGCCCTTGCCTAAAGAAAGCTTCCTCCTCCGATGAATGTTATTCCAAGCCTGTTGCAAACTAGTTAGAGTAGCAGTATCAGCTAAAACCGTGAAATATAGGGATTTTGTACTTCATTCTTCTTCGGAGGTTCTCTTAAAGCATAGCCAAATTTCCTGACAGCAAGAGTTGGATTGTAGTTAATGCCACCTTTTCTCTCAATTAGAGGAACATTAGGAAAATCTCCATAGCTGTAAATAATGTCCCTTCCTAGGAGGTCTCTGCTGAACCACATAATATCTTCCGAGGTCAAACCCATGAGGCTCTCTGGCCAACCAAATGTACTAGTTGCATCAATAAAAGGTCGAGAGTTTGGCAGATGCGAAATAAACCATCTGTAAAGTAGTAGAGTGCAACAAGAAACGTTCCTCCCTCGCCTTCTCTCATTCTTGTAGTGCGTAGAATGATAGACATCACCTAGAAGGGTTGGTACAGGGTTCTTGGAAGCAAAGATGTGGAAAGCATCCAAATCAACAAAATCAGGTACATTAGGAAACAACACTATCCCATAGATGCAGAGCGCCAAGATTGCATTAAAGACAACCCGACATCCTTCCTTTGCAAAGTGCTTAGCCTTTCCTATTAAGAATGGCAGAGGGAAACCAGGCACCCCGCTCCTTCATATCATCTTTCCTTCTAGTTCAGAAACATCCAAATGCAGAGCATTGGCTAGCTTGGATAAGTTAGGATCACCTTCAGAATGCACAAAAGGCATTTCTTCTAAGACTGAGATTCCCAAGAATTGAACAAATTCCTCCAAGGTAGGCAACAGAATATATCCAGGGGATGTGAAACAACGCAGTTGAGGATCATAAAATTGCAGCAATGCATGGATACCTTCCAACTCAAACTTAGAGATCTTGCAGACAAGGCTTAAAATCCTCCCATATTCCCTTTTGAAATCATCCATAACTCCACGCTCAACCATAGGAATGAGGCTCATCAGAGGTCCTATGTCTGGCATGGGGAACTTGTAGATAACAACTTTCTTGAAACCACACTCCATGATGACAATGGACCAGATTACTAGAATCAAGGAGAAAACATACACCTGCAACATAAATACATGTCAATGTTAATATGCAAATGAAAATGAAAATGCAACAGGGGATCAAAATTGTTGTGCTGCTGACTGCGATGAACCAGCGCTTCACTCTGGCGAGAAAATACCAAAAGACCAAATTATAGTAACCTCATAGTATCAAAGATCAAAGGTCTGCACTGACGAGAAAATCGGGCAGGTTGAAGGTTAAGGTTTCCTGCATAACCCTCCCTACTCACAGGTATGAACCTGTCTTTGACAAGGTATGGTATTCTATGCGGTCATCAGCGTCACAGACTTTCGAGAAATGATGATACATTCACCATTTCTGGTTCGACATCATAGTCTAACGAAGCAGCCTCACTTAGCTGACTCCCAAATGATCGGTCTCCAAAGTCAGCATTTTTCAGATCCAACACCCTTTCCCGACCAATATACAGGATATGACGTCTTCAAAGAAAACCTCGTCTGAACGCGGATTTCATGAAGACTATTACACGCCTAGCATGCAGATTCTCGCTACTTTCCACTCTAATGTTATGGTTATACTCAAGCCTGGGTTTTGGCTTATCACACAATGGAATCAACCCCACCTAACAGCACAACAATAACATGATACAATGTGGGAAAGTAAACTGCCAATGCGATAAAATGCAGATACAACACATGAGCACATATATACACACCTTAAGATAAAACATACTAGTGCTAGGATTGACTCACATAGGGGATGGGAAGAGTCCCCAGCAGAGTCGCCAGCAGTCGCATCGCTGCGAAGAGGGGCCGGCAAGGACAGAAGAGTCGCCACCATTCGTTATTTATCCCAAAGAGAGGGAAAGGAAACGATCATAGAAAACCTACGAAAAGGGGGAAAATACAGGTCATCGCAACCAAATCTTGGGTCCACGCTTTTTATCTATCTAAAGGGTGCTAATCTATCTAAGCTACAGGCCACAGGGACAAAAGAAAAGAAAAGAGACTCAATAGAGCATCACCGCTCTATGCCTACGTATTCCCACGGGTAATGGGAAAGTTAGATTCAACGTAGTTCGGAAAACTACAGGTGAAGGTGGGGAAGGTTGCTCGCCAAGACATCGTCGTCTTGTGCCTACGTATCCTCGTCTGGTATGAGAAATCAGAGGAAACATAGTTTGGGCTGACACGACCACAGATTGGTTCAAGTGTTTTACCCGAGTAGGGTTAAACCTTAGTTCTAGCAGTTAGGTGTATTGTTGCTCGACCATTGGAGACTTAGGCGTTACCTGTTTGCGGTAGAACCATGAGTTAACAACACTCTCTTTGAAAATGGTTTTCCATTAATCCCGAAGGATAAAAAGGTTTGATGTTTGTTTTTGAGTCTTTTATGAAGAAGTGAATTGATTTAAGTTTGTAACTCATGTTGCACTAAAGACTATGACTTAGGAGTGAATGTGTCGCATATCGCCCAAAGGACATACGCTAAACACTCTAGATGGTATAAGAGGAGGTCCCCCAATCATCATTTCCCAAATGCTTAAGGCTCGTAGTGTACAACACTTGTTATCCTTTATTAGATGTTTTGAAGAAGTTTTGAGATGAGAAGAGAGAAGACACAACTAAGGGGAAACTAACTCAACCCTAATGTTATCATGCAATGTGCTCCTAAGATTGAGAGTAAGAAGGGAAATTATATCCTAATGTTATCATGATTGGATCGAAAACTTAATGTCTCTCCTACTCCCGAGGGACTAGGAATCCTAAGGGATCATGGCAAAAGACCAAGAAGGCACAAGATAAAACAATCACAAATGAGAAAGAAAGAGATGCAAACATGAAATGCAACACAAAGAAAAGAGGGAGGAAAAAAGTGTGGGGAAGCAACCACCACAAGCACATCTCAACCTCTTGAAACCAAGCAAGGGATGCAAAATAAAAAGAAATGCAAGCAAAAAGATGCGAGAATGAGATGAAATGGGAGAAGCGAACTCCTACGACCATCGATCATCAATCATCGAAGAAAAGTGGGAGGAAAAAACGTGTGGGACAACAGCCACCATAAGCACATCTCAACCACGCCATTCTTCATACTCAAGCAAAGCAAAAGATGAACACTCATCACTTTGAACAACAACTAAAAAAGTATGCATTCAAGTGGAAATTGAACACGCGTGTCGAAGAGATCATGATTAAACAATCAAGAATAGCAACGCAATATCCAAAATATCTCACTCAAATGCATCATATTGCTCCATTAAGATTCAAAGTGAAATGATACCCAAAACAAGCTCAAACACAGCAAACATGACATTCTGATTCAGTGTTAATCGGTTAACACATATGGTTAACCAATTAACCAGTTAAAAATGTTTGAAATTTTGAAAAATCGCACTGGTTAATCGATTAACCAGTTTGCACTGCAACTGGTTAACCGATTAACATTGTACCAAAGGCAGAAAATAGCATCTCAAAAGCACTTTCAGCAAATAATCACTTCTCCAATAATCCAGATGATCACATAATCAATTAGGCATGAAATTAGCACCAGAAAACAGTGATCCAACAGCATATAAACACATTCAAACAACAAGATCATAAATCACATGGATCAAAATTAAACAAATTAATCAAATATGAAGATCAACATGATGATTATGCAAATAAGCTCAAAAATAGAATCAGATCTAGAATTTCCAACCTACAAAGCGGAGAATTGCTTTGGTGAGTGTTGATTCACTTGAAATGAGTAGATCCAAGAAAGAAACCCAGAGATTCTTCAAGATCCAAGTGTGTTCTTGTAGTACCAATGAAGATCCACCAAAATTATCCAAATAAGCTCTTCTAGATCCACTTCAAAATTCAGATCCACACTAGCACGAAAATTGAATGGAGAATTGGAGATAATAAGGATGAAGGATGAAGGTTTTAGCTCTAGAATTCAATGATTCCAATGGAGAATCAAAGAATTCAATGTGAGAAGAGATTTAGTGGAGTTTGGGAGATGGAAAAGTTGAGAGCAAAATTCAAGAGTGTATGAATTCTGAAAAATGAAATGGAATTATGAGGATTGTTTTTGTGAGGTTTGGAGCAAATCATTTAAATATGATCTAGATTAGGAGTAGAATGGTGGTTGGGAGTGTGGTTATGAAAATTGGAATGGGATTAGGAGTGGGAAATTGGAGGAAATTTGAATTAATTTGAAAACTAATCAAAATTCAAAGTGGTTCTAGATCCTTCCTCTAGTGTAAAATCAACTTCACAAGTGATCAAAATGGACCCCAAAGTGGCACACTTGAAAAACTCACGTGCAGAGGAAAAATTTGCCTTGGTTAATCGGTTAACCATTTGGGTTAATCGATTAACACCTTTAAAAATTCAAATTTGACCTGATTTTGACTTGGTTAACCGGTTAACCGTATTGGTTAATCGGTTAACACCTTAAAATTTTGAATTTTGGCGCCTTTTGGAGGGAAACATGCACATTAGTCAGTTTTCTTCCGTTCTAAGTCTTGTCCAACCTTTGAAACTTTCTCTTGAATATTATAACTGTGAGAATGCTTGAGATAGCCTGAATGCTGCCTCTTGATCTGAAAATATCCTGCAAAATAAAATAAAAAATCGATCGCTCGATCGCCGGGCAAAATAAATGTCGGAGCCCCTGATGCTCGTTGTTTGAACTCTTGCACTAAAAAGAACTCTGAGCCACAGGAAAACCTTGATCCCTTGCCTCAAGAACAAATGCTATGACATGCAACAATGCGAAAATGCAAAGAAACATAAGCTAAGTACAATAAACGGTTGGTCAAATTTTGGGGTACAACACTTCTTCACTTCTTTCTACCGGAACTTAGTCATGCGTAATCGTAACAGCTCTTCTGTTTAATAGGCCCTGAATATCTTCTCTCACAATACGGAAGCCTCGAGAGTTTATGGAACAAATAGAATAGTCAGTATAGTTGTGTTGTTCATGATTGAAAAACACCATCTTCGCCAGATCACTATGCATCTTCACTAAAGATTCTCGAATATTCTTTAAATTAAATACATCATGCTTTCCTAAGCAGCTTTAAACCATGTTTACAGTGGATGAACCATGCTGAGGGAGGGGATTATATTGTACGTTAGGATTGGAATCTTTGAAGGATAAGATCCCGCACTTAATCAGCCTCTGAACATCTACTTTCAAATCGTAGCAATTCTCAATGTCATGGCCCGGAGCACCTTGGTGGTATGGGAAAAATTTATCTGCTTCCTAACAGTATGGAATGTTTTTTGGTACCTCAGGCAAAGCTTTTGTATGGATGTGTCCCTTATGTATCAGAACCGAGAATAATTCAGTGTACGTCATAGGAATAGGATCAAAGTATAGTCTTCTATGCGCACGATCCTGTTTATTAAACTGTCGCCGATTTTACTGAGGATATTGCTGGTTCTGTTGGCATTGTGGTTGTGGCTGTGGAGTTCGGGGAGCTTGAGGTTGTTGATATGGTTGAGAAAACCGCGGCTGGTAAGTCGGAGTGTTGAGTATCGGTGTTACGACAGCAACTTGTTGATATCTCCTCCTTGGTCGTCCTTAGGGCACGACGCTGTTGTGGTGAGAATAGGATGTCCAGCTATCAAATTAACTTGAATCGCAAATCTTTAAATTCACCACCGAGATTTGATTTATCCAAAGGAAATGGTAAAGAACGAAAAAACCCTAATTGCATTGTAAAAACAATGCGGGAGATCTAAGGTTCGGGGGTTGGTTATACCTAGGGAAGGTGTTAGCATCTTAAGCATCTGTAGTATCCTACAGGAACCTCTTGTTTAATATTAGTGTTATTTGTTATTTGCTATAGGATTGAAAGGAGACCTAAGGGGTTAGTCCTAAGTATGCTCGCCAAGACATCGCATCTCGTGCCTACGTATCCTGACGGGAATGGAACTAGAGCATCTGTAGTTCCCCTTAATAAGGGTGAGTAACTCTTGACTATGGTCAAGGTTCTATGGGTGAGAGGTAAGTGTCTATGGCAGAACATCACATAGTGTTAAGAAACTCTAAACTTAAGGTTAGGTTGAAAGGGAGGTAAGTGTTTTTATTAAGGTTTCTGAAATAGATTATAAATATGATTAAAGTATTTTTGTATTTTTGAGAAAAAAATAGATTTTAGATTTAAGAAAAAAATACTCGATAAAAGATCGAGGTTTAAACTTGTGTGATGGCGATTGTAAAACGCAACCGACTTATGAGGGAAATAACCACTTGACATTGGATCAAGGGTTTGAGAAAAAGTTAGGTTGATTCCTAGTCCCTAAGGATGCTACTAGTAAATGAAACCACAACCAAAGAAAAAGTGTAAGTGTGTACATGAGGTTGATGGCGATGCTAAAAAGCAGTCGACTTACAAGTTAGGGTATGACTTGATATATGAATCAAGAATATTTTGAGTTTGGTTGATGGCGATCATAAAAATAATCGACTTACAAAGGTGTTTTGAAAAAGGGCTCAATATCGAATCGAGAATTAGTATGAAAATGGTTTGAGCGTGTAAGTGAGAGATGTATAATACATTAAAATACAATCAAGATGAAAGTGATAAAATTATTACACTTAATGGGAACGGGATACATTTTGTCGGATGGGGATGAAATGAAAAGATTATAAGTAAACCCAATTAAAGAAATAAGCGCAAGCACGAAAATAAAATGAGCTCGTTAGTTTTGACTTGAGAAAAACTGTCTCGGCGTTAGATTGAGTATTTATTATTTATTTTTTTAAAAGAGTTGATTCTATGTTTTCTTTGTATTTTATATATTATTCAATTAATTATCTTTTCTAGCTAATGGAAAATAAAAGCAATAATGATAATTAAATAATCACAAACAAAACAAGTAAATAACAAAATTAAACAATCCACATAAATCTATATAAACAAAGTAAAATAAAATCAATCACAAACGTTAAGATGAAATGCTTGTTATATTTTTTTTATAAAATTTTGTCATTTTTTTATTTTAAAAAGGTTTTGTTTTGATAAAAAGACCAAAAAAGATTTCTAAACACCTAACATATTAATAAAAAGATTTCTTAAAACTAAAACAAACAAAATCTATAAAAAGTTTTTATGAACATAAAACGAAAGGGATAAGAGAAAGCTACCACAAACGTAGGCTGAACGGTGTCGAATGTGTGCATGATTGCGGATGTTTTGATTTGTTATTTAGAGACTTTCATGGTGCTTTGCGGATTTGTTATGAGTTTGAAAGAAAAACGAATTTGTTGTTGTTATTCATGGGCTTGTGTGAAGATGAAGTATGACCTCTCTTTTATTTATTTATTTTGTTCTAACGAGAGAGAGAGAGAGAGAGAGAGAGAGGGCAGAGGTTTTTTTTGTGTGTCATTGCTTATTTTTTTCTTATATATATATATATATATATATATATATATATATATATATATATATATATATATATATATATATATATATATATATATATATATATATATATATATATATATATATATATATATATATATATATATATATATATATATATATATATATATATATATATATATATATATATATATATATATATATATATATATATCGCACTAGAAAATAGACAAGAATGATAATAACAATTAACACAATGTTTTGTTTTTTGTTTTTTATAAGAAGACAAGAATTAAAAGAATTAAAAATCATGTTTTTATAGTTTTTATGATAAGACAAAAATAAAAAGAATTAAAAATTATGTTTTTGTGTTTTTTATAATAAAACAAGAATAAAAAGAATTGAAAATCATGTTTTTGTGTTTTTTTTATTACAAGACAAGAATAAAAAGAATTAAAATTTATGTTTTTGTGTTTTTTAAAAAGAAAATATTAATTAATTAATTAAAAATTAAATTAATTAATAAAAATAAAAATTTACATTAAATATCTAACTAAATCTAAATAAATTAAATGATTATTTAAATAAAAATAATTTAAAAACGAAATAAAAAGTCAGGCAAAAAAAGTTCTCGAAAAAATAAAATGAACACACCAAAATAATCAGTACGAAATAAACGACTTGGAAAAATACAGCGTTTGGTCAGATTTTGAAATAAACTTTACCCGTTAAAAAGGCTTAAACTGACCAAAAAACGTCCAAAAGATGGTCGAAAATTTTAAATGAGCACACCAGGTTAAACTACGCGAAACGTAGATTAATTTCACTAACGTTTGCAGGCTCGATCTTGAAATTTCTGTCCACCGATTTTACACACAGTTGATTTTTATTTGATAAATTCGGCTGTAATTCTAACATGTTTATTCAAGCTGATAAATTGGATATTATGCATGATAAAATGCGTGATATGCTATGCAGGCGATACGAAACGAAAAACAGAATCTCAAGGTCAAAAATTAGGGTATGACAGATTCCCCTATTTAAGTTTATTTTATCCGGAGATATGGAGATTGAAATCTTCGTCTCGACGAGATAAGAGAGACTTAAATACAAACATGCACCATTTTTTTTCCTAAGATGTCATAAGATGCACATGATATGACATAAAATGATATGAATGCAAGACATGAATCTGTGACGGAAAAGATGCCACAGAAGATAACTGTATACAGACAACGCTGAAACACAATTAAAGAATGGAAGACCCGATAAGGAACAACTTAGCAAAGCAAGACTCCACGGGGAAAAGATCCAACTCCACTAGGAAAGAGACTACCAACTGACAATCACAGGGCATTTCCCAATAAAACAAAGAATATGGTAGCCTAAACAACAGGCAAGACACTTGAAGGGAAGGATAAACTACTACCAATAACTTGTGGCATCCTAAACAACGGTATCTAGTTGGAATGAAAGGACGTATATTACCTACTATCAAGTACATAATAGCCTAAGCAAAGGTAATAGATTAGAAATGAGAGATCACCTACTACCAAACGCGGTACCCTAAGGAGGGGTGTCTGACTCAGAAACGTCTGTTACATACTACCAACCACATGGTAGCCTAAGCAAAGGTATTTGACCAAAAAGATATGGTATATTACCTACTATCAAACATATGATAGCCTAAGCAGAGGTAATAACCAAAATAAGCCTCCATGATGAAAATATGATTTAACTTCTTCTTTAACTAAATGATTCATCTAGAAAGGGTAAATAAACCTCCCCATGCTTCAAGGTTGTATGCCATGAATGGGTCTCAGTTTCTTCTTTAATCAAGTCTTCCACTTGAAAAGGGTAAAATAAACCTCCCATCGCTTCAAGGTTATATGTCGTGAACGGGTTTCATTTTCTTCTTTAATCAAGTATTCCACTTGAAAAGGGTAAAATAAACCTCCTCTCATCTCGGGTCATAAGCCACGGACGGGTCTCAGTTTCTTCCTGGAAAGGTGAATACTTATGGGAGAGTATCTTCCCAGGGGATTAGAATTTTAGTGGAGATTTATGACTTCAACGGGGATCCATAATTTACTGGAGATTAGAAAACATCGCCAGGGATCTAAAAGAGATGCAAGCCAGTTGATTTACAAAATATGTCTTCTCAAATAAAGAGAAAGATTATTTGAATCTTCATCAAACTTCTATGAGAGATGCCATTTGATGGAAGCAAATTGAATAGTGGACTCGCTGGAGAAAACATCACTGAGGAGCAGCATTGTTGTAGTTTGAAGTTGCATTGAAGCAAATAAAGTCCATGTATCATAAATTCTCAAATAAAGAGAAAAACTTGTAAAGTCTTCACCAAACTTCTCTGATGGATTTCCGGAGATATGCCATTTGATGGAGGATAAGTTGATAATGTTGATAAACTCATTGGGGATAGACAAACTGTCTTGAGGAGACTGCCATCTATCATCCAAATAGAAAACCTGAGAACGAAAAAAGCTGCTCAAATAAAGAGCTGCCACTTATTGTCGGGGTATAAGTTGCTGAGAAAATGTTGTAACACTGCTTCTGAGGAAATATTTTGTCTTCAATGGTGATCCTCAAATAGATTCTTCCCGAGGGAAAAAGTGAAAAATAAATGCACGCTCAATCTAGGTTCAAAAGCCTAGAGAGACTCAAAATTTTGATTGTTAGGGACCAAAGTTCAATTCAAGAAATAACTGAAGAGAAACGATCAAGCAAGATTCTTCTCATTGAGGAATGAAATCGACTGGGATTTATCTTTATCCAAAAATGGAAACGAAAACTAAAGCAACCATATTCTATGAGAATCAAACTCAGTGGGGAATTAGAAAGGATGTGCTCTTTCTACTTAGGGTTGACGACTCTACTTGGAGGGAGAAGACAACCTCAGTCACTAGGGGATAAACACGGCCAAGGTGAACAAACAAACAAACACAAAAATGCAAAATGCACAGATGCCATGTATCCATATGAATGAATGTATGTTATGTTATGCTTATTATGACAAAACAAACAAGGAGAAGTAAATCGGAGATGAAATAAACATCTCGACACGGATACTCGGCCAATCTTCGCAAGATAGAAGCATCACTGGGGTGAATGGAAAGCCACACATAGAATCACAGTCTTGCTTCAAGGCTTCAAACTTCTCTTGGGAAAAGATAGCACTCTACTTGGGGATATTATATGATGACTTCACTTAAGGAGTTGTCAAGATGAATCTCGCTGTTTTGTTGGAATGAGAAAGATTCACTGGGAAAGGATTAAACTCATGATCGAAAAAACTTCATAGGGGATAAAATAAATATCCACTACAAACTAAAGTAGACTGAAAGGAAGTCATTATCGGAGATGCCAGAGTTGAGGCCTCACAAGGGATAAAATAAATATCCACTTCAATGGGGAAGCTTGGATCAACGTTGCAAGTTGAAGATGTCATATTTAAGACTTCGTGGGGATGAAATAAACATCCACTTTGTTGGGGAAAATTGAAGTTGTAAGAAATCCACTGAGGAGTGAAATAACATTTACTTCACTGGGGAAGGTTGAAGCCAAGGAAATTCACTAAGGAATTCTTAGGTCACCATCTGGGGAAATCTTGCACCAAACATGCCATAACTGCTTGAAGTGGAGATTCACCGGAGAATTCTCATGACTAGCTGTGGTAGAGACTTAATGTGGAATCATTACGCTACTTGAGACAGGAGCTCTTTGTGGTATGGGTGAAGAATGCTACGAGAACAAAGTAGCTCTGCATTGATGAACTGCATGGTGGTCGCCATTTCGAACAACATTTATTGTGAATGGATAAAATAATCTTCAATTCTCAAATGCCCCAATATCACATAGTTTATGAGAAGAAAGTCATTCCAAGAGGATTTTACAGAAAACATGGAATCTAAGATGTTCTAATATCTTCCAACTCTTGGAGAGATTTGTCGAGTCTTGATGTAACTGTCCCAGATTGACTGTATTCTGTATAGCTGAAACTTTAAACTTTCCCCTTAGGGATAGTCGGACTGTGTAAGCAAGAACTGGGAAACAACTTGCCCTTGTTTAGCAAAGTCTCCAGGAAACATGCCCTGGATATGATCATACTTGGAATATTTCGCCCTTTTTTATCAGAGTTTCAAGTCTCAAAAGATTAAGCTCATCATTGTTCTTCGTATACAAGCTTCTATGATGTCAAGCAATGTTAGCGAGCAAAAAAATGTTAATTTTAAAACTGCTAATGCAATACACATGCTTGTCTTGAAGTTATTTATTTATTTATTAAAAAGATATTACAATAACGTGTGACCGAATCACTAGTTAGGATACCAAATTAATTAATTTTACAAAGCCAACACAACTTTTGAGCTTAGCTCATAGGAGTCAAGAAATGATATCTCGTAGAGTATGCTTTCAAAATAAACTCTGCTTTAATTAGGTCTTTTGAGGGTTGTATTGTGTCTTGGTTCACGGCTGTTGCACCCCAAAATTTGCCTAACCTTTTTCTTACTTGGATTTTGTTTCATTGTATTAGCATATCATTGATCTAGCATGTGCATAGCATAGCATTATTCATTTAGCAGGGGATCATGTGTGGTTTATATCAAGAGGAGTCACCAAAGTCATCAGAAAGTGGGTTGTGTTCTTGAGAAGTTTGGATGCTGGTAGGCGGTTCATCTCTTAACTTGGGGGCCAATTGAAGACTATCAGTGGGTTGTGAAGCCTTACTCATGGATAGGGTGTGTGGATAGAGCCCATGGAATGCCTTGAGGGTCATGGTGGAGCTCAGTCGAGTCATTATGCCAAGTGTGAAGAGCCACAGTTGAGGGTGTTACAATTAGGGTTCATCTGAGTAATCTTGAGTCAACTGTGCATTTGAAGAGGATCAAAACCTATTTCTAAGTCTTTGTGATCATGGAAGGTTGTGTTGAGATACATGAGGGGATATTCCAAGATCAATCCAAGAAGAATTCAAAGTGTGAGGAGTTGCTAAATTAGGGTTCTCAGGGTAAAACCCCCTATTTAGTGCCTGGCTTCAGGACCACTTACCTCAAGATACAAGTTTTATCTCAACTTTTGGCCAACATGGAACTTGTAGAGAATGTTCTTAGCTTTAATTTGAGTACTAGAAGTCCTTGAGTGGGTTTATAGAACTCAAGTTATGATCCAGACAAGTTACAGGTCATCAGATGAATGTGAAATTTGTCTGCAAAAGTCAACCAACTTCCAAGGAACTTTTGACCTAGAAGTATGTTTCATCTCAACTTTTGTCCAACATGAAAGTTGTAGGTCTTGGTCTTAGCTTTGCAAATTGTACTAGAAGTCTTTCATCTGATGTGTAGAACTCAAGGTATGAGGTTTACAAGTCAGGGGTATTATGGGAAAGTAAGATTATATGTCATTTTGGATTATGGGTCATTTTCACTATCTTGTGAGTCTCAAATGAAGTTTTGTCCAAAACAAAACTTGCTCAAAATGGGATTTTAAGGTCAACCATGTATCCATGAGGCATTAATTTGGCTTAGGGAAAGACTTGGTTCATGGAAGTTTGACAAAGGGGAAATTAAAAGGCATTTAAGTTGAAAAATTCAAATTTAATCATAAGAGGTCAAGAAAATGCATATGAGTACTCATTTTGACTAGAAAAACCATTTGGAACACTTTGGCATTAATGGAATTTCATTTTGAGGCTTGCATCATGGACTTTCAACTTGTTACTTCATGGATAAGTAACACATTCAATCTTGGCCATAAGATGATAACAAGGACTCAATCCTGTCCATTCATTTTCCACAGGCCATAAACAATACATGTGAAGCTTCTAGGAGAAGGAATTGAGCCAAAACCATGTATGCCATGATTGAGTTTTGAAGAGAAATTGGAAAATTGGATATCTCAGTTTGGGCCTCCAATGGGCCTCCAAATCACTCAATCCAATTCTATTTAAGTTCAGAAAGAGATTCAGATCATGTTTGGGGGTTATTTTGAGCTAGAACCAGAGATTGTAATGAGATTTTTCAAGCTTCAACTGAAAATCGTGTTTCCATTTCCAGAGAAATTCAAGGCAAATCAAGGTTTCTAATAGATTCATCATTCATCAAGGAACGAATCTGCACAAGATTGAAGCAAGAATCACAGTGTAACTGCTCCAATTTCAAGCTACAACTCAGGTTGGTAACTTTCATGATTGCTCTAGTTCTAGGTCGATTTAGGTAGAATTGAACTGTGGTTAAGGCTTAGGAAGAAGTGTAGATGGATTTAGGTTCATAATTGTGGAGTTTAGAGACAATCTAAGTCATGATCAGTTTTCTGTTTGACTTCGAATCAACCTAATCTTGAGGTGTTAGCATGATTGGAATAGTTTGGGTTGCTCTCTGAAGAATGAGGAAGAGATCTGTGGCCTTAATTGTGAGATTGGTGATGATCAAGATCTTGGTGTTTTTTCTGTTATCTATCGTGTTTTAAAATCCAGCGAGAGTTAGGAGAAAAGGATGATGGATTTGGATTCAGGAAGAAAAATGGAGAAGATCCATATAAGATGTGACTTGATTTGTGACCTGTAAGTGATGCCTCACCGGAGAAGACGGTGGCGCAGCCACCGGACCACCGCGCTGAGAGTTTCCCTCCTGAACTAGTTCAAATGTAGACGATGAACCATAGCCCTTGGATCTTTGTGAGAGGCTGACTTTGTAATCCAATCATGCGCACGAGAATCATTCTCAGACTTGACCTTTGACCACCAAAACGCACCGTTTAACTAATGTGCTGGCATGCCCTGGATCATTGGATGCGTAGACTTAGTCAGCTGACCCAACTGCTCTGATTATTTTCTGGCTTTTTTTTTCTTTTATTCATTTTGCATTTATTTTAATTGCTTTATTCATCTTTAATTCATATTAATTTCATTAATCATCAAAAAAATAAAACAAAAATATGTGGATGCTCCTCATTTAATTTCTGATTTTTTGGTACTCTTAGATTTTATTTTGATACAATTTCCAATTTATTTGCATTTTTTCCATTTTTTTGATTTATTTTAATTTGCAATTTTATGCTTGTTATTTGTTGATTTTGGTAATCCTTTTTGGTATAGAATTTGGACTTGATATTTTGCTGGCTGGTTGTAGACATATTAAGGAGCTTGTGTGATTTTTAGGGTGATTTTTAGATGACTTTAAGTTCTGTTTTGGACTATACTTTTAGGAGCTTCCCCATTTGATCTCCCTTTGCACACATTAGGGTTTAGAATTTCTTTAGTGATCCTCCCTTTAGATTCAGTCCCTGACTTTTTTTACCATAGGTCCCTAACCCTCTTAGGATCCCTTAGAAAATTCCCTAGAATTTTAGGACTTGATTTCATATTTTTCTTAGAATTAACAATTGGATTAGTTTTATGATGCTTCTAACATGACATTTACTTTAGAATGACCTCAATGGTGACCCATAGCATGAAATAAATTTCTCATTCCTTTTGGATAGTGCTTTAGACTTGTTAGAGCTTCTGTATGCTTAATTGTAAGGCTTGGTTTTGGTGTTTTGGTTCCATTTGAGTAGTTTTCTTTAAGCTTGTAGGATTAGGGTTTTGTAGAGCCTTAGAAGTTGTTTTCTTCTTTCACAAGTATGGTTTGCTTTGTGTGCATTTCATTCCCACCCTATTATGCAAGGTCCCTATGTGGAAGCCTCATCCCTCCTTTGGAAGGATGTGTGGCATACCACAAAAGGTAGAACCTTTGAGGATGCCTATCTTAGATGAATGGTTGAGTGCCATGATGGATTCCCTTGGTTTCTATCATGCTTCCCATCATCATGCATTGATATTGATGTTGATTCTCTTTTCTCTTGATGGATAAATTGGACATGAAGACAACTACAGACTATTAGGCTGCTTTGCTGCTAGAAGACTGTTTTGCTGTTGAGCTGCTGGCTTGCTGTTTTGTTTGCTGTTTAGCTGTATTTGTGTGACTGTTTGTTTGGTGTGGTGCATTAGACTAGGCTTTCATGTAGTTTGTTTTAGGCCTAAGTGCATTGAAAGTTTGAGCTTGCTCCCTTTGCTTGTTTGCATCAGAGGTTGAGTCTGTCTCCCTCTCCTTGTCTGTTATTGTTTGGCTTTGCTTGTTGGCTGAAGGTTGAGCTTGTCTCCCTTGCCTGTGTTGTGTGTTGTTTTTGCTTGCTTGCTCTAGAAGTTGAGTTTGGCTCCTTCTGCTTGTATTGTTGCATTGCATGCATTTTACTTACAGTTTTATTCTTTCAGTTTATTTCTTTTGTTGTTACTTTCCTTTGCCATGTT
Source organism: Lathyrus sativus (assembly GCA_963859935.3). Classification (NCBI taxonomy): domain Eukaryota; kingdom Viridiplantae; phylum Streptophyta; class Magnoliopsida; order Fabales; family Fabaceae; genus Lathyrus; species Lathyrus sativus. The sequence continues at coordinate 293,697,110 of OZ012741.1, forward strand.
CCCCTAGGAACTCTGACTTCTTTTGTTCAAGAGGAGTTATGACAAACATTAGGGTTCTAACCATGCATGATAACATTAGGTAGTACCCTCCTAACCTCAATCATAGGATTAACTTTGCATGACAACTTTAGGATTGGATCAGTTCCCCTTTAGTGCGTCCTTTCTCTTCTCATCTTCAAACAAATCACAATACAGTAATAAAGGTTAATTGATGCCGTACACTACGAACCTTAAGCTACCTGAAAAAGGGTTGTTGGAGAGTTTCTTTTCAACAGTTTGGGTGTTTAGTATGGAATCCTTTGGGTGACATGCGACGCATTCACTCTCAGGTCATAGTCTCTAGTGCGATATTAGTTGCAAACATCCATAAAAGATACTTCTTCCGTAAAAGACTTCAAAAAACAAAGATCAAACTTCTTTTTATCCTCTAGGACCTCTAATCCTTGGAATTCATTTTCATAAGGAGAGTTTTGTTAACTCTCGGTTCTACCGCAAACGGTAAACGCCTAAGTCTCCGACGAGCGAGCTGCATACACCAACTGCTAGAACCGTTTGTTAACCCTACTCGGGTAAAACTTTTGAACCAAACCTGTGGTCTTGTTAGCCCGAACTACGTTTGCTCTGATCTTTCATGCCGTGTGAAAGTACGTAGGCACAAGATGCGATATATCCGCGAGCAACCTTCCCCCCGTAACCCGTAGTTAGGCGAACTACGTTGACTCTGATTTCTCGTTCCAGACGGGAATACGTAGGCACAGAACTGCTGTGTTCTGCCGAGTCATTTTCTTTTCTTTTCAGACCATACTTTTAGCGTAGATAGTTAAATCAACCCGTCAGATAAACAAACAAGCGTGGATCCCATCGAGTACGATGGACGTGAGGGGTGCTAATACCTTCCCCTTGCGTAACCGACTCCCGAATCCAGACATGGTTGCGATGACCTTGTCTTATACCTTTTCGTCAGGTTTTTTCGATTGTTTCCTTTCCCGTTCTGAGGGATAAATAACGAAAGGTGGCGACTCTTATGTTTTGCCGGCACCTTATTTTCGCAGTAGCGACAACTGGCGACTCTGCTGGGTACTTTATAGCTGCTGGGGACTTTTCCCATCCCCTATGTTGGGACCGTTTCCCATCCCCTGTGCGAGTCAATCCTAGCGCTTGTGTGTTTATCCGTTGGGTTTACTTTTATTTATCGCATTTTACTTTCCGCATTTTATTTTCAGTATGATATCATTATTGTGCTATTGTGGGAGGGGGCTCTGATGAGTGATAAGCCATACCCAGGCTTGAGCGTATACCTAGCATTACTTGTGGAAAGTAGTGGGCGCGTGCATGCTTTGCATGTACTAGTGTCTCACGAAATCCACGCTCAGACGAGATTCTCCCGGTTGACTTCTCTTCCGGCCCTTTGGGCTTGAGGGGTTGATTGTTTGGAGGGTTGTCGACTCTAGGGACTGATCATTTGTGACTCAGCTAAGTGAGGCCGCTTCAAGAGATGATGATGCCACACCTTCCTGGGTATCGTATCATCGTTTCTTGAAAGTCTGTGACGCTGGGAAACGCTTAGGATGCCATACCTTATCAGTGACAAGGTCCATACCTGTGAGCGGGGTCGGGTTGTTGCAGGAAACCTTAATCTTCAGACTACCTGGTTTTCTTGACAGTGAATCAGTATTGTTGGTATCTGATAACACGAAATCATATAGATATTTTCATGCATAATTCAACTAAAGTCTAACTGTTTTCGATCCGATTTCGGGTTATTTCCATGTATTTGTCTGATGTTTTTTTGCAGGTATTCAACGATCACGTCTAAACAAGGCAACATGAAGAAAAGAAGCAATCTCAGATGAAATATGGACGAAAAAGGAGTGAAAACACAATGAAAAGCGCAGCAAGCTGTTTTTGCTGATGTGACGACCGTCACAGCTTCATGACGACCGTCACACGGGTGACGACCGTCACACCTTGTGACGACCGTCATGCAGGCAAAAACGCCCCACTCAGATTACACGTCAAAGAAACAGTTCCAATTCTCACAGAGTGGACCACTACTCCCTAAATTATCTGCCTCAAGGTCCATCATCTTCAGAGATAACCGTTGGGATTCCACTTCTATAAAAAGGCAAGCAGGGGACTTCAGAAAGGGAGCTGCATTCATACCACGAAGTGCTGCCGAATTTACTTTCCAGAGCAATTACTTTCCAGTTTTATTTGTATTCATTTCTCTTTACCTTTCCTTATTCCCATTTCCGCTCTTCTGTAATTTCTATTGTACTGTACGATCAAATTGGCACTAAAGACCAGAATCCTGCCAACATCTGTGGAGGATCTGCCCAAAGGCCAATTGGCATATTTACAGGTTTTCATTTTGATCGACTTCAGTTTTATTATAATGCAAATTATCATTTATTATTCTTATTTATATTTTGTTTTTCCCAAATCCATGTCTAGCTAAACTTAGGTAATCGATATGTAGTAATAATTCGAATGGGATTTGATAACCACTGGTTGGAAAACTTTCTTTTCACAAAAGTAATCTATGGTCTGAGTGTTTAAAATTGATTCACAGAATAAACTTCGTCGCAAAAGCGAGAACTTATTTAAAAGTAGTTTTGCCACGAAAGTGGGAAATTAATTAAGATACGAACCAACAAGCGAAAGCTACGGTAAGGTCAGATAGTAAACACTAGGCATTTGTTTTAATAACAGCGAAAGCACTTTAAAATGAATTAGAACTTAGAGATTTCCAAAAAATAATTTTAACCTCGAACGGGATACGAAAGTGTACGTTTGGCCCTTAGGATTATGATTAGCGTCAATAACCATCGTGAGACGAGAGTCTTCAAATCTCCATTTTCTGCTTAAATAAACTTTGAAAATTATTTCATACACCGGTAATTTATCAAATCCCTGAAGAACACAATTACTACGTATCGATTCAATTAATTATAATCTAAATAGAAATCTTAGTACCCTTTTTAGTGACAATCTTATTCCCTTAAACATATTCTACCTAGCTAAACATAGTAACTCCCGAGAACACTAGTTTGATTACGAGTCCCTGTGGGATCGATATCTATTATTACTACGCGATAGACTGTGCACTTGCAGTTAGTTATATTAGACATAGAAAGTCGCGATCAAGTTTTTGGCACCGTTGCCGGGGACCTGTTTAGTCAATAGTATAACCTTCTGTTACGCCGTATAGACTAGGTTAACAATTTTCATTTTTCCTTTACTAGTTCTGTCGATTGTATGCCAAGAAATCGCCCGCAAAGCGATATCGTAAAACCTTCAGTCGCAGAACTAGAACGCTTCTTACATTTAAGAAGTAGAATCATTGAGTACCAACTCAAACAACTCAAACATAACACTCCCGAACCTCTCACTCCCATTCCCAAATCAGAAGAAGAAGAACCAGAGATGGCTGAAGGACCTCCGAACAAACCGCTGAAGGCATACGCTACACCATCTCAGATGGAGCCTAGAAGTAGCATTGCTGCCCCAGCTATTACCCGAAATGATTTTGAGCTGAAACCGTCATTGCTGTCGGCTGTACAACAAAACCAATTCTCAGGAAACGCAACTGAGGATCCGAACGAACATCTAACGAAGTTTGTACAATACGCAGACACAGTGAAAGCAAATGGAGTAACTCCAGACGCGATAAGACTTCGTCTTTTCCCATTCTCTCTTAGAGACAGAGCGTGGACATGGTTACAATCGTTGCCATCCAACTCCGTTACAACGTGGGAGCAATTGAAGAACGTCTTCTTAGCGAGATATTTTCCGCCAAGCAAAACTGCTATGCTTAGAGCTCAAATCAACGAATTTTGACAGAAAGATATTGAATCTCTCTACGAAGCATGGGAACGATTCAAAGATATGATGAGAACATGTCCTCACCACGGTCTAGAAGACTGGGTGACAATCCATACCTTCTATAATGGGCTTCTATACAATACTAGATTGACAATAGACGCTGCCGCGGGCGGTGCACTTATAGATAAGCCATACGATGAAGCCTATCAATTAATAGAAAACATGTCACAAAACCATTGCCAATGGGGAGGTGAACGCACTCCAACTGAGAAAACCACAGCGAAAGGTGGGATGTACGAAATCAGCAGCCTTGAAAAGTTCAATGCTAAAGTAGATGCTCTAGCACAGAAGATTGATAGTCTGACCGTTAACCCCACTGCAACTGTCGCTGCAGTAACTCCAAATTGCGAGTTATGCGGAAGCACCACTCATAATGCACCCGAATGCCCATTGCTAGCCGGAATCCCGCCAGACCAGGTAAATTATGCTCAAGGAAATCCCTACGCAAATACCTACAACCCAGGTTGGCGAAATCATCCAAACTTTTCTTACAAAAGCGAAAATGCATTGCAAATGCCTACTGCTCCGCCAGGATATCAGAAACCAGCTACTCAGAATGCACCTAGGAAATCAAACCTCGAATTGATGATGGAAAAGTTCATAGCTACTCAAGCTCAAACAAACAAAGAGTTCCTAAATCAAAACATACACACTAGCGAGCAAATTAAACAGTTGACAGGAAAAGTAGACGCTTTGGCCACCCACAACAAAATGTTAGAAACTCAGATATCACAAGTGGCTCAACAGCAAGCATCTGCTGCCGCACCTGCTGGCACATTTCCTGGACAACCCGAACAGAATCCCAAAGGCCAAGCAAATGTTGTGATACTAAGAAGTGGAAAAGAATTGGACGAACCGATCGATCCGAGGACCGAAAACTCAGCCATGCAACAGAAACCAACTGAACAAGCAGAAAAGGAATCTGAGTTAGAGAAGAAGGAGGACAACGAGAAGGAGGATACCGCAAGTGAAAAAACTCAAGCACCTCCAGCGCCATATAAACCACCTATTCCTTATCCGCAAAGACTAATAAACTCTAAAACTTCAGGACAGTTTAAGAAATTTGTAGAGCTCCTTAAACAGCTGAATATTACTATTCCTTTTACAGAAGCGATAACTCAAATGCCGTCATATGCTAAATTTCTCAAAGAGATCCTGTCGAATAAGAGAAAGATCGAGGATAACGAAATAGTTACACTTACTGCAGAGTGTAGCGCTATTATTCAGAACCGCATGCCTCCTAAATTAAAAGACCCAGGTAGTTTCTCCATACCCTGCGTCATAGGAAAGTTTGTAATAGACAAAGCTCTATGCGATTTAGGAGCCAGTATCAGTGTTATGCCCTTATATATATTCAAAAAGCTGAATATGGGAGACCTCAGGCCAACCAAAATGTCCGTACAATTAGCTGACAGATCAGTAAAATACCCCGTCGGAATACTGGAAAACGTTCCAGTACGCATAGGACAATTCTACATTCCAACCGACTTCATAATCATGGACATCAAGGAGGACACTGTAACCCTAATTATCCTAGGAAGACCGTTCCTAGCTACAGCCAGAGCGATTATAGACGTGAAGAAAGGAAGGCTAACATTCGAAGTAGGAGAAGAAAAGATAGAGTTCATTCTCACCAAGTTCTTACAGGCACCAGCAATAGACGATACCTGCTATTTAGTAGACGAAATTGACGAATGCATAAGAGAACTTGAAAATGAAGAGACCACGTATTCAGAAATAATAAAGATTCAAATACCCGACATTTCTGAAGACGATAATTGGCGTAAATCGTACAAAGACGACAGCCTAAGCGAAAGCTTAGCACTGACCCCAAACCATATGCCAGGTCCGAAGAACCCATCTTTAGAACTTAAAAAACTACCCAAAAACCTCAGATATGAATTTCTAGACGATGAACTAAAAAGACCAGTGATAGTCAACGCCGACTTAGGACAACCAGAAACCGAAAAGCTATTAGAAGTCCTAAAGAAGTACCCCACCGCGTTAGGCTATAACATAAGCGATTTAAAAGGTATAAGCCCTTCAATCTGTATGCATCGAATTACAATAGAGGAAGACTCTAAAACTTCTCGAGAGCATCAGAGAAGACTAAACCCCATCCTGAGCACTGTAGTCAGAGATGAAGTAAAGAAATTGCTAGATGCAGGAATCATCTATCCGATCTCCGATAGTGAATGGGTTAGCCCAGTTCATGTCGTACCAAAGAAAGGAGGAGTCACAGTAGTTAAAAACGAAAAAGGCGAATCAATAACAAAAAGAGTCGTGACTGGAAGCAGGATGTGTATTGATTATAGGAAGCTTAACAAGGCTACGCGCAAAGATCACTTCCCGTTACCCTTCATAGACCAAATGTTGGAAAGATTAGCCAAACATTCATATTTCTGCTATCTAGATGGTTACTCAGGATTCTTCCAAATTCCCATCCATCCTGATGACCAAGAAAAGACTACATTCACCTGTCCTTACGGTACTTTTGCTTACCGCCGAATGCCGTTCGGACTCTGTAACGCTCCAGCAACCTTCCAAAGATGCATGATGGCAATCTTTGCATATTTCATAGACGACATTATGGAAGTGTTTATGGACGATTTCTCGGTATGTGGACAAAGTTTCGAAGGATGCCTACAAAACTTAGAAATGGTACTAGAACGTTGCGTAAAAGTAAACCTCGTCCTAAATTGGGAGAAATGCCATTTTATGGTCAGACAAGGAATAGTTCTAGGACATGTCATATCAGATAGAGGGATTGAGGTAGACAAAGCTAAAATAGAGATTATAAAGGATCTCCAACCTCCAAAATCTGTACGAGAAATACGGAGTTTTCTAGGACATGTCGGTTTCTACAGAAGATTTATAAAAGATTTCTCGAAAATCACAAAACCTTTGACCGGCCTGTTAATGAAAGATGCTGAGTTCGTCTTCGATGACGAGTGTTTAAAAGCATTCGAAACATTAAAATCAGCCCTTATCACCGCACAATCATGCAACCACCCGATTGGAGACTACCGTTTGAAATCATGTGCGACGCGAGTGATTACGCTGTAGGCGCAGTTCTAGGACAAAGGAAGGACAAGAAACTCCATGCCATCTACTATGCCAGTAGAACCTTAGATCCTGCCCAAATGAACTACGCTACCACAGAAAAGGAACTTCTAGCAGTTATATTTGCGCTTGACAAATTCCGTTCTTACTTAGTAGGAGCAAAAATTATAATATACACAGACCACGCTGCCATAAGGTACCTAATAAGCAAAAAGGATGCCAAACCAAGACTATTGAGATGGATCCTGTTACTACAAGAGTTCGACTTAGAAATCAAAGATAAAAAAGGAACCGAGAACGTTGTTGCAGATCACTTATCCCGAATAGAGGGCATCAGACATGAACCAGTACCGATAAATGACGATTTCCCGTACGAACGTCTGATAGCCAAATTGGAAAGTGACATGCCCAATTCAATCTCGGAAGATCCAGAATTCGAAAAAGCCGTAGAAGCCGTCTATGCCCAAGTCACATTACCTTGGTATGCTGACATCGTTAATTACCTCGCTGCGGGCGTGCTTCCACCAGATCTTACTTATCAGCAAAAGAAGAAATTCTTCCACGATCTGAAACACTATTATTGGGACGAACCCCTACTCTTCAAGAGAGGGGCCGACAACATATATCATCGCTGTGTCCCAGAGGAAGAAATAGAAAATATTATTTCCCAATGCCACTCAGCACCATATGGTGGTCATGCTAGTACGTCCAAGACGTGCGCTAAGATTCTCCAAGCCGGCCTATTCTGGCCTAATCTCTGGAAAGACGTTCACATCGCTGTGCAAAAGTGCGATAGATGCCAACAAACTGGCAACATCTCACGACACGATGAAATGCCTCAGAAAGGAATCTTAGAGGTAGAAATCTTCGACGTATGGGGAATAGATTTCATGGGACCTTTCCCACCTTCTTTTGGAAATAACTACATACTCGTCGCTGTCGATTACGTGTCTAAATGGATAGAAGCCATAGCTGCTCCAACAAACGATGCACGAGTAGTAATCAAACTCTTCAAAAACACAATCTTTCCTAGATTCGGTGTACCCAGACTCGTCATTAGTGACGGAGGATCTCACTTCATATCACGAATATTCGATAAACTTCTCTCTAGATATGGAGTCCGGCACCGAGTAGCTACACCCTATCATCCGCAAACTAGCGGACAAGTAGAGGTCTCAAACAGAGAAATAAAACAGATCTTGGAAAAGACTGTCGCTACCTCAAGGAAAGATTGGTCGTCGAAGCTACAAGAAGCTTTATGGGCTTATAGGACCGCATTTAAGACACCAATAGGTACTACCCCCTATAAATTAGTTTACGGTAAATCCTGCCATCTCCCTGTAGAGTTAGAGCATAAGGCCTTTTGGGCCATTAAGACACTCAACTTCAACTACACCGAGGCAGGAGAAAAGCGAATCTTGAACTTACACGAGTTGGAAGAACTTTGATTAGACGCTTACGAAAATGCCCGTATCTACAAAGAACGAACTAAAAAGTGGCATGATAAACGTTCAATCAGGAAACAATTCAGTGTGGGAGACATCGTATTGCTCTTCAATTCACGATTAAAACTCTTCCCAAGTAAACTAAAATCTAGGTGGTCTGGACCCTATGAAGTGACTAAAGTACTTCAGAGTGGAGCTGTTGAAATTACCGATAAGACAAACGCACCATTTATCGTAAACGGGCAACGTCTAAAACATTACAATAAGAACGACAACAGTCCTCAAGTCAGCAATATAACATTGCTTGAGCTTCCAGCTCAGACACCCGAATAGCTCATCACCAAGCTATCGTCAGGCTTTAGACGTTAAAAACAGCGCTTACTGGGAGGCAACCCAAATTTCCCTCGTTATTGCATTTCATTTTTCCTTAAAATTTTACTTTGAAAAATCCAACAAAAATTCTAAAATTACTACTACTTTCTACTTTCGTTCATTTTTGTACTTTTATTCTTATTTTATTTTCTCTCTTTTGTCTTTTGTTTCTACCGCTTTTCGTTTCTAAAAATCCTGACTTCAATTTCTTGTTTTAAACTTTTCAGGATTTTTAAAGTCTTCAAAACATTCCTTTTGTTTTCTCCAAATTACCTGCGAGTATGGCCGAGTACGACTTCACAAAGGTTCACTTTCGAGGACTCGCTCAAAAGGCAAGATTTGCAGCACTGACCGAAAGAGAATTCGCCTTAACGCTGTATTATGATAAGGCTACTATGGATAAACTAGGGATCACAGATAGCATTCAATACCTGTTCAATCAACTGGGTTGGGAGAACACTGCTCTGAAAACACATTTCGCTACCTACAAGGATCTTACCTATGAATTCCTTAGTTCTTTCAGATACACACCCAACTATGGTTTTGGATCCCGCTCAGAGTTGATTACCTTCCGATTGTTTGGAATGGACCAAACCCATAGCCGGATGTCACTAGCTAACCTCCTAGGATTCCCTAGCGGACCGCATGTGTTCATCAGCGCAGAAGATGACGATATCGATTTGCAACTCGATCAATTCTGAGGTAGAATCACAGGCGACTATCACCCTGAACCAGGCAGAATGCACAATGATGACATACACAACCCAGCCTTCAGATACTTCCATAAGATACTAGCTCACACCTTGTTTGGAAAAGAAGAAAATATTACTACAGTGTCTAAGGAGGAGTTATTCATCATGTTCTGTGCTTCTCAGGGACGGACAGTAAATGCAGTGCCTTTCATGATGAGATCTTTCAAACGCCTCACGCTGGAACCTCAGACACCTATTCTTATAGGAGGCCTAGTAATAATGATTGCCCACGAGCTTGGCCTTAGATTCCATTTAAATGCCAGCACTCGTTTTGGTACCATCAGACCCATGAACATACAATTCTGCTTTAACAGGCGCATCTTAGGGACTATGGGACCTAGACCGTATGAGTACCTTATTAACGAAAAACCAGTACAACTATTCACGCTGCCTGATCATCTGATGACAAGCATCCACAACAAGGATAACTGGCTCTACGAATTGGATGAGCCTATGGGACCTCCTTCACCACAGTCAACACCACAGAACTATATGTATGACAGTGACCACATCTCTGAGGCACACGACTATATGTACTATGAGGACGCTGCCTCTGAAACTGAAGTAGACCCTATGACTCCTCGACACTACAATACTTATCCTGAGCCAATCCCTGAGGAGACCACCGGCAAAATAGATGCCGTGTTACTCAGATTGGACGACGTTGATAAAGCTCTAACTAATGTAAAAGCTGATATCGCAAGCATGCACAGCGAACTGGTAGGCTTCATGGATCTAGTCTGCGACCAACTCGACTATTATTCACAGAAATTCGATGAGTTGAAGGCACGAAAAGATTAGTTATTAGCTCGTAGCAGTAGTTTCAGTTTAGTCTAGTCTAGTTTAGTTTCATTTAATCATTTGGATTTTTCGCATTGTTAGTTTTCATTATGTACTACATACAATTGTTTCAATTTTATGTTATTTCAATTCTAGTTTTTATTCAACTATTCTGTTTTCGCATTAATTGTTGTTTGTTGGCTGTTATATTACATCACCGTATCAATACTAAGCCTTAAAGTCACTACGAGTACGCCCTCAGAGCAAAATTCTGCGTTCTGCAGATTTTGCTGCTGTGACGACCGTCACAGCCTCATGACGAGCGTCACGCGGGTGACGACCGTCACACCTACGTGACGACCTTCACGCAGTCCAGAACTGATATCTGATAAAACAGGGTTTGTGTTCTCTTCCACTCCCCCCATTATCACTTTCAATCATCCTAACTCCTACCCCACTACGAATTTTCGTCCTCCCCACATTGAACTATAAACTTCAACTCCAAATTCAACCTCCAAACCACCGTCCTGTCATTTTTCCCTCTCTGCAGAAAAACCCCAAACCTCAGAAACCTCTCCATCTTCCAACAATGGCAAGGAATGCAGAAACCCCAGATGTCAGCAACATTACCTTCAGTGAAGGAGAGTTAGGCGAAAGACAACGAGCAAACTACATTGCATTTCATTAGAGGTCACTTCAGCCGACTCATTACCCGCATCCATCCAGAGGACCGTACCAACTGGTTGTTCGACCTCACTGCCCCTCCTGCTGCCGCTGTTCCTACTCAAGATCCCACTCATGATTCCGGCGATGAAATCCAAGCTGAGTTGGACAGGTCCGAGCAGCCAGAGGCATCACAGCCTCCTCCTCCCGTAGGTACATCTTCTCGCCGCCGCCGTCATCATCCCGTGCCAGACTACACAGAAGAGGACCTCCGTCGCTCCCTAGACCAGCAGGCACAGATACTCACGATGCTGCAGCAGCAGAATCAGCGAGCTGACCAGTTCGAAGCTTGGCACCGGACTCAAATGCAACAACTTCACACCGGCCAAGCTACGATCACTGAGAGCCTAGCGAATCTGACCCTGCAGATCGAAGGACTCCGAGACACCATCTACCACACCGGAGCTATGAGCTATGAGGACAGAGTAGCCCTTGCTAGAGCCAGGGGACGCCAGCGCGGACGTGACAGAGGCCGAGACTAGATTTCCATTATTTTTCCTTCATTGTTTACTATATTTCAGTTATTTGTATTTTCATTTTCAGTTGTATCTCCCTCTCGCATGCTTCAAGAATCAGTGAGGACACTGATCGAGATAGTGTGGGAGCGGAGCCTTATTTCCATTCCACTGTACTCTGAATTTCCTTTATTTCCATTTCACTGCACTTTGAATTTTCGTAATTTCTATTTTTACACTTTCCATTTGCTAGCAAATAAAGCTCGTCTATATATTTTTCCCGTTACGCAAACAACCCCCACATTATTCAACGTAAACAAAAACTTTCATTCGTTCCTCAAAAGCAAAAGCACCACGAGAATGCACCTGAGTTCAAACCAAGTTTTGAAACTCCGAGGAAACGACAGTTCTAACAAAACTAGTATCGTCCAGACACCTTAGATCTCTAGCTTATGCGAGTCGGTTTCACCACCTACGTGTACCAAAGTCTCAAGTGTCTGCGCAAACTCAACCCCAAGTAGTTTATACTAGCAGTCAGCACCATCCTAAAAACACTTCTAAGCAAACGACCGATGCAAATAAGTGTATGATCTCCAAAAAGATGAAAAATCATGAAAATAAAGCTAAAAAGCCCAAGAATATAAGATACGTTTTCTTCTAAGTTAGGTGCTCCTCACCCGAGCATTTAGCCCAACAGCACGAAAAACTCATTGAAAATCAATGACATAAAATTATGATCAATGAAGAAGATCAAAAACAGAAATGAGATCATATTCACTAACAGGTCGACTTGCCATGAAAGTGTACGGACAACGGGCTTAATGTGATTGCGCTAGAACAAACAGGGTGAACTTGCCACGAGAACCTTGACACCAAGATACAGTAGCATGACTGAGACCGATTTGCATAAAAAGGAGACCTCCGAAGACTTGTAGTCCAGTGTCGTCATGATACTCGTCTTGTTCCTACCAAGAATCCCGGTTTTTCCAAACTCTGCGAACGAAGAAGTTGCCTCGTGCTTGCCGACTTTTCCATGTTTTACTTGAGGACAAGCAAAGATTCAAGCTTAGGGGAGTTTGATAACACGAAATCATATAGATATTTGCATGCATAATTCAACTAAAGTCTAACCGTTTTCGATCCGATTTCGTGTTATTTCCGTGTATTTGTCTGATGTTTTTTGCAGGTATTCAACGATCACGTCTAAACAAGGCAACATGAAGAAAAGAAGCAATCTCAGATGAAATATGGACGAAAAAGGAGTGAAAACACAATGAAAAGCGCAGCAAGCTGTTTTTGCTGATGTGACGACCGTCACAGCTTCATGACGACCGTCACACGGGTGACGACCGTCACACCTTGTGACGACCGTCATGCAGGCAAAAACGCCCCACTCAGATTACACGTCAAAGAAACAGTTCCAATTCCCACAGAGTAGACCACTACTCCCTAAATTATCTGCCTCAAGGTCCATCATCTTCAGAGATAACCGTTGGGATTCCACTTCTATAAAAAGGGAAGCAGGGGACTTCAGAAAGGGAGCTGCATTCATACCACGAAGTGCTGCCGAATTTACTTTCCAGTTTTATTTGTATTCATTTCTCTTTACCTTTCCTTATTCCCATTTCCGCTCTTCTGTAATTTCTATTGTACTGTACGATCAAATTGGCACTAAAGACCAGAATCCTGCCAACATCTGTGGAGGATCTGGCCAAAGGCCAATTGGCATATTTACAGGTTTTCATTTTGATCGACTTCAGTTTTATTATAATGCAAATTATCATTTATTATTCTTATTTATATTTTGTTTTTCCCAAATCCATGTCTAGCTAAACTTAGGTAATCGATATGTAGTAATAATTCGAATGGGATTTGATAACCACTGGTTGGAAAACTTTCTTTTCACAAAAGTAATCTATGGTCTGAGTGTTTAAAATTGATTCACGGAATAAACTTCGTCGCGAAAGCGAGAACTTATTTAAAAGTAGTCTTGCCACGAAAGTGGGAAATTAATTAAGATACGAACCAACAAGCGAAAGTTGCGGTAAGGTCAGATAGTAAACACTAGGCATTTGTTTTAATAACAGCGAAAGCACTTTAAAATGAATTAGAACTTAGAGATTTCCAAAAAATAATTTAAACCCCGAACGGGATACGAAAGTGTACGTTTGGCCCTTAGGATTATGATTAGCGTCAATAACCATCGTGAGACGAGAGTCTTCAAATTTCCATTTTCTGCTTAAATAAACTTTGAAAATTATTTCATACACCGGTAATTTATCAAATCCCTGAAGAACACAATTACTACGTATCGATTCAATTAATTATAATCTAAATAGAAATCTTAGTTCCCTTTTTAGTGACAATCTTATTCCCTTAAACATATTCTACCTAGCTAAACATAGTAACTCCCGAGAACACTAGTTTGATTACGAGTCCCTGTGGGATCGATATCTATTATTACTACGCAATAGACTGTGCACTTGCAGTTAGTTGTATTAGACATAGAAAGTCGCGATCAGTATCAGAGGGTTCTTATCATCAGGGATGTGGTTGTTCTCGAAAGTGCATAATTATTCGTCCTCTTCAGGGTTGTATTATCAAAGCAGTGTTGTGATTGTAACAGAGCCTCGGTCTCCTCAACAGCGCAATCTTGATCCCCTGTTGCATGATTTCATTTTGCATTTTGCATACTCATTTGCATATCATTAACGTGTGTCTGTGTTGCAGGTGCATATAGCATCCCCCGGTTCCGGTAATTCTTGCCCTCAGTTCTGCTAGCATGGGATCTTTGAAGAAGAATGTGGCTTACAAGCTCCCTACCCCGGATGTTACTTTGCTGCTTAGTTTGGTTGCCCTGGCAGATGATACAGTGAAGGGGGATTCAAGAAATCTTATGGGAAGTTGCTCAGTCTGGTTCGCAAACCTTCGGTATATGAGTTGAATGGGTTGTATGCCTTGATACAGTTCTATGACCCTCCAATGAGGTGCTTCACTTTTCCGGACTTCATTCTTGCGCCTACATTAGATGAGTATGCTGAGTTGTTGGGTGTACCGGTTAAGAATCAAATGTTGTTTGTTCACATGGATGCTAAGCCTAATCTGGCTAATCTAGCTGTTGCTCCTCACCTGGATGCTTCTGAGCTTCTTCTGACCAGTTGGAATGGGGTCCCTGGATTTTCTCTGCAGTTTCTAGTTGGGAAAGCCCAACAGTGTGCTAAAGACGGTTGTTGGATTGTATTCAACGCCATTCTCGCCGTCTGCATATATGGCATCATCTTGTTTCCCAACATGCCGGACTTTATAGATTTGGACGCCTTCCACATCTTTGCATCAGGAAATCCAGTTCCCATCTTGATTGGAGATGCATATCATTCCATCCATTACAAGAACGAAAATAGAAGGGGTAAAAATGTATCGTGTTGTGTGCCCTTACTCTATAGATGGTTTGATAGTCACATGCTCAAGAAGGGTCTCTTTGCTTCCTCTGCAGCCACGGCTGAGTGGTCTAAGCGCTTGATGAGTTTATTAGCAGAGAGCATTGTTTGGTTTGATCGGGATATGATGGAAACCGAAGTCATATTCAGTTGCAGTGGTTTTCCGAATGTGCCTTTAATTGGAAGAAAATGATGCATCAACTACAACCCCTCTTTACTTGTCAGACAGTTCGCGTACGCTTTGAGAGGTCCGCCAAAAGACGAAGAGGTACAGGAATCTCTGTACCTCACGGGGCTTCTAGAGGGGGACATGTTAGCCAAGCTCCAGCATGCATGGAATGATATCAGTAGACGAGGGAAAGCATTGTTGGGCAAGAGCAATAGCCAGGCTTATGCTCCTTATGTGACTTAGATTCGAACCAGGGCAGAGACAATACGGATGCCTTTTCCACCTGCAAAGCAAGAGTGCCCTCTAGTGGTTGAAGAACCTACCACAGTGTCGATTCAGCAGTACAGTCAGGTGTTAGCTGAGAAGGAAGAGCTTAAAAAGACCAACGAGGAGTTGGAGAAAGAACTGATACAGCTTAGAAGCGAGAGAAATGAAGTCGTCCACTCCTTCATAAAACAGACAGAGCTGGTGAATCGGCTAGGCACAGACTTGACCAAACAGATAGCTGACCGGGAACGTTTAGGTTTGAACTTCAAATCTATCAACGATGTGCTCGCCACCAAGAAGCAGAACCTGGATGATGCATATCGGAGAATCTCCAAATTCAACCAGCAGTGGAACGCCACTGTAGCCAACAACAAAGAGCGGGAGGAGAAACTGAAACAACAGATCTCCAAATTGAAGGCTTAGTTGAAGGTCGTGGAGAAGAAGTTTGATGAGGAAACTGCTCGTAGGTATGCCACTGAAGACATGCTAAACAAGGCTATCGCTAACCTGAAAGATCGCAAGCAGATGTTTGAGTCTAAGAAGCGAAGGTTAGAAGATTGTTTTGGCCAAGGCGCGTGGGAAGACTCTGTTGAAGGTCTCCAGTGCACCATCATGCAAAGGGAGTTACTTGTCGAAGGGTTACTCACTTGACCTGATCATCCCAAAATGAAGGAGTTGCTAGAAGAGTTTCGCGCCCGGTGTCGCACTTGACTATCTTTGTAACCCTTTATATTTTCTGATCTTTGCTATAGGCTGACCATCACCAGGCTTGTTGGTCGAGGTCATGCTGTTGATTCCCCATGTATTCAGTGACATTGTTTGTTGCCTTGTTGGGCCTTATATATATATATATATATATATATATATATATATATATATATATATATATATATATATATATATATATATATATATATATATATATATATATATATATATATATATATATATATATATATGTATATATATATATATATATATATATATATATATATATATATATATATATATATATATATATATATATATATATATATATATATATATATATATATATATATATATATATGTATATATATACATATGTATATATATATATATATACATATGTATATATATATATGTATATATATATATATATATGTATATATGTATATATATATATATATATATATATATATATATATATATATATATATATATATATATATATATATATATATATATATATATATATATATATATATATATATATATATATATATATATATATATATATATATATGTATATATATATATATATATATATGTATATATATATATATATATATATATATATATATATATATATATATATATATACATATGTATATATATACATATATACATATGTATATATATACATATGTATATATATACATATATATATATATATATATATATATATATATATATATATATATATATATATATATATATATATATATATATATATATATATATATATACATATATACATATGTATATATATACATATATATATATATGTATATATATACATATATATGTATATATATATATGTATATATATATATATATATATATGTATATATATATATATATGTATATATATATATATATATATATATATATATATATATATATATATATATACATATATATATATATATATATATATATATATATATATATATATATATATATATATATATATATATATATATATATATATATATACATATATATATATATATATATATATATATATATATATATATATATATATATATATATATATATATATGAGATGTTACTTCCATGACTGGATCTGGACTTCTTATTATCAGCACTGGCACTCTGGCACTAAAATCGGGGGAGAAATCTCCCTAAAGCACAGACACACGTTTGCATTTGCATGAATCATGTGCATAATAGGTACCTTGGGCTGTTTTCCTAACCCTCTGTCGATGCAGGTTTCAGGATTGCCGATCAGCGAATTCATCGCTACTCTACGAGAAGTAATTGCAAGAAAGCTATGGATCAAATGCAAACTGAGATACAGGAGATGCGCGACAGGATGGCGCAGTTCATGCAGGTTATGGAAAATATGGCCAAGGGCCAGGAGCAGCTTCAGACTCTGGTGCAGCCTCTGATTGCACGAGTCGATGGCAGCGGTGTGCTACATGGCGAGGTTGCTACTGATCCTCCTCATGGTGAGACTCCCCGAGCGGGTGATGATGTACCAGTGGTCGTCCTCAATACTACTGAGAACGGTAATGGGGCTGGGAATGGGAATGTAACTGGTAATGGTAATGGCCATGTGGAAACCAACGGAAATGTCGGAGTTGGAAACGTGGGTTTTAATGTTGGAACTGGGAATGCTGGTTTTGGTGTTGGTGTTGGAAACACTGGTGTAGGTATTTGTAGTGGCAATGTAGGCTATGACAATCAGGGCTTTGGTAATGCAGGTTTTGGCAATGTAAGCAACAACGATGTTGGGATGGGTGCCTACAACACTGGTTTTGGGTCAGGTGTTGCTAATCAGGGTTTTGGTAATGTGGGGTATGGTCCCAGGTTCAATCAGAATGGCTTTGGTCCTAATGCTGCTTACGCTGGGTATGATAATGGGGATTCTCATTGGGGCGAGGATCATCAAGAAGATGTTTTCCCTCCGCCGGGCAGGGATCTTGAGATACCCACCGACAATGACCAAAGGTTCAAGATGTTGGAGGAACAAGTGAGAGGTCTTGCCAATCAGAATTCCATGGGGTTGGACATGGCCAATATGGGGTTGGTTCCTGGCTTGAGGGTGCCACTCAAGTTCAAAGCGCCTACTTTCGACAAGTATAAGGGGGATACTTGCCCAAGAGTTCATGTATGGTCTTATTATCGGAGAATGTCCGCCTATTCTGATGACGAAAAGATGCTGATGCATTTTTTCCAAGATGGCTTGTCTGGACCGTCACTTGAATGGTATATGGGGTTGGAGCCCACTCAGATCGGTAGCTGGAAAGAGTTGGCGGAGGACTTTGTAAGGCATTACCAGTATAACAGCGACCTTGCTCCGAACAGGGTCCAACTTCAAAATCTTTCTCAGAAGAATGGCGAGAGTTTTAAAGAGTACGCCCAGAGGTGGCGCGAGCTTGCAGCTAGGGTGGACCCACCCATGGTAGAGCGTGAATTGGTGGATCTTTTTGTGGGCACTTTCTCTGGTTTGTATTATGACAGACTTCTCAATTGTACGACGGATAGTTTTTCTGATATGATACTCTTGGAGAACGTATAGAGAACGGCGTCAAGATCGGTAAGATTCAAGCAGGAGAATCTACCTCAGCTGGAGGTGGTAAAAAGGTTTTTGGGAATACAGCTCCTGAGGAAGAGGTAGAGGTCGAAACCAATACCTTCAGCAACAGATTGCTAGTGTGACAATTCTCGTACCTCAACAACAGCAACAACAGCCGCAGCAGCAGCAACAGAGCCAACAGCATCCTGCTCAGCGAAGAATTCAGGATAGAGATAGGACCGTGAAAAGAGTATTTGATGTGTGTCGCTTCCGCGAAAATAAGGTGTCGGCAGAACAGAAGAGTCGCCACCTTTCGTTATTTATCCCTCAGAGCGGGAAAGGAAACGATCGGAAAAACCTGACGAAAAAAGGGTAAGACAAGGTCGTCGCAACCGTTGTCTGGGTTCGGGAGTCGATTACGCAAGGGGAAGGTATTAGCACCCCTCACGTCCGTCGTACTCGACGGGATCCACGCTTGTTGTGTTTACTGGACGAGTTAGTTTTATCTATCTACCTATCAAGGCTGGCTTAAAAAGAAAAGAAAAATGACTCGGCAAAGCGTCGCGCTTTGTGCCTACGTATTCTCATCAGAGAAGGAGAAATCAGAGTCAACGTAGTTTGACCTATGACGGGTTGCGGGGAAGGTGGCTCGCCAATACATCAGTATTGTGCCTACGTACTCTCAACAGGCTTGAGAGATCAGAGCTTACGTAGTTCGGGTCACTACGCATTACGGGAATTCAGATTCATCTGTTTTATCGAGTAGGGTTAAACAGCAGTTCCAGCAGTTAGGGACAAAGCCTGTTTGCATTGGCGCTGAAGTTTAACGACACTCTTTTCTTCAGAAAAGCTTTCCTTTGAATTATGGGCCCACGGGGCAAAAAGGTTTGAGGTTTGTTTTCTGTATTTTACGAAAGAAGTGTTTTTATTGTGTTTGCAATTTCAATCGCACTAAAGACTATGACCTGAGAGTGAATGTGTCGCTTGTCACCCAAAGGGTGCCATACTAAACATCCAGATTGTGGAAAAGAAGCTCTCCCACAATCCTTTCTCAGATAGCTTAAGGCTCGTACCGTACGAAAGAAATCATTCATGATTACTGTATCTTAAGCTGTTTTGAGATGAGAAGAGAATAGGCTCAACTACAGGGAGACTATCAAGTCCTACTGTTGTCATGCCAAGGATTCATCCTATGGTTGAGGTTTGAAACAGGGAACTCCTAGAAGTTATCATGCATAGGTTTCAACCTAAAGTTCTATCATCACTTCCTTATTAAAGGAAATGAGAGTCCTAAGGGATCATGTCAATGATAAACAGGAACAGATAAAGCATCAGCTTAAACAGTAAACAGTAATACAGTAAACGACTGTAAAATGCATGCAATGCAAGTGAGGGAGGAAATGTGTGTGGGGTATCAGCCTCCACAAGCTCATCTCAACCTCAAGCCAGAATGAATAACAGTAATCATACTGAGTAAAATAAAACATGCTATCAAGCAGAATACAGTAAACTGCAATCATACAGAAGAAAATAAAATATGCTATCAAGCAAAACAAACCACATGGGCAAGGGAGCAGGGCTCTACCGAATACCCGCAAGCAAAGCCATACAGTAACAATACAAGAAGAGGGAGCAACTCAACCTCTAGTGCAATCATGCTCCTATATTAAAGCTAGTCTAGATATGGGCTTATTCTAATGCATCAAGCAAGTCAAACAAGGCACATCAATACAGAGAAGAAAACAAAGAAGAAAGCAGATCAACTCCTCTCTCAACTCCAAGCTTCAGCTCTTCTCACAGCAACTCAGTCTTCAGACCTCCATCACTCTTGACAAATATCAATTTGCTTCTCCAGGTTTCAACCCTTCCACATAAGTTTCAACTTATTCTTCTTCTTCAAGCTTCAGCTTTCCTTAATCAGTTCCACCTTCAGGCTCCACCCTTAACCACAAGTATCAACTTGATTCCTTCAGGATCTCCCAGCTTCAAAGTAAGTATCAACTTATCCTTTATTCCTCAAGCCTCAGCTCTTCACTCAATCTTCATTGGATCCTCTTCAGTCTTTAAGCCTCAGCTCTTCATTCAGTCTTTACTGGATCTTCAAGTCTCAACTTGCCCTTCTTGCTCTTCAGCTGAAATGGTCATGCTCAGGGAATCATCCTCTTCCATACTCTTCAATGAAGTCTTCATCTTCACACTCAAGCCCAACATCTCTCAAGATACTCAAACCAGAAGAAATCACTTAACTGGATAAGCTATGATATTAAATTGCTTATTGACCACCAAAGGTGACCTATAAGGGTTTAACATCAAAATAATGGTTCCCTCAAAAGTTCTACTTCCTATGTACCATCACTTATCCCTCCAAAGGAGGGATGTGAATACCATGGAAGGACCTTGAATCATGGGGAAGAATGGAGGTGAAAGATACCATCCATGTTTAAGAAAGGAATCAACTAAGTCTAAGCTCTACTTAATTCCTAACCCTAAAACAACAACAAAACAAACAAGTCTTCAAGCTCTCAAGCTCCTTCTTCAATCTTCAAGTCTTCTACCATGTTCCTCCATGCTCCACAAAGCAAGACCAAGCCCACCAAGCCAAGCAAACCCACAAAGCAAAGCAAAACAAAATACAAGCCCACAAGGGCAACACAAACAACAATCAACTACAAAAATCAATTAAAAATAGTATACTATTATATTAAAATCTAATATAATTTCTAGGGGATCCTATATACCTACCCTTAATACCCTATATGTCCCAATATCTATCTTGACCTAGAAACCCAAAATTCTAGTGTTATTGTGGACCTATGTTAAGGATTGACCTAAATCTACACAACCTAAAGTCATCTAATCAAAACTAATCAAAAACTAATCACAAAATTATGGAATAAATCCAGATGGGAGCTAAAGTCCTAATCTAACTATCCTAAAAAGAATGGCCTAAAAATATGAAGGGAATTAGCTAAACAAAATTATACAAATCTATGCATCAACATAAAAGGAATTAAAAGCTATTAAAAGAGAAAATACCCAAAAAATATTAAAAATGCATGAAATGCAAATATTTTGATTTTATAATTTTCTAGACATTAACATGAAATAGGAGAAAAAATCCCCATGCAAAAATCATCATTTTTCTATTTAATATGATTTTTCAAAGATTAAAGAAAAATGGAGAAAAAGAAATTAAAATATGAAAACATTGGTGCAGATAGCAATGCCATACAGTTCATTATCCAGATGGGCTCTAAATGGGGGTGCAAACAATAAATGCGCTAGGCCCAATTTTTAATCAGAAAATCAATTCAGAAAATATAAAGAAAAAGAAAAAGACACGGTGCATTTAGTAAAGAAATTCAGTTCAAAATGCAATGGGCCATGAGAGTGGGGTGGGATTAGCAAGTATCAACTTAAGCCCAAACGAGAAATTAAATGATACGCTGCGTTTTGGTTGTCTTCAGACTTCCCTTCAAACATGAAATTATATCATGGCCGTGGGATTAAGATAGAGTCAACAAGTCCTTGCCTCATCCAACGGCTAAAACGTTATCTTCTTCCTCCAGCCATGGAAATGGAGGGAAAGCTCCATGAACAGAGCTTCAAATACCTAGCTCGGATTCCATCCAAACTCAACCAAAAGCCATGATTCAAAACCCTAATCTGCTCTAAATTCAACCCTGAATACAACCATGGCCTTAGAATTCAAAGAATCATCCTCAATCTCTAAACCCGATCCAAGATCAAAGATATGCTCAAACTTCAATTTTGACTATTCTTGAAATTGATTACCTCAGAATGATCACCACCTCACACTGGTTAAATCTTGCCATTAAACTCATACTATATCTCACTATCCATCGTGTTCTTGATCAAAACAAAAATGGTGTCACTATCTTGAACTTCACCAAATGATCCCAAACTTTCCAGAATCCATCTCCTACTTGTCTCTAACCATTCTAACCTAACAATTCTAACTAATTATGCTTAATTTAAGGTGTAGAAGAAAAGTTGCAAACCTGTCAAATCTTGAATATCAGATAGGTAAAAGCTTCACTTCAACCTCTCAAACTCTTGAGAAACACTCCTTGATTGATGTTAAAGCTTCTGTTTGCAAAAGATTTGATCCAAAAAGCTTGAATCTCCAAATCCGATTGTGACTTGCAGCTCCCAAAATCCAAATGCTAACTCTTCAATTCTTCATGATCTTTCCCTCAATTTGGTATGCACACATTCAGTATGATCAATGGAAGGTGTTAGGATTGAAAGAATCAATGGAAATGGTGAGGAATGTAGAAATTGATTTCAACTTGCAATGGAAGAAATTGAAATGGCTATCTCACTCTCCTCTCTAATCTCTCACCAACCTTGCATCTGAGCAAGTTCTAATCCATATATAGGATGATTCTAAACCCTCCAGAACTTTCTGGAATCATCCAATGAGATATTGAGATTCTCATGCCATGAGTTTTTGATTTCACCTCATCTCACATGCCATCTCATGTTATACCTCTTGCAGCATCTTGTATCTCCTTGAAAATCTCCTTAGATGAGATATATGACATGTTAGGATACTTAGCTAGCTTGTGTGTTGAGTTTCCTTGTGTTTTGCCTTTGTACCTTAATATGCAAGTAACCATTCTCCAAAGCAAGTCCATGATCTAAACCTAAAATCAAAAATGTGGCTGAACCATTGTTTCTAAAATGCTTTTTAGAGTCAAAAAGACCTATTACATGCCATGGTTTGGATGTGTGGCTTGGAAATTTCAATTTCCAACTTTGACTTATTTAACTTATGCCTCCATTTTAGGTCATTTTTACCATTTTGAGCTACACGACTTTTCAACATCTCATGACCCCCTTACTAGCCTTAAAACATCATTTTAATCAAGTTTGATGTTGAAGATTTTTCCATTTGAAGCTTGGAAATAGGAGTTATGACCTTATGCTTGAAATGACCTATAATCTCCAAATGACCAAAATGCCCTTGACTTGTCAAAGCCATAAGTTGAGTTCTACAAATCCTATCAAGGACTTCTAGTACTCTCTAGAAAGCTAAGAATATAAGGAACAACATTCATGTTGACCAAAAGTTCATAGGAATCATCCTTCTTGGGAAAAAGTTGGATGCAAGTTGGGTGACTTTCAAGGCCCCAAATTCACACACCTCAGATGACCTGTAACTTGTCAAAGTCATAACTTGAGCTCTACAAATCCTATCAAGGACTTCTAGTACTCAAATTAAAGCTAAGAGAAATATCTACAACATTCATGTTGCGGGTAAGATGATATGATAATCACATCTTGAGCTAAACTGCCTGGAAGATAGGGGTCAAACTAGGGGATTTTACACTGTCAAGCCTTAGAAACCCTAGCTTGAAACTTCTCAAACTCTTCAATCATGATGAGTTGATCTTGGAATCATCCTTATAGCATCTCAATGCATCAATCCATGATCACATGGCTCTTGGATTAGGTCTCAACCCTCTAAAAATCATCAGTTGACCTAGGGTTGACTCAGTCAAACCCTAATTATACCACTCATGGCTGGGTCTCTTATCCTTGCACAATGACCTCTCTAGGCTTCATGATGGCTTTCAAGACATATCATAAGCTCTCTCAAAGCTTCAAGTCCATCCTCATAGCTTCAGAATCATCTGAGGAGCTCCCACAACTCTCAAGTTAGGAGGCACACAACCTTGGTTTCAACCAATCTCTCTGAGGATCTCTGAACTTCTCTGACAAGGATATCAACCCTTGAACACTTGAATAACCTTCTTGGCTAGCTTCAAAGTCTTGTGGTGATCTTGATTGGTAATCATACCTCTTGATCTACTGCATACATGTCAATGAAATGCAAGTGATAATGCTAATGTGAATGAAATGAACCACAAGCTAGGTAAAGAAATGTTGGTCAAATTTTGGGGTGCAACAGCTGCCCCTATTCAAACGGCTTGAACCTGACTGGGTGAGAAGCGAACGGCTCTCAACCAATCAAGGTACGAGACGGTTGAATACTGAAAAACTCGGAAATTTACCAACTGCACAAGTACACGGTACTCTGATGGGAACAAATCTTCGAAAACTGAAATATTAGCTGCACGACAACTAGCTGGGGGATTGGTCACACAGTAACCGGTAATACATGGTTGATCATGCTGTCAGGCATCAAGATTCCTCGGGACTCATCAGGTCAACAATCAAGTTAATCATGCCATCGGGCATTCAAAGAAAACTTTCGGGCATCAGCCGAACTTCATCAGCAAGTCGGGAATAGAATTCGCGGTCAATCATGAGCCAGTTGGGGATATCCAATCTTCTGCCATCAGGCACTCCGCATCAGCCGAGGGAACTGCTTCGTTAACACGGTTGGACTTCAATCATCAAGTCTTCGAGGGAAGTTTCAACTTCGCTGTTTAGAAACCTGCTGGGGATGATGCATCTCCGCTGGGGATTCTGGGAGAACTATCAAGTAACTCTGCTTCGGGGATCCAGGAATCATTCTGGACGAATCAACTCTGCTGAGGACATCAAGAATCATCTTGGACAAATAACTCCGCCGAGGACTTCAAGAATCATCCTGAACCGATAACTCTGCTGGAGATTTCAGGAATCATCCTGAGCAAACACTCTGGTGTGGACTCTAAGCATCAACTTGAGCAACCAACTCTGGCAACTGCACTGGGGATTTTTAAGAATCGTCTTAAGCAAATGACCTTGCTGGGGAATTCAAGAATCATCTTGAGCAAGCGACTCCGTTGGGGAGAATTCAAGAATCATCTTGAGCAATCAATTCTGCGGCGGAACACCTGCAAAACAAGAACGGTAACAACCTAGATTATGCTTATTATGCATATGTTTCGGCAATGGCGCCATGCTCCACACGGTGCAAATGCTATGCGTTTATGATAAATGCTATGCAGTCATGCAAAATGATGCAATCCCGTTAGCAAAATAAATGCCGAAGGGAGAATCCTCCTGTCGAGGAGAAAGAACCAATCAGATAGGGGGAGGAACCATCCCGCTGAGGGGAAAAAGGTCACGCCGATCTCAATTGGACGCTGTGGGGAAGTGAACTTCAGTTGACTGCTGCAGGGTGACGAAGCTCTACGAGAACCTGGACCTGCTGTGGAAAAGCGATGTCAATCGCGGGAATAAACTGCACGGCCTTCACGGCTACCCTTCCTTGGAGATAACGACTCCGGCGGGGAAACACAGCATCAACTATTCAACGCTCTACTGGGGAAAACCAATCATGGCCTAAGCGGCTTCCAAGGACTCGGCTCTCTTGGGGATCTGCAAACTCGGCTGAGGAAGAAGAAATCATTCTGCTTGCTGGGGAGAGTACGACTATGCGGGGAATCTCAATTCTGCCGGAGACTTCAGTCTTGAACCACCAATTGCTGCACACTTCAGTGTACGACTCAGCTGAGGAGATGACGTTCCTTCAGGATGCATCTGATCGGGGAGAGAATCTTCTCTGCCTGGGGAGACATATCAATGCTCACGATCTCGTGTTCAGACTCTGCGGGAAGAGGCTGCTGAACTTTGCCGGAGAAGGAGGAATCATCCTACTTGGGGATACGCACGACGCACTGTCTGGAATATGCTACACTTGTAACAATACTAACAAACAGACAAGATACCCTTCTCAAAGGGACCTATCAAGGTTATTATCTCGTGACAATGTTCAAGTAATTCATTGTTTCAACAATCAGTGGCCTAGGCCAGTAAGTTTATGTATGCGCATTTTATCAAAAACATCGGCGTTCTTTTTCGCAAACCAAAACAGATAAATGCTAAACAGACAAACAGAATCGCTGAATAGTATACATTTTATTGATAACGAACCCCTGAATGGGTAAAAATGTTTTACAACAGATGCAAGCTCCTGGAATGAGGAAGCCGCGCAAAAATAAAACATAAATATACATCAGTATATACAAATGTCGGCAACGAGGCGTAGACGAACACCATGAGTTGATCCCTCTATGACCCACTCGACTTCGATACTTCTCCGACGCTTCAACTTCAGAAGAGATTGATTCAGATAAACGGTCCTCAGGTCCTCCAAACCACTAAACAATGAAAGTCCATACGCGGAACGCAGTCATTTGCTTTTTTAAATCCCTAACTTTTGCGTGAACCGCCCTTTGCGGGTTTTCAGTTCACCGGGATACCCTTTTTTGCCAAAGTCACCCATTCGGGTTTTCGACTTTGCGGGTGTACATTTTTTCAATTTATATCCCTAATTTTTTCCCGAACCTTTTCCCTTTTTTTTTTATGGTTCGCCGGGATGCCCCATTTTTGCCTGGACTCTCTTTTTACTGTCCAGCGGATCGCTTTCAAGCAAAGTATTTTTTAACTGCGTCCACGTTCACCGGGGATGCAAAATCTTCACCATCCATCGTGGACAACAACAAAGCTCCTCCCGAGAAGACCTTGCTGACGAAGTACGGACCTTCGTAATTGGGAGTCCACTTGCCCCGGTGATCGGAGTGTGGAGGAAGAATCTTCTTCAGGACGATATCACCCGTCTGAAAGCTTCTAGGACGCACCTTCTTATCATAAGCTTTCTTCATTCGGCTTTGGTATAAATGACCATGCGCAATCAATGCCAACCTCTTCTCGTCCATCAGGCTAAGTTGGTTCAGTCGGTTCTTAATCCATTCTGCCTCGTCGAGTTTCACATCAACCAAAACTCGCAAAGAAGGGATCTCTACTTCTAACGGTAGGACAGCTTCCATACTATACACTAAGGAGAAAGGAGTTGCCCCAGTTGATGTACGTACCGTCGTACGATAACCGTGCAGTGCAAATGGCAGCATCTCGTGCCAATCTTTATAGGTCACAACCATCTTCTGAACAATCTTCTTGATGTTCTTATTGGCCGCTTCAACGACGCCATTCATCTTCGGCCGGTAAGGAGATGAGTTGTGGTATTCAATCTTGAAACTCTGGCACAGCTCCTTCATCATCTTGTTATTCAGATTCGAACCATTATCAGTAATGATCCGCTCGGGAATTCCGTAACGACAGATGATGTCCCTCTTTATGAATTTAGCCACCACCTGCTTGGTCACATTAGCATATGAGCCTGCCTCCACCCACCTGGTGAAGTAGTCGATAGCTACTAGAATGAAGCGATGACCATTAGATGTAGTAGGCTCGATCTTGCCTATCATGTCGATGCCCCACATGGAGAACGGCCACGGGGAGGACATGACATTTAACGGGCACGGCGGTACATGAACTTTATCAGCATAAATCTGGCATTTATGACATCTCTTCGCGAATTTAAAGCAATCCGATTCAATCGTCAGCCAGTAATATCCTGCTCTCAGGATCTTTCTTGTCATAGCATGCCCGCCGGCGTGCGTACCAAATGTGCCTTCATGGACTTCTTCCATGAGCATACTCGCCTCTTTCTCATCTACACATCTGAGTAGCAGAGATCGTGGTTTCTTTTATACAAAACTCCATCAGGATTGAGAAAAAAATTTCCAGACAGCCTCCTCAGAGTCTTCTTATCCTGGGTTGACGCTCCCACAAGATACTCCTTAGTCATAAGGAAAGTCTGGATATCATGGAACCATGGCTTGCCTTCGGCGGCTTCCTCGATCGCAAAGACGAATGCAGGTCTATCAAGACGAGAAAGGACAATTCTCGGAGCTTCATTCCAAAAATTGACTTTATACATCGAAGCCAACGTGGCCAAGGCATCAGCCATCTGATTTTCTGCTCTGGGCACATGATGGAGTTCCACTCGATCAAAGAACGGAAGTAGCCTTCTGGCATAGTTCATGTACGACACCAAATTCGATTGACGAGTCTCCCACTCCCCTTTAATCTGGTTGATCACAAGCGCCGAGTCACCATATACGTCTAGGTTCTTGATTCTCAAATCAATTGCTTCTTCCAGACCCATGATGCATGCTTCGTACTCCGCTTCGTTATTGGTGACTGGAAACGTCAGTCTCGCAGTGAACGGGATGTGGGATCCATGGGGAGTCGTGATGATCGCCCCTATGCCACTTCCGTAAGAATTAACCGCCCCGTCAAATATCAATTTCCACAGGGACTTCCTATCTGGCCCCTCGTCGGGCAACGGTTCATTGCAATCCTTCGCTTTGAGAAACATGATATCTTCATCAGGGAATTCAAATTTCATCGGCTGGTAATCCTCGATCGGCTGTTCGGCAAGGTATTCAGACAATACGCTTCCCTTGATGGCCTTCTAGGACACGTACTGAATGTCATATTCCGTCAACACCATTTGCCATCTGGCAATCCTGCCCGAAAGAGCTTGCTTCTCGAAGACGTACTTGATCGGATCCATCTTCGAAATTAGCATGGTGGTGTGGTTGAGCATGTACTGTCGTAAATGTTTGGCAGCCCAGGCTAGTGCACAACACGTCTTCTCCAGCATCGAGTAGCGAGATTCACAGTCTGTGAACTTTTTACTCAAATAATAGATGGCATGCTCCTTTCTGCCCGTCTCGTCGTGCTGACCGAGAACACACCCCATACTATTCTCAAGAACTGTCAAGTACATGATTAAGGGCCGTCCAGCCACTGGGGGTATCAAGATCGGAGGTTCCTGTAGATACTGCTTTATCTTGTCGAATGCCTTCTGGAAATCCTCATTCCAGGTAATCGCCTGATCTTTCTTTAAAAGCTTGAACATCGGTTCACACGTGGCCGTGAGCTGAGAAATAAACCTCGCAATGTAGTTTATTCTGCCCAAGAAACCACGAACTTCTTTTTCTGTTTTTGGCACTGGCATTTCTTGTATCGCTTTTATCTTCGCAGGATCAACCTCGATGCCTCTTTCGCTCACGATAAACCCCAGTAACTTTCCGGACTGTACTCCGAAAGTACACTTGTTAGGATTCAGCCTCAACCTGAATTTCCTAAGCCTCTCAAAAAGCTTCAGCAAATTGACCAGATGTCCCTCCTCCGTTTGGGACTTCGCAATCATGTCATCAACATAGACTTCAATCTCATGATGAATCATGTCATGAAACAAAGTGACCATTGCTCGTTGGTAAGTGGCCCCTGCGTTCTTCAGACCGAAAGGCATTACCTTGTAGCAAAATGTTCCCTAGGGGGTGATAAACATCGTTTTCTCCATGTCCTCCGGCGCCATCTTTATCTGATTGTAACCGGAGAAGCCATCCATGAACGAAAACACGGAGAACTGGGCTGTATTGTCGACTAACACATCAATATGAGGCAGCGGGAAATCATCTTTAGGGCTCGCCCTATTCAAATCCCGATAATCGACGCACATGCGTACCTTACCGTCCTTCTTCGGTACAGGCACTATGTTGGCGACCCACGGAGGGTAAGTAGTGACCGCTAAGAAGCCAGCATCAAGCTGTTTTTGCACTTCTTCTTTGATCTTAACGGCCATATCTGGTCTCGTCCTCCTAAGCTTCTGCTTAACGGGAGGACAATCTTCTCGCAGCGGCAAGTGGTGGACTACGATGTCAGTATCAAGTCTGGGCATATCTTCGTATGACCAAGCAAAGACGTCATTATACTCTTTTAGCATCTCGACTAATCTCTGCTTGACATCACTCTGCAGTGCAGCCCCTATCCTGACGTTTCTGACGAGTTCCTCAGAACCCAGATTCACAATCTCGCTCTCCTCTTCATGAGGCAGAATAACCTTCTCCTATTGTTTCAACAAGCGGGCCAACTCTTCAGGAAGGTCTTCGTCTTCATCAATCTCTTCTTCGGCTTGATAGATCAGGCAATCGAAGTCGAAGTGAGTCGTAGAAGGTCCAGAGTCGATGTCATCTGTTATGTGGATCCTGCAATAACAAGGGTTAAGTTTAAAACAAGGATGCACAGGTTAGCACAAACCCCAT
Source organism: Lathyrus sativus (assembly GCA_963859935.3). Classification (NCBI taxonomy): domain Eukaryota; kingdom Viridiplantae; phylum Streptophyta; class Magnoliopsida; order Fabales; family Fabaceae; genus Lathyrus; species Lathyrus sativus. The sequence goes on from OZ012741.1 coordinate 293,727,641, forward strand.
TGCCATTTTATTGTTTTTCAAAACAAATATAAAACAGGAATAACAGAGATCACAATATTTGAATACGAAGAAGAGCGCCTTTGATTTATTAACAAAATGCATGTACATAATCCAACAAGGCCCTTACAATAAAACCACTATGCCCCGGGTAGGACATAGGGTTGTACAATGATTGAAAAAAGTAAATCATTACTCTTCACTTGTCATCTGGATGATATCCTTGACGGACCAATTGTTGAGGCCCTCGCCTGGCTTGCTTGGCTGGATCCAAGAGTCGAGGTCACAGTCGCTATCTCTGCTGTCTTCAGACACCACGTTGATGCTTTCGAAAATCGTCCCGCCACTGGTAAACTGGATCGGCCCTTTACCTCGAGACGCACTGCTAGAAGAAGAAGAAGCTTCAGCTCCAAGAGAATATCCCAACCCAAACTTGTCCTGCTTGTTAGGTATCTCCAAAATTCGCCCCCAACCTGGGGTAGATCCGGCTTGGACAACGGCCCGAGCTTCCTTGAATGAGGAGAGAGTCATCTCTGGCTTTTCAGTGACTACAGGAGCTACGTCCTTCACTTTGACAGCTTCGAACGCTTGGTATAGAGTCTCATGGATTTCCCCATCCATCTCCACATACTTGAAGGACGACAAATGGCTCACCATTATGTCTTCCTCGCCACACACGGTTACGATGCTACCCCCGACGACATACTTGAGTTTCTGGTGCAATGTGGAGGTCACGGCACCAGCAGCATGGATCCACGGCCGGCCCAAGAGACAACTGTAGGTAGGCATGATGTCCATAATATAAAAGACCGCGTCGAACGTTTCCGGCCCGACTTGGATTGGCAGGGTCACCTCCCCGAAAACATGTCGTTTAGTTCCGTCGAACGCCTTCACAACCAGATCACTGGGTGTGCAAATCACTCCACGAGTATCCAACTTCATTAATGCCTTCTTCGGAAGAACATTAAGCGACGAACCCGTGTCCACCAACACGTGCGACATAATTGTGCCCATACACTCTATCGAGATGTGCAGGGCGCTATTGTGATTCCTCCCTTTCGGCGTCAGCTCTAGGTCAGTGAAACCTAGCCCATTGCCAGCGTTTACGTGGGCTACGACCTCTTCTAGCTGATTTACTGATATTTCCTGCGGTACATATGCGGCGTTCAACACCTTCAGCAGCGCGTTGCGGTGTGTTTCAGAACACAGCAACAAGTTCAGAATAGAAATCTTTGAGGGCGTCTGATGGAGATGATCTACAATCTTGTAGTCACTCTTTTTATCAACCGTATAAACTCCTCGGCATCTTTAACAAGCAAGTCTTTTTCTGCCCCACGCGGGACCTCTTCAACGACTTTACTTTTACCTTTATCAGCCGCATCAGCTCTGACCGCTTTATCCGCCACGACCTCTGGTGGTGCAAATACTCTCCCGCTGCGAGTAATACCACTGATTCCCACAAGGTTCTCCACGGTCGACCCAAACGGTTCTAGCTCCAACCTCTGTCCGTTGCAGTAGACTTCAGCCCCATAATGCCACGGGACGGCGTTAGTGCTCTCGAAGGGTATCAACCCAGTTTTGGTGATGGTGATTGTGGGCGGCCTGGGCGCAGAAATAGTTATCGTCTGGCGAGGGATGGTGATGGTGGCGACCTCATCAGCTTGCTTCAGCACTACCTCTCCTGACCCACTTTCAGCCCTTCGGCTAAACTGTAAAATCCCTTCAGTCATCAGACTTTGAATTCCTTCTACCAACTGCTCACATCCATCAGAACGTGTGGCACAGTCCATGCATAGCTCTCCGCAACCTGGAAAGAACCCTCTTTTCAGCAACTTAGCTTTAACGAAGCTAAGCGGCGTCTTCAGATCTCTGACGTCAGTCAACAAGTCCGAACTCTCGCCTTCGATAATGGCGTTCACTCCGCCTCCCCTATGATTCGACATAGGATTCTTCGTGACATTTGGCACATTATCGAAGAAGTTGATGATCTTGGCATCCACCATGTTCTGCACCTTATGCTTGAAGGCTTTGTAGTTCTCTATTGTGTGGCCTGGTGCCCCTGAGTGGAACTCACAAGTGGCATTCGCGTCGTACCCTGGCGGAGGTGCCCCTGTCAAGGGAGCCAGCGTTCTCTTCTGGATCAACTGTAGCTGAAGCAAAGTCTGCAAGAGTTGCGCGTACGACATGGGCGGTGTCTCGAGGTGACGGTTCGACAAAGGTGCCTGATTCTGATACTTTCTATATCCCTGCTGATTCGGTTGCTGCTGCTGCTGCTGCGGCTGTTGAACTGTTGGGATAGTTATGCTGGCCACCTGCTGGTGAGGACCTTTACCCTTCCTTCGAGCGTTGGTCACAGCGCTCGCTTCTCCTTCCCGTCTTTTGCCAGCATAAGGTTTCTTTCCGCCTCCAGCTGAGGATGAATCACCTTGAATTTTCCCGATCTTGATCCCATTTTCGACGTGCTCACCCGTGATAATGAGATCTGAGAAGGTTCCGGACATACCGCTGACCAACTTCTCATAGTAAACCCCTGGGAGGGTGGCGAAAAACATCTGCACGAGCTCACGTTCAACCATCGGCGGCTGAACCCTGGCTGCCAACTCACGCCACCGCTGGGCGTATTCCTTAAACCCTTCATTATTCCTCTGCGACAGATTCTGCAGCTGGACTCGGTTCGGGGCCAAGTCGCTATTGTATTGGTAGTGGTGCATAAATGCTTTAGCAAGATCCTTCCACGTGCGCACACTAGTAGGCTCCAGACTCATGTACCATTCGAGGGATGGCCCGGAAAGACTGTCTTGAAAGAAGTGCATCAGCAACTTCTCGTCATCAGAATGAGCTGACATTTTCCTGTAATACGATCTCAGGTGGACACGAGGGCAAGTGGTGCCCTTATACTTTTCAAAGTCAGGTACCTTGAACTTGGGAGGCACCTTGAAATCAGCAATTAGTCCCAACTTGGACATATCAACGCCCAAAGTATTCTGATTCTCGATATCTCTCATCTTATCTTCAAGTGCCTTGAATCTAAGCCGTGCTTCAGCATTCAGCTCCCCTTCAGCACCTCTCTGAGAGAACACATCGTCCTGACGATCCTCTAGCCATGGCTGAGGCCCAAACAGATTCCCGACGCCTGCATTGCCGTTGCCCAGCCCGACATTGACATTAGCTCCCAGACTCCCATTACCGACGCCCTTCGTATTGAGTCCCATGTTGGCCATCACATTGTCGTTGGCACTGCCGTTGCCCCCGGTCACGGGAACACCATTCTGTGGAGTTTCAACTGGTGGAGGAGTAGGCACAGTCCCACCATGGAGTACGCCGTTGCTATCAACCCTTGAAATCAAAGGCTGAACCAAAGTTCTGAGCTGATCCTGGCCATTGGCGACCGCTTGCATGAGCTCCATGAAGCGATCCATTCTTTCGCGGAGTTCCTGAACATCAGTTTGCACTTGCTCCATGATTCTGGTTTGATTAGCTCTGGTCGGATAGCGGTGAATAGGTCTCTGATCAATCCTGGAACCACCTGAAACAACCTGAAACAACCTGTCAAACACAAAAGGTTAGGAAAAAACGACAAAGTGCTCGTTATGCAAATGCTTCATGCAAATGCAAACGTGTGTCTGTGCGTTAGGGAGATCTCCCCCGATCCTAGTGCCTGAGTGCCAGTGCTGATAATAATAAGAAGTCCGAGTCCAATCATGGAAATAACAATCTCATATATATAAAGGAAGCCCATCAAGGCAGTACACAACATCAGCGAGTACAAGACGAATCAACAGCGTGACCTCAGCCAACAAGCCTGGTGATGGTCAGCATACAACAAATATCAAAACAAAAGGAATACAAATAGTCAGGTACGGCCACGGGCGCGATACTCTTCTAACAACTCCTTCGTTTCTAGATGATCCGACAGAGTGAGTAACCCTTCGATGAGTAATTCCCTCTGCACAATGGTGTACTGAAGACCTTCGACCGAATCTTCCCATGCTCCTTCGCCGAAACAATCTTCTAGCTTCCGTTTCTTGGACTCAAACGTCAGTTTGCGCTCCTTCAGGTTAGCGAGAGCCCTGTTGAGCTGGCCTTCGGCGGCATATCTGCGAGCGGTTTCTTCATTAAACCTCTTCTCACTGTCTTTCACCTGGGCTTCCAGCTTGGAGATCTGTAGCATCAGCTTATCCTCCCGCTCTTTCCTGGTGGCCTGGGAAGCCTTCCAGTGCTGGTTGAACTTGGATATCCTCCGATATGCTTCGTCTAAGTGCTGCTTCTTCGTAGCCAGTACGTCGTTGACAGCTTTGAAGTCTTGACCCATGCGCTCACGCTCGGCTATCTGCTTAGTCAGGTCTGTACCCAGCAGGTTCACCAGCTCTGTTTGCCTTTTGAAAGAATGAACGGCTTTGTTCCTCTCGCTTCAGAGCTGAGCCAATTCTTTCTCCAATTCCTCATTTGCCCGCTTCAATTCATCTCTCTCAGCTAACACCTGATTATGCTGCTGAATGGGGACAACAGTAGGCTCTTCAATCATTGGAGGGCTTTCTGGCTTGGCATGAGGAAACGACATCCCTATGGCATCTGCTCTGGCTCTGATCCACGTCGTATACGGAGGGTAGGCTTGATTGTTGCTTCTCCCCAGCAATGGCTTTCCCCTCTTACTGATGCCATTCCAGGCGCGCTGAAGCTTGGATAACAGATCCCCCTCCAGAAGACCAGTGAGGTACAGAGATTCCTGCACCTCTTTATCCTTCGGCGGAGTTCTCAAAGCGTAAGCAAACTGTCGGACCAGCAAAGACGGATTGTAGTTTATACAACCCTTCCTGCCTATCAAAGGCACATTTGGAAACCCACTGCAGCTGAAGGTAACCTCGGTACCCAACCTATCTTTGTCAAACCAGTCAATATCCTCTGTAGATAAACTCATCAGACGCTCGGACCACTCAGCTGTGGCTGCAGACGAAGCAAAGGGACCCCTCTTGGGCAGATGACTATCAAGCCATTTATAAAGCAAGGGCACACAGCACGAGACATTCTTGCCCTCCTGTTCTCGTTTTTGTAGTGGATAGAATGGTAGACATCTCCTATCAAGGTAGGGACTGGATTCCCTGAAGCAAAGATATGAAATGCGTCGAAGTCTACAAAATCGGGCATATTGGGGAACAAAATGATGCCATATATGCACAAAGCGAGAATGGCGTTGAACGCGACCCAACATCCGTCTTTGGCGCACTGCTGAGCCTTTCCCACTAAAAACTGCAAGGAGAAACCGGGAACCTTGTTCCAACTAGACAATACCAACTCGGAGGCATCCAGATGGAGTGAAGGAGCTAAACCAGCCAGATCAGGCTCAGCATCCATATGAACAAAAGGCATCTGCCTCTTGATAGGCACACCTAGCAAATCAGCATATTTCTCTAGCGTGGGTGCGAGAACAAAATCCTGAAAAGTGAAACATCTCAACGGAGGGTCGTAGAACTGCAGCAAAGCGTGCAACCCATTCAACTTGAACGCAGAAGGTTTACGAACCAAACTGAGCAATTTGCTGTAAGATTTTCTGAACTCATCCCTCACAGAATCATCTGCTAAAGCAATCAAACCGGTCAGCCGAACCACATCAGGGGCAGGGAACTTGTAAGCCGCGGTCTTCCTCAGAGAACCCATAACAATACAATAGGAGGCAAGAAATCCTGAATCGGGGGAAACGGTACCTGCAACACAGCCACACGTTAATGAAATGCAAATGAGTATGCAAAGCGATGTAAAATGCAATCATGCAGCAGGAGATCAAGGCAACTGTGCTGCGGAGATTCTGTATCAACAAAACCATGACGCTGCTCTGTCAAGAACAACCACTGTATCTGATAATAAGAAAACCCTGGTATCGGACCACAAATCTGCTCTGTCAAGAACAACCATCTGATAGGGCCATATACATAGGACCATAATTTTGCTCTGTCAAGAACAAACGTCTGATAATAAGGACCTCTAATACAGGACCAAGAAGCTCTGCTCTGTCAAGAACAAACATACATCTGCTGATGAGATCTTCAGACCCCAGTCATAAATCTGCTCTGTCAAGAACAAACAACTGATGACCAAAACTCTGCTCTATCAAGAACAAACATCTGATAATGAGATCCTCAGACCCAGTCATAAACCTGCTCTGTCAAGTATAAATACACATCTGATGATAAGATCCTCTGATCAAAACCTGCTCTATCAAGAACAAATACACATCTGATGATAAGATCCTCTGATCAAAACCTGCTCTATCAAGAACAAATACACATCTGATGATAAGATCCTCTGATCAAAACCTGCTCTATCAAGAACAAATATTCATCTGATGATAAGATCCTCTGATCAAAACCTGCTCTATCAAGAACAAATACTCATCTGATGATAAGATCCTCTGATCCCCATAAAAAACCTGTTCTGTCAAGAACAATCATATATCTGATGATGAGAATCTCCGGTACCAACAAAACTGATTCGCTGTCAAGAAAACCAGGTAGTCTGAAGGTCAAAGTTTCCTGCAATAAACCCAACCCTGCTCACAGTTATGGACCTAAACTGACTCAAGTTCGGCATCCTATGCATTCATTAGTGTCACAGACATTCAAGAGGGGTGATACGATACCCAGAAGGTGTGGCATCACCAGCTCATGAAGCGGCCTCACTCGGCTGAATCACAAATGATCGGTCCCCAGAGTCGACAATCCTCCAAACCAACAACCGTCTCAACCCAAAGGGTTGAAAGAGAAGCCAACCGGGAGAACCTCGTCTGAGTGTGGATTTCATGAGACACTAGTGCCTGCCAAGCAAGCACGCGCCCACTAATTTCCACAACTAATGCTATGTTCACTCAAGCCTGGGTCTGGCTTCTCACTCATCAGAATGCCCTTCCCACAATAGCACAGATAATCATATCATACTGAAAATAAAATGCGGGAAATAAAATGCGATAAATAAACACAACTTAACAAGTAATCATACAAGCGCTAGGATTGACTCGCATAGGGAACCGGAGAACTAGAGATTCTGGGTTCGATCCCCAGCAGAGTCGCTAGCTGTCACTTCCACGAAAATAAGGTGTCGGCAAAATAGAAGAGTCACCATCTTTCGTTATTTATCCCTCAGAGCGGGAAAGGAAACGATCGGAAAAACCTGACGAAAAAAGGGTAAGACAAGGTCGTCGCAACCGTTGTCTGGGTTCGGGAGTCGGTTACGCAAGGGGAAGGTATTAGCACCCCTCACGTCCGTCGTACTCGACGGGATCCACGCTTGTTGTGTTTACTGGACGAGTTAGTTTTATCTATCTACCTATCAAGGCTGGCTTAAAAAGAAAAGAAAAATGACTCGGCAAAGCGTCGCGCTTTGTGCCTACGTATTCTCATCAGAGAAGGAGAAATCAGAGTCAACGTAGTTTGACCTATGACGGGTTGCAGGGAAGGTGGCTCGCCAATACATCAGTATTGTGCCTACGTACTCTCAACAGGCTTGAGAGATCAGAGCTTACGTAGTTCGGTTCACTACGCATTACGGGAATTCAGATTCATCTGTTTTATCGAGTAGGGTTAAACAGCAGTTCCAGCAGTTAGGGACAAAGCCTGTTTGCGTTGGTGCTGAAGTTTAACGACACTCTTTTCTTCAGAAAAGCTTTCCTTTGAATTATGGGCCCACGGGGCAAAAAGGTTTGAGGTTTGTTTTCTGTCTTTTACGAAAGAAGTGTTTTTATTGTGTTTGCAATTTCAATCGCACTAAAGACTATGACCTGAGAGTGAATGCGTCGCATGTCACCCAAAGGGTGCCATACTAAACATCCAGATTGTGGAAAAGAAGCTCTCCCACAATCCTTTCTCAGATAGCTTAAGGCTCGTACTGTACGAAAGAAATCATTCATGATTACTGTATCTTAAGCTGTTTTGAGATGAGAAGAGAACAGGCTCAACTACGGGGAGACTATCAAGTCCTACTGTTGTCATGCCAAGGATTCATCCTATGGTTGAGGTTTGAAACAGGGAACTCCTAGAAGTTATCATGCATAGGTTTCAACCTAAAGTTCTATCATCACTTCCTTATCAAAGGAAATGAGAGTCCTAAGGGATCATGTCAATGATAAACAGGAACAGATAAAGCATCAGCTTAAACAGTAAACAGTAATACAGTAAACGACTGTAAAATGCATGCAATGCAAGTGAGGGAGGAAATGTGTGTGGGGTATCAGCCTCCACAAGCTCATCTCAACCTCAAGCCAGAATGAATAACAGTAATCATACTGAGGAAAATAAAACATGCTATCAAGCAGAATACAGTAAACTGCAATCATACAGAAGAAAATAAAATATGCTATCAAGCAAAACAAACCACATGGGCAAGGGAGCAGGGCTCTACCGAATACCCGCAAGCAAAGCCATACAGTAACAATACAAGCAGAGGGAGCAACTCAACCTCTAGTGCAATCATGCTCCTAGATTAAAGCTAGTCTAGATATGGACTTATTCTAATGCATCAAGCAAGTCAAACAAGGCACATCAATACAGAGAAGAAAACAAAGAAGAAAGCAGATCAACTCCTCTCTCAACTCCAAGCTTCAGCTCTTCTCACAGCAACTCAGTCTTCAGACCTCCATCACTCTTGACAAATATCAATTTGCTTCTCCAGGTTTCAACCCTTCCACATAAGTTTCAACTTATTCTTCTTCTTCAAGCTTCAGCTTTCCTTAATCAGTTCCACCTTCAGGCTTCACCCTTAACCACAAGTATCAACTTGATTCCTTCAGGATCTCCCAGCTTCAAAGTAAGTATCAACTTATCCTTTATTCCTCAAGCCTCAGCTCTTCACTCAATCTCTATTAGATCCTCTTCAGTCTTTAAGCCTCAGCTCTTCATCCAGTCTTTATTGGATCTTCAAGTCTCAACTTGCCCTTCTTGCTCTTCTTGCTCTTCAGCTGAAATGGCCATGCTCAGGGAATCATCCTCTTCCATAATATTCAATGAAGTCTTCATCTTCACACTCAAGCCCAACATCTCTCAAGATACTCAAACCAGAAGAAATCACTTAACTGGATAAGCTAGGATATTAAACTACTTATTGACCACCAAAGGTGACCTATAAGGGTTTAACATCAAAAGAATGGTTCCCTCAAAAGTTCTACTTCCTAGGTACCATCACTTATCCCTCCAAAGGAGGGATGTGAATACCATGGAAGGACCTTGAATCATGGGGAAGAATGGAGGTGAAAGATACCATCCATGTTTAAGAAAGGAATCAACTAAGTTTAAGCTCTACTTAATTCCTAACCCTAAAACAACAACAAAACAAACAAGTCTTCAAGCTCTCAAGCTCCTTCTTCAATCTTCAAGTCTTCTACCATGTTCCTCCATGCTCCACAAAGCAAGACCAAGCCCACCAAGCCAAGCAAACCCACAAAGCAAAGCAAAACAAAATACAAGCCCACAAGGGCAACACAAACAACAATCAACTACAAAAATCAATTAAAAATAGTATACTATTATATTAAAATCTAATATAATTTCTAGGGGATCCTATATACCTACCCTTAATACCCTATATGTCCCGATATCTATCTTGACCTAGAAACCCAAAATTCTAGTGTTATTGTGGACCTATGTTAAGGATTGACCTAAATCTACACAACCTAAAGTCATATAATCAAAACTAATCAAAAACTAATCACAAAATTATGGAATAAATCCAGAGGGGAGCTAAAGTCCTAATCTAACTATCCTAAAAAGATTGGCCTAAAAATATGAAGGGAATTAGCTAAACAAAATTCTACAAATCTATGCATCAACATAAAAGGAATTAAAAGCTATTAAAAGAGAAAATACACAAAAAATATTAAAAATGCATGAAATGCAAATATTTTGATTTGATAATTTTCTAGACATTAACATGAAATAGGAGAAAAAATCCCCATGCAAAAATCATCATTTTTCTATTTAATATGATTTTTCAAAGATTAAAGAAAAATGGAGAAAAAGAAATTAAAATATGAAAACATTGGTGCAGATAGCAATGCCATACAGTTCATTATCCAGATGGGCTCTAAATGGGGGTGCAAACAATAAATGCGCTAGGCCCAATTTTTAATCAGAAAATCAATTCAGAAAATATAAAGAAAAAGAAAAAGACACGGTGCATTTAGTAAAGAAATTCAGTTCAAAATGCAATGGGCCATGAGAGTGGGGTGGGATTAGCAAGTATCAACTTAAGCCCAAACGAGAAATTAAATGATACGCTGCGTTTTGGTTGTCTTCAGACTTCCCTTCAAACATGAAATTACATCGTGGCCGTGGGATCAAGATAGAGTCAACAAGTCCTTGCCTCATCCAACGGCTAAAACGTTATCTTCTTCCTCCGGCCATGGAAATGGAGGGAAAGCTCCATGAACAGAGCTTCAAATATCCTAGCTCGGATTCCATCCAAACTCAACCAAAAGCCATGATTCAAAACCCTAATTTGCTCTAAATTCAACCCTGAATACAACCATGGCCTTAGAATTCAAAGAATCATCCTCAATCTCTAAACCGGATCCAAGATCAAAGATATGCTCAAACTTCAATTTTGACTATTCTTGAAATTGATTACCTCAGAATGATCACCACCTCACACTGGTTAAATCTTGCCATTAAACTCATACTACATCTCACTATCCATCGTGTTCTTGATCAAAACAAAAATGGTGTCACTATCTTGAACTTCACCAAATGATCCCAAACTTTCCAGAATCCATCTCCTACTTGTCTCTAACCATTCTAACCTAACAATTCTAACTAATTATGCTTAATTTAAAGTGTAGAAGAAAAGTTGCAAAACTGTCAAATCTTGAATATCAGATAGGTCAAAGCTTCACTTCAACCTCTCAAACTCTTCAGAAACACTCCTTGATTGATGTTAAAGCTTCTGTTTGCAAAAGATTTGATCCAAAAAGCTTGAATCTCCAAATCCGATTGTGACTTGCATCTCCCAAAATCCAAATGCTAACTCTTCAATTCTTCATGATCTTGCCCTCAATTTGGTATGCACACATTCAGTATGATCAATGGAAGGTGTTAGGATTGAAAGAATCAATGGAAATGGTGAGGAATGTAGAAATTGATTTCAACTTGCAATGGAAGAAATTGAAATGGCTATCTCACTCTCCTCTCTAATCTCTCACCAACCTTGCATCTGAGCAAGTTCTAATCCATATATAGGATGATTCTAAACCCTCCAGAACTTTCTGGAATCATCCAATGAGATATTGAGATTCTCATGCCATGAGTTTTTGATTTCACCTCATCTCACATGCCATCTCATGTTATACCTCTTGCAGCATCTTGTATCTCCTTGAAAATCTCCTTAGATGAGATATATGACATGTTAGAATACTTAGCTAGCTTGTGTGTTGAGTTTCCTTGTGTTTTGCCTTTGTACCTTAATATGCAAGTAACCATTCTCCAAAGCAAGTCCATGATCTAAACCTCAAATCAAAAATGTGGCTGAACCATTGTTTCTAAAATGCTTTTTAGAGTCAAAAAGACCTATTACGTGCCATGGTTTGGATGTGTGGCTTGGAAATTTCAATTTCCAACTTTGACTTATTTAACTTATGCCTCCATTTTAGGTCATTTTTACCATTTTGAGCTACAAGCCTTTTCAACATCTCATGACCCCCTTACTAGCCTTAAAAAATCATTTTAAGCAAGTTAGATGTTGAAGATTTTTCCATTTGAAGCTTGGAAATAGGAGTTATGGCCTTATGCTTGAAATGACCTATAATCTCCAAATGACCAAAATGCCCATGACTTGTCAAAGCCATAAGTTGAGTTCTACAAATCCTATCAAGGACTTCAAGTACTCTCTAGAAAGCTAAGAATATAAGGAACAACATTCATGTTGACCAAAAGTTCATAGGAATCGTCATTCTTGGGAAAAAGTTGGATGCAAGTTGGGTGACTTTCAAGGCCCCAGATTCACACACCTCAGATGACCTGTAACTTGTCAAAGTCATAACTTGAGCTCTACAAATCCTATCAAGGACTTATAGTACTCAAATTAAATCTAAGAGCAATCTCTACAACATTTATGTTGGGGGTAAGATGATATGACAATCACATCTTGAGCTAAACTGCCTGGAAGATAGGAGTCAAACTAGGGGATTTTACACTGTCAAGCCTTAGAAACCCTAGCTTGAAACTTCTCAAACTCTTCAATCATGATGAGTTGATCTTGGAATCATCCTTATAGAATCTCAATGCATCAATCCATGATCACATGGCTCTTGGATTAGGTCTCAACCCTCTCCAAATCATCAGTTGACCTAGGGTTGACTCAATCAAACCTTAATTATACCACTCATGGCTAGGTCTCTTATCTTTGCACAATGACCTCTCTAGGCTTCATGATGGCTTTCAAGATATCTCATAAGCTCTATCAAAGCTTCAAGTCCATCCTCATAGCTTCAGAATCATCTGAGGAGCTCCCACAACTCTCAAGTTAGGAGGCACACAACCTTGGTTTCAACCAGTCTCTCTGAGGATCTCTGAACTTCTCTGACAAGGATATCAACCCTTGAACACTTGAATAACCTTCTTGGCTAGCTTCAAAGTCTTGTGGTGCTCTTGATTGGTAATCATACCTCTTGATCTACTGCATACATGTCAATGAAATGCAAGTGATAATGCTAATGTGAATGAAATGAACCACAAGCTAGGTAAAGAAATGTTGGTCAAATTTTGGGGTGCAACAATGTGCCTCCAGTACCGTATGCTCAGCTTCTTCAAACTCTATTACAATTGCAGCTTATTGAGAAAAGGACGCTAGCTCTGCCAAAAGGCACGCCTCCTTTTGGTATGATGCCAATGCACATTGTGAATTCAACTCCGGGGCACCCGGTCACAGCATAGAGAATTGTCATGCATTCAAGCACAAAGTGCAGGATTTGATAGATAGTAAGGCTATAAACTTTGGTAATGAGGCACCCAATGTTGAGAAAAATCTGATGTCGTCTCACGAATCTGCACAAGTGGGTGCTATCTTGGAAGATATCAGTCTGAATTTGATCATGAATGTAGATGAACTGAAGACGCCTCTGGTTGTGTAAAGAGCAGGTTGTTGAAAGGGGGAGTCTTCCCTGGGTGTGATGCGGATTGTGTTGATTGTGCGGCCCGACCTGAGGGATGTGATAGTTTAAGAAAAGGTATTCAAGTGTTGGTTAATGAAGGAACGCTGCAATTCGACCGTATTGCTGAAGAGAAGCCTGTTGAGGCAATAGTTGAAGAGCAGGGCGAAGTTGCAACGGTTACGATCCTGTTTAAGACTGTCACAATATCGGCGCCTCCCAAGCGACCGAATGTCACCATAACCAAAGCTGGACCCATTCCATATGAAAGCACTAAAGCCATCCCTTGGAACTATGGGGCGGAAGTTTACTGCAATGGGGAAAAGATTAACCTGGAAAGCCCGCCGGTTGGGTCAGTTGATAACCTTGTGGTGGCAGGGGGCATAACCCGCAGCTGTAGATTTTTTGCGTCACCAGAAGTAGAAGTTGAGATAATCACCAAAGGGAAGGGTAAAGTCGATGAAGGAGGGTCTTCTCAAGAGAAGGAAAAAGAGGCTTTGACTAAGGATGTGGAAGAATATATGAGATTAATCCGGAAGAGTGATTATAAAATTATTGATCATCTGCAGCAGACGCCTTCCAAAATCTCGATTTTGTCATTGTTGCTTTGTTTTGAAGCCCATCAGAACGCTTTGCTGAAAGCTCTTGACACTGCTTATGTACCCCAGGAGATATTCGTCAATCAGCTCGAAGGAGTGATTGCGCACGTGAACGCGGGGCATGGCCTTGGCTTTACAGATTTTGATTTAACACCCAGGGGCCGCAACCACAACAATGCGTTCCATATTTCGATCGAGTGTAGGGGCACTGTTATGTCTCATGTCCTCGTTGACAATGGTTCATCCTTGAATGTTTTGCCCAAGAAGGCGCTGTTGAAGCTGGATACCTGAGGCATAATATGCACGCCAAACGACTTAGTGGTGAGAGCTTTTGACGGGACTAGAAGGTCCGTGTTTGGAGAATTGACTTTGCCAATCCAGGTCGGTCCGGAAGTGTTTGATACTGTGTTTTATATCATGGACATTCAGCCAGCTTATAGTTGTTTGCTTGGACAACCTTGGATTCACTCTGTAGGGGCTGTAACGTCTACGTTGCACCAAAAGCTCAAATATATGGTCGGTGGTAGCATTGTCACCGTGTGTGGGGAGGAAGACATCCTGGTAAGTCACCTATCATCATTCAAATATGTCAAAGTGGATGGTGAGATCCATGAGACATTGTGCCAAGCTTTTGAAGGGGTGCAGATCAAAGACCAATCTCCTGTCATAAGCGAAGGGCCGGAAGTGGTTATGTCTTCGTACAGAGAAGCCCAAGCGGTAGTTCAGGCCGGGGAGACTAAAGGTTGGGGTCGAGTTCTGGAGATTCCTGTTAAGCAGGATAAGTTCGGCTTGGGATATCGCCCGTCGTCGTCATCTAAATCACAGAGCGTGCCAAAGTTCAAGGAGCCGATTGTGTTTACTCCAGGGGGAGTCAGTTTTGAAAGAATTAATGTTGTGTCTGACAGTGAAGATGGAGATAGCGACTATGACATGGATTCATGGATCAAGCCCAGCGAGCCAGGACAAAGCCTATGCAACTGGTCTATTCAGGACTTTATTCAAGTGACGACGAAACAGTAATGCCTTGTTTTTTCGATTATTGTACAATCCTATGTCCTACCCGGGGCATAGTGATTTTATTTCAGGGCCTACTTGTTTATGTGTATGCTTTGCTTTAATCATCAAATAAAGGGGTTTTCTCATGCAAATGTTGTGATCCTTGTTTTTCTATTTTTATTTTTATCAATAAAATGGCAACGTGGTTGTATGCTTTGTTTGCATATCATTTGAAGCACTTAACCATTTCTCTTGCAGGATCCATATTTCAGATGACACCGACCAAGAACTCCCTATGACTCGCTTTGAATTTGAGCATCTGATACTTCAAGCCGAGGAAAACATTGTCGAGGACGACGACTTACCAGAAGAGCTGACTCGAATTTTGAGAAAAGAAGAGAAGATCATTCTGCCTCATCAGGAGGAAATTGAGGTCGTTAATTTGGGTTCGGAAGAAGTTGTCAGGAACTTCCGGATAGGGGCTGCGCTGCAAAGTGATATCAAGCAAAGACTGGTCGAGATGCTTCGAGAGTATAGTGACATCCTTGTTTGGTATTATGAAGATATGTCTGGGTTAGACACTGATATTGTGGTCCACCACTTGCCATTGCGTGAAGAGTGTCCGCCGGTCAAGCAAAAGCTCAGAAGAACGAAGCCAGATATGGCCGTAAAGATTAAAGAGGAAGTACAGAAACAGTGGGATGCTGGTTTTCTAGCTGTTACAACTTACCCTTCTTGGGTCGCCAATATAGTACCTGTACCGAAGAAAGATGGTAAGGTACGGATGTGCGTTGACTATCGGGATCTGAACAAGGCAAGCCCTAAGGATGACTTCCCGTTTCCTCATATCAATGTATTGGTCGACAATACCACTCAATTCTCCGTGTTTTCCTTCATGGACTGCTTTTCGAGCTATAATCAGATTAAGATGGCGCCGGAGGATATGGAGAAAACAACTTTCATTACCCCATGGGGAACGTTCTGCTACAAAGTGATGCCCTTTGGTTTAAAGAACGCTGGGGCAACATATCAGCGTGCTATGACGACACTCTTTCATGACATGATGCATAAAGAGATTGAGGTCTATGTTGACGATATGATTGCCAAATCCCAAACGGAGGAAGAGCATCTGGTGAATCTTCTGAAATTGTTTGAGAGGCTTAGGAAGTTCAGGTTGAGGCTGAATCCTAATAAGTTCACCTTCGGGGTGAGATCTGGAAAGCTATTGGGGTTCATTGTTAGTGAAAGAGGAATTGAGGTTGATCCGGCAAAAATAAAAGCGATACAAGAAATGCCAGCGCCAAAAACAGAGAAAGAGGTTCGTGGCTTTTTGGGGAGATTGAACTACATTGCCCGGTTCATATCTCATCTCACAGCCACGTGTGAGCCGATGTTTAAATTGTTGAAAAAAGATCAGGCGATTGTCTGGGATGAAAATTGTCAAAAGGCATTTGAGAAAATAAAAGAATACTTGCAGGAACCTCCGGTATTGATACCCCCAGTAGCCGGAAGACCACTGATCATGTACTTGACGGTTCTTGAGAACAGCATGGGTTGTGTTCTCGGTCAACATGACGAGACTAGGTGAAAAGAGCATGCGATCTATTACTTGAGTAAAAAGTTCACAGATTATGAGTCCCGTTACTCAATGCTCGAAAAGACGTGTTGTTCACTTGCTTGGGCTGCCAAACATTTGAGACAATACATGCTAAATCATACAACCATGCTAATTTCGAAGATGGATCCGATCAAATATGTCTTCGAAAAGCAGGCGCTTTCAGGAAGGATTGCCCGATGGCAGATGGTACTGACAGAGTACGACATTCAATATGTTTTGCAAAAGGCTGTCAAAGGTAGCGTGTTGTCAGAGTACCTTGCCGAGCAGCCAATCGATGATTACCAGCCGATGAAGTTTGATTTTCCTGACGACGATATCATGTACCTAAAGATGAAAGATTGTGAGGAGCCGTTGCATGGTGAGGGTCCTGAACGGAGTTCCCAATGGCAATTAATTTTTGACGGGGCTGTTAATTCATACGGAAGTGGAATTGGGGCAATCATTACGACTCCCCATGGGACTCACATCCCGTTCACTGCCAGATTAACATTTCCAGTTACCAAAAATGAGGCTGAATATGAGGCGTGTATCACGGGTCTCAAGGAGGCTATTGATTTGAGAATCAAAAATCTTGATGTGTATGGAGACTCTACGCTAGTCGTGAACTAGATCAAGGGAGAGTGGGAGATGCGTCAGCCTAATCTGATACCGTACATGAATTATGCAAGGAGGTTGTTGCCTTTCTTTGACAGAGTAGAATTTCACCATGTGCCGCGGGCAGAAAATCAGATGGCAGACGCTCTTGCGACGTTGTCTTCAATGTACAAATTTAACTTCTGGAACGAGGCTCCCAGAATAGTTATCTCTCGCCTTGATAGGCCCGCTTTCATATTCGCCATTGATGAAGCTTCTGATGGCAATCTATGGTATTTTGATATCTAGAATTTCCTAAAGAACCAAGAGTATCTGACTGGGGCATCCAGTCGCGATAAGAAGACTCTTAGGAGATTGGTTGGAAACTTCTACTTGAATCCAGATGGTGTTCTGTATAGGAGAAACCATGATTTTGTGCTATTGCGATGTGTGGATGAAAAAGAAGCTAATCTGCTTATGGAAGAGGTCCACGAGGGTACCTTCGACACGCATGTCGGCGGACATGCTATGTCTCGAAAGTTATTACGAACAGGGTATTATTGGCTGACGATGGAAACAGATTGTTTCAAGTTTGCGAAGAAATGCCCTAAATGCCAGATTTATGCGGACAAGATTCATGTGCCGCCAAGCCCTTTGAATGTTATGGCGTCCCCGTCGCCTTTCTCCATGTGGGGCATTGATATGATTGGCAAAATTGAGCCCACCGCATCCAACAGACACCGGTTCATCTTGGTAGTTATCAATTACTTCACCAAATGGGTCGAAGCAGTATCTTACGCCAATGTTACCAAGCAAGTAGTAGCCTGGTTTATCAAAAAGGACATCATCTGCAGATACGGAATTCCCGAAAGAATCATTACTGACAATGGTGTCGCTTCTGCGAAAATAAGGTGTCGGCAAAACAGAAGAGTCGCCATCTTTCGTTATTTATCCCTCAGAGCGGGAAAGGAAATGATCGGAAAAACCTGACGAATAGGTATAAGACAAGGTCATCGCAACCGTTGTCTGGGTTCGGGAGTCGGTTACGCAAGGGGAAGGTATTAGCACCCCTCACGTCCGTCGTACTCGACGGGATCCATGCTTGTTGTGTTTACTGGACGAGTTGGTTTATCTATCTACTTATCAAGGCTGGCTTAAACAGAAAATAAAATGACTCGGCAAAGCGTCGCGCTTTATGCCTACGTATTCTCATCAGAGAATGAGAAATCAGAGTCAACGTAGTTCGACCTGCGACGGGTTACGGGGAAGGTGGCTCGCCAATACATCAGTATTGTGCCTACGTACTCTCAATAGGTATGAGAGATCAGAGCTTACGTAGTTTGGGGTACTACGGATTACGGGAATTCAGATTCATCTGTTTTATCGAGTAGGGTTAAACAGCAGTTCCAGCAGTTAGGAATAAAGCCTGTTTGCGTTGGCGCTGAAGTTTAACGACACTCTTTTCTTCAAAAAAGCTTTCCATTGAATTACGGGCCCACGGGGCAAAAAGGTTTGAAATTTGTTTTCTGTCTTTTACGCAAGAAGTGTTTTTTATTGCGTTTGCAATTTCAATCGCACTAAAGACTATGACCTGAGAGTGAATGCGTCGCATGTCACCCCAAGGGTGCCATACTAAACATCCAGACTGTTGGAAAGAAGCTCTCCAACAATCCTTTCTCAGATAGCTTAAGGCTCGTAACGTACGAAAGAAATCATTCATGATTACTGTATCTTAAGATGTTTTGAGATGAGAAGAGAACAGGCTCAACTACGGGGAGACTATCAAGTCCTACTGTTGTCATGCCAAGGATTCATCCTATGGTTGAGGTTTGAAACAGGGAACTCCTAGAAGTTATCATGCATAGGTTTCAACCTAAAGTTCTATCATCACTTCCTTATCAAAGGAAATGAGAGTCCTAAGGGATCATGTCAATGATAAACAGGAACAGATAAAGCATCAGCTTAAACAGTAAACAGTAAACGACTGTAAAATGCATGCAATGCAAGTGAGGGAGGAAATGTGTATGGGGCAGCAGCCTCCACAAGCTCATCTCAACCTCAAGCCAGAATGAATAACAGCAATCATACTGAGGAAACAAAATAAAGTGTTTTCAAGCAAGATATCAGAGCAACTGCAATCATACAGAAGAAAATGAAATTCTATCAAGTAAAACAAACCACATGGGCAAGGGAGCTGGGCTCTACCGAATACCCGCAATCAAAGCCATACAGTAACGAGATTAGCATGGTGGTGTGATTGAGCATGTACTGTCGTAAACGTTTGGCAGCCCAGGCTAGTGCACAACACGTCTTCTCCAGCATCGAGTAACGAGATTCACAATCTGTGAACTTTTTACTCAAGTAGTAAATGGCATGCTCCTTTCTGCCCGTCTCGTCGTGCTGACCGAGAACACACCCCATACTATTCTCAAGAACTGTCAAGTACATGATTAGTGGTCGTCCGGCTACTGGGGGTATCAAGATTGGAGGTTCCTGCAGATACTGCTTTATCTTATCGAATGCCTTCTGGAAATCCTCATTCCAGGTAATCGCCTGATCTTTCTTTAAAAGCTTGAACATCGGTTCACACGTGGCCGTGAGCTGAGAAATAAACTTTGCAATGTAGTTTATTCTGCCTAGGAAACCACAAACTTCTTTTTCTGTTTTTGGCACTGGCATTTCTTGTATCGCTTTAATCTTCACAGGATCAACCTCGATGCCTCTTTCACTTACGATAAACCCCAGTAACTTTCCGGACCGTACTCCGAAAGTACACTTGTTAGGATTCAGCCTCAACCTGAACTTCCTAAGCCTCTCAAAACGCTTCAGCAAATTGACCAGATGTCCCTCCTCCGTTTGGGACTTCGCAATCATGTCATCAACATAGACTTCAATCTCATGATGAATCATGTCATGAAACAAAGTTACCATTGCTCGTTGGTAAGTGGCCCCTGCGTTCTTCAGACCGAAAGGCATTACCTTGTAACAAAATGTTCCCCAGGGAGTGATAAACGTGGTTTTCTCCATGTCCTCCGGCGCCATCTTGATCTGATTGTAACCGGAGAAGCCATCCATGAACGAAAACACGGAGAACTGGGTTGTATTGTCGACCAACACATCAATATGAGGCAGCGGGAAATCATTGTTAGATGCCCAATTGTGCTTATTGGAGCCATCAAATATGGGCATCTTTCACTCCTTTTTTCTGCCAAAAACGTATTTATTAAGCTCTGCTTTTGTTAATATGCATCACTGTGTCAATTTCTTTTGGTCCTTTTGATTTGTGTGTTATTGTGCAGGATTTAAGTGTGAAAGAGCATTATTGAAGGCACAAGGAAGTTGGCAAAGGAATCAAGCAAAGAGCATAACAAAAGTTGGTTCGCTCAGCGAGAACTTGGCGAGTGAGTAGCGAGTGTTCGCTACAGCCTCGCCTAGCGAGCACGTAGCGAACAGCTCCAGACTTGGGCAGAATGGTTTTCAACACCAAACTTGGTCAGCGAGCAAGTGGCGAAGAGGCTCGCTAGGCGAGCTCCCAGCGAGCACCTAGCGAAGCAAAGCAGAATGTCCCAGGCACCCTTCGCTGGCTCATTCGCTGCAGCGAGCACCTAGCGAAGCTTAACAGAATGTATCTTGCTGACCTCGATGGCAAGTTCGCTAGGCGAGGCTGTAGCGAACGTTCGCTGGCAGCTCGCCTAGCGAGTAAGTAGCGAGCGTGCCCAGATTTGTCACTTACTATAAGTAGCTTGGGCCACTTTTTGGAGAATATCTTCTTTTGAAAGAGATAATCATATTGAGAGAATATTGTGAATACATTGATCATTTGAAAGAGTTTATTAAATGTTGATTGGAAGTATACATGCAAAGTGATTACCAAAACCTAACTTTGACAATCTTTATTCAAACCGTTAAAACCTAACTTTTATCGCATTTATTCCTTTCATGCAAAATACTTGTTACCTTAAACACAAACCCTTGGATACCACTAAACTATAAATTTAACAATAGTTGAACTGCAGCAATATCTGATATTCCCTGTGGAGACGATAATATAAACCCGACACTTAACCACTGTTCTAACAAAATGGCGCCGTTGCCGGGGAATATAAATTGATATTGCTAGCATCGCTATAGTTGCCGAATTTTTAGTTTTGAAGTTTTTACTTGTGCTTGTAATTTGTTTGGTTAGTGTGCAGCCCTTGTTTATGCGAAGACAGATTCCTGAGGACCAAATTCTTTTTGATCCTGAGATCGAAAGAACCACAAGGAGACTGAACAGTAGAGCAAGACGCAGGAGGCAACAAGCCAGGCAAAGACAAAATCAAGGAGAAAGTTCTTCGACTTCCACATCACTATCACATTTCACACCAATCATGGCAGAACCACCACCCCTCCACCAGTTTCTACTTCATGCACAAACAGTCCCAGACATACAGCTCAGTTTGCACGTAATCTCCAAAATGGAAGACAAACGGAAATGAAAACGGGAATCCTAGCTCTTGTCTATCAAAATCCTTTCACAGGATTAGACCATGAGGATCCGTTTACTCATCTTACAAAATTTTATGAGATTGCGGGCGCAACTGGAGCTACCGAAGCTGATGAAGAGTCATTGTTTAGGAGATTATTCCCTCATTCCTTAATTGGGAAAGCGAAGGAGTGGTATCTTGACCAATCGACAACAATAATGACCGATTGGAATCTCTTAGAAGAAAAGTTTCTTGAACGGTTCTTTCCACATAACCGGTTCATGGAGGCTAAAACTGCAATTGCAGTATTTTCGCAAGGAGCTAGTGAATCACTGAATGAAGCGTGGGAGCGTTACAAATCTATGTTGAGAAAATGCAAGGGTCATGGTTTCGATGAGCTAACTCAAATTCATATTTTTCGAAATGGACTCCTTTCGGTTCATAAGACCCTATTGGATGCAACAGCGGGAGGTTCTTTAATGTCAAAAAGCGTCGAAGATGCAACTGCAATCATTGATAAAATGGCACTCAATGATCACCAAGGGAACCACAACCGAGGGGTAGTTCAAAGAAAGCCGGGTGTGCTTGAGTTAGGAACAAATGATGCTATACTTGCGCAAAACAAGCTCATCTCACAACAGGTGGTACTTTTAACTCAACAAATCAAGGAGCTAAAAGAACCGTCAAAAGCTAAACAAATAGCTTGTTGCGAGCTTTGTAAAGGCGAACATGACACTGGATTTTGTCCGCCTCCCGGATTCGAAGAAGTGAACTACATGGCTAACCAGAGAGATTACCAACAAAGGCAACCACAACAACAACCATACCATCATCCTCAACAACAGCAACAACAACACTATCAAGGATACCAACCTAGAGGTAACTACCACAATAACCAAGGTTATGGAGGAGGAAACTCTAACCGTCAAAATCCGTATGTACCTCAACAACCGCCGGTTGCGACTTCTAAGCTAGAAGATACATTGACGCAATTCATGCAAATGTCTATGGCAAACCAAAAAAGTAATGATGCGGCTATAAAAAATCTAGAGACTCAAGTTGGTCAACTCGCAAAGCAATTAGCGGAACAACAAGCCGGACCATCTTTCTCGGCAAACACGCAAACAAATCCGAAGGAACATTGTAAGGCGATTAAGACGAGAAGTGGGAGGGAGTTGATTGACGAGAGTGAAAAAAAAGAGGTAGAGAAAAAAATTGACAATAAACTTGATGGTGAAGTTGGTGAATAGAGTGAGGAGGAAGTAGAAAATAAAGAAAAACATGGTGAAGTTGAAAAAGACATAGTGGTTGGAGTTGAAAATAAAAAAAATGGTGAAGTTGAAAATAATGAAAATGATGAAGAAAAAGAGGATGAAGTACCAAAGAAAAGAGAAAGGAACCCAAGAGCATCTAGAAGCAAGGAGATGGTGAGCACCACTCCGGTTCAAAATTTGCCTTACCCACACGCTCCATCTAGGAGAGAAAATGAACGGCATTACGCACGGTTCATGGACATTTTTAAACAATTATAAATCAATATTCCGTTCGCCGAAGCTTTGGAACAAATGCCGAAGTATGCCAAATTCATGAAAGACATACTTACAAAGAAGCGGAGGTACACGGAACCGGAAACAATAGTACTCGACGCAAGTTGTAGCGCTATCATCCAACGTACTCTACCAAGAAAAGAAGTTGATCCGGGGAGAGTGACATTGCCGGTTACCATTGGTGATGTTTATGTTGGAAAAGGATTGATTGATTTGGGGTCAAGCATAAATCTTATCCCGTTGTCTATCGTGAAAAAGCTTGGCAACATTGAGATCAAGTCCATCCGAATGACATTACAATTAGCCGATAAGTCTACTACTCATCCTCATGGAGTAGCTCAAGACGTGTTGGTTAAAGTGGACAAGTTTTTCTTCCCGGTGGATTTTATTGTGATTGATATGGAGGAAGATGATGATGCACCTTTGATTCTTGGAAGGCCTTTCATGAAAACCGCTCGAATGATGATTGATGTGGATGACGGTTTGATGAAGGTAAGAGTTCAAAACGAAGAGGTCACTTTTGACCTTTTTGAAGCAATGAAGCATTCAAAGGACAAGCATGATAGTTTCCGAGTTGACGTAATTGAGGAAGCTTCCTTTGAAGTTGCAAAGCATGTTAACGACATAACCCCCATGGAGCTAGCCCTTAATAACTCCTTTGAAGTTTTCACTCTTGAAGAAGAGGAAGCTCTAGATGAATGCTTGAGAGAGCTTTATAGTCTTAAGGATTTGGAACCGTGGGAAGTAGAGGAAGAGGTCTTAAAAAAAGAGGTCAATGAAGAAAAGCCAAGCATTGAATTAAAAGATTTACCCAACAATTTGAAATATGCATTTTTGGATGAAGCCGAGGAGAAGCCGGTTATCATTAGCAACCTCTTGTCAAAAAATGAAGAATCTCTTTTAATTGATGTGTTAAAGAAAAATCAAGAAGCAATGGGATGGACTCTTTCCGACCTAAAAGGAATTAGTCCTTCTTATTGTATGCACAAGATCTTAATGGAGGAGGATTTCAAGCCGGTAGCTCAACCGCAACGCCGTTTGAATCCAACAATGAAAGAGGTTGTTAGAAAGGAAGTTGTAAAACTTTTGGATGCGGGAATGATCTACCCTATCTCGGATAGCCCTTGGGTAAGTCCGGTGCATGTGGTTCCTAAGAAGGGGGGCATTACCGTTATTCGCAATGAGAACAATGAGTTGATTCCTACTAAGGTAGCAACGGGGTGGAGGATCTGCATAGACTATAGGCGGTTAAATACCGCAACTCGGAAGGACCATTTCCCACTTCCGTTCATGGATCAAATGCTTGAAAGACTCTCGGGACAAGAATTTTATTGTTTTCTTGACGGGTATTCCGGGTACAACCAAATTGCGGTTGCCCCGGCCGATCATGAAAAGACGGCTTTTACATGTCCATTTGGAGTTTTCGCTTACCGTAAAATGCCCTTTGGGTTATGTAATGCGCCGGCAACTTTCTAAAGGTGTATGCAAGCCATTTTTGCCGACCTTATAGAGAAAACAATGGAGGTTTTTATGGATGACTTTTCGGTGTTTGGGGGATCTTTTGGTTTATGTTTGGAAAATTTGACAACGGTACTTGAAAGGTGTGTGAAAACAAACTTGGTGTTGAATTGGGAGAAATGCCATTTTATGGTGACAGAGGGGATTGTTCTCGGCCACAAGGTCTCGTCAAAAGGACTCGAAGTGGATCGTGCTAAAGTTGAGGTGATAGAGAAGTTGCCTCCTCCGGCGAACTTAAAGGGAATCAGAAGTTTTCTTGGGCATGCCGGTTTCTACCGACGATTCATCAAAGACTTCTCAAAGGTGGCTAGACCTTTGAGTCATTTGCTTGCCAAAGATCAGGTATTTCTCCTAACTGATGATTGTTTAAAAGCTTTTGAGACATTGAAAGAGAAGTTGGTCACCCCTCCTGTCATAGTCGCCCCAAATTGGAATTTGAATTTTGAACTAATGTGTGATGCGAGTGACTATGCAATTGGAGCGGTGCTTGGCCAACGAAAAGAAAATTTTTTTTATACCATACACTATGCGAGCAAAGTACTTAATGAGGCACAAGTTAATTATGCCACTACTGAAAAAGAATTGCTCGCAATAGTGTATGCTCTTGAGAAATTTCGTTCATATCTCATTGGCTCAAAAGTTATTGTCTACACCGACCATGCGGCGATTAAATATTTGCTAACCAAGCCGGATTCTAAGCAAAGGCTTATCCGGTGGATCCTTTTGTTGCAAGAATTTGATGTTGAGATTAAAGACAAAAAAGGATCCGAAAATGTGGTAGCAGATCATTTATCTCGCCTTGTCAATGATGAGGTGACCGCCTTAGAAAAAGACATCCGTGAAGAGTTTCCTGATGAAAAGCTTTTTAAAGTGCAAGTGAGGTCGTGGTTTGCGGATTTTGGAAACCACAAGGCGAGCGGTTTTGTGCCGCACGACCTAACTCTTAATCAAAAGAGGAAATTCATTTCGGATGCCAAATACTATGTGTGGGATGATCCCTATTTATTTAAGTTGGGCGGTGATAATTTATTGAGAAGATGTGTTACGGGCGATGAGGCCCAAAGTATTTTATGGCACTGTCACCACTCGCCTTTTGGTGGTCATTTCAATGGGGCTAGAACGGCGAATAAAGTCCTTCAATCGGGATTTTATTGGCCTTCTATTTTTAAAGACGCAAATGCCCATGCGCAAAATTGTGACAATTGTCAAAGGAGTGGTGGAATAGGAAAGAGAGACGAAATGCCTCTTCAAAATATTCAAGAGGTTGAATTATTTGATTGTTGGGGCATTGACTTTGTCGGACCATTTCCACCGTCTTTTAGAAATGAGTATTTGTTGGTAGCGGTTGACTATGTGTCAAAGTGGGTTGAGGCGATTGCCTCACCAAGAGCGGATGCTAAAACGGTAATAAGCTTTTTAAAAAGAAATATTTTTTCCCATTTTGGAACCCCTCGAGTGTTGATTAGTGACGGAGGTTCACACTTTTGCAATGCGCCACTTGAAAAAGTTTTGCAACATTATGGTGTAACGCATAAAGTGACCACTCCGTACCACCCACAGGCGAATGGTCAAGCCGAGGTCTCGAATAGAGAGATCAAAAGGATTTTGGAAAAACCTGTGTCTAACTCGAGGAAGGATTGGTCTCAAAAGTTAGACGAAGCTTTATGGGCATATCGCACGGCCTATAAAGCTCCTATTGGGCTAACTCCATTCCAATTGGTTTTTGGTAAAACTTGCCATTTACCGGTTGAGATGGAGCACAAGGCCTTGTGGGCGTTAAAATCTTTAAACTTTGATCAAGAGTTAGCCGGTGACAAGAGAAAAGTGCAACTTCTTGAGTTGGAAGAAATGCGCAATGCCGCATACCACTCAAGCTGGTTGTACAAGGAAAAAGTGAAGGAGTACCACGACAGAAAGCGCTGCAAGAAAGAATTTGCACCGGGGCAGCTTGTGCTTTTGTTTAACTCCAGGTTGAGGTTATTCCCTGGAAAATTAAAATCCAAGTGGTCTGGTCCGTTCCGCATCAAAGAAGTGAAATCTTTCGGAGCTGTGGTAATTGAGGACATGGATGGGAAAGACAACTGGACTGTGAATGGTCAGCGCCTAAAGATTTACCTCGGCGGGCATGTGCACCGTGGAAGCTGTGCAATTCTCCTTGATGTTCTAGCTTGAACATCATGGACCGTCGAGCTTATCCGACGTTAAACAAGCGCTAGTTGAGAGGCACCTCAACATTGTAAGTTTTTTTTATATATATGTTATGTTTTCTAATGTGTTATGTGGGGACTGATTTTGATGTATGCTTGAATTGGGATTGCCTGCTATGCTTTATTTTTCACAATTCTGTCATGCTCGCTAGCTCCTCGCTAGGCGAGCACGCAGCAAGCGTTCGCTAGCTATTCGCTAGGCGAGCACTCAGCGAGCGTTCGCTAGCTTCTCGCTAGGCGAACCTCGCGAACCTGGTAATGCGTTTAAGTGGTGGGCCACTTATTGGGCCCAGAGGTTTGAATTGTTGCTTCTATTTTGTTCCCCCAACCCTTGCTCACTCTCACACTTTCACACTCTCACTCACTTTCACTCTCACATATCCTAATCTTCAAACCCTCATTGTGCTTCAGATCATCTGCACTACTGCACCAGGTTTGCCAGGTTCCTCATCTCTTTATTTTCTCTGTTTTTATTTCTTTTGAATTGAGGGATTAGGGTTATTTTGTGCATGTTAGGGTTTGAGATATATTGAGTTTCATGTGTTTTTAGAACAAACCCTAGCATTGTACACGTTTGGTTTCTGGTTGAGATTAGTGCATTGTGTTTTGTGGTTGCTGATGCCAGCAAAAGCTGTCCTGCAAATTTCACAGCGATTCGCTAGCAGTTCACTAGGCGAGCTCGTAGCGAGCATTCGCTAGCAGTTCGCTAGGCGAGCTCGTAGCGAGCATTCGCTAGCAGTTCGCTAGGCGAGCTCGTAGCGAGCATTCGCTGGCATCTCGCTAAGCGAAGCTGTAGCGAACGTTGCAGACTCTGTTTTGTCTATTTTATGCTGCTTACTAACGTTTTGCTATACTGTTGTTTCTCTGATGTTATGAATGCAGATGGCCTCAGCTAATCTTGGGAAAAAGCGAAAGGTGGGATCCACCTCTAGGACGGTGCCTATCCAGTTTGACACTGACAGATTTGTGGGGGCAAAGCAAGCTGCCCGGTACCAAGCGCTGCAAAAGCGAAAGATTTTGCCAGAGAGAAGGTTCATGATTCACTCTGAGGGAGAGTACCACAACTTTGCAGGGTTGATTGATGTAAAAAAATGGGGCATGTTGACGTCCTCTGTGGAGAGCTACAGTTTGGAGGTGGTGCGTGAGTTTTATGCGAACGCGCTGCCTGACAATGATGAACCGTTCACCTGGTCTACAAGGGTGTTCGGCCATCAGATAGCTTTTGACAGGAACGCCATCAACCACATTCTTGGAGAACCCCTCCAATTGGGTCCTAATGAATTGGATGCGTATTCAAGGACTCTGAGGTTGCATCCGAAGAATGATGAGATGTCAGCTGCTCTCTTACTGCAAGGCAGATCTGTTGAGAGGAATCACTCAGGTGAAGCTATTAGGTTTAAAAGGGAAGACATGACACCTATGGCTCAGTTGATTTTGATGTTGGTTTTGTCCAACATTAAGTCGAAGTCGCACACGTCCACCGTGCCGATCCCAGTGGCACGGCTTGTTCACGCTATTTTAACTACTGTGCAAATTGATGTGGCTGGTCTCATAGCACGTGAATTGAAGTCTGTCATTGAAAGTGGGTTCAGTCGGGGGCGCGGGCTAATTGCCCCCTGGCTTTTCCCTGCCTCATTATGGCATTATGTGCACAAACCAGGCTGAAGCTTCCCTCCAGAAGTTTGGTCAAGATACCAGCAGCAATTGATGATAGCTACGTGAATAAGTATTATAGGCCAAGAGTTGATAGGAGTGGTTCATCTGCTGGTGGTGCCAGGACTACTGATGGTTCTGGTGGTTCATCTCGAGGGTTTGATCCCTTCCAGCGAGCAGTGTGTAACTATAATTGGGACTGGATGGACGCGACTCAGCGTGCAATGGTGGACTTACATGATTCGATGCAGATCTTGCAGTTGCAAAACCGTGATCCTACTTCAGAGCAGTCTATTATGACGCGTGAGCAGTTCATGCAGCATGCGAGTTGGCCTGTGGACAGGCCTGTTTTCTCTGAGGGGGCAGGTGCGGATGCAGATGATGATGATAAGGAGGTTGAAGGTGAAGAAGATTTTGATGAGGAGGGCACTTCAGAGTATGAGTCTGAGGACGATGAGGAGTGATGTGATTTGTTTTGTTTTCTGTTTTAGTATGTTTTGATGATGATTTGTACTATTGGGGTGTTTTGTCCCCCACGCACATTGTTATTTCTTTAAGTCTTTAATTTCAGTACTGTTGATTTTCAATTATTTTGGTTCAATAATTTTTTGTGATTGATTTTTTGTGTCCAAACCTTCTAGATTGGTTGCTCTCTTGAAAGAAGTATCCAATGAAGGTGCATCCGAGCTTGGATGGCGATGATAAAATTAAATAAGTGATGAAAGCTAAGGTACACTGTTACCTTCGGTTAGAACTGTATAATGCTTGTGGAACTTTCACTTCCTTTTGTGATAAAATATTTTCTGATTGCAACTTAATTGATTGAATGATTCACTTAGGACTTTTAAACCATCAATTGTGAGGAAACCTCCATTATGTACTTAAATGCTGGATTCTGATAAATTGTGTTGATTCATTTTATTCATGCATTGTCTTTTATTTTTATGAATTGTGGAAGTAGTTGATATGATCAAGGAACTTGTTTCTCTCGAGCATAACCATTTCCAAAGATAAAGATACCCGTGAGCAGAGAGAGTATTTGTAACCCAATTTTGAGCCTAAAGCAGTTGAACCCTTGCTTGGAATAAAGCGAGTGTCAAAAATCTTTTTCTTGAAACCTTGGAAAGTTGGATTAATTGCTTTTCTGATGCAAAAAGAAAAGAAAAGGGCATTCATTTAGGGGAAAAGAAAAGACAAGTCGGGGAGAACAAATTTGTAAAAAGTAATTGGTCACAACTCTTGTTAGACTAGCAAGCATGTATCTAAAAAAAAAAAGAGAAGAAGAGAAACACTCATTTTTTTTGTGATTATGGTGTAGAAAATAAGAAAGCAAATGCTTGCTTGGTAGAAAAAGTGTGTAAAACAAAAGGGAGTTGTGAAGGGTTCAAATAAGGAATTGGTGGAACAAAGTTGAAGAGGTGTAAATAAATGTATAGTGAATGTCTCTTTTGCATCGGAAATTTCGTTCAAAGGCCTTAGATATGTCCCTTGTTTGTTAACCCGACCAAGCTATAACCGCAAAAGACCTTAGTGATCTTCGTGCTTCCATAGTTTCATGTAGAATTGTTAGACATTGTATGAATAAAGTTGATTTTGACATTGTTTATTGGAGAGTGAAAATTCCCCTGCGCTTTCATGTGCGACATTTTCTTCAATCCTTTTTCGAAGAGGAGAGTTAGGGTGATTCGTTCATGATATCATTGTTGTGATTTGATGAATGTTTAGTATTGCTTAAAAGTTTTAGTTCTGGAAGCATTGTTTTGTTTCTAACCATTGGAAACATGTGTCTGGTCAAGTCGCTTGCAATTTGGGCCATATGATCCGGTCTCGGAAAAAACCTGACTCTTTAAGCAAATCTTCTTGGTTACTCGAGAGGCATACTTTGCTTGAGGGCAAGCATGATTCTAGTCGGGGAGAGTTGTTAGATGCCCAATTGTGCTTATTGGAGCCATCAAATATGGGCATCTTTCACTCCTTTTTCTGCCAAAAATGTATTTATTAAGCTTTGCTTTTGTTAATA
Organism: Lathyrus sativus; assembly: GCA_963859935.3. Lineage (NCBI taxonomy): Eukaryota > Viridiplantae > Streptophyta > Magnoliopsida > Fabales > Fabaceae > Lathyrus > Lathyrus sativus. The sequence goes on from OZ012741.1 coordinate 293,757,958, forward strand.
TGCATCACTGTGTCAATTTCTTTTGGTCCTTTTGATTTGTGTGTTATTGTGCAAGATTTAAGTGTGAAAGAGCATTATTGAAGGCACAAGGAAGTTGGCAAAGGAATCAAGCAAAGAGCATAACAAAAGTTGGTTCGCTCAGCGAGAACTTGGCGAGTGAGTAGCGAGTGTTCGCTATAGCCTCGCCTAGCGAGCACGTAGCGAACAACTCTAGACTTGGGCAGAATGGTTTTCAACACCAAACTTGGTCAGCGAGCAAGTGGCGAAGAGGCTCGCTAGGCGAGCTCCCAGCGAGCACCTAGCGAAGCAAAGCAGAATGTCCCAGGCACCCTTCGCTGGCTCATTTGCTGCAGCGAGCACCTAGCGAAGCTTAACAGAATGTATCTTGCTGACCTCGCTGGCAAGTTCGCTAGGCGAGGCTGTAGCGAACGTTCGCCGGCAGCTCGCCTAGCGAGTAAGTAGCGAGCGTGCCCAGATTTGTCACTTACTATAAGTAGCTTGGGCCACTTTTTGGAGAATATCTTCTTTTTTCTCTTTTACATTTGTTTTGCTGCAAGAGAGGGTTTTGTGACCTAAAAACCTATTTTGGCTATTTTCCTTCATCTCTTAACAACATCAAACAACAACAAGGTGGATCATCATCAAAGTTGGATCATTCGACTTGGATGTTCATCAACCGACTTTGAAACTTCTTTTGCAAGCTACCATGAGAATGTGTAGCTAAGTTCATCTTGTTGTCAAAGATAGATGTAGGTAATCATTGAACTTTGTATTTGTATGGATGATCAACATTTGTAAACTCTTGAATGATTAATGTATGGTGAAAACTTTGTTTTATTCATAATCTTTTGTGTTGATTAATGATTGAGAAATATTTATCAACTCTTGACCTAGGTTTTCACCCATCTCTTTTCTTGAGCTAGAAATAGTCTTGGATGATTTTGTTCACTTAAAATGTTGAACTTTAAAGTTGTCATTTTGATAGATTGTGTGAGAGATCAACAATGGATTAAAATGATAAACTTCACAATATGAGTTAGAGATAATCATATTGAGAGGATATTGCGAATACATTGATCATTTGAAAGAGTTTATTAAATGTTGATTGGAAGTATACATGCAAAGTGATTACCAAAACCTAACTTTGACAATCTTTATTCAAACCATTAAAACCTAACTTTTTATCGCATTTATTCCTTTCATGCAAAATACTTGTTACCTTAAACACAAACCCTTGGATACCACTAAACTATAAATTTAACAATTGTTGAACTGCAGCAATATCTGATATTCCCTGTGGAGACGATAATATAAACCCGACACTTAACCACTGTTCTAACAATCATCTTTAGGGCTCGCCCTGTTCAAATCCCGATAATCGATGCACATTCGTACCTTACCGTCCTTCTTCGGTACAGGCACTATGTTGGCGACCCACAGAGGGTAAGTAGTGACCGCTAAGAAGCCAGCATCAAGCTGCTTCTGCACTTCTTCTTTGATCTTAACTGCCATATCCGGTCGCGTCCTCCTAAGCTTCTGCTTAACGGGTGGACAATCTTCTCGCAATGGCAAGTGGTGGACCACGATGTCAGTGTCAAGTCCGGGCATATCTTCGTATGACCAAGCAAAGACGTCACTATATTCTCTTAGCATCTCGACCAATCTCTACTTGACATCACTCTACAATGCAGCCCCTATCCTGACGTTTCTGACGAGTTCTTCAGAACCCAGATTCACGATCTCGATCTCCTCTTCATGAGGCAGAATAATTTTCTCCTCTTGTTTCAACAAGCGGGCCAACTCTTCAGGAAGGTCTTCGTCTTCATCAATCTCTTCTTTGGCTTGATAGATCGGGCAATCGAAGTCGAAGTGAGCCGTAGAAGGTCCAGAGTCGATGTCATCTGTTATGTGGATCCTGCAATAACAAGGGTTAAGCTTAAAACAAGGATATGTAGGTTAGCACAAACCCCATTTCCATTTTATTATTTTTCAAAACAAATATAAAACAGGAATAACAGAGATCACAATATTTGAATACGAAGAAAAACGCCTTTTGATTTATTGGTAAAATGCATGTACATAATCAAACGAGGCCCTGACAATAAAACCTCTATGCCCTAGGTAGGACATAGGGTTGTACATTGATTGGAAAAAGTAAATCATTACTCTTTGCTTGTCATCTGGATGATATCCTTGACGGACCAGTTGGTGAGGCCGTCGCCTGGCTTGCTTGGCTGGATCCAAGAGTCGAGGTCACAGTCGCTATCTTCGCTGTCTTCAGACACTGCGTTGACGCTTTCAAAAATCACCCCGCCACTGGTAAACTGGATCGGCCCTTTACCTCGCGACGCACTGCTAGAAGAGGAGGCTTCAGCTCCAGGAGAATACCCCAACCCAAACTTATCTTGCTTGTTAGGTATCTCCAAAATTCGCCCCCAGCCTAGGGTAGATCCGGCTTGGACAACGGCCCGAGCTTCCTTGAATGAAGAGAGAGTCATCTCTGGCTTTTTAATGACTACAGGAGCTACGTCCTTCACTTTAACAGCTTCGAACGCTTGGCATAGAGTTTCATGGATTTCCCCATCCATCTCAACATACTTGAAGGACGACAAATGGCTCACCATTATGTCTTCCTCGCCACACACAGTCACTATGCTACCTCCGACAGCATACTTGAGTTTCTGGTGCAACGTGGAGGTCACGGCTTCAGCAGCATGGATCCACGGCCGGCCCAAGAGACAACTGTAGGCAGGCATGATGTCCATAATATAAAAGACCGCGTCGAATGTTTCCGGCACGACTTGGATTGGCAACGTCACCTCCCCGAAAACATGGCGTTTGGTTCCATCGAACGCCTTCACAACCAGATCACTGGGTGTGCAAATCACTCCACGAGTATCCAACTTCATTAATGCCTTCTTCGGAAGAACATTAAGCGACGAACCCGTGTCTACCAGCACGTGCAACATAATCGTGCCCCTACACTCTATCGAGATGTGCAGAGCGCTATTATGGTTCCTCCCTTTCGGCATCAGCTCCAGGTCAGGAAACCTAACCCATTTCCAGCATTTACGTGGGCTACCACCTCTTCTAGCTGATTTACCGATATTTCATGCGGTACATATGCGGCGTTCAACACCTTCAGCAGCGCGTTGCGGTGTGCTTCAGAACACAGCAACAAGTTCAGAATGGAAATCTTCGAGGGTGTCTGATGGAGATGATCCACAATCTTGTAGTCACTCTTTTTAATCAACCGCATAAACTCTTCGGCGTCTTTAACAAGTAAGTCTTGTTCTACCCCCCGAGGGATCTCTTCAACGACTTTACTTTTACCTTTATCAGCCGCATCAGCTCTGACTGCTTTATCCGCCACGACCTCTGGTGGTGCAAACACTCTTCCGCTGCGAGTAATACCACTAATTCCCGCAAGGTTCTCCACAGTCGACCCAAACGGTTCTAGCTCCAACTTCTGTCCGTTGCAGTAGACTTCAGCCCCATAATGCCACGGGACAACATTAGTGCTCTCGAAGAGTATCGGCCCAGCTTTGGTGATAGTAATTATGGGCGGCCTGGGCACAGAAATAGTTATCATCTGGCGAGGGATCGTGATGGTGGCGACCTCATCATCTTGCTTCAGCACTACCTCCCCTGATCCACATTCGGCCCTCCGGCTAAACTGTAAAATACCTTCAGTCATCAGACTTTGAATTCCTTCTACCAACTGTTCACATCCATCAGAACGTGTCGCACAGCTCATACACAGCTCTCCGCAACCTGGAAAGAAACCCCTTTTCATCAACTTAGCTTTAACGAAGCTAAGCGGCATCTTCAGATCTCTGACGTCAGTCAACAAATCCGAACTCTCGTCTTCGATAATGGCGTTCACTCCACCTCCCCTATGATTTGGCATAGGGTTCTTCGTGACATTTGGCACATTATCCGAGAAGTTGATGATCTTGGCATCCACCATGTCCTGCACCTTGTGCTTGAAGGCTTTGCAGTTCTCTACTGTGTGGCCTGGTGCCCCTGAGTGAAACTCACAAGTTGCATTCGCGTCATAACGTGGCAGAGGTGTCCCTGTCAAGGGAGCCAGTGTTCTCTTCTGGATCAACTGTAGCTGAAGCAAAGTCTGCAATAGTTGCGCGTACGACATGGGCGGTGTCTCGAGGAGACGGCTCGACAAAGGTGCCCGATTCTGATACTTTCTGTACCCTGGTTGCTGCGGCTGCTACTGCTGTGGCTGTTGAACCGTCAGGATAGTTATACTGGCCACCTGTTGGGGAAAGCTTTTACCCTTCCTTCAAGCGTTGGTCACAACGCTCGCTTCTCCTTCCCGTCTTTTGCCAGCATAAGGTTTCTTTCCGCCTCTTCCAGCTGAGGATGACTCACCTTGAATTTTCCCGAGCTTGATCCCATTTTCAATGTGCTCACCCGTGATAATGAGATCTGAGAAAGTTCCAGACATACCGCTGACCAATTTCTCATAGTAAACCCCTGGGAGGGTGGCTACAAACATCTGCACAAGCTCGCGCTCAACCATCGGCGGCTGAACCCTGGCTGCCAATTCACGCCACCGCTGGGCGTATTCCTTAAACCCTTCATTGTTCCTCTGCGACAGATTCTGCAGTTCGACTCGGTTCGGAGCCAAGTCGCTGTTGTATTGGTAGTGGTGCACAAATGCTTCATCAAGGTCCTTCCACGTGCGCACACTAGTAGGCTCCAAACTCATGTACCACTCGAGGGATGGCCCGGAAAGACTGTCTTGAAAGAAGTGCATCAGCAACTTCTCATCCTCAGAATGAGCGGACATTTTCCTATAATACGATCTCAGGTGGACGCGAGGGCAAGTGGTGCCCTTATACTTTTCAAAGTCAGGTACCTTGAACTTGGGAGGCACCTTGAAATCGGTAATCAATCCCAACTTGGACATATCAACGCCCAGGGTGTTCTGGTTCTCAATATTTCTCATCTTATCCTCGAGTGCTTTGAACCTTAGACGTGCTTCAGCATTCAGCTCTCCTTCAGCACCTCTCTGAGAGAACACATCGTCCTGGCGGTCTTCTAACCACGGCTGAGGCCCAAATAGATTCCCAACACCTGCATTGTCGTTGCCCAGCCCGACATTGACATTAGCTTCCAGACTCCCATTACCGACGCCCGTTGTATTGCCGTTGAGTCCCATGTTTGCTATCACATTGCCGTTGGCACTGTCGTTCCCCCCGGTCACGGGGACGCCATTTTGTGGAGTTTCAACTGGTGGAGGAGTAGGCACAGTCCCGCCATGAAGTACGCCATTGCTATCGACCCTTGAAATCAGAGGCTGAACCAAGGTTCTGAGCTGATCCTGGCCATTGGCGACCGCTTGCATGAGCTCCATGAAGCGAATCATTCTTTCGTGGAGTTCCTGAACATCAGTTTGCACTTGCTCCATGATTCTGGTTTGATTAGCTCTGGTCGGATAGCGGTGAATAGGCCTCTGATCAATCCCGGAACCACCTGAAACAACCTGGAAACACAAAAGGGTTAGGAAAAAACGACAAAGTGCTCGTTATGCAAATACTTCATGCAAATGCAAACGTGTGTCTGTGCGTTAGAGAGATCTCCCCTGATCCTAGTGCCTGAGTGCCAGTGCTGATAATAAGAAGTCCGAGTCCAGTCATGGAAATAACATCTCATATATAAAGAAAGCCCATCAAGGTAGTACACAACATCAGTGAGTACAAGCAGAACGAATAGCATGACCTCAACCAACAAGCCTGGTGATGGTCAGCATACAACAATGATCGAAACAAAAGGATTACAAACATAGTCAAGTACGGCCACGGGCGTGAAACTCTTCTAACAACCCCTTCGTTTCTGGATGATCAGGACGAGTGAGCAACCCTTCGACGAGTAGCTCCCTCTGCATAATGGTATACTGAAGACCTTCGACCGAATCTTCCCATGCTCCTTCGCCGAAACAATCTTCTAACTTCCACTTCTTGGATTCAAACGTTAGTTTGCGCTCCTTCAGGTTAACGAGAGCTCTGTTGAGCTGGCCTTCGGCGGCATATCTGTGAGCGGTTTCTTCATCAAACCTCTTCTCACTGGCCTTCACCTGGGCTTCCAGCTTGGAGATCTGTTGCATCAGCTTATCCTCCCGCTCTTTCCTGGTGGCTAGGGAGGCCTTCCAGTGCTGGTTGAACTTGGATATCCTCCGATACGCTTCGTCCAAGTGCTGCTTCTTTGTAGCCAGTACGTCGTTGACAGCTTTGAAGTCTTGACCCATGCGTTCACGCTCGGCCATCTGCTTAGTCAAGTCTGTCCCCAGCTGGTTCACCAGCTCTGTCTGCCTTTTGAAGGAATGAACGACTTCGTTTCTCTCGCCTCAAAGCTGAGCCAATTCTTTCTCCAGTTCCTCATTTGCCTGCCTCAATTCATCTCGCTCAGCTAACACTTGATTATGCTGCTGAATGGGCACAGTAGTAGGCTCTTCCATCCTTGGAGGGCTTTCTGGCTTGGCAGGAAGGAACGACATCCCTATAGCATCTGCTCTGGCTCTGATCCAAGTCATATACGGAGGGTAGACTTGGTTATTGCTTTTCCCTAGCAATGGTTTTCCCCGCTTACTGATGCCATTCCAAGTGCGCTGAAGCTTAGATAACAGATCCCCCTCTAGAAGACCAGTGAAGTACAGAGATTCATGCACCTCTTCATCCTTCGGCGGAGCTCTCAAAGCATACGCGAAGTGTCGGACCAGCAAAGACGGATTATAGTTGATACAACCCTTCCTGCCTATCAAAGGCACAATCGGAAACCCGCTGCAGCTGAATATAATCTCGGTACCCAACCTATCTCTGTCAAACCAGTCAATACCCTCTGCAGATAGATTCATCAAACGCTCAGACCACTCAGTTGTGGCTGCAGACAAAGCAAAGGGACCCCTCTTGGGTAGGTGACTATCAAGCCATCTATAGAGCAGGGGTACACAGCACGAGACATTCTTACCCCTTCTGTTCTCGTTTTTGTAGTGGATGGAATGGTAGACATCTCCCATCAAGGTAGGGACTGGATTCCCTGAAGCAAATACGCGAAACGTGTCGAAGTCTACAAAGTCTGGCATATTGGGGAACAGAATGATGCCATATATGCACAGAGCGAGGATGGCATTGAACACGACCCAACATCCGTCTTTGGCGCACTGTTGAGCCTTTCCCACTAAGAACTGCAAGGAGAAACCGGGAACCTTGTTCCAACTAGACAATACCAACTCGGAGGCATCCAGATGAAGTGAAGGAGCTAGACTAGCTAGATCAGGCTCAGCATTCATATGAACAAAAGGCATCTGCCTCTTGATAGGCACACCTAACAAATCAGCATATTCCTCTAGCGTGGGCGCGAGAACAAAATCCTGGAAAGTAAAGCATCTCAGTGGAGGATCGTAGAACTGCAGCAGAGCGTGCAACCCATTCAACTCGAACGCAGAAGGTTTATGAACCAAACTGAGCAATTTACCGTAAGATTTTCTGAACTCATCTCTCACAGAATCATCTGTTAAAGCAATCAAACCAGTCAGCTGAACCACATCAGGGGCAGGGAGCTTGTAAACCACGGTCTTCCTCAGAGAACCCATAACAATACAATAGGAGGCAAGAAATTCTGGATCGGGGAAAACGGTACCTGCAACACAGACACACGTTAATGAAATGCAAATGAATATGCAAAGCAATGTAAAATGCAATCATGCAGCAGGAGATCAAGGCAATTATGCTGTGGAGATTCTGTATCAACAAAACCACGATACTGCTCTGTCAAGAACAACCACTATCTCTGATAAGAAGAAAACCCTGGTATCGGACCACAAATCTGCTCTGTCAAGAACACACACACATAGGACCATAAATTTGCTCTGTCAAGAACAAACATCTGATAATAAGGACCTCTGATACATGACCAAAACTCTGCTCTGTCAAGAACAAACATACATCTGCTAATAAGGACCTCTGATACAGGACCCTAACTCTGCTCTATCAAGAACACATATCTGGTGACCAAAACTCTGCTCTGTCAAGAACAACCATACATCTGCTGATGAGATCCTCAGACCCCAATCATAAATCTGCTCTGTCAAGAACAATCATATCTCTGATGATAAGACCCTCTGATCCCAACAAAACTGATCCACTATCAAGAAAACCAGGTAGTCTGAAGGATAAAGTTTCCTGCAATGAACCCAACCCTGCTCACAGGTATGGACCTAAACTGACTCAAGTTCGGCACCCTATGCGTTCATCAGCGTCACAAACATTCAAGAGGGGTGATACGATACCCAGAAGGTGTGGCATCACCAGCTCATGAAGCGGCCTCACTTGGCTGAATCACAAATGATCGGTCCCCAGAGTCGACAATCCTCCAAACCAACAACCTCCTCAACCCAAAGGGTTGAAAAAGAAGTCAACCGGGAGAACCTCGTCTGAGTGTGGATTTCATGAGACACTAGTGCCTGCCAGGCAAGCACGCGCCCACTAATTTCCACAACTAATGCTATGTTCACTCAAGCCTGGGTCTGGCTTCTCACTCATCAGAATGCCCCTCCCACAACAGCATAGATAATCATATCATACTGAAAGTAAAGTGCGGGAAATAAAATGCAATAAATAAACACAACCCAACAAGTAATCATACAAGCGCTAGGATTGACTCTCGCAGGGGGCGTCGGATCCCCAAACTGACTCGCATTCGGGACGTTGGATCCCAGGAAACTATCAAGTCCCCAGCAGAGTCGCCAGCTGTCGCTTCCGCGAAAATAAGGTGCCGGCAAAACAGAAGAGTCACCACCTTTCGTTATTTATCCCTCAGAGCGGGAAAGGAAACAATCGGAAAAACCTGACGAATAGGTATAAGACAAGGTCATCGCAACCGTTGTCTGGGTTCGGGAGTCAGTTACGCAAGGGGAAGGTATTAGCACCCCTCACGTCCGTCGTACTCGACGGGATCCACGCTGTCATACCCTAAATTTGTCCTACCCTTTTGTAAATATTTTCACAATTATCCTTTCATGCCTTTTAGACACGTGTCTGCTCGCAATTGGTTGATTTTTCAGAACTTTATCTTTTTGACCAATTAAAAGGTGACACGTGGCTTAAAGCTTAATTTTGTGAATATTACTTTTTCAAACTTTTTTTTCTTTTAAGTGTTACTAATAACATTTTAGTAATTACATTTTTGTTTTTTTTATATAAACCTTAGTTATTTTATATATTTGAATATTTGTTAAATAGTTATTGTTAATATTTAGTAAATTGTTTTTAATTTAGATTTAATTATAATATTTTGTTAATATTTATTAATCATATTTGTTAATATTCACATTTTTAAATAGATGTTATTAAATTAAGTGAAAAGAAAATATTGAATGCATAAGCCCACACCACACGGCCCATTAGGGTTTTGGGCATTGACCGTTTATTTAAGGGGGAATTTAGACCTAGGAGTAGAGGGAGCACTGTTCATTCCTCTTCATCATCAAGAACGGCGCCGGCATCATCCATCACACCTCACGAACCCTAGCCGCCGCCGCCGAGAACCTAAAAAAATCCTTCACCTTCTCATTCATCCGACCTCACCATCATCAACATCGAAATTCGCCACCCCTTTTACCCCTTCAAATCCTTCGTTCGCCTCTCACAGAACCCTCAATCTGCGCTATTTTACAACCTGCATCCAAAAATACCTCAGCTTCATCCCCTCCGCCGTGAAACCACCACCTCAGATTCATCAATAATCTGTTGCAACACAAACACGATAACCAACTCATGTTGTGATAACTTCAGGCAACCCAACATTTTGACACCATCCGTGTTGTTACGCGTGACAACCGCGACGACCTCGTCCCTAAACTTTCATCAACGGTAGCACTTAAGGCCCAGATGCCGGGAGTAACTCCGAGGTTGAATCAACAACAAAGCTTCGCGTAGGTCTCGTAGCACCAACAATAACAGTCGCAGCAGCGGTACTTTCTCGCTCGGTCTCACAAGTACCTTGACTCGGCATCGCATCAACAACAAACAACATTGTCAATACGCAAGAAGTCACCAACTGTTGCCTTGTGTCACGCGTCGGTAATTTCCAGCTCTTGTGTGTTTATATCAGACTTACTATGTTGATTCTTACCATGGCTTAAACTGTGTAAATAGGATGGATTGAGTTACCCTGTTAACTTTATTTTGCTGTCTTCAAAGTGTAGACTTAACAGGAACGAATTACCTGCAATGAGCCCTTTATTCTTGGTTGATATTTAAGTTTTTTTTGGATTCATAGTACTTTGAAAAGCATTCAGCCCGTTCTGTTACGTATTTTGACGAAATATGTTGTTTTGAGGTTTGTGCTTTGTCAGTTTGTATTTGGTTCAAAACTGTCGATTCAAAATAGATTTTGATATGAATAAACTCGGCTTGCCGTAGACCACTATGCTTTTGAACAAAAACTGCTTATTCAGGTTTGGGTTTGTTTGGAAAATTTGGTTCAAACAATTTCTGTTAGTTCTGTCATGCTAGTTACGATTCCAATTTCATAGCAAATTTTGAACTGGTTGTTTATAATGTTGATGGGTTAGCCTTTTGAAACTATGATATCATTTTCTTTTTGGGTTCGGTTCTCTGTTTTGCTGCGGATAATGTGATTGCCCGGGTTATGATTACAATTTGTGGTTTTAGCTTGGCTGTGTTTAATATTTGGCTTACTTGTTTCTGAGCTGTTTGTTGTAGACGCACGATGAATTTCGATATGTTTGGTTACGCTAATACGTGCATTTGATATCCTTGTGGAGTTTCTGTGTGAGCTTACTGTGTCAATATAACGTGTTGTATTACTGTGGTATGTAAGGCGCGTTTCGGTTTTTATGATGTACGCTTTTTTTCAAAAAACACTTATTTGCCTGTTAATCTGTATATAGCAATAAACAGGTCAATGAATTCTGTCAGTATATTAATCATGGATTGGTGTAGGTGTGTGGAAAAAACTTATTTTTGGTATTATTATTACAGTTTCATAGCTTGATTTAAAGGATTAATCTAATTATGTTTATGTCTGTTTACGATATTGGCGATGAATTTCGACACCAGTATAGCATTGAGGTTGCTGCCGTTATAGTGTTGTTGGAGAATTTGTGATTTATTGCTGTTTCTTGTCGTTTACGATTGTGAGTGATAAGAGAATTTTGTCGTCTGTGACGTACTTGGCTTCATCTTCCATATGGCGATTCTATTTTGCTGCAGATTTTGGACAATTTTATTAGAGTTGTTTCATGTATTATGGACTCATTTGCAATACGATGTTGAGTTGCGAACCGTGCTCAAGAGAGGTGTTTATTTAAACTGTTAATTTTGTTAATTAAGATGGAATCTCATTGGGTTTATTTTCTTGTTTTTTATGATAGTATAACTCTTACTGTGGGATTGTAAATTGTTTAGTTTATGTTAAAATTGATTTAGTTTCATTAAAGTAGAAAGTTCAGTTTTGTTTATTGTGCGTGTTTTAGTAATTTGATTGGAATTTGGATTCATACGCGTGATACGGTATATTACAGCATGTATATATATGTCATATAGTCTGTTGTTTAGTTTGGATAAAGTTAAGGATGTAATGCTATCTTTTAGATTATGTGTAAAAGCAGGTTGGATAAACTAGCATCAGAACACGGTAGTGGTAGCATTTCGAGATTTATCATTATTGCTTTTCTTTTCTTTTTTTAAAAAAAATTAGTTAGTTTATTTTTTTTAGAATTTATTATTTCCACAAGAAAAATGCTGGACTATTTCAAGAAAATTTGTTTTTTTTTTTAAAAAAATTGAGCTTCTAATCTTATTTCGATCTATTTTCAAGCTTATTTGTAAATTTTGATTAATTACTTTTCTTAATCTTAATTTCATTTTATTTTCAACATACAAACCATTTTCTCAATTAAATCATTTCTAAAATTAACAGTTTTTCTAATCATTATTCAACTTATTTTTTCATTATTAAAATATTTTTTCAAATTATTTTTTTTGAGGTCAATTACGAAATTTAAACTCTTGAAGTCTAGCACTTCTCGAGTTTTCAAATAGATGTTATTAAGGTGTACACCTTAAATAATATATTTAGACTTTTCGTTTTAAAATATACCTTTTATTTATTTAGACAAAGAATGTCATTAAAGTCTAGTAGTCCACATGATACTTTCACTGTTTATTTTAAACAATATTTCATAAATTAAATCAATGGGTGAAAATTAAACTCTTGAAGCCTAGCACTTCTCGAGTTTTCGAATGAACATTATTAAGGTGTACACCTTAAATAATGTATTGTTCATTTATATATATATATATATATATATATATATATATATATATATATATATATATATATATATATATATATATATATATATATATATATATATATATATATATATATATATATATATATATATATATATATATATATATATATATATATATATATATATATATATATATATATATATATATATATATATATATATATATATATATATATATATATATATATATATATATATATATATATATATATATATATATATATATATATATATATATATATATAATTAATTTATTAGGCAATTCAATTTTTGTATTTGTATATGCTTTAGTAAGTAGCATGTTTTAGACAATTCAATAAATTACACTTTAGTTTTTTTTTCAAATTTACTTTTAAATTTTGATTAATTTATTTTTTTTGCTAAATTTAAATCAATTTACTTTAACTTGCAATTTATTTTTTTAGCTTATTTCTAAAATGTGTTTGATTTTCTTTAAGTCCTGTTTCAACATATATTTTTCAACACTAAATTATTTCTCAATCAAGTCATGAAAAATTAAATTCTTGAAGTCTAGCATTTCTTGAATTTTTGGACGAACATTATGGAGGTGTACACCTCAAATAATATGTCGTTCGACTTTTCATTTTAGTACGCTATTTAGAACAAAGAAATATCATAGGAATCTAGCATTCTGTGTGATATCTCCGCTGTTCATCCAAATATTTTTCAGATAAAAATGGTGTTATTGGAATCTAGCATTTCGGTAATACCCTGATTATTTAGTTGTGGGGCCGACGTCTCATTTATTAAATAATTGATATTTTCAAATCCAACCTCGCGTTCTCACTTCTCACACGTTCACAAATTATTTTCATACCCCATTTCGCTTCAAATCTTTTTTAAAATATTTTTCTCGATCAAACTTCGAAAGAAGGAGATGCTCGGAGTCTAGCATTCCTTGTGTCTTCGAATGAATAATTCTCGAGGCACGCTCTTGAGTTGTTATTCACTCAACCTTTCGATTCTTTCAAATTCCACCATTCTCAAACATTCTCCCGAGTCGAATGCTCGTCCGCATTCGCAACCCATTTCATTCACAATTCCTCGTGGTCTCGATATTAGGAGCACCCTCAGGGACTAATATCGTTTCTCACAATCCTAACCCTTGACACGTCGTCAAGTCGGTTTCATTTTCAATCAAATCCTCGACACATCGTCGAGCCAGTTCAAAACAACTTCCTTTTGGCCTCGCATGCCATTCTTCGATTCGACCCTTTCACAAACATTCTTAAAACTTACGAAAGAGGGATATTTCTCAGAATCAAGCATTCTTTGAATATTCAAATGAGTAACTCTCGAGGCGCGCCCTTAAGTTGTTATTAATTCATTCTTTCGATTTCAAAGCATCCAACTCTTTATCTCCAACTTATTCAGTCAATTCCCGAAAGAACTGAGTTCTTGGAATCTCGCATTCCTTGAATTATTGAGTGACAAGCTCTTGAGACGCGCTCTTGGGTTGCTTGTCAGTCACCCTTTCGTCTCAAACTCAAACTTCCAACCCATTCAAACCTCATCTTTTCGTGGTTGCTACCACGAACTACGACTGCTCTGATTCTTCATTCTCGTCCGAATGTAAGATACGTAGGCACAAGATTGCGATGATCTTGGCGAGTTACCTTATATCCATCTCCCATTTCCCCCCATCTTTTCCCGTAGTCGAACTACGACGCTCTGATTTCTCATTCTCGTTCGAATGAGCATACATAGGCACAAGGGCCCCAATCCTTGGCGAGCACCCTATCCTCTAATCACCCATCTCTCCTTTGCGTCTTTAACCTTTTAACCTACCAATTCTACCTTTAACAACGAGAAGAAAACAAGTAAACTTAAACAACACTCCCCACAATTACCTTAAGAGGTTCCCGTCGAGTACGACGGACGTGAGGGGTGCTAATACCTTCCCCTCACGTAACCGACTCCCGAACCCGGAACTTGGTTGCGACAGCCCTGTTCCTATCCTTTCGTTTTTAAGAGGTTTTCTCGATATTTTCCTCTCCTGTTTATTCGGGAAAAATAAAGTTCGGTGGCGACTCTGTCGAACCGCATTTCCGCGCCTTTCGCGCGAGGGTCGTTTCTCCGAAATGTCTCCGTGATTTTTCGAGGTGCGACACACGCTTGTTGTGTTTACTGGACGAGTTGGTTTATCTATCTACCTATCAAGGCTGGCTTAAACAGAAAATAAAATGACTCGGCAAAGCGTCGCGCTTTATGCCTACGTATTCTCATCAGAGAATGAGAAATCAGAGTCAACGTAGTTCGACCTACAACGGGTTACGGGGAAGGTGGCTCGCCAATACATCAGTATTGTGCCTACGTACTCTCAACAGGTATGAGAGATCAGAGCTTACGTAGTTCGGGGTACTACGGATTACGGGAATTCAGATTCATCTGTTTTATCGAGTAGGGTTAAACAGCAGTTCCAGCAGTTAGGGACAAAGCCTGTTTGCGTTGGCGCTGAAGTTTAACGACACTCTTTTCTTCAGAAAATCTTTCCTTTGAATTACGGGCCCACGGGGCAAAAAGGTTTGAAATTTGTTTTCTGTCTTTTACGCAAGAAGTGTTTTTTATTGCGTTTGCAATTTCAATCGCACTAAAGACTATGACCTGAGAGTGAATGCGTCGCATGTCACCCAAAGGGTGCCATACTAAACATCCAGACTGTTGGAAAGAAGCTCTCCAACAATCCTTTCTCAGATAGCTTAAGGCTCGTAACGTACGAAAGAAATCATTCATGATTACTGTATCTTAAGCTGTTTTGAGATGAGAAGAGAACAGGCTCAACTACGGGGAGACTATCAAGTCCTACTGTTGTCATGCCAAGGGTTCATCCTATGGTTGAGGTTTGAAACACGGAACTCCTAGAAGTTATCATGCATAGGTTTCAACCTAAAGTTCTATCATCACTTCCTTATCAAAGGAAGTGAGATTCCTAGGGGATCATGTCAATGATAAACAGAAACAGATAAAGCATCAGCTTGAACAGTAAACAGTAAACGACTGTAAAATGCATGCAATGCAAGTGAGGGAGGAAATGTGTGTGGGGCAGCAGCCTCCACAAGCTCATCTCAACCTCAAGCCAGAATGAATAACAACAATCATACTGAGGAAACAAAATAAATTGCTGTCAAGCAAGATATCAGAGCAACTGCAATCATACAGAAGAAAATGAAATGCTATCAAGCAAAACAAACCACATGGGCAACGGAGCTGGGCTGTACCGAATACCCGCAAGCAAAGCCATACAATAACAATACAAGCAGAGGGAGCACCTCAACCTCTAGTGCAATCATGCTCCTAGATTAAAGTCAGTCTAGATATGAACTTATTCTAATGCATCAAGCAAGTCAAACAAGGCACATCAGCAATACAGAAAAGAGAACAGACAAGAAGGAAACAGATCAACAACTTCTTACTCTCAATTCAAGCTTCAGCTCTTCTAACATCAATCCAGTCTTCAGACCTCAACCACCCTTTAAGGATATCATCTTCACTGGCAAGTATCAACTTGCTTTTCCAGGTTTCAACCCTTCAACATGAGTTTCAACTTAATCTTCTTCTTCAAGCTTCAGCTTTCTTATTCAATTCCATCTTCAGGCTTCACTCCTAACTGCAAGTATCAACTTGATTCCTTCAGGCTCTCAAAGCTTCAATGTAAGTATCAACTTCCTTTAGTCCTCAAGCCTCAGCTCCACTCTCAATCTCAACTGAATCCTCTTCATAAGTATCAACTCAGTCTTCAAGCTTCAGCTCTCTTACTTTACCAGTCTCAACTTGGTCTTCTCTTCCTACAAGCTTCAGCTTCTCAGAGTAGTCTTCAATCACTTAGAAATGTCAACTTCATCCTTCAATCTTCTTTATCAAGGAACTCCTCATTCTTCACTCAATCTCAATTGGATCTTCAAGTATCAACTTGTTCTTCTTGCTTTCCAAGCCTCAGCTGCAATGGCACTGCTCAAGGAATCATCCTCTTCCACACTCTTCAGTGAAGTCCTCATCTTCAAACTCAAACCCCATCTTTCAAGACACTCAAACCAGAATACAATTGATTTAACAGGATGAGGGGAAATGATAAACAACTTACTGACAACCAAAGGAAGCCTGTAAGGGTTCATCATCATGAGAGACTGGTTCCCTCAAAGTTCTACTCCCCAGATAAAGCCACTCATCCTTCCAAAGGAGGGATGTGAATATTTGAGAAGGACTTTTAGTCATTGGGAAGAATGGAAGCACAAGAGGCTTTCCATGTTTGTGAAAGAAATCATTCTAACTACAAAGCTCTCCCTATGTCCTATCTCCTACTCTTCATCAGACACCTTCAGGCACCAACAAATCCAAAGCTCCAAGCAACTTCAAACCACTTCAAGCATCCTCACCTTGTCTTCAACTTGTCTTCAATCTCAATCAAAGGAAAACCAAGCACAAACCCTAATCTAAGGGAACTAAATGAGTTAAACTAGTTGAATTAGTCAATTAGGATCACCTAAAACCTAACACTAAAGTTAGTCCTAACTAAAATACTAGAATCAATTATAAAATCCTACAAAATTTACTATGGGAACCTAGGTCAATCATGACTCTATCACATTAGTTTCAAAGATCAAATCATCAAATTGGACCTAGAACTAAAATTTACATTCTAAGGTATCAACCTAAGACCCTAAAAAGGAAGTCTCTAAATATCAATCTAGAAAGCACACCTATTTTTATCAAAAAAATGTGAGAAAATTACTATGGGATCATACACATCTAACCTAATCACACACAAAAAATTAGGCCAAGAATCATCACCATGAGATCAAACAAAATTCTACAAAAATATGCATCAAACATAAACATTTTAATATCAATTAAAATACAAAATTCCAATTAAATCAGAAATTAAATGAAATGAAAATATTTTTTATCTAAAAAATAATAGACTCAATCATGATTACTATGCAAAAATAATGGATTTGATTGGATTAATTTTCAATTAGTTATGAATTTTACAACAATCATGAATTAAATGGAAATTAAAATGAAAATCAAATAAAATAAAGAAGCGCGCGGTGCAAATAGAAATCATTTTCAATTAAAATTCTGGGTTGGGCTTGCTGGGGTGTGTGGATAACACTCAGATTACTAAGCCCAAAGCGCCAAATAAATGAAACGCAGCGTTTCATTTGAAATCCTTCACAACTCAGAAATAAAACACAGCCCTTGGATCTTCTCCCAGTCAATGGTCAAAACATGATCTAATGGTGAGAACTTCATCTTCTCCAATTCAAAGCTCTGAGCTTCGCGCCCAGCTCCGGCCACCGCCGATGGAGCTCCGGTTGTCTTCCCCAACCCTAGTTCACTCTAGGAGCCTCCAATGCAAAAGGTCAAAACATGAAACATACTCCAAATCTTGCCACGAACTCAATCATGCCATTAGTTTCTTCTGAAACCCCAAGAATCATCATCTCCCAATCTCAACCGAAAATGGTGATCTTCCCACTTTGTGTCTAATTCAACAATTAACCATCTAAAAACCATCCTAGGCCATTCTACAACTAATCTAACACCCTAATTCAACCTAATTCTACCTAAATCAAGCTAGGGGAAGAAGGTTACAAACCTGGAAATTCTTGAATAACAGATGCACGAAATCTTCACTTCAAGCTCTCAAATCTTCTGGACACGATCACTGAACCTCCTCCTTGCTTCTGTATGCAAAAGATTCAATGGAAAGTGCTTCAATCTTGAAACACGATGCTGAGTTGCAGGTGCTGAAAATCCCTTGCTCCCACACGATCTAGCCACCAATTCTTCTTGGAAATGATCTGGAATCAATCCTTGATGCTCATGGAAGAAGACTCAATCAAGAAAATGGAAGGAAATGGAGGAAATTGATGAAACCGATTTCAATTGCAATCTATGAAAACTCAATTCCAAACTATGCTCAAACCTTCAATGATCACCAACCTCTGCCATGGATTCATTCTACTCAATATATAGATGAAGTTTGGATGATCTAGAACCCTCTAGATCCTTCCAATGAGATTTTACATATCTCATGTCATGAGATTTTGAATCACTTATCATGCCATGCTCAATTCTGTTTGCAACTTGAAATTCATCTCAATCTCCTTCAAAATCTCCCTTAGTGACATTTTGGAATGGTTTAGCTTGCCAAGTTCCTTGCCCATGCCTCAATTCTAAGTTTTGCAAATGTTGCTTAATATGCAAGTAACCATTTTCCAAAGCAAGTCCATGATTTAGACCTCAAATCAAAAATGTGGCTAAACCATTGTCTTTAAAATGTTTTCTAGAGTCAAAATGATATATTACATGCCATGGTTTGGATGTGTAGCTTGAAAATTTCAATTTCCAACTTTGACTTATTTAACTTATGCCTTCATTTTAGGTCATTTTTACCACTTTGAGCTACAAGCCTTTTCAACATCTCATGACCTCCCTACTAGCCTTAAAACATCATTTTAAGCAAGTTTGATGTTGAAGATTTTCCATTTGAAGCTTGGAAATAGGAGTTATGGCCTTATACTTGAAATGACCTATAATCTCCAAATGACCAAAATGCCCTTGACTTGTCAAAGCCATAACTTGAGTTCTACAAATCCTATCAAGGACTTCTAGTACTCTATAGAAAGCTAAAACGATAAGGAACAACATTCATGTTGACCAAAAGTTCATAGGAATCATCCTTCTTGGGCAAAAGGTTGATGCAATTTGGGTGACTTTCAAGGCCCCAGATTCACATACCTCAGATGACCTGTAACTTGTCAAAGTCATAACTTGAGCTCTACAAATCCTATCAAGGACTTCTAGTACTCAAATTAAAGCTAAGAGCAAGCTATACAACATTCATGTTAGGGGAAAGATGATATGACAATCACATCTTGAGCTAAATTGCCTTGAAGATAGGGGTCAAACTAGGGGATTTTACACTATCAAGCCTTAGAAACCCTAGCTTGAAACTTCTCAAACTATTCAATCATGATGAGTTGACCTTGGAATCATCCTTATAGCATCTCAATGAATCAATCCATGATCACATGGCCCTTGAGTTAGGTCTCAACCCTCTCCAAATCATCAGTTGACCTAGGGTTGACCCAGTCAAACCCTAATTACACGACTCATGGTTGAGTCTTCTTAAACTTGGACCATGACCTATCTAGGCTTCATGATGGCTTTCAAGACATCTCATAAGCTCTCTCAAGGCTTCAAGTCTACATTCATGGCTTCAGAATCATCTGAGGAGCTCCCCACAACTCTCAAGTTAGGAGGCACACAACCTTGGTTTCAACCATTCTCTCTGGGAATCTTTTAACTTCTCTGACAAGGATATCAACCCTTGAACACTTGAATAACTTTCTCTAGCTAGCTTCACAGTCTTTTATAACTCTTGATTGTTAATCATACCTCTTGATCTCCTGCATACATGTCAATGAAATGCAAATGATAATGCTAATGTGAATGAAATGAAACATAAGCTAGGTAAAGAAGAGTTGGTCAAATTTTAGGGTGCAACAAATGGTTCAAACTTAAATAATAAGATGATGAAGGAATTGTGCCAGAATTTCAAGATTGAGCATCACAACTCATCTCCCTATCGGCCCAAGATGAATGCTGTTGTCGAAGCGGCCAATAAGAACATCAAGAAGATAGTTCAGAAGATGGTTGTAACGTACAAAGACTGGCACGAGATGTTGCCCTTCGCATTACACGGTTATCGTATGACGGTACGCACATCAATCGGGGCAACACCTTTCTCACTAGTGTATGGTATGGAAGTTGTCCTACCATTAGAAGTTGAGATTCCTTCTTTGAGAGTTTTGCTCAACGTCCAGCTTGATGAGTGTTGTACCCCAAAATTTGCTCAACCTTTTCTTGCCTGATTTATGTTTCCTTGCATTTCATTTGCATAGTTACATCATTCACCTAGTTCTAATCATTTGCATATCATAAAATAGCATGCCTCCAACAAGGGATCAAGGGTGTCTATCAAGAGAAGAGCCTAGCAAGAGGTGTTATCCAAGTATGAGAAGTCATCCAAGCCATCAAGAAATGATTTGAAGTCTTGAGAAGTTTGAGTGCCTACATGTGGGTTTTGCTCTTATCTTGAGGAATATTGGGAATCATCAGTGGTATGTGAGACATGGAATGTGAATTTGAGGTGTGTATGGATCTCATGGAATGCCTAGAGGGTCATATTGAAGCTGAGACAGGTCATTGGTTCAAGTACAAGAGCCACAGTTGAGGTGCAGTCAACTAGGGTTTCATCTGGGTCTACCCTAAGTCAATTGTGCAAATTGGAGAGCATCAAAGCCTACTTTGAAGTCATGGGATTCATGAATTGGTATGTTGATACATGTGTGGTGTTGTGCCAAGGTTAAGCAAAGAAGGATCAAGAATGTGGGAAGTTGCTAAATTAGGGTTTCAGTGTAAAATCCCCTGTTTAGTGCCTAACTTCAAAGCCACATAAGTCAAAATAAAAGTTTCAAATGGATCTTTGGCCAACATGAAACTTGTAGAGCATCTCAATACCTTTAATTTGAGTACCAGAAGTCTTCAAGAATATTTGTAGAACTCAAGTTATGGTCCTTGCAAATTACAGGTCATCAGAGGACTATGAAATTTATCGGTGAAAGTCACTTGACTTCCAAGCAACTTTTTCCCTTCAAGGAGTTTTCAAATGGATTCTTGGTGAACATGAAAGTTGTTCCTATTGATCTTAGCTTTCCATATAGTACTATAAGTCCTCAATAGGATTTATAGAACTCAAGTTATGGTCTTTGCAATCCAGGGGTATTTTGGGTATTGGTGATTATAGGTCATTTGTGATCATAGGTCCATAACTCCTACTTGCAAGCTTCAAATGGAAAATTGTTCAACATGAAACTTGTTCAAAATGATGTTTTGAGTGCAACCAAGTGGTTATGAGAGCTTGTATTGGCTTGTAACAAGAAGTTGTTTGAAATGGCTTAAAAAGGAAGAAAAATAAGTCATTTAAAGGCCAAAAATGGAATTTAGTGATTGGGGTCCAAACAAGGTCATGTTATAGGTTATTTTGATCAGAAAATGCATTCCAAGAATGATGACATTACCACTTTTTGGATTTGAGGCCAATAACACATGGTTCCCTTTTGTACCTTAAGGTTGAAGTAACATAACAATCACACACCATAAGATCAAAAGCAAGGCAATTACACATCCCATTCATTTCTAAATGCCATAAGGGGAGAAATTCAAGCAAGATCATGCTGAGAACAGAGCAAAAACACCAACTGTGCACATGAGATTTTGAAGGAAAATGAGAAATTGAAATTCTCATTTGGATGATTACAGAAAGTTCTAGAGGTTTCCAACACACTCTATATATTCATTGTAACTGATTCAGATCAATTTTTGGCAAGGATTGAGCAAGGAATCAGAAGAAGCCATTGAAATTTCTTCATCTGCATCAGAAATCGTGATTGGAGATTAAGAAGAATTCAGTGCAAATTGATCATTGGAGTAGCTTGGGAAGTGTTTCTTGAGTGATTCTACAAAAGATTAGAGGTTGATTCGAGCCATAACCTCATCTGTTCATCCCTCAAAACCAGGTTTGCAACTTTCATTTTTTAGCTTAGACTATAGGCAATTGAGTAGAAATTAACATGAGAATAGGTTGTTGATGATGCTTAGATGGATTTAGGCACAAGAATCGAGCAGTTAGAGACATTTTAAGTGTGATGCCATTTTCTGTTGAAGCTTATAACTCTTTGTTCTTGAGATTTTAATGGTGTTTAGATGTCAAGATTTGATCAGTGATACATGTAGTTCATGCTAATGACTTTAATTTTAAGTTTAGTGACAATCAAGATTGGATGCATTTCTGAAACTAGGATCGGGTTTTGAGTTAGGGTGAGAATCAAGAAAATCTGATATCATATTCATGCTCAGGGTGGAAATTTGAGTAAGATTGGGTGTCAAGTATTGTTGTTTGATGCACTTTGGTTTGGCTGTTATCGGAGACGACGGTGGCACAAGCTTAGGCCACCGTCCTGAACATTTCCCTCTCAGTTTGAAATATTTGGGGAAGATGACTCCCAGACCCTAGGATCATGTCTTGACTTTGACTAAAAGCACAAACCAATGGCCACGATTGCATGTTATATTCTGAAGAGGATTGAAATAACATCAAAGCGCGCAACGTTTCATTTAAGTTCTGGCTTTGGGCTTAGTAATTTCTTGCTGTATACACCCTGCACTTAGGCCTATGGTGAATTACAACGTGTTTTCATTGCTATTTGCCACAAGCATTTTCTAATTTCCCTTTTATTTTCTGATTGTGTTTTAATTTCATTTTGGGCTTAATGGCATTTGATACGCGCACCCCCCTGTTGGGCCCAGCCTGGATTATAACTTGGTAGAATTGCTATTTCACACGCAGTTTTCTTTATTTTCTTTATATTTTTTTATTTTTATGTTTTTCATATAGTTTAGGAAATAAATCATAACAAATAGGAAAATTAATCTTTTTAGGCTAGATTTTTTTCCCCTGACTCCTTAAAGAGTATAGAATTTAATAGGATTAAAAATTTCATAATTCATGCATTTTATATTTTAATTGCATTTTTTGAAGTTTAATTGCTTTTATTTTGAATATGGTTGATATGTGACCTTGCTGATTTTAGTATGGGTGTTTGGTGTATGATTTTGAGGTGATTCTTTTTGGGATAGTTAGCTTAGATATGCATGTACCCTTAGTAAGTTTCGCATAATTTTGTGAGAGAATTTTAGGCTATTTTGAACATTGAACATTAAGTGGTGTAGAATTAGGGTTTTAGGATAGTACCCTTTGGTTTAGGGCATAGTTTTAGGTCCAAATGAGTGGTTAACCCCCTGGTTTTTGTATGAGAGATTTTTAAGAGGTTTAGGAACCCTTATAATTTTTTATAGGATTTTGCAATCATTTTTGGTATTTTAATTAGATTTAGTTTTAGGACTAACTTCTAGGTGTTTCTAGTGAACTAACTTGACTAGTTTAACTCAATTGTTCCCCTTAGATTAGGGTGGTGGTGCTCTTGTGCTTGGATGAAGATGAAGACCATTTGAAGATGCTTTGGAGAGATTGAAGGAGCTTGGAGATGAAGCCTTGTCCTCTTGTGGAGTGCTTGTCAGGAGCTTAGGGAAACTAGGGTTTTAGGAAGAGCATCAGATTAGTTTTGTTTCTTTCTTCAAACATGGAGTATATTGTTCATCTCCATTCAATCCAATGACATAAAGTCCTCTTAAAGAAGTTACATATCTCCCTTGGAGGGATGAATGGCATGCTTTAAGAGTAGAACTTTGAGGGTACCTTCCCATTACAGTGTTAAGATCTTAATGGCTTCCCTTGGTTGTCAATGAGTTTCTTAACACTTCAAATTGATCTTTTTGAATGATTCTCCCTTGGAGGTGCTTGTTGAAGCTTGGTAAAGAGAAAGTTTAGTGCTTGTTGAAGCTAGGAGTCTGCTGGTTGAAGCTGGTTGCTTGTTGAAGTTAGGGTTTTGCTGCTTGTTGAAGATGAAGTTAGGAGCTTGTTGAAGCTGTTTACTGGTTGAAGCTTATTAAAGATTGAAAGTTTATTGAAGCTTGAAGATAGGAGCCACTCATGAAGATTGTTGCTGTCAACTTTTTGCTGGTTAATCAATTGTTGCTGTCAGAGCTGCTGCTTGTGCTGTTTGCTGTAGGAGTTTGGTGCTGCTACTTGGGCTGCCTCCTCTGCTTTGGTTTTGTTCTCCGTATTGTTTGTTGGCTTGTGCTGCTTGCCCCCTAGGTTTGAAGTGAATGTTGATTCACTTTGCCTGTTGTTTTCCCAGGTTCGAGGTTGAGTGGGACTCCGTTGCCTCGCTTGTATTGCTGCATTGCATGCATTTTACTGTATTTGCTTGCTTTCTTTCTCATTTATCCCCTAGGATCTCTGATTTCCTCTATGCAGGAGGGAATTATGACAGACATTAGGATTCTTATCCATGCATGACAACATTAGGTTAGTTTTTATTCCCTTTTCAACCCTAGGCTTTTTAGAGCTTCTTTCTCTTCTTATCTCAAAACAACTCAAAAATACAATAATAAGGTTAATCGATGTCGTGCGTTACGAGCCTTAAGATATTTGAGAAAGGGTTGCTGGAGTGCTTCTTTCCAGTAGTCTGGCTGCTTAGTGTGGTACCGTTTAGGTGACACGCGACGTAGTCACTCTCAAATCATAGTCTCTAGTGCGTCAGAGATTGCAAACAAACCAATAAAAAACATTTCTTTCGTAAAAGATTCAAAACAAACATCAAAGTGTCATTTTTGTCCGCTTGGACCCTTAATCAGGAAAACCCTTTTAGAAGGTAATAAAAACAGTCAGACAAGCTTCTGTCTTCCGTAGCCCGAACTACGTTTGCTCTGATCTTTCATGTTGTATGAAAGTACGTAGGCATAGGATGCCATATCCTAGAGAGCAACCTTCCCCTCCTTTCCCGTAGGTAGGCGAACTACGTTGACTCTGATTTCTCGTTTCAGACGGGAATACGTAGGCATAATGTACGATACTTTGCCGAGTCAGTTTCTTTTTCTTTTACCCTTGACCTTTAATGTAGATAGAATACAATCCGTACTAGAAAACAAGCGTGGATCCCGTCGAGTACGGCGGACGTGAGGGGTGCTAATACCTTCCCCTTGCGTAATCGACTCCCGAATCCAGGAATTTGGTTGCGATGACCATTCCTTTCCCGTTTTGCGTTAGGTTTACTTCGAGCGTTTCCTTTCCCTCCGTTGGGATAAATAACGCACGGTGGCGACTCTTCTGTCATAGTCGGCGCCGATTTTCGCAGTAGCGACATTGAGGCAGAGTGGATAAAGAATAGACTGAATCAGCTCAGTTTGATGGATGAGAAGAGACTTGCATCTATCGCATATGGTCGGTTATATCAGAGCCAGATGAAGAAAGCTTTTGACAAGAAGGTGCGCCCTTGGAGCTTTCAGACGGGCGATCTTGTGCTGAAGAAGATTCTCCCACCACAATTAGATCACAGGGGCAAATGGACTCCCAACTATGAAGGTCCATATGTCGTTCGAAAGGTCTTCTCTGGAGGAGCCTTATTGTTATCCACCATGGATGGCGAGGATTTTACATCCCCTGTGAACTCGGACGCAGTTAAAAAATACTTTGCTTAAAGAGACCCGCTGGACAGAAAAAAGAAAGTCCATGCAAAAATGGGGCATCCCGGCGAACCAAAAAGGAAAAAGAAAAGGTTCGGGCAAAAAAAAGGGATAAAAATTGAAAAGATGTACACCCGCGAAGTCGAAAACCTGAAAAGGCGACTTCGGCAAAAAAAGGGTATCCCGGTGAATTGAAAACCCGCAAAGGGTGATTCAGGCAAAAGTTAGGCATTGAAAAAGCAAATGACTGCGGTCCAAGTTTGATACTGCATTGATTAGTGGTTTGGGAGCACCTGAGGGTCGATTATCCAAGTCAATTTCTTCCGAGGACGGAGTATCGGGAAAGCGTCAGAGTCAGACGAGTCATAGGAGGATCAGCTCATGGTGTTTGTCTGCACCACGTTGCCGACATGTATACAAATTTCTTTGTGCCTTTGTACATATTTGTATTTGCTTTTGCGTAACTTCCTCTTTTCAGGAGTTGCATCCATTGTAAAAAGTTTACCTATTTACGGGCCCGTTATCAATAAACGCCTACTATTCAGTACTTGATGTTTGTTTCCTGTTTTAACTCTTACTGTTTTGTTTGTGGGAAACGTCGATGTTTTTGATAAACTTTCACGTGCATAAACTTGCAGGCCTCGGCCAATAATTGTTAAAACTTTGAATTAACTAAGCAATTGTCACGGATATTGACCAAGTTAGTTCCTTTTGTGTAGAATTGTCTTGTTTCGTTCATATTTTGCAGGGTCGTTACCTTCGAAACAAACAGCCAGGGGATCGTGTTTCCCCAGCCAGGGTCCCTTAACGTAGGAGCAGGCTCTAGGTGACCTTATCCCTCCCCAGCAGATAGAAGTCGCATTTTTATCCCCAGAAGAGTTGGATGCGAGCTAGCAAGCAATCAGGCAGTGATGTGCATCCCCAGCGGTGGTCATGTGCACATTCAACCCCCTAGTGAAGTCCTCACAGAGTACAATCAGGTTGTCGGTGGTTTGAAAAGATCTTCCCCTCGCAGGATTGTTCTTTCTGTTCTCTAGCAGGTTGTCTATCCTCCAATAGGTTGTTCATCCTCTGCAGAGTTCGTAACTCCGAATTTGTTAAGTTATCCCCCAGCAGGATTGTTTCTTCCCCCAGTGGAAGTTTGGTTTCGTTCCTCTGGCATTTATTTTGCTGGAGCGCCTCTTTGCATTTTCATCGTGCATAGCATCTACCCAAACGCGTAGCATTTCCATTCTGTATGGAGCATTACTTCATTTTTCAAACATTTTCATTTTGAAACATAAGCCAGGTGGGTTACCTCTTTGTTTTCAGGTGTTTTTTGCCTGCAGGTGATTATAATTCTTGTTTAGGATGGTTTTCGAATATTCAAATGTTTGGCATGAGATATGTGATGATAACGTTCATCCTATCATGTGTTCCCTCATCAGAGTTGTTTGATTAAGTTTCCCTTCTCCCCCAGCGGAGTGTTCTTCAGATTGTGTTATGTCAGTGTTAAAAGATTCCAGGGATTAGACCTTTGAAGTCGTTACTTGTTGTCAAAGTAAGTGTCTGGCAGTTGACGTCAGAATTTCCCCAGTAGAGTTTTCCTCGGATTGCTATTACGTCAGCGAAAAGAAAATCTCATTGATTAAACCTTCAGAGTTGTTACCCGTGTTGACGGAGATGTTACCCGTGTTGACGGAGATGTCACCCGTGTTGACGGAGATGTTACCCGTGTTGACGGAGATGTTACCCGTGTTGACGGAGATGTCACCCGTGTTGACGGAGATGTTACCCGTGTTGACGGAGATGTTACCCATGTTGACGGAGATGTTACCCGTGTTGACGGAGATGTTACCCATTTTTTCCGGAGATGTTACCCGTGTTGACGGAGATGTTACCCATTTTTTCCGGAGATGTTACCCGTGTTGACGGAGATGTTACCCGTGTTGACGAAGATGTTACCCGTGTTGATGGAGATGTTACCCGTGTTGACGGAGACGTTACTCGTGTTGACGGAGTTGTTACCCGTGTTGACGGAGATGTTACCCGTGTTGACGGAGACGTTACCCGTGTTGACGAAGATGTTACCCGTTTTTTATGGAGATGTTACCCGTGTTGACGGAGATGTTACCCGTGTTGACGGAGATGTTACTCGTGTTGACGGAGTTGTTACCCGTGTTGACAGAGTCATTACCCGTGTTGACGGAGTTGTTACCCGTGTTGATGGAGTTGGTCCCGTGGAGTTGTTCGTTCAAGTCTTCGGATGCCAGATTAGCACTTTTATTTAGTGCTTCGCCCGTTTCTGCGGGAAGGGAAGGTCAAGGATAGTACATTGACGATTCGCGCTTTACATAGTGCTTGCCCGTTTTTTTTCCGAAGATGGAAGTCAAGGATAATATTTTGATATGGTTTTGTGGCTCAATACCCGCTTATTGTAGCGTATATTTGAAGATTGATTGTTGTTGATCTAGTATGTGGATTCAATGCATGCGGTGTCACACAGTTGGTTGATGTTGAAATCAGGTTCTGTATCAGATGATTGATCAGTTTGTTACCGTGACAACCGGATTCAATTTTCTGGATATTTTTCCCCAAGCAGTTCTTTGCATTTTATTTCTTCGGTTAGAAAATTTTTGGGTTCTTCAGTATTCAACCGTCTTCTACCTCGATTATTCGAAAGTCGTTCGCTTCTCACCCAGTCGGGTCCAAGCCGCTTGAATAGGGGCAGCTGTTGCACCCCAAAATTTGCCTAACCTTTTTTCTTACTTGGATTTTTTTTCATTGCATTAGCATATCATTAATCTAGCATGTGCATATCATAGCATTATTCATTTAGCAGGGGGTCATGGGTGGTTTATATCAAGAGGAGCCACCAAAGTCATCAGAAAGTGGGTTGTGTTCTTGAGAAGTTTGGATGCTGGTAGGTGGTTCATCTCCTAACTTGGGGGCCAATTGAAGACTATCAGTGGGTTGTGAGGCCTTAATCATGGATAGGGTGTGTGGATAGATCCCATGGAGTTCCTTGAGGGTCATGGTGGAGCTCAGTCGAGTCATTATGCCAAGTGTGAAGAGCCACAACTGAGGGTGTTACAATTAGGGTTCATCTGAGTAATCTTGAGTCAACTGTGCATTTGAAGAGGATCAAAACCTATTTCTAAGTATTTGTGATCATTGAAGGTTGTGTTGAGATACATGAGGGGATATTCCAAGATCAATCCAAGAATAATTCAAAGTGTGAGGAGTTGCTAAATTAGGGTTCTCAGGGTAAAATCCCCTATTTAGTGCCTGGCTTCAAGACCACTTACCTCAAGATACAAGTTTCATCTCAAATTTTGGCCAACATGGAACTTGTAGAGCATTTTCTTAGCTTTAATTTGAGTACTAGAAGTCCTTGATTGGATTTATAGAACTCAAGTTATGATCCAGACAAGTTAAAGGTCATCAGATGAATGTGAAATTTGTCTACAAAAGTCAACCAACTTCCAAGGAACTTTTGACCTAGAAGGATGTTTCATCTCAACTTTTGGCCAACATAAAAGTTTCAGGTCTTGGTATTAGCTTTCCAAACTGTACTATAAGTCTTTCATCTGATGTGTAGAACTCAAGTTATAAGGTTTACAAATCAGGAGTATTGTGGGAAAGTAAGATTATAGGTCATTTTGGATTATGGGTCATTTTCACTATTTTGTGAGTCTCAAATGAAGTTTTGTCCAACACAAAACTTGCTCAAAATGGGATTTTAAGGTCAACCATGTATCCATGAGGCATTTATTTGGCTTAGGGAAAGACTTGGTTCATGGAAGTTTGACAAAGGGGAAATTAAAAGGCATTTAAGTTGAAAATTTCAAATTTAATCATAAGAGGTCAAGAAAATGCATATGAGTACTCATTTTGACTAGAAAAACCATTTGGAACACATTAATGGAATTTCAATTTGAGGCTTGCATCATGGACTTTCAACTTGTTACTTCATGGATAAGTAACACATTCAATCTTGGCCATAAGATGATAACAAGGACTCAATCCTGTCCATTCATTTTCCACAGGCCATAAACAATACATGTGAAGCTTCTAGGAGAAGGAATTGAGCCAGAACTGTGTATGCCATGATTGAGTTTTGAAGAGAAATTGGAAAATTGGATATCTCAGTTTGGGCCTCCAATGGGCCTCCAAATCACTCAATCCAATTCTATTTAAGTTCAGAAAGAGATTCAGATCAAGTTTGGTGGTTATTTTGAGCTAGAACCAGAGATTGCGGTGAGAGTTTTCAAGCTTCAACTGAAAATCGTGTTTCCATTTCCAGAGCAATTCAAGGCAAATCAAGGTTTCTAATAGATTCATCATTCATCAAGGAACGGATCTGCACAAGATTGAAGCAAGAATCACAGTGTAACTGCTCCAATTTCAAGCTACAACTCAGGTTGGTAACTTTCACGATTGCTCTAGTTCTAGGTCAATTTAGGTATAATTGAACTGTGGTTAAGGCTTAGGAAGAAGTGTAGATGGATTTAGGTTCATAATTGTGGAGTTTAGAGACAATCTAAGTGATGATCAGTTTTCTGTTTGACTTCGAATCAACCTAATCTTGAGGTGTTAGCATGATTGGAATAGTTTAGGTTGACCTCTGAAGAATAAGGAAGAGATCTATGGCCTTAATTGTAAGATTGGTGATGATCAAGATCTTGGTGTTTTTTCTGTTATCTATCGTGTTTTAAAATCCAGCGAGAGTTAGGAGAAAAGGATGATGGATTTGGATTCAGGAAGAAAAATGGAGAAGATACATATAAGATGTGACTTGATTTGGTGACCTGTAAGTGATGCCTCACCGGAGAAGACGGTGGCGCAGCCACCGGACCACCGCCCTGAGAGTTTCCCTCCTGAACTAGTTCAAATGTAGACGATGAACCATAGCCCTTGGATCTTTGTGAGAGGCTGACTTTGTAATCCAATCGTGCGCACGAGAATCATTCTCAGACTTGACCTTTGACCACCAAAACGCACCGTTTAACTAATGTGCTGGCACGCCCTGGATAATTGGATGCGTAGACTTAGTCAGCCGATCCAACTGCTCTGATTATTTTCTGGCTTTTGTTTTTCTTTTATTCATTTTGCATTTATTTTAATTGCTTTATTCATCTTTAATTCATATTAATTTCATTAATCATCAGGAAAAAAAATAAGTGGATGCTCCTCATTTAATTTCTGATTTTTTGGTACTCTTAGATTTTATTTTGATGCAATTTCCAATTTATTTGCATTTTTTCCATTTTCATGATTTCTTTTAATTTGCAATTTTATGCTTGTTATTTGTTGATTTTGGTAATCCTTTTTGGTATAGAATTTGGACTTGATTTTTTGTTGGCTGGTTGTAGACATGTTAAGGAGCTTGTGTGATTATTAGAGTGATTTTTAGATGAATTTAAGTTTTGTTTTGGACTAGACTTTTAGGTGCTTCCCCATTTGATCTCCCTTTGCACACATTAGGGTTTAGAATTTCTTTAGTGATCCTCCCTTTAGATTCAGTCCCTGACTTTTCTACCATAGGTCCCTAACCCTCTTAGGATCCCTTAGAAAAGTCCCTAGAGTTTTAGGACTTGATTTCATATTTTTCTTAGAATTAACAATTGGATTAGTTTTATGATGTTTCTAACATGACCTTTCCTTTAGAATGACCTCAATGGTGACCCATAGCATGAAATAAATTTCTCATTCTTTTTGGATAGTGCTTTAGACTTGTTAGAGCTTCTGTATGCTTAATTGTAAGGCCTGGTTTTGGTGTTTTGGTTCCCTTTGAGTAGTTTTCTTTAAGCTTGTAGGATTAGGGTTTTGTAGAGCCTTAGAAGTTGTTTTCTTCTTTCACAAGTATGGTTTGCTTTGTGTGCATTCGATTCCCACCCTATGATGCAAGGTCCCTATGTGGAAGCCTCATCCCTCCTTTGGAAGGATGTGTGGCATACCACAAAAGGTAGAACCTTATAGGATGCCTATCTTAGATCTATGGTTGAGTGCCATGATGGATTCCCTCGGTTTCCATCATGCTTCCCATCATCATGCATTGATCTTGATGTTGATTCTCTTTTCTCTTGATGAATAAATTGGACATGAAGACAACTACATACTGTTGGGCTGCTTTACTGCTAGAAGACTGCTTTGCTGTTGAGCTGCTGGCTTGCTGTTTTGTTTGTTGTTTAGCTGTATTTGTGTGACTGTTTGTTTGGTGTGGTGCATTAGACTAGGCTTTCATGTAGTTTGTTTTAGGCCTACGTGCATTGAAAGGTTGAGCTTGCTCCCTTTGCTTGTTTGCATCAGAGGTTGAGTCTGTCTCCCTCTGCTTGTCTGTTACTGTTTGGCTTTGCTTGTTGGCTGAAGGTTGAGCTTGTCTCCCTTGCCTGTGTTGTGTGTTGTTTTTGCTTGCTTGCTCTAGAAGTTGAGTTTGGCTCCTTATGCTTGTATTGTTGCATTGCATGCATTTTACTTACAGTTTTATTCTTTCAGTTTATTTCTTTTGTTGTTACTTTCCTTTGCCATGTTCCTCTAGGAACTCTGACTTCTTTTGTTCAAGAGGAGTTATGACAGACATTAGGGTTCTAACCATGCATGATAACATTAGGTAGTACCCTTCTAACCTCAATCATAGGATTAAATTTGCATGACAACTTTAGAATTGGATCAGTTCCCCTTTAGTGTATCCTTTCTCTTCTCATCTTCAAACAAATCACAATACAGTAATAAAGGTTAATTGATGTCGTACGCTACAAGCCTTAAGCTACCTGAGAAAGGGTTGTTGGAGAGTTTCTTTTCAACAGCTTGGGTGTTTAGTATGGTACCCTTTGAGTGATATGTGGCGCATTCACTCTCAGGTCATAGTCTCTAGTGCGATATTAGTTGCAAACATCTATATAAGATACTTCTTCCGTAAAAGACTTTAAAAAATAAAGATCAAACTTCTTTTTGTCCTCTGGGACCTCTAATCCTTGGAATCCATTTTCATAAGGAGAGTTTTGTTAACTCTCGATTCTACCGCAAATGGTAAACGCCTAAGTCTCCGACGAGCGAGCTGCATACACCAACTGCTAGAACCGTTTGTTAACCCTATCGGGTAAAACTTTTGAACGAAACCTGTGGTCTTGTTAGCCCGAACTACGTTTGCTCTGATCTTTCACGCCGTGTGAAAGTACGTAGGCACGATATGCGATATCTCGGCGAGCAACCTTCCCCCCGTAACCCGTAGTTAGGCGAACTACGTTGACTCTGATTTCTCGTTCCAGACGGGAATACGTAGGCACAGAACTGATGTGTTCTGCCGAGTCATTTTCTTTTCTTTTCAGACCAGACTTTTAGCGTATATAGTTAAATCAACCCATCAGATTAACAAACAAGCGTGGATCCCATCGAGTACGATGGATGTAAGGGGTGCTAATACCTTCCCCTTGTGTAACCGACTCCCGAATCCAGACATGGTTGCGATGACCTTGTCTTATACCTTTTCGTCAGGTTTTTCCGATCGTTTCCTTTCCCGTCCTGAGGGATAAATAATGAAAGATGGCGACTCTTCTGTTTTGCCGGCACCTTATTTTCGCAGTAGCGACAACGGCTTAAGAAACAAAGGATATAAGGCTCAAAGTTTATCTGTGTCGACCCATTCTTCATGATGTTCTCCAATCCTACCTTCAGTTAACCTAACACGAGCACTCATCTCCCAAGAGGAGTTTTATATGGTTGAGAAACCACTGAGACTTTGGACATGGCAGTCACTCACTTTTTTGCTTTTGGTGTTTGATCACACGACTTTGTTATTTATTGAGGATTTTTCTCGGTGATCATTTATTTTTACTTTTCGTGTTTGATTTTATTAATATTTTGTTTTTATTCCCTAACTTTTGCCAGGACGGTGTCTTTGGATTTGACTTTGAAGTCTAGCGGGATGTCTCAACTTTGCCTAAGTCTCCTTCATAGGTTTTGACTTAGCTTAACTAAAAACTACCCTGCTGTCGCTTTCGCGAAAATAAGGTGCCGGCACAACAGAAGAGTCGCCACCTTTTGTTATTTATCCCTCAGAGCGGGAAAGGAAACGATCGGAAAAAACCTAACGAAAAAGGGTAAGACAAGGTCGTCACAACCATTGTCTGGGTTCGGGAGTCGGTTATGCAAGGGGAAGGTGTTAGCACCCCTCACGTCCGTCGTACTCGACGGGATCCATGCTTGTTGTGTTTATTTGGACGGGTTGGTTGTATCTATCTACCTATCAAGGCTGGCTTAAAAAGAAGAAAAATGACTCGGCAAAGCGTCGCATTTTATGCCTACGTATTCTCATCAGAGAATGAGAAATCAGAGTCAACGTAGTTCGACCTACGACGGGTTATGGGGGAAGGTAGCTCGCCAATACATCAGTATTGTGCCTACGTACTCTCAACAGGTATGAGAGATCAGAGCTTACGTAGTTCGGGACACTACGCATTATTTCCTGTCTTTTACGAAAGAAGTGTTTTTTATTGTGTTTGCAATTTCAATTGCACTAAAGACTATGACCTGAGAGTGAATGCGTCGCATGTCACCCAAAGGGTACCATACTAAACATCCAGACTGTGGAAAAGAAACTCTCCCACAATCCTTTCTCAGATAGCTTAAGACTCGTAACGTACGAAAGAAATCATTCATGATTACTGTATCTTAAGCTGTTTCGAGATGAGAAGAGAACAGGCCAAACTAGGAGGGAGACTATCAAGTCCTACTGTTATCATGCCAAGGATTCATCCTATGGTTGAGGTTTGAACAGGGAACTCCTAGAAGTTATCATGCATAGGTTTCAACCTAAAGTTCTATCATCAATTCCTTATCAAAGGAAATGAGAGCCATAAGGGATCATGTCAATGATAAACAGAAACAGATAAAGCATCAGCTTAAACAGTAAACAGTAAACAGTAAACGACTGTAAAATGCATGCAATGCAAGTGAGGGAGGAAATGTGTGTGGGGCTTCAGCCTCCACAAGCTCATCTCGACCTCAAGCCAGAATGAATAACAGTAATCATACTGAGGAAAATAAAACATGCTATCAAGCAACACAGTAAACTGCAATCATACAGAAGAAATAAAGTGCTATCGAGCAGAACAAACCACATGGGCAAGGGAGTTGGGCTCTACCGAATACCCGCAAGCAAAGCCATACAGTAACAGTACAAGCAGAGGGAGCAACTCAACCTCTAGTGCAATCATGCTCCTAGATTCTACCTAGTCTAGATATGGACTTATTCTAATGCATCAAGCAAGTCAAACAAGGCACATCAATACAAAGAAGAAAGCAGATCAACTCCTCTCTCAACTCCAAGCTTCAGCTCTTCTCACAGCAATTCAGTCTTCAGACTTCCATCACTCTTGACAAATATCAATTTGCTTTTCCAGGTTTCAACCCTTCAACATAAGTTTCAACTTATCTTCTTCAAGCTTCAGCTCCTTAATCAGTTTCACCTTCAGGCTTCACCCATAACCACAAGTATCAACTTGATTTCCTTCAGGATCTCCAAGCTCCAAAGTAAGTATCAACTTCATTTGTTCTTCAAGCTTCTCAAGCTCTCTCTGCTTTACCAGTCTCAACTTGGTCTTCTCTTCCTGCAAGCTTCAGCTTCTCAGAGTAACCTTTAATCACCTAGAAGTATCAACTTCATCCTTCAGTCTTTAAGCCTCAGCTCTTTACTGGATCTTCATTGGGTCTTCAAGTATCAACTTGCTCTTGTTGCTCTTCAAGCTTCAGTGGAAATGGCAATGCTCAAGGAATCATCCTCTTCCATACTCTTCAATGGAGTCTTCATCTTCACACTCAAACTCAACATCTCTCAAGATATTCAAACCAGAGGAAATCACTTAACTGGATAAGCTGGGATGTTAAACTGCTTATTGACCACCAAAGGTGACCTATAAGGGTTTAACATCAGGAGAATGGTCCCCTCAAAAGTTCTACTTCCTAGGTACCATCACTTATCCCTCATAAGGAGAGAGGTGAATACCATGGAAGGACTTTGAATCATAGGGAGGAATGGAGGTGAAAGATACCATCCATGTTTAAGAAGGAGTTAACTAGGTCTAAACTCTTCCTAATTCCTAACCCTAAAACAACAACAAAACAAACAAGATTCCAAGCTCTCAAGCTCCTTCTTCAATCTCCAAGTCTTCTACTATGCTCCTCAATGCTCCTCAAAGCAAGACCAAGCTCTCCAAGCCCACAAAGCAAAGCAAACAAAAATACAAGCCCACAAGGGCAACACAAACAATCATCAACCACAAAAATCACTTAAAAATAGTATACTACTATATTAAAATCTAATATAATTCCTAGGGGATCTTATATACCTACCATTAATACCCTATATGTCCCAATATCTATCTTGACCTAGAAACCCAAAATTCTAGTGTTATTGTGGACCTATGTTAAGGATTGACCTAATTCTACACCACCTAGGGTCATCTAAGCAAACTAATCAAAAATTCATCACAAAATTATGGAATAAATCCAGAGGGGAGCTAAAGTCCTAATCTAACTATGCTAAAAAGAATGGCCTAAAAATATGAAGGCAACTAGCTAAAAACAATTCTACAAATTCATGCATCAACATAAAAGAATTAAAAAGCTATTAAAATAGAAAATATACAAAAAATGTTAAAAATGCATGAAATGCAGATATTTTGATTTTATAATTTTCTAGACATGAACATGAAATGGGAGAAAAAATCCCCATGCAAAAATAATTAATTTTCTATTTATAATGATTTTTCAAAGATTGAAATAAAATAGAGAAAAAGAAATTAAAATAAGAAAACCTAGGTGCAGATAGCAATGCCAGATAGTTCATTTCATGAATGGGCTCAAAATGGGGGTGCCATTAGTGAGGCGCGCTAAGCCCAATTATCATCAGAAAAACCAATTAAAATCATAAAGAAAAAAGAAAAAGAAGCGGTGCATAAAGTAACAAAATTCAGTTAAAAACTAAGTGGGCCATGAAAGGGTGGTGTAATTAGCAGTCCAGCCCAAATCTCTTTTAATGAAACGATGTGTTTCATAGTCTTCAGATTTTCCCTCTTCAAGCAAGATTGAACCTCAACCCTTGGATCTTGGTCTTAGTCAAGGGGTCTAACATGATCTGATGGTCGTGGGCTTGTCTCCTACCTCTGGCTAGGGTTTGCAACAACTCTCCATGGAAACAGAGCTTCACATGCCAGACTTCCCTCCATTCGTATGTCCTTAAATCATCATCAAATTCAACAATTCAAAACACTAACATGCTCCATTTTCAATGTTGAACACGCCCATGGCCTTGGATTTTATTGAAATGGTCTCTATCTTAAAACCCGATAGTAGATCCAAGAAATGGTAAAACCTCAACTTCAATAATTCTTGGATTTCTTGGTACTAAAATGATCACCACACTTCACTGGTGAAAATAAGCTATCAAACTTGTATTCTTCTTCACTATATCTCGAGTTCTTGCTCAACAAAGTAATGGTGTCCATAACTCAACCTTCATCAAATGATCCCTAACTCTCCAGAAATGATCTCCTATTGGTCTCTAACAGTTCTAACCTAACCATTCTACCTAAAGATGCATAAATTATGGTGTAGGGTGAATTTTGCAAACCTGGTATTTCTTGATTCACAGATGGAGTAAACCTTCACTTCAAGCCTTCAAACTCTTCAGAAACCTTCCTTGAATGATGATCTGCTACTGTTTGCAAAAGATTTGATGGAGAATGCTTGAATCTCAGAATTCGATTATGACTTGCAATCTTGAAAATACAAATACCAACTCTTCAAATCTCCATGGTTTTGCTCTCAAATTGATCTGCACAGCTTCACTATGATCATAGGAATGTGTCTAGATTGAAAGAATGGATGGAATTGAATCAGAATGTGGATTTTGCTTTCAACTTACAATGGAAGCAAGTGAAATGGCCAATTCTCTCTTCTCTCAAATCTTACAACAACCTTGCATTTGAGCAAGTTCTACACATTATATAGAGTGGTTTAGAATCATCTAGAACCATCTGGAACCATCCCATGAGAAATTGGGATTCTCATGTCATGAGTTTATGAATTCATCCATCTCATGTGCTATCTCATGCCATAGCCCTTGCAGCCCTTGCAACTGACCTGAAATTCTCCCCATATGAGATATAGGATGTGTTAAGATGCTTAGCAAGCTCATACATTGCCTTTCCTTATGTTTTGCATTTGTGCCTTAAGATGCAAGCAAGCAATTTCCAAAGCAGCCCCATGATCTAGGCCTCAATTCAAAAAAGTGGCTGAACCATTGTTTTTAGAATGTCTTTTAGAGTCAAAATGACCTATTATATGCCATGGTTTGGATGTGTAACTTGGGATTTCCAATTTCCAATTTGAACTTATTTAACTTATGCATCCATTTTAGGTCATTTTTATCACTTTTTGCTACAAGCCTTTTCAACATCTCCTGACCTCCCTACTAGCCTTAAAACATCATTCTAAGAAAGTTTGATGTTGAAGATTTTTCCATTTGAAGCTTGGAAATAGGAGATATGGCCTTATGATTGAAATGACCTATAATATCCAAATGACCAAAATTCCCTTGACTTGTCAAAGCCATAACTTGAGCTCTACAAATCCTATCAAGGACTTCTAGTACTCTCTAGAAAGCTAAGAAGATGAGGAACAACATTCATGTTTAACAAGAGTTCATAAGAATCATCCTTTTTGGGCAAAAGTTGGATGCAAGTTGGGTGACTTTCAAGGACCCAGATTCACATACCTCAGATGACCTGTAACTTGTCAAAGTCATAACTTGAGCTCTACAAATCCTATCAAGGAATTCTAGTACTCAAATTAATGCTAAGAGCAAGCTCTACAACATTCATGTTTGGGGAAAGATGAGATGACAATCACATCTTGAGCTAAACTGCCTTGAAGATAGGGATCAAACTAGGGGATTTTACACTGTCAAGCCTTAGAAACCCTAGCTTGAAACTTCTCAAACTCTTCAATCATGATGAGTTGGTCTAGGAATCATCCTTATAGCATATCAATGCATCAATCCATGATCACATGGCTCTTGGATTAGGTCTCAACCCTCTCCAAATCATCAGTTGACCTAGGGTTGACCCAGTCAAACCCTAATTCCACCACTCATGGCTGAGTCTTCTTATTCTTGTACAATGACCTCTCTAGGCTTGATGATGGCTTTCAAGACATCTCATAAGCTCTATAACAGCTTCAAGTCCATCCTCATAGCTTCAGAATCATCTGAGGAGCCCCCACAACTCTCAAGTTATGAGACACACAACCTTGGTTTCAACCAATCTTTCTGAGGATCTCTTAACTTCTCAGCCAAAGATATCAACCTTTGAACATTTGAATAGCCTTCTTGGCTAGCTTCAAAGTCTTGATTGGTACTCATACCTCTTGACCTACTGCACACATATTAATGAAATGCAGATGATAATGTTAGTGAACACAAGCTAGGTAAATAAATGTTGGTCAAATTTTGGGGTGCAACAGTTGCCCCTATTCAAACGGCTTGAACCTGACTGGGTGAGGAGCGAATGACTCTCAGCCAATCAAGGTGCGAGACGGTTGAATACCGATAAACCCGGAAATTTGCCAACTGCACAAGTACACGGTACTCTGGCGGGAACAAATCTTCGAAAACTGAAATAATAGCTGCACGGCAACTAGCTGGAGAATTGGTCACACGGTAACCGGTAATACATGGTCGATCATGCCATCAGGCATCACGATTCCTCGGGACTCATCAGGTCAACCATCAGGTTGATCATGCCATCAGGCATTCAAAGAAAACTTTCGGGCATCAGCCAGACTTCATTAGGTCAACCATCAGGTTGATCATGCCATCAGGCATTCAAAGAACTTGTCGGGCATCAGCCGGACTTTATCAGGTCAATAATCATGTTGATCATGCCATCAGGCATTCAAAGAAAACTATCGGGCATCAGCCGGACTTCATCAGCAAGTCGGGAATAGAATTCTTGGTCAATCATAAGCCAAT
Source organism: Lathyrus sativus (assembly GCA_963859935.3). Lineage (NCBI taxonomy): Eukaryota > Viridiplantae > Streptophyta > Magnoliopsida > Fabales > Fabaceae > Lathyrus > Lathyrus sativus. The sequence continues at coordinate 293,797,506 of OZ012741.1, forward strand.
TGGGAATATCTACCTCTGCCATCAGGTACTCCGCATCAGCTGAGAGAACTGCTTCATTAACACGGTCGGACCTCAATCATGAAGTCTTCAAGGGAAGTTTCAACTTCGCTGCTTAGAAACCTGTTGGGGATGACGCATCTCCGCTGAGGATTCTGGAGAACTATCAAGTAACTCCGCTTCGGGGATCCAGAAATCATTCTGGATGAATCAACTCTGCTGAGGACTTCAAGAATCATCTTGGACAAATAACTCCGCCGGGGACTTCAAGAATCCTCTTGAAACGATAACCATGTTGGAGCTTTCAGGAACCATCCTGAGCAAACACTCTGTCGGGGACTCTAAGTATCAACTTGAGCGACCACTCTGGAGACTGCACTGGGGATCTTAAGAATCATCTTAAGCAAACGACCCTACTGGGGGATTCAAGAATCATCTTGAACCGAAGACTTCGCTGAGGACTTCAAGAATCATCTTGAGCAAGTGACTTCGTTGGGGAGAACTTCGGGAATCATCCTGAGCACTCAATTCTGCGGCGGAACACCTGCAAAACAAGAACGGTAACAACCTAGATCATGTTTATTATGCGTATGCTTCGGCAATGGCGCAATGCTCCACACGGTGGAAATGCTATGTGTTTATGATAAATGATATGCAGTCATGCACAATGATACGATCCCGTCAGCAAAATAAATGCCGAAGGGAGGATCCTCCTGTCAAGGAGAAAGAACTACTCAGATAGAGGAATCATCCTACTGTGGAGAGCAAGGTCACGCCAATCTCAATTGAACTCCGCAGGGGACTCAACCTCAGTTGACTGCTGCGGGGGAAACAACTTCAGTTGACCGCTGCAGGGAAACGAAGCTCTACGAGAACCTGGACCTGCTGAGGGAAAGCGATGTCAATCGCGGGAATAAACTGCATGACCTTCATGGCTACTTCTCTGATAACGACTCCGGTGGGGAAACATAGCATCAGTTGTTCCGTACTCTACTGGGGAAAACCAATCATGGCTTGAGCAGCTTCCAAGGATTCAGCTCTCTTGGGTATCTGCAAACTCGGCTGAGGAAGGAGAAATCATTCTGCTTGCCGGGGAGAGTACGACTCTGCGGGGGAATCTCAATTCCGCTGGGGAAGAAGGAATCATCCGACTTCGGGGGAGAGTACGACTCTGGTGGGGAATTTCAATTCCGCTGGAGACTTCAGTCTGGCACCATCAGTTGCTGCACATTTCAGTGAACGAATAGTCTCCTACGAGACCTGCACTTGTGACCCGGTGCTGGGGGATGAACACGCGCTTCGGCGCCCGACTCAGCTGAGGAGATGGTGTTCCTTCAGGATGCATCTGATTGGGGAGAGAATCATCTCTGCCTAGGGAGACATATCAATGCTCATTATCTCGTGTTCAGACTCTGCAGGGAGAGGCTGCTGAACTTTGCTGGAGAAGGAGGAATCATCCTGCTTGGGGATGCGCACGGCGCACTGCCTGGGATATGCTACACCTGTAACAACACAAACAAACAGACAAGATACCCTTCTGAAAGGGACCTATCAAGGTTATTATCTTGTGACAATGTTCAAGTAATTCATTGTTTCAACAATCAGTGGCCTAGGCCAGTAAGTTTATGTATGCGCATTTTTAAAAAACATCGGCGTTCTTTTTCACAAACAAAACAGGTAAATGCTAAACAGGCAAACAGAATTGCTGAATAGTATACATTTTATTGATAACGAACCCCTGAATGGGTAAAGATGTTTTACAACAGATGCAAGCTCCTGGAATGAGGAAGCCGCGCAAAAATAAAACATAAATATACATCAGTATATACAAATGTTGGCAACAAGGCATAGACAAACACCATGAGTTGATCCCTCAATGACCCACTTGACTTCGATACTTCTCTGACGCTTCAGCTTCGGAAGAGATTGATTCAGATAAACGGCCCTCAGGTCTTCCAAACCACTAAACAAAGAAAGTCCACACGCGGAACACAGTCATTTGCTTTTTCAAATCCCTAACTTTTGCGTGAATCGCCCTTTGCGGGTTTTCAGTTCACCGGGATACCCTTTTTTGCCGAAGCTGCCCAGTGTAGGTTTTCGACTTCGTGAGTGTACATTTTTTTCAATTTATATCCCAAATTTTTGCCCGAACCTTTTTCCTTTTTTATGGTTCGCCGGGATGCCCCATTTTTGCCTGGACTCTCTTTTTACTGTCCAGCGGGTCGCTTTCAAGCAAAGTATTTTTTAACTGCGTCCGCGTTCACCGGGGATGCAAAATCTTGACCATCCATCGTGGATAACAACAAAGCTCCTCCCGAGAAAACCTTGCTGACGACATACGGACCTTCGTAATTGGGAGTCCACTTGCCCCGGTGATCGGAGTGTGGAGGAAGAATCTTCTTCAGGACGAGATCACCCGTCTGAAAGCTTCTAGGACGCACCTTCTTGTCATAAGCTTTCTTCATTCGGCTTTGGTACAGACGACCAAACACAATCGATGCTAACCTCTTCTCGTCCATCAGGCTGAGTTGGTTCAGTCGGTTCATAATCCATTCTGCCTCATCGAGTTTCACATCAACCAAAACTCGCAAAGAAGGGATCTCCACTTCTAACGGTAGGACTGCTTCCATACCGTACACTAAGGAGAAAGGAGTTGCCCCGGTTGACGTACGTACCGTCGTACGATAACCGTGCAGTGCAAATGGCAGCATCTCGTGCCAATCCTTGTAGGTCACAACCATCTTCTGAACAATCTTTTTTATGTTCTTGTTGGCCGCTTCAACGGCGCCATTCATCTTCGGCCGGTAAGGAGATGAGTTGTGGTGTTCAATCTTGAAACTCTGGCACAGCTCATTCATAATCTTGTTATTCAAATTCGAACCATTATCAGTAATGATCCGCTCGGGAATTCCTTAACGACAGATGATATCCCTCTTTATGAATTTAGCCACCACCTGCTTGGTCACATTAGCATACGAGGCTGCCTCCACCCACTTGGTGAAGTAGTCGATAGCTACTAGAATGAAGCGATAACCGTTAGATGCAGTGGGCTCGATCTTGCCTATCATGTCGATGCCCCACATGGAGAACGGCCACGGGGAGGACATGACATTCAACGGGCACGGTGGCACATGAACTTTATCAGCATAAATCTGGCATTTATGACATCTCCTCGCGAATTTAAAGCAGTCAGACTCCATCGTCAGCCAGTAGTACCCTGATCTCAGGATCTTTCTCGTCATAGCATGCCCGCCGGCGTGCGTACCAAATGTGCCTTCATGGACTTCTTCCATGAGCATACTTGCTTCTTTCTCATCTACACATCTGAGTAGCACGAGATCGTGGTTTCTTTTATACAACACTCCATCAGGATTGAGATAAAAATTTCCAGACAGCCTCCTCAGAGTCTTCTTATCCTGGGTCGACGCGCCCGCAGGATACTCTTTAGTCATAAGGAAAGTCTGGATGTCATGGAACCATGGCTTGCCGTCGGCGGCTTCCTCGATTGCAAAGACAAATGCAGGTCTATCAAGACGAGATAGTACAATTCTTTGAGCCTCATTCCAAAAATTGACTTTATACATTGAAGCCAGCGTGGCTAAGGCATCAGCCATCTGATTTTCAGCCCTGGGCACATGATGGAGTTCCACTCGATCAAAGAACGGAAACAGCCTTCTGGCATAGTTCATGTACGGCACCAAATTTGATTGACGAGTCTCCCACTCCCCTTTAATTTGGTTGATAACAAGCGCCGAGTCACCATATACGTCTAGATTCTTGATTCTCAAATCAATTGCCTCTTCTAGACCCATGATGCATGCTTCGTACTCCGCCTCGTTATTGGTGACTAGAAACGTCAGTCTCACAGTGAATGGGATGTGGGATCCGTGGGGAGTCGTGATGATCGCCCCTATGCCACTTCCGTAGGAATTAACCGCCCCGTCGAATATCAACTTCCACTGGGATTTCCTATCTGGCCCCTCGTCGGGCAACGGTTCATCGCAATCCTTCGCTTTGAGAAACATGATATCCTCATCAGGGAATTTAAATTTCATCGGCTGGTAATCCTCGATCGGCTGTTCGGTAAGGTAATCAGACAATACGCTTCCCTTGATGGCCTTTTGGGAGATGTACTGAATATCGTATTCCGTTAACACCATTTTCCATCTGGCAATCCTGCCCGAAAGAGCCTACTTCTCGAAGACGTACTTGATCGGATCCATCTTCGAAATTAGCATAGTGGTGTGATTGAGCATGTACTGTCGTAAACGTTTGGCAGCCCAAGCTAGTGCACAACACGTCTTCTCCAGCATCGAGTAGCGAGATTCACAGTCTGTGAACTTTTTACTCAAGTAGTAAATGGCATGCTCCTTTCTGCCCGTCTCGTCGTGCTGACCGAGAACACACCCCATACTATTCTCAAGAACTGTCAAGTACATGATTAATGGTCGTCCCGCCACTGGGGGTATCAAAATTGGAGGTTCCTGAAGATACTGCTTTATCTTGTCAAATGCCTTCTGGCAATCCTCATTCCAGGTAATCGCCTGATCTTTCTTTAAAAGCTTGAACATCGGTTCACACGTGGCCGTGAGCTGAGAGATAAACCTTGCAATGTAGTTTATTCGGCCCAAGAAACCACGAACTTCTTTTTCTGTTTTTGGCACTGGCATTTCTTGTATGGCTTTTATCTTCGCAGGATCAACCTCGATGCCTCGTTCGCTTACGATAAACCCTAGTAACTTTCCGGACCGTACTCCGAAAGTACACTTGTTAGGATTCAGCCTCAACCTGAACTTCCTAAGCCTCTCAAAAAGCTTCAGCAAATTGACCAGATGTCCCTCCTCCGTTTGGGACTTCGCAATCATGTCATGAAACAAAGTTACCAATGCTCGTTGGTAAGTGGCCCCTGTATTCTTCAGACCGAAAGGCATTACCTTATAGCAAAATGTTCCCCAGGGAGTGATAAACGTCGTTTTCTCCATGTCCTCCGGCGCCATCTTGATCTGATTGTAACCGGAGAAGCCATCCATGAACGAAAACACGGAGAACTGGGCTGTGTTGTCGAACAACACATCGATATGAGGCAACGGGAAATCGTCTTTAGGGCTCGCCCTATTCAAATCCCGATAATCGACGCACATGCGTACCTTACCGTCCTTCTTCGGTACAGGCACTATGTTGGCGACCCACGGAGGGTAAGTGGTGACCGCTAAGAAGCCAGCATCAAGCTGTTTTTGCACTTCTTATTTGATCTTAACGGCCATATCTGGTCTCGTCCTCCTAAGCTTCTGCTTGACGGGAGGACAATCTTCTCGCAGCGGCAAGTGGTGGACCACGATGTCCGTGTCAAGTCCGAGCATATCTTCGTATGACCAAGCAAAGACGTCACTATACTCTCTTAGCATCTCGACCAATCTCTGCTTGACATCACTCTGCAATGCAGCCCCTATCCTGACATTTCTGACGAGTTCTTCAGAACCCAGATTCACGATCTCGATCTCCTCTTCATGAGGCAGAATAACTTTCTCCTCTTGTTTCAACAAGCGGGCCAACTCTTCAGGAAGGTCTTCGTCTTCATCAATCTCTTCTTCGGCTTGATAGATCGGGCAATCGAAGTCGAAGTGAGCCGTAGAAGGTCCAGAGTCGATGTCATCTATTATGTGGATCCTGCAATAGCAAGGGTTAAGTTTAAAACAAGGATGTGCAGGTTAGCATAAACCCCATTGCCATTTTACTGTTTTTTTCAAAACAAATATAAAACAGGAATAACAGAGATCACAATATTTGAATACGAAGAAAACGCCTTTGATTTATTGACAAAATGCATGTACATAATCCCACAAGGCCCTGACAATATAACCACTATGCCCCGGGTAGGACATAGGTTTGTACAATGATTGGAAAAAGTAAATCATTACTCTTCACTTGTCATCTGGATGATATCCTTGATGGACTAATTGGTAAGGCCCTCGCCTGGCTTGCTTGGCTGAATCCAAGAGTCGAGGTCACAGTTGCTATCTCCGCTGTCTTCAGACACTGCGTTGATGCTTTTGAAAATCACTCCGCCGCTGGTAAGCTGGATCGGCCCTTTACCTCGAGACGCACTGCTAGACGAAGAAGAAGCTTCAGCTCCAGGAGAATATCCCAACCCAAACTTATCCTGCTTGTTGGGTATCTCTAAAATTCGCCCCCAGCCTGGGGTAGATCCGGCTTGGACAACGGCCCGAGCTTCCTTGAACGAGGAGAGAGTCATCTCTGGCCTTTCTGTGACTACAGGAGCTACGTCCTTCACCTTGACAGCTTCGAATGCTTGGCAAAGAGTTTCATGGATTTCGCCATCCATTTCCACATACTTGAAGGACGACAAATGGCTCACCATTATGTCTTCCTCGCCGCACACGGTTACAATGCTTCCCCCGAAAGCATACTTGAGCTTTTGGTGCAACGTGGAGGTCACGACACCAGCAGCATGGATCCACGGCCGACCCAAGAGACAACTGTAGGCAGACATGATGTCCGTGATATAAAAGACCGCATCGAACGTTTCCGGACCGACTTGGATCGGCAGGGTCACCTCCCCGAAAATGTGGCGTTTAGTTTCGTCGAATGCCTTCACCACCAGATCACTGGGTGTGCAAATCACTCCGCGAGTATCCAACTTCATTAATGCCTTCTTCGGAAGAACATTAAGTGACGAACCCGTGTCCACCAGCACGCGCGACATGATTGTGCCCCTACACTCTATCGAGATGTGCAGGGCGCTATTGTGATTCCTTCCCTTCGGCGTCAGCTCCAGGTCTGTGAAACCTAGCCCATTTCCAGCATTAACGTGGGCTACAACCTCTTCTAGCTGATTTACTGATATTTCTTGCGGTACATATGCGGCGTTCAACACCTTTAGCAGCGCATTGCGATGTGCTTCAGAACACAGCAATAAGTTTAGAATGGAAATCTTCGAGGGCGTCTGATGGAGATGATCTACAATCTTGTAGTCACTCTTTTTAATCAACCGCATAAACTCCTCGGCATCTTTGACAAGCAAATCTTTTTCTACCCCACACGGGACCTCTTCGACGACTTTGCTTTTACCCTTATCGGCCGCATCAGCTCTGACCGCTTTATCCGCCCCGACCTCTGGCGGTGCAAACACTCTTCCGCTGCGAGTAATACCACTGATTCCCGCAAGGTTCTTCACAGTCGACCCATAAGGTTCCAGCTCCAACCTCTGTCCATTGCAGTAGACTTCAGCCCCATAATGCCACGGAACGGCGTTCGTGCTCTCGAATGGTATCGGCCCAGCTTTGGTAATAGTGATTGTGGGCGGTCTGGGTGCATAAATAGTTATTGGCCGGCGAGGGATGGTGATGGTGGCGACTTCATCGGCCTGCTTCAGCACTACCTCTCTTGATCCACCTTCAGCCCTCCGGCTAAACTGTAAAATCCCCTCAGTCATCAGACTTTGAATTCCTTTTACCAACTGCTCACATCCATCAAAACGTGTGGCACAATCCATGCATAGCTCCCCGCAACCTGGAAAGAACCCTCTTTTCAGCAACTTAGCTTTAACGAAGCTAAGCGGCGTTTTCAGATCTTTGACGTCAGTCAACAGATCTGCACTCTCTTCTTCGATAATGGCGTTCACTCCGCCTCCCCTATGATTCGGCATAGAGTTCTTCGTGACATTGGGCACATTATCGGAGAAGTTAATGATCTTGGCATCTACCATGTCCTGCACCTTGTGCTTGAAGGCTTTGCAGTTCTCGAATGTGTGGCCTGGTGCCCCTGAATGAAAATCACAAGTGGCATTCGCGTCATACCCTGGCGGAGGTGCCCCTGTCAAGGGAGCCATCGTCCTCTTCTGAACCAACTGTAGCTGAAGCAATGTCTGCAAGAGTTGCACGTACGACATGGGCGGTGCCTCGAAGTGACGGTTTGCCAAAGATGCCTGATTCTGGTACTTTCTGTATCCCTGTTGATTCGGTTGCTGCTGCTGTTGCGGAGTGTCGCTACTGCGAAAATCGGCGCCGGCTGAACAGAAGAGTCGCCACCGTGCGTTATTTATCCCACGGGAGGGAAAGGAAACGCTCAGAGTAAACCTCGCACAACACGGGAAAGGTATGGTCGTCGCAACCAAAACCTGGATTCGGGAGTCGGTTACGCAAGGGGAAGGTATTAGCACCCCTCACGTCCGTCGTACTCGACGGGATCCACGCTTGTTTTCAGGTACTGATTGTTATTCTATCTAAACTAAAGGTTTGGGGTTAAAAGGAAAGAAAATGAAAATAAAAACTGACTCGGCAAAGTATCGCACTTTATGCCTACGTATTCCCGTCTGGAACGAGAAATCAGAGTCAACGTAGTTCGCCTACCTACGGGAAAGGAGGGGAAGGTTGCTCGCTAGGATATCGCACCCTATGCCTACGTACTTCCACACAGCATGGAAGATCAGAGCAAACGTAGTTCGGGCCACGTACGACACAAGCTTGTCCTTGATTGATTTTATTCCTTCTGAAAAAGGTTTTCTGATTAGCGGTCCCAGCGGACAAAAATGACGTTTTGATGAGTTCACATTCTTTTACGAAAGAAGTGTCTTTTATTGTGTTTGAAATCTTTATTGTGTTTTTCTGTTTGTTTTGAGAAAGAAAGAGACAGAACTCTACCCTACGGTTGTGAATGGAATCAAACTAACCTAATGTTATCATGCATGGGTTAAGGCCTAGTGTCTATCATGCTCCTCTCTTGCACAGAGAGAAACAGAGATCCTACGGGATAGGCAGAAACAGAAACAATAACAGATATAATAAAGCAGTAAAAATGCATGGATGCAACAGTACAAGCGAGGCAAGGGAGTCCCACTCAACCTCGAACCTAGAAAACAATAGGCAAAAGTGAACAGGCTTCACTTTCAACCCAGCAGGGTAAACAGCAAACAATACAGTCCAGAAAACCAATCAATACATCAGGAAATGAAATACAACAGCAAAATAAACAGCATCAGCAGCTCTGAATTAACATCTGACTTCAAGTAATCTCCAATCAGCTACAGGCTTCAACAAGCATCAATCTCCATCTTCATGACCTTCAGGCAAGGGCTTTGATCATCTATCTTCCATCTGCAATGGCTTTTCTTCATGCTCAAACCTCCCAGATGAGGGATCAGTCACAAGAGTGAAGTGAATGAATGTTAGACAGTTAATTACCTACCAAGGGTGGTTCATCAACTGTTAACATTAAACAGAAAGTCTCCTCTCAAAAGTTCTATCTTTCAAATATATTCACTGATCCTTCCAAAGGAAGGAGGTGGATATTTGAAAGAGACTTTGAATCATAGAGAAAGGATGGATGCAGACAAGGCATTCCATGTTTGAGAAACAAGCTTTCTAATCTAGAGCTCTGCCTAGCTCCTAAACCCTAGTCTCCTCAGCAGCTGCTAGCAAGAACCTCCTCTCCAACTCTGGCAGTTGATCTTCAACCTATGGATCTCCAATGGTCTTCATCTCCTCAAGTCTTCAGCTCTCCCAAGGTTCCCAAACAATCCCAATACCCAAGCAAGCAAGCAATAATCCCCAGAGGGCACACCACACCAGACAATCAGATATATACAGAGTATTAATAGCAGTAGGGAAATCCTGACTTTTTCTAAGGGGATCTAATAACTACCCATAGCCCCTATAGTCCCATAACGAAACTATTCAAACCCTAAGTCCTAAGGGAAAGAATCAAACTTCCTAAGTCATCACCTAAAAAACCCTAATTTGTTCATGTTGTTCAAGCCTACATTAAGCACCTAAAATTAATTCCTAAAAATGGGAACTAAATTGTTTCTACAAGTTCAATATCTCATCTAAGCAACATAAAAAGAATGAACAAAAAATATTAAAGCATTTAATAGAACAAAAAATACTAAAATCATGCATGAAATGAAGCTATTTAAAATGACATTTATTTAGAAAATATGGAAAAAATATCAAATAAAAATAAAAATGCAATTTTGTTTAATGACAATTTTCTACACATTCTAATGAAAATGATGTAAAAAGAATGGATTAAAAATGATTTTTTATCTATTTATTATGAATTTTTAAAGTTGGTAAAAATTAAAGTGGAATTAAAAACAATTAAATCAATTAAAATGATGGGGGGGGGGGGGGGTACTAATAGAAAACACGCTTAGTTGAAATCAGGATGGGCCAAGCAGACAGGGGGTGCGCGTAGCACATTGAATTAGGCCCAGAACCACTTCAGAATTAATGAAAATAAGCAACACGCAGGGGGTGAAAATAGCAGGAGTTATCACGCTCAAAACTGATTGGGCTTAAAATTGGGGGGTGGGGATATCAATGGAGTCTTAGGCCCGCCCGTTTCAATTAATGAAACGGTGCGTTTAGGGCACCCAGCTAATTCCCTCCAAAATCAGAATCAAACAAGAGCCACACGATTGCTCTCTGAGTCAAGGGTCCAACAAGCAATGAACGCCCAGGATTTCGTCTCCTACCTCAGTTCATGAGAATTAGGGTTTACACTCCATGAAACTCCATGCACGCACCAACTTCCCTCAATCGGTTCTCACTCCACAGTCCATGAATCCACACGATGCAAACATGAAAAACACTCAGAATCTCTCCCTCTACACGTCTATGGTCATAGATTGCTTTGAAACTCAACAAATCAATAAACCCGATCGAGACAAGTTCTGGCTCCATGAAAATACTCTGCAACTCACCAGCATGATTCTCCATCAAACCTAAACTAATCTCTTCCATAACTAATGGTGATCATTCTGACCTATCAAACTAAGATTATGATGCACTCTACTACAAGTTCCAAGCCCTAACAGTTCTAGCAACCTGTCAACAATCATCACTAAACTACTCCAAACTCATCCCAATTGCTCTACTAACAACCTAGATCACATTTATACTAACAAAACTATGCTAAACTAACTGAACTAATCAATTTGAATGAAAACGCACCTGATGCAAAAGCTTGAAAACAGCTATGGAAACTCGTGAATCCACCAACACCAATGCTCAGATCTTGATCAGTGAGTGAAGCTCTTGCTTCTGTATGCAACACCTCTTGTTTCTTGGCCTTGGATCTTGCTAACCGATTGATTCCTCACTTTTGAAGAGGATGATAACAGCACATGAGAATGGATCAAAACCAGCCAGATATTGAGTGATCTTTGATCTTTGATGATTATGGAGTGGAGTAGAATCAAGGATTATGAGAATTGATGGAGAATTGATGAAGTTTGAAAAGAATTTGCAAGAGGAAGAATGAGAAACTTTGGGAGGTTTTTGGTGAAAAATGAATCCAACCCTTGCTCAATTCTGATCTCATGAATATATAGGGCTCACATGAACTTTCTAGAACCATCTTGCCACATTCCCTTGCATTCCACATTGGTTGATTTTTGAAATGTTTCTTCAAATGCAAGTAACCATGAATAACTTTGATTTTTCCCACTAAGCTCAAAAAAGTGTTTGAACCATTGTTCTTAGAATGTCTTTTCCATTCAAAATCATATATTGGAAGTCTCCATTTGGACTTATAAATCTCTCAAACCATTTTTCATTTTGACTTTATTCAAATTATAAGCCATTTTAGTTCAAATTTGGACCAATCATGCAACTTCATGTTATGAGCTTTTCCAACAATTTGTGACCTTCTTTCTAGACTCAAAATGTCATTTGGAGCAAGTTTGATGTTGTAAGTTTTTCCATTTGAGGCCTCCTTGTATGAGTTTTGGACATAGGTTAAAATGACCTGTAATTCACAAATGCCCAAAATACCCTTTGCTTGCCAAAACCATAAGTTGAGTTCCACACATCATATGAAGGCATACTATACCATTCTAGAAAGCTAAGACAATGAGGAACAATTCTTGTGTTTACCAGAAATTCATTTGAAATCTCCTTGGGGGGTAAAAATTGCTTGGAAGTCAAGTCACTTTCACAGACAAAATTTCAGATACCTCATATGACCTGTAACTTGCAAGGACCATAACTTGAGTTCTATAAATCTCCTTGATGTCTTCCACCACTCAAATTAAAGGTCTTGAGATCCTCTACAAGTTTCATGTTGTCCAAGGATCCATTTGAAGCTAGCATTTTGACTTATCTTGCTTGGAAATTTGACCTAAACTAGGGGATTTTACATAGAAACCCTAATTTAGAAGCTCCTCTTCTCCTTGATTTCTCTTGAATTCTTCTTGGCATATCTCCATATCCTTCTTTATATGTCCAATGATGAACCCCACATCTCTCCACTAGACTTGAATGCCCCTTAAATCAGTCAATTGACCTAGGGTTGACCTAGGGTTGACCCAGATGAAACCCTAGTTGACTGCCTTCAGCTATAGCTCTTGTGCTCTCATCAATGACTTGTCTCCTTCTTTAAATGACTTTATAAGTCTCTCATAATGTCTAGATACTCTCCATGCCTTCAACTCACAGCTCACAACCCTCTTGTTGACCCTCAGATACCCTCAGCTAGGAGATGGACTCAAGGCTTGATCTGCTGAGCTCTTTGCTTTCAAATTCTTTCCTGATGACTTGAATGAGATTGAATTTGGATAATAACCTTTTGATATGCCTCTAGAGATGAGAATAATGATTGGTCCCCTGTTGAGTGACTTGCTATGCTTATGCTATGCAGATGGTTAGTCTATGTACATGACTCTATATGCAAATGCTAATGACATTGAAACATAACCCAAGTGAATAAGGTTGGGCAAATTTTAGGGTGCAACAGCTTCCCCTATTCAAGCGGCTTGGACCCGATTGGGTGAAGAGCCCGGAGCCTTCAGACATTCGAGGTACGAGACGGTTGAATACTAGTGAAACCAGAAATTTGCCAACCGCAGAAATAAACTGCGCCCCTGCTTGGGGAACGACATTCATCAGCTGAATCTGACTGTTACAGTAACCCACTGATCTCGTGCGACTGTGCTGGGGATTGTCTTCATCGTTCTGAAGAGGATTATGTCATAACAGATTACTTGCTTGTCCATGTTATGACTCTGTCTGTCATCAATACGAAGAACTCTCAACTAAAACCTGTCCACGTTAGGACTCCACCTGCTGTTAACCCAGAAAAACCTCGGCAACTCCGCTGGGGATAATTCGTCTGTATTTCCATAACTGAATCGTCCACGTTAGAAATAAAACTATTCCACGTTAGGAGTAACACCTGTCCACGTTAGGAATAACACCGTCCACGTTAGGAATCATTTCTTCTGTATTTGTCCACGTCAGGACTAACCCTTTCATCTTTCCACGTCAGGAAGCAATCTTCTTTCCACATAAGGAGAACTATATCACTCTGTCCACGTAAAGACTCCAATACCACTTGACACGTCCGCGTCAGGACTCCAATCTTTCCACGTAAGGAATTCAGCTTTGGTTCTGAACCTGTCCACGTCAGGACTCAACTTTCCACGTAGGGAGCACATCATTCTTCCACGTCAGGAATCAACTTTTCTTTGAATCTGTCCACGTAAGGACCCCAACTTTTCCACGTAAGGAAACCAATTCCTTCCGATTTGTCCGCGTCAGGACTCCTTTTTCCACGTAAGGAATGCCATCTTAATCTGTCCACGTAAGGACTCTACTCTTTCCGCGTTAGGAATCACCTCTTTCCACGTAAGGAATCCTCTTCTGATATGTCCGCGTAAGGACTACATCGTCCACGTTAGGACCCACTTCTCCACGTTAGGAATAATAATTTCTTTGATTTGTCCACGTCAGGATACCGATATCGTCTTGATTTGTCCACGTTAGGACTCAGGCGTCTTCGACCCGCTGAGGAAATAAGACTTGTCCACGTAAGGACTCACACCCTTGTCTGATCTGTCCACGTCAGGACCCATGATTTGCCAACGCAAAGAAAGATAACTGCCGAGAGGAACTGGTCCACGTCAGGACACCAACACAAAGAGTAATCACTTTTGTCAACGTCATGACCTCCCATTCCACTAATTTCGAAAAACCGAATCTGCCCACGATAGGACTAACACACCTCACCAATCCAGGGAAATAAACCTGTCCACGTTAGGACGCCCACTTCTGAAGAAATCCCGTCAATCCAGGAGTAAATTGTCCGCGTCAGGACTTAGTTCTCCACTGATCCCAACCCACAAACTTCTTAGCACTGACGTGACAGCGACTTTGAGACGGACTCCACTGGGGATGTCTGGAAACCAAACTATCGGACGCCTATTCTGATAACCGGCGGTGGCCTCTGAAATTCTGATTCATGGAACCCCTGATGAAAACTAATTCTGCTTGGGAATAAAGAGACACTTATCCTGATAACTCTGTGGGGAATACAGCCAAAACTGACATTGGATGTCCCATACCGAGATCTTGACTGTTTGGTAGTTCATTTGAGCAAGAGCTCTCTCTACATGAACGGCTAAAATACAGGAACTGCTTCAGCAAAATAAATGCTGGAAGGTGATGCCGACTCCGCCGGGGATAGCCAGATGCTACAGAATTATTCCAGCAAAATAAATGCTGGAAGGGTGAAGTTGACCCTGCTGGGAAATTAGGAACTTAAACCAAGCACCTTGTCGAGGTGACCCCCTGCTGGGGAATATAACTTTGCTGGGGAATAGCAGATGTGCATAGTACGATCGGACTTTCGGTTGGAACGTGAACGGATATTACACCGCATCCTTGACAAAATAAATGATAGGAACCACCATCAACTCTGCTTGGGAGAGTCTTAATCTTCGAGTTCCACTGGAAGGAATGAAAACACTTGCAAAGAGAATTCCGCTGGGGATGGGATGATTCTCTTGGGGAAAATTAACTGACTCCACTGGGAGAGAGTGCCTGACCCTGCGGGGAAAGATGAACCTGTCTAAATACAGCCTTACGATCTTGGAATCGCCAAACTCTGCTGAGGACGAATAACTTTTCTGGAGCACGTCCTTTGGATAAGCTACGGCTCGCTGGGGAATTCTATCCTTCTTCAGGAAGAACATGCATGACCTGCGTGGGGATTAAGTCTTTCGTTATCGCAATCTTTTGATCATCTTCCTCGTATGGTTATGAAACCTGCAACAACACAAACAAGACACGACAAGCCTATGCAATCAAATCAATTCAGGTTAGTGACGTTACACTCAGTTAATTCAAAGCTTTAACAATCGTTGGGAAGGGCCAGTGATGTTATACTCCTGCTAGCTTCACTAAACTCAGGCGTTTTATCATGCACAAAACAGTAAAGAACCAGCATCAAGTACTGAATAACATATTTTATTGATCGGGCCCCTGAATGGGCGGAGTTTTTGTACATGGGATGTAACTCCTGAAATGAGGAAGCTACACAAAGCAAATATACAAGTATGCACAAGAAGCATAAATACATTGACAAATTAAACTTTGTACACATGTCGGCAACGGGATGCAGATGAACACCACGAACTGATCCTCCTATGACTCATCCGACTCTAATGCTTTCCCGGTATCCCCACTTCTGAAGAGGTTGTATCCGATAACTGACTCCTCAAATGTATTCTCCCGCATTGATGCTCATTGAATTCGGACCGCAGTCATTTGCTTTTCAAATCCCTAACTTTTGCGTGAACCGCCCTTTACGGGTTTTCAGTTCACCGGGATACCCCTTTTTGCCGAAGCCGCCCAGTGTAGGTTTTCAACTTCGCGGGTGTACATTTTTTCAATTTTATCCCTAACTTTTGCCCGAACCTTTCATTCTGTTTTTGGTTCGCCAGGATGCCCCATTTTTTCCTGGACTCTCTTTTTCTGTCCAGCGGGTCTATTTTAAGCAAAGTATTTTTTAACTGCGTCCGAATTCACAGGCGACGCAAAGTCTTCTCCATCCATGGTGGTCAACAATAAAGCTCCTCCTGAAAAGACCTTACTGACAACGTATGGCCCTTCGTAATTGGGGGTCCACTTTCCCCTGTGATCTGCTTGCGGCGGGAGAATCCTTTTCAGCACAAGGTCGCCCGTCTGAAAGCTTCGCGGAAGTATCTTCTTGTCGTACGCTTTCTTCATTCGTCTTTGGTACAAACGACCGTATGCTAGAGAAGCTAGCCTCTTCTCGTCCATTAAGCTCAGTTGGTTCAATCTATTCGTTACCCATTCTGCCTCGTCCAGCTGAACGTCTCGCAATACCCTCAGAGAAGGGATCTCGACTTCCAATGGTAGTACCGCTTCCATTCCGTATACCAACGAGAACGGAGTTGCCCTGGTTGATGTGCGTACCGTCGTACGATAACCGTGCAAAGCAAAAGGTAGCATTTCATGCCAATCCTTATAGGTCACCACCATTTTCTGAACAATTTTCTTGATATTCTTATTGGCCGCTTCGACAGCGCCATTCATCTTGGGTCGGTAAGGGGAGGAGTTGTGATGTTCGATCTTGAAATTCTGACAGAGCTCCTTCATCATTTTGTTGTTCAGGTTCGAACCGTTGTCCGTGATTATCCGCTCGGGGATTCCATATCTGCAAATGATATCTCTCTTGATGAATCTGGCCACCACTTGCTTCGTTACATTTGCATATGACGCCGCTTCCACCCACTTGGTGAAATAATCGATTGCTACTAGAATGAACCTGTGCCCATTAGAAGCCGTCGGCTCGATCTTTCCAATCATATCGATTCCCCACATCGAGAATGGCCATGGCGATGACATTACATTCAGAGGACTCGGAGGAACATGGATTTTATCAGCATAGATTTGGCACTTGTGGCACTTTCTCGCAAACTTGAAACAATCAGTTTCCATAGTCAGCCAAAAATAACCTGCCCGCAACAGCTTTCTCGTCATAGCATGCCCACCGGCATGCGTACCAAAGGTACCTTCGTGAATTTCCTCCATGAGAAGCTTTGCCTCTTTCTCGTCTACACAACGCAACAGCACCAAGTCGTGGTTTCTTCTGTATAAGACGCCATCCGGATTCAAATAGAAATTACCCGCTAATCTTCTGAGAGTCTTCTGATCTTGACTGGAGGCCCCAGCCGGATACTCTTTATTCTTCAGAAAGTTAAGGATATCAAAATACCACGGTTTGTCGTCGGATGCTTCATCAATAGCAAATACATAAGCTGGCCTATCCAACCGAGAGATAGTGATTTGGGGAGCTTCGTTCCAGAAGTTGACCTTGTACATGGAAGACAAAGTGGCCAGGGCGTCAGCCATTTGATTTTCTGCCCGCGGTACGTGATGCAATTCGACCTTGTCGAAGAAAGGCAACAATCTCCTTGCATAGTTCATATAATGTATCAAATTAGGCTGCCGTGTCTCCCATTCCCCTTTGATCTGATTCACTACCAGAGCTGAGTCTCCGTATACGTCTAGATGTTTGATTCGCAAATCAATGGCTTCTTCAAGCCCCATTATACAAGCTTCGTATTCGGCCTCATTGTTGGTAACGGCAAAGGTCAATCGGGCAGTAAACGGGATGTGCGACCCGTGTGGCGTAGTGATGATTGCCCCTATTCCGCTACCATAAGCATTCACAGCTCCGTCAAAAATCATCTTCCACTTGGACCCCAACTCTGGTCCTTCGTCTGGCAACGGCTCTTCACAATCCTTCATCTTTAGGTACATGATATCCTCGTCAGGAAAATCAAACCTCATCGATTGGTATTCTTCAATAGGCTGCTCCGCCAGATACTCGGACAGCACACTCCCCTTTATAGCCTTTTGCGAGACGTATTGGATATCATATTCAGTCAAGACCATCTGCCAACGGGCAATTCTACCTGACAACGCCTGCTTTTCGAATACATATTTGATAGGATCCATCTTCGAGATGAGCATGGTTGTATGATTCAGCATGTACTGCCTCAAACGCTTGGCGGCCCAGGCTAGCGCGCAACAAGTTTTCTCCAGCATTGAGTATCGAGATTCACAGTCTGTAAATTTCTTACTCAGGTAATAGATCGCATGCTCTTTTCTCCCTGTCTCGTCGTGTTGACCGAGAACACAACCCATGCTTCCCTCCAGAACCGTCAAATACATTATCAAGGGTCTACCTGCCACTGGGGGTATCAAAATAGGAGGCTCCTGCAGATACTTCTTTATTTTATCGAACGCCTTTTGACAATTTTCGTTCCACGTTACAGCTTGATCTTTCTTTAGCAACTTGAATAATGGTTCACACGTGGCCGTTAGGTGAGATATGAACCGAGCGATGTAGTTCAACCTCCCTAAAAACCCGCGCACCTCTTTCTCTGTTTTAGGCGTCGGCATTTCTTGAATCGCTTTTATTTTAGCAGGATCGACCTCTATTCCTCTTTCGCTTACGATAAACCCCAGCAGTTTACCCGATCTCACCCCGAAGGTGCACTTATTAGGGTTCAGCCTCAGCCTGAACTTCCTAAGTCTTTTAAACAACTTCAACAGATTCACCAGATGCTCTTCCTCCGTCTGGGATTTGGCAATCATATCGTCAACATACACTTCGATCTCTTTATGCATCATGTCATGAAAAAGAGTCGTCATCGCACGCTGATATGTTGCCCCAGCATTTTTCAAACCAAAGGGCATCACTTTGTAGCAAAATGTTCCCCACGGCGTTATGAAAGTAGTCTTCTCCATATCCTCTGGCGCCATTTTAATTTGATTATAGCCTGAAAAGCCATCCATGAAGGAGAATACGGAGTACTGAGCAGTATTATCAACTAACACGTCAATGTGAGGAAGTGGAAAATCGTCTTTTGGGCTTGCTTTATTCAAATCTCTATAATCCACGCACATTCGAACCTTGCCATCTTTCTTTGGTACTGGTACGATGTTGGCAACCCATGAAGGATACTTCGTCACAGCCAGGAAACCAGCGTCCCACTGTTTCTGCACCTCCTCTTTGATCTTCATTGCCATATCTGGTCGATTTCTGCGAAGTTTTTGTTTGACTGGCGGGCAATCTTCTTTCAGTGGCAGGCGATGCACGACCATATCTGTATCGAGCCCCGGCATATCCTCATATGACCAGGCGAACACATCATTATATTCTCGGAGCATTTCAACCAGTCTTCGCTTGATATCACTCTGCAGTGTGGCTCCGATACGAATATTCTTCTCAACCCCTTCCGACCCCAAGTTGATAATTTCGATGACCTCGTCGTGAGGCAGAATGGCTCTTTCCTCTTGCTTTACTAACCAAGACAGTTCTTCAGGAACGTCGCTATCTTCGACAACCTCTTCTTCAGCCTGAAACACCGGGTGCTCGAAGTCGGGACGAGTCATAGGTGGTTCAAGGATGTCATCTGAAAATGTTATCCTGCAAAAGGAATGGTTAAGTGCTTCAAAATGCGTATAAAGCGAATAACCACATTGCCATTTTATTGAAAAAATACAAAACAGGAAAGACAGGGATTACGGTATTTGCACATGAAAAACCGCCATTTATTTAATGATTAACACGCAATGTTTATAACAACACAGCCCTAAGCAAATCCTGATGCCCCGGGCAAGACATCAGATTATTCAACAATTAATAAAGCAAAGCATTACTGTTTAAAAGTCACAGGAACAAGCTCCTGAATAGACCAGTTGCACAGTCCTTGTCCTGGCGTGCTTGGCTGAATCCAGGCATCCATATCACAGTCGCTGTCCCCTTCATCAGACTCTGAAGCAGCATTGACAGTTTCATGACACACTCCACTGGCAGAGATGGTAATTGGCTTTCTGAAACGGGGGGCCCCCACGGAAGGAGTTGATGACGACGGTTGGTACCCCAGTCCGAACCGGTCCATTTTCACAGGAATGTCCAGCACTTTGCCCCAGCCCTTTGCTTCTCCTGCTTCTACTAGAGCTTGAGCTTCCTTATACGATGAGACAGCTATCTCTGGCACTTTGCTCGGCCCGGGACCTTTGTCCTTGATGCGCAAACCTTCGAATGCCTGGCATGGTGTCTCGTGGATCTCCCCGTCGACTTCCACATATTTAAACGAAGATAGATGGCTGACCAGGATGTCCTCTTCCCCGCACACGGTGACTACGCTGTCTCCGACCATATACTTTAACTTCTGATGCAGGGTAGACGTGACTGCCCCCGCCCCATGAATCCAGGGTCTTCCAAGCAAGCAGCTATACGCAGGCTGTATATCCATGATATAAAACTCCGTTGCAAACACTTCCGACCCCACTTGCAGAGGCAAGGTAATCGATCCGAAGACCGTTCTCCGCGTGCCGTCAAATGCTCTGACTACCAAATCACTGGGTGTACACAAAATTCCTCGAACATCCAGCTTCATCATCGCCTTCTTGGGCAGCACATTCAAAGATGATCCGGTGTCAACCAATACATGCGACATTACTGACCCTCTACACTCAACAGATACGTGTAATGCCATATTATGATCTCTCCCTTTCGGAGTCAAGTCAAAATCGGTAAAGCCCAAGCTGTGGCCTGCATTCACATGTGCCAGCACTCCTTCCAGCCGATTTACGGAGACATCCTGAGGTACAAAAGAAGTGTCCAGGACTTTCAGCAAAGCGTTTCTGTGAGCTTCCGAACACAACAGCAATGATAAGATAGATATTTTGGACGGCGTCTGCTGCAGATGCTCCACAATCTTATAATCACTTTTTCGAATCAAGCGCATGAACTCTTCTACATCCTTCGATGCTGCTTCTTTTTCACTTGCTTGTACCGGAACATTTTCAACTGCTTTCCCTTTCCCTTTCGCTAGTCTTTCAGCCTCCACTTCAGGAGATATAAATATCCTGCCACTCCTCGTCATGCCTCCTGAACCAACAACGTTATCCACAATCCCCGCTGGCTGTTTGCTAACATCAATCTTTATCCCGTCACAATACGCCTCTAACCCATATGACCATGGGACTGCTTTCGTGTTCTCGTACGGGATTGGCCCGGCCTTAGTTATGGTAATCGGTGGTCGCTGAGCTGGTGCCGCAATAGTGATCGTCTTCCGAGGAATCGTTACCGTGGCCACATCACTCTGATTATCCACTACTGCCCCTGCAGGCTCGTCAGTTGCCGCTCGATCAAACTGCAATATACCTTCATCAATTAAAGCCTGAATGCCTTTCTTCAAATCCTCACACCCCCCAGCTAGGGTCCAACAGTCTAAGCAATACTCGTTACATCCTGGGTAAACACCTCCTTGTAACAGTCGGCTCTTTATCTCGCTCAGCGGCGTCTTTAAATCTTCAACATTCATAATCAGATTCAGACCTTCCTCAATCAGAACAGCGTTTGCCCCATGATTAGGCATGGGTTTCTGGACTATATTCGGACCTGCCGTTCCAAAATTGATAGTCTTGTTGTCTAAAAGATCCTGCACAACGTGCTTAAAAGCATGGCAACCTTCTATATCGTGACCCGGGGCCCCAGAATGAAACTCACAGTGCCTGCTTGCATCATAGCCGAACGGGGGAGCTCCCGTTATCGGTGCTAGAGTTCTTTTCTCTACCAGATTCAATCCCAGCAATGTCTGCAATAAATCAGCATAGGTTGAGGGAGGCTTCTCAAACACTCTTCTCGGTTTACTGCCCTGGAATCTTCGTTGAGCCTGCTGTGCCCCCTGCTGAGGCTGCTGCTGCTGTGGCATTGGCTGCTGCTGAACCGGTTGTTGTTGCTGGAGTGGTTGTTGTTGATATGGGATAGTAACACTCGACACCTGCTGCGGCTGACGATATTGACCTCTTCCCCTGCCTCGGCCTCTGCCTCGGCCTCCAAATACTGCGCTAGCTTCGCCCTGACGGCGCCCACCATAAGCTTTCCTATTACCGCCAGATGCAGTTCATTCCTCGACTTGGAACTTTCCTTGCTTAATATTACGTTCAATCTTTTCCCCCATCAGAATCAGGTCTGAAAAACTGGCCAGAGACGTATGAAACAGCATATCATGAAACAGCCCGGTGAATGTGCCGACAAACATATCATTCATTTCCTTATCTTCTACAGGAGGACGGACCCTGGCAGCCATATCGCGCCACCTTTGCGCGTACTCTTTAAAACTCTCCCCCTTCTTCTGCGAAAGCCCGGCCAACTGGACCCGATTGGGTGCCAGGTCGCTGTTATACTTGTAATGGGCTACGAACGCCTCCGCCAATTGCTTCCATGTCTTGATATCAGTTGGCTCCAACCCCATGTACCACTCTAGGGAAGGGCCCGATAGGCTATCCTGAAAGAAATGCATTAGCATTCTTTCATCAGTTGAGTATGCAGACATCTTTCTGTAATAAGCTCGTACATGCACTTTCGGACATGTGTCTCCTTTGTACTTATCGAACGCAGGAGCTTTGAATTTAATTGGCACCCTCAGGCCAGGTACCAGACCCATGGTCGCCATGTCCAATCCCACAGCACTTTGATTTAAGACTCCCTTCATCTGCTCTTCCAGCATTCTAATCTTTTGGGAATCATCCATCGGCCCTTCAAAACCTCCTCCGGAGAAGGCGTCTTCCTGCTGATCTTCTTGCCACATACCGTTTCCAGCTCCGTACCCATCATATCCATTATTACGTCCAGCTCTGATCTGATTCATCCCCGGACCTCAGCCTCTGTTGCCGTATCCCTGAACACCTCCAGCAGGACCAAAAGCCATAAATCCAGTACCGTTTCCGTTTCCAAAGCCTCCGTAACCCTGATTGACCATACCATAACCATCTTGCCCAAAGCCTTGAGCATTAAAGCCATACTTCCCAGTGTTATCGAATCCCTGATCGTTGAATCCGAACCCAGTATTGACAAAGCCATTGCCTCCTAGATTATCTCCCAAATTGACATCACCCAGCCCAGCATTATGGACAGCAGTTTCATTCCCAACTCCGACGTTACCGTTCACAGCAGCGGTAGCGTTGTTGACATTAGCAGCAGGTATATTGACTACGGGCGGAGCCACTGGCGTGGGAGTGCCGTCTCCATGAGCGGTATCAACCCGGACAGACTGATGATCTTCATTACCATGACCAGCGTTTCGAGCCAACAGAGGCTGGACCATGGCCTGCAAATTCTCCTGCCCTTTTGCTATAGCCTCCATGGTCTGCATGAAGAGGGCGAGCTTCTCGCGCACATCTTGCATCTCGTTCTGCATTTGGTCCATGATTTTCCGACAGTTGGAGCGTGTAGAATAGCGGTGCGGATGCTGATCTGCAATCCTGTTAAGTACCTGATACAGAGCAGGAAATAAGACACCATCCAAAGATTACCTGTAATGCAATATGAATATGAATGCAATGCAATGTGTCTGTGCATTAGGGAAGTTCATTCCCCCAGTTCTAGTGCGAAGGTGCCGGTGCAGTGACAGTGCTGACAATAGGAATATCGGAGCTGAATCATAGAAAGCCTCATATATTGCAGGGAGAATCAATAAGCCCAGGGTACAATATCGCTGAGAATACAAAGAAGGCATGACCTCAACCAACAATCCTGGTGATGGTCAGCACTATGCAAATAAAGCATACAAGTTACTACATGAAATGATCAAATCCTCCCAAAAGTCTGGTATTCTTCTAACAACTTCTTGGTCTCCGGATGACTTGGCCGATCAAGCAGCCCTTCAACAAGCTGGTTTCTCCTCTTAAGGACACGGCGTACGTCTTCAGCAGTTTCTTCCCATGTTGCTTCTCCGAAGCAATCTTCTAACTTTCGCTTCTGAGACACTGCTTCATCTCTGGATTTGATTGCCTTGTTCAGTGCATGCTGGACACTATACCGGGTCATCACTTCCTCCTCACACTTCTTGATGCTAGACTTCAACTTCTCTTCGAGGTCGGAAATTTGCTGCTTCAGCTTATCTTCCCTCTTCTTATTGTTAGTGAGTGTAGCATTCCAAGTCTTATTGCAAGAGGATATCTCTCGGTGTGCTGCGTCGAGCGCCTTCTTTTTGGCTTCCAGCATGTCATGGGAGCTTCTGAACTCTTGCCCCAGACGTTCGCGCTTTTTCTTTTCCTCAGTCAACTCAGCCCCTAACCTGTTTAACAGCTCGATCTGTTGTTGGAAAGCATATACGGCCTTGTTTTTCTCACTGCGTACTTGGGCTAACTCTTGCTCTAACCCTTCGTTGATCTTCATCAAGGCTTCTTTTTCTCTCACAACTTGTTCATAGACTTCTCTAGAAACAGTAGTTGGCTCTGCTACCGGAACGGGAACAAGAATTGGTGCATCTGGAAACGGCATCCTCAACTGACTAGCCCTCTCCTGAATCCAAACTCTATAAGGTGCATAGGCCTGACAGTCATTCTTTCCTAACAAAGGCTTCCCTCTGCGGTTAATACGCGTCCAGGCATGTTGCAACTTGGCTAATAACTCCTCCTTCACATCTCCAGTGAAGTACAGAGATTCCTGTACTTCTTCCTCCTGAGGTGGATTCTTCAGCGCATATCCGAACTGACGAATGAATAGAGAAGGGTTGTAATTGATACACCCTTTTCTTCCTATCAGCGGCACATTAGGGTACCCAGAACAGCTGAAGATGAGCTCAGATCCCAACAAATCTCGATCAAACCATACAACGTCTTCGGAAGATAGCCTCATCAGGCGTTCTGACCAACTGGCTGAGGTTGCACTGTCCACAAATGGTCCCTTCATGGGAAGGTGACTCTTGAACCACATATTCAACAGAGGAGCACAGCAGTACACAGCCTTTCCTCTTCGGTTCTCATTCTTATAGTGCAATGAGTGGTAGAAGTCTCCGATCAACGTTGGCACTGGGTTGCCTGCAGCAAACAGATAGAAAGCATCCAAATCCACAAAGTTGGGCAAGTTAGGAAACAGCACAATTCCATAGATGCATAAAGCCAAAATAGCATTGAAAACCACCCAACAACCGTTCTTGGCGTACTCTCGAGCTTTGACAACTAAGAAATCAAGAGAGAAACCTGAGACCCCAAGCCAAGAAGTCAATAACAGATCTGCAGCGTCCATATGTAAGGCTTTGGCTAAGTCCTCCAGCTTGGGCTCAGCATCAGAGTGAATAAAGGGAACCTTGTTCTGCACGGGAAGCTCAGTAAACTCCGCATACTCCTCAATGGTAGGCCCTAGAATAAAGTCAGCAAAAGTAAAGCATCTCAATGCGGGGTCATAGAACTGCATCAAGGTGTATAGCCCGTTCATCTCATCAGCAGTGGGCTTACAGACTAATCTCAGTAATCTCCCATGGCTCATTCTGAAGCTTCTCCTAACCTCCTCATCAGCAAGAGATATCAGACCAAGCAAAGAAGTAATATCAGGTGCAGGCAGCTTATACGCAACTGTTTTCCTTAAACCAGCCATAATCAATACTCAGAAGTCCGGGCACTAGAACTAGGGAAATGCAAATGCACCTGCAGCACAGACACACGTTAGTGAAATGCAAATGGTAATGGATATGCAGGCAATGCAATGCAAGTAACATGCAACAGGGACCAAAGCTGCAGCTGAATAGCCTAAACCCAATCAAGAAAGGTCTCGGATAGACCATCCAGAAGTCATCAAACCCTGGTCTCAGATAGACCTAACACAAAGCTCCAATACTGGTCTCTGACAGACCTCAAACCATAACTCCAACTGGTCTCTGGTAGACCTCAAATCATATCTCCAATTGGTCTCTGACAGACCTCAAGATTCTCCTACTGGTCTCTGACAGACCTCAGAACACATCTCCAAATGGTCTCTGACAGACCTCATAACTCTCCATAAATAACCAGGATCTCTGATCAAGAAATAACCGGTATCTGAAGGTCTGGTTACCTGCATAACCCCAAATCCCCTCACAGGTGGGTGGCCCTATAACTGGCACAAGGTACGGCATCCTATGCGGTCGTCGGCGTCACAGACTTTCAGGGTTGATGATACGATTCCCAGAAGGAGTGGCATCATCAAATCCTGAAGAGGCCTCACTCAGCTAACTTCCAAATGATCGGTCCCCGGAGTCGACAATTCAGCTGACCAACAACCCCTTCGACCCAAAGGGTAGAAAAAGAAGCCAACCAGAAGAACCTCGTCCGAGTGTAGATTTCATGAGACACTAATGCAAGCAAAGCCGGCACGCGCCCACTACTTTCTACGCTAATTCTAGGTGCACTCAAGCCCAGGTCCGGCTTATCTCTCAATATCAGAACACCCGTCACACCCCAAATACAGCAATAATAATCAATATACAAAGCTGAAAATACAAGGTTAGAAATATACAATAACTCCATACAAAATCCTCGACGGGAAAACAAGCGCTAGGATTGACTCTCTTAAGGGACGTTGGATCCCAAATGCATAAGAACTATCGCAGTCCTTAGCAGCCAGGGGACGTTGGGTCCCCAGCAGAGTCGCCAGCTGTCGCTACTGCGAAAATCGGCGCCGGCTGAACAGAAGAGTCGCCACCGTGCGTTATTTATCCCACGGGAGGGAAAGGAAACGCTCAGAGTAAACCTCGCACAACACGGGAAAGGTATGGTCGTCGCAACCAAAACCTGGATTCGGGAGTCGGTTACGCAAGGGGAAGGTATTAGCACCCCTCACGTCCGTCGTACTCGACGGGATCCACGCTTGTTTTCAGGTACTGATTGTTATTCTATCTAAACTAAAGGTTTGGGGTTAAAAGGAAAGAAAATGAAAATAAAAACTGACTCGGCAAAGTATCGCACTTTATGCCTACGTATTCCCGTCTGGAACGAGAAATCAGAGTCAACGTAGTTCGCCTACCTACGGGAAAGGAGGGGAAGGTTGCTCGCTAGGATATCGCACCCTATGCCTACGTACTTCCACACAGCATGGAAGATCAGAGCAAACGTAGTTCGGGCCACGTACGACACAAGCTTGTCCTTGATTGATTTTATTCCTTCTGAAAAAGGTTTTCTGATTAGCGGTCCCAGCGGACAAAAATGACGTTTTGATGAGTTCACATTCTTTTACGAAAGAAGTGTCTTTTATTGTGTTTGAAATCTTTATTGTGTTTTTCTGTTTGTTTTGAGAAAGAAAGAGACAGAACTCTACCCTACGGTTGCGAATGGAATCAAACTAACCTAATGTTATCATGCATGGGTTAAGGCCTAGTGTCTATCATGCTCCTCTCTTGCACAGAGAGAAACAGAGATCCTACGGGATAGGCAGAAACAGAAACAATAACAGATATAATAAAGCAGTAAAAATGCATGGATGCAACAGTACAAGCGAGGCAAGGGAGTCCCACTCAACCTCGAACCTAGAAAACAATAGGCAAAAGTGAACAGGCTTCACTTTCAACCCAGCAGGGTAAACAGCAAACAATACAGTCCAGAAAACCAATCAATACATCAGGAAATGAAATACAACAGCAAAATAAACAGCATCAGCAGCTCTGAATTAACATCTGACTTCAAGTAATCTCCAATCAGCTACAGGCTTCAACAAGCATCAATCTCCATCTTCATGACCTTCAGGCAAGGGCTTTGATCATCTATCTTCCATCTGCAATGGCTTTTCTTCATGCTCAAACCTCCCAGATGAGGGATCAGTCACAAGAGTGAAGTGAATGAATGTTAGACAGTTAATTACCTACCAAGGGTGGTTCATCAACTGTTAACATTAAACAGAAAGTCTCCTCTCAAAAGTTCTATCTTTCAAATATATTCACTGATCCTTCCAAAGGAAGGAGGTGGATATTTGAAAGAGACTTTGAATCATAGAGAAAGGATGGATGCAGACAAGGCATTCCATGTTTGAGAAACAAGCTTTCTAATCTAGAGCTCTGCCTAGCTCCTAAACCCTAGTCTCCTCAGCAGCTGCTAGCAAGAACCTCCTCTCCAACTCTGGCAGTTGATCTTCAACCTATGGATCTCCAATGGTCTTCATCTCCTCAAGTCTTCAGCTCTCCCAAGGTTCCCAAACAATCCCAATACCCAAGCAAGCAAGCAATAATCCCCAGAGGGCACACCACACCAGACAATCAGTTATATACAGAGTATTAATAGCAGTAGGGAAATCCTGACTTTTTCTAAGGGGATCTAATAACTACCCATAGCCCCTATAGTCCCATAACGAAACTATTCAAACCCTAAGTCCTAAGGGAAAGAATCAAACTTCCTAAGTCATCACCTAAAAAACCCTAATTTGTTCATGTTGTTCAAGCCTACATTAAGCACCTAAAATTAATTCCTAAAAATGGGAACTAAATTGTTTCTACAAGTTCAATATCTCATCTAAGCAACATAAAAAGAATGAACAAAAAATATTAAAGCATTTAATAGAACAAAAAATACTAAAATCATGCATGAAATGAAGCTATTTAAAATGACATTTATTTAGAAAATATGGAAAAAATATCAAATAAAAATAAAAATGCAATTTTGTTTAATGACAATTTTCTACACATTCTAATGAAAATGATGTAAAAAGAATGGATTAAAAATGATTTTTTATCTATTTATTATGAATTTTTAAAGTTGGTAAAAATTAAAGTGGAATTAAAAACAATTAAATCAATTAAAATGATGGGGGGGGGGGGGTACTAATAGAAAACACGCTTAGTTGAAATCAGGATGGGCCAAGCAGACAGGGGGTGCGCGTAGCACATTGAATTAGGCCCAGAACCACTTCAGAATTAATGAAAATAAGCAACACGCAGGGGGTGAAAATAGCAGGAGTTATCACGCTCAAAACTGATTGGGCTTAAAATTGGGGGGTGGGGATATCAATGGAGTCTTAGGCCCGCCCGTTTCAATTAATGAAACGGTGCGTTTAGGGCACCCAGCTAATTCCCTCCAAAATCAGAATCAAACAAGAGCCACACGATTGCTCTCTGAGTCAAGGGTCCAACAAGCAATGAACGCCCAGGATTTCGTCTCCTACCTCAGTTCATGAGAATTAGGGTTTACACTCCATGAAACTCCATGCACGCACCAACTTCCCTCAATCGGTTCTCACTCCACAGTCCATGAATCCACACGATGCAAACATGAAAAACACTCAGAATCTCTCCCTCTACACGTCTATGGTCATAGATTGCTTTGAAACTCAACAAATCAATAAACCCGATCGAGACAAGTTCTGGCTCCATGAAAATACTCTGCAACTCACCAGCATGATTCTCCATCAAACCTAAACTAATCTCTTCCATAACTAATGGTGATCATTCTGACCTATCAAACTAAGATTATGATGCACTCTACTACAAGTTCCAAGCCCTAACAGTTCTAGCAACCTGTCAACAATCATCACTAAACTACTCCAAACTCATCCCAATTGCTCTACTAACAACCTAGATCACATTTATACTAACAAAACTATGCTAAACTAACTGAACTAATCAATTTGAATGAAAACGCACCTGATGCAAAAGCTTGAAAACAGCTATGGAAACTCGTGAATCCACCAACACCAATGCTCAGATCTTGATCAGTGAGTGAAGCTCTTGCTTCTGTATGCAACACCTCTTGTTTCTTGGCCTTGGATCTTGCTAACCGATTGATTCCTCACTTTTGAAGAGGATGATAACAGCACATGAGAATGGATCAAAACCAGCCAGATATTGAGTGATCTTTGATCTTTGATGATTATGGAGTGGAGTAGAATCAAGGATTATGAGAATTGATGGAGAATTGATGAAGTTTGAAAAGAATTTGCAAGAGGAAGAATGAGAAACTTTGGGAGGTTTTTGGTGAAAAATGAATCCAACCCTTGCTCAATTCTGATCTCATGAATATATAGGGCTCACATGAACTTTCTAGAACCATCTTGCCACATTCCCTTGCATTCCACATTGGTTGATTTTTGAAATGTTTCTTCAAATGCAAGTAACCATGAATAACTTTGATTTTTCCCACTAAGCTCAAAAAAGTGTTTGAACCATTGTTCTTAGAATGTCTTTTCCATTCAAAATCATATATTGGAAGTCTCCATTTGGACTTATAAATCTCTCAAACCATTTTTCATTTTGACTTTATTCAAATTATAAGCCATTTTAGTTCAAATTTGGACCAATCATGCAACTTCATGTTATGAGCTTTTCCAACAATTTGTTACCTTCTTTCTAGACTCAAAATGTCATTTGGAGCAAGTTTGATGTTGTAAGTTTTTCCATTTGAGGCCTCCTTGTATGAGTTTTGGACATAGGTTAAAATGACCTGTAATTCACAAATGCCCAAAATACCCTTTGCTTGCCAAAACCATAAGTTGAGTTCCACACATCATATGAAGGCATACTATACCATTCTAGAAAGCTAAGACAATGAGGAACAATTCTTGTGTTGACCAGAAATTCATTTGAAATCTCCTTGGGGGGTAAAAATTGCTTGGAAGTCAAGTCACTTTCACAGACAAAATTTCAGATACCTCATATGACCTGTAACTTGCAAGGACCATAACTTGAGTTCTATAAATCTCCTTGATGTCTTCCACCACTCAAATTAAAGGTCTTGAGATCCTCTACAAGTTTCATGTTGGCCAAGGATCCATTTGAAGCTAGCATTTTGACTTATCTTGCTTGGAAATTTGACCTAAACTAGGGGATTTTACATAGAAACCCTAATTTAGAAGCTCCTCTTCTCCTTGATTTCTCTTGAATTCTTCTTGGCATATCTCCATATCCTTCTTTATATGTCCAATGATGAACCCCACATCTCTCCACTAGACTTGAATGCCCCTTAAATCAGTCAATTGACCTAGGGTTGACCTAGGGTTGACCCAGATGAAACCCTAGTTGACTGCCTTCAGCTATAGCTCTTGTGCTCTCATCAATGACTTGTCTCCTTCTTTAAATGACTTTATAAGTCTCTCATAATGTCTAGATACTCTCCATGCCTTCAACTCACAGCTCACAACCCTCTTGTTGACCCTCAGATACCCTCAGCTAGGAGATGGACTCAAGGCTTGATCTGCTGAGCTCTTTGCTTTCAAATTCTTTCCTGATGACTTGAATGAGATTGAATTTGGATAATAACCTTTTGATATGCCTCTAGAGATGAGAATAATGATTGGTCCCCTGTTGAGTGACTTGCTATGCTTATGCTATGCAGATGGTTAGTCTATGTACATGACTCTATATGCAAATGCTAATGACATTGAAACATAACCCAAGTGAATAAGGTTGGGCAAATTTTAGGGTGCAACACGGAGCTGCTGGGATATTTATACTGGCCACCTGCTGGTGAGGACCTTTACCCTTTCTTCGAGCGTTGGTCACAGCGCTCGCTTCTCCTTCTCGTCTTTTGCCAGCATAAGGTTTCTTTCCACCTCCTCCAGCTGAGGATGACTCACCTTGAATTTTCCCGATCTTGATCCCATTCTCGACGTGCTCGCCCATGATAATGAGATCTGAGAACTTCCCAGACATACCGCTGACTAACTTTTCATAGTAAACCCCTGGGAGGGTAGCTACAAACATCTGCACGAGCTCGCGTTCAACCATCGGCGGCTGAACCCTAGCTGCCAACTCACGCCACCGCTGGGCGTACTCCTTAAACCCTTCATTATTCCTCTGCGACAGGTTCTGCAGCTGGACTCGGTTCGGGGCCAAGTCGCTATTGTATTGGTAGTGGTGCACAAATGCTTCAGCAACATCCTTCCATGTGCGCACACTAGTAGGCTCCAAACCCATGCACCACTCGAGGGATGGCCCAGAAAGACTGTCTTGGAAGAAGTGCATCAGCAACTTCTCGTCTTCGGAATAGGCAGACATCTTCCTGTAATACGATCTCAGGTGGACACGAGGGCAAGTGGTGCCCTTATACTTCTCAAAGTCGGGTACCCTGAACTTAGGAGGCACCTTGAAATCAGCAATTAATCCCAGCTTGGACATATCAACGCCCAAAGTATTCTGATTCTCGATATCTCTCATTTTATCTTCCAGTGCCTTGAATCTAAGCCGTGTTTCAGCATTCAGCTCCCCTTCAGCACCTTTCTGAGAGAACACATCATCCTGACGATCCTTAAGCCATGGCTGAGGCACAAACAGATTCCTGACGCCTGCATTGCCGTTTCCCGGCCCGACATTAACATTAGCTCCCAGACTCCCATTACCGACGCCCGTCGTATTGAGTCCTATGTTGGCCATCACATTGCCGTTAGCACTGCCATTGCCCCCGGTCACGAGGACATCATTCTGTGGAGTCTCAACTGGTGGAGGAGTAGGCACAGTCCCACCATGGAGTACGTCGTTGCTATCAACCCTAGAAATCAAAGGCTGAACCAAAGTTCTGAGCTGATCCTGGCCGTTGGCGACCACTTGCATGAGCTCCATGAAGCGATCCATCCTTTCGCGGAGCTCCTGAACATCTGTTTGCACTTGCTCCATGATTCTGGTCTGATTAGCTCTAGTTGGATAGCGGTGAATCGGTCTCTGATCAATCCTGGAACCACCGGAGACAACCTGAAAAAACCTGCGACAACCTGAAAAACCTGCGAACACAAAAGGGTTAGGAAAAACAACAAAATGCTCGTCATGCATATGCTTCATGCAAATGCATGCATGTGTCTGTGTATTAGGGAGATCCCCCCCGATCCTAGTGCCTGAGTGCCAGTGCTGGTAATAAGAAGAAGAAGTCCGAGTCCAATCATGGAAATAACAATCTCATATATAAAGAAAGCCTATCAAGGCAGTACATAGCATCAGCGAGTACAAGATGAATCAACAGTGTGACCTCAACCAACAAGCCTGGTAATGGTCAGCATACAACAATGATCAAAACAAAAGGAATACAAATAGTCAAGTACGGCCACGGGCACGATACTCTTCTAACAACTCCTTCGTTTCTGGATGATTCGGCAGAGTGAGCAACCCCTCGACGAGTAATTCCCTCTGCACAATGGTATACTGAAGTCCTTCGACCGAACCTTCCCATGCTCCTTCGCCGAAGCAATCTTCCAACTTCCGCTTCTTGGACTCAAACGTCAGCTTGCGCTCATTCAGGTTAGCGACACATCAGGGGCAGGGAACTTGTAAGCCACGGTCTTCCTCAGAAAACCCATAACAATATAATAGGAGGCAAGAAATCCTGGATCGGGGAAAACGGTACCTGCAACACAGACACACGTTAATGAAATGCAAATGAGTATGCAAACTAATGCAAAATGCAATCATGCAATAGAAGACCAAGGCAACTGCTGTGGAGATTCTGTATCAACAAAACCATAATGTTGCTCTATCAAGAACAACCACTGCATCTGATAAGAAGAAAACTCTGGTATCGAACCACGAATCTGCTCTGTCAAGAACAAATGTCTGATAATAAGGACCTCTGATGTAGGACCAAGAAATCTGCTCTGTCAAGAACAAACATACATCTGCTGATGAGATCTTCAGACCCCAATCGAAAATCTGCTCTATCAAGAACAAACATACATCTGCTGATGAGATCTTCAGACCCCAATCAAAAATCTGCTCTATCAAGAACAAACACCTGATGACGAAAACTCTGCTCTATCAAGAACAAATACATATCTGATGATAAGATCCTCTGATCAAAACCTGCTCTATCAAGAACAAATACGTCTGATGATAAGATCCTCTGATCCAACAAAACTAATTCGCTGTCAAGAAAACCAGGTGGTCTGAAGGTCAAAGTTTCCTGCAATAAACCCAGCCCTGCTCACAGGTATGGACCTAAACTGACTCAAGTTCGGCATCCTATGCGGTCGTTAGCATCACAGACTTTCAAGACGGATGATACGATACCCAGAAGGTGTGGCATCATCATGTCCTGAAGAGGCCCTCCTCAGCCAACTTCCAATTGATAGGTTCCTGGAGTCGACAATCCTCGGGTCAGACAACTTGTCGAGCCCTAAGGGCCAGGCAAGAAGCATCAAAGAGAATATCGTCCGAGTGAGATTTCGCGGCTAGCTGGTGCGAGCTAAGCAAGCAGGCTAACCACTACTCTCTCTCTAAATCTATATATAACCTCAAGCCCAGGTCCGGCTTGTCTCTCAACAGATTTCCCCCTTCCTACGACAGCACAGATAATCATATCATACTGAAAATAAAGTGCGGGAAATAAAATGCGAGAAGTAAAATGCGATAAATAAACACAGCCCAACAAGTAATCATACAAGCGCTAGGATTGACTCGCATAGGGAACCGTTGGAGTCCCCAGCAGAGTCGCCAGCTGTCGCTTTCGCGAAAATAAGGTGCCGGCACAACAGAAGAGTCGCCACCTTTCGTTATTTATCCCTCAGAGCGGGAAAGGAAACGATCGGAAAAAACCTAACGAAAAAGGGTAAGACAAGGTCGTCGCAACCATTGTCTGGGTTCGGGAGTCAGTTACATAAGGGGAAGGTGTTAGCACCCCTCACGTCCGTCGTACTCGACGGGATCCACGCTTGTTGGTTTGTCTACGGGTGAAAAACAATCTATCTATGGCTGCTAAGTCTAAACGGAAAGAAATTGATTCGATAGAGCGTCGCACTCTATGCCTACGTATTCTCATCAGAGAATGAGAAATCAGAGTCAATGTAGTTCGGGAAACTACGGGGAAAGTTTCTCGGCAAGACGTTGCGTCTTGGGCCTATGTATTCTCTTCAGAGAAATCAGAGCATGACGTAGTTCAGGCTAACTACGGCTAGACAAGGGTGTTCTCGGTCATACGGGGGTGAGAGATTAAGTTGACGATACTAGCGTACGCATTCTAGCAGTTAGGTGGACGCTGCTCGACCATTGGAGACTTACGCGTACCTGTTTGCGGTAGAATGGATGTAGTATGTCGGGTTTCGAGGTACAGGAACCTACGGGAACTAGAACTACGGTCTGGTCTCAAATGCACTCGGGCAAGAGAAAAGGATAACATCAGTCGTCAGCGGGAAAGTCTCGATCGCACAGCAGCGAGAGAACAGAAAAGTTAGTTGTTAGTGTGCTCGCTAGGATATCGCATCCTATGCCTACATATTCTCATCAGAGAAAACCAGAGCAGCTGTAGTTCGGCTTACAGCTACGGGTAGAACGGGGACCACAACACAAATCTCATTTTATTAATATTCGGAAAGTTACAATGATAAACTCCTAAAAAAAATCCTATCCATCTATCATGGAAAATCTAATGGAAAATAGTCCCATAACAAGTGGACATTTAAATCTACTTCTAAAAGTGTAAAAAGTCCCCTAACAAATGGACATTTAAAACTACCTCTAAAAGAAAAGTGTAAAATAAACTCTATGTAGAAATTATATCCTAAAAAGAAAAATAGTAAAATCTATGAGCTAATATAATATTCCTATTATTTTTATATCTTTCCATTATTGTTTTTCTATCCAAGAAAATCTAAGAAAACATCTAAAATATTAAATGGAAATATTGCAAAAATTAAACTCTAAAAAGAGAAAAGAAAAGAAAATTCTGCCAGGGGGTGCTTTGGTTCAGCCAGGGGTACAGTCTGCAGAAGATGAAGCAGAATTGGGGCCCAGCCCAATACACGAATTCAGAAAAGAATAAAAAACAGGGGGGGGGGGTGAATGGCCAACAACGGAGGTGTAGCTGGAAAACCGAACAGGGCCCAGCCCATCAGACCAAACAATAATCAAAAAACGGAGGGTGAATGGAAAAAATGGAAGGTGGATCAGCAAGAAAACAACGGGCTTAGAGAGGCCCAGACCCCACGATCCACTCGCCTGGTCCATTACTCAGAACACCAACCAAAACCCTAACACGTTCTCTTCCTCTAATCACTGTTCACCTTCTCCGCTTCCCTTCTCTTCTCCAAACGCTCTCTCTCGTTCAAGCCCTCTCAAACACCTCATTCTCGTCACCGTCTCGAATCATCACCACAAACAACAACAAGATTACATTACCAATCTCCGAAAAATGAACTGCGGCTGGCGTGTTCTTGAGGATCCAAATCGTTGATGAAGATCTGAACGACATTGCAAGATTGATGAAGGTTGGATGAACGAGATGGATGAAGAAGATGAAGGTCCATCATGGAATCTCAGATTTCCGGCGAAAAAACGGCTTCCGGCGAGTGGTTATGGCGGTCGGAGATAGTTAGGAGGTGGCCGGTGCGGCGGTTGCATGGCCGGCGACGGGGTCTTCGGTGAGGGGTGAGAGTGGGACAAGTGGCATCGCTGCATGTGGGGGCCAGCGTGAGTGGGACGCGTGGAGGCTGGGAAGAGAGAGGGAGTGCCACGTGGGGTGGCATGCAGAGGGAGGTGGTGGCTTCTGCAGGCGAAACATGGCAATGAATGGAGAGGTGGGGAGTTCTGTGCATGAAACGTGGATGGAGAGAGAGAGAGAAAAACGTGGCAATGGTTGAGAGTTGAAACTGAGAACGAAACGTGGAAGGCTTATATGGTGACACATGGACTGGACCTGGGGTGGGCCTCCAGAAGACACCTGGCCCACCGAAATTAGACTGATTAACCACTAATGAACACCTAATTAAGCCTAATTAATCTAATTAATACTCAATTAACTAAATGAAGATTAAAAACTGTAATTAAATCCTAAATGAAAATTAAAACTAATCTAATCCTAATTAATTCTAATAAACTCTAATTAACATCTAAACAAATGATTAAGATCTAATTAAACTCTATTAAATCCTAATTAATAAAAAACTCTAATAATTTCTACACTAATAAAAAATTCTATTAATCTGTACACTAATAAAAAATAAAGAAAAAATCTATTAATTTCTATTAAAGAAAATCCTAATAAAAGAGATTATCCTATTAAAAAAAATCATTATCTAAAAATCTACTTAATATCTAAAAATAATATGATTTATTCTAAAATCTATTTAAAAACAATTTAATATCTATTAAAAAATCTAACTAACACCTAGAAAAATCAATTAAACCTATTAGAAAATAAGGGGGAAAATCTAAAAATGCAGGGAAGCCGATTAAATCGATTAGCGACTATATCGAAATAAACGGTAAAAACCCGGACACGGAGATGTCCTCAAAAACGACAGCGAGAGCTGAAAACACCGGGACGAGCACCGATTCTCAAAATACGTCCTCGTATTGGCCTGGAATGCCTGAAGCGCGATCAGAGGGCCGTGATCCCGATAAAGTCAACATGACTGGAAGAAATGCAATGTACGTGGTATGCTAATGCAAAATGAAATGAGTCGAAACATGAGCCAAATTGCGATAAGTAGTTGGTCAAATTTTGGGGTGCAACAGCTGCGCCTATTCAAACGACTTGGACCTGAAGGGTTGAAGAGCGAACGACTTTCAAACATTCAAAGGTAGAAGACGGTTGAATACCAAAGAACCTGGAAATTTGCCAACTACACAAGTACATGGTACTCTGGTGGGAACAAATCTTCGGACGCTGAAATGGTAGCTGCACGGCAACTAGCTGGAGAAATACTGATCTGATCCTCCTTCAGGATGATTCTCTGATTTATCTGATGTCCTCGCGTCCTCAAATCATCGAGGGATCACTGGTTACACGGTAACGGGTGATCTGCTAACCTCACAGGTAAACGATACTCTGATTGGTAGGAACATCTTCAAAACTGAGCAAGACAGTTGCACGACAACTTGCTGGGGGACTGGTCACACGGTAACCGGGGAAAAGTCTAATTTCAAATCTCCGTCAGGATGGTCATCTGATTTTGCTGTAGATGTTCGTCCTTAATTCATCAAGGTGTCACTGGTCACTCGGTAACCGGCAATACATGGTTGATCATGCCATCAGGCATCAAGATTCCTCGGGACTCATCAGGTCAACCATCAGGTTGATCATGTTAAATTATGCCATCAGGCATTCAAAGAAAACTGTCGGGCATCAGCCGGACTTCATCAGCAAGTCGAGAATAGGATTCTCGGTCAATCATGAGCCAATTGGGAATATCTAAACCTCTGCCATCAGGCACTCCGCATCAGCTGAGAGAACTACTTCATTAACACGGTCAGACTTCAATCATGAAGTCTTCAAGGGAAGTTTCAACTTCGCTGTTCAGAAACCTGCTGGGGATGACGCACCTCCGCTGGGGATTTTGGAGAACTATCAAGTAACTCTGCTTCGGGGATCCAGAAATCATTCTGGATGAATCAACTCTGCTGAGGACTTCAAGAATCATCTTGGACAAATAACTCCGCCGGGGACTTCAAGAATCATCTTGAATCGGGGACTGTGCTGGAGATTTCAGGAATCATCCTGAGCAAACACTCTGCCGGGGACTCTAAGCATCAGCTTGAGCAACCAACCCTGGAGACTGCACTGGGGATCTTAAGAATCATCTTAAGCAAACGACCTCGCTGGGGAATTCAAGAATCATCTTGATCAAACCATTCTGAGAAGGAGCATCTGCAAACAAGAACACTGGCGACCTGGCTCATGTTTCGTATGCATATGCTTGGACAATGACGTAATGCTCCACACGGTGGAAATGCTACGCGTTTATGATAAATGCTATGCAGTCATGCACAATGATGCGATCCCGTCAGCAAAATAAATGCCGAAGGGAGAATCCTCCTGTCAAGGAGAAAGAACTACTCAGATAGAGGAATCATCCTGCTGAGGAGAACAAGGTCACGCCGATCTCAATCGGACTCCGCAGGGGAAACAACTTCAGTTGACTGCTGCGGGGGAACGAAGCTCTACGAGAACCTGAACCTGCTCATCTGGATATTCAAACCACAAACTGTTGAGGAAACGATATCAATCGCAGAAATAAACTGCACGGCCTTCGCGACTAAACTTTCCTGGAGTGAACGACTCCGGTGGGGAAACGCAGCATCAGCTATTCAACACTCCACTGGGGAAAACCATTTATGGCCTGAGCGGCTTCCAAGGATTCGGATCTCTTGGGGATCTGCAAACTCGGCTGGGGAAGAAGGAATCATCCTGCTTACAGGGGAGAATACGACTCTGTGGGGGAATCTCAATTCCGCTGGAGACTTCAGCCTGGCACTATCAACTACTACACACTCCAGTGAATAGTCTCCTTACAAGGCCTGCACTTGTGACCCGGTGCTGGGGGATGAACATACGCTTCGGCGCCTGACTCAGCTGGGGAGATGGTGATCCTTCAAGATACCTCTGGTTGGGGAGAGAATCTTCTCTGCTTGGGGGGATACATATCAATGCTCCTGGTCCCGCATTCAGACTCTGCAGGGAGATGCTGCTACACTCTATCGGGGATATCAATCCTGATCTGCTGAGAGTAATCTTGCATACGCCTTACGAAGACTGACCCTTCTGGGTAACACCTGTTGGACTATCAAGTCTGATGAGGAATACGTGTGTATCAACACTGCTGGGGATATCAATCCTTAGCTACTCATTGTACAACTCTGATGGAGATGTACCGATCCTATCAAGGAAACACCTCTAGCGTCTGCGGAAGATAACAATCGATCACTGAAATTGAATCTCACTTCACTGAGGAAAACAACCCTGAACGGTCTTTTGAACATCCTAAGCCCTTATAGGGTACGAAGCAGTCTGCTGAGCAATAACTCTTCTCTACCAATATCTACCCGTCTGGAGATTACTCAATGAGGGAATCAACGTCGACCTCTGCCTGAGGGATGAGTCAATGACCTAGACTCGGAGGGAAAAGGAGTCCAACTTTGACTTTGTGGGGATACAACATTGCATCAGTCCCACTGCTGGGGAAATAAACCCCAAATCTGCTGGTCAGGGAAAGCTTCAGTCTCAACCCACTTAGGAAAGTAGCACATCAGGCTAATCAACGTTCAATGCTTGGGATGGCCATACTCTGCCGGGAATATCAATCAAACCCTACTGAGGATAATCTTGATCCTACTCTGATAAGGGATAAATGCCATCTCAATTTGCTGCAGTCTCAAACTGCTCAGGGGAAACAATCTCAAACTGTACATCTCTGCTGAGAAAATAATCCTGATTCAACAGCATCAACGCAGGGAATACATAATACCTATCATGGAGCTGGGATCACTCGAGCCTTGTGTCGGGGAATGTGACAACCTACGAGTCACTAGGAATCAACGTGTCGAATACAATTAGGCTTTCTCTGGTTTAGGGATAGGTTTATTTCTGGTTACCAACAAAAGTGGATTTGAAAGGGAAATACTAGACGAGAACTAGCATTCAAGGTGGACTACCAGACGAGAACTGATAGCAAAATATGTTAGGTTGTCAGACGAGAACTGATTTACGGTTTGCCAGACGAGAACTGGACTTCAAGACTGTGTTAGCCAGACGTGAACTGGTTGAACAATAGGTTAAAGAAAAGGTGACCAGGCGAGGCTGGTTTCTGGTTTGGATTTCAGACGAGAACTGATCTCTGGCTTGCCAGACGAGAACTAGACTTTAAAACGATTCGGTTACAAGGTTCAGCCGAGTAACAGGTTAGGCTGTAGGATAACAATCCAATGACAGCAAGGCTTCTTCAGAAGGTTCAGGTTTTTGGCAGGGTAATGACACAATTCCCCGACACTCAACTCTTGCCAGGGTGAACAAACTCATTTGAACAACTTGCCCCAGTGCAATTCAACTTGCCCCAATCCGACTCTTGGGAAAATTCATTCTGAACAGAAAGCGGCTGGTAACAAGTCAATCTTCAGATGGCTTGCCCCAACATCTGTACAACGGAAGGATTCATCCTCAACTAACCAACTCTCAGCATGGTTGGTTTCAATATCTCTGAAGTAGCTTGCCCCTGAACGAGCGGTGAGCGACTTAACCTGTTCTGATTGAACACTGGAGGGATCTGCCCTCAAATCATAGGAGTTCTGGATAACTGCCCCTAAATGGGTCTCGAGAAAATTCACTTCTGATCAACTGCTTCTTGAATAATTTGCCCCATAATCAACCGATGCTTCGGGACTTGTCCTCAGACAAACTGATTCTAAACTCGCTGGGAGTCAATGCCCCAGATTCACATGGTTTCGCAGTATACCATTCTGATCCAGACTGCTACGCTTCAGTCCTGATTGAGTATTCCCTGTTGGAATTCCTTCGTATCAACTACTGACCTGCAATTAAAATTGTTTATTCACGAATGGTAATTTTAATGCAGTGTTCATGCAGATTTTGAAAAAATGTATTATCACTCATTTACGTGTCATGATAGTGAGCGACGAATGAACCAAAGAGTTCAAACGTAGTGCTGATTCGATCAGTGAAAAATACAACAAGGATATGATTGGCAAATCATGTAGGAGTCAGGTTACTCAACCTCATCGTAATGCGCTTTCAGAATAAACCCTGCCTCAATTAGGTCTTTTAAGGGTTGTATCGTGGTCGGGTTCACGGTTCGTGAAACAAAGGATATTTGGCTCAAATTATGATTTGTACCCACCCCTTCTACGTGATGATCTTCGATCCTAAAGTTCAGTAAACTTGGCTCGAGCGCTCGCCTCTTCGAGAGGTATGTTGAACATTGGGAACAACTGGTTAAAGAATTCACAAGGTGTTTCGGAGTGACAGTTACTCCTCTTTCGTTTCGGTGCCTGTATCTACACGACTTTGCCCTTGTTCGAGGATTTTTCTTTTTACATCCTTTCTTTTTCATTCTTTTGATTCCCTAATTTTTGCCTGGACTGACTCTTCAGAGTTCTTTTCGATTTTTCTTTTGAAGTCCAGCGGGATGCCCTAATTTTTGCCTAAGTATTCGCTTTCCAGCTTTTCTTTTCTCTTTTTTTTTACTTAGCGGGCTTTCTTATTCTTTTTTTCTTTTGGAACAAGTTGCGTGACGCTGGCTGTCTGGATTCATCCGAGAGGTTTATAACTGTCTCACTCCTGATTGGTGAGGTTTAACCATTGTGGTGGACGAGGTACAACCTCTGGGGAGGAATACGATGTGATTGGTCCTCGAAAGACAACACTCCTCCATAAGAATTGAACGCTCGATCAAGCTAACTGACAACTACCCTGCCCCGGGTTAAGATGTGAGGGTTTAAAAGTCCGAAAAAACTCCTACTTCTCGGCTTGAAGTGGTTAACAAGGGATTCTCTTCCTTATCTCTCCGGTGTTTAGGGGATTTGAAACAATGCCTTGTACGTCATAGGTAAGGTTTTATCTGAAAGCATACGATCATCGGTTATGAGTATTCAGTTTCTTCATCCTCCCTCCAATCTTTGCTAGTCATAGTGATAAAGTGGAGTGAATAAAGTGCAAGTGTCAATGCAATGCAGTAAATGAGTGACAACGACATGATTAATTCAGAAAATGCATAGTCACTTTATTAACATTACCATTCGAAACAAACAATGTTTAACAGCAAGTAGTAACTAACAGAAAAGAAACTACAAATGCAAATGATAAAAAGTCCGAGGACTTCCAATGCTGAGGATGTCTGCCTGTCCGGACCACTGGCCTCTGGAAATAGCCCTCTGAATTTGCGAGCTCAAATAGCTGAGAGGTCGTCATGCACAACCAAAACTCCTTCTAGGAAGGAAATGCACCCTTTGTCGATCAACTGTTGCACTTTTGCCTGAAAAGCTTTGCAATCTTCAGTTGAATGCCCCGGAGATCCTCCATGGTAACCACACTGAGCATGGGGATTGTACCCAGGGGGGTAAGGCTCTGGCACGGGCTTGAGAGCTTTGGGTTCCACCAAAGAATTCTGAATCAAATGTGGCAGAATCTGGCTATACGGCACAGGCACTGGATGAGAAGGAGCATTCCTTCGTTCCAAGTTGTTACGAGGCCGGTTCTGATTCTGACGCTGATTCTGATAACCTCGGCCACGGGCTCGTGGATTTGCAAGAGGAGCGACATAAAGTTCCCGATGTGGTGCCCGAGGCACAATTGTCTGTCGAGACACGAAGATACTGACCGCTGAGAAGACGAAGAACCAACAGACTTCCCTGATTCGTCTTGAGGATACCCAACATCATTCATGATTGCATTGATCACAACTCCTTCTTCAGTTTGAAAGCTATAGAGAGATTCAGTTTCACTAGCCTGACCGCCTGAAACATTCTGGATTCTTCCAGTCTTTACACCATACTCGATGCGCTCTCCTGCCCTTACCAATTCAGAGAAATTTGGTGCAACTCCAAGCATTCTTTCGAAGTACGGGCTCTGCAAGGAGTTTATGAACATGCCTTTCAACTCTCGGTCTAGAAGCGGCGGTTGCACTCTAGCAGCAAATTCTCTCCATCTCTGAACATATTTTCTTAAAGGTTCATTGTTCCCTTGAGATAATTCTTGCAGCTGCATGCGACTAGGAGCTTCATCAAGATTGTAGTCATACTGCTTCAGGAAAGCATTGGCTAAGTCCGCCCATGATCGGATCTGATCACTCTCTAACTGCATATACCAACTCAGAGATGCCCCAGTCAGACTATCTTGAAAGCAGTGAATCATCAACTTGTCGTTGCACACAAATGAAGTCATTCTTCGGCAGAACATCACCAAATGTTGCTTCGGGCAACTATCTCCTTTGTACTTTTTAAACCTCAGCATTCTGAACTTCGGAGGTAACACTAGGCCAGGAACCAGACACATGTCTGCAGCACTAGGGTTAACAGCGTCTTTTCCTTTCAAGGCTTTGAGTCTTTCATCCAATGCACGAAACCTTCTAGCATACACGGGAGCTAATGGGTCTTCATTCTTTGCTATCGGGACCTCTCTTCGGGACTTTGGCACAGGGAAGGCAAAACCCTGGTAGTCTGAGATATAAACAGAAGGAGAACGTTCACCTCGGACAACAAACTGCTCATGTAGGTCTCGATCTTCAACAGAAGGCTGTACAAGCTGAGCTGCGGTAAGGTTGTTCACTTGCGGAAAGTCTTCGTCATGCGTAGATCCATACAAAGGATTGGACGTCACAGTGAAACCTGACAAGGTATCAACAAACTGGAAGCTGCTCTCTGACATAGCTACCAACAACTTTCAACTGACTTCACTGTTTGACTCTGATCAAATCTGCTTCAGCCCCTTGGTCGTCTTCTAATAATCAACCCTTGCTCAGACCAAACACCGGAGAATCACCATCTGAAGCAAAACAAAGGCTGGATAAGAGCTCTGGCTAGCTGGAGAATGATATGCAATATGATGCAAAGATGATTATGCAAATGCAATACAACATGCAGCAAACACGGGATCACAGCCCCCACAAGGCTCTGATTACTGCTGCGCTGCTGACTAAGTACGTTCACTCTGAAGAGAAGACCAAAATAACGGGTAGGCTGGAAGTCAAGTTTCCTGCAAAGACCCTCCCGCTCACGGGTATGAACCTAATCTGACAAGGTACGGCATCCTATGCGGGTATCAATGTCACAGACTTTCAAGAGCAATGATACGATACCCAGAAGGTGTGGCATCATCATCCCTTGAAGCGGCCTCACTTAGTCAAATTCCCAATTGATAGGTTCCCAGAGTCGACAATCCTCGGGTCAGACAACATGTCGAGCCCTAAGGGCCAAGCAAGAAGCATCAAAGAGAATCTCGTTCGAGTGAGATTTTGCGGCTAGCTGGTGTGAGCTAAGCAAGCAGGCTAACCACTACTCTTTCTCTAAATCTATGTGTGTACTCAAGCCTGGGTTTTGGCTTCTCTCTTAAAGGAACAACCACCCAACAGCACAACAGCAACAGATAATAATACGGTGCGGAAATTGTAAATACAGTGAACTACAACACGCAAAAGGTAAACATCCAAAGACGAGCAAACAAGCACTAGGATTCACTCGCATAGGGGATATTCCTGTCCCCAGCAGAGTCGCCAGCTGTCGCTTTCGCGAAAATAAGGTGCCGGCACAACAGAAGAGTCGCCACCTTTCGTTATTTATCCCTCGGAGCGGGAAAGGAAACGATCGGAAAAAACCTAACGAAAAAGGGTAAGACAAGGTCGTCGCAACCATTGTCTGGGTTCGGGAGTCGGTTACGCAAGGGGAAGGTGTTAGCACCCCTCACGTCCGTCGTACTCGACGGGATCCATGCTTGTTGGT
The DNA here is from genome assembly GCA_963859935.3 of Lathyrus sativus. Taxonomy (NCBI): domain Eukaryota; kingdom Viridiplantae; phylum Streptophyta; class Magnoliopsida; order Fabales; family Fabaceae; genus Lathyrus; species Lathyrus sativus. Next base: position 293,842,231 of record OZ012741.1, read on the forward strand.
TTGTCTATGGGTGAAAAACAATCTATCTATGACTGCTAAGTCTAAACGGAAAGAAATTGACTCGATAGAGCGTCGCACTCTATGCCTACGTATTCTCATCAGAGAATGAGAAATCAGAGTCAACCTAGTTCGGGAAACTAGGGGGAAAGTTGCTCGGCAAGACGTCGCATCTTGGGCCTATGTATTCTCTTCAGAGAAATCAGAGCATGACGTAGTTCAGGCTAACTACGGCTAGACAAGGGTGTTCTCGGTCACACGGGGGTGAGAGATTAAGTTGACGATACTAGCGTACGCATTCTAGCAGTTAGGTGGATGCTGCTCGACCATTGGAGACTTAGGCGTACCTGTTTGCGGTAGAACGGACGTAGTATGTCGGGTTTCGAGGTACGGGAACCTACGGGAACTAGAACTACGGTCTGGTCTCAAATGCACTCGGGCAAGAGAAAAGGATAACATCAATCGCCAGCGGGAAAGTCTCGATCGCACAGCAGCGAGAGAACAGAAAAGTTAGTTGTTAGTGTGCTCGCTAGGATATCGCATCCTATGCCTACATATTCTCATCAGAGAAAACCAGAGCAGCTGTAGTTCGGCTTACAACTACGGGTAGAACGGGGACCACAGCACAAATCTCATTTTATTAATATTCGGAAAGTTACAATGATAAACTCCTAAAAAAAATCCTATCCATCTATCATGGAAAATCTAATGGAAAATAGTCCCCTAACAAGTGGACATTTAAATCTACTTCTAAAAGTGTAAAAAGTCCCCTAACAAATGGACATTTAAAACTACCTCTAAAAGAAAAGTGTAAAATAAACTCTATGTAGAAATTATATCCTAAAAAGAAAAATAGTAAAATCTATGAGCTAATATAATATTCCTATTATTTTTATATCTTTCCATTATTGTTTTTCTATCCAAGAAAATATCTAAAATATTAAATGGAAATATTGCAAAAATTAAACTCTAAAAAGAGAAAAGAAAATAAAATTCTGCCAGGGGGTGCTTTGGTTCAGCCAGGGGTACAGTCTGCAGAAGATGAAGCAGAATTGGGGCCCAGCCCAATACACGAATTCAGAAAAGAATAAAAAACAGGGGGGTGAATGGCCAACAACGAAGGTGTAGCTGGAAAAACGAACAGGGCCCAACCCATCAGACCAAACAATAATCAAAAAACGGAGGGTGAATGGAAAAAAATGGAAGGTGGATCAGCAAGAAAACAACGGGCTTAGAGAGGCCCAGACCCCACGATCCACTCGCCTGGTCCATTACTCAGAACACCAACCAAAACCCTAACACGTTCTCTTCCTCTAATCACTGCTCACCTTCTCCGCTTCCCTTCTCTTCTCCAAACGCTCTCTCTCGTTCAAGCCCTCTCAAACACCTCATTCTCGTCACCGTCTCGAATCATCACCACAAACAACAACAAGATTACATTACCAATCTCCGAAAAATGAACTGCGGCTGGCGTGTTCTTGAGGATCCAAATCGTTGATGAAGATCTGGACGACATTGCAAGATTGATGAAGGTTGGATGAACGAGATGGATGAAGAAGATGAAGTTCCATCATGGAATCTCAGATTTCCGGCGAAAAAACGGCTTCCGGCGAGTGGTTATGGAGGTCGGAGATAGTTAGGAGGTGGTCGGCGCGGCGGTTGCATGTGGGGTGAGAGTGGGACAAGTGGCATCGCTGCATGTGGGGGCCGGCGTGAGTGGGACGCGTGGAGGCTGGGAAGAGAGAGGGAGTGCCACGTGGGGTGGCATGCAGAGGGAGGTGGTGGCTTCTGCAGGCGAAACGTGGCAATGAATGGAGAGGTAGGGAGTTCTGTGCATGAAACGTGGATGGAGAGAGAGAGAGAGAGAAAACGTGGCAATGGTTGAGAGTTGAAACGGAGAACGAAACGTGGAAGGCTTATATGGTGACACATGGACTGGACCTGGGGTGGGCCTCCAGAAGACACCTGGCCCACCGAAATTGGACTAATTAACCACTAATGAACACCTAATTAAGCCTAATTAATCTAATTAATACTCAATTAACTAAATGAAGATTAAAAACTGTAATTAAATCCTAAATGAAAATTAAAACTAATCTAATCCTAATTAATTCTAATAAACTCTAATTAACATCTAAACAAATGATTAAGATCTAATTAAACTCTATTAAATCCTAATTAATAAAAAACTCTAATAATTTCTACACTAATAAAAAATTCTATTAATCTCTACACTAATAAAAAATAAAGAAAAACTCTATTAATTTCTATTAAAGAAAATCCTAATAAAAGAGATTATCCTATTAAAAAATAAGGGTAAAAATCTAAAAATGCAGGGAAGCCGATTAAATCGATTAGCGACTATATCGAAATAAACGGTAAAAACCCGGACACCGAGATGTCCTCAAAAACGACAGCGAGAGCTGAAAACACCGGGACGAGCACCGATTCTCAAAATACGTCCTCGTATTGGCCTGGAATGTCTAAAGCGCGATCAGAGGGCCGTGATCCCGATAAAGTCAACCTGACTGGAAGAAATGCAATGTACGTGGTATGCTAATGCAAAATGAAATGAGTCGAAACATGAGCCAAATTGCGATAAGTAGTTGGTCAAATTTTGGGGTGCAACACCTAGGTTAAAATTGAGGGTTTTTTTAATTTGAAAAAGAAAACTCTTACTTCAAAGCTCAAAGGGGTTAACAAAGATCTATCTCCCTTATATCTTCAGTGTTTGGGTATTTAAAACAATTGCTTACATCATCATTAGGGTTTTACTCAAAAGCATACGACAAGAAATCTTGCATTTTTTATTTTGTCATCCTCCTTCCAATTCTCTGCCTAAGCAAGAGATCGGGTAGCATTGACATTATAAAGCATGAAAAAGCATTTTATGATTGAATATGAATGGATTTCTTCATGACAAACATATTTATTGCATTAATCATTCAAAACAAACGAGTTCTTACATGTAAATCATGCTTTTACAATCAAAGGAATAAATGCAAGCAAATAAACAAATAGCCTGATGAGCTCTGCTCTTGATTCTAATGGCTCTGGAAGGACCTTTAGAGTCTTTATATCCATCATCATAAAGGTGTTCCATTCACAATTGGGCTTCCTCCCTTGAAGGTTAGCACCTCGTCGTCCATCATCTCTTTGACCTTTTCTTAGAAAACCTTGCACTCTTCAATTGAATGCCCCACTGCTCCATCATGAAATTCACAACTGGTATCTGGATTGACCAAAAGAGGGTGAGATTTCATGGCTCTTGTCTTTCTGGGTGCCATTACCGAGTTTTGGGTAAAATAGGACCACAATTGACTGAAAGTCATTGGGATTGGATCAAACTTCTTTTGAGAATGACTCTGATGTGTTCTCTAACGAAACTGTGATTGATAATTCGAAATCACTAAGCGAAATAAGCAACATCAATAGGAACTTTCTTACCACCTTTTAGCATGGTAGTCTCGTATCCACGAGACACAAAAGAGGATTTCTTACTGTTGCAAATAACTACCACTGGTTCTTGCATATTAAAATGTGGAACTATGACATTCACCCTTTCTCTAGTGATATGAAGAAGTTTCTAAGCCAACATATCCTCGAGATCCCTCTTCACAACAGAACGTCCACGAGGATTGTTTGAACAAATTTTGCAAGAAACGTGATTATGCTCATAATGGGTAAGCCTACATAAATTGACGTGCATATCTACTAAAGATCCTTTCATTGAATTCACGTCAGAGATACATTATTCTCCGAGATATCCTTCCTCAGTGTTTCCATACTTTAGTAACAAACTTATTGAGACATTGGGTCCATAATCTTCAAAAGACAAAATACCGCTTTACTAAATTTTGTATTTCGGCCTTCAAAGTAAAACAATGTTCAATATCATGACCGGTCGCCCCTTGATGAAATGGACAAAAACGAGCATACTTAGACCACCATGGTAGATTCTTTGGGATGGCCAGTGGAGTCTTTGTTTGCACCAGATTCTTCTATACTAAAGCAGGATATAATTCAGAATAAGACATTGGGATTGGGTCAAACTGATCCACGTGTTGTTTACTTTAGTTACGAGATCCTCCATGTTTCTCTTGCGAAATAGCATTAGCAGCTTGTTCCTTCTCCTTAGGTAAACCATCCACAAGCTTCTTAGAGTTGTTAGAAGCGCCAATGGGAGTCACAGGTATGGGTATTGACATGATTTCAGAAATCACGGTCCTTTGAAGCGGAGTCTGAGAAATATAAGGAAAAGGTTGACTTTGAGTATAAACCAGAGTTTCAACCAAAGTAGAGAGCATTTCCACACCAGCCCTCAAAGTAGTCACCTCCATACAAAGTTCATGGTTTTCTTGCTCAATGTTCTTCATTTTCTTTCTTTGACTGGCCCGAGTATCGTACTGATGAATTAGCTTGCCTTCTCTTTGAGGGAAAAAGCAAGAGTGAGAAACTGGGATGCAAAGAATGCAATGCTAATGACGAATGCAAATGTGCCAATGTAGATGGGTTTCAAGGAACTCAAAGGTTATGTTTGCAAACACCACAAAGTGGACAATACTTTTGATAACTGAAAATCTCATTTTATTGAAAATAGAGTATAATTTTAAAATCCAATGGTAAAACCTATGATGTTTGTAAACAAAATCTTTGAATTCCATGAAAATTTTATGGAAATGACGTTCATGAGTGCATGTATGCTCAAACAAAGATATACACAGATCCACATATACACATATACATTCAAGTAGGCAAAGACTTAGGTTTGAAAATCAACAAGCCTGGAGTAATGGTCTACCCATCCCAAATGGTGTGAACTAAGGGTTCAATGTACCTACAGAACAAGGGTTCTAAAAAGTTTCCAAAGTCAACAGTCCATCTTTCAGATATTATCAATTTCCCAAATACTCGATAGTTAATAATATCCTCAAGAGAACCTCTTTTGAGTGTAGTATCGTGTATCAACTATTTTGGGAATACTCCCTCATAGTCATCGCACTACATCCTAAGTAAGCCAAGTTGAGTTAAGGGTAACTAAAGGTTCTCAGTGTCACGGGCTCCTAGGTCGAAAATAGTAAGTGTTTTCACGAATACTCGTTCAACAATATTATTCTCCAGAGGGCCTCAACTGAGCGATGATCTCTCAAGTTAGCTTGGTCGGTAATCAACTCCCTATAAGCCTTCTCGAATATGTCACCTTCCTATCATAAGTGCACTCAAGTTCGGGTGTAAAACTTATCTCACCACACAAGGATAACAACCCAAAGAGGAAACATATATATACAAATAAACAAATATATATAGATATACAACGAAAACACAAATAAGCAAGTTAGGGGAAACCCTCAAAAGCAATTCCCCAGTGAGGTCTCTATTTCAGTTATAGTGAGAATAGGATGTCAAACTATCAAATTAACTTGAATTGCAAATCTTTAAATTCACCACCGAGCTTTGATTTATCCAAAGAAAAGGGTAAAGAACGAAAAAACCATAATTGCATTGTAAAAATAATGCAGAAGATCTAAGGTTCGGGGGTTGGTTATACCTAGGGAAGGTGTTAGCATCCTAAGCATCTGCAGTATCCTACAAGAACCTCTTGTTTAATATTAGTGTTATTTGTTATTTGCTATAGGGTTGAAAGGAGACCTAAGGGGTTAGTCCTAAGTATGCTCGCCATGACATCGCATATTGTGCCTACGTATTCTGACGGGAATGGAATCAGAGCATCTGTAGTTCCCCTCAATAAGGGTGAGTAACTCTTGACTATGGTTAAGGTTCCAGGGGGAGAGGTAAGTGTATATGGAAGAACACCTACATAGAGTTAAGAAACTCTAAACTTAAGGTTAGGTTGAAAGGGAGGTAAGTGTTTTTATTAAGGTTTCTGAAACAGATTAGAAATATGATTAAATTATTTTTGTATTTTCGAGAAAAGAAAGAGATTTTAGTTTTAAGAAAAAAGTACTCGATAAAAGATCGAGGTTTGAACTTGCGTGATGGTGATTGCAAAATACAACTGAATTATGAGGGAAGTAGCCACTTGACATTGGATCAAGGGTTTGAGAAAAAGTTAGGTCGATTCCTAGTCCCTAAGGATGCTCCTAGTAAATGAAACCACAACCAAAGAAAAAGTGTATGTGTGTTCATGAGGTTGATGGCGATGCTAAAAAGCAGTCGACTTACAAGTTAGGGTATGAATTGATATATGAATCAAGAATGTTTTGGGTTTGGTTGATGGCGATCAAAGAAACAATCGACTTACAAAGGTGTTTTGAAAAAGGGCTCAATATTGAATCGAGAATTAGTATGAAAATGGTTTGAACATGTAAGTGAGAGATGTATAAAATATTAAAATACAATCAAGATGAAAGCGATAAAATTATTACACTTAATGGGAACGGGGTACATTTTGTCGGATGGGGATGAAATGAAAAGATTATAAGTAAACTCAATTAAAGAAATAAGCGCAAGCACGAAAATAAAATGAGCTCGTTGATTTTGACTTGAAAAAAAGTGTCTCGATGTTAGATTGAGTATTTATTATTTAGTTTTTCAAAAGAGTTGATTTTATGTTTTTTTGTTGTACTTTATCTATTATTCAATTAATTATCTTTTCTAGTTAATGGAAAATAAAAGCAATAATGATAATTAAATAATCACAAATTAGGGTATGACAGACGCTTACATCTTGCTCTTTCTTCTTTATAAAATTACTTCCGCATTTTTTTGTACTGCTAGGGGTACCTCCCTCCTTAGCTAGCCTTCCTTCACGAACTCCTTCTTCCATACGGATACCCATATTTACCATTTTAGTAAAATCAATGGGTGCACTATTTACCATTCTTTCATAGAAAAATGAACTGAGTGTCTTCAAAAAGATCTTGGTCATTTATTTCTCTTCTAATGGTGGTGTAACTTGAGCGGCTAATTCGCGCCAACATTGAGTGTATTCTTTGAAGTTTTCTTTGTCCCTCTGGGTCATGGCCCTTAGTTGATCCTGGTTAGGTTCCATGTCGACCTTATACTTATATTTCTTAATGAAGGCTTCGTAGAGATCATTGAATGTTCGAATCTTCATACCATCTAACCATGTGTACCATTTGAGTGTTGCACCGGTCAGACTGTTTTGAAAATAGTAGATAAGTAGTTGATTATTATCTGTCTGTGCCGATATCTTCCGAGCATACATGACAAGATGGCTTTCTGGGCAGGTGTTTCCTTTGTATTTTTCAAAATCCAGAACCTTAAACTTTGGAGGGACTTTGATGTTCAGAACCAAATAGAGATCAAAAGCACTTTTCCCGAACAGTTCTTTCCCTCGGAGAGCTTTTAGTTCTTTTTGAGTTTCCGAGAATTTATCCTGAAATTCATCCATCCTTTCATCAAACCCTACAGTTTCTCTTGGAGTACCATGATACACCGGTTCTTCCAACACATATGGAGTGGTATTCATATTTGGCGGTGGCATAGTTATCACAGCGGTGGTGGCAGGAATTGCAATTACAACAGGAACTTCAGAGATAGGCGGACGGTAACCGACTGGAGTGAATAAGGGAGGCATTCCCCATGGAAAGCTTTGTGGCATGATGTACGGAGGTTCAGTAGTAGCAGACACCACTGGGATTGGTGCTGATACAATTTTAAAAATGACAGTTCTTTGAGTGTTTTCTTGAGTGTTGTGTGTTGATTGGTTTGATAGTGCTTCAACCAACCCATTAAGCCTTTATAAGCTTTCCTTTAGATTAGTGACTTCATCATGGAGCATTCGGTTCTCTTGTTCAAGTTGATCCATTCTTCGATGCTGATTGGCTCGAGTATTATATCGGTGATTCAGCTTATCTGTGGAGATAAAGCAAGAGTAAGAACCTGGAATGCAAAGGATCCTATGTTGATGCATATGCACATGCACAAATGCAAATGAAACTTCAAGAAACTCAAAAGTATATTTTCCAATATTGTAACAATTGGATTTTTAGGATAACTGAAAAACTCATTTTATTACTCAATTTGAAGAAATATTATAAAGTGAAATTACTCCTTCAAGAGTTTGATGCATCAAAAGTACTGAAAATAAAGCAAAGGAAACTTAGAAGTCTAATCCACTAATTACGGTTCCTTCTTCCCGTGAAGCTCCTCCATAAGTCGATTGATCTGTTCCTGCATCTTTGCTTTTTCGAGGATGAGCTTGTCCACATACTGCTTCCAAGCTACAAAATTTGGAGGAAGATCAGCACTGGTAGTTGACCCTGATGAGGTGTGAGGGGAAAATAAATCCTCTTGCATCTTTCTTTTCTACAAAGGTTCTTCTTACTTCTGTTGTTGTTGCAACCTCTGAAGTTTCTCCTTCTCTAGTTTGAGGATGTAGTACTTATTCTTCCAAGCATTCTTTAACTTTTCAGCTTCGTCCTAAGCATTTTTCAGCTTTCCTTCTTTATTGTAACAGTCCAGGAAGAATCTCGGAGAGTTAACACCATAGGTTCATGGAAGGGAAAAGGCATCTTCAGCTCAAAAGCCCTTTCTCGCACCCATTGTAGATAAGTCTCTGAAATGGTACAGTCAGGATACCCTAACGCAGTCACCCCTTTCTTATGAATGTGGCACCATGTTTGTAATATCCTAGCTTTGAGCTTAGAATTTTCTCCTTCTTTGAGGAAAATCCCTTCTAGGAAAGTTTGATCTGCTCTCTCCTTCATTGGATGTCTCAGTTGTCTGCGGGCTAACACAGGATTATAGCTGATACATTCTTTTGTCCCGACAAGAGGTACATTTGGAAAATCTCTGCAGTTGTTAATCATTATAAATCCACCATACATAATGTCATTCCATACAACATCAGAGTGAGTAAGAGCCATGACTATCTTCAGCCAGTAAGGTGCCTCTTTTAACTCCCAGATACTTGGAAACCTTGTCAAACGAGAAATGAACCATGAGTCAAGAAGAGCAGCGCAACAAACTATCTGACCCCCTCCTTCAGAATTCCTCAGATGGATAGAGAGGTAGGTATCAACCAGCAAAGAAGGAACATGATTCCTGAGGATGAAGATTTTGATGGGGTCCATGTCAACAAAGTCGTCAATTTTTGGAAATAAGAAAATCTCATAAGCTAGTAGTGCGAAAGTAGCTTCAAGTATTTCAATGTCCTTCTTATTGGCATGATAGCGAATCTTCTCTACCAATATTTCAGTTGGAAATCCAAGGACTCCTTCCTTGGTGGTCATGTGAGCTTGAATGTCAGTCACACTCAGGCGTGTAGCACTTGCAATTTCCTGACCGCTGGGTGTGTCTTCCAATCCAGAAAACAGAGGTCGTGATGTAACGGTCACTCCTATCAATATAGAGTACTCTTCCAAAGTTGGCATCAACTGGTAGTCAGGAAAAGTGAAACCGTGGTAAAGAGGGTCGTAGAATTGGACGAGCGTATCTAGCAGCCCATCAATAATCTTAAGTCTTAGAAATGGAAAGATTCTTCCATATTCATCTGAGAAAGTTAGACGGCTGTTGATTAGACTTCCTAGTTCCCTTAAGCTCTCAAGTTTTGGACTCTTGAAGGTGTACTTCAACATTTCTCTTCTAAAATCCATTTTACAATATCTGCAAAAATAAATTGGGTTTCTTTAGGGGTTAGAAAAACAAAATTCGAATATGAAAGGTTTCATGGAATTCAAGTATTTATAAATGTCATAGGGTACCAAAAGAAATTCATTTATTATTTAATAACGGATTACAAATAAATATTCTCAAAAAAAGTCTTAAAATAACAGCTAAATAAAAGCTAATAAAGTCATAAGGAAGTTTTGTATTTTGCCCCTTAATCTGCTCTTCTAGTTGGGTCTTCTCGAAGATGAGCTTGTCTACAATCAGCTTCTAAAGGGTAGTCTGAGGGTTAGAGGAAAATAAATCCTCCTGTGCTTTTCTCTTCTTGCAGGAAAGTGACTCTTCAACCTTCAGCTGAAGTTGTTTATGAAGTTCTGCATTCTCTTCAACAACCACCTGATACTTATTTTTCCAAGCTTCTAACTCTTGTTGGGCTTTGCTCAGAGCAATCTTCAATTCTTCAGCTTCATACATGAAAATTAGGATAGGTTCCCTCTTCAAATCCATAGGCTCTTGTCGGGGATAAGGCTTCTTCAATTTGATAGCCCTATCTATGACCCACTGGAGGTACGGTTCCAAAGAAACACAGTTAGGCTTCCCCAAACTTTCTCTTCCATTCTTATGTAGGTGACGCCATGAAAACACGATTTTCTCCTGAATTTCTTTGTTATCTTTAAAGAAAAATACTCTCTACATGAACACTCTTGGGTTGATCTTTTAGAGGATACCCTAACTGCCAGCAAGCCAGAATAGCGAGCCTGAATAGGATTGTAATTGATTCCTCCATTAATGCTAAGGAGAGGTACATTGGCAAAGCATCCACAACTATCAACAATTAATATCCCATCATATACACGGTTATACCAATCAATATCCGAGTGGGTCAGAGCCATAATTTTCTGTGACCAACATCCTTTATTGAGATCCTAAAAGGAGCCAGACTTAGGCAAGTGCGAAATGAACCACTTCTACAATAAAGGTATACAACAAGTATCATTCCTCCACCATGAAAATTTCGGAGATGAATTGAATGGTAAGCGCCAACTAGCAAAGTTGGTACTGGATTATTATTCATGAAAACTTTGATGGCGTTAAGGTCAATGAATCCTTCAAAGTTTGGGAACAGGAACACTCTATGGATAAGTAAGGCGAGGATTGCTTCAAATGCATTCATGCTCATATGATCGGTGTAATATTGGGCTTTTTTGATCAAGAAGTCAGTTGTTAATCCAAAAGTTCCACCTTTAGTAATCATGTTGGCTTTGATATCATATAACTTCAAATGTATAGCTTTAGAAATGTCATGTTCTTTAGGGTCCTTCTCTAGGAAAGGGAAAGGAAACTCATCCAAAATGGGCAAACCAGTCAATTGAAAATATTCTTCTAAGGTAGGTAAAAGCTGATAATCTGGGAAAGTAAAGTAGTGATAGTCTGGACTATAAAACTGCAACAAAGTAGAAAGAAGTCCACTGTCCACCTGTATCATTAACAAAGATAAAAGCTTCCGATACTTGTTTCTAAATCCTTCTTGATCTTCAACCAGAGCTCCTAACTTCCTTAGGTCATCCAATTTAAGACTCTTGAAAGAATATTTTAAAGTGTTTTTCCTTTTGCAATCCATAATGGTCTTCAGATGTTTATAAATAAAGTTTGAATTCCATGAAATCAATGCAATATGATGCTTATGAATGCAAGGGTGCACAAACACAGATAGACACACAAAGATACACACATATAAACAAACAGGGAACCTAGGTTTAAAAGCAACGAGCATGGAGTAAAGGCATACCCATCCCAAATGGTGTGAACTAAAGGTTGAATGTACCTGTAGTACAAGGGTTCTAAGAGGTGCCCAAAGTCATCAGTCCATCTTTCAGATATTATCAATTTCCCGAATACTCGATGGTTAATAATATTCTCAAGAGAACCTCTTTTGAGTGAGGCATCACGTATCAACTATTTTGGGACTACTCCCTTATAATCATCGCACTACGTCTTAAGAGAGGCCAAGTTGAGTTAAGGGTAACTAAAGGTTTCCTGTATCACAGGCTCCTAGGTCGAAAATAGTAAGTGTTTTTACAAAATACTCGTTCAACAGTACCATTCTCAAGAGGGCCTCAACTGAGTGGTGATTCTCAAGTCAGCTTAGTCAGGAATTAACTCCATATAAGCCTTCTCGAATATATCACCTTCCTATCATAAGTGCACTCAAGTCCGGGTGTAGGACTTATCTCACCACACCAGGATAACATCCCGAAGCATAAACAAATATAAATGAGCATATATACAAATAAGCAGATATATACAATAATAAACACAAATGAACAAGTTAGGGGAACCCACAATGCATTCTTCCCCAATGAAGTCACCATTTCTGTCGCGGTGAGAATTAGATACCAAGTTATTAATTAACTTGAATCACAAATCATTATTTACCAGCGGTCTTTAATTTGTCCAAGGGAAGGGAAAAAGATCGAATTGAAGGTGAGAAAATACTTAGAAGGGGGGTTGAATAAGTATGAAGATAAAACTTAGAAATAAAAACTCAAGGATTTTTATCCTGGTTCGTTGAACTCAACTACTCTAGTCCACCCTATCTAGAGTGATTTGCCTTTCTCAAACAAGGACTTAATCCACTATTTAATCAACTGATTACAATAGTAAGCACTAAGAACAATTGTTCAAAGTCTTCTCAAGAACTACTGATCCTAACTGGATCTTCTTAAGGTTCTCTTACAATCAAATGTAATAATAAATACAAGTGTTAAAATGCTTCTAATAAAGCTTTATCACAACTGTGATTTTTCACTTAAGATGAAGAACAATGAAATAATTCTAGCAAGAATGTATGAATTGTATGAGAGCTTTGTAATGAATTCTTTTCAAGTGTTTCGTCAACTGAAGAAGATGAGTGGAGACTTGCTTTTATAGGCACATTGATCCAAGAGCTTTTCACGTTGAGAATAGTGTACCAAAAGGTCTGAGCCTTTTTGTCTTCACATCATGTGACCTTTCCTAGAGAAGAATGCACAGAGAAATCCTTTTTGTCTGTGTTCTTGTGTCTAGCATAAATAAGGAAAGAGTTGTTTGGTTATTCCAACGGACATAATCTTTGAATTCTTCTTCAACAATTTTCAGCAAGAATCATCAGAGTCTAAATTGGTCAGAGCCTTCTGATGTTCATCAGAGTTTTGCTGAATCAGAGTCTTTGCAGCAAGTGTGCTTTCAGCGTGTATAAGTTCAGAGCAGAGTTTTGGGTCAGATCCTCAGTACTGGTAGCGTTAGTACTATCAGAGTCTTCTGAAGTAACTGTGCTTGAAACTCTTCATACATAATTCTTCATTGCTTCAGATGCTTCTGGCTTTTGCTTCAGATTCTTCTGCAGCTTCTGCTTCAGATTCTTCTGTAGCTTCTGCTTCAGATTCTTCTGGAGGCAGCGCTCAGAATCTTCTGGAGGCAGCGTTCAGAATCTTCTAAGAGATGCTTCTGACGCTTCAGAGCCTTGCATATTTCTTATGTTCTGATCTAATTTGCTTCTGGAGTAATATTTACTTTAACATCTACAGCAAACATTCTCAAGCAAATTTTAGAGTATATAATTCTTTAATACAAAATTTCATAATAGTTATCATCAAAACATAGAGATATTATTAAGAACCAATCTGTGTTCTAACAATCTCCCCCTTTTTGATGATGACAAAAACATCAGAAATTTTGTTTAATAGTAAAGAAGATAATTATAACTCCCCTTGAGATGATGAATCTCCCCCTGAATTGAATATTAATAAGAAATAGAAACTTCCCTTTTTGTCTTGAGTATTCTTTTCAGAATTAGAGCTTGAATGTTCTAACCATTAGATCTTGTATGTTTCAGAGTCAGAGTCTGATAAGTTAAATATGATCTGTGAGTCTCAGAGTTTATTTTAAAGAATATGTCAGATTTATCAAATGTTCTGAAACACTAAGAGTTTACGTTAGTTATAATTGATATGTCTGAAGTCTCATTTAGGTAGAGTTTATTTAAACAGTCAGATCTATTTTCTCCCCCTTTTTTGTCATAATCAAAAAGTAAAAAACTTTAAAAGACACATAAAAGGAAATACAGAAAAGATAAATCATGTAGAGAAAAACACTTAGTCATTCATTCATATAGATCAAAAGATACAAAACATCAGATAAGATTCAAATACATGTGCAAACATCAGATAAAAAAAATAAACTAAGTTTGTTTAGACAAAATCATCTTCAACAGGTCAGTGATCTCAGAGGAGGACTGTTCTTGCTTTGAAATCCACTTAGCCATGGTTTCATTCTTCTGATCTTGTTTGGACATCCATTGAGCCATGTCTTCAGACTTCTTATCTTGCTTGGCCATCCATGACTTAATCTTAGATTGGCCAGCTTCCAGAACTGCAATCTTATCTTCAAGATCTGGATTTTCTTTCTTGACCTCAGATGAAGAAGGTGGGGTAGAGCCTGAAGCAGGAACAGAGTCAATTTCCATAGGAGATGCAGAGTCAGGAGCTACAGATCCAGAGGGATGTTCCACAAGAGTCATATCCAGAGGGTTTTCTTCATATGTAGATTCAGCATTCACTTCTGTATCACATACTTCAGAGGATGAAGGAGCATCTTTAAGAAGCAATGGTGCAGATCTTTTAACAGTCCAGATCAAACTTCTAGCAGTTTCAGCAAATCTGAGCTTCGCATCATCAAAACATACATTCTTCAGATTTGAGGCTACAGTATTGAATCTGTTGATGAAGCTATTCCAAATAGGATCATATTCATTTGCATCCATTGTTGATAAGCACTTCCTCTGAACAGAGCCTAAATGCATCTCTAATTCTTTCATAAAACTTGTAAATAAATGATTAACATTCAGCCTAGGTTTTGGTTTTAGAAGGGTTTCCAATGTGAGTGGCTTGGGTTGAGGTGAAGGTGGAATGGTGAATTTTGGAAGGATGACCAGAGGGCGAGGGTAGAAGGGTAGGGATGGAGAATCAGATGAAATGACAGTTTTTGATCTAATTAAAGCATTAAACAGAGATGGTTTTGCATTTGATGCATAGGAAACAACATCAAATGTGGTAGAAGTGTAAGGAACGAACGCAGATTTATCAGATAAAAGAGATTCTGATGAAATCATTTTTGGTATTTCTTTTATATATGTTTGGAGAACAGATGGTAGAATAATAAAAAGCTTGGGTTTAAGAGGGGTGATAGTGTCAGATGGTTCAATTCTGGTATAGAAATTTTTGAATTTGAAACCAGAGGGAAGTTTGTCAAAGGAAAATGGTTTACACGAGGCAAAGGATACACACTCAGATGTCCTTGGCTTAGGTGTTGGGATGGGATTGGGAATGAGAATTTCAGAAGAATTAGGTGGTTCTGGTCAGTTAACTACAAAAGTTATGAGAGAGGGAGGTGAAAGAATATCTGGGTGGATATCAGATTCAGATGAGTTTGAGGATGTGGTTGGAGTACAAGACGTAGAGGACACTTCAAAAACAGTTTTGAGAGGTGTAACGTTTAGAACCTCTGTCTTAGGTATATTTGTTTCAGGAAGGTTGGTTGGTTCTGATTGATTCTTAGAAGGTTTTGATGGAGGTTCAGATACAGGTGGTTCAGATATAGGTGGTTTAGAAATAACTTGTTCAAATGCAATAGGATCATATGCAACTGGATCAGATGTGTCTGATTGTTTTTCTGGTTGTTGTTGTGGAGCAGATTGTTCTGTTGGTTTTGTTATAGGTGTGGGAATTTTGTTTGCTGGTGTTGTTTTTGTTGCTTCTGATGGTGGAGTAACAGAAGTTTTTAGTGGAATAGTGGAAATATGATCAGATGATTTTTGTGGGGAAGGAATTTTTTATGGTTCAGATTTTTGAGATGGAGCAGGAATAGATTGTTTTTTAGTAGGAGGTGGTTTAGGAATAGAACTAAATGTTGAGTCATTCATAGCAATTTTAGAAAAAGAAGATACAGATGTTTTAGTACCTTTAATTTTGATACGTTTTGTGGAAGCAGAATGAACGTCACCAGAGGCTTTTCTCTTGATCAGCTTATGTGGCTTGTCAGCAACTTTTGGCTTCTTCTGAGCAGCAGTTTCTTCTGCTTCTGACTGACTTCTTTTCCTCATGTTCTCATTGTATACATCTGGCATTGGTTCTCTTGATCTTTTCAGAATGTCTACAGGAATGGGAGTCCCATCTGCTTTGCATGGATCAATATATCTCACAATTATATCCCTTGGTTCTTCATCACCAAACTGTGGAAAGTTTTCAACTGGAATTCGCTTCTGACTAATTTCAAAAATATTCAGCTTCTTCGGTGCAGATGTGAGTTCCTCTACAATTTTTAGTCTCTGAAGACTCTTTGCATTCAGAGGTTTTCCAACAATGGATTCAAGTTCATCCTTTACTCCAGCTTCATACAGAGCAGTCACCAGACCATTCTCTGTCAGAATGTCTGAAATCAACCTTCCAAAGGGGATCCATGTCCTGATCTTCTGACCCTTATCCTTTACAGATTCTCTTGAAGCATTGATATGGTTCCATAAATGCATAAACAGAATGTAAGGAAGATCTACCTTAGTGCTCTGACTTAAACAATGCATGAAGTAGAGTTGTTCATTGTTCACGTAATCTGGAGAATTGGTAGATTTTCTGTGATGGATGCATCCTAGAAAATTTTTTGCCCAGATTTTATAGTCAGGCTTCAGATCTTTAAATTTGTTAGAGGCCTATCCAGAAGTGATGACTTCCTTATAAACTTCCTCCATGTCCACACGCCCAACTGGCAGATGACATACTCCATCAGTCTCCTCATACCCTATGAGTTTCTTGATTAGATCTTCAGTAATTATAATCTCCTTACCCAGAATAGAAGACAAGATGAATTTTGGATAAACAGATGCATGTATCCATAATTCTTTACCCAGATGAGGGTAAACTGGTCCAAATAATCTGTCATAATATTTTACCCAGCCTTGTGCATCAATTATTGAACGAAATTCAAATCCATTTTCAGCTAACGAATCAAATTCCACCATTGATTCACAGAGAACTTCAAGTTTGTCAACAGGAGTTAACAAAGTCCTTTTAGGAACAGTGAATGGAGTCACACCCATATTTGCAAAAGTAACTGCAGCCATGGTTGATTGAAATTGAGCTGCTGTAGAAGATAAGGTTGCCATTGAAGATGATGAAGATGATTTGGACGAGGGTTTAGGGTTTTTGTGAAGAGAGAATAGAAGACAGAAATGCATAAACTTGCTTGTGATGTGGAAAGTGTGAAATTCATGTGAGATGTGGTATTTATAGAGAACACTTAAGGCACTCAAACAGACATACAAAGCACGTTTTCACATAGCATTTAATGACAATTAATGAAAAAGAATAAAAATCATTTCAAGCATTAATTGATTCTGACAAATTGGGGGGAAATCAAGATTTTCACTATTCAAACCATACCTCAAATGTCTCTTCAGTAGTGTACACGCCATCTTTTCAGATTCAGAGTGACACGTGTTTGCTTGCATGTGCTTCTGAATTCTCTTGAGAAATGAAACGTTAGCCAACGTTCATATCCTCTAAGATTGGTTAGTTCAGATACACACAAATAAAAAATAAATCAAATAAATAGTAGATGAAATACTTCAGAGTTTTAAACATTTTGCATTTGAGAATTTTGCTTCTGATAAATATCATTCTGGACAAAGATCCATACCAATATTTTTCAGAATAAATTTGAACCTATCTTCAGCAAGGGGTTTTGTGAAAATATCTGCCCATTGATGATCTGTATCAACAAAGGCTAAGTTTATAATTCCCTTCTGAACATAGTCTCTGATGAAATGATGTTTAATTTCTATATGTTTTGCCTTAGAGTGTAAAATGGGGTTTTTAGACAAACATATAGCAGAAGTATTATCATAGAATATAGAAATGTTACTTTCAAATATCTGATAGTCTTCTAGCTAACTTTTCATCCAGAGCATCTGCGTGCTACATCCAGCAGCAGCAATATATTACGCCTCTGTAGTTGATAGTGCAATTGTGGGTTGCTTCTTGTTGTACCAAGAGATTAGATATCTTCCTAGAAATTGACAACTTCCAGAAGTACTTTTTCTTTCCACTCTGTCTCCAGCGTAATCAGCATCACAGAATCCAACTAATTTGAAATCATCAGATTTTCTGTAACACAAATCCACATTAAAAGTACCTTTCAGATACCTCAGAATCCTTTTAACAGCTGTTAAGTGTGATTCTCTAGGATCTGATTGGAATCTTGCACACAAGCATACACTGAATAAAATGTCAGGTCTAGAAGCAGTTAAGTAGAGAAGAGATCCTATCATACCTCTGTAGAGTTTCTGATCTACTTTCTTACTTACCTCTTCCTTGCCCAGTGTACTAGTTGGATGCATGGGAGTCTTTGCTATCTTACTATCAGTCATGTTAAATTTCTTCAGAAGTTCTTTAACATATTTGGTCTGATGAATGTAAGTGCACTCTGGAGTTTGGTTGACTTGAATTCCCAGAAAGAATCTCAATTCTCCCATCATGCTCATTTCAAATTCTGCCTGCATACATTGAGCAAACTCCTTTCCCAGCATAATATTGGTAGATCCAAATATAATATCATCCACATATATTTGACAAATTAGAAGATCTTTCTTAAATGTTTTACAGAAGAGTGTTGTGTCCACTTTGCCTCTGATGAAATTTTTCTCCAGAAGAAAATTGCTTAACCTCTCATACCAAGCTCTGGGAGCTTGTTTTAAACCATAAAGAGATTTCTTTAGTTTAAAAACATGTTCTGGAAATTTTTCACTCTCAAAACCAGGAGGTTGGTGGACATAAACTTCTTCTATAATACCATTTAGAAAGGCATTTTTAACATCCATCTGATATAGAGTGATGTTATATTGTGCAGCAAAAGAAATGAGTAAACGAATAGACTCTAACCTTGCAACAAAAGCATAAGTCTCTGTATAATCAATTCCTTCTTGTTGGCTGTAACCTTGAGCAACTAGCCTTGCCTTATTTCTTTCAACTTCTCCTTTCTCATTAAGCTTGTTTCTGAAGACCCATTTAGTTCCAATTATGTTGAATCCTTTTGGTCTTGGAACTAAATCCCACACATCATTTCTAGTGAACTGATTTAGCTCTTCTTGCATGGCAATAATCCAGTCATTGTCTTGCAGAGCTTCATCCACAGAGGTTGGTTCAATTACTGACACCAATCCAAATAATGATGCTTTAGATGATCTGAGGAAGGATCTTGTTCTGATAGGGTCATCCTTCTTTCCAATTATCACATTCTCAGGATGAGAAGTTTTGATTCTGGAAGATGATCCTCTAACAGTTGATTCTTCAGAAATGTTTAAGTTGTTCATCTGAGAAGTCAAAGGAATTGCATCTGGCGTTACTTCAGGTTCCTTCACTTGAGCTTTGTCTGCCTTTGAGCCTTCAGAGTCTGTGAGAATTACTTCTCTATCTGCATAACTTTCAAACTACTTTGGCTTTTCAATGCCAAGCTTATCATCAAATCTAACATGAATGGATTCTTCCACAATCTGTGTTTCAGTATTGTATACTCTATAGCCTTTAGAGCGTTCAGAATACCCAAGCATGAAACACTTCTGTGCTTTAGAATCAAACTTGTTCAGATTCTCTTTAGTATTCAACATATAGCAAATACATTCAAAAGGATGGAAATATGAAATGTTGGGCTTTCTGTTCCTCCACAATTCATAGGGAGTCTTTTCCAGAAGAGGTCTTACAGACACTCTGTTCTGAATGTAATAGGCTGTGTTGATTGCTTCTGCCCAAAAGTGCTTTGCCAGATTAGTCTCATTGATCATGGTTCTGGCCATTTCTTGTAGAGTTCTATTTTTCCTCTCTACAACCCCATTCTGTTGTGGAGTTCTAGGACAGGAAAAATCATGAGCAATGCCATTTTCATTAAAATATTTTTCAAAATATTTGTTTTCAAATTCACCACCATGATCACTTCTGACTTTTATAATTTTGAAATCTTTTTCATTCTGGACTTGTTTGCAGAAGTCAAAGAACACAGAATGTGACTCATCCTTGTGTTTTAGGAACTTTACCCATGTCCATCTGTTGTAGTCATCAACAATGACTAATCCATACTTCTTGCCTCTGATGGATGCAGTTTTCACTGGTCCAAACAGATTAATGTGAAGTAATTCTAATGGTCTTGAGGTTGAAACAACATTTTTAGATTTAAAGGAAGATTTTGAAAACTTTCCCTTTTGACATGCTTCACAAAGAGCATCTGAGTTGAACTTCAACTTAGGAAGTCCTCTGACCAGATTGAGTTTATTAATCTGAGATATACGTCTCATATTAATATGCCCCAATCTTCTGTGCCATACCCATTGCTCATCATTAACAGACAAGAGGCATTTAACATTTTGAACTTTAAGTTCTGAAAGATTTATTTTGTAAATGTTGTTCTTCCTCTTTCTATTGAATAGGATTGAGCCGTCCTTCTGACTAACAGCTTTACAACATTGTTGATTAAAGATTATATCATAACCATTGTCACTTAATTGACTTATGGACAATATATTATGCTTTAATCCTTCCACAAGAAGAACATTAGATATAGAGGGAATTTACCATTACCAATAGTACCAGAGCCAACGATCTTGCCCTTTTGATTCCCTCCAAACTTCACTTCTCCTCCAAATTTAAATTCCAGGCTTTGGAACATAAACCTTTCTCCCGTCATGTGACGTGAGCAGCCAGAGTCCAAGTACCATGACTGGCGTCTTGACTTTTCTGCTAAAAACATCTGCAACAGGGATAATCTTATCTTTAGGTACCCAGATCTTTTTGGGTCCTTTTTGGTTAGTTGCCTTGAAAGTTGGTCTGAACTTCTGTCTTTTTACAACAGTATTGTTCTGACTTACTTTTGGCTTAAACACAGGAACGTTCTGATCAGAACCTGTGTGTTTAATGTCATTCAGATGACCAAACTTGAAATGAGAGTACAAGGGAGTTTTCTTGATAACAAGTTTATCAACAGGCATTGGATTTAAATCCTTTCCAGAAGAGGATTCATATCCAATCCCTTTCCTATTATTTCTGTTAACCCCATAGATCATAGAAGCCATCTTGCTTCTATCTATGCTTTTAGCAAGAAATTTACAAAAGCTAAAATCATATTCTTCTAAAATATTTTTGCATTTAGACTTACTTTCAGATTCAGAATTTTGTTGAGCTATTTCAAAATCAGCTTTTATTTTTAAATTGTTTTCTTTTAACTCAGCAATTTCTGATTTTAATAGATTATTCTCAGAGCCAAGATTGCACTTAAGCTTCTTGCATTTGAGCTTAATCTGATTGTAATTTTTCAGGACTTCAGATAAGACTTTAATAAGCTCTTCCCTAGTGAGATCAGACAATACCTCTTCTGATTCAGATTCAGACTCAGACTCAGATCCAGATGATTCTTCATTCTGATCTTCTATACCAGCCATCAGAGCCATGTTGGCGCATTCATCTTCAGATTCTGATGAGGATCCAGATTCATCAGAGTCATCCCAAGTTGCCATTAGAACCTTCTTCTTTTTGTCAAACTTCCTTTTTGGCTTTTCTTTAAGAAGCTTTGGACATTCACTCTTGTAATGGCCAGGTTCTTTGCATTCAAAGCAGACAACTTCCTTCTTTCCAGATCTTTTTGGTCCAGAGGACTCCTTGCGCTGATCTGGTCTTTTGAAGTTCTTGAATTTCCTTTTCTTGTTCTTCCAGAGTCTGTTGATTCTTCTGGATAGCAAAGATAGTTCATCATCTTCTTCAGAAGAAGATTCTTCAGAGCTTTCCTCTAACACCTGCAAAGCTTTTACAGATTTGTTAGATTTTAAGGCAATAGACTTACCTTTCTTTTGAGGTTCATCTTCCTCAAGTTCAATTTCATGACTCCTTAGAGAGCTAATTAGCTCCTCCAGAGTGATCTTGTTCAGATCCTTGGCAAGCTTCAGAGCAGTGAGCATAGGTCTCCATCTGATAGGCAAGCTTCTGATGATCTTCTTCACATGATCAGCAGTTGAGTAGCCCTTGTCCAGAACTTTTAGACCAGCTGTAAGAATCTGGAATCTAGAGAACATAGTTTCTATGGACTCAGATTCTTCCATCTTGAACGCTTCATACTTCTGTATTAACGCCAGAGCCTTGGTCTCTTTTACTTGAAGGTTTCCTTCATGAGTCATTTTCAAGGACTCAAACATGTCAAATGCAGTTTCTCTATTTGTGATCTTTTCATACTCAGTGTGAGATATTGCATTTAACAATATTGTTCTAGCCTTGTGGTGATTTCTAAACTCCTTCTTTTGGGCTTCTGTCATAGATTTTCTGTCTACTTTCTTGCCATTCCCATCAGTGGGATGAACATACCCATCTATGACCAAGTCCCACAAATCAGCATCATAACCAAGAAAAAAACTTTCAATCCTGTCTTTCCAATAATCAAATTTCTCCCCATCAAACATAGGGGGTTTTGTACTGATTCTGTCTCTTTCTTCATATTTGTTGGATGTTGAAGCATCAGCCATAATAACAACCAAATATAAATATCAAAGTTTTTCTCACTGGATCTTTTCTGTCACTATGAAGTGGTAGCACACACAGAACTGGAGCTCTAATGCCAACTGAAGGTGAGAAAATACTTAGAAGGGGGGTTGAATAAGTATGAAGATAAAACTTAGAAATAAAAACTCAAGAATTTTTATCCTAGTTCGTTGAACTCAACTACTCTAGTCCACCCTATCTAGAGTGATTTGCCTTTCTCAAACAAGGACTTAATCCACTATTTAATCAACTGATTACAATAGTAAGTACTAAGAACAATTGTTCAAAGTCTTCTCAAGAACTACTGATCCTAACTGGATCTTCTTAAGGTTCTCTTACAATCAAATGTAATAATAAATACAAGTTTTAAAATGCTTCTAATAAAGCTTTATCACAACTGTGATTTTTCACTTAAGATGAAGAACAATGAAATAATTCTAGCAAGAATGTATGAATTGTATGAGAGCTTTGTAATGAATTCTTTTCAAGTGTCTCGTCAACTGAAGAAGATGAGTGGAGACTTGCTTTTATAGGCACAGTGATCCAAGAGCTTTTCACGTTGAGAATAGTGTACCAAAAGGTCTGAGCCTTTTTGTCTTCACATCATGTGACCTTTCCTAGAAGAAGAATGCACAGAGAAATCCTTTTTGTCTGTGTTCTTGTGTCTAGCATAAATAAGGAAAGAGTCGTTTGGTTATTCCAACGGACATAATCTTTGAATTCTTTTTCAACAATTTTCAGCAAGAATCATCAGAGTCTAAATTGGTCAGAGCCTTCTGATGTTCATCAGAGTTTTGCTGAATCAGAGTCTTTGCAGCAAGTGTGCTTTCAGCGTGTATAAGTTCAGAGCAGAGTTTTGGGTCAGATCCTCAGTACTGGCAGCGTTAGTACTATCAGAGTCTTCTGAAGTAACTGTGCTTGAAACTCTTCATACAGAATTCTTCATTGCTTCAGATGCTTCTGGCTTTTGCTTCAGATTCTTCTGCAGCTTCTGCTTCAGATTCTTCTGTAGCTTCTGCTTCAGATTCTTCTGGAGGCAGCGCTCAGAATCTTCTGGAGGCAGCGTTCAGAATCTTCTAAGAGATGCTTCTGACGCTTCGGAGCCTTGCATATTTCTTATGTTTAGGTCTAATTTGCTTCTGGAGTAATATTTACTTTAACATCTGCAGCAAACATTCTCAAGCAAATTTTAGAGTATATAATTCTTTAATACAAAATTTCATAATAGTTATCATCAAAACAGAGATATTATTAAGAACCAATCTGTGTTCTAACACGAATTACCCAAAATCATGCAAATGTAATGCAAAGTTAGAGAATCTAAGGTTCGAGGGTTGGTTATACCTAGGGAAGGTGTTAGCATCCTAAGCATCTGTAGTACTCTACAGGAACCTCTTGTTTTATTGTGTTATTATTATTTGCTAAGGGGGAAAGGACCTAGGGGTTTATTTCTAATTATGCTCGCCAAGAAATTGCATCTTGTGCCTGCGTATCCCGACGAGAGTGGAATCAGAGCATTCGTAGTTCCCCTAAAGGGGCGAGGAACCATTGATTGTGGTCAAAGTTCCAGGAGGGAGAGGGTTTCTTGATTGACTCTAGGAGAATAAACGAGTCATCATCTTAGGGAGAAAAATCGACTTAACCACCACAAACATATAGAAGACGGTCTTCGCGTCACATTGAGAGAAAGGCTCCAACTCGGATTTGATCGACGAGTATGCCATGTACCTCTCTCAAGCAGAAAAGATTCTACATCTTTCTCAATTATATTATGGGGTGGGAGACTGATATCTCAACAGATGAATCACGTATAATTCTCTTGTGGGGAGAATAGAGGATTTAATTTGAGTTTCTAAGTTGAAAACTTAAGGGGATCCTATCTTAAAATACAAGGGTGACCTAAGCTAATCGGCCTAAGAAAGTCAGGGATCAAGCAGGGGGAAAATGATGCAGATGAACAATGCATTGTATACAACTTAAAGAAGTTATATACAAGTTCTTCCTTTGGATGCTAACGTGCAAATATATATTGAAAGTCACCAAAAAGTGCAAAGCAAGCATGGGTTTCAAATCAAACCGAAACAAACGAGTAGGCAACCAATAATAAGCAACAAGCAACACAAGATGTTGTTAGGTGAAGTATCAAACTCAGAGTAAGTAACTTATGACGCATTAACCACATTAAACACTAATGCCTATCTTCTTAAGAGAGGAATTCTCTGCCGTAGGTCAAAGTTAAATAAAACCAAAAATTTAATCACCAAATAAATTAAGCGTAAATTGCACGACATACATTAAACGCTTCGAATCAAAGTTCAAAATGCACCTAATCAAATGCATTAGATTAACAATTAGGGAGAGAAAAAATAAGTAATTAGTTTTTTTTATTTTGAAGTGGGCTTAATGAAGGCCCAAAGAACTAAGAAAAAACAAGTTAATTAAAGGACCCAATGAGTTGCACTCCATCGCCTTCCCAATCTAATCCGTTAGTCCCAATTCTAAAAATGAAAAAAAACACAGAGAGACGAGAAAACACGGCAAACCACAACCCTCTATTTTCTCTCACGAGTCTCTTCGAGTCGTAACAAAACCATGCCAGAAATCGCCTTCTGGAGGCGGTGTGCTTCAAGCGTGCGTCTTCACCTTCTCTCTCGTAATCCCAATCTCCAATCTCTCAACTCTTACACCCTAATCCCAATCTCCAATCTCTCAACTCTTACACCCTAATTTCCAATCTCCAATTTCTCGACTGCTCTATTCTTAAGTGGTGAAGGCTTCTCTTCTGCTGAGCTGGCTAAGTTGTAGGGAGACCTCGCCTACGCTCAGCCGAGGTTGACCAAGCTGACCGCAGAGCTGGACCTGAGCAAGGAAGAGGTGGTCGTGCAACACAAGAGGGGTATCGATGCTGAGGACAAGGTGAAAGTCGCCGAGGAAGAATTGTCGAGGATGCAGGCTCGCGTGGAGGAGTAGGAGAACTCACTCCGTCCAGCCGAGGATGAGACAGAAGAGGAGAAACTTTTAATCTCTCGTGTTGATTTGATGGGCAGGATTCGTGAGCTGGAGCACGACTGTCTGAGAGTTGTTGAGGTTGGGTTCTCCAGTGTTGTAGAGCAGATTAGGATCGTGAATCCCGATGTCACTTTGGTCACCGAGGGGATTGGGCCCTACCACCAGGTCGTCGATAGGCGGGTGGTTGCGGTTGGTTCCGAGGTTGACGAGGATGTTACCCCGGTTGATGAGCCCGAAGGAGATCGTCTTGAATCCTAGACTAGGTGTTTCCGGGCCTGCGTGCCCATTTTTGTTTAGCTGTTTTGTCGAGCATACACGCCATTTTTGATGAATTCTTGACTATTGGGTTGGTGCCCTTTTTATAATACAATATTTTGCTTTTTGTTAAGTGTGTGCTCGTTTATATGTTTGCATGTTTGTATGATTGTATGTATCAATTTGTATTTTTGTATGTTGTTGGGAGTATTGCTCGATGCTTTATCAGTTGTGTTCGGTAGTGCAGGGAACTGGCCAAGGTGACCAGGGATGTTACTTGGTCGGTTACGAAGGGGGTTGCGGTTGCAGACCTCTCTCCACGGTGTGAACGTCCCATCGCGAGCTAGGTGTTCTGCCATCTTGGTACGGCGGCGGTGGCTCTCGGTTGAGGGGTCCCCATTGAACAGAACGTTATGCTCGCACACACGACAGGGCAGCCATTTGTTTTCGTTGAGTTTTTTAGGAGGCGCGCGGTATCGAGATGCGCTCCCGTGATCGCGAAGTCGTTCGTCGCGGGTAGTGTTTAACTGTAGTATCTTTTAAGCTTCCCAGCATTCCATGGTCGAGCAATTTCATCCCCATGTAGGTTTTCAAGGTATTAGGCTCTACGTTCTATCTTGTCTTGGACACGATAGGGGTCCTCCCAATTCACGACGAGCTTGCCCTCGCGTGAGTCTTTTTGGTTTCTACGTAAGACCAGGTCGTCGACCTGAAATTCGCGTCTTAAGACTTTGTTGTCATAGCAAATGGTGATTTTCTGCTTTAGCATGGCCTCGCGAAGAGCGGCTCCCGAGCGGATCTCTTCGACCAAGTTGAGCTCTTCTCGGAGAGCATCTTCATTGGTCTCCTCCACGAGGGGGGGATTCAGTCCTTCTGGAAGGCTCCCTTATTTCTACCGGGATTACCGCCTCAGTTCCGTAGGTGAGTCGGAAAGGGGTCTCTCTGATGGTCGAGCGGGGCGTTGTTCGGTAGGCCCAGAGCATGTTGTGGAGCTCCTCGACCCATCTTTTCTTGGCGCCCCCGAGTCTTCTCTTTAGACCTCGGAGGATAACCCTGTTCGCGGCCTCTGCTTGGCCATTCGTTTGCGAGTGTTCGACCGGCGTAAAGTGATGCTTGGTCCCGAGTTTGGTCACTCGGAAGTTCTTGTCATTGAACTTTGTCCTATTGTTAGTGACGAAGGCAAGGAGAATGCCGAACCTAGAGAGGATGTTCCTCTTGTAGAAGCGGAGTATGTTGTATGCTGTGATTTTGGCCAGAGCTTCAGCCTCGATCTATTTGATGAAGTAGTCGACGTCGACTATCAGATATTTGTTCTGATAAGAGCCTACGGTAAATGGACCGAGGATGTCCATCCCCCACCAGGCGAATGGCCATGGAGAGGAGAGCGTCTTGAGTTCACTCGGAGGGGCGAGGTGCATGTCTCTGTGCCTCTGGCACCTGTCGCATCTCTTCACATGTTCCTTAGCGTTCTACTGCATTGTTGGCCAGTAGTACCCTACTCGTAGGGCCTTTCGGGCGAGGGATCTTCCCCCTAAGTGTTGAGCATTGATACCCTCATGAATCTCTTGCAGGATGCCTGGGGCTTGGGCTTTGTCAACGCATTTGAGGAGGGGGAACAAAAAGCCTCTTTGGTACATTCGCCCTTCGAGCAGTACATAGGAGCAGGCTCGATGTTTGATGCTGCTAGCCTCCTTTGCATTGTTAGGGAGTTGACCAGTGCTAAGGTAGGCGTGGACCGGGGTCATCCAGCAGTCATTTACCCCGATGGCGTTGACTTCGAGCGTTGTCTTTTCCAGTTCTGTGTTGGGACGTGTCACATCGTTGCGAAGAGGGGCCGGCAAGGACAGAAGAGTCGCCACCATTTGTTATTTATCCCAAAAGAGGGAAAGGAAATGATCAGAGAAAACCTAACAAAAATGGGAAAAGACAGGTCATCGCAACCATGTCTCGGGTTCGGGAGTCGGTTATGCAAGGGGAAGGTGTTAGCACCCCTCACGTCCGTCGTACTCGACGGCATCCATGCTTTGTTGTCTATCTAAAAAGGGTGTTTACTATCTAAGCTAAGGCTCAGGGACAAAAGAAAAGAAAAGAGACTCGATAGAGCATTGCCGCTCTATGCCTACGTATTCCCTCGTACAATGGGAAAGTTAAGGTCAACGTAGTTCGGCTAACTACGGGTGAAAGGTTGAGGAAGGTTGCTCGCCAAGACATCTTCGTCTTATGCCTACGTATTCTCTTCTGATACGAGAAATCAGAGCAAATGTAGTTCGGGCTAATAAGAACATCGGTTGGTTCAAAATGTTTTAGGCCCGAGTAGGGTTGAAACTTAGTTCTAGCAGTTAGGTGTATGCAGCTCGACCATTGGAGACTTAGGCGTTACCTGTTTGCGGTAGAACCAAGAGTTAACAAAACTCTCCTTATGAAAAAATATTTTCCAAATTAAGATCCCGAAGGATAAAAAGATTTGAAGTTTGTTTTTGTGTTTTTTAGAGAAGAAGTGCATTGATTATTGTTTGTAATTCATGTTGCACTAAAGACTATGACCTAGGAGCGAATGCGTCGCATATCGTCCAAAGGACATACACTAAACAATCTAGATGATTGAGAGGAGGCCCCAAATCACCATTTCCCAAGTACTTAAGGTTCGTAACGTACAACAAACCTTAACCTTTATTAGATGTTTTGAAAGTGCTTTGAGATGAGAAGAGAAAGATACTCTAAGGGAGACTAAGACTCAACCTAATGTTCTCATACAAAGTGCACCTATGATTGGGATAAAAGGGAATTCTACCTAATGTTATCATGCATGGATTCAAGCCTAAGGTCTATCATAATCAACCTTGAACAAGGAATATTAGAGATCCTAAGGGAACATGGCAAAGAAGAAGAAAAGAAGAAGAAGAAGGGAGAAAGAATGCACACAAAAGAGAGCAAACAAGCACACAAAAGTGGGATGAAATGGGAGAACAAGTCCTACAACCATTTGCCATCAACCACAATGCCCAAAGGAAAACCAAAAGAAAGGGAAGAAGCCATGATCAAATGAGAGAATGGGAGGCAAGGTGAGGACATCAAGGAACTCAAATGGGCAACTCAACCATAAGCATTCTCAAGGATCATGCAAGAACACACAAGAGAAATCCTCAAAGAATCACCATTCATGATATGCTTCAAGTACCTCCAAAGGAGGGACTAAACCATCTCGAATGGGACTCTAAGGTAATTGGACAGAAGCAAATATGAGAGGAGAAGGTACATAAACCAAATAAGGAAAAGCACCAAAGAGAAGGAAAGCATAGGCAAGGAGGAAGACCTAAGTCTCAAGCACATTCAACACTTGAACTTCAAGTGGAAAGCCTAAAAAGAATGCAAATCTCAACAATCAATGAACACGTTTATGATCTAAAAATAAGCATTCAAATACCTCAACATGTTAGAAGTATGAATCAACAAGAATTGAGAGCTCAAGGGATCCATAGAAGTCATTTCCCATTCAAACTAGGTCAAGTGTTTGTATGAACCTCCCTTAGAAGTAGCTTGACTTGCAAGTTACCTAAAAAATAGGAAAAATGCTCAAATAATCTCAAATAAAATCTCAAATGAACATTAAAATGTTGGAAACCAGAGGCCAAAAGCACAAGGGCAATGTTCCATCAAAGCACCACCAAAAGAAATAAATCCCTAAGGTGTACCACTTTGAAATGGAATAATCGAGAGTCGAGCAAAATGACTTAAAAGTCAAACCAAAAATGGTCAAACCAGGGGCAAAAGTGTCCTAAAAAATCATTCAACTCATTATTGATATGAGGAATGATTCTCATTCATTGGATCAAAATAATGGATCAAGAACAAAACATGAAACCAAAAGAACAATTAAGAACTCCATTAAAAACACCTCCAAAGAATAAATCCCATTTTAATTGAAAAATAATCCAAAAAATAAAATAAAAATTTCCTAAAATCAAATGACATCTCAAAATGTCCTAAAAGTATTTTTGAGGAATTTTTTAATCATTGGAGGTATTTTAAATGAATTAAAATCAAAACAGAACGAAATGAAAAAAAGAAATAAAAAGAAATGAATTAGGCGTGTCAAATAGAAATTATTCATGTTCAAAACACTGGACTGGGCTGAAAAGGGGGTGTGGATAGTGCTCAGAGCCCATCTCACTCAGCAACTATGAAACGCGTCGTTTCATTTATGACCTGGCAGTCCACAAATGCACACCATCCAGTCAAAGCAATCTTAACCGTTGATCAGGCTAAGTCAAAAAGTCCAAGGCACACATGGTAGGCCTAGTCATTAAAACGGACAACAAAACCAGACGACGGAGCTACAGTCTCCAATCGTCTTCTCCGATCATCTCACCGGAGTAGCAGGTCCTAGACTCAACCAAATTGGACAAAATCATATACCAAATTGAAGCTCACGCCACATAGAATCCAAATCCAGGCTTAGTTTTCATTTATCATGCAAGAACAAAGAGAATCGAAGCATCAAAGATTTGAGCACATAACTGAAATGTTCACAAACACATCAAGAACCTGTCCAGAATTTTCCTACACGTGTAGGTCTTTAGTATGCAACAAGAATTATGAAGAATCAATGCATATTGAGTGAGAATTTTGGAAGAGAAGAATACCTAACGGAGTCTCTCCATTGGAGCTTGTACAGGTGCTAAAGCTTGCTCAAATGATGCAGAATCACTCTATGAAGTTCAAGGAAGGTAATGTTGGCTTTGATTTTCTTTGAAACTGCTTCAATTTCAATTCACGATTTCCACTTTTCTCTTGAATTCTCCAACTGTAATTGAGCTCTTTCTTCACCAAAATGCACGAATGAAGCTCCAAACTTCATCTGAAGCTTTTATATGTTGGATCTAGAATGATTTAGACGCCCAATTGTGGCTGATTAGAGTGTAATTTTGAAATGCCCAATTTGGAAATTCAAGTTCATGCACACGTGAAACTGGCACCAATTCCCTTGGAAAATCCTTCAAATCATCTACTGAGATGTGTTTTGATCATGTGGATGTAAATTCTCCCTTGATTTGATATAATGATGGAGATTGAATGTGAAACTTCTACTTGAAGTTACTTGCATTTTCACATGTGTTTCACCTCATGAGCTAAAACAAACTTGTTCATTCTTCTTGTTGTAACAAAGTGAATCAAAATATGCACAAATATGGCATGAAAAGGAATTAAAACCAATTCAACTTAATTCATGACTTTAAGTTCAAATTTCCATTGAATTTCCTCACCAATCTTCATATCCATGCCAAATCCATGACAAACTTGTGTTTCAGGATGAAATTGATACCATTTGGAACAATTTTAATGTTGGGAAAAGTTTCATTTGAAGTGCACAAGTGGATGAACAAGACCTATAATGAAAATGACCTATAATCTCACTTTCCCAAAATACCCCTGCCTTGCAAGCTTCATAACTTGAGTTCTACAAATGAGATGAAGGACTTCTAGAATTTTTGGAAAGCTAAGATCATTAGTAACAACTTTCGTGTTTATAAAAAGTTGAGGAGAAACATGATTCTAGGTCAAAGGTGCCTTGGAAGTTAGTTGACTTTTGTTGATTGAAAATAGAGTTCATCTGGGACCTCTAACTTGGCTACATCATAACTTGAGTTCTAAAAACCCAATGGATGAGTTATAGTACTCAAAATAAAGCTAATAACATTCTCTACAAGTTT
This sequence comes from Lathyrus sativus, assembly GCA_963859935.3. NCBI lineage: Eukaryota > Viridiplantae > Streptophyta > Magnoliopsida > Fabales > Fabaceae > Lathyrus > Lathyrus sativus. The sequence continues at coordinate 293,873,399 of OZ012741.1, forward strand.
CATGTTTATATCAAAGTGAGATTACACTTGTATCTTGAGATATGTGGTCTTGAAGTTAGGCACTAAATAGGGGATTTTACACTGACAAACCTCTGAAACCCTAATTTAGTAACTTCTCACACTCTTGATTCTTATTGAATTAATCTTGACATAACATCTTATATGCCTCAACATAACTTTCCATGACTCCAAAGACTTAGAAATAAGTCTTAATCTCCTTCAAATCCACTATGGATCTTACACTGGGCAGATGAAACCCTAGATGTACAATCCTTTGAGTGCAACCTCTTGCACATGATATAACAACTTGCATAAGCTCCACAATGGCTCTCAAAGCACTCAATGAGCTTCACAACATCTCATATCCATATCCATGAACTTGGGATCCTCAAATGATCCTCAATTGGCCTCCAAGATAGAAGATAAATAAAATACATCCATTCACTTTCTCAAAGAGCCTTGACCAACTTCTGATAACTTGATGAACACTCATGCTTGCTTGGAACCCTTAAAAATTCTTCTCTTGATATGCACACCTCTTGATCCTCTATAAATGAACAATTATATGCAAATGTAAATGCTAGAACAATGCAATGAAAACATAAGCCAATTAAAGACAAGGTTGGGCAAATTTTGGGGTACAACAGGACGAGCGGGGACCTCTTGGACGAAGAATTTGTTTCCGCCTTTCTTCTTCGTACTTTCTAGCTTTGAGAGGATATATGCCCTGGTATTGTGCTCACAACGAACGTGTTATACTCCCGCGGAGTCGAAACTCTTCATCCGCTCCCTGATGAGGGCCAAATATTCGGCCAAGCTATCGTTCTTCGCTTGGTATTCTCCCCGGACCTGGGAGGCGACTAGCTGGGAGCTCGTGAAGATCTTTATCTCCTTGGCCCCAAGATCATCTGCCAGGTGGAGTCCGGCCAGGAAGGCTTCGTACTCTGCCTGGTTGTTCATCGTCGGGAAGGCCAAGGTTAGGGAGACTTCCACTATCGTACCCTCCTCGTTTTCGAGGATGATGCCTGCGTCGCTTCCTGAGGGGCTCGAAGCGCCATCAACGAAGATGATCCACTTGTGGGTCTCGGGGGTCGTTTCTACGGTGGGGGTCATCTTAGCAACAAAATTGGCTAGCACTTGCGCTTTGAGGGCTTTCTTGCCTTCGTAGACAATGTCAAACTCGGAGAGTTCCAGCGACCATGTCGGGCCTCCCGAGCAGCTGTTTGATAGGTTGTTCGGTTCTGACCACGATGGTATGAGCCAGAAAGTAGTGCCGAAGTCTCCTGGCCACATTGATAAGGGAGACTTTTTTGATTTGCTGGTACCTCACTTTGGGGCCGTGGAGGGCCTTGCTTGTGAAGTAGATGGGATTCTGCCCGTCAGGGGTTTCCCGGATTAGCATGGCGCTCACGACCTTGGTTGAGACAGCCAGGTATAAGTAGAGGGTTTCCCCGACGTCAGGTCTCGTTAGGACAGGTAGCTCTGACAGGACGCGTTTGAGATGGAGAAGGGCCTACTCGCATTCCTCCGTCCATCCGAACGCGACCTTCTTTCTTAGCAGTTTGAAGAATGGGAGGGCGTGTTGCGTGAATTTGGCGACGAAGCGGGACAACGACGCGAGCATCCCATTGAGGGACTGTATTAACTTCTTTATGTTCAGCATCGCGATCTCAGAGAAGGTCCGGGATTTGTCCGGGTTTGCCTTGATCCCCCGCTCGGTCAGGTAAAATCCCAGGAACTTCCTCGCGCGCACCTCGAAGGTGCACTTCTCTGGGTTAAACCACATCCTGCACTTCCTCGCTGTCTCGAAGACTTTTTTGAGGTGGGCCGTGTGGTCGACCTCAGTGCGAGATTTGACGATCATGTCGTCCATGTAGACTTCGAGCATGTCGCCAATCTCTCCCCGGAAGACTTTGTTCATCATCTGTTGGTAGGTGGCGCCGACATTCTTTAGGCTGAAGGGCATGTCGTGTTTTGTTTATCGACCTCGGCCATGGGGATCTGGTTGTATCCCGAGTAGGTGTCCATGAAGGACAGCAGTTTGAAACCCGTCGAGTTGTCGACGAGCTTGTCGATATTGGGGAGGGAATAGACGTCCTTTGGACATGCCCGGTTGAGATCGGCGTAATCAATGCACATTCTCCATTTTCCATTAGATTTTTTCACGAGTACAACGTTGGATAGCCAGGTTAAATATCGGGCTTCCGAAATAAAATTTGCCTCTAGGAGGTCTTTTACAGCTTTTTCAGCTGCCACCGACTTTTCGAGGGACTGCCTACGTCTACGTTGTACTACAGCCTTCGCGCCGGGTTGATAGAGAATTTGTGGCAGGCTACCTTGGGATCGAGGCAAGGCATCTCAGAGGCGCTCCAGGCGAAGAGGTCGACGTTCTCGCGGAGGCAATCCTTCACCTTCTTCCTCGCCAGGTCGGGCAGTCCTGCTCCAATTTTCACGCTCCTGGTCGTGTCTTCGTCGAGGACTACTATCTCGAAGTCCCCGTCTAGAATGGGGTGCATCGGGTGGATAGGATGCCCGTTGGCCTTTGGAGAAGCGTGTTCGGCTTCGTCCTCGTGGTCCGGTTCGCTGAGGAAGAGGAAGTTGAGGTCCACGGCATCGACGTGGTCCTTTGGCCTGTTCTTCTGGGGGGCGGAGGCTTGGTTTCTTTGGTAGGGGGCCGATCGTGCTAAGGCCCTTCATTGCTGCTTCGAAACACCTCTGGGCTGCTTCTATGTCCCCGTTAAGGGTGACAACGGCTCCCAGTTTGGTATAGTACTTCATCTTTAAGTGGACGGTTGACGGCACCGCGGTGAGCTCGGCCAGTGTTGTCCTGCCGAGGATGCAGTTGTACAGGGACGGGCACTCGATGACCAGGAAGCAGATGTTGATTTCCCTGGCCGTTTCCTGTGCCCTGAAGGTGACCTTGAGCTCCACGTATCCCCATGGTCTTGTCGTCGTCCCATTGAACCCCTGGAGGTCGGAGCCAACGTAGGGGACCAGGTTGGTCTCGTCGAGCTGTAGCGTCGAGAACAGGTGGGTATACATGATATCCACCAAACTCCCTCCATCGACTAGTTTGCGGCGGACATTGTAACACATCACTTCCCAAAATTAAAATAAAATATGATTAATCCAAATAAACATTAGAGTCTCCCCTCAACAAGTGGGATATCACATCACATCATCCATAATACTCTTCATTAGAAGGTTTTCAAAACAAAACAGCGGAATAATATTTAATTCATCATTCTCGGCCATCCGCCGAATTACATGAAAGGATTCATTAAAATGTTCACCAACATGATACGCCACAGGAAATAACACAAGTTCAGCATGAAAACAAATAAACACCCAAGTCTCGTGCTACGTATCAGAGCATCCTAAGACTCGACTCGCACACCACTATCAAAGCTAGCTAAGTACCTGGATTATCTGTACTTCTGAAGAAGCACAGACCACAACAGCAACAACAAAGGGGTGAGAAAACATGATCAAAATTATTGGTAATATAGTACATGAAATAAAGGTAGCAATCATATAAAATATCACCCAACATTCATCAAAAACGACCTACTGTCCAACAACAACACAACCCACCATAATGCAAATATGCAACTCAACACCATGCATGCGGTACCGACTCATTGGTTCATTCAATCGAACCCCGGATAGATCACATACACCCGTCCTTGGCCATGATCTATCCCCACCATTCTCCATAATGGAGTACGGATGAATCTCCTACACTCCTCTTGAGCAATGATTCGTCCCACCAACACCATGATATGCATAACACCAAATGCACAACAAATAACCTCAAACATATGAGGTGCACACGATCCCCTGATCACATCACCATACATCATACATACACATTGTTCATCAATTAATTATTTTGATTAAAGTCACCTGATCCCCCTTGATCACCTCACCATACCCCATACACATCTCACACATCAATTTCATTATTTTAATTAAATTCAATACTACATAACTCCACCTATCAACCCCAAGCACGTACTCCTCACCACTAAACACCATATCTGTACCTGTCCCAACCCAAGGGATCCTACAAAATGAATCACAATGCAATACAGCATAACACACATTTTGTCACGCTCGCTGGCTCATTCGCTTAACAAAGCCCTAGCAAACGCTCACTAGCTGCTCGCCTGGCGAACTCCCTAGCGAAGGCAGACAGTGGCTACTATAATCCTTTGCTACCTATATCGCCTAGCGAAGCCCTAGCGAACACTCGCTACTAGCTCGCCTAGCGAACTACCTAGTGAATCGCTCGCTTAGCAAATTCTGCGATCTCTCAAAACCCTCACAGTCCAGAACTGTCATCTTGCTCAAATTCAAGCCTATCACTATACTTCTATCTTCAGTCCTATCAATACTACAATCAATAAACACTACTCTATCATTTTCTAACAATTTTAACTCTGGAGCCCACACCTATGTTCATCATCATAACTACAGAAGTTACTCAGAACCTCACCAACCTCCCAACAACACATACCCAAGGTCATCAATGGAAGCCATGCTCACAAACACATCAATACACAATCAATTCATCATAATAACAACAACAATCATCGACATTTCAATATAACAAACATGTTCTTCAAAATCCCTACGGGGTCAAGGAATCCACTCTACCCTGTTCATGCAATTTACCAATCTTAACCTGTTTCTCCCCCCTTACCTCGATTAATGCTTCGATTGACGAAGAACTATGAAGAACTGTTAGCCCTAGCCTTCTTCTCTTCCTCCTTGTTATTCCTCTTCTCTCTGAAACTGACTTATCGTGTTCTAACTCTCTCCCTTCTGTTGCACCCCAAAATTTGCCCAACATTTCTTTACCTAGCTTATGTTTCATTTCATTCACATTAGCATTATCATTTGCATTTCCTTGACATGTGTGTAGGAGATCAAGAGGCATGACTACCAATCAATAGCTATACAAGACTATGAAGCTATCTCAAAGGTTTATCCAAGTATTCAAAGGCTGATATCCTTATCAGAGAAGTTAAAATATCCTTAGAGAGAGGGTTGAAGCCAAGTGTGTAGGTCTCCTAACTTGAGAGTTGTGGGAGGATCATCAGATGATTCTGAGGACATGAAGTTGGATTGGAGGTCTTGAATGAGCTCATGAGAAGTGTTGAAGTTCATTTGGAAGCCTAGACAGGTCATTATGTGGAGGATATGAAGGTATAACCAAGATTGGTGCAACTAGGGTTTCATCTGGATGACCCTAGGATAACTGATGATTGGAAGAAGGTTGAGACCTAATTCAAGATCCATGTGATCATGGATTGATGTCTTAATATGCCTAAGGGATGATTCCAAGTTCAACTTATCATAAATCAAGAGTGGGAGGAGTTGCTAGGTTAAGGTTGCTATGCTCGATAGTGTAAAATCCCCTGGTTTGGTGCCTATCTTCAAGACCACTTAACTCAAGATGTGATTTTCATCTCACCTTGACCCCAACATTATTGTTGTAGGGCATGATCTTAGCTTTAATTTGAGTACTAGAAGTCCCTAATAGGGTTTATAGAACTCAAGTTATGAGTCAGACAAGTTACAGGTCATCTGAGGCATGTGAATTTGGAGCTTGAAAGTCACTCAACTTGCATGACACTTTTTCCCTGGAAGGATAATTCCTATGAACTTTTGGTCAACATGAATGTTGTTCCTTATTCTCTTAGCTTTCTAGAGAGTACTAGAAGTCCATGATTGGATTTGTAGAACTCAAGATATGGCTTTGACAAGTCAAGGGTATTTTGGGAATTTGGACATTATAGGTCATTTTGCATTATAGGTCATTTTCACTATCTTGCAAGCTTTAAATGGAGTTTTGTTCAACTTGAAAGTTGCTCAAAATGATGTTTTTAGTCCAACCAAGTATCAAGAGTCCATTGATATGGATTAGAGCAAGCATTGGTTGAAGAAATTTCTCAAAAAGGCCATTTTAATGAATCAAAATGGAAAAATTCAAAATAATTGGTAATTGAATTATTTCAAACCAAATTGGTGCTCATTTTGAGTGAAAATAAGATTCTAAACCATTTGGAATTATTACATTTTGGAATTGAGATTTATAACATGGCCATTTGGTGTATTGCTTCATAGAGAAGTTACATCTCAAACTTGCTCATAGATTGAAATCAAAGCAAAATGCCAATCCATTTACACTCAAGGCATCTCATCCAAGTGATTGGAAGTGAATTCAAGTCAAGGAACAGAGCAATTCGAGGCTGCCATGTTTGGATTTTTGGAGAAAAATTGAAAGTTGGAAGTTTAGATTTGGGCCATGATTGGGCCTCCAGAAGGTTCTAACAGATTATAAATTGAGTTTAGATCATTTTTGGCAAAGGTTAGAAGCATTTTCACTGAAGAATCAGTTAGAGAAGTTTGTGGAAGAAGCTTGAATTTGGATTTTCGAGTTTCAAGATAGAGGCTGAATCAAGATCAACCAAGCATCTAGACTTGTTCATCATCAATCAGTGAAGAAATCTGCACATTCTTGGAGCAAATTGTGGCCTGAAAGTCACCCTACGTGAAGCTTTGAATCAGGTTTCTTTCTTGCAAAATTCCTCTCTAAATATGCACTTTCCAATCCTTAGATGCATGTGGTTAGGACCTATTTGAAACCTAGAACGATTTAGGACCATAATGGAGAGATTTCGTGATGATTCATGGTGAAGTGAGATTTCTGTTTGGATTTGAATCTAGAGATTTATTGAGTGTTAGCATGATTTAATGAGTGATTCTTGATCTCTGAAGAGTGAGGATCATTTCTGTGCAAATAATTTTGAATTTGGTGTTAGTGATGGAATCATGTGATTTTCTGTTCATCTCCGATTTGAGAGATTCTTAAGGAATTGATACAAATGGAGTGGATATTGTTGATCCTGATGAAGAGACGAAGAAAACAACATAATTTTCTTGGAGTTTGGTGAGAGTTAGTTGCAGAGCTCGTTGGCTCTCGCCGGAGAAGACGGTGGCGTCCTTCTCCGGCCACCGTGTCTGTAACTTCCCTCCTTTACCAGGTTTAAATTGGGACGATGAACAAGGAGCGTTAGATTTAAATGGACTGGTGGACTTGGTCACAGCATCTGAATACTTTTATGTTGAACGGATTTGATTAGGGAGCACCATAGGGATTAGTCAACCTGAACACACCTTGCCACACACCAAAACACAGTAGTTTCATTTAATAGGTGTTACGCGCGCGTCTGTTGGATCGTTTGACTAGTTATCCCATCCAGCGGCCCTGATATTTTCTGGTTTCTTTTATTTTCTTAATTGATTTCTTTATTTTCTTTTAATTGTTTTTCCATGATTAATTCATATTAAATTGATTAATGATCAGAAAAATATACAAAAAATATGTGGTTGTTCCTGATTTAATTCTTGATTTTCCGATGCCTTTGGATTTGATTTTGGTTTCATTTTCAATTTAATATCCATTTTCTATTTTTTTATAAATGTTTAAAAATGCATAAAATAGCTAGTTTGCTTGTTGATTTTATTCCCAATTCGTGGTTTTGATTTAGATGTTGATTTTTCGCTGGCTGATTGTAGACATGTTGATGATGTTATGTGATTTTTGTGGAGTTTTTTTAGATGATTCTAAATAGGGTTTTGAGATAGTTGTTTAGTGTCGCACCTCGAAAAATCACGGAGACATTTCGGAGAACGCGACCCCCGCGCGAAAGGCGCGGAAATGCGGTTCGACAGAGTCGCCACCGAACTTTATTTTTCCCGGATAAACGGGAGAGGAAAATATCGAGAAAACCTCTTGAAACGAAAATCAAAGAATGGCATGTGAGGCCAAAAGAAGTTGTTTTGAACTGGTTCGACGACGTGTCGAAGATTTGATTGAAGATGGAACCGACTTGACGACGTGTCAAGGGTTAGGATGGTGAGAAACGATATTAGTCCCTGAGGGTGCTCCTAATATCGAGACCACGAGGAATTGTGAAAGAAATGGGTTGCGAATGCAGACGAGCATTCGACTTAGGAGAATGTTTGAAAATGATTTAATTTTGAAAGAGTTGAAAGGTTGAGCGAATAACAACTCAAAGGCGTGCCTCAAGAATTATTCGCTCGAAGACACAAAGAATGCTGGATTCCAAGTGCCTCTTTCTTTCGGGGTTTTGATCAAAAAGACGTTGAGAATATGCTTGAGAAAATCAAAAGAATGAATGAATAACAACTCAAGGGCGTGCCTCGAGAATTATTCGCTCGAAGATCCAAGAAATGCTAGATTTCAAGAATCTCCCTCTTTTGGAGTTTTTTCGAGAAAATGTTTAAAAGATAATTTGAAGGACAAGTGAAATAGTCTCGACTAAAATTATCATATATCAATAATTTTGACTGATAATAATTTAAAGATTGTCATTGACCAAAATACGCAAAAAATCGAAAATGAAAGAAGTTAAAAGGAAAATGGTCTCGGGTTTGTCATTACTCATCAATAATTTGACGAAGTTATAACTTGGGGTGTCGTCATCGACCATAAAAACAAAAGGGGACAAAATGTCCAATGATAAATGCGAAATAAAAGCTGTCTCTAAAATCTTGAATAAAACTTCTAGATAAAATATATGTACAAAAACTCCAAAATATATAATATATAGTGATAATAATAAAAAAAAGCTTAAGAAATATAAATAAATGGAAACAGGGGAGGGGTGTGAAAGTCCAATGGAACTTATAAACAAAATAACAGGCCGGGGCCCATCAACAATAAAAAAAAAACGAATTAAAAACAATAAATAAAAAAGACTCAGAACTAGCCCAGAGTAAACCACTCACACAAACGCCCGTAAAAACAAACATTGAATTAAGAATAGCAATATGAATAATAAAAAAAGAAATACGCTCGGGCTCATTGTCATCGCACGATGCCGACAAGTGAATCTCACCCTCAGTTTCCGAATGGATCTCGATTTACCCTCCCTTTCATTCGACTTCGTTTAGACTCATGGCTCGGGTTTGGACCTTAACCCTGTTGCACCCCAAAATTTGACCAACAATTATTTATCCATCTAGTGTTTGAAAGTTGATACCTTCACCAGAAAGTTCAAAAGATCTTCAGAGGAATTGGTTGGAATCAGGATTGTGTGCTTCATAGCTTGAGAGTTGGGGGTGCTCCTCAGATGATTCTGAGACTTTGAGGATGAACTAGATGTTTTTAGAAAGTGTATGAGATGTCTTGAAAGCCATCATGAAGCCCAGAGAAGTCATTGTGCAAGAGTTCAGAAGATTCAACCATGAATGGTAGAATTAGGGTTTTGACTGGGTCAACCCTAGATCAGCTGAAGATTTGGAGAAGGTTGAGACCTAATCCAAGGGCCATGAGATCATGGAATGATGTATGGAGATGTTATAAAGATGGTTCCTAGACCAACTCATCATGATTGAGGAGTTTGAGAAGTTTTGAGTTAGGGTTTCTGAAGATTGGCAGTGAAGAAAACCCTAATTTGATCCCTATCTTCCAGGCAGTTTTAGCTCTAGATGTGATTGATATCTCATCTTCCCCATAACATGAATGTTGTAGAGCTTGTTCTTAGCTTTAATTTGAGTGGTGGAAGTCCTTGATAGGAGTTGCAGAGCTCAAGTTATGGTTTTGACAAATTACAGGTCAGCTGAGGTGTGTGAATCTGGGTCCTTGAAAGTCACCCAACTTGCAGACAACTTTTGCCCTAGTAGGGTGATTCCTATGATTTCTTGGTCAACATGAATGTTGAAGGGCATCTTCTTAGCTTTAATTTGAGTGGTAGAAGTCCTTGATAGGATGTGTGGAACTCAACTTATGGTTTGAACAAGACAGGGGTATTTTGGTCATTTGTCAGTTATAGGTCATTTTAGCCAATGCCTAAAACTCCTATTTCCAAGCCTCAAATGGAAAAACTCAAAACATGAAAGTTGTTCAAAATGTGATTTTAAGTCTAGAAAGAAGGTCACAAATTGTTGGAAAAGCTCATAGCATGGAGTTGCATGATTGGTCAAAAATGAACTAAAAATGGCATATAAGTTTGAAAAGTTGAATTTGAAAATTGGTTTGAGAGATCTAGGAATCCAAAATAGGTCATCCAATATATCATTTTGACTGGAAACATTATTTTGAGAACTTTGGTTCAAATAGATTTTTCATTTGAGGTCTAAAAAAGGGACTTTCTTTGTAAATCTATTACTTGCATTATAAGGCAATGTTGAAAAACCTTACACAAGCCAAATGTAAGGGCTGATTTCCTTCATACACACTTAATATCTCATGTAAAGACATATTCAAGGGATTTTGGCAAGGTATGAAAGGAGGTATCATGATATTTCAAGTTCTCATGTGGTGATATTTTCAATACTTTCTAGAAAGATCTAGATGATTCTAGCCCCTTCCATCACTTGCTATTTAAAGAGGGCCATGAGGAGAGTTCAGAGGTTGGTGAAAGTTGAAGAATTGAGGAGAGAAGAAGGAGATTCGAGCTAGGGTTTCAAGGTGCACCGTAGTTGCATTTCAAGAGCAAAGTCACTACTACAAGCTCTCATCTTCAAGGATTTTGCATACAGAAAGTAAAGCATCGTTGGAAGATCATTGTGGAGGAGTTACAAGGCTTGAATCGTGCCATAGCATCACCTTCTTCTCATTCTTGACAGGTTCTTTTCCTTCTCCTTTTCACCTTAATTATGCGTAGATATACCATGTTTTAGGCATAGAATGGCTAGGCTAGGTTAGATGATGAGATCTTGAGACTTTGAGCATGATTCATGGAGGTTGAAGTTTTGACATGAAACTTTAGAGATCAAGAACACGCACCCTAGGCTGCTATATTCTTAGGTTTTTAGCTCAGCATGATCCCCTTAGCATGTGGTATAATCTTGATTAATATGAGATCATTTCATAACCATGCAAACCAGAGCATAAGAATGGAGGACAAGACTTGTAGCCTTCGTATCTTTTTCTTGAGGGAAAGTTAGAAAATTCTAACACCATGGTTGTGTAGAGGGAGAGGAGTAGATGAATTTTGATGTTTGGATCGTGAGGAATGATTGAGAGTTGAGAGAGATACGTGGAGTAGAAGCTACTTGCATGAAAACTGGTTTTGAAACCCTAGGTTGGTTCATTGGAGAAGACATAATCACAACCGTCCATCTCCTTTGAATATTTGACTTCTCAATCGCATCTAACGGCCGAAATTGAAAGATGAAAATGGAGGGAAGGGCTGAAACGTAATACGCGGTCGTTTCACTTAAAAACCGTGTGGGCCTTAGTCTGCTTTCTATTCACACCCCCCACGCGCGCTGGCCCAAATGAAATGAACTGAATCCACTACTATTCTCACCCCTCTCTCTTTCCCTTGTATATTTTATTTTTCAATTTTCTTCACATTTCATTAATTTTCTAAAAATCATAACTAAATGAAAAAATATTATTTTTAACTCATTCTTTTTTTAACATTTTCATTAAAATGTCTAGAAAATTAAAAAATATAAAAATTGCATTTTATATTTTAATTGGTATTTTTTGCATATTTTACAAATAAATGCACTTTTTTAACCATTCATTTCATACATGGATTTGTATATTTTTGTTCATGCATTTAGAAATAGATTTTTTGCCTATTATTTTTTGTGGTGATTAATATTGAATTGTAGTACTCTCTGGATTTATTACTAGATTTGTGGATTAAAATTTGATGTATTTTGATTGTTAGACATTTAGGTGCTCTAATTAGGGTTTTAAGTTGTGTACTTGAACTTCAACAATTTTATTTTGGGGTTTGTAGGCCAAATTAGTGTATGGGGAGTATATGGATTAAGGGTAAGTATGTATAGAATCCCCTAGAATTTTATTAGAAATTTGTATGGTGTTTTAGTATTTTTCCTTGATTTTTGAATGTATGGATAGTATGTGTGTTGCTTAAAGGCATGAGTTGTATTGTTGTGTTTTCTTTCTTTCTCTGTTGAGTGTGTGAGCTTTGAAGATTGAGTTGAAGACCTTGTGGACCATCATGGAAGCTTTGAAGACCTTGCAGAGGAGTTTAGCATAGCTTTTGTTTGTTTTGTTTATAGGTTCATAGGTGCATAGGCAGAGCCCTAGATAGAATACTTTGTTCAATAAACAAGGAGTGTCTTGTTCACCTCCTTTCTTCTCTGTGACATAGAGTCCCTTAAGGGTATTCACCTCTCTCCTTTGGAGGGATTAGTGACCTTGCCCTATAAGGTAGAACTTTGAGAGAGCCTTTCCTTTGATGTTAAGTTCTCAATGGCATCCTTTGGAAGTCAGTGAGTACTGTAACATCCCCACCTCATCTTGGTAACTGAATCTTGTTTGCTGGAGCATTTGAGCCATTGAAGATAGAAGCTGAAGCTTTGTAGAGGATGATTCCTTGAAGATTGTTGAAGTCTGAAGACTTTGTTGATGCCTGAAGATCCCTGAAGATAGTGAAGCCTGAAGGTAGAGCTGATCAAAGGAGCTGAAGCTCAAGGGAGAAGATGAGTTGATACTCATGTTGTAGGGTTGATACTTGGAAAGCAAGTGATCTCTGAAGTCTGAAGACTGGGTTGCTGCTGGAGGAGCTGAGGCTTTCTTCTGTTTTCTTTGATGTATTGTGTGTTTTGTCTGACTTGTCTGCTGCATTAGACTAAGCACATTTAGAATAAGTTCAGTCTAAAAGCATGAGTGCATCTGATTGTATTGTTATTGCTTGGCTTTGCTTGCGGGTATTCGGTAGAGCCCAGCTCCCTTGCCCATGTGTTTATTTTGCTTGATAGCATTTCATTTCTCCTGTCTGTATGATTACAGCTTACTGTTTGTGCTTGATAGCATGTTGTTTATTTCAGTATGATTACTGTTATTTCATGACTGGCTTGAGGTCGAGACGAGCTTGTGGAGGCTGAAGCCCCACACACATTTCCTCCCTCACTTGCATTGCATGCATTTTACTGTTAAAGCTGATGCTTTCGTCTGTTTTGGTGTATCATTGACATGATCCCTTAGGACTCTCATTTTCTCTGATGAGGATTTGATGATAGACTTTTAGGTTGAAACCTATGCATGACAACATCTAGGAGTTCCCTGTTCAAACCTCAACCATAGGATGAATCCATGGCATGATAACAGTAGGACTTGATAGTCTCCCTCCTAGTTGGGCCTGTTCTCTTCTCATCTCGAAACAGTTTAAGATACAGTAATCATGAATGATTTCTTTCGTACGCTACGAGCCTTAAGCTATCTAGGAAACAGCTGTTGGAGAGTTTCTTTCCAGTGGTTGGGATGTTTAGTATGGTACCCTTTGGGTGACATGCGACGCATTCACTCTCATGTCATAGTCTCTAGTGCGGTTGAAATCGCAAACACAATAAAAAACACTTCTTTCAAAACAGGAAATAAACCGTAGTTTCCCGAACTACGTTTGCTCTGATCTTTCATACCAGATGAAAGTACGTAGGCATAGGATGCGATATCCTAGCGAGCAACCTTTCCCCCATACCCCGTAGTTAGCCGAACTACGTTGACTCTGATTTCTCGTTCCAGACGGGAATACGTAGGCATAAAGCGCGACGCTTTGCCGAGTCATTTTTCTTTTCTTTTTCAGCCAGCCTTGATAGGTAGATAGATTATAACCAACCCGTCCAAGTAAACAAACAAGCGAGGATCCCGTCGAGTACGACGGACGTGAGGGGTGCTAATACCTTCCCCTTGCGTAACCGACTCCCGAACCCAGACAATGGTTGCGATGACCTTGTCTTACCCTTTTTCGTCAGGTTTTTCCGATCGTTTCCTTTCCCGCTCTGAGGGATAAATAACGAAAGGTGGCGACTCTTCTGTCATGCCGGCACCTTATTTTCGCGCAAGCGACAAACCCCTCTTGACCTTGTTTCAGTTTTAGACCCCTCTCTTCTTCTTTTATTCTCCGCTTCGGATTCGAGCTTCTGTTTGGTGATTTGGTTTATATGTTGTGGAGATTTATGATTTTGTTCTGAGTTTTGGGAGATTGGAAGTTTTAAGGTTGAAAGTTGAAGGGGAGGTTTCGGGAATGGAAACGGCGGAAGTTTGGGTGGTGTTCTGGGTTGTGAAGTTTATTCGCCTTTCTGGAAGTGAGTTTGGAATTCCCGTGTTGAGTTTCGACAGTTTGTGCGATGGTATTGCTCTACCGTCCTTTTGGTGGTAGTATCCGTGTTCATTTCTTTCCATCATCCTTTTGGTGATGACGACCTTTTGCCTATCATTTACCGTTCACTTCGAGGTTCACATTTATCAAGTATTTGCAATTCTCAAACATCTCTTTATCTTTCGGACAAATTCAGGGTCTTCTTCATATCTAATTGACTTCTACCTCAGGAATATGAGTGCTAATGCAGTCCATTCTCCTAGGTTTAAGCCTATTAGATAGGGGCATCTGTCATACCCCAAATTTGTCCTACCTTTTGAGATTTCCTTATACCAAGGGGTTATGTGGATTGGTAACCTTTCTATGTATTCAATTATAAGGCATGAATTAATTTCGAGTTTGAGTCATGGTGCAAGGTGACCTATTTTGTCTCAATTGGTTCAATTGTCTTCTATAAGATGTGATTGGAGGGGTCGTTTCGAGCTTTGTGGATTCGCAGCTAAGTTAATGTTAAGATACAAGACTGGAATCTTTTCACGTTTCAGGTTATATTGAAATTCGCTTCAGAGAACTCCTGGCATAATTCAAGAGGTGATTAGTTTGTTTGTAAGACCATGGTTTTCAGACGTGCTTCAGAAGCAGTTTTGCCAGTGAGGGCGTTTATATCTTAAAATGAATTGATGAGCTCACATGGAAGTTCCGGACGATAATAGATGATTCTTGGGGGACCATTAATTTGTGTTCAAACAAGGGGGTTCAAATCCTCGGAGACTAACACTACTCGACTACCAATTCTAAACTATGTGTTCTCTCTGCTTTTACCAAAGCTCGGGTGTAGAGCTTTACTCATGATGTCATCCCAAGAACCAACAGGCGACAAAGCACAAATAAAATCTACAAGAGAACAAATACAAAAAGAAAACAAATAAAAAACAAACACTCCTCACAAACCAAAAGATAGGCTTGACTCTCTCTTTGCATGGAGCAAAAATGTCCCCAGCAGAGTCGCCACCTTTCGCACCTCGAAAAATCATTCGAACATACGACCCTCGCACGAAAGGCGCGGAATTGCGGTTCGACAGAGTCGCCACCGAACTTTATTTTTCCCGAACAAACGGGAGAGGAAAATATCGAGAAAACCTCTTAAAACGAAAGGATAGGAACAGGGCTGTCGCAACCAAGTTCCGGGTTCGGGAGTCGGTTACGTGAGGGGAAGGTACTAGCACCCCTAACGTCCGTCGTACTCGACGGGAACCTCTTAAGGTAAATGTGGGGAGTGTTGTTTAGGTTTACTTGTTTTCTTCTCGTTGTTAAAGGTTGAATTGGTAGGTTAAAAGACGCTAAGGAGAGATGGGTGGTTAGAAGATAGGGTGCTCGCCAAGGATTGGGGCCCTTGTGCCTACGTATGCTCATTCGGACGGGAATGAGAAATCAGAGCGTCGTAGTTCGACTACAGGAAAGGTTAGGGGAAATGGAAGATGGAGGGGATTGTGCTCGCCAAGATCATCGCAATCTTGTGCCTACGTATCTTGTATTCAAGACTGAATAAAGAATCAGAGCGTCCGTAGTTCGTGGAGACGACCACAAAAAGGTGAGGTTGAAAAAAGTTGGAAGTTGAGAAAGAGACGAAAGAGTGACTGTCAAGCAACCCAAGAGCGCGTCTCAAGAGCTTGTCACTCAAGAATTCAAGGAATGCGGGACTCCAAGAACTCAATTCTTTCGGGAATTGACTGAATAAGTTGAAGATAAAGAGTTGAATATTTTGAAATTGAAAGAACGAACTAATAACAACTTAAGGGCGCGCCTCGAGAGTTATTCATTCGAATATTCAAAGAATGCTTGATTCTGAGAATATCCCTCTTTCGTAAGTTTTAAAAATGATTGTGAAAGGATCGAATCGAAAAATGGCATGCGAGGCCAAAAGGAAGCTGTTTTGAAGTAGCTCGACGGCGTGTCGAGGATTTGATCGAAGATGGAACCGACTTGACGACGTGTCAAGGGTTAGAATTGTGAGAAACGATATTAGTCCCTGAGGGTGCTCCTAATATCGAGACCACGAGGAATTGTGAATGAAAAAGGGCTGCGAATACGGACGAGCATTCGACTTAGGAGAACGTTTGAGAATGATTGAATTCGAAAGGTTGAGTGAATAACAACTCAAAGGGCGTGCTTCGAGAATTATTCACTCGAAGACACAAGGAATGCTAGACTCCAAGTGCAAGTGAAAAGTCTCGACTAAAATTATCATCTATCAATAATTTTGACCGATAATAATTTAAAAATTGTCATTGACCAAAATAAGCAAGAAATCGATAAAAATATAAAAAATGAAAGAGGTTAAAAAGAAAACGGTCTCGGGTTTGTCGTTACTCGTCAATAATTTGACAAAGTTATAACTTGGGGTATCGTCATCGACCCAAAACAAGTGAAAATGGGACAAAATGTCCAATAACAAAAGCGAAATAAAATCACTCCTAAAATAAATCCTAACAAAAGAAAATTATATGCAAACTTCTAAATAAAAAACTATATATAATATTTACATGATAAAATAATCTGAAGAAACGAATAATAATAAAAAAAAAAACTATATTACTAAACTAATATTAAAAAAAAAACATAATAAAAATATAAACAAAACTACGTATAATATATTTACAGAATCAGAACCAATGTCATATGATATAAATAACATAATACTTAATTAATATATATATATATATATATATATATATATATATATATATATATATATATATATATATATATATATATATATATATATATATATATATATATATATATATATATATATATATATATATATATATATATATATATATATATATATATATATATAAAGTTAAAAATATATAAAAAATAAATAAACAAAACGGTGGATCCAAGTTTCCAAATCACCTCTCACTCTCAATCGAGCTCCCTCTTCCTCTGTTTACTCATCTCACAAACTCAACCTCGCGACTTACGCTTTGTTCATCATCAATCTTTCATCCTTCTCTCTGATTCGATTCAAGTCTTTCTGTCTCTCTCCCTCACTCTCTGTTTGTGGTTGATTTAGGATAATTGATTTGGGGGTTTGAAGGAAGACGGTTGGGGTTTTGATTCTGGGTTATCGCCGGTGTTGAAGGTGATTTCGCCGGAGATTCGGTGTGGTTGAATCTGGGTTGAAGGTTCGTGGGTTTGAGATTTAACGATTATGGGGGTTTGTTGAAGTTGGAGAAGATGATGGGGTTTAGGTGGAAAACGGTTTAGAGATGGATTTCAAATGGTGTTTTTTCGATGGGTATGCTATTGTGTTGAGTTTCGGAGAAGCAAAGTAGCTGAAGCTGAAGGCGATTTGTTGGTGGTTTTGAGGGAGAGAGTTGTTTCAAAGCAACCGGCGGCTCGGTTTTTTCGTGTAGGGTTCATGGATTAGGGTTTTGTAGGGTTTTTTGAAGAATCCTCGAAGGAAAAGGTCCCCACTAGTTTTAGGGAAGAGATGTATTTATGTAGGCTTTTTGGAGGGTATTTGCGGAAGAAGCTGTTGTGAATACGTTGTGTGGATTAGCAGGCGTCCTTCGTACTCTGTGTGAAATATTGGTGGGGTCATTATCAATTGGTTGAAGTGGTCCCACAGACAAGGGTGCGTACCCGTCTTTTGTCTAACAACTTTTGTGTAATGGCTTTGCAAACTTATCTCAATCTTTTCATTTAATTTTCTCATGATTGATAGGTAACCAAGGCCAGGAGCTTGTGAGCTAGGAGGTTTTGCGGCCTTTCGGTTTTGCTTTGGCCAGGGAAGCTTCCTTGACAATATGTGTTGTGATTTGCTTTTTATCATTTTTCTTTTTCATGTGTAGTAATATTATGATTCAAATTGTGAATCGGTGCAGGTGTGGATACACCTCATACCTCAATTAATTTACAGTTGCCGCGTGACATTCCTGTGTAGTTCAATTCGCACAATCCTTATGAACAGCAGCAAGTTGGTGCGAGTTTGTCCATTTGTCATTGCGTTTCAATTTTTCCCTTGCAGCTCACGAGTTGTGGTATTAGCACTGTCTTTTACATAATTCACATACTGCCGTTTTCAGGTCATACCATGGCGTACAAGAAAGATGCCGAAACGGTTTTGTGAGGAGTGCGCTGTACGGCTGGGTTGTTGCAGCAACAACTCATTATAAGGAGTGTGACGAGACGGCATGGACTGCTGTTGGCATGGCATGAGCTTCGTATTGTAGTATAGGCTGCTTGTTATGTTGGAATATGGTAAGGTCTTTCCTCATTCTAATCTTCGTGTGTTATCCTGTTGCTTCTCAATTCAAAAGTACATTGTATTAATATCTCCTTGCCTTGTGATAGGCCTTGGTGTGCTGAGATCCCACATTGCTCGGTACATGTCTGCATAAGCTGTACAGCAGAAAAAAGATCCTTTGTTGCTGCCAATGCGTACCAGGAAAGTCCTTCTCTTGCGATTTTGATTTAGCCTGTATGTACCGCGACATAATAACATTTCTTCTCTTTTCTTTTCATGTACGTACTTGCGCTTCAATGGAAGATTTTCTTGTAATTTGTCATGATTCATGCCCATACCGATAACACCTCTTATGACTTATGCAGATTATGCAGTATGGCACATATGGTCGACACTAGATTATGCAGATGAATACCTCTTATAACTTATTCTGCGGAGCATTTTCGGTTTGTATAATATAGGATTAATGACATATTTGCATCCTAAAAGAAATTTCGACCTAACACATGCAGGTAGGGGCAACCGGTAAAACCCAAGGTGAAAATGTTGCTTCTAACGGAAAGGCGAAATGAACTTCAAGCTAGACGTATCCTGCCGTACAACAGAATTCACGCCCTTCCTTCAATAGTCCTTATTGAGTATGCACAGTTTTCCTTCGTTTGATGAAGGATTTTCATTATCAGCAAGGCTTTCATCATACACCAGCAGGAGCGTACCCGATCATAAGTTCGAAGTCAATCTTTGGGAGAAACTCAATTGTGAATGTCTTCCAAAACTTGGTCATAAAATGGTCTCACCTGCTGTTTTAATTCCAAATGACTCATGACTTATTGTGACCTTTTAACTCATGGCTTGCGCAAACAAGATCCTGTTATGGCTCTGAACCATGTGCCTCTGTATCCGGTTTTGCAGGTTTTTGTTTGTAATTCAACACATAGGTTTTGTGTGTTAATTCACTGCTTAGAATTGGTTTTGTCTTTTGCAGGGTGTATGTTGCTAAAGAAGAAATGAAAGTTCGTGGACGACATATGCAAGAGGGGTCACGGACAAGAACAACAACACGATATATTGATTGCATGGAAGTGACTTGAAGAAACTTCAGAACCATGGTAATGATTAAGGCTAGAGATGATAATGAAGACTCATAATCATACATCAAGCTACAACGCTGAATTTGTTTAAAGTTGCTCGATGTTGTTGTCGGCTTTTGACTCGAACCGTGGCTGTTGAAGGCAATGCAGTGGTAGCAACGACAGTAACCAAAATCGGATTCAATAAAATAGCAGCACAATTGCGATGTCTGCAATAAAAGTAGCGGGTCCTCCAAGGTTTTTTCTTCTCCTTGTTTCCCGTCTCTCTTCGCTAATCCTTCATAATTTTCTGTTGTCTTCTCTCTGGTTGTGTTGCAACCTTCAATATTTCATGAGTTCTTTCTAGTATGGAGATCAAAACTGGACTATGTTGTATTTTGTATGGCGCAAGCATCCTAAACACGTATGCCGACCCGTAAAAATGAATACCCTGCTACTAGACCATTTCCTGTTTGTGGCTAATTGTTTTTTTTCCTTAGGAATCTTGGTGATGGTTGCTGCGTGATATTACGGTTGGATTTGTGTGACGTTTTCACTTGCAGGTTGCGAGGTCGCGGTCGAGAGAAGTTGGAGGGGCCTGCATCAATAAAGATGCTGCAGGTACAGGTCTTTGTGTTTTTTTCATGTCTTCCATACCCGAATAGTGCCGTCTACCGATGAAGTTATCATGCAGTTTTCCTTTGGGTGATAACTTACACTTGTAATCACTGAGGCATGGGCCCTAAATTTTGACACAACAGATGCATCTACAAGATCCCAGAAATAGACGAAGCCATCCTCGAAGCCACCAGCTACATGAGCATCCGTATTAGTGAGGCAGCAATCCAATTTGTTCAGCCCCTGAAGAAGTTGATACCGGCGCCAATTCATTTGTCTCAGCGTCAACGTTGACAGTCAGACTTTCTGTTGCACTATAATCACCCTGTGCAGGCTCTGAAGGGTTGGCTAGGACTACAATATCTTGCTGAGCTGGCACAACAACAGAAGCATCACTTTCTTTCAGAGTATCATCTCGCACTGTCTCTTTTTTTCTTCTATTCTTCTGCTTTTTCTATGCACTTGGTGCAGATTTAGAAGTTCCATCCTCGCATACAATAGAGTCATCCTTATTGCCTTTATTGGACTTTCTTTTGACTAACCTTTTTTACATACCAAATGCCAAAATGACTGTCTTGTTATTTATGCAGGTTATGGTCGAGCAACAAAGGCGACTTATGAAGTTTTATGCAGGTAACATGGATTAATTTGTGGAGTACAGGGAAGTGGCCTTGTGGCTCGGTCACCGCGACCTTTGCATCAACTCGTTATTAGCGCGGGGCTACTGTACGGTTTGGTGGCAAGCTGCGGTTTTGGTGGATGCGTGAAGTTGTAAGGGTCAAACTTAACAACATTCGTTGTGGATGTGTCGTGATCAGTTTTGCACATAGTTGTTTATGCAAATGCACTACGGCGTGAAGATTTTGTTGCAACTTGAGATAACTCACCCACAGCAGGCATGGCCATTTCTCTTTGTCATTTATGCTTGGCGATGTGGTTATGTGATCCCTTTTTTTTATGTTTCATTAACTCATGTATGTGCTGCTATGGTTTTTTTACTGCAGGTACCCCTTCTGTACCTCTCAGCACTCGAGGACTTCGTGATAACAAACAGCGACATCAAAGCTTAAACTTTTAATCTTTTGTCATAACTTACGACACCGCTTTGAATTTGAATGTACTGCTCCCTTTTGTAATTCAAATTTGTATATTTAAAACCTCAACATTATTCATTCATTGAAACCAATAACTTACTATAATATACTGTAAATGCTCAATAAAAGGTTCATAATAGAGCTTGGACTAAATCCTCAAGAACACTATCCAAGGCTTGGTCAGGCTTCAGTGCGGTGTTATGGCATCATCCTGGACTAAAATCTTTTGAATTAATACAAAGGAGAACAAACGTGGCTGTATCTTCAAGACATATCTTAATCTTTAAAACCACCCTTAAATATGTCTTAAAAGATAATTACGTCCTATTCTTAGCAAAGGCTTCAATTATAATAAAATATCTTGAGGCAAGATTTGAGTTTGTTTATCTTTCAGTTCAATTTGAACCCCCTTGTTTGAACACAAATTAATGGTCCCCCAAGAATCATCTATTATCGTCCGGAACTTCCATGTGAGCTCATCAATTCATTTTAAGATATAAACGCCCTCACTGGCAAAACTGCTTCTGAAGCACGTCTGAAAACCATGGTCTTACAAACAAACTAATCACCTCTTGAATTATGCCAGGAGTTCTCTGAAGCGAATTTCAATATAACCTGAAACGTGAAAAGATTCCAGTCTTGTATCTTAACATTAACTTAGCTGCGAATCCACAAAGCTCGAAACGACCCCTCCAATCACATCTTATAGAAGACAATTGAACCAATTGAGACAAAATAGGTCACCTTGCACCATGACTCAAACTCGAAATTAATTCATGCCTTATAATTGAATACATAGAAAGGTTACCAATCCACATAACCCCTTGGTATAAGGAAATCTCAAAAGGTAGGACAAATTTGGGGTATGACAGATGCCCTTATCTAATTGACTTAGACCGAGTAAGATGAACTACTGCAGCGTTCATTCTTTCGAGGTAGAAGATAATTTGATATAAAGAAGACCCTGATTTTGTCCGAAGAAAAAGAAACGCCAGATAAGTGGAATGCAGGATGAGGCATACCAATGAATAAACTATGAGAGACTAGCAAAAGGTCGCCATTATCACAAAGATGATGGGACAAAACACACACGGCTACTACCACCAAAAGGATGGTAGAGAAAACACAAACGCACAATCTGACATTAATGACCATGACAGACCCCCCACCAAAAGGATGACGGAGCAAAACACACGCCGAACAATATCGCACAATCCATCATTAATGACCATGTTAGACCCCCCGCCAAAAGGATGACGGAGCGAGACACAAACAAACATCAGACAATCTATCATTAATGACCATGACAGACCCCCCACCAAAAGGATGACGGAGTGAAAATACAAACAAAACATCGCGCAATCTGACATCGACGAAATGCCAGACCCACCACCAAAAGGATGATGGAGCGAAACATAAATGAACACATCGCACAATCTATCATTAATGACCATGATAGACCCCCCACCAAAAGGGTGACGGAGCGAAACACAAAACATATCGCACAATCTATCATTAATGACCATGATAGACCCCCCACCAAAAGGATGACGGAGCGAAACAGAAAACATATCGCACAATCTATCATTAATGACCATGACAGACCCCCCACCGGAGCGAAACACAAAAACACATCGCACAATCTATCATTAATGACCATGATAGACCCCCCACCAAAAGGATGACGGAGTGAAACACAAAAACACATCGCACAATCTATCATTAATGACCATGATAGACCCCCCACCAAAAGGATGACGGAGCGAAACACAAAAACACATCGCACAATCTATCATTAATGACCATGACAGACCCCCCACCAAAAGGATGACGGAGCGAAAATACAAACAAAACATCGCGCAATCTGACATCGACGAAATGCCAGACCCACCACCAAAAGGATGATGGAGCGAAACATAAATGTACACATCGCACAATCTATCATTAATGAACATGATAGACCCCCCACCAAAAGGGTGACGGAGCGAAACACAAAACATATCGCACAATCTATCATTAATGACCATGATAGACCCCCCACCAAAAGGATGACGGAGCGAAACACAAAACATATCGCACAATCTATCATTAATGACCATGACAGACCCCCCACCAAAAGGATGACGGAGCGAAACACAAAAACACATCGCACAATCTATCATTAATGACCATGATAGACCCCCCACCAAAAGGATGACGGAGCGAAACACAAAACATATCGCACAATCTATCATTAATGACCAAGATAGACCCCCCACCAAAAGGATGACGGAGCAAAACACAAAACATATCGCACAATCTATCATTAATGACCATGATAGACCCCCCACCAAAAGGATGACGGAGCGAAACACAAAACATATCGCACAATCTATCATTAATGACCATGATAGATCCCCCACCAAAAGGATGACGGAGCAAAACACAAAAACACATCGCACAATCTATCATTAATGACCATGATAGACCCCCCACCAAAAGGATGACGGAGTGAAACACAAAACATATCGCACAATCTATCATTAATGACCATGATAGACCCCTCACCAAAAGGATGACGGAGCGAAACACAAAACATATCGCACAATCTATCATTAATGACCATGACAGACCCCCCACCAAAAGGATGACGGAGCGAAACACAAAAACACATCACACAATCTATCATTAATGACCATGATAGACCCCCCACCAAAAGGATGACGGAGCGAAACACAAAACATAGGTCGTTATCACCAAAAGGATGATAGGACAACACAGATTTGAAGTTTACCAACACTAAAAGGATGCAGGCTAGGTTGAACTGACGAAGTTCGACTATCATCAAAAGGATGATAGTAAGGCAATTGACAACGGTCACGCTTGATGGGTACAACTCACTGGGGAACCCCCAAGAGGAAAATTGAATTTGAAATGAGTCAACGGGGTACGCCCACCTTCTTGTTTGGAGATCATAGTTTTGCTGAAATGATTTTATGGTTACGCCCCTGAATTCTGAAGAAGATGCCCCTGACTGGGCTGAGTTTGTCCTGATGTCTTGTCTTGCTCAACAAAAGGTTGAACAACTTCATGAGGAACGCTCATGGTCTTGCTGAAGATGCCCCTGCTCGGGTTGGATCTTGCACTGAACTTCTTGGATCTGCCCAACAAAAGGTTGAACAACTTCGTGGGGAAAGCCCACGGTCTTGAATGGTATGCCCCTGACTAGACTGAACGTTGATTTGAAGATCTGATCAACCACAAGGTTGAAATACATCATGGGAGACACCCATGGTCTTTGAAAAATACCCCTGACTGGGCAGAATCTTGCTTTGAATGACTTCGAATATTGATGGGAGAGACCCACAATTGCAGAAGGTTGCCCCTGCCTGGGCTGGCGATTGCTTTGAAGCTCTTGAAAATCGTGGGACAAACCCACCATCCTGCGGAAGATGCCCCTGACTGGGCTACCAATGGTCTTGGAAATCTTCGGGATTGATCCTGGACCTTGACTTGCATATATGAATGCTGGATGATAAATGATATTCTATATGAGTGGAAGTGCAAATGCAAATGCCGACGCGCGGAGATGCAAGAATTGGGGAAGCATGATATGGTTATGTATGCATATGATGCAAGATGCTTATGATAGCAAATGTAATGCACGTGATGCACATGATTGTAGACAGGTGATTAGAATGTAGGTGGAGACGCCAGCATGGTGGACTCTGGTAGTTGCCAATGCGAATTGGACTTCGGGTGGTGGGAGGGATTGACTTCCTCGACACGCAGTTTGCTGAAGACGTCACGATTGAAGCAGAAAATGTCCTTGATGCCCCAAGTCTAGATACTTGATGATTTATTGTGAATTTCCCTCAGAGAAGGTTGCAACTTTGCTTGATGGTCAGGACGACATGGTCTTGTCCCAGTCTGAACATGGTAATGGTCTGCCCCAGATTAACCAGTTCTGACATATGGAAGTTGAACTCGGATGACTTGCCCCTGCTCGAGCTGTTGAGTGATTTGCCCCAGCCTGTGGGTTCTGAGGTAGTCTTGCTTCGTGTCAGTCACTGAATGTCAAGTTCCTTCTTAATTGCCCCTTACTGGAGTGTCTTTGAATACCTAGCACTGATTTGCAATTAAAATTGTACATTCATAAATGGTAACATTAATGCAAAGTTCAATGTAAGTTTTGAAAAAGTGTGTCATTTATTGAGGTGTCGTGATAGTGAGACGAATGGACTGCTAGCCCAGACGTTGTGCTGTTTGATTGGTGTAGAGGATATAACAAGGATAATGACACCGATGTTGGTGATTAGAAATCATGTGAGGAGTCAGGTTACGCAACCTTGCGGCGATATGCTTTTCAGAATAAACCTCGCCTCAATTAGGTCTTTCGAGGGTTGTAACGTGGTCTGGTTCACGGTTATGAAACAAAAGGTCATTAGGCCCAAAGTATGATTTGTACCCACCCCTTCTTCTTAATGATCTCCAGTCCTACGTTCAGTTAATTCTACACTTGCCTGGACGGCGTAAGCTTGATGGTTCAAGGTTTGCTTGTCGTGGCAGTCACCTTATTCTGATGGACGTCAGTCCCCCTTTGATTTGGGTGGCCACTGAATTTTTTTTGCTTTTGTTGAGGGTTTCGGGGTCCTCTTTTGCTTTTGTTTTTGATTCCTAATTTTTGCATGGATTGGCTTTGCTTTTCAGATCCATCGGGATTGCCTTGATTTTGCCTAAGTCCCCTCTAAGGTGTCTGACTTAGCAGGCTTTTGATTTTTTGTATTTTGTTGTGACTGCCTTGTTGTGAGTCATTGGTGAACAACCGTCTTTTGAATTTGCTTTGTTGACTCAAGTGCGGGGTTGAATTAGTTGAACACTACCCTGCCCCAGGCTGAGTGTAAGGTTTGAATATCCGAAGGAAACTGCTACTTCTAGGCTCGAAGTGGTTTACTAGGGATTAACTCCTTATATCTCCGGTGTTTGGGGGAATTGAAACAATGCCTGTACATCATTGACGAGATTCGGTCTGAAAGCATACGATTTGCAATTATGGGTATCTCGTTTTCATCATCCTCCCTCAAATCATGCTAAACAACAATGGATAGAGTGGAGTGAATAAATGTGTCGGTGATAAGTGAAAATGAATGAATACGACATAACTAATTCAAAACATGCATAAACGATACATTAATGAAACCCAAATACGAATGGCAATTGTTCAAAGCATACAATACTTAAATAAACAAAGACAAAACATAAGAAACTGCGAATAATGAAATGGCAACATGACTGCCTTCTTCGGGGAACAAACTTGACTGGAATCAATCTGACGTTGGCGCTAGTTGACTGGTGGCATCGGATTGTTGATGATATTTGGAGACTTTCCATTGAAGTTGATAGCATCTCTGTCGATCATGTCTTGAATTATGTGCTTGAAAGCCCTGCAGTCCTCAATGGTATGACCTGGAGCGCCCTTATGAAACTCACAATGAGCATTTGCATCGTAATCGGCAGGAATGATGGTTGGAGGAGCCAAATCTCTCGGAACAACAGCCTTCTTCTCCATCAACTGAGCGAAGATACTAGCATATTTCATTGGCAGGCGATCAAAGACTCTATCTGGTCTTCATGTTCTCTGCGGACGCTGTGGGAGAGTACCTTGTCGTTGCTGAGTAGCTTGCATCTGCTGTTACTGAGGAGGATACTGATATCCTTGCTGGTTGTAGGCTTGTTGCTGAGGAGCCTGTTGCCGTGGCATCTGAGCTTGTGCTGCTTGAACAGCTGGCTGATAAGGCATTGGAGCATATTGTGCAGCAGCAACATATGGATACTGATAGTAGGGAACTTGATAAGGCATAGGAGCAGGAGCTTGCTGAGAAGCTTGCCCTTTCTGCAAAAAGATGGCATTTGTTTCGCCCTCCTTCTTCTTGTATCCATTAAAAGGCCTCTTGGCATTAGCCTGACTGTTAGAACCTCCTGGGATCTTCCCACTCTTCAGCCCTTCTTCAATTCTCTCACCGACGATCACCAAGTCAGAAAATCCAGCGGAGACACTACCGATCAGCTTTTCGTAGTACTGGCCTTGCAAGGTACCCATGAAGATGTCGATCAATTCACGGTCAATGAGAGGTGGATGCACCCTTGCAGCTAGCTCTCTCCATCGTTGCGCGTACTCCTTGAAGGATTCACTGTCCTTCTGAGTCATACTCTGAAGCTGAGTACGGTTAGGAGCAAGGTCAGTGTTGTACTTGTACTGCTTGACAAATGCATCCGCTAGCTCGGCCCAAGTGAGCACACTATTACGCTCCAGCTGCATATACCATTCGAGTGATGCCCCAGACAAGTTGTCCTAGAAGCAATGGATCATGAGCTTCTCATCTCTGGCATAGGCAGCCATCTTGCGACAGTACATCTTCAAATGAATGTTTGGGCAACTGAGACCCTTATACTTCGAAAATTCGGGCACCTTGAACTTGGGAGGAATAACAACATCAGGTACCAGGCATAACTCTAAAGCACTGAAAGAATTTGAATTGTGCCCCTCCATGGCTCGGAGTTTCTCGGGTAGATCTCGGCACATCTTCATGGCTTCAGAATCCTGAGCGGCAACAGGACTGGCGATGGGGATAGCAGCATGATAGTTCTGAACGTCGTCATACTGATCCATCAGAGTATCTTCGACATGAGGAACCGGGATTTGCACAGCAGCAGGCTGGGCCTGCGGGATAACTCCAACAGTAACCCCAGGCGATGGGATTGGCTGGGAAGTGTTTCCTTCGACCGCATTGTTGAAGTTCAACGGCATC
The DNA here is from genome assembly GCA_963859935.3 of Lathyrus sativus. Taxonomy (NCBI): domain Eukaryota; kingdom Viridiplantae; phylum Streptophyta; class Magnoliopsida; order Fabales; family Fabaceae; genus Lathyrus; species Lathyrus sativus. The sequence continues at coordinate 293,901,347 of OZ012741.1, forward strand.
CCATGAGAATTTGGAATTGGAACCAAAGGGATGGCAGTAGACCCTTGTCCTTGACCATTGTTGACGACAGCAGCGGCTTCACGTTGTTCCTCCTCTCTCCTGGCTGCGAGGATGGCTTCGAGGATCTGGTCGATCTTTCCTTTCATGGAATCCAACTCTTCCCTGAAGGCAACTTGCTCCTGTTGAATCTGCTCCATCATTCGTCTGGTATTGGCTCTAGTTGCGTACTGGTGTCGGGGAATCAGCTTGATTTACTGGAGAAGAAGGAACGAAGACATAAGATTCCGTTGAAGGACTGGTAATGCAAAATGCACAACATATGAAATGCAATGCGAATGATATGCAAGATGCAATGCAAGATACAAGATCCAGGATCACAGGATCACAATCAAACATCTCCTGAAGCTGGTAACTGTAATAGATAAGTAATCATAATTCCTGCTCAAAGAAAAAAAAAACAGGTGAAACCTATACGGGAAGATCTAGACATTCTACCCATAAACCCACTCACAGGATGGTTTCTATGTTTGGTTCCCAGGATCACGGACACTAGTCGTATTAGCGTCGCGCAACAGGCTGGCTGTATTACGATGATAATAACGATAGGGTCTCTCCTGAGCGGGGTCCTCATGTTAGGCGCACAAGGAGCGAGTCCTTGGAGACTAACACTACACGACCACCAATATCGGAACTGGTGCTAACAAAAGGTTCCCAGAATCACGGACCCTTCATTAATCAAGTCGTGCAACAGGCTAGCTGCGTTACAACGAGATCTACGAATAGGTCTCCTCTGGAGGAGCTTTCATGCTAGGCCCACAAGGAGCAAATCCTCGGAGACTAACACTACTAGACTACCAATTCTAAACTATGTGTTCTCTCTGCTTTTACCAAAGCTCGGGTGTAGAGCTTTACTCATGATGTCATCCCAAGAACCAACAGGCGACAAAGCACAAATAAAATCTACAAGAGAACAAATACAAAAAGAAAACAAATAAAAAACAAACACTCCTCACAAACCAAAAGATAGGCTTGACTCTCTCTTTGCATGGAGCAAAAATGTCCCCAGCAGAGTCGCCACCTGTCACACCTCGAAAAATCATTCGAACATACGACCCTCGCGCGAAAGGCGCGGAAGTGCGGTTCGACAGAGTCGCCACCGAACTTTATTTTTCCCGAACAAACGGGAGAGGAAAATATCGAGAAAACCTCTTAAAACGAAAGGATAGGAACAGGGCTGTCGCAACCAAGTCCCGAGTTCGGGAGTCGATTACGTGAGGGGAAGGTACTAGCACCCCTCACGTTCGTCGTACTCGACGGGAACCTCTTAAGGTAAATGTGGGGAGTGTTGTTTAGGTTTACTTGTTTTCTTCTCGTTGTTAAAGGTTGAATTGGTAGGTTAAAAGACGCTAAGGAGAGATGGGTGGTTAGAAGATAGGGTGCTCGCCAAGGATTGGGGCCCTTGTGCCTACGTATGCTCATTCGGACGGGAATGAGAAATCAGAGCGTCGTAGTTCGACTACAGGAAAGGTTAGGGGAAATGGAAGATGGAGGGGATTGTGCTCGCCAAGATCATCGCAATCTTGTGCCTACGTATCTTGTATTCAAGACTGAATAAAGAATCAGAGCGTCCGTAGTTCGTGGAGACGACCACGAAAAGGTGAGGTTGAAAAAAGTTGGAAGTTGAGAAAGAGACGAAAGAGTGACTGTCAAGCAACCCAAGAGCGCGTCTCAAGAGCTTGTCACTCAAGAATTCAAGGAATGCGGGACTCCAAGAACTCAATTCTTTCGGGAATTGACTGAATAAGTTGAAGATAAAGAGTTGAATATTTTGAAATTGAAAGAACGAACTAATAACAACTTAAGGGCGCGCCTCGAGAGTTACTCATTCGAATATTCAAAGAATGCTTGATTCTGAGAATATCCCTCTTTCGTAAGTTTTAAAAATGATTGTGAAAGGATCGAATCGAAAAATGGCATGCGAGGCCAAAAGGAAGCTGTTTTGAAGTAGCTCGACGACGTGTTGAGGATTTGATCGAAGATGGAACCGACTTGACGACGTGTCAAGGGTTAGAATTGTGAGAAACGATATTAGCCCCTGAGGGTGCTCCTAATATCGAGACCACGAGGAATTGTGAATGAAAAAGGGCTGCGAATGCGGACGAGCATTCGACTTAGGAGAACGTTTGAGAATGACTGAATTCGAAAGGTTGAGTGAATAACAACTCAAAGGGCGTGCTTCGAGAATTATTCACTCGAAGACACAAGGAATGCTAGACTCCAAGTGCCTCTTTCTTTCGGGGTTTTGATCAAAAGACGTTGAGAATATGCTTGAGAAAATCAAAAGATTGAATGAACAACAACTCAAGAGCGGGTCTCGAGAGTTGCTCATTCGAAGATCCAAGAAATGCTAGATTTCAAGAATCTCCCTCTTTTGGAGTTTTTTTCGAGAAAATGTTTAAAAGATAATTTGAAGTGCAAGTGAAAAGTCTCGACTAAAATTATCATCTATCAATAATTTTGACCGATAATAATTTAAAAATTGTCATTGACCAAAATAAGCAAGAAATTGATAAAAATAAAAAAAAATGAAAGAGGTTAAAAAGAAAACGGTCTCGGGTTTGTCGTTACTCGTCAATAATTTGACAAAGTTATAACTTGGGATATCGTCATCGACCCAAAACAAGTGAAAATGGGACAAAATGTCCAATAACAAAAGCGAAATAAAATCACTCCTAAAATAAATCCTAACAAAAGAAAATTATATGCAAACTTCTAAATAAAAAACTATATATAATATTTACATGATAAAATAATCTGAAGAAACGAATAATAATAAAAAAAACTATATTACTAAACTAATATTAAAAAAAAACATAATAAAAATATAAACAAAACTACGTATAATATATTTACAGAATCAGAACCAATGTCATATGATATAAATAACATAATACTTAATTAATATATATATATATATATATATATATATATATATATATATATATATATATATATATATATATATATATATATATATATATATATATATATATATATATATATATATATATATATATATATATATATATATATATATATATATATATATATATATATATATATATATATATATATATATATATATATATATATATATATATATATATATATATATATATATATATATATATATATATATATATATATATATATATAAAAAGTTAAAAATATATAAAAAATAAATAAACAAAACGGTGGATCCAAGTTTCCAAATCACCTCTCACTCTCAATCGAGCTCCCTCTTCCTCTGTTTACTCATCTCACAAACTCAACCTCGCGACTTACGCTTTGTTCATCATCAATCTTTCATCCTTCTCTCTGATTCGATTCAAGTCTTTTTGTCTCTCTCCCTCACTCTCTGTTTGTGGTTGATTTGGGATAATTGATTTGGGGGTTTGAAGGAAGACGGTTGGGGTTTTGATTCTGGGTTATCGCCGGTGTTGAAGGTGATTTCGCCGGAGATTCGGTGTGGTTGAATCTGGGTTGAAGGTTTGTGGGTTTGAGATTTAACAATTATGGGGATTTGTTGAAGTTGGAGAAGATGATGGGGTTTAGGTGGAAAACGGTTTAGAGATGGATTTCAAATGGTGTTTTTTCGATGGGTATGCTATTGTGTTGAGTTTCGGAGAAGAAAAGTAGCCGAAGCTGAAGGCAATTTGTTGGTGGTTTTGAGGGAGAGAGTTGTTTCAAAGCAACCGGCGGCTCGGTTTTTTCGTGTAGGGTTCATGGATTAGGGTTTTGTAGGGTTTTTTGAAGAATCCTCGAAGGAAAAGGTCCCCACTAGTTTTAGGGAAGAGATGTATTTATGTAGGCTTTTTGGAGGGTATTTGCGGAAGAAGCTGTTGTGAATACGTTGTGTGGATTAGCAGGCGTCCTTCGTACTCTGTGTGAAATATTGGTGGGGTCATTATCAATTGGTTGAAGTGGTCCCACAGACAAGGGTGCGTACCCGTCTTTTGTCTAACAACTTTTGTGTAATGGCTTTGCAAACTTATCTCAATCTTTTCATTTAATTTTCTCATGATTGATAGGTAACCAAGGCCAGGAGCTTGTGAGCTAGGAGGTTTTGCGGCCTTTCGGTTTTGCTTTGGCCAGGGAAGCTTCCTTGACAATATGTGTTGTGATTTGCTTTTTATCATTTTTCTTTTTCATGTGTAGTAATATTATGATTCAAATTGTGAATCGGTGCAGGTGTGGATACACCTCATACCTCAATTAATTTACAGTTGCCGCGTGACATTCCTGTGTAGTTCAATTCGCACAATCCTTATGAACAGCAGCAAGTTGGTGCGAGTTTGTCCATTTGTCATTGCGTTTCAATTTTTCCCTTGCAGCTCACGAGTTGTGGTATTAGCACTGTCTTTTACATAATTCACATACTGCCGTTTTCAGGTCATACCATGGCGTACAAGAAAGATGCCGAAACGGTTTTGTGAGGAGTGCGTTGTACGGCTGGGTTGTTGCAGCAACAGCTCATTATGAGGAGTGTGACGAGACGGCATGGACTGCTGTTGGCATGGCATGAGCTTCGTATTGTAGTATAGGCTGCTTGTTATGTTGGAATATGGTAAGGTCTTTCCTCATTCTAATCTTCGTGTGTTATCCTGTTGCTTCTCAATTCAAAAGTACACTGTATTAATATCTCCTTGCCTTGTGATAGGCCTTGGTGTGCTGAGATCCCACATTGCTCGGTACATGTCTGCATAAGTTGTACAGCAGAAAAAAGATCCTTTGTTGCTGCCAATGCGTACCAGGAAAGTCCTTCTCTTGCGATTTTGATTTAGCCTGTATGTACTGCGGCATAATAACATTTCTTCTCTTTTCTTTTCATGTACGTACTTGCGCTTCAATGGAAGATTTTCTTGTAATTTGTCATGATTCTTGCCCATACCGATAACACCTCTTATGACTTATGCAGATTATGCAGTATGGCACATATGGTCGACACTAGATTATGCAGATGAATACCTCTTATAACTTATTCTGCGGAGCATTTTCGGTTTGTATAATATAGGATTAATGACATATTTGCATCCTAAAAGAAATTTCGACCTAACACGTGCAGGTAGGGGCAACCGGTAAAACCCAAGGTGAAAATGTTGCTTCTAACGGAAAGGCGAAATGAACTTCAAGCTAGACGTATCCTTCCGTACAACAGAATTCGCGCCCTTCCTTCAATAGTCCTTATTGAGTATGCACAGTTTTCCTTCGTTTGATGAAGGATTTTCATTATCAGCAAGGCTTTCATCATACACCAGCAGGAGCGTACCCGATCATAAGTTCGAAGTCAATCTTTGGGAGAAACTCAATTGTGAATGTCTTCCAAAACTTGGTCATAAAATGGTCTCACCTGCTGTTTTAATTCCAAATGACTCATGACTTATTGTGACCTTTTAACTCATGGCTTGCGCAAACAAGATCCTGTTATGGCTCTGAACCATGTGCCTCTGTATCCGGTTTTGCAGGTTTTTGTTTGTAATTCAACACATAGGTTTTGTGTGTTAATTCACTGCTTAGAATTGGTTTTGTCTTTTGCAGGGTGTATGTTGCTAAAGAAGAAATGAAAGTTCGTGGACGACATATGCAAGAGGGGTCACGGATAAGAACAACAACACGATATATTGATTGCATGGAAGTGACTTGAAGAAACTTCAGAACCATGGTAATGATTAAGGCTAGAGATGATAATGAAGACTCATAATCATACATCAAGCTACAACGCTGAATTTGTTTAAAGCTGCTCGATGTTGTTGTCGGCTTTTGACTCGAACTGTGGCTGTTGAAGGCAATGCAGTGGTAGCAACGACAGTGACCAAAATCGGTTTCAATAAAATAGCAGCACAATTGCGATGTCTGCAATAAAAGTAGCGGGTCCTCCAAGGTTTTTTCTTCTCCTTGTTTCCCGTCTCTCTTCGCTAATCCTTCATAATTTTTTGTTGTCTTCTCTCTGGTTGTGTTGCAACCTTCAATATTTCATGAGTTCTTTCTAGTATGGAGATCAAAACTGGACCATGTTGTATTTTGTATGGCGCAAGCATCCTAAACACGTATGCCGACCCGTAAAAATGAATACCCTGCTACTAGACCATTTCCTGTTTGTGGCTAATTGTTTTTTTTTCCTTAGGAATCTTGGTGATGGTTGCTGCGTGATATTACGGTTGGATTTGTGTGACGTTTTCACTTGCAGGTTGCAAGGTCGCGGTCGAGAGAAGTTGGAGGGGCCTGCATCAATAAAGATGCTGCAGGTACAGGTCTTTGTTTTTTTCATGTCTTCCATACCCGAATAGTGTCGTCTACCGATGAAGTTATCATGCAGTTTTCCTTTGGGTGATAACTTACACTTGTAATCACTGAGGCATGGGCCCTGAATTTTGACACAACAGATGCATCTACAAGATCCCAGAAATAGACGAAGCCATCCTCGAAGCCACCAGCTACATGAGCATCCGTATTAGTGAGGCAGCAATCCAATTTGTTCAGCCCCTAAAGAAGTTGATACCGACGTCAATTCATTTATCTCTGTTGCACCCTAAAATTTGACCAACCGGGTCCCGTATCTGGCTTGATGTTTCGACGCATGACCGCATCCGCATATCGCATACAATGCATTTTTCATTTGTTTTGATTTTATCGGGATCACAGCCCTCGTCTCGCGTCTCAGGTATTTTTTTATCAGTTTAGATAAGTAGAATCGTATTTTTGGAGGTCGTGCTCTTCCCGGTGTTTTCAGCTCGCGCTGTTGTTTTTAGGGGTATTTCGGCGTCCGTTTATTTTTACCGGCTATTTTGTTACACTCTCGCAGTGTTATTTGTCGTTCTGTGCTGTTTTTGTTCCTTCGGGAATTATTAGGAAATTTCTAGATTTTATTAGCTATTTTTAGATTTTTTTATATAGATTTTAATCATTTTAGAATATTAATAATGTTTTTAATAGCTTTAAAATCATTTTTTAGAATATTAATAGTTTTTTTAAATAGTTAATAGTTTTAATCATTTTTAGAATAATATAGGATATTATTAGCATTTTCTAGAATTTAATATATTTTAATATAAATAGGATAATAGTTTTTTTTAATAGATATTATAGATTTTATTTCTAGAATTAAATTGGTTTCATTTTGTTTATAGAATTTTCCAGATTTAATTAGTTAGATATAGTTTTCAGATTTAATTAGATTAATTGGGTCTTAGTTAATTAGGGTTAATCGTTTTAGTTTTAATCAGTCAGTTTTAATCTTTTTGTCATTTCAATTCAGATTTTTGAGTTTTTTTCATCATTTTCGTATTGGGCCCAGAGTGGGGCGGAGGCCCAGTTTATGGCCGTTTTTGTCCATTTTTCAGAGTCCAAGAATCAATTGCATGTGTATATAAAGTCCAGCCACGTGTATGCAAAAGGGGACCCCACCACACACTTTCAAAACTCCTCAGATCACGCCACGCGTTTTCCACCTTCTCCCTCTCCCATCCACGTGGCCAGCATGCACACAACCCCTCCACTACCCCTGCCACTTGTCTCCACCACAACCTTCACCGGTTGCATGGCCGGCGGCCATGCAACCACCGCAACCAACTCGCCGGCGATGCCCTAACCTACTCCGGCCACCATCAATCTCGTCGGAGACACCAAAAACACTAAAACATCCAGAAATCGTCAGAATTTCATCTTTCTCCGATCAACCTTCATCATCCATAATCAATAAAATCCAGAAATATTCATCTCCGATCATCATCAACCATCAACAAGCACAGTGATTCTCCAGAACTGATTGAATCTCCAGCAAGCTTCCAGATCCACCAACATGATATCTTCATAGATCTCCCTCAACTTCACATGAATTCAAGAACTTCATCATCTTCGTTAGTCTTCTCTGGAAACTTCCATCATATCTCAATCCGTTGATGAACAAACCATGATTGTCTTCGATTTCCGCCGTGAAAAACGTTTGTTCGTTCTTTAGATCTTTATCTCTTTTTTGCGAAGATATTCTAGATCTTCATCCCAATTCATCCGGTGTTCGTCATATCTCCAGATTCATCATCATATCCTCACGACCTCCAAAAATCCATCAGATCTCTTCAAAGCGTTCAAGATCCATATCTAGAAATGTTCAACGACTCTATATTTTTCCAGATCTGCCTTCATCTCGTTCATCAGAGAACTTCATACGAACCTCTAAACAACTTTCATCATCGGTTCCCCAGAATCTTCAAGATCGTCATCAAGCTCCTTGAACCTTCATTCATCAATCGCCTAAAAGCTTCCAATATCCATCAGCAACTATGAAAACTCATCGTCTTCAGATCGAATCATAAAGTTTCGTCCGTTTAACACACCTCTAGATCTTTAACAAATTGTCTTCATCACGGATCAACGTTTACAAATCATCAGCCTACAACAGTTCTCCGTTTCCAAAAGCTCAACAGATTCCTTCAAGATCTACTTCAATGTTCAACCTTCCATCAAGATTTCTTCACAGGTCTTCGTCTCCATTTTCATTTTTCAACGACGTCTTTTTTTTTGGGGATTAAGGTTGGAAGAGTATTCCTGGGAGATCGTTTTGTGTTGAATTTGTTTTGAGGTGAAGCAAACGGAGAGAGGAGAGATGGTGAGAGAAAGAAGGCTGAACGGAGGAAGAGTGAACAGTGTGGGCGGCCGTGAGAGAGGGAGGGATTAGGTTAGGGTTTCTGAGGAGAATGTTGGAGTTGGAAACCCTTTGGACTGGTGTGGGTTTGGGCCTTAAGGCCCAGAGTTTTTTTTCCTATACCCCTCCGTTTTTTTTTTGGTAACTATCTTGTGTGCTGATTGGGCCTGGCCCAATGTTCATTCACCAGACTACACCCCCTGTTCTCATTTCTTGCGCCCCCCTTTCCATTCTTCTTGTTTGGCTGAGTAGTGGGCTGGGCCCATATTGTTCTGTTTTTATTTTCTTTTACTTAATACCCCCTGTAATAATCAGTGCACCCCCTCCCCTTTGAATTTCTTTTATTTTTTTCTTTTAGATTCATTTGTTTAGGGAATATATGAAAAGAAAAAAGAAAAAGAAATATTGAAAAAGAAAATGAGAAAGAATATTGGAAAATATGGAGAAAAATATATAGACAAAAAATAGGAAAAAATATATGAAAAATATGTTGAAAAAAAAAATAGAGAAAAAGATTGAAAAAAAGAAATGAAAAAAGGAAGAGAAATAGTAAGAAAAATAGTAAAAAATATTAGCGTAGATTTAATATTTTTTAGAGTACATTTTCTTTTAGGATATATTTTCATGGAGTTTATTTTAGGGATAATTTTAGAAGTCCACTTGTTAGGGGACTATTTTCCATTTGATTTGTCATAGGATAGGATAGTATTTCCTAGGAGTTTATTTTCCGTATTCAATCATTGTAACCATTTTTCAGAATGTTAATAAAATGAGATTTGAGCTGTGGTCCCGAAAGTAGCCGAACTACAGCTGATCTGATTTCTCGTACTAGACGAGAATATGTAGGCATAGGATGCGATATCCTAGCAAGCACACTAACAACTAACTTTTGTTCTCTCGCTGCTGTGCGATCGAGACTTTCCCGCTGACGACTGATTGTTATCCCTTCTCTTGCCCGAGTGCATTTGAGACCAGACCGTAGTTTTTCCCATAGGTTCCCGTACCTTTAAAACCAGATTATTTTCTCACTCCTGTGTGAGAACACCCTGTTTAGCCGTAGTTAGCCTGAACTACGTAAGCTCTGATCTTCCATGCAGTATGGAAGTACGTAGGCACAAGACGCGAGGTCTTGGCGAGCCAATTTTCCTGTAGTCCCAAACTACGTTGACTCTGACTTTCTCTCTTGAGAATACGTAGGCATGGAGCGCGACGCTCTATCGAGTCAATTCCTTTCCGTTTAGATTTAGCAGCCGTAGAATAGATTGTTTTGCATCCTTTAGACAACCCAAGCAAGCATGGATCCCATCGAGTACGATGGACGTGAGGGGTGCTAATACCTTCCCCTTGCGTAACCGACTCCCGAACCCAGGTTTTGGTTGCGATGACCATACCTTTTCCCGTTTTTTGCGAGGTTTACTTCGAGCGTTTCCTTTCCCTCCGTTGGGATAAATAACGCACGGTGGCGACTCTTCTGTCAGCCGGCGCTGATTTTCGCAGTAGCGACAGCTGGCGACTCTGCTGGGGATTCAACGTCCCCTGGCTGCTAAGGACTGCGATAGTTCCTTATGCATGTGGGATCCAACGTCCCCTAAGAGAGTCAATCCTAGCGCTTGTTTTCTTGTCTATTGGGGTTTATTTATTGATATTATCTGTTGTTGTTGGGGTGTGACGGGTGTTCTATGATTGAATGAGAAGCCGAACCTGGGCTTGAGTGCACCTTAGACTTAGAGTAGAGATTAGTGGGCACGTACCGGCTTTGCTTGTACTAGTGTCCCGCGAAATCTACACTCGGACGAGGTTCTTCTGGTTGACTTCTTTTTCTACCCTTTGGGTCGAAGGGGTTGTTGGTTAGTTGGATTGTCGACTCCGGGAACCGATCATTTGGAAGTTAGCTAAGTGAGGCCTCTTCAAGACTTGATGATGCCACTCCTTCTGGGAATCGTATCGTCAGTTTTGAAAGTCTGTGACGCTTACAACCGCATAGGATGCCGTACCTTGACAGATATAGGTCCATACCTGTGAGTGGGGGTTTTTTTTGCAGGAAACTTGACTTCCAACCTACCCGTTATTTTGGTCTTCTCTTCAGAGCGAACGTACTCCGTCAGCAGCGTAGCAGTATTCATAGATTTGTGTGGGGGCTGTGGTCCCGTTGTTTGCTGCATTTTGCATATCATGTGCATAACAGTGTTGCATCATATTGCATATCATCCTCCATTTAGCCAGAGTTCTGATCCAGCCTTTGTTTCCTGAAGGTGATTACCCGGAGTTTGGATTGAGCAATTGTTGATTGTCAGAAGACCGACCTAGGGATTGAGTAGATTTGAGCAGAGTCGAGCATTGAAGTCAGCTGAAGACTATTGGTAGCTATGTATGAAGGCAATTTCCAGTCTCCTAACACCTTGACAGGGTTCACTATGACGTCCAACCCTCTGTATGATTCTATGGAAGAATTCCCGCAAGCGAACAACATTACTGCAGACCAAGTTGTACAGCCTTCTGTGGAGAACCGAGATCGACATGAGCAGTTTGTTGCCCGAAATGAACGTCCTCCTCCTGTTAACAATCAAGGTGTTGTTTTCCCTGGGATGAATTACCAAAGAGATATCCCGATAGCCAGGACCGTAGATCCAAGAGCTCTTGAGACGGATAGAAAACTCCGAGCGTTGGAAGAAGGAATGAAAGCTTTGGAAATGAAAGATGTTGTTAACCTGAATGCTGTAGACATGTGTTTGGTTCCTGACCTGGTGTTGCCTTATAAGTTCAAAGTGCCGAAATTTGAGAAGTACCAAGGAGATAGCTGTCCGAAGCAACATTTGATGATGTTCTGTTGAAGAATGACTTTGTTTGTGCGAGATGACAAATTGATGATCCATTGCTTTCAATATAGTCTGACTGGGGCATCTTTATGCAGTTAGAGAGAAATCAGATTCAGTCATGGATGGATTTAGCCAGAGCTTTTCTGAAGCAGTATGATTATAACCTAGACATAGCTCCCCATCGCATGCAGTTGCAAGAACTGTCTCAAGAGAATAATGAACCTATCCGGAGGTATGCTCAGAGATGGAGAGAATTTGCTGCTAGAGTGCATCCACCGCTGTTAGACCAAGAGTTGACAAGCATGTTTGTAGATTCCCTACAAGATCCGTACTTCGAAAGATTGCTTGGACTTCCATTAAGTTTCTCTGACGTGGTAACATTAGGAGAACGCCTTGAGTATGCCATAAGAATTGGGAAAATTCAGATTACTTCAAACGATCAAGCTGGTGAAACTGAATATCCTTGTGACTATCAGAATGAAGAAGGAGTTGTGATCAATGCAGTCATGCCAAAGGTTGAATATCCTCGAAGCGAATCAGTGAATTTTGTTGGTTCTTCATCTTATCAGAGATCAGTACCTCCTGTGGCTTGTTATACTGAACAGACAGCCGTGCCTGGGGCACCCTATCAGGAATCTTATGTCGCTTCCATTGCAAACCAGCGAACTCGTGGTCGAGGCTATCAGAATCAGCGTCAGAATCAGAACAGACCTCGTAGCAACTTGGAACGAAGGAAAGCTCCTTCTCACCCAGTGCCTATGCCGTATAGTCAGCTGCTACCATCCTTGATCCAGAGTTCTTTGGTGGAACCTAAAGCTCTTAAGCCAGTTCCAAAACCTTACCCTCCTGGGTACAATCCCCACGTTCAGTGTGGTTACCATGGTGGCTCTCCAGGGCATTCGACGGAAGATTGTAAAGCATTTCAGGCGAAAGTACAACAGTTGATTGACCAAGATCGCATTTCCTTTCGAGAAGGACTTCTGTTTGTTCATACCAACCGCTCAGTTGTCTAAGCTCGTAGACTCGGAAAGTATTCCCCAGCAAAAAAGCCAGTGATTCAGACAGGCGGGCGCCTCAGCATTGGCAGTCCTCAGACTTTATATCATTTGCATTTGTAGTTTCTTTTCTGTTAGTTACTACCTGCTTTTAAACATTGTACGTTTCGAATGGTAATAATAATAAAGTGACTATGCATTTTTCTGAATTAATCATGTCGCTGTCGCTCATTTACTGCATTGCACTGACACTCGCATTTTATCCACTCCACTTTATCACTGTGACTAGCAAAGATTGGAGGGAGGATGACGAAAATAAACTCATAACCGATGACAGTATGCTTTCAGATAAGACCTTACCGATGACGTACAAGGCATTGTTTCAAATCCCTAAACACTGGAGATATAAGGAGTTAGTCCCTTGTTAACCACTTCGAGCCAGGAAGTAGAAGTTTTTTCGGACTTTTAAACCCTCACATCTTAACCCGGGGCAGGGTAGTTGTCAGTTAGCTTGACCGAGCATTCAAGTCTTACAGAGGAGTGTTGTCTTTCAAGGACCAAACAGTTTATACCACAGAGGTCGTACCTCACCAATCAGGAGTGAGACAGTTACAATCCTTTCGGAGCAATCAAGACAACCAGTGTCACACGACTTTGTTCCAAAAGAAAGAAATAAGAAAGCCCGCTAAGTAAAAAGAAAGAAAAAGCTGGAAAGCTAATACTTAGGCAAAAATCAGGGCATCCCGCTGGACTTCAAAAGAAAACGAAAAAACGAAAAGAACTCAAAATAAGTCAGTCCAGGCAAAAAATTAGGGAATCAAAGGAACGAAAAAGAAGGGATATCAATAGAAATTTTTTCCCCAGCGAATCACAAAGTCGTGTACACAGACACCGAAAGCGAAGAAGGAGTAACTGTCACTCCGGAAAAGCCATGTGAGTTCCTTAATTGTGGTTCTTACCATTCAACATACCTCTCGAAGAGGCGAGCGCTTGTGCCAGGTTAACTGAACCTTAGGATCGGAGATCATCACGTAGAAGGGGTGGGTACCAATTATAATTTGAGCCAAATATCTTTGTTTCACGAACCGTGAACCCGACCACGATACAACCCTTAAAAGACCTAATTGAGGTAGGGTTATTCTGAGAGCGCATTACGATAAGGTTGAGTAATCTGACTCCTTCTTGACTTGCTAGTCACATCCTTGTTGTATTTTTCACTGACCACGTAAGCACTACGTTTGAACTTAGTTTCATTCGTCACTCAATCATAGCATGTAAATGAGTGACAGCGCAAATTTTTTCAAAATCTGCATAACCACTGCATTAAGATTACCATTCGTAGATAGACAATTTTAATTGCAGGTCAGTAGTTGGCATGGAAGAAATTTCAGCAAGGAATTGTCGAGCAGGACTGAGTAATTCAGTAGTCTGAACCTGGATGGTGTATGTTGTGGAGCCCTATGAATCAGGGGCATCAATTTCCAGTAAGTTCGGAATCAGTCAGTCTGAGGACAAGTCCCGAAGCTGCAGTTGATTATGGGGCAGTTTGTTTGAGAAGTAGTTGATCAGAAATGAATCTTCTCGAGAGCCAATCAGGGGCAAGTCACTTCAGAGACGTTGAAACCAGCTGGGTTGATAGGGGTCTAATGGAGATTGAATTTTGTTGTTGTATAGATACCGGGGCAAGTAATCTCGAGGTTGTCTCGTAGCAAGCTGTTCAGAGCAGATACTCCCAAGAGTTAGATTGGGGCAAGTTGAGTGCACTGGGGCAAGTTATTCAAGCCAGTTGTTTATCCCCAGCCAGAGTGGAGTATCAGGGAATCGTGTCAATACCCTTATCAAAAACCTGAACCTCCTAAATAAGAAGAGTCGTGTTGTCGGTGGATCGTTATCCTACAGTTTAAATTTGTTACCTGTCAGAACTTCGTAACCAAGTCGTTTCCAAAGCCCAGGTCTCGCCTGGCAAACCGGTAACCAGTTCTCGTCTGGCCCATGCTTCCGTAAATACCAGTTCTCGCCTGGTACCTGTTTTCGTTTAATCCAGTTGTCGTATTGTCGACCTTTTTCCGTAAATACCAGTTCTCGCCTGGTACTGCCTTTCTCTTAACCAGTTATCGTATTGTCGATTTGCTTCCCGTAAACATCAGTTCTCGCCTGATGCATGTCAACTTCCAACCAGTTCTCGTCTGGTTGTCTTCTTTTCTTTAACCTATTGTTGTATCAGTTCTCGTCTGGTACATGTCAGCTTTCAGCCAGTTCTCGTCTGGTTGTCTTTTTCTTAGCTTATATCCAGTCAGCCCCGTCTGACGTTCAAAACATAAAAAACCCAACTTTCGTTCAATTTTCCTAATCTATTCTCGCCTGGTAGGCTACCTTTGAATGCTAGTTCTCGTCTAGTATTTTCCATCTTGTTAATAATCCGTTTTATCTTTTAAAACCAAAGAATGTGTAAATACCCGATACAATAATGTTGTCACGTTTCCCGATACGAAGCTCAATGGATACCAGTGCTCCGATTAATGTTTGAATTCTGTATGGACGTTGTTAAATCAGAATTACTCCTCTTCAGCAGTTGAAAGTTGTGTATTGTTCCCGGAAGAGTTGAGATTGTATTGTTACCCCGTATTAGAGTAGGATCAGGAGTATCCTCAGCAGATCAAGATTGATATCCTTGATAGTAGGGGCATTTCTAGCAGTGTGCTGCGCGCAATCAACCCCAGTTCGGGTCAATCCCCACAGAGCACAATCCGTTGCCAATGGTTGAAGAGAGCATCCCCGAGCAGAGTTGTTCTTCTTCTCCCCAAGCAGGGTTGCCTTTCTATTTCTCCAGCAGGACAGTTATCCCCAGCGGATTTGGTTTCCCGTTTCCAGCATTTATTTTGCTGAGATGATTCTATGATATCAAGTTACCTTCAGTGGAGTTGGCGTTGTCTTCGGCATTTATTTTGCCAAGCTGTTTCTAGACCTGGAGTTCTCTGGCAGCTCGAGCTTACATTAGCATTTGCATATATCGTCAGATTTGCATCTATCAAATACATAGCATATTCATGTCGTATAGGGCATTGCAGTTACAAACGTATTACATTTATATGTCATATAGGACATTGCATCATTCTCAAGCATACGCATTTCGAAACATGGACCAGGTTGGTTACCTATTGGCTTTCGAATTTGTTCACCTGCAGAGTTGTTTGGTTAAGCTTCTCTTCTCCATCAGCGGAGTGATTTCTTCACATTTGGTTGTTACGTCAGCACTGGAAAGAAAAACGAAGAAAGATTGACACATATCGAACTTCTGAAGTTGCCGCCTTCGTCGAAATAGGTGCCAGGCAGTTCAATTCAGAATTCCCCAGGAGAGTTTCCTCAGGTTCGCCGTGAACCATGAGTCGACAGAAAAGATCCCATAACATGTAGGAAGGTGTTTGCTTTTTGAAGCATTATTCCGAAGAATCAGTATCTGTGGCGTCACACAGGTGATTGATGTTGAAAAAAACAGCAGAAAATTTATCAGATAATTGACCAGTTGTTGCCGTGAAAATCAGACTTCAGTCTATTAGACGCTATTTCTCAAACAGCTTCGCAGTTTATTTTTGCGGTTGGCAAATTTCAGGGTTCCATTTGTATTCAACCATCTTCTACCTTTGAATGATCAAAGGCTGGGCGCTCTTCAACCATTCAGGTCCAAGCTGCTTGAATAGGGGTAGCTGTTGCACCCTAAAATTTGACCAACCGGGTCCCGTATCTGGCTCGATGTTTCGACGCATGACCGCATCCGCATATCGCATACAATGCATTTTTCATTTGTTTTGATTTTATCGGGATCACAGCCCTCGTCTCGCGTCTCAGGTATTTTTTTTATCAGTTTAGATAAGTAGAATCGTATTTTTTGAGGCCGTGCTCTTCCCAGTGTTTTCAGCTCGCGCTGTTGTTTTTAGGGGTATTTCGGCGTCCGTTTATTTTTACCGGCTATTTTGTTACACTCTCGCAGTGTTATTTGTCGTTCTGTGTTGTTTTTGTTCCTTCGGGAATTATTAGGAATTTTCTAGATTTTATTAGCTATTTTAGATTTTTTTATATAGATTTTAATCATTTTAGAATATTAATAATGTTTTTAATAGCTTTAAAATCATTTTTTAGAATATTAATAGTTTTTTTAAATAGTTAATAGTTTTAATCATTTTTAGAATAATATAGGATATTATTAGCATTTTCTAGAATTTAATATATTTTAATATAAATAGGATAATAGTTTTTTTTAATAGATATTATAGATTTTATTTCTAGAATTAAATTGGTTTCATTTTGTTTATAGAATTTTCCAGATTTAATTAGTTAGATATAGTTTTCAGATTTAATTAGATTAATTGGGTCTTAGTTAATTAGGGTTAATCGTTTTAGTTTTAATCAGTCAGTTTTAATCTTTTTGTCATTTCAATTCAGATTTTTGAGTTTTTTTCATCATTTTCGTATTGGGCCCAGAGTGGGGCGGAGGCCCAGTTTATGGCCGTTTTTGTCCATTTTTCAGAGTCCAAGAATCAATTGCATGTGTATATAAAGTCCAGCCACGTGTATGCAAAAGGGGACCCCACCACACACTTTCACAACTCCTCAGATCACGCCACGCGTTTTCCACCTTCTCCCTCTCCCATCCACGTGGCCAGCATGCACACAACCCCTCCACTACCCCTGCCACTTGTCTCCACCACAACCTTCACCGGTTGCATGGCCGGCGGCCATGCAACCACCGTAACCAACTCGTCGGCGATGCCCTAACCTACTCCGGCCACCATCAATCTCGCCGGAGACACCAAAAACACTAAAACATCCAGAAATCGTCAGAATTTCATCTTTCTCCGATCAACCTTCATCATTCATAATCAATAAAATCCAGAAATATTCATCTCCGATCATCATCAACCATCAACAAGCACAGTGATTCGCCAGAACTGATTGAATCTCCAGCAAGCTTCCAGATCCACCAACATGCAATCTTCATAGATCTCCCTCAACTTCACACGAATTCAAGAACTTCATCATCTTCGTTAGTCTTCTCTGGAAACTTCCATCATATCTCAATCCGTTGATGAACAAACCATGATTGTCTTCGATTTCCGCCGTGAAAAACGTCTGTTCGTTCTTTAGATCTTTATCTCTTTTTTGTGAAGATTTTCTAGATCTTCATCCCAATTCATCCGGTGTTCGTCATATCTCCAGATTCATCATCATATCCTCACGACCTCCAAGAATCCATCAGATCTCTTCAAAGCATTCAAGATCCATATCCAGAAATGTTCAACGACTCTATATTTTTCCAGATCTGCCGTCATCTCGTTCATCAGAGAACTTCATACGAACCTCTAAACAACTTTCATCATCGGTTCCCCAGAATCTTCAAGATCGTCATCAAGCTCCTTGAACCTTCATTCATCAATCGCCTAAAAGCTTCCAATATCCATCAGCAACTATGAAAACTCATCATCTTCAGATCGAATCATAAAGTTTCGTCCGTTTAACACACCTCTAGATCTTTAACAAATTGTCTTCATCACGGATCAACGTTTACAAATCATCAGCCTACAACAGTTCTCTGTTTCCAAAAGCTCAACAGATTCCTTCAAGATCTGCTTCAATGTTCAACCTTCCATCAAGATTTTTTCACAGGTCTTCGTCTCCATTTTCATTTTTCAACGACGTCTTTTTTTTTTGGGGATTAAGGTTGGAAGAGTATTCCTGGGAGATCGTTTTGTGTTGAATTTGTTTTGAGGTGAAGCAAACGGAGAGAGGAGAGATGGTGAGAGAAAGAAGGCTGAACGGAGGAAGAGTGAACAGTGTGGGTGGTCGTGAGAGAGGGAGGGATTAGGTTAGGGTTTCTGAGGAGAATGTTGGAGTTGGAAACCCTTTGGACTGGTGCGGGTTTGGGCCTTAAGGCCCAGAGTTTTTTTTCCTATACCCCTCTATTTTTTTTTGGTAACTATCTTGTGTGCTGATTGGGCCTGGCCCAATGTTCATTTACCAGACTACACCCCCTGTTCTCATTTCTTGCGCCCCCTTTTCCATTCTTCTTGTTTGGCTGAGTAGTGGGCTGGGCCCATATTGTTCTGATTTTATTTTCTTTTACTTAATACCCCCTGTAATAATCAGTGCACCCCCTCCCCTTTGAATTTCTTTTATTTTTTTCTTTTAGATTCATTTGTTTAGGGAATATATGAAAAGAAAAAAGAAAAAGAAATATTGAAAAAGAAAATGAGAAAGAATATTGGAAAATATGGAGAAAAATATATAGACAAAAAATAGGAAAAAATATATGAAAAATATGTTGAAAAAAAATAGAGAAAAAGATTGAAAAAAAGAAATGAAAAAAGGAAGAGAAATAGTAAGAAAAATAGTAAAAAATATTAGTGTAGATTTAATATTTTTTTAGAGTACATTTTATTTTAGGATATATTTTCATGGAGTTTATTTTAGGGATAATTTTAGAAGTCCACTTGTTAGGGGACTATTTTCCATTTGATTTGTCATAGGATAGGATAGTATTTCCTAGGAGTTTATTTTCCGTATTCAATCATTGTAACCATTTTTCAGAATGTTAATAAAATGAGATTTGAGCTGTGGTCCCGAAAGTAGCCGAACTACAGCTGCTCTGATTTCTCGTACCAGACGAGAATATGTAGGCATAGGATGCGATATCCTAGCGAGCACACTAACAACTAACTTTTGTTCTCTCGCTGTTGTGCGATCGAGACTTTCCCGCTGACGACTGATTGTTATCCCTTCTCTTGCCCGAGTGCATTTGAGACCAGACCGTAGTTTTCCCCATAGGTTCCCGTACCTTTAAAACCAGATTATTTTCTCACTCCTGTGTCAGAACACCCTGTTTAGCCGTAGTTAGCCTGAACTACGTAAGCTCTGATCTTCCATGCAGTATGGAAGTACGTAGGCACAAGACGCGAGGTCTTAGCGAGCCAATTTCCCTGTAGTCCCGAACTACGTTGACTCTGACTTTCTCTCTTGAGAATACGTAGGCATGGAGCGCGACGCTCTATCGAGTCAATTCCTTTCCGTTTAGATTTAGAAGCCGTAGAATAGATTGTTTTGCATCCTTTAGACAACCCAAGCAAGCGTGGATCCCATCGAGTACGATGGACGTGAGGGGTGCTAATACCTTCCCCTTGCGTAACCGACTCCCGAACCCAGGTTTTGGTTGCGATGACCATACCTTTTCCCGTTTTTTGCGAGGTTTACTTCGAGCGTTTCCTTTCCCTCCGTTGGGATAAATAACGCATGGTGGCGACTCTTCTGTCAGCCGGCGCCGATTTTCGCAGTAGCGACAGTCTCAGCGTCAACATTGATAGTCAGACTGTCTGTTGCATTATAATCACCCTGTGCAGGCTCTGAAGGGTTGGCTAGGACTACAATATCTTGTTGAGCTGGCACAACAACAGAAGCATCACTTTCTTTCAGAGTATCATCTCGCACTGTCTCTTTTTTTCTTCTATTCTTCTGCTTTTTCTCTGCACTTGGTGCAGATTTAGAAGTTCCATCCTCGCATACAATAGAGTCATCCTTACTGCCTTTATTGGACTTTCTTTTGACTAACCTTTTTTACATACCAAATGCCAAAATGACTGTCTTGTTATTTATGCAGGTTATGGTCGAGCAACAAAGGCGACTTATGAAGTTTTATGCAGGTAACATGGATTAATTTTTGGAGTACAGGGCAGTGGCCTTGTGGCTCGGTCACCGCGACCTTTGCATCAACTCGTTATTAGCGCGGGGCTACTGTACGATTTGGTGGCAAGCTGCGGTTTTGGTGGATGTGTGAAGTTGTAAGGGTCACACTTAACAACATTCATTGTGGTTGTGTCGTGATCAGTTTTGCACATAGTTGTTTATGCAAATGCACTACGGCGTGAAGATTTTGTTGCAACTTGAGATAACTCACCCACAGCAGGCATGGCCATTTCTCTTTGTCATTTATGCTTGGCGATGTGGTTATGTGATCCCTTTTTTTTATGTTTCATTAACTCATGTATGTGCTGCTATGGTTTTTTTACTGCAGGTACCCCTTCCGTACCTCTCAACACTCGAGGACTTCGTGATAACAAACAGCGACATCAAAGCTTAAACTTTTAATCTTTTGTCATAACTTACGACACCGCTTTGAATTTGAATGTACTGCTCCCTTTTGTAATTCAAATTTGTATATTTAAAACCTCAACATTATTCATTCATTGAAACCAATAACTTACTATAATATACTGTAAATGCTCAATAAAAGGTTCATAATAGAGCTTGGACTAAATCCTCAAGAACACTATCCAAGGCTTGGTCAGGCTTCAGTGCGGTGTTATGGCATCATCCTGGACTAAAATCTTTTGAATTAATACAAAGGGGAACAAACGTGCATGTATCTTCAAGACATATCTTAATCTTTAAAACCACCCTTAAATATGTCTTAAAAGATAATTACGTCCTATTCTTAGCAAAGGCTTCAATTATAATAAAATATCTTGAGGCAAGATTTGAGTTTGTTTATCTTTCAGTTCAATTTGAACCCCCTTGTTTGAACACAAATTAATGGTCCCCCAAGAATCATCTATTATCGTCCGGAACTTCCATGTGAGCTCATCAATTCATTTTAAGATATAAACGCCCTCACTGGCAAAACTGCTTCTGAAGCACGTCTGAAAACCATGGTCTTACAAACAAACTAATCACCTCTTGAATTATGCCAGGAGTTCTCTGAAGCAAATTTCAATATAACCTGAAACGTGAAAAGATTCCAGTCTTGTATCTTAACATTAACTTAGTTGCGAATCCACAAAGCTCGAAACGACCCCTCCAATCACATCTTATAGAAGACAATTGAACCAATTGAGACAAAATAGGTCACCTTGCACCATGACTCAAACTCGAAATTAATTCATGCCTTATAATTGAATACATAGAAAGGTTACCAATCCACATAACCCCTTGGTATAAGGAAATCTCAAAAGGTAGGACAAATTTGGGGTATGACATTTAGGAGCCTTCATTGATGGATCCCTTTAGTGTACCCTTTAGATTTTAGATTTTGTTTGAGCCTTTTGATTTAGGTGTAGCCCCTGGTTTTTTGTACCATAGCTTGTTAATACATGTAGGATGATGTAGCATTTTCCTTAGATTTTTTAAGAATGATTTTCTATTAGTTCCCCATTTTACAAATTGGCCTTAGTTTAGGTGACCCTAATTAGGTTAACATCATAGATTAGTCTTGTAAATGACCATTAGATGAGTCTAAGTATTGTATCCTTTCTTGGTAGAATGATAGGTAGGTAGATACATCATTAGAGCTTTTGATTCCCCTAGCTTAGGTGATCCTGGTAGCTAGTCTGTAGGGTTTCTTAGGAGTGTTGTGTTGCCTTCTGTCCCCTATGTGATTTCTTCCTTGGGCTTTGCCCTACCCTCTTTATCCAAGTCTTGAAGAGGAACCCTCCTGGGAGAGCCTAATCCTTCCTTTGGTTGGATTATGTGCATTCCTCAGGAGGTTCAGCCTTGAATTGAAATTCCCCAGTATAGTACATTCCTTTGGTTTGTACTATCTTTCTCCTTCAAGTCTTGATGAGGAGCCCTCCTGGCAGAGCCTAATCCTTCCTTTGGTTGGATTCTGTGTATTCCTCAGGAGGTTGAGCCTTGAACTGACATTCTTGGCATGGTATACTCCCTTGGTTTATATACTGTCATCCATCTCAAAGTCATTTTCTTAGGATCCCTCTTGGGAGAGCCTAATCCTTCCCTTGGTTGGATTCTGTGCATTCCTCAACAGGTTGAGCCTGAGATAGACATTTTGTGTTGATACACTTTAAATCAGTTACCCTTAGATTGATATCTAGGACTAATACCCAGTCTTTTCTGTCCTATTGACATAGGATCCCTCTTGGGAGAGCCTAATCCTTCCTTTGGTTGGATTATGTGCATTCCTCAAGAGGTTGAACCCATGATGGACTCTGGTGTTGATACACCTCCAACCTGATGTAGCCTGGGATGACTTCCTTGTTGCTCATTTTGGTTTCTCTCCCTTGTTTGAATTGCTTGATGCATTATAATAAGTTCATTTTTAGATTATTTTAAGCTAGGAGCATGACTGCTTAGAGGTTGAGTGGGTCTCCCTCTACTTGTTTGCATTAAGGGTTATGGTGATCCTTCCCTTGCTTGTATGTTGTTTTTCTTTTATCTGTATGTTAGCTTAGAGGTTTAGTCTGTCCCCCTCTGCTTGTCTGTTTTAATTGCTTTTTCAGCTTGATTGCCTAGAGGTTGAGTGAGTCTCCCTCTGCTTGTATTACTGCATTGCATGTGCATCTTTACTGTTTTCTTCTTATTTATCTATTTACTGTTTAGCTGATGCTTTATTTGTTATCTGTATCCCATTGACATGATCCCCTAGGCATCTCAC
The DNA here is from genome assembly GCA_963859935.3 of Lathyrus sativus. NCBI lineage: Eukaryota > Viridiplantae > Streptophyta > Magnoliopsida > Fabales > Fabaceae > Lathyrus > Lathyrus sativus. The sequence continues at coordinate 293,924,291 of OZ012741.1, forward strand.
TTCCTTTGATAAGGAAGTGATGATTAGAACTTTAGGTTGAAACCTATGCATGATAACTTCTAGGAGTTCCCTGTTTCAAACCTCAACCATAGGATGAATCCTTGGCATGACAACATTAGGACTTGATAGTTTCCCTGTAGAGTTTGTTCTCTTCTCATCTCAAAACAACAATAAAAAACGTAATAAAGGCAAGTTAGTATAAGCGCGTTACGAGTCTTAAGCTACTTGGGAAATGATAATTGAGCGGTCTCCTCTCAATCATCTAGGGTGCTTAGTATATGTCCTTTGGACGATATGCGACGCATTCGCTCCTAAGTCATAGTCTCTAGAGCTGTACTGACTACAGGTATTCATAAAAAAACACTTCTTCCGTAAAAGACAGAAAACAAACTTCAAACCTTTTTGCCCCGTGGGCCCATAATTCAAAGGAAAGCTTTTCTGAAGAAAAGAGTGTCGTTAAATCCCAGTTCTATCACAAACGGTAACGCACGAGTCTCTGACGAGCAAGCTGCATACACCAAACTGCTGGAACTGTTTGTTAACCCTACTCGGAAAAACAGATGAATCTGAATCCCCGTAATCTGTATTATCCCGAACTACGTAAGCTCTAATCTCTCATATCTATTGAGAGTACGTAGGCACAATACTGACGTATTGGTGAGCTACCTTCCCCCATCCGTTTACCCGTAGTTAGGCGAACTACGTTGACTATGATTTCTCATTCTCTGATGAGAATACGTAGGCATAAAGCGCGACGCTTTGCCGAGTCATTGTCTTTTCTTTTCAGACCAGCCTTGATAGGTAGATAGTTGAATAAACCCGTCACATAAACACAACAAGCATGGATCCCATCGAGTACGACGGACGTGAGGGGTGTTAATACCTTCCCCTTATGTAACCGACTCCCGAACCCAGACATGGTTGCGATGACCTTGTCTTATACCTTTTCGTCAGGTTTTTCCGATTGTTTCCTTTTCCGTTCTGAGGGATAAATAACGAAAGGTGCCGACTCTTCTGTTTTGCCGGCACCTTATTTTCGCGGTAGCGACACCTTCCCTCAACCTCTTCTAATACCCCTTTAATCCTTATTTTATTTTATTCCAATAATAATAATAATAATCATAATAATAATAATACTAATAATAATAATAATATTACTAATTATTAGATTACCATCATTATCAATTATATTATATTATTATTAAACTCTATATTTTATTAAATAACTCCTATAACTCAAGGACCCCCACCTACGCACTCAGATACACTCTCCCACAAAGAACACACCAAAATAAAATAACACCAAAATACTAAATAATTAAAATGGGTGTTACAGACATCAAAGTTTGCCATTTGTGCTCGGATCAGTAGGGGAATGGCCGATTTAAGGGCTCCTTTGGGGAGCTCTTCGAGATAGTATGTGATCGGGTTGGACCAGCCGTGGAATTTGTCGAGCGTGCTCATTTTGCCGGAGTTGTTGTTCATCAGCTCGTCAAACTTCCTTTTTAATGACCCGACAGAGAGCTTGTTCGGGGCCCTGCCTGAGATAACCATCGCCTTGGGGAAGTATTCCCACGGGCTGATGAGGCGTACTGGTTCCTCGGGCAGCTGATGCCCGGTAGGGAGGTCGTGTTCTCTTAGTGAGAACCAATCTTCAAGCGACTAACGCTAAGGGCCACCTGCAGACCGTATTCGTTGTCGGGAGGAGGGGTGTCCTCGACTCTTTTGGCTTCGTGGGCCTCTTGTCGGGGGGCATCTCCTTCCCTGGTGTATCTCTTCAAGTGTCCATCCTTGATGAGTATTTCGATTGCATCTTTCAAGTGGATGCAATCCTCCGTAACATGCATGTGGCCGCGGTGGAAGCGGCAGTATTTCCATGTTGGCCTTGGGGGTGTCGTTTTGGGAAAACGGACACCTCCCCGGACGAACTCTGAGTTGGCGCACTCAGCCAGTATGTGCTCGCGGGAAGCGACTAGGACTGTGTATTCGGTGAAGCGGCCTGCGGGGCCTTTCTGCTCACGGGGCTCTCGGGGACGATCATCTCGTCGTCGGTCTCCCTCACGCCGGGGGGATGACTCTCCTTCTTCTCGGGACCCACGGGGGGGGGGGGGGGGGGGGGGGGGGGGGTTTCACGGTTGCGGGATTCCCGGGCAGCATTAGCATCCTCGGTTTCCTCGTATCGGATGTAGTGGTGGGCTTTCTCGAGGAAGCCTTGCAGGGTGGTTGGTCGGTGGATCGCCATGGCCTCGTAGAATTTAGAGTCGCGGCATAGGCCTTGCTCCATGAGGTAACGCTTCATATCGTCTAAATTCGTCACCTGGACCGCCTCCCTCGTGAATCTCTCAATGTAGTTTCTGAGAGGTTCATCTGGGGCCTAAATGATTGTGCCTAGGGCGGCCTCCGTCTTCGGATGTCGTCGGGACGCCGTGAAATGTTGCGATAAGAGGTCCTTCAGGATCCTTCATGACATGACGGACTCAGGTTCCAAGCTCTTGTACCAAGCCATGGCTCCCTTCCTTAGCATCGTCGGGAAGAGCCTGCACTTGATAGCTCCTCAGACGTTTCTGTAGTCGAGCATGGCCTCGATGTATTCTAGGTAGTTGTCCGGGTCCGAGGTACGGTCATATGTGGAGAGTACGAGCGGCTTCTCCATCCCGTGAGGGATGGGGTTTGCCATGATTTCCCGCGACAGGGGGGTCCTGTAGTCGTCCTCATCACTATGGACAGGGGAGCGCGAGGGTGACGGATTGCGCCGATGGGGTTGATTACGTCCCCTCGGCCTCCTGCCTGTGGCTTCAGGTATGTCCGCTCTTGGGACCGGGGAGCGCCTCTTCTTTCGGGGAGGTAACCGAGCGCGCTTCTTGGAGACCACAGGTTGGGGTCTCTTTAGTTGTGGCTGGTGTAACACCCCACTTTCCAAAACAAAGAAAATATAAACATTATAAATAAACATCAGAGTTTTCACCTCCCAAGTGGGATATCACATCACAAAATCCAACATACTCTTCATTCGAAGGTTTTCACAACAAAACAGCGGAAAAATGTTCATTAATAAAATACATCAAACTCATGATACGTCACAGGAAAATAAAACAAGTTCAACATAAAACAACTAAACACCCAAGTCCCATGCTACATATCAGAGCATCCTAAGACTCGACTTGCACACCACAATCCAAGCTAGCTAAGTACCTGGATTATTTGTACTCCCAAGGAAGCACAGACCACAACAACAACAAAGGGGTGAGAAAACATGATCAAAATATATCGGTAAATACATACATGAAATAAAGGTAGTAAATACACCAATCACATAGTTTATCACCCAACATTCAACAAACACGACATATAGTCCACCATCCACACAACAAACCATAATACAATTATGCAACACGACACCATGCATGTGGTACTGACTCATTGGTTCATTCTATGGAATCTGGATAGATCACATACACCCGCCCTTGGCCATGATCCGTCCTCACTGTCGCTTCCGCGAAAATAAGGTGTCGGTGAAACAGAAGAGTCGCCACCTTTCGTTATTTATCCCTCATAATGGGAAAGGAAACGATCGGAAAAACCTGACGAAAAGGTATAAGACAAGGTCATCGCAACCATTGTCTGGGTTCGGGAGTCGGTTACGCAAGGGGAAGGTATTAGCACCCCTCACGTCCATCGTACTCGATGGGATCCATGCTTGTTGTGTTTATTTGACGGGTTTGTTTACTATCTACCTATCAAGGCCGGTATAAAAAGAAAAGAAAATGACTCGGCAAAGCGTCGCACTTTATGCCTACGTATTCTCATCTGAGAATGAGAAATCAGAGTCAACGTAGTTCGGCTAACTACGGGTGATGGGGGAAGGTGGCTCGCCAATACATCAGTATTGTGCCTACGTACTCTCAACAGGCTTGAGAGATCAGAGCTTACGTAGTTCGGTATAATACGGATTACGGGAATTCAGATTCATCTGTTTTATCGAGTAGGGTTAACAAACAGTTCCAGCAGTTTGGTGTACGCAGCTCGACCCTTGGAGACTTAGGCGTTACAGTTTGCGGTAGAACTGGGAGTTAACGACACTCTTTTCTTCAGAAAAGCTTCCTTTGAATTATGGGCCCACGGGGCAAAAAAGGTTTGAATTTTTTTTTGTCTTTTACGGAAGAACTGTTTTTTATGGATGTTTGCAACCAATATCGCACTAGAGACTATGACCTGAGAATGAATGTGTCGCATGTCACCCAAAGGGTGCCATACTAAACATCCAGACTGTTGGAAAGAAACTCTCCAACAATCCTTTCTCATATAACTTAAGGCTCGTAACGTACGATGTTAGTTAACCTTTATTACTGTATTTTAATTTATTTTGAGATGAGAAGAGAGAACGAACAGGTTCAACTGAGGGGAGACTATCAAGTCCTACTGTTGTCATGCCAAGGATTCATCCTATGGTTGAAGTTTGAAACAGGGAACTCCTAGAAGTTATCATGCATAGGTTTCGACCTAAAGTTCTATCATCACTTCCTTATCAAAGGAAATGTGATTCCTAAGGGATCATGTCAATGATAAACAGAAACAGATAAAGCATCAGCTTAACCAGTAAACAGTAGATGACTGTAAAATGCATGCAATGCAAGTGAGGAAGGAAATGTGTGTGGGGCATCATCCTCCACAAGCTCGTCTCGACCTCAAGCCAAGTATGAATAACTGCAATCATAAAGAAAAATAAAATTCCATCAAGCAAATCACAAACCACATAGGCAAGGGAGCAGGGCTCTACCGAATACCCGCAAGCAAAGCCATATAGTAACAATACAAGCAGAGGGAGCAACTCAACCTCTAGTGCAATCATGCTCCTAGATTAAATCAATCTAAATATGAACTTATTCTAATGCATCAAGAAAATCAAACAAGTCACAGCAATACAGTTGCACAACAAGCAAACAGACAGGAAAGAAAGCAGATCAACAGCTTCCACAACTTCACAGCAAAGCTCCTCTGACAGCAGTTCACTGCTCTCCAAGGCTATCATCTTCAATAGCAAGTGTCAACCTGCCTCTTCAATCTTTCAATGCATCAACATAAGTATCACCTTATCCTTCTTCTTCAAGTCTCAGCTCCAAAGTAGACTCCACCTTCATGCTCCAATCCCAATAGCAAGCATCAACTTAGCTCCTTCAGGCACTCAATGCATTAAACACACAAGTATCAACTTGCTCTCCAACTTCAAGCTTCATCTTCTTCATCTGATCCCAACTGGATTCCCTTTACAAGTGTCAACTTGTTCTTACTAGTCTTCAAGCTTCAGCTTCAAAGGCAATCTTCACATAATGGGAAGTGCAACTTCTAGCATCTTCACTCTTCTAACAAGGAATTCCATCCTCTACCAAGGGAGAAAGATTCATCTAACAAGAGCAAGGTTTGGATGATTGACAGCAGAGTGAAGACCAAAGGTCACCACTAAGCACTCCATCATCAGAGAAAGGGACCCTCAAAGGTTCTACCAACTTGTGAAGAGCCACACATCCTACCAAAGGAGGGATGAGGCCTTTACAAGGGGACCTTACATCATAGGGAAGAATGGAAGTGATCAACACCTTCCATGTTTATGAAAGAAGAGAATCTATCTAGAAGCTCTGCCTGCAAACCCTAATCTTAACACCTAATCACCACTACACCAAAAGAAGGGAAGTCTTCACATCCAAGCCTCTTCAAGCACTCCATAGCAACCCAAGCTTGTCTTCATCATCATCCAAGAGCAATAAAGCCAAAACCCTAATCTAAGGGAACTAAAGAAATCAATCTAATTGAATTAGCAAGTTAGGATCACCTAAATCCTAGTACTAAAGTTAATCTTACTTAAAATACTAAAACCAATTGTAAAATCCTACAAAAATAACTATGGGACCCTAATTCCATCATGAATCTACCATACAAAATCCAGAGGTTGAATCATCCACCAAGTCCTAGAAATAAAACCTATACCACAAAGTACTAAGCATAAACCCTAAAAATAGAGCACCTAAAGTTTCAACTTAAAACTACCACCTAACTTCATCACAAAAATGTGAGAAAAATCTAAGCTACACACAAAAAATCAAGGCAAGAATCATCACCAAGTGCTCAAACAAAATTCAACAAAACAAGGTATCAACCATGGCCATTTTAATATCAATTAATATTCAAAAAATGCAAATAAAATCACAAATTCATGAATTCTTAATATTTTTAATCTACAAAATTCTAGATTCAATCATGAATCAGGGGAAAAAAGTTTGGAATTAATTGAGTTAATTTCCTATTTTTTATGAATTAATCTCTAAGTCATATGAAATGCACAAAATAAAAGAAATTAATAAAAATGCGTGGTAAATAGCAATCCCAAGTAGTTCGTTTCTTGAATTGAACCAGAAAGGGGGCGTAGATAACAAGGACTTCATAGGCTCAGGCGCTTGGATCCACTTGCATTTTCTTCAGCAATTAAAATGAAAGAAAAACACACACAAGCCATGGTTCGATCTCATGCTCACTCAGTCCATTCAAAGTGTAAGTGAAACGGTGAGTTTTCGGGGAGGGGTACGTGGCACAACACACACGCTTAGATCAATGGACCAAGTCAAGTCTTCAGCCTGAATGGAGGGTGGAGATTTCGTCTTCCCCAATTTGAACCTGAAACCTGCGCGCGAACCAGCCATCGCCAGTGGCTTTTCCGGCCACCCCTGCAGAACCCTAACTTCCTCTACAGCCAACCATTTGCCACGATTCCTGAATGAATCTTGACCAGAATCTTCCCAGCAATTCAACCATACCAATTATTCATCCTTAAAACGCATGAATCGCGAAATATCAATCTCAACCAAAAATGGCATCTGACCTAAATCATCTCTAATCAAGCAATTAAACATCCTAAATCTAACTACTCATCATCAGGATCCTAACCGCATATGAATTTCTATCTATCACTACCTAAATCATGCATAATCAAGAAATTCACCAACTTGTGTTCAAGCTTGCAACAGAAGTGGTTCTTGCACGATTCAGCCTCCACAACAATCCAGATTCACTCCAAATTTTCCTCTGAAGCTAATGCACACCTCAAATTGGCTTGGTTCTTCCTTGAATTGAAAATTTGATCTCAAATTGCACTCATGAAACTTTGATCTCCCTCTCTGCAACCAGCTTCAATTCCTTCCAAAAAAATGGCTGAGTTCACTCAATGACTTATATAGAAGTGATTGGGATTGTCTAGAAACTTCTGGATTCATCCAAATGAGATTTTGGATTTTCAAAATCTCTTCAAAATCTCATCCATGGCAATCACCATTCTAACTTCCTCTTAGCATGGCTATGTGTGTAATCAAATTCTCATGAGATATTGGATGAGTTTGATGAGTAATTTTCCTTGTTTGCAAGCCAAAGGTATGAATTGGATATGTTGCTTCATCATGAAGAAATGAAATGGAATGTTATGCAAATGACCTCAAATCAAAATTCTAACATTTCCATTGTTTCTAAAATCATTTTCCCAATCAATTTGACCTATAATTTTGTTTCATTTGGCCACAAAATGAATTATTTGAATTTTTGGCCATTAAATCCTTTTAATTCTTTTTTTTTTTCAAAATTTCTTGAACCAAGTCTCTCCTTGAGCCATTTAAATGCCTCTTTGATGCATGGTCAAGGTTAAAACCCCATTTTGAGCAACTTTCTAGTTGAACAAAATTTCATTTGAGACCTCTAAGTTGGTGAAAATGGCCTATGATCACAAATGACCTATAATCACCAAATGTCCAAAATACCCTTGACTTGTCCAAGCCATAAGTTGAGTTCTACAAATCCTATCAAGGACTTATAGTACTCTATAGAAAGCTAAGAGAATAAGGAACAACATTCATGTTGACCAAAAGTTCATAGGAATCATCCTTATAGGACAAAAGTTTCATGCAAGTTGGGTAACTTTCAAGCTCCAAATTCACATACCTCAGATGACTTATAACTTGTCAAAGCCATAACTTGAGTTCTACAAATCCTATCAAGGACTTCTAGTACTCAAATTAAGTCTAGGATCATGCTCTACAACAATCATGTTATGGGAAAGATGAGATGACAATCACATATTGAGCTAAATTTCCTTGAAGATGGGGGTCGAACTAGGGGATTTTACACTGTCAAGCCTTAGAAACCCTAGCCTGAAACTTCTCAAACTCTTCAATCATGATGAGTTAACCTTAGAATCATCCTTATAACATCTCCATATATCAATACATGATCACATGTCTCTTGAATTAAGTCTCAACTTCTCTGTTCAAACCGGCTGGGGATGACACATCTCCGCTGGGGATTCTGGAGAACTATCAAGTAACTCTGCTTCGGGGCTTCAGAAATCATTCTGGATGAATCAACTCTGCTGAGGATTTCAAGAATCATCTTGGACAAATAACTCCGCCGGGGACTTCAAGAATCATCCTGAACCAATAACTCTACTGGAGATTTCAGGAATCATCCTGAGCAAACACTCTGTCGGTGACTCTAAGTATCAACTTGAGCAACCAACTCTGGCGACTTCACTGGGGATTTTAAGAATCATCTTAAGCAATCCACTTTGTTAGGGAATTCAAGAATCATCTTGAGCAAACCATTCTGCAGATGAACACCTGCAAAACAAGAACGGTAATGACCTAGCTCATGTTTCATATGCATATGTTTGACTATGGCGCAATGCTCCACACGGTGGAAATGCTACGCATTTTTAGGGTAAATGCTATGCAATCATGCAAGATTCTACGACGCCATCAGCAAAATAAATGCTGAAGGGAGAATCCTCCTGTCAAGGAGAAGGAACCACTCTGGTGGAGAGGAGGAATCATCCTGCCGAGGAGAGGAAGTCGCACCAATCTCAATTGGACCCCGCCTGGGGAAATGATCTTTAGTTGACTGCTGCAGGGGAATAAAGCTCTCCGAGAACCTGGACCTGCTCATCTAGGTGTACAAACCACAACTGCTGAGGAAAACGATGTCAATTGCAGAAATAAATTGCACGGCCTTTGCGGAAAAACTTTCCTGGAGATAACGACTCCGGTGGGGGAAATACAACATCAGCTATTCAACACTCTACTGGAGAGCACCAATCATGGCATGAACGGCTTTCCAAGAGCTCGGCTCTCCTGGGGATCTTCAAACTCGGCTGGGGAAGTAGGAATCACCCTGCTTACTGGGGAGAACGCAACTCTGTGGGGAACTTCAATTCCACTGGAGACTTCAGTCTGTAATATCGAGCGCTGCACATTTCAGTATATGACTCAGCTGGGGAGACGACGATCCTTCAGGATGCATCTGATTGGAGAGAGAATATTCTCTGCTTGGGGAGACATATCAACGCTTACGATCTCGTGTTCCGACTCCATGGGGAGATGCTGCTACATTTGCTGGAGAAAAAGGAATCATCCTGCTTGGGGAAACATACGGCGTATTGCCTGGAATATGCTATACCTGCGACAACACAAACAGACAAGATACCCTTCTCAAAGGGACCTATCAAGGTTATCATCTTGCGACAATGTTCAAGTAATTCATTGTTTCAACAATCAATGGCCTAGGCTAGTAAGTTTATGTATGCGCATTTTATCAAAAACATCGGCGTTCTTTTTCGCAAACAAAACAAGTAAATGCTAAACAAACAAACAGAATTGTTGAATAGTATACATTTTATTGATAATGAACCCCTGAATGGGTGAAAATGTTTTACAACAGATGCAAGCTCCTGGAATGAGGAAGTTGCGCAAATATAAAAACATAAATATACATCAGTATATACACAAATGTCGGCAATGAGGCGTAGACGAACACCATGAGTTGATCCCTCTATGACCCACTCGACTTCGATACTTCTCCGACGCTTCAGCTTCAGAAGAGATTGATTCAGATAAACGGCCATCAGGTCTTCCAAACCACTAAACAATGAAAGTCCACACGCGGAACGCAGTCATTTGCTTTTCCAATCCCTAACTTTTTCCTGAATCGCCCTTTCGGGTTTTCGATTCACCGGGATACCCTTTTTTGCCAAAGTCGCCCTTCCAGGTTTTCACCTTTGCGGGTGTACATTCTTTTCCTTATATCCCTAATTTTTGCCCGAACCTTTTTCTTTTTTATGGTTCGCCAGGATGCCCCATTTTTGCTTGGATATTCTTTTTCTTTCCAGCGGGTCATTTTTTTTTTAAGCAAAGTATTTTTTTACTGCGTCCGTGTTCACCAGGGATGCAAAATCTTCGCCATCCATCGTGGATAACAACAAGGCTCCTCCCGAGAAGACCTTGCTGACGATGTACGGACCTTCGTAATTGGGAGTCCACTTGCCCCGGTGATCGGCGTGTGGAGAAAGAATCTTCTTCAGGACGAGATCACCCGTCTAAAAGCTTCTAGGGCGCACCTTTTTATCATAAGCTTTCTTCATTCGGCTTTGGTATAGACGACCATATGTAATCGATGCTAATCTCTTCTCGTCCATCAGGCTGAGTTGGTTTATTCAGTTCTTAATCCATTCCGCCACATCGAGTTTCACGTCAACCAAAACTCGTAAAGAGGGGATCTCAACTTCTAACGGCAGGACAGCTTCCATACCGTACACCAGTGAGAAAGGAGTTGCCCCGGTTGATGTATATACCGTTGTACGATAACCGTGCAGTGCAAATGGCAACATCTCATGCCAGTCTTTATAGGTCACAACCATCTTCTGTACAATCTTCTTGATGTTCTTGTTAGCTGCTTCAACTGCGCCATTCATCTTTGGCCGGTAAGGAGATGAGTTATGGTGTTCAATCTTGAAACTCTGGCACAGCTCCTTCATCATCTTGTTATTCAGATTCTAACCATTATCAGTAATAATCCGTTCGGGAACTCCGTATCGACAGATGATGTCCCTCTTTATGAATCTAGCCACCACCTGCTTGGTCACATTAGCATATGAGGCTGCCTCCACCCACTTGGTGAAGTATTCGATAGCTACTAGAATGAAGCGATGACTGTTAGATGCAGTGGGCTCGATCTTGCCTATCATGTCGATGCCCCACATGGAGAACGGCCACGGGGAGGACATGACATTCAACGGGCACGGCGGCACATGAATCTTATCAGCATAAATCTGGCATTTATGACATCTCTTCGCGAATTGAAAGCAATCTGATTCCATTGTCAGCCAATAGTATCCTGCTCTCAGGATCTTTCTCGTCATAGCATGCCCGCCGACATGCGTACCAAATGTGCCTTCATGGACTTCTTCCATGAGCAAACTCGCTTCTTTCTCATCTACACATCTGAGTAGCACGAGATCATGGTTTCTTTTATACAAGACTCCATCAAGATTGAGATAAAAATTTCCAGACAGCCTCCTCAGAGTCTTCTTATTCTGGGTTGACACTCCCGCAGGATACTCCTTAGTCATAAGGAAGGTCTGGATGTCATGGAACCATGGCTTGCCGTCGGAGGCTTCCTCGATCGCAAAGACGAATGCAGGTCTATCAAGACGAGAGAGGATAATTCTTGGAGCTTCATTCCAGAAGTTGACTTTATACATCGAGGCCAAAGTGGCTAAGGCATCAGCCATTTGATTCTCGGCCCTGGGCACATGATGGAGTTCCACTCGATCAAAGAACGGAAGCAGCCTTCTGGCATAGTTCATGTACGACACCAAATTCGATTGACGAGTCTCCCACTCCCCTTTAATCTGGTTAATCACAAGTGTCGAGTCACCATATACATCTAGGTTCTTGATTCTCAAATCAATTGCTTCTTCTAGACCCATGATGCATGCTTCATACTCCGCTTCATTATTAGTGACCGGAAACGTCAGTCTCGCGGTAAACGGGATGTGGGATCCATGGGGAGTTGTGATGATCGCCCCAATGCCACTTCTGTAAAAATTAACCGCCCCGTCAAATATCAATTTCCATTGGGGTTTCCTATCTGGACCCTCGTCGGGCAACGGTTCATCGCAATCTTTCACCTTGAGAAACATGATATCCTCATCAGGGAATTCGAATTTCATCGGCTGGTAATCTTTGATTGGCTGTTCGGAAAGGTATTCAGACAATACACTGCCCTTGATGGCCTTCTGGGAAACATACTGAATGTCATATTCCGTCAACACCATTTGCCATCTGGCAATCCTTCCCGAAAGTGCTTGCTTCTCAAAGACGTACTTGATCGGATCCATCTTCGAAATTAGCATGGTGGTGTGATTGAGCATGTGCTATCGTAAACGTTTGGCAGCCCAGGCGAGTGCACAACACGTCTTCTCCAGCATCGAGTAACGAGATTCACAATCTGTGAACTTTTTAATCAAATAGTAAATGGCATGCTCCTTTCTGCCTGTCTCGTCGTGCTGACCGAGAACACACCCCATACTATTCTCAAGAACTGTCAAGTACATGATTAAGGGTCTTCCGGCCACTGGGGGTATTAAGATTGGAGGCTCTTGTAGATACTATTTTATCTTATCAAATGCCTTCTGGTAATCCTCGTTCCAGATAATCGCCTGATTTTTCTTTAGTAGTTTGAACATCGGTTCACACGTGGCTGTGAGCTGAGAGATAAACCTCGCAATGTAGTTTATTCTGCCCAGGAAACCACGAACTTCTTTTTCGGTTTTTGGCGCTGGCATCTCTTGTATTGCTTTTGTCTTCGCAGGATCAACCTCAATGCCTCTTTCACTCACGATAAACCCCAGTAGTTTTCCAGACCGTACTCCGAAAGTACACTTGTTAGGATTCAGCCTCAACCTGAACTTCCTAAGCCTCTCAAAAAGCTTCAGCAAATTGACCAGATGTCCCTCCTCCATTTGGGACTTCGCAATCATGTCATCAACATAGACTTCAATCTCATGATGAATCATGTCATGAAACAAAGTAACCATTGCTCGTTGGTAAGTGGCCCCTTCGTTCTTCAGACCGAAAGGCATTACCTTGTAGCAAAACGTTCCCCAAGGTGTAATAAACGTAGTTTTCTCCATGTCCTCCGGCGCCATCTTGATCTGATTGTAGCCGGAGAAGCCATCCATGAACTAAAATATGGAGAACTGAGCTGTATTGTCGACCAACACATCAATATGGGGGAGTGGGAAGTCATCTTTAGGGCTCGCCCTATTCAAATCTCGGTAATCGACGCACATTCGCACCTTACCGTCCTTCTTCGGTACAGGCATTATGTTGGCGACCCACGGAGGGTAAGTAGTGACCGCTAAGAAGCCGGCATCAAGCTGTTTCTGCACTTCTTCTTTCATCTTAACGGCCATATCTGGCCGCGTCCTCCTAAGCTTCTGCTTAACGGGAGGACAATCTTCTCGCAGCGGTAAGTGATGGACCACGATGTCAGTATCAAGTCCGGGCATATCTTCGTATGACCAAGCAAAGATGTCACTATACTCTCTCAGCATCTCGACCAATCTCTGCTTGACATCATTCTGCAATGCGGCCCCTATCCTAACGTTCCTGACCAGTTCCTCAGAACCCAGATTCACAATCTCAATCTCTTCCTCGTGAGGCAGAATAACTTTATCTTCTTGCCTCAACAAGCGGGCCAACTCTTCGGGAAGGTCTTCGTCTTCATCAATCTCTTCTTCGGCTTGATAGCTCGGGCAATCAAAGTCGAAGTGAGTCGTAGAAGGTCCAGAGTCGATGTCATCTGTTATGTGGATCCTGCAATAACAAGGGTTAAGCTTAAAATGAGGATATGCAGGTTAGCACAAACCCCATTGCCATTTTATTGTTTTTCAAAACAAATATAAAACAGGAATAACAGAGATCACAACATTTGAATACGAAAAAACGCCTTTTGATTTATTGGTAAAATGCATGTACATAATCAAACAAGGCCCTGACAATAAAACCACTATGCCCCGGGTAGGACATAGGGTTGTACAACAATTGGAGAAAGTAAACCATTACTCTTTGCCTGTCACTTGGATGATATCCCTGATGGACCAGTTGTTGAGGCTCTGGCCCGGTCTGCTTGGCTGGATCCAAGAGTCTAGGTCGCAATCGCTGTCTTCGCAGTCTTCAGACACTGCACTGACACTTTCAAATATCACCCCGCCGCTGGTAAACTGGATTGGCCCTTTACCTCGCGACGCACTACGAGAAGAGGAGGCTTCAGCGGCAGGAGAGTATCCTAACCCAAACTTGTCCTGTTTGTTAGGTATTTCTAGAATTCTCCCCCAACCTGGGGTAGATCCGGCTTGAACAATGGCCCGGGCTTCCTTGAAGGAAGAGAGAGTCATCTCTGGTTTCTCGGTGATTACAGGAGCCACGTTCTTGACTTTAACAGCTTCGAACGCCTGACATAGGGTTTCGTGGATTTCCCCATCCATCTCAACATATTTGAAGGACGACAAATGGCTCACCATTATGTCTTCCTCGCCACAAACAGTCACGATGCTGCCTCCGACAGCATACTTGAGCTTCTGGTGCAACGTGGAGGTCACGGCGCCAGTAGAATGGATCCACGGTCGGCCTAAGAGACAACTGTAGGCGGGCATGATGTCCATAATGTAGAAGACTGCGTTGAAAGTTTCCGGCCCAACTTGGATTGGCAATGTTACCTCTCCAAAGACATGACGCTTGGTTCCATCGAAAGCCTTCACAATCAGATCACTGGGTGTGCAAATCAATCTGCGAGTATCTAACTTCATCAATGCCTTCTTCGGAAGAACATTGAGCAACGACCCTGTGTCCACCAACACATGAGACATAATCGTTCCCATACACTCTATCGAGATGTGCAGGGCACTATTGTGGTTTCTTCCCTTCGGCGTCAGCTCCAGGTCAGTGAACCCTAACCCGTTTCCAGCATTCACGTGGGCTACGACCCCTTCCAACTAGTTGACCGATATTTCCTGCGGTACATACGTGGTATTCAAAACCTTTAACAACGCGTTGCAATGTGACTCCGAACACAGCAACAAATTCAGGATGGAGATTTTCGAGGGTGTTTGATGGAGGTGATCCACGATCTTGTAATCACTCTTCTTGATCAACCTCATGAACTCTTCAGCATCCTTTACAAGTAAGTCCTTCTCTACCCCACGAGGGGTTTCCTAAACAACTTTACTCTTTCCCTTATCAGTTTCATTAGCTTTACCCGCTTTGTCCGCTTTATCCGCCACAATCTCGGGTGGAGCAAATACTCTTCCGCTGCGCGTGATTTCGCCAATTCCCACTAGGTTATCCATACACTGCCCCGAGGGTTCCAATTCTAACTTCTGCCCGTTGCAGTAGACGTCTGCCCCATAATGCCACGGGACAGCATTGGTGCTTTCAAAAGGTATCGACCCAGCCTTGGTGATGGTAATCGTGGGCGGTCTGGGTGCAGAAATAGTGATCGTCCGGCGAGGGATGGTGATGGTGGCAACCTCATCATCTTGCTTCAGCATTACCTCTCCAGATCCATATTCGGCCCTTCGGCTAAACTGCAGGATTCCTTCGGTCATCAGACTCTGGATCCCCTCTATCAACTGCTCACATCCATCAGGACGAGTCGCACAGCCCATACACAGTTCTCCACAGCCTGGAAAGAAGCCTCTCTTCATCAACTTGGCTTTAACGAAGCTAAGCGGTGTCTTCAGATCCTTGACATCAGTCAACAAATCTAAGCTCTCGTCTTCGATAATGGCATTCACCCCACCTCCCCGATGATTCGGCATAGGGTTCTTCGTGACATTTGGCACATTGTCTGAGAAGTTGATGATCTTAGCATCCACCATATCTTGCACCTTGTGCTTGAAGGCTTTGCACTTTTCTATCGTGTGGCCTGGTGCCCCCGAGTGAAACTCACAAGTTGCATTCGCATCGTAACCTGGTGGAGGTGCCCCTGTCAAGGGAGTCAGGGTTCTCTTCTGGATTAGCTGTAACTGAAGCAGAGTCTGCAACAGTTGAGCGTAAGACATGGGCGGTGTTTCAAGGTGACGACTTGACAGAGGTGCCCTGTTCTGATACTTTCTGTACCCTTACTGATTCGGCTGCTGTTGTGGTTAGGGTTGTTGGACTGCGGGGATGGTTATGCTAGCCACCTGCTGGCGAGGGCCTTTCCCCTTCCTTCGAGCGCTGGACACGGCACTCGCCTCTCCTTCCCGCCTTTTGTTACCATATGGTTTCTTTCCTCCTCCAGCTGAGGATAGATCACCTTGAATTTTCCCCAGTTTGATCCCATTTTCAACGTGCTCGCCGATGATGATGAGATCTGAGAAACTTCCAGACATACCGCTGACCAATTTCTCGTAATAAACCCCTGGGAGGGTGGCTACAAACATTTTAACAAGCTCCCGTTCAACCATCGGCGGTTGAACTCTAGCTGCCAATTCACGCCACCGCTAGGCGTATTCCTTGAACCCTTCGTTGTTCCTCTGTGACAAATTCTGCAGTTGGACTCGGTTCGGAGCCAAGTCACTATTATACTGGTAATGGTGCACAAATGCCTCAGCAAGTTCCTTCCACGTGCGCACACTGGTAGGCTCCAAACTCATGTACCACTCCAAGGATGGCCCGGACAAGCTATCCTGAAAGAAGTGCATCAGCAACTTCTCGTCTTCAGAGTGAGCGGAAATTTTCCGGTAGTATGACCTCAGGTGGACGTAAGGGCAAGTGGTACCCTTGTACTTTTCAAAGTCGGGTACCTTGAATTTAGGAGGCACCTTGAAGTCAACAATCAATCCCAATTTGGACATGTCGACACCCATAGTGTTCAGGTTCTCGAAATTCCTCATCTTGTCCTCAAGTGCCTTAAACCTCAGACGTGCTTCAGCAGTCAACTCTCCTTCAGCACCCTTCTGTGAGAACAAATCATCTTGACGGTCTTCTAACCATGGCTGAGGCCCATACAGATTTCCAACACCTGTGTTGCCGTTGCCCAGCCCAACATTGACATTAGCTTCAAAATTTCCATTGCCGATGCCAGTCGTATTACCATTGAGCCCCAAGTTAGCGATCACATTGTCGTTGCCACTGCCATTCCCCCCGGTCACGGGGATGCCGTTCTGAGGAGTTTCAACAGGTGGAGGGGTTGGAACGCTCCCACCGTGGAGTACACCATTGTTGTCAACCCTTGAAATCAGAGGCTGGACCAATGTTCTAAGCTGGTCTTGGCCGTTGGCAACCACTTGCATGAGCTCCATGAAGCGGTCCATCCTCTCTCGAAGTTCTTGAACGTCAGTCTGCACTTGCTACATTGCTCTAGCTTGATTCGCTCTGGTCGGATAGCGGTAGATTGGTCTTTGATGAATCCTGGAACAACCTGAAACAACCTGTATACACAAAAGGGTTAGAAAAAATGACAAAGTGCTCGTTATGCAAATGCTTCATGCAAATGCAAACGTGTGTCTGTGCGTTGGGGAAATTTCCCCCGATCCTGGTGCATGAGTGCCAGTGCTGATAATAAGAAGTCTGAATTCAGTCATGGAAATAACATCTCATATATATAAAGAAAGCCCATCAAGGCAGTACACAACGTCACTAAGTACAGGCAGAATCAATAGCATGACCTCGACCAACAAGCTTGGCGATGGTCAGCATACAACAATGATCAAAACAACAGGATTACAAATATAGTCAAGCGCGGCCATGGGCGCGGAACTCTTCTAACAGACCCCTCGTTTCTGGATGATCAGGCCGAGTGAGCAACCCTTCGACGAGTAACTCCCTCCGCATAAGGGTGTATTGAAGACCTTCAACTGAGTCTTCCCATGCTCCTTCGCCGAAACAATCTTCTAATTTCCTCTTCTTGGATTCAAACGTCAGTTTGCGCTCCTTCAGGTTAGCAAGAGCCTTGTTGAGCAGGCCTTCGGCGGCATATCTGCGAGCGGTTTCTTCATCAAACCTCTTCTCACTGGCCTTCACCTCGGCTTTCAACTTGGAGATCTGCTGTTTCAGTTTATCCTCCTGTTCCTTGCTGTTGGCTAGGGTGGCCTTCCAATGCTAATTAAACTTGGATATTCTCTGGTACACTTCATCCAAGTGTTGCTTCTTAGTGGCTAGTACGTCATTGACAGCTTTGAAGTCCCGACCCAAACGTTCGCGCTCAGCTATCTGCTTAGTCAAGTCTGTCCCTAACTGGTTCACCAACTCTGTCTGCCTCTTGAAGGAATGAACGGCTTCGCTTCTCTCACTACTGAGTTGAGCCAATTCTTTCTCCAGTTCTTCATTTGCCTTCTTCATCTCATCTCTCTCAGCTAACACCTGCTTATGCTGCGGAATGGGCACGGTGGTGGGCTCTTCAATCACTGGAGGGCTTTCCAGCTTGGCAGGAGGAAACGACATCCCTACAATATCTTCTCTGGCTCTGATCCAGGTCACATACGGAGCGTAGGCTTGGCTATTACTCTTCCCTAGCAACGGCTTTCCCCGCTTACAGATACCATTCCAAGCGTGCTGAAGCTTAGATAACATGTCCCCCTCTAGAAGACCAGTGAGGTACAGAGATTCCTGCACCTCTTCATCCCTCGGTGGAGCTCTCAAAGCATAAGCAAACTGTCGGACCAACAGAGACGGATTATAGTTGATACAACCCTTCCTGCCTATCAAAGGCACATTCGGAAACCCGCTGCAACTGAAGATAATCTCAGTACCCAACCTATCTCTATCAAACCAGGCAATATCCTCCACTGACAGACTCATCAAGTGCTCAGACCACTCAGCTGTGGCTGCAGACGAAGCTGAGGGTCCCTTCTTGGGTAGGTGACTATCAAGCCATCTATAGAGTAGGGGCACACAACACGAGACATTCTTACCCCTTCTGTTCTCGTTTTTGTAATGGACGGAATGGTAGACATCCCCTATCAAGGTAGGGACCGGATTCCCTACTGCAAAGATGTGAAAGGCATCGAAGTCTACAAAGTCAGGCATATTGGGGAACAGAATGATGCCATATATGCACAGAGCAAGGATGGCGTTGAACACGATCCAACATCCATCTTTGGCGCACTGCTGGGCCTTTCCCACTAAGAACTTCAAGGAGAAACCGGGAACCCTGTTCCAACTAGACAAGACCAACTCGGAGGCATCCAGATGAAGTGAGGGGGCTAGACTAGCCAAATTAGGCGCAGCATCCATATGAACAAAGGGCATCTGACTCTTGATAGGCACACCTAACAAATCAACATACTCCTCTAGTGTAGGTGCGAGAATAAAGTCTGGGAAGGTAAAACATCCCAAAGGAGGGTCGTAGAACTGCAGCAAGGCGTGCAACCCATTCAACTCAAACACAGAAGGTTTACGAACCAAGCTGAGCAGTTTCCCATAAGACTTTCTGAATTCACCTCTCACAGAATCGTCTGCCAAAGCAATCAAACTAGACAGCTGAACAACATCAGGAGTGGGGAGCTTGTAGGCCACAGTCTTCCTCAGAAAACCCATAGTAGCACAATAGACGGTAAGAAAACCTGAACCGGGGGAAATGGTACCTGCAACACAGACACACGTTAATGAAATGCAAATGAGTATGCAAAGCAATGTAAAATGCAATCATGCAGCAGGAGATCAAGACAACTGTGTTGTTAAGGAGATGAAGGTTCTGTATCAACAAAACCACAATTCTGCTCTGTCAAGAACAACCATATCTCTGATGAGAAGAAAACTCTGATATCAGACCATAAATCTGCTCTGTCAAGAACACACATATCTGAAGATAAGGACCTCTGATACAGGACCATAACTCTGCTCTGTCAAGAACACATATATATCTGATGATGAGGAGAAACCCCTGATGTCAGACTATAACTCTGCTCTGTCAAGAACAAATACATTGCTGAAGATGAGGACCTCTAATGCAGGACCATAACTCTACTCTGTCAAGAACACACATCTGATGATGAGAACCTATGATACCAACAAAACTGATTCACTATCAAGAAAACCAGGTAGTCTGAAGGTTAAGGTTTCCTGCAACAAACCCGACCCTGCTCACAGGTATGGATCTAAACTGACACAAGTTCGGCATCCTGTGCGGTCATCAGCGTCACAGACATTCAAGAGGGATGATACGATACCCAGAAGGTGTGGCATCACCATCTCCTGAAGCGGCCTCACTTAGCTGAATCCCAAATGATCGGTCCCCAGAGTCGACAATCCTCCAAACCAACAACCCCTCAGGCCCAAAGGGCCGGAAAAGAAGTCAACCGGGAGAACCTCGTCTGAGCGTGGATTTCATGAGACACTAGTTCCTGCAAAGCAAGCACGCGCCCACTAATTTCCACAACTAATGCTAGGTACACTCAAGCCTGGGTCTGGCTTCTCACTCATCAGAATGCCCCTCCCACAACAGCACAGATAATCATATCATACTGAAAATAAAGTGCGGGAAATAAAGTGCGATAAACAAACACAACCCAACAAGTAATCATACAAGCGCTAGGATTGACTCTCGCAGGGGACGTTGGATCCCCAAACTGACTCGCATACGGGACGTTGGATCCCAGGAAACTATCAGAGTCCCCAGCAAAGTCGCCAGCTGTCGCTTCCGCGAAAATAAGGTGTCGGCAAAACAGAAGAGTCGCCACCTTTCGTTATTTATCCCTCATAATGGGAAAGGAAACGATCGGAAAAACCTGACGAAAAGGTATAAGACAAGGTCATCGCAACCATTGTCTGGGTTCGGGAGTCGGTTACGCAAGGGGAAGGTATTAGCACCCCTCACGTCCATCGTACTCGATGGGATCCATGCTTGTTGTGTTTATTTGACGGGTTTGTTTACTATCTACCTATCAAGGCCGGTATAAAAAGAAAAGAAAATGACTCGGCAAAGCGTCGCACTTTATGCCTACGTATTCTCATCAGAGAATGAGAAATACGAGTCAACGTAGTTCGGCTAACTACGGGTGATGGGGGAAGGTGGCTCGCCAATACATCAGTATTGTGCCTACGTACTCTCAACAGGCTTGAGAGATCAGAGCTTACGTAGTTCGGGATAATACGGATTACGGGAATTCAGATTCATCTGTTTTATCGAGTAGGGTTAACAAACAGTTCAAGCAGTTTGGTGTACGCAGCTCGACCCTTGGAGACTTAGGCGTTACCATTTGCGGTAGAACTGGGAGTTAACGACACTCTTTTCTTCAGAAAAGCTTCCTTTGAATTATGGGCCCACGGGGCAAAAGAGGTTTGAATTTTTTTTTCTGTCTTTTACGGAAGAACTGTTTTTTATGGATGTTTGCAACCAATATCGCACTAGAGACTATGACCTGAGAATGAATGCGTCGCATGTCACCCAAAGGGTGCCATACTAAACATCCAGACTGTTGGAAAGAAACTCTCCAACAATCCTTTCTCAAATAACTTAAGGCTCGTAACGTACGATGTCAGTTAACCTTTATTACTGTATTTTAATTTATTTTGAGATGAGAAGAGACAACGAACAGGTTCAACTGAGGGGAGACTATCAAGTCCTACTGTTGTCATGCCAAGGATTCATCCTATGGTTGAAGTTTGAAACAGGGAACTCCTAAAAGTTATCATGCATAGGTTTCGACCTAAAGTTCTATCATCACTTCCTTATCAAAGGAAATGAGATTCCTAAGGGATCATGTCAATGATAAACAGAAACAGATAAAGCATCAGCTTAACCAGTAAACAGTAGACGACTGTAAAATGCATGCAATGCAAGTGAGGGAGGAAATGTGTGTGGGGCATCAGCCTCCACAAGCTCGTCTCGACCTTAAGCCAAGTATGAATAACTGCAATCATAAAGAAAAATAAAATTCCATCAAGCAAATCATAAACCACATAGGCAAGGGAGCAGGGCTCTACCGAATACCCGCAAGCAAAGCCGTATAGTAACAATACAAGCAGAGGGAGCAACTCAACCTCAAGTGAAATCATGCTCCTAGCTTAAATCAATCTAAATATGAACTTATTCTAATGCATCAAGCAAATCAAACAAGTCACAGCAATACAGTTGCACAACAAGCAAACAGACAGGAAAGAAAGCAGATCAACAGCTTCCACAACTTCACAGCAAAGCTCCTCTGACAGCAGTTCACTGCTCTCCAAGGCTATCATCTTCAATAGCAAGTGTCAACCTGCCTCTTCAATCTTTCAATGCATCAACATAAGTATCACCTTATCCTTCTTCTTCAAGTCTCAGCTCCAAAGTAGACTCCACCTTCAGGCTCCAATCCCAATAGCAAGTATCAACTTAGCTCCTTCAGGCACTCAATGCATTAAACACACAAGTATCAACTTGCTCTCCAACTTCAAGCTTCAGCTTCTTCATCTGATCCCAACTGGATTCCCTTTACAAGTGTCAACTTGTTCTTACTAGTCTTCAAGCTTCAGCTTCAAAGGCAATCTTCACATAATGGGAAGTGCAACTTCTAGCATCTTCACTCTTCTAACAAGGAATTCCATCCTCTACCAAGGGAGAAAGATTCATCTAACAAGAGCAAGGTTTGGATGATTGACAGCAGAGTGAAGACCAAAGGTCACCACTAAGCACTCCATCATCAGAGAAAGGGACCCTCAAAGGTTCTACCAACTTGTGAAGAGCCACACATCCTACCAAAGGAGGGATGAGGCCTTTACAAGGGGACCTTACATCATAGGGAAGAATGGAAGTGATCAACACCTTCCATGTTTATGAAAGAAGAGAATCTATCTAGAAGCTCTGCCTGCAAACCCTAATCTTAACACCTAATCACCACTACACCAAAAGAAGGGAAGTCTTCACATCCAAGCCTCTTCAAGCACTCCATAGCAACCCAAGATTGTCTTCATCATCATCCAAGAGCAATAAAGCCAAAACCCTAATCTAAGGGAACTAAAGAAATCAATCTAATTGAATTAGCAAGTTAGGATCACCTAAATCCTAGTACTAAAGTTAATCTTACTTAAAATACTAAAACCAATTGTAAAATCCTACAAAAATAACTATGGGACCCTAATTCCATCATGAATCTACCATACAAAATCCAGAGGTTGAATCATCCACCAAGTCCTAGAAATAAAACCTAGACCACAAGGTACTAAGCATAAACCCTAAAAATAGAGCACCTAAAGTTTCAACTTAAAACTACCACCTAACTTTATCACAAAAATGTGATAAAAATCTAAGGGGAACATGCATATCTAGGCTAGCTACACACAAAAAATAAAGGCAAGAATCATCACCAAGTGCTCAAACAAAATTCAACAAAACAAGGTATCAACCATGGCCATTTTAATATCAATTAATATTCAAAAAATGCAAATAAAATCAAAATTCATGAATTCTTAATATTTTTAATCTACAAAATTCTAGATTCAATCATGAATCAGGGGAAAAAAGTTTGGAATTAATTGAGCCAATTTCCTATTTTTTATGAATTAATCTCTAAGTCATATGAAATGCACAAAATAAAAGAAATTAATAAAAATGCGTGGTAAATAGCAATCCCAAGTAGTTCATTTCTTGAATTGAACCAGAAAGGGGGTGTAGATAACATGGACTTCATAGGCCCAGGCGCTTGGATCCACTTGCATTTTCTTCAGCAATTAAAATGAAAGAAAAACACACACAAGCCATGGTTCGAACTCATGCTCACTCAGTTCATTCAAAGTGTAACTGAAACGGTGAGTTTTCGGGGAGGGGTACGTGGCACAACACACACGCTTAGATCAATGGACCAAGTCAAGTCTTCAGCCTGAATGGAGGGTGGAGATTTCGTCTTCCCCAATTTGAACCTGAAACCTGCGCGCGAACCAGCCATCGCCAGTGGCTTTTCCGGCCACCCCTGCAGAACCCTAACTTCCTCTACAGCCAACAATTTGCCACGATTCCTGAATGAATCTTGACCAGAATCTTCCCAGCAATTCAACCATACCAATTATTCATCCTTAAAACGCATGAATCGCGAAATATCAATCTCAACCAAAAATGGCATCTGACCTAAATAATCTCTAATCAAGCAATTAAACATCCTAAATCTAACTACTCATCATCAGGATCCTAATCGCATATGAATTTCTATCTATCACTGCCTAAATCATGCATAATCAAGAAATTTACCAACTTGTGTTCAAGCTTGCAACAGAAGTGGTTCTTGCACGATTCAGCCTCCACAACAATCCAGATTCACTCCAAATTTTCCTCTGAAGCTAATGCACACCTCAAATTGGCTTGGTTCTTCCTTGAATTGAAAATTTGATCTCAACTTGCACTCATGAAACTTTGATCTCCCTCTCTGCAACCAGCTTCAATTCCTTCCAAAAAAAATGGCTGAGTTCACTCAATAACTTATATAGAAGTGATTGGGATTGTCTAGAAACTTCTGGATTCATCCAAATGAGATTTTGGATTTTCAAAATCTCTTCAAAATCTCATCCATGGCAATCACCATTCTAACTTCCTCTTAGCATGGCTATGTGTGTAATCAAATTCTCATGAGATATTGGATGAGTTTGATGAGTAATTTTCCTTGTTTGCAAGCCAAAGGTATGAATTGGATATGTTGCTTCATCATGAAGAAATGAAATGGAATGTTATGCAAATGACCTCAAATCAAAATTCTAACATTTCCATTGTTTCTAAAATCATTTTCCCAATCAATTTGACCTATAATTTTGTTTCATTTGGCCACAAAATGAATTATTTGAATTTTTGGCCATTAAATCCTTTTAATTCTTTCTTTTTTTCAAAATTTCTTGAACCAAGTCTCTCCTTGAGACATTTCAATGCCTCCTTGATACATGGTCAAGGTTAAAACCCCATTTTGAGCAACTTTCTAGTTGAACAAAATTTCATTTGAGACCTCTAAGTTGGTGAAAATGGCCTATGATCACAAATGACCTATAATCACCAAATGTCCAAAATACCCTTGACTTGTCCAAGCCATAAGTTGAGTTATACAAATCCTATCAAGGACTTATAGTACTCTATAGAAAGATAAGAGAATAAGGAACAACATTCATGTTAACCAAAAGTTCATAGGAATCATCCTTATAGGACAAAAGTTTCATGCAAGTTGGGTAACTTTCAAGCTCCAAATTCACATACCTCAGATGACTTATAACTTGTCAAAGCCATAACTTGAGTTCTACAAATCCTATCAAGGACTTCTAGTACTCAAATTAAAGCTAGGATCATGCTCTACAACAATCATGTTATGGGAAAGATGAGATGACAATCACATATTGAGCTAAATTTCCTTGAAGATGGGGGTCGAACTAGGGGATTTTACACTGTCAAGCCTTAGAAACCCTAGCCTGAAACTTCTCAAACTCTTCAATCATGATGATTTAACCTTAGAATCATCCTTAGAACATCTCCATATATCAATCCATGATCACATGTCTCTTGAATTAAGTCTCAACATTCTTCAAATCCTCAGTTGACTTAGGGTTGACCCAGTCAAACCCTAGCTGCACCACTCATGGCTGAGGCTTCTTGCACAATGACATGTCTAGGCCTCAAAGTGATCTCCAACACTTCTCATGAGCTCTCTCAAGACCTCAAGTCCATCTCCAGGGCTTCATAATCATCTGATGGCTTCCCACAACTCTCAAGTTAAGAGACATACATACTTGGTTTCAATCACTCTCTCTGAGGATCTTCTAACTTCTCTGACAAGGATATCAACCCTTGAACATTTGAATAACATTCTTAGCTAGCTTCATAGTCTTGTATAGCTCTTAATTGGTAATCATACCTCTTGATCTCCTGCATACATGTCAATGAAATGCAAATGATAATGCTAATGTGAATAAAATGAAACATAAGCTAGGTAAAGAAATGTTGGGCAAATTTTAGGGTGCAACAACTGCCCCTATTCAAACGGCTTGGACCTGACTGGGTGAGAAGCGAACGGCTCTCAAACAATCAAGGTAAAAGACGGTTGAATACCAACAAACCCGGAAATTTGCCAACTACACAAGTATACGGTACTCTGATGAGGACAAGTTTGCGGAAACTGAAACAATAGCTGCACGACAACTAACTGGAGAAATACTAATCTGAATCTCCGTCAGGATGATTCTCTGATTTATCTGATATCATTGCGTCCTCAAATCATCGAGGGATCACTGGTTACACGGTACCTGGTAATCTGCCACCGTACGAATAAACAATACTTGGATTGGTAGGAACATCTTCAAAACTGAGCAGGACAGTTGCACGGCAACTCTGCTGGGTAACCGGTGAAGGGTCTAATCTCAAATCTCCATCAGGATAACTATCTGATTTCACCGTAGATCTTCGTCCTCAAGTCATCAAGGGATCACTGGTCACTCGGTAACCGACGATACATAGCTGATATTGCCGTCAGGCATTCCGCGACACTGCTGTAGAAGAATTCCTCGGGACTCATCAGGTCATTTTTTAACAATCAAGTTAATTATGTCGTCGGGCATTCAAAGGAATTTTCGGGTGTCAGCCGGACTTCGTCAGTAAGTCGGGAATTTTGGCACCGCTGCCGAACTTCAATCATCAAGTCTTCAAGGGAAATCTCAACTTCTCTGTTCAAACCGGCTGGGGATGACACATCTCCGCTGGGGATTCTGGAGAACTATCAAGTAACTCTGCTTCGGGGCTTCAGAAATCATTCTGGATGAATCAACTCTGCTGAGGATTTCAAGAATCATCTTGGACAAATAACTCCGTCGGGGACTTCAAGAATCATCCTGAACCAATAACTCTACTGGAGATTTCAGGAATCATCCTGAGCAAACACTCTGTCGGTGACTCTAAGTATCAACTTGAGCAACCAACTCTGGCGACTTCACTGAGGATTTTAAGAATCATCTTAAGCAATCCACTTTGTTAGGGAATTCAAGAATCATCTTGAGCAAACCATTCTGCAGAGGAACACCTGCAAAACAAGAACGGTAATGACCTAGCTCATGTTTCATATGCATATGTTTGACTATGGCGCAATGCTCCACACGGTGGAAATGCTACGCATTTTTAGGGTAAATGCTATGCAATCATGCAAGATGCTACGACACCATCAGCAAAATAAATGCTGAAGGGAGAATCCTCCTGTCAAGGAGAAGGAACCACTCTGGTGGAGAGGAGGAATCATCCTTCCGAGGAGAGGAAGTCGCACCAATCTCAATTGGACCCCGCCTGGGGAAATGATCTTTACTTGACTGCTGCAGGGGAATAAAGCTCTCCGAGAACCTGGACCTGCTCATCTAGGTGTACAAACCACAACTGCTGAGGAAAACGATGTCAATTGCAGAAATAAACTGCACGGCCTTTGCGGAAAAACTTTCCTGGAGATAACGACTCCGGTGGGGGAAATACAACATCAGCTATTCAACACTCTACTGGAGAGCACCAATCATGGCATGAACGGCTTTCCAAGAGCTCGGCTCTCCTGGGGATCTTCAAACTCGGCTGGGGAAGTAGGAATCACCCTGCTTACTGGGGAGAACGCAACTCTGTGGGGAACTTCAATTCCACTGGAGACTTCAGTCTGTAATATCGAGCGCTGCACATTTCAGTATATGACTCAGCTGGGGAGACGACGATCCTTCAGGATGCATCTGATTAGAGAGAGAATATTCTCTGCTTGGGGAGACATATCAACGCTTACGATCTCGTGTTCCGACTCCATGGGGAGATGCTGCTACATTTGCTGGAGAAAAAGGAATCATCCTGCTTGGGGAAACATACGGCGTATTGCCTGGAATATGTTATACCTGCGACAACACAAACAGACAAGATACCTGTTGCACCCTAAAATTTGACCAACCGATTCTCCTATCTGACTCGTGGTTTAATTTCATATTCGCAAATCAGACGCGTGATATTTGTGCACAAACGGAGGATATCAGAGTTTGCAGCTTGATTTTCGTCCATCAGATATGGCAGATTCAGTCCAGATTATCGGGGTTTTATTTTCGGGAAATTGTGCGCTCCTCAGTGATTTTTAGCTTGCACAATGATTTTGATGATATTCTGATGCCCGGGGATCTCTGTTCGATTCGATCTGGTCTCGTGCGCTCTTTTATGGGGGTCATTTGCATTCATCTGCATTTTTAGGATTTTTTATAGACTTTTGTGAATTTTTAATAGGCTTTACAGATTTTTCTGGAATTTAAATAGGGTTTTTGTATTTTTTAATAGTTTAATTCTCTTTTTAGGATTTTATAGAATTTTTAAATAGATTTTTAGAATAAGTAAGATTTTAAATAGTTTTTAGAATAATAAAGAAAAAGGGGAATATAGTTTTTTCTTTTATTACTAATAGATGTTAATAGTTTAGAATTTTTCTATAGATTTTAAAATAGATTTTTTAGAATATAGGTTTAATTGTTTTTAGATAATATAGAAAATAATATAGTTTTTTCTTATTAATGATAGATTTTAATAGATATTAAATAATATTAGAATTTTAATAGAGAATTAGTAGAAGTTTAGAGTTAATTAGATCTTAATTGATTTTTTAGATTTAATTAGGATAATATAGAATTAATTAGACCTTTAATCACTTTTTAGAGTTTAATTAGGTTAATTGATTTTTTTAGGTTTAATTAGGATAATATAGAATTAATTAGAGCTTTAATCATTTTTTAGAGTTGATTAGGAAATTAGCTAATTAGGTGTTAATTGTTTTGATTAGATATAATTAGGTTTAATTGTTTTTTATTTTAATTCAGTTTTTTTTTACAGTTTTTTATTCAGTTTCGTATGGGCCAAAGAGGTGTTCTTTTTGAGGCCCAGTTCTCAATCACCTTGCAACTCAGCATGTCCAGAAAAAAGCCCAGAAAAAGTCCAAAATCTCCAGCGAAGCCTAGAAGCTTCTGGAAGCGTCCAGAATCCTCAGTGCCTTAAATAGTGGCACGCCACGTGTTGCTTGAGGAGTTGGCCCACGTTACACTCAGAAACTCCCCCAATCCACGCCACGCGTCCCACTCAGCTGGCCCACACTCCCTCTCTCTCTGTGCATGCGTGCCACACGTCCCCTTCCCAACCTCCACTGCGCCACTTGTCACCTCGCCAGCATCGCCTGAGCTTCACCAGAAAACCCACCGGCGGCCATGCATCCGCCCTAACCGCCCACCGCCGGTCACCCCCCAACGTCCTCCGGCCACCGTCTTTCTCGCCGGAATCCCCAAACATCCAAAAATCCCCAGAAACTCATCTTCTTCCTCCGATCGTCTCCTCTACCTTCATCTAATCCCTCGCCGGAAAACGTAAATTCGCCGGAATCTTCATACCTTCATCAGCATTTGAGATATTTTTCCAGAATTCCTTCAGACGCTCAAGATCTCCATCTTCGTTTACCGTTTTCTCCAAGAAATTCATACTTCTCCGAAGAATCTTCAACCTAAATTTGCAAATGATTCAAGATCTTTCTTCTACAATCTTCAGATCTCTCTGATCTCGTTGTCAGCTACTCAAAGCGTCTCAAGAACGTCAATATCTTGCCTTCCATTTTAAGATCTTTGTTGATCTTCATCATACGAACGCCGCCGCTGTAGATCTCCACATCTTCAAATTTCCAGAAGTTGCTCCAAGATTCATCAGGATCCTCATCAGAATCTACGCGCAGGATCTTGAATTCGTCAGGTTCTCCATTGAGTATCCAGGTACGTTCACTTGATTCCGTTCGTCTTCCCCCTTTCCGTTTGTTGTGATTGCTGGGTGTTATCTTAATTCGGTTAGGGTTTGGGCTTGATTTGTGTTGAATATGAGAGAACGCTGAGGTTGAGTTTGTTGTGTTGATTCGCTTGAGTGTGGTGAGGAGTGTGAAGTTTTGTTTGGTTTCTTTTTCTTCCTGGGATCGAGTTGCAGAGAGGGTTGGTGTGAGGAAGATGAGAGAGGGCGAAGGGACGGCTAGTTCAGTGAGTGAACAGTACCAGAGAGGTTGAGATGAATTAGGTTTTGTGGATTAGGGTTTTCTGGTTAGGGTTTGGGCTGGGTTCAAAGCCCAAATGCATATTACTGACGCATACCCCCCATTTGCTCGTTCCCCCCCCCCCCCTGGCGTGTGAGAGACTGAGTGATTGGATTTGGGCCTTAGGCCCTTATTGCTACACGCACCCCCCTCGTTTAAGCCCATAATAGATAATAACTGAAGAAGCTGCTAGTCTGCACCCCCTGCGTTTTTCATCTATTTTTTGTTGTGTGATGAGTTTCTGGTAAGTGCTGGGCCTGCGCCTCATGCTATCTGCACCACCCCTGGGCATAGGCCCAATGATGAATAACTGAAATCCTTGCTGTTTGAACCCCCCCATTTTATTTCATTTCTTTTATTTTGTTTTTCTTTTATATTGTCATGTTTGTAAATAAATCATAATAAAATGTAAATGATGGATTTTTTAACTCTTCTTTTTTCAGCCATTTCATGAAAATGTTTAGAAAATTAAATAAAAATAAAAATGTCACTTTATTTTTGTTTTGTTATTTTTTGTATATTTTCCATTTAATTGACTTTTTAATATTCTTTAGTGCATACATGTCATTAGAAAATTGATAAAAAATAGTAGGTTTGGTCAAATAATTTCGTTCTTTTTTCTGTAGACCCGTAATTCAGTGTAGAATTTTATAGTATAAAAACATTAGCTTAATCATGCATTTTCATTTTAATTGCATTTTTTCATTGTTATTGATGTTGAATAACTGGTTTGTGGATATGTCTGTGTTGCTGATTTTGGTTCTTTCACCTGGTGTTGAATTTTGTTCTGATTTTTCAGTATGTTGTCTTAGAGCCATGTAGGTCTCCCATTAGATTTTTGATAGATTTTTGTAGGGTGTCCTGATATGATTTGTCTGAGCCTGAAGATAGGAGAAGTTTTGATGACTTCTGACTTTGAAGTTCAACTGTGGTTGAACTTCAGAGGTAGTCCCTTGTGGTTTGTTGGCCTGTGGGTTCTTCTCAAGGATAGGAGCTGGTTGCAGTCCTGTTGGAGCTTGCAAGGATGCAGTGGATTGAGGCTTAGTCTAGGAGCTTGTTGTCTGTTTGTGAGGTTCAAGATCCTGAAGTTTGAAGGGAGTTTATGGTACTTTCCTGAGGAAGGCACTATGAATGACTTTCATTCTTTCTTCTCACCTCTTTCGTAAGTATCCAATGATGTCGGAGCCGACTTGTGAGTTTAATTTCTCCTGAGGAGGAATGTAAACTGATCACATGTTGTTGAGCCACATGGGATACGATTCCTAAGTGGAAGCCCCCTAGTACTTTCCTGAGGAAGGTCCTATGGGTCTATTCACTTAGTTCCATTAGTTTATCTAGGATTTCTTAAGTATCCAGTGATGTTGGAGCCAACTTGTGAGTTTAATTTCTCCTGAGGAGGAATGTAAACTGATCACAGTTGTTGAGCCACATAGGATACGATTCCTAAGTGTCAGCCTCCTAGTACTTTCCTGAGGAAGGTCCTATGAGTCTGCTCACTTAGTTCCCTTAGTGCATATAGGTTTTTCTCAAGTATCCAGTGACGCCGGAGCCTTCATGTGAGTTTAATTTCTCCTGAGGAGGAATGTAAACTGATCACAGTTGTCGAGCCGCATAGGATATGATTCCTGAGTAGTAACCTCCTGGTACTTTCCTGAGGAAGGCACTACGAGCTTGTCTGCTTAGCTCCCTTTCTCTGGTAAGCTTGTTCTGAAGCTTGGAGGCTGGGATTGACTCCTCTTGCTTAGGGTTTTGATTAGAATTGTTGCTTAGACCTGCTTAAGGTGTTGCATAGAGTTCTGTTTAGAGATAGATTAGGAGCTTGTTTCAGGTTTATTAGGGGCCTTGCCCAGGAGTAGCTTCTTGTTTTGTAGATAGAGGCCCTGCTCAGGGTTAGTCTCTTTGTGTTGTTTGACTTGTATGATGTTATGTTGCATTAGACTTAGGTATTCATCTAGATGGTTCTGAATAGGTGCATCTTAGAAGTAGACTTTGTGTGCATGAGAAGTTGAGGTGGTCCTCCTTCTGCTTGTTTGTTATTGAGTGGCTTTGCTTGTTGGTATTTGGTAGAGCTGAACTCCCTTGCCTTTGTGGTTTGCGGCCTCTGTGCCTTGTTTGTTTAGTTGTTGCATTCATGCATATTTTCAGTATTCCTTTACTTTGCAGTTTCTTGTTTGTGGTTTAGTCCTGTTGCCATGATCCCTTAGGAGCTCTGACTTCTCCGCTGCGGAGTTGTTATGATAGACATTAGGATGGTCAACCAGGTGTGATAGCAGTAGGTAGATTCCCCTTTCTCAGCTATAGTTTTAGGGCTTCCCTTTCCTTTCTGTAGGAGCTTTTGAGTAGTTTGATCCGTAGTTAGCTGAACTACAGCTGCTCTGATTCTTCGTTCCAGACGAAGATATGTAGGCATAGGATGCGATATCCTAGCGAGCACACTAACGACTAACTTCAGTTCTCTCGCGGCTGTGCGATCGAGACTTTCCCGCTAACGACTAATTGTTATCCTTTTCTCCTGCCCGAGCGCATTTGAGACCAGGTCGTATTTGTAGGTTCCCGAACCTTTAGGACCAGTTTGTTTTCTCACTGCTGTGTGAGAGCCCCCTGTTTACCCGTAGTTAGTCGAACTACGTTTGCTCTGATCTTTCATACCAGATGAAAGTACGTAGGCACAGGACGCGATGTCCTGGCGAGCAACCTTTCCCCCGTTTAGACGTAGGAAGTCGAACTACGTTGACTCTGACTTTCCCATTGCACGAGGGAATACGTAGGCCCAGAACACCGTATGTTCTGTCGAGTCCTGTCCTTTTGTTTCCTTTTCAGACCAGCCATTAGCGTAGATAGATAATACACCCTTTTACCTATAAACACCAAGCGTGGATCCCATCGAGTACGATGGACGTGAGGGGTGCTAATACCTTCCCCTTGCGTAACCGACTCCCGAATCCAGGCTATGGTTGCGATGACCATACCTTTTTCCCGTCTTTGCGAGGTTTACTTCGAGCGTTTCCTTTCCCGCTCTGAGGGATAAATAACGCACGGTGGCGACTCTCCTGTCAAGCCGGCGCCGATTTTCGCAGTAGCGACAGCTGGCGACTCTGCTGGGGACCTATAGCATCTAGGGACTTTTCCCATCCCTTATGCTGGGACCGTTTCCCATCCCCTACGCGAGTCAATCCTAGCGCTTGGATGTTTATTTGTTGGGTGTTGTGCATATTGTGTTTTACTTTTCTGCACTTTACTTTTCTGTACCTTTACCTTTCCGCATTTATTTTCCAGCATTATATTATTATGATTATTGCTGTGGGCAAAGGGAGGTTACTGTGAGTGAAAGTCGGACCTGGGCTTGAGTACACACCTAGACATAGTTGTGGAGAAGTAGTAGACGAACCTGTCTGCTGAGCAGGCACAGTTCCCTACGAAAATCTGCGCTCAGACGAGATTCTTGCAGAGGTGCTCCTTTCCGGTCCTGAGGATCTGAGGGGAGTCCAGACGTGAGGGTTGTCGACTCTGGGGACCGATCATTTGGAAGTCAGCTAAGTGAGGCCTCTTCATGACTTGATGATGCCACTCCTTCTGGGAATTGTATCGTCACTCATGAAAGTCTGTGACGCTGATGACCGCATAGGATGCCGTACCTTTGTCCGTGGATTAGGTCTATCCTACCTGTGAGAGGGACTGGGTTATTGCAGGAAAACTGGCCTTCAGAAACCATGATTCAGTACCTTTGTCAGATGGTGTTCTTGATTCATCTCCAGGTGTGTTGTCTGGGTCAGATGGGTTTCTTATCTGAGGTTGAGGCTATTATCAGATGGTATTCTCGTCAGATACAGGGGTTCAGATGGTTTTCTTACCAGGGGATTGATATTTTGAATATCAGATGATAGTTAGTGGCATGAGATTCTGGTGACCGTGTTGGTTTTCTGTTCTCGATCACAGAGATATTCCTCTTCAGGCTACAGCGTAGCCCCTGTGTTCACAGATTGCATTATTTATCATATTGCATCATCGCATTACCATTTTGCATACAACTAACGTGTGTGTATTGCAGGTACATATTTTCCCTTCCAGTTCTGGTGTTTGTTCCTAGCAAGACATGGAAAACCTGAAGAGAGTATTGCCCTATAAGTTTCCGTCGCCGAATATCAGTCTATTGTTAGAGTTGATTGCTATTGCTAAGAAGAGGGGAGTGGGTGACTTTAGAAAGAGATATGGGAGGATTCTGACCTACGTTTATCAGCCATCTGCCTACGAGACCAGCGGCATCTATACTCTGTTACAGTTTTACGACGCGGAGCTCAGGTGTTTTGTATTTCCCGACTTCGTTTTGGCTCCTACCCTGGAAGAGTACTCTGCACTTCTGGATATACCGATTCGTGAGCAGATGCCTTTTTATCGTACGGACGCTGAGCCTAAGCTGGCTGAGCTTTCTACCATCCTGTGCTTGAAAGAGTCTGAGCTGTCTGGGAAGATGATCAGAAGAGGAGATGTATGGGGATTTCCATTGGATGTCTTAGTGGAGAAGGCTCGAGAGTATGCCCAGAAGGGTAGCTGGGGTGTTTTTGACGTCATCCTGGCTGTATGTGTTTATGGCATCGTGTTGTTCCCGAACATTCCTGATTTTGTTGATTCTGATGCCTTCTATATTTTGGCTGCGGAAAACCCAATTCCTACTTTGCTGGGAGATATCCACCATTCAACTCACTACCAGAATGAAAAGCGACGAGGAAGGAATGTGTCTTGCTGTGTACCTCTCCTATGCAGGTGGTTCACCAGTCATATGCCTAAGTCAGGCCCGTTTGTCACATCTATCAATTCTCTAGGATGGCCCGAGCGCTTAATGGGATTGACTGCTGAGAACGTGGTTTGGGTCAATAAAGAGGTATTTGGAGCTGAAGTCATACTCAAAGGCGAAGGATTCCCGAATGTTCCGTTAATAGGAAGGAAAGGTTGTGACAACTATAACCCTTCCTTATTGATCAAGCAATTTGGGTATGTACCTCAAGGAGCGCCAAAGCCCGAGGAGATACAGGAATCTCTGTATCTCACCGGGGCAATAGGGAAAGAAATGCTGACCAAACTTGAGAAAGCTTGGAAAAACTTGCACAAGAGAGGGAAGCTTTCAGGTAGCAGAGGGGATACTCGAGGTCCTAGCCCATATGTAGAATGGATTCGTGAGCGAGCTGTGAAGTTCCTTATGCCGTATCCAGCGGTTCAGCCATTGCATCCTTCTCCGGTAGAGGAGCCTACCACTGTGGACATGCAGGTCTACAAGCAGCTGATGGCGGAGAAAGAAGAGCTAGCAAGGGCTAAAGAGGCTTTAGAGCAGGAGAATGCCCAGCTTCGTCATGAAAAAATTGAAACAGGATACTTTTCCAAGCAACAGGCTGAAACTCTGAAACATCTGAAGACTACGCTATTGGAATTGACTGAAACCAAGAAGCGTCTAGAGTTAGATGTAGACTCAGTTAGTAGTGTGTTGGCCACCAAGAAGCAAGAGCTGGAAAGGGCCTACGCAAAGCTAGCCAAGTTCAGAGAACACTGGGATCTCACTATGACCAAGCGCAAGGAGCGAGAAGAAGAGCTGAAGACACAGATTGCTCAGTTAGAAGAACAGGTCAAAGTGAAGAACGAAGAGCTTGAAGAAGAAGCCTGTCGCCGATACGAGGCCGAGCGCAAGTTGACAGATGCCATGAAGAATTTGGAAGGTTTCCAGCATAGAGCAGATGCCAAGAGACCCAAACCTGGGGGGCGGTGCCAATGATAAGGCTTGGGAAGACTTTGTCAGAGACATCCAGGGGACGGTCAGGAAGAGGGATCGACTGATAGAAGGTTTGATTTATCAACCAGATCATGCAGAGACAAAGAAGATGGTCGAGGACTTCCGCAACCGTACCCGTATTTGATTTCTCTCTTGTATTCTGTATGTTGAGATCACCACCAGGCATGTTGGCTGGGATCCTCCTTATCATATCAGCTGTATGGAGCATAGTTATGTAACTTCTTGACAAGACTGTTATTCTAATCGATATATGAGGGTTTTTCCAAATATTGTCTTTATGGTTTATCTCGTCTTGCTACCACTGACACTGGAATTGGAGGGAAAATATCTCCAATGCACACATGCACGTTAGCATTTTTGTATTTCTGTTTGCATAAATCATACTGCATAGCATTTCTCTAGCAGGTCAGAGCACTTATCCAACCTTTGTTTTCACCAGAGGGTAATTCTCAGGGAATTGTTTGAGGCAAGAGTGGAGTGCTGAAAACGACCAAGGGGCTGAAGCAAATTTGAGCGGAATCAAGCAGTGTAGTCCGTTACAGGTAATTGGTAGCTATGTCTGAAGGCAATTTCCAGGTTCCTAACACTTTGGCAGGGTTCGCCACGGCGCCCAACCATCAGTATGATTCTATGGAAGACTTCCCGCAAGCGAACAATCTTACTGCAGACCAAGTTGTACAGCCTACGAATGAGAACCGAGGCCGACATGAGCAGTTTCTTGTCCGAAATGAACGTTATCCTCCTGTTAACAATCAATGTGTTGCTTTCCCTGTGATGAATTACCGGAGAGATATTCCAGTGACCGGGTTAGTAGATCCAAGAGCTCTTGACGATGGTAGAAGACTCCGAGTGTTGGAAGAGCAAATGAAAGCCTTAGAAGCGAAAGATGCCGTTAACCTGGATGCTGTGGCCATGTGTTTGGTTCCTGACCTGGTGTTGCCGTACAAGTTCAAAGTGCCGGAATTTGAGAAGTACACGGGAGATAGCTGTCCAAAGCTGCATTTGATGATGTTCTGTCGGAGGATGACTTCGTTTGTGCGAAATGACAAATTGATGATCCATTGCTTTCAGTATAGCCTGACTGGGGCATCGTTGCGATGGTATGTACAGTTGGAAAGTAATCAGATTCGATCTTGGGTAGATTTAGCCAGAGCTTTCATGAAGCAGTACGATTACAACCTGGATTTGACTCCTAGTCTTGTTGATCTGCAAGAATTATCTCAGGC
Organism: Lathyrus sativus; assembly: GCA_963859935.3. Classification (NCBI taxonomy): domain Eukaryota; kingdom Viridiplantae; phylum Streptophyta; class Magnoliopsida; order Fabales; family Fabaceae; genus Lathyrus; species Lathyrus sativus. Next base: position 293,961,144 of record OZ012741.1, read on the forward strand.
GGAGAATGAATCGTTCAGAGCGTATTTGCGAAGATGGAAAGAATTGGCTGCTAGTGTTCAACCACCGCTTCCGGAAAGGGAACTGGTTGACATCTTCTTGGGTACTCTGAAAGGCCATTATTTTGGCAAATTGTTCAGTTGCACAAACTTTGTGGGCCTGATGAGGCTGGGAGAGATTGTTGAGAGAAGACTCAGGAGTGGAAAGTTTCGAGATGTTCCTTACGTTCCAGTTGATAGGATTGAGTCAGTTGTCAGTTCTCAAGAAGAGTGGGAAGGAGATGATGCTACCTCAGAATCTCTAGCATCTCAGGATCAGTTTTCAGACACCTCAAGTCAACGATCATCTTACCGCCGATCGCGTCAGCATGCTCCACGAAGACCAAGGAAGCCTGAAAGGCAGTTTACTCAGCTACCAGTGTCGTACAGTCAGTTGTTGCCAGATCTGGTCAAAAGTGGATTGATAGTGCCGAAAGAGACTAAGCCGGTGATTCCACCGTATCCTCCGGGTTTTGATGCCAGCGCCTGCTGTGAGTACCATGTTGGGGCACAGGGGCATTCCACCAATGATTGTAAGGTGCTTAGAAGTCAGATTCAGGATCTGTTAGACTCTAGCCGTATTTGCATCACTCCTCAGGGTTGTGTTCAGATTAATGATTTTCCATCTTCCAGTTGTGGGGGTTCGTCAGTTAATGTCATGGAAGACTCCACAGGAAGTGTGTGCTCTGAAGATTGTCAATCGGAGAGTTCAGTTGAATATGGGAGAAATTTCTAGAGGTTTTTGCGCCAGATGTCGCATCTGTTTTCTCTGCTTAATCCGTTTAGCTTTTGTGCACTAGTGTCTGCCGACCACCACCAGGATTGTTGGCTGGGGTCAATGTATTCGTACTCATTTGTGCTTACCTGCTGATTTTGTTGGTTGTACATGTGTGGGAGATGTTCGTCTGTGTGCTTATAGCTTGAGTTTCTCTTTATCTCGTTATGAATATGTGTCTGCTTTCTGCGCTACGTTATCGTTTAACAGGTACATCAGAACCGTGCGTCTTATTTCCTCGTCATCCAGTTTGTTGCAGGAACTCCTTCAGAGATATGGAACAGAATCAGTTTGAATTGATTGAAGTCCAAAGCCAGCTGGGGCAGATGATGAGAGACATGCAAGAGATGCGTCTGGAGCAGAAGATTCTCAAAGAGGAGAACAGTCAGCTGAAGACCCAAGTGAGCTTGATCATGGAAGTAGTCAAGAACGTGCTTAGGAAAGAGGATGATCAGCTATTTGAAGCCGCAGTGAAGAAGCTCGTGCCACCAGTGCCTGTGGAACCTGAGCAGCAGCAACAGGAGATGCATCTGGCTCAACGGAGGGTCCAGGAAGGGAAACCAAAGAGAATGTTTGAGGCACCACCTATGACCTATGCTGAGCTCTTGCAGACCTTATTGAGGTTTAATCTGGTTGAGAAAAGAACGTTGGAACCACCAACGAGAGTGTTTCCTCATGGGTACGATGCCAATAAGCAATGTGAATTTCATTCTGGGGCATTCGGACACGACATCGAGGGTTGTCATGCTTTTAAGCACAATGTTCAAGACCTGATTGACTCGCACGATATTGAATTCACGCCGGGCGGCGTAGCAGTGCACATTGCTCCTGTGACAGATGTTTCTAAAGCTGCAGTGGGTCAGAAGCGTATCCTGGACTCCATGGTGTCAGAATCTCCAGGCCCACAACTGTTGCCTATTCCTGGGGCAGATCTGAGAAAGAAAATGGCCAAGCATAAGGAGGGCGTTAATCAATACATTGAAGGTCAAGAAACCAATGTTGCATTTGATACAAAGGGTGTTCAAGGGTCAACCCGATACCAGCAGCAGCAGCCTCAGCAGGGGGCACAGCAAGCTCAGCGAAGATTCCAGGGTAGTAAACCGAGAAGAGTGTTTGAGAAGCCTCCCTCAACATATGCCGATTTGTTGCAGACATTGTTGGGATTAAACCTGGTAGAGAAAAGAACTCTGGCACCAATAACGGGAGCTCCCCCGTTCGGCTACGATGCAAACAGACACTGCGAGTTTCATTCCGGAGCCCCGGGTCACGATATAGAAGGTTGCCATGCTTTTAAGCACAAAGTGCAGGATCTGCTTGATAGTGCAGCAATCAGCTTCGGGCCGGGAGGTCCTAGAATCATCTGAATGAAGGAGGAAGGGCTCTGTAATTTGGCTGGGTCGTTGAAAGCAGATCAGGACAGCATCGAATTGCCTCTAATAAAGATAGCTGGTTCAGCAGCAGGGCAGATGTGAAAGCCCGGTTCTCGGAAGCTAGCATATTTTCTTTGTTTTAGCTTGTCATTTCTTTACATTTGTAGTTGCTTTCCTGTTTGAATTCGTAAGCTTGTTTGTAAAACTTGTTGTTTTCATTCAATTGATGATGATGAAATAAATATGCATGTTTTGATTGAATCCAGTCGTGTTCACTAACTGTTTTTTGCAAATGTCCAACGTTTGGTTAAGAAGAATTTGGGAAGGATGACGAAAATGACCGACATGCAACTACCGATATTGTATGCTTTTGAAATAAAACCTGCTGATGATGTACAGGCATTGTTTCAAATCCCTAAACACCGGAGTTATAAGGAAGATAATCCCTTGTCAACCCCTTTGAGCCTTGTAGTAGGAGTTTCTTTCTGAAAACGGAAAACCCTCAATCTTGACCTTGGGGCAGGTTAGGTGTTAGCTAATTTGACCGAGCGTCCAAATTGCAAAAGGAGTGTCCGTTCGAGGATCAATCACACCCCTAGAGGTCGTGCCTAAAAGACCCCAATGATTCAGTCAAGAGTGGGACAGCCACATCATTCCCCAAAAAAGTCAGGCAACCAGTGTCACACGACTTGCTCGAAAGAAAAACGAAGGGAAAAAGAATCAAAAGCCCGCTAAGTCAAGAAAACTTCAAAACAAATGACTTAGGCAAAAATTAGGGCATCCCGCTGGACTTAAAAAAAAAAAAAATCAAAAGAAACTCAAAAGGAGTCAGTCCAGGCAAAAGTTAGGGATATGAAAAGAAAAAGATGAAAAGGATCAAAAGAAAAATCCTCGATGGAAATACGAGTCGTGTGACCTCAAGTGTCAAAGACGAAAAGTGAGTGGCTGTCACTCCAAAATCCAAAAGTTTCTCGAACTATCATTCCTATTTTTTCAGCCTCTGAGAGGTAAGCGCTAAGGTCGAATTAGCTGAACGTATGATGGGAGAACATCAAGGAGAATGGGTGGGTTAAAGTAAACTTTGAGCCTTTATCCTTTCCTTTCAAAACCAGGAACCTGACCACATTACAACCTTCAAAAGTCCTAATTGAAGCAGGTTGTTTCGAAAGCATACTCCGGTAAAGGTCGTGTCGATTCTGACTCTTAAAAAGGTTCCTCTTACCATGTTGGTACTGATGTTGATAAATGTTTTGTGCATTATATGCTATAAACTGTTTTCCTTTTCCCAGTGAACAGATTGGATGTCAAAGCTGTCATATGTGTTGCATTAATACATCTATTATGCAGAACAACTTGTTTTACTTGCGAGTAAGCGCTGGACAGCAGAAAAGTTTCCTACAGTGGAAAGTATGGTCAAGATAGAATGCAGAACGCCCGAATGTTCCAAGAGCAGGGGCAAGCTTTTATTGTGATCTCCAGTCAGGGCAGCCTTTCTAAATCAGTTAGCCTGGGGCAATCAGGTTGAGATTCAGATAAATATCTCGTAGTCAGGAGGTACTACTCTGAATCAGATAATCGGGGCAAGGTCATTGCAGTCAGGGGCAGACCATCTTAAGCGCGCAAAGGTTGTGCGAGAAGCAGGTGAGGTGAAGTATCTCTCAGAAGTTCAGAACGCTGAGGCACGTTATATCAGACCATCGAGGCTCAGATTTGCAGATTTCCTTTCAAGGACTATCCCCACAGATGTCATGTAGGCTGGGGCACATCAGAAGCGAAAGGATTGTTGTTCTCCGTACCTACAGGGTCATTTGGAGTTATTCGAGCAGATGCAGTCGATTTTCGAGAGCGAGGTGAATGCGAGAAGTCATGTCACTATCCCTTGACTCTTCATTAAAAGGCTGTGTATTCATGAAGGATATTTTCCAGCGTCAGTTGTACCTGACCCAGCAAGATAGCTTAAGAGCTCAAACCCATGTCTGCGATTACTGTGAAGCCCATCCGTGTTGGCGCATCAATTTCCAGATCCGAGCTTCATCAGAGCGCAGGAGGACTCCCTCCATTTTGCCAGCAAAGACCAATTTGTCATTGGTATGGGTAAGTTATTCCCAGAGGAGTCCAATCATATTCAGCACGTCTACCATTCTCCAGCGGAGCTATATTCCCCAACAGGGTATTACTTCGTTGATGGTGTTCGGTTAAGTTCCTAATATTCCCAGCGGAGTTGATTTCACTCTCCCAGCATTTATTTTGCTGGGATAATTCAGTGATATCCAGTTTATCCCCAGCAGAGTTGGCCTCGCCTTCAGCATTTATTTTGCTGAAGTGGTTCTGTACCCGGCCTTTTCCGGCAGTTCGAGCCTGCATTAGCATATTGCATGCATCATCATATTTGCATCATACTTGCATATCATCGTCAAAATGCGTAGCATTTTCATCTAGAATGGAGCATTACGCTGTAGAAAGATTAAAGCATATGCATAAGCATACGAAGCATAAGTCAGATTTTCTATCAGCCTCATATGGCGCGTGAATTACTCTGTGATCAGTTCAGGGGCATTTATCCAGCAACAGTATTCAGACAGTTCAGCAGATTATTTGTATCTCAGATCATACAACGATTATGCTTTGATCAAGCAGTCATCTGATATCGACAGACTTTTCTTCCCGTCAATTCATATTGATGATGTGTTCCTCCAATAAGTGGATTTCTCCGTCTATCATTAGACGTCTTGAGTACGAATGTGGTTTTCTTTCCGTCTATCCATAGACGATGTGAAGTTGCGGGTGATCGCAGTAGGGCTTCAAGAAGGGGTTTCCCCAGGATATGCTTTTCTTCCCGTCTATCAGTAGACGATGTGAAGTTTTGGTGGATTTTCAATAGGGCTCAAAACAGAGCTTCTCTAGTAAGTAGCTTTTCTTTCCGTCTATCAGTAGACGATGTGAAGTTTCGGGTTACTGTCCAGCGGGTTTCTTATTGCCAGATCATACGTATGATGAGGCGTTTCCCCAGTGAGTCTTCTCCGGCTATCTTTGGTTGTTGAGGGGTTTCAAAATGATATTTCGGATAGGGGTTTTATTTCTGTTTATTGGATGAGATGACGTTTCAAGAGGTACTTTTCTGACTGTCAATCCTTATTGATGGCGAGGCTCTTCGAAGAATGTTCAGTTTGTGTGATCGTTGATTCTTATTGACGACATGGTTCTTTAAAAGGTGGTTTTTCTTACCGTCGGTCCATACTGATGATGTGGCCCCTTCAAAGATGTTGATCTTTCCATCAATTCCCGTAGACAGAAGGATTCTGAAATTCAAGGGATGGTGTTGAATTGCGTTATGGTGTCTTTCCGTCTATCTTTAGACGATGTGAGTATGGAGATTACTTCATCCCGTCTATCAGTAGACGATGTGAATTGGGAGATTAATGTTGTTTTTCCGTCTATCCTTAGACGATGTGAATATAGAGATTATGAATTTCTTTCCGTCTATCCTTAGACGATGTGGATTGATTTGTTCATCAATCAGGATGATGCCGTCTATCTTTAGACGATGTGAGTATGGGGATTAAGGTTTTCTTCCCGTCTATCCTTAGACGATGTGTGTATGGAGATTAAGGCTTTCTTCCCGTCTACCCTTAGACGATGTGAATATTGATTTGTTTCATCGATCAGGATGATGCCGTCTATCCTTAGACGATGTGAATATAGAGATTATGAATTTCTTTCCGTCTATCCTTAGACGATGTGGATTGATTTGTTCATCAATCAGGATGGTCCCGTCTATCAGTAGACGATGTGAATTGGGAGATTAATGTTGTTTTTCCGTCTATCCTTAGACGATGTGAATATAGAGATTATGAATTTCTTTCCGTCTATCCTTAGACGATGTGGATTGATTTGTTCATCAATCAGGATGATGCCGTCTATCTTTAGACGATGTGAATTTGGAGATTATTTCTTCCCGTCTATCAGTAGACGATGTGAATTCGGAGATTATTTCTTCCCGTCTACCCTTAGACGATGAGAATATTGATTTGTTTTATCAATCAGGATGATGCCGTCTATCCTTAGACGATGTGAATATGGAGATTATGGTGTCTTTCCGTCTATCTTTAGACGATGTGAGTATGGAGATTACTTCATCCCGTCTATCCTTAGACGATGTGAATTGGGAGATTAATGTTGTTTTTCCGTCTATCATTAGACGAGGTGAGTATTCAATCAGGGTGTCTTCCCGTCCATCTTTGGGCGATGTGAGTATATTTCTCTTCCTGCCTATCAGTAGGCAACGTGAGAGGATCAGGTACTTTGTTGCAACCCTCAGGGTTTGTTATATGGGGTATCACAAGCAACGGGTATTCAAATCAGGAGTTCTTTATCAGATGATTGATCAGTTTGGTGCCGTAATAACTGGACACGGTTTTCTGGACTTTATTCCCCAAGCAGTTTACAGTATATGCCCGCGGTTGGCAAATTTCCGGGTTTTATTTGTATTCAACCGTCTCGTACCTCTGAATGTTTGAAGGCTGAGCGCTCTTCAAACCCTTCAGGTCCAAGTCGCTTGAATAGGGGCAGCTGTTGCACCCTAAAATTTGACCAACCGATTCTCCTATCTGACTCGTGGTTTAATTTCATATTCGCAAATCAGACGCGTGATATTTGTGCACAAACGGAGGATATCAGAGTTTGCAGCTTGATTTTCGTCCATCAGATATGGCAGATTCAGTCCAGATTATCGGGGTTTTATTTTCGGGAAATTGTGCGCTCCTCAGTGATTTTTAGCTTGCACAATGATTTTGATGATATTCTGATGCCCGGGGATCTCTGTTCGATTCGATCTGGTCTCGTGCGCTCTTTTATGGGGGTCATTTGCATTCATCTGCATTTTTAGGATTTTTTATAGACTTTTGTGAATTTTTAATAGGCTTTACAGATTTTTCTGGAATTTAAATAGGGTTTTTGTATTTTTTAATAGTTTAATTCTCTTTTTAGGATTTTATAGAATTTTTAAATAGATTTTTAGAATAAGTAAGATTTTAAATAGTTTTTAGAATAATAAAGAAAAAGGGGAATATAGTTTTTTCTTTTATTACTAATAGATGTTAATAGTTTAGAATTTTTCTATAGATTTTAAAATAGATTTTTTAGAATATAGGTTTAATTGTTTTTAGATAATATAGAAAATAATATAGTTTTTTCTTATTAATGATAGATTTTAATAGATATTAAATAATATTAGAATTTTAATAGAGAATTAGTAGAAGTTTAGAGTTAATTAGATCTTAATTGATTTTTTAGATTTAATTAGGATAATATAGAATTAATTAGACCTTTAATCACTTTTTAGAGTTTAATTAGGTTAATTGATTTTTTTAGGTTTAATTAGGATAATATAGAATTAATTAGAGCTTTAATCATTTTTTAGAGTTGATTAGGAAATTAGCTAATTAGGTGTTAATTGTTTTGATTAGATATAATTAGGTTTAATTGTTTTTTATTTTAATTCAGTTTTTTTTTACAGTTTTTTATTCAGTTTCGTATGGGCCAAAGAGGTGTTCTTTTTGAGGCCCAGTTCTCAATCACCTTGCAACTCAGCATGTCCAGAAAAAAGCCCAGAAAAAGTCCAAAATCTCCAGCGAAGCCTAGAAGCTTCTGGAAGCGTCCAGAATCCTCAGTGCCTTAAATAGTGGCACGCCACGTGTTGCTTGAGGAGTTGGCCCACGTTACACTCAGAAACTCCCCCAATCCACGCCACGCGTCCCACTCAGCTGGCCCACACTCCCTCTCTCTCTGTGCATGCGTGCCACACGTCCCCTTCCCAACCTCCACTGCGCCACTTGTCACCTCGCCAGCATCGCCTGAGCTTCACCAGAAAACCCACCGGCGGCCATGCATCCGCCCTAACCGCCCACCGCCGGTCACCCCCCAACGTCCTCCGGCCACCGTCTTTCTCGCCGGAATCCCCAAACATCCAAAAATCCCCAGAAACTCATCTTCTTCCTCCGATCGTCTCCTCTACCTTCATCTAATCCCTCGCCGGAAAACGTAAATTCGCCGGAATCTTCATACCTTCATCAGCATTTGAGATATTTTTCCAGAATTCCTTCAGACGCTCAAGATCTCCATCTTCGTTTACCATTTTCTCCAAGAAATTCATACTTCTCCGAAGAATCTTCAACCTAAATTTGCAAATGATTCAAGATCTTTCTTCTACAATCTTCAGATCTCTCTGATCTCGTTGTCAGCTACTCAAAGCGTCTCAAGAACGTCAATATCTTGCCTTCCATTTTAAGATCTTTGTTGATCTTCATCATACGAACGCCGCCGCTGTAGATCTCCACATCTTCAAATTTCCAGAAGTTGCTCCAAGATTCATCAGGATCCTCATCAGAATCTACGCGCAGGATCTTGAATTCGTCAGGTTCTCCATTGAGTATCCAGGTACGTTCACTTGATTCCGTTCGTCTTCCCCCTTTCCGTTTGTTGTGATTGCTGGGTGTTATCTTAATTCGGTTAGGGTTTGGGCTTGATTTGTGTTGAATATGAGAGAACGCTGAGGTTGAGTTTGTTGTGTTGATTCGCTTGAGTGTGGTGAGGAGTGTGAAGTTTTGTTTGGTTTCTTTTTCTTCCTGGGATCGAGTTGCAGAGAGGGTTGGTGTGAGGAAGATGAGAGAGGGCGAAGGGACGGCTAGTTCAGTGAGTGAACAGTACCAGAGAGGTTGAGATGAATTAGGTTTTGTGGATTAGGGTTTTCTGGTTAGGGTTTGGGCTGGGTTCAAAGCCCAAATGCATATTACTGACGCATACCCCCCATTTGCTCGTTCCCCCCCCCTGGCGTGTGAGAGACTGAGTGATTGGATTTGGGCCTTAGGCCCTTATTGCTACACGCACCCCCCTCGTTTAAGCCCATAATAGATAATAACTGAAGAAGCTGCTAGTCTGCACCCCCTGCGTTTTTCATCTATTTTTTGTTGTGTGATGAGTTTCTGGTAAGTGCTGGGCCTGCGCCTCATGCTATCTGCACCACCCCTGGGCATAGGCCCAATGATGAATAACTGAAATCCTTGCTGTTTGAACCCCCCCATTTTATTTCATTTCTTTTATTTTGTTTTTCTTTTATATTGTCATGTTTGTAAATAAATCATAATAAAATGTAAATGATGGATTTTTTAACTCTTCTTTTTTCAGCCATTTCATGAAAATGTTTAGAAAATTAAATAAAAATAAAAATGTCACTTTATTTTTGTTTTGTTATTTTTTGTATATTTTCCATTTAATTGACTTTTTAATATTCTTTAGTGCATACATGTCATTAGAAAATTGATAAAAAATAGTAGGTTTGGTCAAATAATTTCGTTCTTTTTTCTGTAGACCCGTAATTCAGTGTAGAATTTTATAGTATAAAAACATTAGCTTAATCATGCATTTTCATTTTAATTGCATTTTTTCATTGTTATTGATGTTGAATAACTGGTTTGTGGATATGTCTGTGTTGCTGATTTTGGTTCTTTCACCTGGTGTTGAATTTTGTTCTGATTTTTCAGTATGTTGTCTTAGAGCCATGTAGGTCTCCCATTAGATTTTTGATAGATTTTTGTAGGGTGTCCTGATATGATTTGTCTGAGCCTGAAGATAGGAGAAGTTTTGATGACTTCTGACTTTGAAGTTCAACTGTGGTTGAACTTCAGAGGTAGTCCCTTGTGGTTTGTTGGCCTGTGGGTTCTTCTCAAGGATAGGAGCTGGTTGCAGTCCTGTTGGAGCTTGCAAGGATGCAGTGGATTGAGGCTTAGTCTAGGAGCTTGTTGTCTGTTTGTGAGGTTCAAGATCCTGAAGTTTGAAGGGAGTTTATGGTACTTTCCTGAGGAAGGCACTATGAATGACTTTCATTCTTTCTTCTCACCTCTTTCGTAAGTATCCAATGATGTCGGAGCCGACTTGTGAGTTTAATTTCTCCTGAGGAGGAATGTAAACTGATCACATGTTGTTGAGCCACATGGGATACGATTCCTAAGTGGAAGCCCCCTAGTACTTTCCTGAGGAAGGTCCTATGGGTCTATTCACTTAGTTCCATTAGTTTATCTAGGATTTCTTAAGTATCCAGTGATGTTGGAGCCAACTTGTGAGTTTAATTTTTCCTGAGGAGGAATGTAAACTGATCACAGTTATTGAGCCACATAGGATACGATTCCTAAGTGTCAGCCTCCTAGTACTTTCCTGAGGAAGGTCCTATGAGTCTGCTCACTTAGTTCCCTTAGTGCATATAGGTTTTTCTCAAGTATCCAGTGACGCCGGAGCCTTCATGTGAGTTTAATTTCTCCTGAGGAGGAATGTAAACTGATCACAGTTGTCGAGCCGCATAGGATATGATTCCTGAGTAGTAACCTCCTGGTACTTTCCTGAGGAAGGCACTACGAGCTTGTCTGCTTAGCTCCCTTTCTCTGGTAAGCTTGTTCTGAAGCTTGGAGGCTGGGATTGACTCCTCTTGCTTAGGGTTTTGATTAGAATTGTTGCTTAGACCTGCTTAAGGTGTTGCATAGAGTTCTGTTTAGAGATAGATTAGGAGCTTGTTTCAGGTTTATTAGGGGCCTTGCCCAGGAGTAGCTTCTTGTTTTGTAGATAGAGGCCCTGCTCAGGGTTAGTCTCTTTGTGTTGTTTGACTTGTATGATGTTATGTTGCATTAGACTTAGGTATTCATCTAGATGGTTCTGAATAGGTGCATCTTAGAAGTAGACTTTGTGTGCATGAGAAGTTGAGGTGGTCCTCCTTCTGCTTGTTTGTTATTGAGTGGCTTTGCTTGTTGGTATTTGGTAGAGCTGAGCTCCCTTGCCTTTGTGGTTTGCGGCCTCTGTGCCTTGTTTGTTTAGTTGTTGCATTCATGCATATTTTCAGTATTCCTTTACTTTGCAGTTTCTTGTTTGTGGTTTAGTCCTGTTGCCATGATCCCTTAGGAGCTCTGACTTCTCCGCTGCGGAGTTGTTATGATAGACATTAGGATGGTCAACCAGGTGTGATAGCAGTAGGTAGATTCCCCTTTCTCAGCTATAGTTTTAGGGCTTCCCTTTCCTTTCTGTAGGAGCTTTTGAGTAGTTTGATCCGTAGTTAGCTGAACTACAGCTGCTCTGATTCTTCGTTCCAGACGAAGATATGTAGGCATAGGATGCGATATCCTAGCGAGCACACTAACGACTAACTTCAGTTCTCTCGCGGCTGTGCGATCGAGACTTTCCCGCTAACGACTAATTGTTATCCTTTTCTCCTGCCCGAGCGCATTTGAGACCAGGTCGTATTTGTAGGTTCCCGAACCTTTAGGACCAGTTTGTTTTCTCACTGCTGTGTGAGAGCCCCCTGTTTACCCGTAGTTAGTCGAACTACGTTTGCTCTGATCTTTCATACCAGATGAAAGTACGTAGGCACAGGACGCGATGTCCTGGCGAGCAACCTTTCCCCCGTTTAGACGTAGGAAGTCGAACTACGTTGACTCTGACTTTCCCATTGCACGAGGGAATACGTAGGCCCAGAACACCGTATGTTCTGTCGAGTCCTGTCCTTTTGTTTTCTTTTCAGACCAGCCATTAGCGTAGATAGATAATACACCCTTTTACCTATAAACACCAAGCGTGGATCCCATCGAGTACGATGGACGTGAGGGGTGCTAATACCTTCCCCTTGCGTAACCGACTCCCGAATCCAGGCTATGGTTGCGATGACCATACCTTTTTCCCGTCTTTGCGAGGTTTACTTCGAGCGTTTCCTTTCCCGCTCTGAGGGATAAATAACGCACGGTGGCGACTCTCCTGTCAAGCCGGCGCCGATTTTCGCAGTAGCGACAATACCCTTCTCAAAGGGACCTATCAAGGTTATCATCTTGCGACAATGTTCAAGTAATTCATTGTTTCAACAATCAATGGCCTAGGCCAGTAAGTTTATGTATGCGCATTTTATCAAAAACATCGGCGTTCTTTTTCGCAAACAAAACAAGTAAATGCTAAACAAACAAACAGAATTGCTGAATAGTATACATTTTATTGATAACGAACCCCTGAATGGGTGAAAATGTTTTACAACAGATGCAAGCTCCTGGAATGAGGAAGTTGCGCAAATATAAAAACATAAATATACATCAGTATATACACAAATGTCGGCAATGAGGCGTAGACGAACACCATGAGTTGATCCCTCTATGACCCACTCGACTTCGATACTTCTCCGACGCTTCAGCTTCAGAAGAGATTGATTCAGATAAACGGCCATCAGGTCTTCCAAACCACTAAACAATGAAAGTCCACACGCGGAACGCAGTCATTTGCTTTTCCAATTCCTAACTTTTGCCTGAATCGCCCTTTCGGGTTTTCGATTCACCGGGATACCCTTTTTTGCCAAAGTCGCCCTTCCAGGTTTTCACCTTTGCGGGTGTACATTCTTTTTCTTATCCCTAATTTTTGCCCGAACTTTTTTCTTTTTTATGGTTCGCCAGGATGCCCCATTTTTGCTTGGATATTCTTTTTCTTTCCAGCGGGTCATTTTTTTTTAAGCAAAGTATTTTTTTACTGCGTCTGTGTTCACCGGGGATGCAAAATCTTCGCCATCCATCGTGGATAACAACAAGGCTCCTCCCGAGAAGACCTTGCTGACGATGTACGGACCTTCGTAATTGGGAGTCCACTTGCCCCGGTGATCGGCGTGTGGAGGAAGAATCTTCTTCAGGACGAGATCACCCGTCTGAAAGCTTCTAGGGCGCACCTTTTTATCATAAGCTTTCTTCATTCAGCTTTGGTATAGACGACCATATGTAATCGATGCTAATCTCTTCTCGTCCATCAGGCTGAGTTGGTTTATTCGGTTCTTAATCCATTCTGCCTCATCGAGTTTCACGTCAACCAAAACTCGTAAAGAGGGGATCTCAACTTCTAACGGCAGGACAGCTTCCATACCGTACACCAGTGAGAAAGGAGTTGCCCCGGTTGATGTATGTACCGTTGTACGATAACCGTGCAGTGCAAATGGCAACATCTCGTGCCAGTCTTTATAGGTCACAACCATCTTCTGTACAATCTTCTTGATGTTCTTGTTAGCTGCTTCAACTGCGCCATTCATCTTCGGCCGGTAAGGAGATGAGTTATGGTGTTCAATCTTGAAACTCTGGCACAGCTCCTTTATCATCTTGTTATTCAGATTCAAGCCATTATCAGTAATAATCCGTTCGGGAACTCCGTATCGACAGATGATGTCCCTCTTTATGAATCTAGCCACCACCTGCTTGGTCACATTAGCATATGAGGCTGCCTCCACCCACTTGGTGAAGTATCCGATAGCTACTAGAATAAAGCGATGACTGTTAGATGCAGTGGGCTCGATCTTGCCTATCATGTCGATGCCCCACATGGAGAACGGCCATGGGGAGGACATGACATTCAACGGGCACGGCGGCACATGAATCTTATCAGCATAAATTTGGCATTTATGACATCTCTTCGCGAATTTAAAGCAATCTGATTCCATCGTCAGCCAATAGTATCCTGCTCTCAGGATCTTTCTCTCATAGACTTCTTCCATGAGCAAACTCGCTTCTTTCTCATCTACACATCTGAGTAGCACGAGATCATGGTTTCTTTTATACAAAACTCCATCAAGATTGAGATAAAAATTTCCAGACAGCCTCCTCAGAGTCTTCTTATTCTGGGTTGACGCTCCCGCAGGATACTCCTTAGTCATAAGGAAGGTCTGGATGTCATGGAACCATGGCTTGCCGTCGGAGGCTTCCTCGATCGCAAAGACGAATGCAGGTCTATCAAGACGAGAGAGGACAATTCTTGGAGCTTCATTCCAGAAGTTGACTTTATACATTGAGGCCAAAGTGGCTAAGGCATTATCCATTTGATTCTCGGCCCTAGGCACATGATGGAGTTCCACTCGATCAAAGAACGGAAGCAGCCTTCTGGCATAGTTCATGTACGGCACCAAATTCGATTGACGAGTCTCCCACTCCCCTTTAATCTGGTTAATCACAAGTGCCGAGTCACCATATACATCTAGGTTCTTGATTCTCAAATCAATTGCTTCTTCTAGACCCATGATGCATGCTTCATACTCCGCTTCATTATTAGTGACCGGAAACGTCAGTCTCGCGGTAAACGGGATGTGGGATCCATGGGGAGTTGTGATGATCGCCCCAATGCCACTTCTGTAAGAATTAACCGCCCCGTCAAATATCAATTTCCATTGGGGTTTCCTATCTGGACCCTCGTCGGGCAACGGTTCATCGCAATCTTTCACCTTGAGAAACATGATATCCTCATCAGGGAATTCGAATTCCATCGGCTGGTAATCTTCGATTGGCTGTTCGGCAAGGTATTTAGACAATACGCTGCCCTTGATGGCCTTCTGGGAAACGTACTGAATGTCATATTCCGTCAACACCATTTGCCATCTGGCAATCCTGCCCGAAAGTGCTTGCTTCTCGAAGACGTACTTGATCGGATCCATCTTCGAAATTAGCATGGTGGTGTGATTGAGCATGTACTATCGTAAACGTTTGGCAGCCCAGGCGAGTGCACAACACGTCTTCTCCAGCATCGAGTAACAAGATTCACAATCTGTGAACTTTTTAATCAAATAGTAAATGGCATGCTCCTTTATGCCTGTCTCGTCGTGCTGACCGAGAACACACCCCATACTATTCTCAAGAACTGTCAAGTACATGATTAAGGGTCTTCCGGCCACTGGGGGTATCAAGATTGGAGGTTCTTGTAGATACTGTTTTATCTTATCAAATGCCTTCTGGCAATCCTCGTTCCAGATAATCGCCTGATTTTTCTTTAGTAGTTTGAACATCGGTTCACACGTGGCCGTGAGCTGAGAGATAAACCTTGCAATGTAGTTTATTCTGCCCAGGAAACCACGAACTTCTTTTTCGGTTTTTGGCGCTGGCATCTCTTGTATTGCTTTTGTCTTCGCAGGATCAACCTCAATGCCTCTTTCACTCACGATAAACCCCAGTAGTTTTCCAGACCGTACTCCGAAAGTACACTTGTTAGGATTCAGCCTCAACCTGAACTTCCTAAGCCTCTCAAAAAGCTTCAGCAAATTGACCAGATGTCCCTCCTCTGTTTGGGACTTCGCAATCATGTCATCAACATAGACTTCAATCTCATGATGAATCATATCATGAAACAAAGTAACCATTGCTCGTTGGTAAGTGGCCCTTGCGTTCTTCAGACCGAAAGGCATTACCTTGTAGCAAAACGTTCCCCAAGGTGTAATAAACGTAGTTTTCTCCATGTCCTTCGGCACCATCTTGATCTGATTGTAGCCGGAGAAGCCATCCATGAACGAAAATACGGAGAACTGAGTTGTATTGTCGACCAACACATCAATATGGGGGAGTGGGAAGTCATCTTTAGGGCTCGCCCTATTCAAATCTCGGTAATCGACGCACATTCGCACCTTACCGTCCTTCTTCGGTACAGGCACTATGTTGGCGACCCACGGAGGGTAAGTAGTGACCGCTAAGAAGCCGGCATCAAGCTGTTTCTGCACTTCTTCTTTGATCTTAACGGCCATATCTGGTCGCGTCCTCCTAAGCTTCTGCTTAACGGGAGGACAATCTTCTCGCAGCGGTAAGTGATGGACCACGATGTCAGTATCAAGTCCGGGCATATCTTCGTATGACCAAGCAAAGATGTCACTATACTCTCTCAGCATCTCGACCAATCTCTGCTTGACATCATTCTGCAATGCGGCCCCTATCCTGATGTTCCTGACCAGTTCCTCAGAACCCAGATTCACAATCTCAATCTCTTCCTCGTGAGGCATAATAACTTTCTCTTCTTGCCTCAACAAGCGGACCAACTCTTCGGGAAGGTCTTCGTCTTCATCAATCTCTTCTTCAGCTTGATAGCTCGGGCAATCGAAGTCGAAGTGAGTCGTAGAAGGTCCAGAGTCGATGTCATTTGTTATGTGGATCCTGCAATAACAAGGGTTAAGCTTAAAATGAGGATATGCAGGTTAGCACAAACCCCATTGCCATTTTATTGTTTTTCAAAACAAATATAAAACAGGAATAACAGAGATCACAACATTTGAATACGAAAAAACGCCTTTTGATTTATTAGTAAAATGCATGTACATAATCAAACAAGGCCCTGACAATAAAACCACTATGCCCCGGGTAGGACATAGGGTTGTACAACAATTGGAGAAAGTAAACCATTACTCTTTGCCTGTCACTTGGATGATATCCCTGATGGACCAGTTGTTGAGGCTCTGGCTCGGTCTGCTTGGCTGGATCCAAGAGTCTAGGTCGCAATCGCTATCTTCGCAGTCTTCAGACACTGCACTGACACTTTCAAATATCACCCCGCCGCTGGTAAACTGGATTGGCCCTTTACCTCGCGACGCACTACGAGAAGAGGAGGCTTCAGCGGCAGGAGAGTATCCTAACCCAAACTTGTCCTGTTTGTTAGGTATTTCTAGAATTCGCCCCCAACCTGGGGTAGATCCGGCTTGAACAACGGCCCGGGCTTCCTTGAAGGAAGAGAGAGTCATCTCTAGTTTCTCAGTGATTACAGGAGCCACGTTCTTGACTTTAACAGCTTCGAACGCCTGACATAGGGTTTCGTGGATTTCCCCATCCATCTCAACATATTTGAAGGACGACAAATGGCTCACCAATATGTCTTCCTCGCCACAAACAGTCACGATGCTGCCTCCGACAGCATACTTGAGCTTCTGGTGCAACGTGGAGGTCACGGCGCCAGCAGAATGGATCCACAGTCGGCCTAAGAGACAACTGTAGGCGGGCATGATGTCCATAATGTAGAAGACTGCGTTGAAAGTTTCCGGCCCAACTTGGATTGGCAATGTTACCTCTCCAAAGACATGACGCTTGGTTCCATCGAAAGCCTTCACAATCAGATCACTGGGTGTGCAAATCAATCCGCGAGTATCTAACTTCACCAATGCCTTCTTCGGAAGAACATTGAGCGACGACCCTGTGTCCACCAACACATGAGACATAATCGTTCCCATACACTCTATCGAGATGTGCAGGGCACTATTGTGGTTTCTTCCCTTCGGCGTCAGCTCCAGGTCAGTGAACCCTAACCCGTTTCCAGCATTCACGTGGGCTACGACCCCTTCCCACTAGTTGACCGATATTTCCTGCGGTACATACGTGGTATTCAAAACCTTTAACAGCGCGTTGCGATGTGACTCCGAACACAGCAACAAATTCAGGATGGAGATTTTCGAGGGTGTTTGATGGAGGTGATCCACGATCTTGTAATCACTCTTCTTGATCAACCTCATGAACTCTTCAGCGTCCTTTACAAGTAAGTCCTTCTCTACCCCACGAGGGGTTTCCTCAACAACTTTACTCTTTTCCTTATCAGTTTCATTAGCTTTACCCGCTTTGTCCGTTTTATCCGCCACAATCTCGGGTGGAGCAAATACTCTTCCGCTGCGCGTGATTTCGCCAATTCCCACTAGGTTATCCACACACTGCCCTGAGGGTTCCAATTCTAACTTCTGCCCGTTGCAGTAGACGTCTGCCCCATAATGCCACGGGACAGCATTGGTGCTTTCAAAAGGTATCGGCCCAGCCTTGGTGATGGTAATCGTGGGCGGTCTGGGTGCAGAAATAGTGATCGTCCGGCGAGGGATGGTGATGGTGGCAACCTCATCATCTTGCTTCAGCATTACCTCTCCAGATCCATATTCGGCCCTTCGGCTAAACTGCAGGATTCCTTCGGTCATCAGACTCTGGATCCCCTCTATCAACTGCTCACATCCATCAGGACGAGTCGCACAGCCCATACACAGTTCTCCACAGCCTGGAAAGAAGCCTCTCTTCATCAACTTGGCTTTAACGAAGCTAAGCGGTGTCTTCAGATCCTTGACATCAGTCAACAAATCTAAGCTCTCGTCTTCGATAATGGCATTCACCCCACCTCCCCGATGATTCGGCATAGGGTTCTTCGTGACATTTGGCACATTGTCTGAGAAGTTGATGATCTTAGCATCCACCATATCTTGCACCTTGTGCTTGAAGGCTTTGCACTTTTCTATCGTGTGGCCTGGTGCCCCCGAGTGAAACTCACAAGTTGCATTCGCATCGTAACCTGGTGGAGGTGCCCCTGTCAAGGGAGCCAGGGTTCTCTTCTGGATTAGCTGTAACTGAAGCAGAGTCTGCAACAGCTGAGCGTAAGACATGGGCGGTGTTTCAAGGTGACGACTTGACAGAGGTGCCCTATTCTGATACTTTCTGTACCCTTACTGATTCGGCTGCTGCTGTGGTTAGGGTTGTTGGACTGCGGGGATGGTTATGCTAGCCACCTGCTGCCGAGGGCCTTTCCCCTTCCTTCGAGCGCTGGACACGGCGCTCGCCTCTCCTTCCCGCCTTTTGTTACCATATGGTTTCTTTCCTCCTCCAGCTGAGGATAGATCACCTTGAATTTCCCCAGTTTGATCTCATTTTCAACGTGCTCGTCGGTGATGATGAGATCTGAGAAACTTCCAGACATACCGCTGACCAATTTCTCGTAATAAACCCCTGGGAGGGTGGCTACAAACATTTTAACAAGCTCCCGTTCAACCATCGGCGGTTGAACTCTAGCTGCCAATTCACGCCACCGCTAGGCGTATCCCTTGAACCCTTCGTTGTTCCTCTGTGACAAATTCTGCAGTTGGACTCGTTTCGGAGCCAAGTCACTATTATACTGGTAATGGTGCACGAATGCCTCAGCAAGTTCCTTCCACGTGCGCACACTGGTAGGCTCCAAACTCATGTACCACTCCAAGGATGGCCCGGACAAGCTATCCTGAAAGAAGTGCATTAGCAACTTCTCGTCTTCAGAGTGAGCGGACATTTTCCGGTAGTATGACCTCAGGTGGACGCAAGGGCAAGTGGTACCCTTGTACTTTTCAAAGTCGGGTACCTTGAATTTAGGAGGCACCTTGAAGTCAGCAATCAATCCCAATTTGGACATGTCGACACCCATAGTGTTCAGGTTCTCGAAATTCCTCATCTTGTCCTCGAGTGCCTTAAACCTCAGACGTGCTTCAGCAGTCAACTCTCCTTCAGCACCCTTTTGTGAGAACAAATCATCTTGAGGGTCTTCTAACCATGGCTGAGGCCCATACAGATTTCCAACACCTGTGTTGCCGTTGCCCAGCCCAACATTGACATTAGCTTCAAAATTTCCATTGCCGACGCCAGTCGTATTACCATTGAGCCCCAAGTTAGCGATCACATTGCCGTTGCCACTGCCATTCCCCCCGGTCACGGGGATGCCGTTCTGAGGAGTTTCAACAGGTGAAGGGGTTGGAACGCTCCCACCGTGGAGTACACCATTGCTGTCAACCCTTGAAATCAGAGACTGGACCAATGTTCTGAGCTGGTCTTGGCCGTTGGCAACCACTTGCATGAGCTCCATGAAGCGGTCCATCCTCTCTCGAAGTTCTTGAACGTCAGTCTGCACTTGCTCCATTGCTCTAGCTTGATTCGCTCTGGTCAGATAGCGGTAGATTGGTCTTTGATGAATCCTGGAACAACCTGAAACAACCTGTATACACAAAAGGGTTAGAAAAAACGACAAAGTGCTCGTTACGCAGATGCTTCATGCAAATGCAAACGTGTGTCTGTGTGTTGGGGAAATTTCCCCCGATCCTAGTGCATGAGTGCCAGTGCTGATAATAAGAAGTCCGAATCCAGTCATGGAAATAACATCTCATATATATAAAGAAAGCCCATCAAGGCAGTACACAACGTCACTAAGTACAGGCAGAATCAATAGCATGACCTCGACCAACAAGCTTGGCGATGGTCAGCATACAACAATGATCAAAACAACAGGATTACAAATTTAGTCAAGCGCGGCCATGGGCACGGAACTCTTCTAACAGACCCCTCGTTTCTGGATGATCAGGCCGAGTGAGCAACCCTTCGACGAGTAACTCCCTCCGCATAAGGGTGTATTGAAGACCTTCAACTGAGTCTTCCCATGCTCCTTCGCCAAAACAATCTTCTAATTTCCTCTTCTTGGATTCAAACGTCAGTTTGCGCTCCTTCAGGTTAGCAAGAGCCTTGTTGAGCAGGCCTTCGGCGGCATATCTGCGAGCGGTTTCTTCATCAAACCTCTTCTCACTGGCCTTCACCTGGGCTTTCAACTTGGAGATCTGTTGTTTCAGTTTATCCTCCCGTTCCTTGCCGTTGGCTAGGGTGGCCTTCCAATGCTAATTAAACTTGGATATTCTCCGGTACACTTCATCCAAGTGTTGCTTCTTAGTGGCCAGTACGTCATTGACAACTTTGAAGTCCCGACCCAAACGTTCGCGCTCAGCTATCTGCTTAGTCAAGTCTGTCCCTAACTGGTTCACCAGCTCTGTCTGCCTCTTGAAGGAATGAACGGCTTCACTTCTCTCGCTTCTGAGTTGAGCCAATTCTTTCTCCAGTTCTTCATTTGCCTTCTTCAGCTCATCTCTCTCAGCTAACACCTACTTATGCTGCGGAATGGGCACGGTGGTGGGCTCTTCAATCACTGGAGGGCTTTCCAGCTTGGCAGGAGGAAACGACATCCCTATAATATCTTCTCTGGATCTGATCCAGGTCACATACGGAGCGTAGGCTTGGCTATTACTCTTCCCCAGCAACGACTTTCCCCGCTTACAGATACCATTCCAAGCGTGTTGAAGCTTAGATAACATGTCCCCCTCTAGAAGACCAGTGAGGTACAGAGATTCCTGCACCTCTTCATCCCTCGGTGGAGCTCTCAAAGCATAAGCAAACTGTCGGACCAACAGAGACGGATTATAGTTGATACAGCCCTTCCTGCCTATCAAAGGCACATTCGGAAACCCGCTGCAGCTGAAGATAATCTCAGTACCCAACCTATCTCTATCAAACCAGGCAATATCCTCCGCTGACAGACTCATCAAGTGCTCAGACCACTCAGCTGTGGCTGCAGACGAAGCTGAGGGTCCCTTCTTGGGTAGGTGACTATCAAGCCATCTATAGAGCAGGGGCACACAGCACGAGACATTCTTACCCCTTCTGTTCTCGTTTTTGTAATGGACGGAATGGTAGACATCCCCTATCAAGGTAGGGACCGGATTCCCTGCTGCAAAGATGTGAAAGGCATCGAAGTCTAAAAAGTCAGACATATTGGGGAACAGAATGATGCCATATATGCACAGAGCAAGGATGGCGTTGAACACGATCCAACATCCGTCTTTGGCGCACTGCTGGGCCTTTCCCACTAAGAACTTCAAGGAGAAACCAGGAACCCTGTTCCAACTAGACAAGACCAACTCGGAGGCATCCAGATGAAGTGAGGGGGCTAGACTAGCCAAATTAGGCGCAGCATCCATATGAACAAAGGGAATCTGACTCTTGATAGGCACACCTAACAAATCAGCATACTCCTCTAGTGTAGGTGCAAGAATAAAGTCTGGGAAGGTAAAACATCTCAAAGGAGGGTCGTATAACTGCAGCAAGGCGTGCAACCCATTCAACTCAAACACAGAAGGTTTACGAACCAAGCTGAGCAGTTTCCCATAAGACTTTCTGAATTCACCTCTCACAGAATCGTCTGCCAAAGCAATCAAACTAGACAGCTGAACAACATCAGGAGTGGGGAGCTTGTAGGCCACAGTCTTCCTCAGAAAACCAATAGTAGCACAATAGACGGTAAGAAAACCTGAACCAGGGGAAATGGTACCTGCAACACAGACACACGTTAATGAAATGCAAATGAGTATGCAAAGCAATGTAAAATGCAATCATGCAGCAGGAGATCAAGACAACTGTGTTGTTGAGGAGATGAAGGTTCTGTATCAACAAAACCACAATTCTGCTCTGTCAAGAACAACCATATCTCTGATGAGAAGAAAACTCTGATATCAGACCATAAATCTGCTCTGTCAAGAACACACATATCTGAAGATAAGGACCTCTGATATAGGACCATAACTCTGCTCTGTCAAGAACACATATATATCTGATGATGAGGAGAAACCCCTGATGTCAGACTATAACTCTGCTCTGTCAAGAACAAATACATTGCTGAAGATGAGGACCTCTGATGCAGGACCATAACTCTACTCTGTCAAGAACACACATCTGATGATGAGAACCTATGATACCAACAAAACTGATTCACTATCAAGAAAACCAGGTAGTCTGAAGGTTAAGGTTTCATGCAACAAACCAGACCCTGCTCACAGGTATGGATCTAAACTGACACAAGTTCGGCATCCTGTGCGGTCATCAGCGTCACAGACATTCAAGAGGGATGATACGATACCCAGAAGGTGTGGCATCACCATCTCCTGAAGCGGCCTCACTTAGCTGAATCCCAAATGATCGGTCCCCAGAGTCGACAATCCTCCAAACCAACAACCCCTCAGGCCCAAAGGGCCGGAAAAGAAGTCAACCAGGAGAACCTCGTCTGAGCGTGGATTTCATGAGACACTAGTACCTGCAAAGCAAGCACGCGCCCACTAATTTCCACAACTAATGCTAGGTACACTCAAGCCTGGGTCTGGCTTCTCACTCATCAGAATGCCCCTCCCACAACAGCACAGATAATCATATCATACTGAAAATAAAGTGTGGGAAATAAGGTGCGATAAACAAACACAACCCAACAAGTAATCATACAAGCGCTAGGATTGACTCTCGCAGGGGACGTTGGATCCCCAAACTGACTCGCATACGGGACGTTGGATCCCAGGAAACTATCAGAGTCCCCAGCAGAGTCGCCAGCTGTCGCTTCCGCGAAAATGAGGTGCCGGCAAAACAGAAGAGTCGCCACCTTTCGTTATTTATCCCTCATAATGGGAAAGGAAACGATCGGAAAAACCTGACGAAAAGGTATAAGACAAGGTCATCGCAACCATTGTCTGGGTTCGGGAGTCGGTTACGCAAGGGGAAGGTATTAGCACCCCTCACGTCCATCGTACTCGATGGGATCCATGCTTGTTGTGTTTATTTGACGGGTTTGTTTACTATCTACCTATCAAGGCCGGTATAAAAAGAAAAGAAAATGACTCGGCAAAGCGTCGCACTTTATGCCTACGTATTCTCATCAGAGAATGAGAAATCAGAGTCAACGTAGTTCGGCTAACTACGGGTGATGGGGGAAGGTGGCTCGCCAATACATCAGTATTGTGCCTACGTACTCTCAACAGGCTTGAGAGATCAGAGCTTACGTAGTTCGGGATAATACGGATTACGGGAATTCAGATTCATCTGTTTTATCGAGTAGGGTTAACAAACAGTTCCAGCAGTTTGGTGTACGCAACTCGACCCTTGGAGACTTAGGCGTTACCGTTTGCGGTAGAACTGGGAGTTAACGACACTCTTTTCTTCAGAAAAGCTTCCTTTGAATTATGGGCCCACGGGGCAAAAGAGGTTTGAATTTTTTTTTTCTGTCTTTTACGGAAGAACTGTTTTTTATGGATGTTTGCAACCAATATCGCACTAGAGACTATGACCTGAGAATGAATGCGTCGCATGTCACCCAAAGGGTGCCATACTAAACATTCAGACTATTGGAAAGAAACTCTCCAACAATCCTTTCTCAGATAACTTAAGGCTCGTAACGTACGATGTCAGTTAACCTTTATTACTGTATTTTAATTTATTTTGAGATGAGAAGAGACAACGAACAGGTTCAACTGAGGGGAGACTATCAAGTCCTACTGTTGTCATGCCAAGGATTCATCCTATGGTTGAAGTTTGAAACAGGGAACTCCTAGAAGTTATCATGCATAGGTTTCGACCTAAAGTTCTATCATCACTTCCTTATCAAAGGAAATGAGATTCCTAAGGGATCATGTCAATGATAAACAGAAACAGATAAAGCATCAGCTTAACCAGTAAACAGTAGACGACTGTAAAATGCATGCAATGCAAGTGAGGGAGGAAATGTGTGTGGGGCATCAGCCTCCACAAGCTCGTCTCGACCTTAAGCCAAGTATGAATAACTGCAATCATAAAGAAAAATAAAATTCCATCAAGCAAATCACAAACCACATAGGCAAGGGAGCAGGGCTCTACCGAATACCCGCAAGCAAAGCCATATAGTAACAATACAAGCAGAGGGAGCAACTCAACCTCTAGTGCAATCATGCTCCTAGCTTAAATCAATCTAAATATGAACTTATTCTAATGCATCAAGCAAATCAAACAAGTCACAGCAATACAGTTGCACAACAAGCAAACAGACAGGAAAGAAAGCAGATCAACAGCTTCCACAACTTCACAGCAAAGCTCCTCTGACAGCAGTTCACTACTCTCCAAGGCTATCATCTTCAATAGCAAGTGTCAACCTGCCTCTTCAATCTTTCAATGCATCAACATAAGTATCACCTTATCCTTCTTCTTCAAGTCTCAGCTCCAAAGTAGACTCCACCTTCAGGCTCCAATCCCAATAGCAAGTATCAACTTAGCTCCTTCAGGCACTCAATGCATTAAACACACAAGTATCAACTTGCTCTCCAACTTCAAGCTTCAGCTTCTTCATCTGATCCCAACTGGATTCCCTTTACAAGTGTCAACTTGTTCTTACTAGTCTTCAAGCTTCAGCTTCAAAGGCAATCTTCACATAATGGGAAGTGCAACTTCTAGCATCTTCACTCTTCTAACAAGGAATTCCATCCTCTACCAAGGGAGAAAGATTCATCTAACAAGAGCAAGGTTTGGATGATTGACAGCAGAGTGAAGACCAAAGGTCACCACTAAGCACTCCATCATCAGAGAAAGGGACCCTCAAAGGTTCTACCAACTTGTGAAGAGCCACACATCCTACCAAAGGAGGGATGAGGCCTTTACAAGGGGACCTTACATCATATGGAATAATGGAAGTGATCAACACCTTCCATGTTTATGAAAGAAGAGAATCTATCTAGAAGCTCTGCCTGCAAACCCTAATCTTAACACCTAATCACCACTACACCAAAAGAAGGGAAGTCTTCACATCCAAGCCTCTTCAAGCACTCCATAGCAACCCAAGCTTGTCTTCATCATCATCCAAGAGCAATAAAGCCAAAACCCTAATCTAAGGGAACTAAAGAAATCAATCTAATTGAATTAGCAAGTTAGGATCACCTAAATCCTAGTACTAAAGTTAATCTTACTTAAAATACTAAAACCAATTGTAAAATCCTACAAAAATAACTATGGGACCCTAATTCCATCATGAATCTACCATACAAAATCCAGAGGTTGAATCATCCACCAAGTCCTAGAAATAAAACCTAGACCACAAGGTACTAAGCATAAACCCTAAAAATAGAGCACCTAAAGTTTCAACTTAAAACTACCACCTAACTTTATCACAAAAATGTGATAAAAATCTAAGGGGAACATTCATATCTAGGCTAGCTACACACAAAAAATCAAGGCAAGAATCATCACCAAGTGCTCAAACAAAATTCAACAAAACAAGGTATCAACCATGGCCATTTTAATATCAATTAATATTCAAAAAATGCAAATAAAATCACAAATTCATGAATTCTTAATATTTTTAATCTACAAAATTCTAGATTCAATCATGAATCAGGGGAAAAAAGTTTGGAATTAATTGAGTTAATTTCCTATTTTTTATGAATTAATCTCTAAGTCATATGAAATGCACAAAATAAAAGAAATTAATAAAAATGCGTGGTAAATAGTAATCCCAAGTAGTTCATTTCTTGAATTGAACCAGAAAGGGGGTGTAGATAACATGGACTTCATAGGCCCAGGCGCTTGGATCCACTTGCATTTTCTTCAGCAATTAAAATGAAAGAAAAACACACACAAGCGATGGTTCGAACTCATGCTCACTCAGTCCATTCAAAGTGTAAGTGAAACGGTGAGTTTTCGGGGAGGGGTACGTGGCACAACACACACGCTTAGATCAATGGACCAAGTCAAGTCTTCAGCCTGAATGGAGGGTGGAGATTTCGTCTTCCCCAATTTGAACCTGAAACCTGCGCGCGAACCAGCCATCGCCAGTGGCTTTTCCGGCCACCCCTGCAGAACCCTAACTTCCTCTACAGCCAACCATTTGCCACGATTCCTGAATGAATCTTGACCAGAATCTTCCCAGCAATTCAACCATACCAATTATTCATCCTTAAAACGCATGAATCGCGAAATATCAATCTCAACCAAAAATGGCATCTGACCTAAATCATCTCTAATCAAGCAATTAAACATCCTAAATCCAACTACTCATCATCAGGATCCTAACCGCATATGAATTTCTATCTATCACTGCCTAAATCATGCATAATCAAGAAATTCACCAACCTGTGTTCAAGCTTGCAACAGAAGTGGTTCTTGCACGATTCAGCCTCCACAACAATCCAGATTCACTCCAAATTTTCCTCTGAAGCTAATGCACACCTCAAATTAGCTTGGTTCTTCCTTGAATTGAAAATTCGATCTCAACTTGCACTCATGAAACTTTGATCTCCCTCTCTGCAACCAGCTTCAATTCCTTCCAAAAAAAATGGCTGAGTTCACTCAATGACTTATATAGAAGTGATTGGGATTGTCTAGAAACTTCTGGATTCATCCAAATGAGATTTTGGATTTTCAAAATCTCATCCATGGCAATCACCATTCTGACTTCCTCTTGGCATGGCTATGTGTGTAATCAAATTCTCATGAGATATTGGATGATTTTGATGAGTAATTTTCCTTGTTTGCAAGCCAAAGGTATGAATTGGATATGTTGTTTCATCATGAAGAAATGAAATGGAATGTTATGCAAATGACCTCAAATCAAAACTCTAACATTGCCATTGTTTCTAAAATCATTTTCCCAATCAATTTGACCTATAATTTTGTTTCATTTGGCCACAAAATGAATTATTTGAATTTTTGGCCATTAAATCCTTTTAATTCTTTCTTTTTTTCAAAATTTCTTGAACCAAGTCTCTCTTTTAGCCATTTCAATGCCTCCTTGATGCATGGTCAAGGTTAAAACCCCATTTTGAGCAACTTTCTAGTTGAACAAAATTTCATTTGAGAATTCTAAGTTGGTGAAAATGGCCTATGATCACAAATGACCTATAATCACCAAATGTCCAAAATACCCTTGACTTGTCCAAGCCATAAGTTGAGTTATACAAATCCTATCAAGGACTTCTAGTACTCTCTAGAAAGCTAAGAGAATAAGGAACAACATTCATGTTGACCAAAAGTTCATAGGAATCATCCTTATAGGACAAACGTTTCATGCAAGTTGGGTAACTTTCAAGCTCCAAATTCACATACCTTAGATGACTTGTAACTTGTCAAAGCTATAACTTGAGTTCTACAAATCATATCAAGGACTTATAGTACTCAAATTAAATCTAGGATCATGCTCTATAACAATCATGTTGGGGGCAAGATGAGATGACAATCACATCTTGAGCTAAATTGCCTTGAAGATGGGGGTCAAACTAGGGGATTTTACACTGTTAAGCCTTAGAAACCCTAGCCTGAAACTTCTCAATCTCTTCAATCATGATGAGTTAACCTTAGAATCATCCTTAGAACATCTCCATATATCAATCCATGATCACATGGCTCTTGAATTAAGTCTCAACCTTCTTCAAATCCTCAGTTGACTTAGGGTTGACCTAGTCAAACCCTAGCTGCACCACTCATGGCTGAGGCTTCTTGCACAATGACCTGTCTAGGCCTCAAAGTGATCTCCAACACTTCTCATGAGCTCTCTCAAGACCTCAAGTCCATCTCCAGGGCTTCATAATCATCTGATGGCTTCCCACAACTCTCAAGTTAAGAGACATACATACTTGGTTTCAATCACTCTCTCTAAGGATCTTCTAACTTCTCTGACAAGGATATCAACCCTTGAACACTTGAATAACCTTCTTAGCTAGCATCATAGTCTTGTATAGCTCTTAATTGGTAATCATACCTCTTGATCTCATGCATACATGTCAATGAAATGCAAATGATAATGCTAATGTGAATGAAATGAAACATAAGCTAGGTAAAGAAATATTGGGCAAATTTTGCGGTGCAACACTCACCACTCACCACTCCCCACTCAAAGGAATACGAATGAATCACATACACTCCCCTGAGCAATGACTCATCCCACCACTACACCATGATATGCATAACACCAAATGCATACAAATTAACACAAGCATACATTGTGCATACGATTCTCAGATTACACCTCCATACATCACATATACATAGATATGTCATACACCAATCAATCAGACACTTACATAAAGTATTAAGGAATTCACATCCTATCACCAAATACACACTCTTCATAATTCAATCACCATCCCTACAATTATCATGATCGAAGGGATCCTACAAGGCTAATGCACAAAGCAAAACAGTACCAAAAACCACATTCTGCTGTCACGTTCGCTGGTTCATTCGCCAGGCTAAACCTCGCAGCGAATGCTCGCTATGGCTCTTCAGGCGAACCTGCTCACGAAGCCCCTATCAACTATCGTGCATTCGCCAGGCGAAGGGATCATTCGCCAGGCGAACCTTCACTGGACATACTCGCCAGGCGAACTTTATACCCTTTAGGTTTGGGAGTTTATTTGGAATTACTCGCCACTGCTCGCTAACATTCGCCAGGAGAACCTTCGCCAACACTCGCCCAGCGAATCCCAGCGAATGTTGCGATACCCCAAAATCCCCACTGTTCTACGATGCTATCTGAGCCAATTCCAAGCCTAACATGCTACCTCCAACATCTATCCTATTAACAGTACAAGTATTACATACTACCCTCATCGATTGCTCCCTAATTTCCACTACAGAACCAACCTTCAGGTATACCTCTAATACCTCTGAAGTCACCCAGAACTTCACTAAAACCGTAACCTCAGCCTATACCCCCAAATTCAACAATATCAACAAAAATTCATCAACATCCAGCATCAATTTATCATTATCAACAATAATTACAAGCATGCCAATATACAACTTCATACATCGACAAATCTCAACGAGGTTAAGGAATCCCCTCTACCCAATTCATGTATATTCCATCCCAATCAGTTTCTCCCCCCTTACCTTGATAGTTGTTCCAATTGGTGAAGAATTCCTCCAAAGTTGGACAGCTCTGACGTTCCCTCTTCCTCTTTGTTCTTCGCTCTTCTCCTTTCTCCCAATTCTCTTCTCATGGTTCTATCGTGACTTTTTTTACTTTCCTCTCTCTCTCTAACTCCCTATTATCTCCCCCAACTCCTATTCTATATTCTTAATCCCAATATTAATAATATTATTACTAATAATAATAATATTACCACCAATACTAGTAATAATAATAATAATAATACCACCAATATTACTATTTATTATTAAATCATTATATTATTACATCAACTCCATATTTATCAAATAATCCTTATAAATCAAGGATACCCACCAACATACTCCATCACACCCCCACCTAAGGGCACACCAAAATACAATAATTAAAATAACACTAAAACGACTAAATAATTAAAATGGGTGTTACAACTCTCCCCCACTTTAATTATTTTCGTCCTTGAAAATTACCTGATGGAAACAATTCTGGATACGCCTCCCGCATCTTGCTTTCCAACTCCCAGGTCACACTGCCTCCTGCAGCACCTCCCCAAGCTACCTTCACCAAAGATATCTCCTTCCCTCGGAGATGTTTCATCTTACAATCCTCGATCCTCAATGGCATCGTTTCAATAGTAAGATTCTCTCGAACCTTAACCTCATCTCTCTGAATCACATGAGATGAATCCGAGACATACTTTCGCAGTTGCGACACATGAAACACATCATGTAAATTCGACAGTTTAGGCGGCAATGCCACGCTATAAGCCACAACACCAATTCTCTGCAAAATCTGATACGGTCCAATAAACTTAGGATCCAGCTTCTTGGACTTCAACGCACGACCCACACCGGTAACCGGGTTAACTCTTAGGAATACGTGATCACCTTCACTGAATTCCAGCTCTTTTCTCCGGTTATCATGATAACTTTTCTTCCTACTCTGAGACACTTTCATTTTCTCACGAATCATCTGAATTGTCTCAGTAGCTTGTTGTACAATCTCTGGCCCAAGTACTACATTCTCACCAGTTTCATACCAACACAGAGGAGTCCCACACCTCCTCCCATACAAAGCCTCAAATGGTCCCATTCCGATACTAGAATGGTAACTGTTATTGTACGTGAACTCAATCAATGGTAAATGAGTATCCCGCGCACCACCCTTTTCCAACACACAAGCTCTCAGCAAATCCTCAAGCGACTGAATAGTCCTCTCGGACTGACCATCAGTTTGCGGAAGATAGGCTGAGCTCAATTTCAACTTAGTACCCAAAGCTTCCTGTAAGCCCTTCCAAAATTCCAACGTAAACCTCGAATCTCTATCCGACACAATACTGGACGAGACACCACGTAACTTCACAATTACCCGAATATAAATCTCTGCCAGCTTCGTCAACGGGAAACTAATGTTAATTGGCACAAAATGTGCAGACTTCATAAGTCTATCCACAATCACCCATATAGCATCAAACCCTCTCGCTGTATTCGGCAAACCCGTAACAAAATCCATAGTTATACAATCCCATTTCCAAACCGGAACTTCCAACGGTTGCATAAACCCAGACAGTCTCTGGTGCTCCACCTTCGATTTCTGACACATCAAACAAGCATAAACAAATTGAGCAATATCTCTTTTCATACCAGACCACCAAAATAACTTCTTTAAATCATGATACATCTTTGTAGCTCCCGGATGGATACTCCGACTACTACGATGTCCTTCACTTAAAATTGACTTTTTCAACTCGTCATTATCCGGCACACAAATCCTGCCTCTAAATCTCAACACACCTGTACTATCTAATTTAAAATCACTATCGGAGTCACTTCCGACTCCAGGCATCAAATCTACTAACTTCACATCTAACCGTTGGTTCTCTCTAATCGTATCCAAGAAATCATTATTCACTTGCAACATACCCAACATCACACTATCCGACGTAGTTTCACAGACCATACTCAAATCTCTGAACTGCTCAATTAGTTTAATCTCTTTCACCATCAAAGCCAACATATGAATCGCTTTTCTACTCAACGCATCCGCCACTACATTGGCCTTACCTGGATGATAACTTAAACTGAAGTCATAATCCTTCAGGAATTCCAACCATCTTTGCTGTCTCATATTCAGCTCTTTCTGATCAAACAGATATCTCAGACTCTTATGATCACTAAACACCTCAAACCTCGAACCATACAAGTAGTGCCTCCAGATCTTTAACATAAAAACAACCGCAGCCAATTCAAGATCATGAGTAAGATAATTTCGTTCATGCACTCTCAATTGCCTCGAAGCATATGCTACCACCTTACCATTCTGCATAAGAACTCCGCCTAATCCCATCTTAGACGCATCACAATACACCACAAAAGGTTCACTCGGAGTTGGCAACACTAACACAGGTGCCGTAGTCAATTTCTTTTTCAGCTCTTCAAAGCTTTCTTCGCAAGCAGCATCCCATACAAAAACTTGGTTCTTTCTCGTCAACTGAGTCAATGGCAACGCCAAATTAGAGAACCCTTCAATAAACCTTCGGTAATAACCTGCCAAACCTAAAAAACTTCTAATTTCCGTTGCTGTCTTCGACGGTTCCCACTGCAATACTGCACTCACTTTTGATGGGTCCACCGCTATACCATCACCAAATATTACATGCCCCAAGAAACTCACCATCTTTATCCAAAAGTCACACTTTGACAGTTTAGCAAACAACTTATTATCCTTCAGCACCTGGAAGGCAATTCTCAAATGTCCTACATGCTCTTCATCAGACTTAGAATAAATCAGTATATCGTCAATAAATACAACAATGAACTGATCCAAATAAGAATGGAAAATTCGGTTCATATACTCCATAAATACTCCCGGCGCATTAGTCACTCCAAAAGGCATTACTGCATATTCATAATGTCCATATTGAGTCCTAAAAGCCGTCTTCTGAATATCACCTTCTTTTACTCTGATCTGATGATAACCCGACCTTAAGTCGATCTTATTGAACACACGAGCTCCCGCCAACTGATCCATCAAATCATCAATCCTTGTAAGAGGATACTTATTCTTAATGGTCACCTTATTCAACTGACGGTAATCGATGCACAAACGCATACTTACATCCTTCTTCTTTACCAACAACACCGGAGCTCTCCACAGCGATACACTCGCCCTGATAAACTTCCTATCCAACAATTCTCCAATCTGAGATTTCAACTCGGCCAACTCCAATGCCGACATCCTGTACGGCGCCATAGAAATGGGTCTCGTACCAGGAACAAGATCAATACTAAATTCAACTTCTCTCATCGGAGGTAATTCCGTAATATCATCAGGGAACACTTCAGGAAATTCATTCACCACTGCCAATTCTTCCATCAACGCTTTGCTGTCACCCGACAATGCCGCAAATAAAGTAAACACTTTCGCTTTGTCTTCCAACAAGGTCCTTAATTCTTTATTGGATAAAGAACTCGCCAACGCTTCCTCTTCCGGAGTAAGGAACAGCAACACTTTCCGAAAACAATCGATGTAAACTCGGTTGAACTCCAACCAGTTCATACCCAGAATAACATCCAAATTACCAAGTGGTAGACAAATCAGATCCACTCCAAAGTCTCTACCGAAAATGGTCAGTGGACACTTCAAACACACCAAAGAAGTAGTCACTGAACCAATAGAGGGTGTCTCAATAGTTATTCGTCCCTCAAGAGTAGACGACACCAATCATATTCTCTTCACACAATTAACAGAAATGAACGAGTGGGTTGCCCCCGTATCAATAATAGCAGTCAAAGGAATATTATTGATAGTACAAGTACCTTTGATAGCACGTTCCTTACTGACAGCTTGAGTCCCTGCCAAAGCAAACACCTTACCACCAGCCGGAGACGCCTGAGACTTCTTCAGCTTCTCACAATGCATACTGATATGACCTTTCTCACCACAGTTATAACAGGTCGGCATAGTGGCTCTGCAATCAGCTATCACATGGGCTGGCTTACCACACTTGAAACACTTATTTACTCCCTCCTTAGGACAATCCTTAGCATGATGACCTGCGCCACCGCAGCGGAAACATTTCACATCAGCAGACGCGCTCCCTTCTCTGGGCTTCTTATCAGTAGCAGCCTTATGTTTTCCTTTATCAGCAGAAACACTGTAAGGAGTACCATTGAACCTCTGCTTACCCTTACGGTCATTCGCAGCTTTATAATGCGCAATCCTGGCCCTGTTATCATTGTCATAGATTATGCTCCTGCTTACCAGCTCAGGATAGTTCCTGATCTTCTAACAAGCAATCCCCATCTTAACTTCCAGACGCAGTCCATTCTCAAATTTTAAACACTTAGAGGTCATCGCATCTTCAGTATTGTAATGAGGACAATACTGCACCAGCTCTTCAAATTTCGCAGCATATTCTGCTACGGTCAGATTACCCTGCTTCAGTTCCAAGAACTCTATCTCCTTAGCACTCCGAATATCCTCCGAAAAGTACTTCTCTAGAAAACCCTTATGAACTACATCCCAAGTGATTGTAGTTCTTGCAGTCACCCATCTCTAGCGACTGTTATCCCACCAAGCCTCAGCTTCCCCTTCCAGCATGTGAGTACCAAACCTCACCTTTTGCTCATCACTGCAATTCATAGTCCTGAAAATCTTTTCAATTGCCTTCAGCCACTTCTGTGCAGCTTCAGGGTCCAAAATTTCTCCTTCAAATTTCGGCGGCTTATTGCTCCGAAACCGCGCCAAATCTCTAAATTGCGCACCCACAACTTGGTTCTGGTTAGCAACTGCCTGCGCCATCGCTTGCATAGCAGCAGCCAAAGCAGCACCATTCCTTCCTGCCATACTGCTCAACAATAACAACACCAAGTTAAACAATACACAAACTTTATCCTAAGGACAGACTCAACTCAACTACACTGGCCGGACGGACCGACCTGCTCTGATACCAATTGTAACACCCCACTTTCCAAAACAAAGAAAATATAAACATTATAAATAAACATCAGATTTTCACCTCCTAAGTGGGATATCACATCACAAAATCCAACATACTCTTCATTTGAAGGTTTTCACAATAAAACAGCGGAAAAATGTTCATTAATAAAATACATCAAAGTCATGATACGTCACAGGAAAATAAAACAAGTTCAACATAAAACAACTAAACGCCCAAGTCCCGTGCTACGTATCAGAGCATCATAAGACTCGACTTGCACACCACAATCCAAGCTAGCAAAGTACCTGGATTATCTCCCGAGGAAGGGGTGAGAAAACATGATCAAAATATATCGGTAAATACATACATGAAATAAAGGTAGTAAATACACCAATCACATAGTTTATCATCCAACATTCAACAAGCACGACATATAGTCCACCATCCACACAATACACCATAATACAATTATGCAACGCGACACCATGCATGCGGTACCGACTCATTGGTTCATTCTATAGAACCTGGATAGATCACATACACCCGCCCTTGGCCATGATCCGTCCTTACCATTCCCCACTCAAAGGAATACGAATGAATCACATACACTCCCTTGAGCAATGACTCATCCCACCACTACACCATGATATGCATAACACCAAATGCATACAAATTAACACAAGCATACATTGTGCATACGATTCTCAGATCACACCATCATACATCACATATACATAAATATGTCATACACCAATCAATCAGACACTTACATAAAGTATTAAGGAATTCACTTCCTATCACCAAATACACACTCTTCATCATTCAATCACCATCCCTATAATTATCATGATCGAAGGGATCCTACAAGGCTAATGCACAAAGCAAAACAGTACCAAAAACCACATTCTGCTGTCACGTTCGCTGGTTCATTCGCCAGGCGAAGCCTCGCAGCGAATGCTCGCCAGGAAAACCTACGCGTGAAGCCCCTCTCAACCATCATGCATTCGCCAGGCGAAGGGATCATTCGCCAGGTGAACCTTCGCTGGCCATACTCGCCAGGCAAACTTTATACCCTTTAGGTCTGGGAGTTTATTTGGAATTACTCGCCACTGCTCGCTAACATTCGCCAGGAGAACCTTCGCCAACACCCGCCCGGCGAATCCCAACGAATGTTGCGATACCCCAAAATCTCCACTGTTCTACAATGCTATCTGAGCCAATTCCAAGCCTAACATGCTACCTCCAACATCTATCCTATTAACAGTACAAATATTACATACTACCCTCATCGATTGCTCCTTAATTTCCACTACAGAACCAACCTTCAGGTATACCTCTAATACCTCTGAAGTCACCCAGAACTTCACTAAAACCGTAACCTCAGCCTATACCCCCAAATTCAACAATATCAACAACAATTCATCAACATCCAGCATCAATTTATCATTATCAACAACAATTACAAGCATGCCAATATACAACTTCATACATCGACAAATCCCTACGGGGTTAAGGAATCCCCTCTACCCAATTCATGTATATACCATCCCAATTAGTTTCTCCCCCTTACCTCGATAGTTGTTTCAATTGGTGAAGAATTCCTCCAAAGTTGGACAGCTCTGACCTTCCCTCGTCCTCTATGTTCTTCGCTCTTCTCCTTTCTCCCAATTCTCTTCTCACGGTTCTATCGTGACTTTTTTTACTTTCCTCTCTCTAACTCCCTATTATCTCCCCCAACTCCCATTCTATATTCTTAATCCCAATATTAATAATATTATTACTAATAATAATAATAATAATAATAATAATAATAATAATAATAATAATAATAATAATAATAATAATAATAATAATAATATTACCACCAATACTAGTAATAATAATAATAATAATAATACCACCAATATTAGTATTTATTATTAAATCATTATATTATTACATCAACTCCACATTTATCAAATAATCCTTATAAATCAAGGATACCCACCAACATACTCCATCACACCCCCACCTAAGGGCACACCAAAATACAATAATTAAAATAACACTAAAATGACTAAATAATTAAAATGGGTGTTACAGCTGGCGCCCCTGTGGACGGGGAGAGGGGCTCCGGGAGTCTCCGCGTTGATTTCTCTATGGGGGAGAGCGAGACGAGGTATCTTGCTCCAGTACGTTGATGCGTTCATTCTGCTGGAACATCATTAAATTCGTTTGGTTGATGGCTGCGAAGAGGGCAGTCATCATTGGGTCTGCTCCAGCTAGCGTAGGAACGGGTTGGAAGACCGTTGGGCTCCTTGCTCAAGGTGCGACGTGATGTGCCGCATCTTCGGACGAATGAGAGGTAGTATGGCCATCCCTGATGTCGCCCTCTCGGGTGTGGGATGTCCCCGCCTGGTCGTCACCGTTGGTGATGGGGGCAAAGGCGAAATTATGGATAGCATCATCGTGACGTGGGCTAGTCATGATCTCGGAACTTGAAATTGGAAGCTTTGGTTCTTCTGCTAGGAGGAACGGGGAAGCTTTAGTTTCCCACAGACGGTACCACTGGTCTTACCTGATCAGAAGGGAATCAGTGACCTGTCATGCATCGTCGATCTGAGAGCTGTTCACCGGAGATAGGGAGGAGGAGGGGTGTACTTGTAAAACACTCTGATGCCAAAGTAAGTAAGGGACCAGAGTGAGAGAAAATACAGAAAAGAGGTAGAGAATTGAATACCTGACCCTCTAGTGAAATAGGGTATTTATAGTGAGACCCCAGGGCAGGGCCAACGGTCACTTGCATTGGGCTGGATGGCCAGGCCCAACCCAAGTGACTGTTAGGACTTACGTGGCGTAGTGAAGACCAGCATGTGGTCTTCGCTCTAAATCAATTATCCCGTGATCTCCAGAAGGTGGGCTGACCTGCTCTTTTGGAGGTGGGTAGTTGTCTGATGACGTGTCCCTGCGGAGGGGGCACGTGGAGAACGTGTGGAAGACGTGTTGTTATGTTTGACAGGAGAGGGCGCCTGCCCGGGGTGTCTGGGCCCGTGCCCGACACTGGTGGATTTGGGCCTTCCCCAAATAGCATTGGGCTGGGCCTGCCCATCTGGCCCAGTCCAGAACAATAAGTTTAAAATCACCTTCGAGTACCCATTCATCAAAAATTAGGAATTAGGGTTTCCCTACACAAAATTCATCTGATACATAAAGTCAAAGTTTGACTTATTGGGTAAAATTGTTCATCATAAGCCATTATACCAGAAAACGTGATCCATTTTTGCATTTGAACAAGGATGGGTCAAGAAATCAAGGTTACTTGTAAAACGGGCAAAGTTGAAGAAATTGAAATTTTCACTAAGTTATGGAAAAAACATGATTTTTACCTAACTTTACAAGGCCATAACTTGTGATCCAAGCAACCATTTTTTGCACTTCAAAGCTCAAATGATAGATCTAATCAAATACAAAAAGATTGTTAGGTTGAACCATCCACAAAAAATGCATAGATTTTGAGTTACAAGGCCATGAAGTTAGGGTTTCATGATGTTTTGGACTTTAACACTTAATAAAAAATTTGCCAAGTTTTCAGCGTGAAACATCAATTTTCAAAGGCATTTTTCATTATGATCCAAAATGAATCAAGTCCAATTGTGAACATCAAAGTTGAAGTACGTCATATGAGCTTTCCAAAGACTACAAGAACATTCATTAATTCAACTTGAGCAAGAAGTTATAAAACTCACAACATGCCTTGCTCAAGTTGATTTTCATGACAGATTTTGTGCATTACTTGTAGCATACGATTTTAGAATCCAGATTTGGTGACTATGCAAGACTGATCCTCATCTAATTCAACAAGAACCTCAGTCAATTATGAAGAACCTTCAATTTTGGACCAAGGAGTCAAGAATCTAACTTAGCATGTGCAAATTCATCATTACCAAAGCCTTGAAATTCAAGTTTGTTAAGCTGCATTTATGTGATGCATATAGATGGCATGAATAAAGCACAAACCAAACAAGACATATCCAAAAACCATAAAGGATCAAGCCTATAAAATTAGTTAGAGTCAATGCCTAGCAATGCTAGAGAAGATTTATAGTACCTTAGACTTCAAGTCATGCTACATGACAAAACACATTGGATAATAGAGTGATCCCTCATCCATTCACTATTCCTCCAAAAACAAATTTTTTCTTCTATAAATAGGGATCATATCTGATCATTTGAGACAACCAAAACAATACAAGACTTGTTTTCTCATCCACTTTCTTTTGCTTCAAGTTTCAAAATTCCAAAGAGTAAACTTGGAATTTTCAAAACCAGGGCCTAAACCACTCAAATAATCACCCAAATACATCACAAATCATCCATTGGAGGTGTCCAAACCCTCATCTTCATCTCAAACCACCAAAATCAGAAAGTCGACCATCAAAACCTCATTTTTTGACTTTTCTGCATTTTTCAAGCCATGTCTTGATCCTGTCCATTTCAAAACCATCCAACACTTCAAACACACTCTAAATAACATCCCTAAATTGTTCCAAAAGTGTTCCTCAACTGTAACACCATTTGAGGGAGTTTCCATTTTGACCATTTTTATAAGAAGAGTGCCATATTGTGTTCCAACTAGTTTGCTTTGGTTCCAAGCATTCAAAAGGATCATTTGAGGTATACTAAAGATGTTCAAAGCATCAAGACACATTTGTAAGAGCTATCTTGAAAGATCCAAGTTTTCTTCAAGAGGTAAGTTTCCTCAAAACTTGAACTTGCCAAAATATGTTTTACTTTGTTGTACATTGATCATAAACACGTCATATATATCATATTTGTTGTGTTTGAACTATAATTAAGTATTATTGTTGGTTGTATAAGGATGTAGTATAAAACTTGCAAAATCATGGCCTATTTGAAACCACTATCCGATTTTCAAACATAGACACTTTTAGAAAAATCTAAGATAACCATTGGATTCCTCATGAAATTCTAGGCGAAATCCATCTTTATTTCATTCAATTTCATGAAGATATGAGGGAGATATGATCCTTCTTGCAATGCTTGAAAACCTTGGGCAAGGACCAGCCATGGCGCCTTTGGCTTGGTCTGGCCTCAGGTCTCTTCCACCCTTATTAATTTATGGGTGTGGTTTGATACACTGATGTATTACCACCCCGGTGGTTTGTGACTGCGTGTTAAGTGTGTTTATATGTGCAAGGGCATGGGTTCGACCCCCTTTTTGCCAAAATGTGTTTTTTTGGTTTTTTTTCTTTATATTTTTTACATTTTTAATATTTTATATATTATTTTCAAATAATTATTTTTACACTTAAAATAAATTATTTTTAAATGATTTTTTGCACACTTGTCATTCACACATTTTATTAATTTAATCCACACAAAAATTCAAAAATAGATTTAATTTTAATCACTTTTTATTAAGTTAAAATTAATTGTTTTTTAAATGATTAAAATCCCTAAAAAATTGGTTTTCTTCTTGATTATTTTTAAACCTATCACATTTTGATCTTCATATAGATAAAACCTAATATTTGAAACTTGGTTTTAAGATCATAATATGTTTATTTTGACTTATACATCAATTATGTCATGTTTAAATTCATTTGAAAAACACCTTTGATCAAATTCTTTCAAAAATTAGGGTTTGTACTTTGATTCAATTTTTCAAACTTCACAACTCGTCACTTGGGCTTCTATCTAGAGTGTAAGACTCAACACCTTTACTACTCTCCTACTTAAGATCAATTCATCTTCAAATTCAAATTCAAAATCATTTCAAAACTTTCTTCAATTTCTCAAAACACTAATTTATTTCAATCAATCAATCTTAAATCATTCAATCAATCATAATACACTTGGGCATCTATTAGAGTGTAAGACCCAACCCTCACTGTAAATAAACTAAATCTTGGGCCTTTGCTACAATATAAGTCTCATTGCTCTTTTCAAAATTACGGTGAGATCACTATTTTCGTAATCATCTGGGCCTCTAATAGAGTGTAATTCACATCTTTAAGTACATAAATAAACCCTTTTTTAGGGTCTCTACTATAGTATAAATCCCTCCTCCCAGTGCTCAAAATCATTGTTCTTTCAAATCATCAAAATCTTGGGCCTCTGCTAGGAGTGTAAGTCTCATCCCTCTTTCAATTTTCAAAATCTCCTTCATATTTTCAAAACTTCAATCTTTCAAAACTTTAAAATTCAACCTAGCATCAATTCTCAATAAATCATATGGGTTTCTCCCTGAGTATAAAACTCAACACCCTTTTTGTAAATATTTTAGCCTCATTCACCTTAGGCTTTGTACAAGATACAAATCACTTGGGCCTCTATCTAGATTGTAAGACCCATCACCTTTTCAAATTCAATTCATACTTGTTTATATACTTGTTCGTATATTTGTATATATACTTGTACATATCTTGTTAAGTTTCTCTTAGCATTTACATAATCCTTATTTTGGATTAGTTCAAACAATAGGATCCTTTTAATCATCATAACTTAGTTCAAACAACTAATTTCCTCTTGTACAAAGGAATTCTTCTCCCTAGTACAGTTAGCCTCCTCTTGGGCTTTGTTTAATTTATTTAACCTTAAATACTTTAGGAAAGAGAGAATTATTTCCCGATGAAACCTCTTCTTTAAACCCTTTTAAACCTGGAACAGTTCAACAAAGAAAGGATTATTTTTTGGTGAAACCTTTCTTGAACTCTTCTTAGACTTAGAAAGTCTCAATCCCCAATCTCCTTGGGCTTCATACAAGGACCCACAGGCTTCCAAAAAGTGTAGGATAGATCCTAGTCAGCTTTATCAATACACAAATTCCCAGGAGAGACAAAACATCTAGAACATTCAATCTCATCCTTTAAGCATTTCCTAAACCTCAACAAGGGTGGCTTTCACTTAATAATCCCCAGCTAGGGTCAGTTTACAATCAATAAATCCCTAGAAGAATTAAAGCTCTTATGGCATTTAAATTCTCTTCTAATCTTCAGTAAGAGTCAGTCTCCACTTAAATTTCCTCAACCTCCTCTTAGGCTTCATATAATGATTTCCCCAGTCAACCTCAATCTTGGGCTTTGTACAAGACAAATATAACACTCCCTAGTTGAGTCAGTTTTCATCTTTTTAGCTTCAACCTTGGGCTTTGATCAAGGTGTTGTACCCCAAAATTTGACCAACCGTTTCTCGCAATTTGACTTATGTTTTCGTTTCATCTGCATTTGCATATCATTTATCGCATACTATGCATTTTGTCAGTCCGAGTGATTTATCGGGATTACAACTTCTTTTCTCGCATTTTAGGCGATTTAAACCAGTTCAAATAAGGAGATTTATTTCAGAATCGAGTGGAGTTTGTCCTCATTCTGTTGGGGCAGTCCGTGCTGGTATTCTCGATGACATTTCGGTGGTCTCCCTTTTACCGTTTATTTTGCTGCATTTTTTGTGACTTTTATTTCCATTTACTGTTTATTTTCTTACCTTTTTCTTTCTAATATAATATTTTGTATATGTTTTTGTTTTAGTTTTTATTTTGATAATCAAATTGTTTTTATTATAATTTTAGAATAGGTTTTATTATATTGTTTAAATAGAAATAGATTTTTATTTTAGTTAGAATAGTTTTTATTTATTTATTTATTAACTTTGCTAATTAGTTTATTATTAATTAGAATTATTTATTTTGTTTATTTAGATTTTTTTTTCATTTTTATTTAATTAGATTGTAATTATTTAGAGTTAATTTAGATTAACTATTTAGAATTAAATTAGAATTATTTATTATATTAGGGTTAATTTAAAAAATAGCTTTTTTTAATTAAATTTGATTTTCTGTAACACGTATGTAATATATATTTATTGAGATAATTTTGTTATCGGATGTATACCTGCCCCAGCGGATGGACTTTTTTATCTTTTATGTTCATTTGCTTTTGTTTTACATAGGTTTAATTAGGATTAGTTTATGATTATTATTAAGTAATTAGTTGGTTATTTAGTTTAGGATTAATTTATTTTTATAGTCAGAATTAATTAATTAACTCATTAAGTCCGCATTAGTCATTAGTTAATGTGTCATCAGCAATTAATCAGCCATTAGTACTACCTGCCACGTGTCATCTGTCTATAAATAAAGACACTATTTATTGTCCCCCTTCTTGGGGACTGAAACCCTAATCCCTTCCCCTTGCGTAACCGACTCCCGAACCTGAGACTTGGTTGCGATGACCTGTCTTATTCCCTTTTCGTAGGTTTTCTCTGATTGTTTTATCTTTCCCTATCTTTGGGATAAATAACGAATGGTGGCGACTCTTCTGTCATTGTCGGCCCCTCTTTCGCAGCGATGCGACAACTGACGACTCTGCTGGGGACATTTTCCCATCCCTTATGTGAGTCAATCCTAATGTTTGTTTGCTTGTCTTTGGGTGTGTATATATTTGTGTGTTGTATTTTATGTATTGTTTTATTTACATTTTTCGCACTATTTTATTATTTGTTGCTGTTGTGTTGTTGGGTGGCTATTCTATTGAGAGATAAGCCAAAACCCAGGCTGGAGGATACACATAGCATTATAGTGGAAAGTAGTGAGGGCCTGTATGTTAGGCATGCACTAGTGTTTGCGAAATTTGCGTTCAGACAAGGTTTTCTGTTGAAGACATCTTATCCTGTGCATTGGTCAGGAAAGGGTGTTGGATCTGAAAGCTGTCGACTCTGGAGACCGATCACTTGGGGGTCAGCTAAGTGAGGCCGCTTCGTGAGGCAATAATGCCAAACTAGAAAAGGTGAACGTATCATCGTTTCTCGAAAGTCTATGACGCTGACAACCGCATAGGATGTCGAACCTTATCAGATTAGGTCCATACCTGTGAGAGGGATTAGGTTATGCAGGAAACTTGACTTTCAACCAACCCGGTATTCTGGTATTCTCTTCAGAGCGGACTTTTGAACTTACTCAGTCAGCAGTGCAGCAGTATTCAGAGCTTTGTGGGGGTTGTGATCCTGTGTTTGTTGCATCTTGCATTGCATTTGCATAAGCATTTCTGCATCATTTTGCATATCATTCTCCAGTTGGCCAGAGCTCTTATCCAGCCTTTTTTTTTATTCAGAAGGTGATTCCTCGGTGCCCAGTCTAAACAAGTGGTGATTGTTGGAAGACGACCAAGTGGTTGAAGCAGAATCAAGCAGTGGCAAGAAGTGAAGTCAAGTTAGGAATTGTTGTTAGCTATGTCAGGGAACGACCTCCAGAATGTTGATAGCCTGCCGGGTTTTACTGTGATGACCAATCCTTTGTATGGATCTCTGTCTGATGAAAATTCTTCGCAAGTGAACAACCTTACTAAAGCTCAGCCTATGTAGCCCTCTGTTGAAGACCAAGATCTACATGAACAGTTTGTTGTCCGAAGTGAACGTTCTTCTTCTCCTGATACTACAGATCGTCGTGATGTTGCTTTCTCTGTGCTGAATTCCCAAAGAGAGGTTCCGATAAGGAAGACTAAGGACCCGAGAGCTCTTGAGTATGCTAAAAGGTTTCATGCGTTAGATGAAAAACTCAAGGCCTAGGAAGTTAAAGATTCTTTTGGTCTCAACGCTTCAGACATGTGTCTGGTTCCCGGTCTTGTGATGCCTCCGAAGTTTAAGGCGCCGAGGTTCGAGAAGTACAAAGGAGATAGCTGCCCGAGGCAACATTTGGTGATGGTCTGCAGAAGAATGACCTCGTTTGTGCATGAAGACAAGTTGATGATTCACTATTTTCAGGACAGTCTGATTAGGGCATCTCTGAGTTGGTATATGCAGTTGGAGAGTAGTCGGATTCGATCATGGATGGATTTAGCTAAGGCTTTTCTGAAACAGTATGAATATAATCTTGACATGGCTCTTAGTCGCATGCAGTTGCAAAGCTTGTCTCAGGAGAACAATGAACCCTTCAGAAGGTATGCTCAGAGATGGTGAGAATTTTCTTCCAAAGTGCAACCGCCGCTTCTAGACCAAGAATTGGTAGATATG
Organism: Lathyrus sativus; assembly: GCA_963859935.3. Taxonomy (NCBI): domain Eukaryota; kingdom Viridiplantae; phylum Streptophyta; class Magnoliopsida; order Fabales; family Fabaceae; genus Lathyrus; species Lathyrus sativus. The sequence continues at coordinate 294,005,344 of OZ012741.1, forward strand.
TTCATAAACTCCTTGCAGAGCCCGTATTTTGAAAGGATGCTTAGGATTGCACCAAAATTCTCTGAACTGGTAATGGCAGGAGAACATATTGAGAATGGCGTAGAGACTGGGAAAATTCAGAATGTCTCAAACAGTCAGGCCAGTGGAACTGAATCTCTCTGTAATTCCCAAGAAGAAGAAAAGGTTATTAACACAGTCATGGCAGATGTCGGTTATTCTCAAGACGAATCGGTGAAATATTCTGGTTCTTCATCTTCTCAGTGGTCAATATCTTATGTGTCTCGTCATTCTGGACAGACAACTGTGCCTGGGGCACCACATCAGAAAACTTGGGTCGCTCCTCATGAAAATCAACGAGCCTGTGGCCGAGGTTATCCGAATCAGCGCCAGAATCAGAGTAGGCCTCATAACAATTTGGAAAGAAGGACTGCTCCTTTTCATCCAGTTCATGTGTCGTACACTCAGCTTCTGCCACATCTGATTCAAAACTCTTTGGTGGAGCCAAAGACCCTTAAGCCTGTGCCAGAACCTTACCCTCCTGGGTATGATCCCCATGCTCAGTGTGGATATCATGGCGGATCCATGAGGCATTCAACCGAAGATTGCAAAGCTTTTCAAGCAAAAGTACATCAGTTGATTGACAAATGGTGCATTTCCTTTCTAGAAGGAGTTTTGGTGGTTCATGTCAACCTCTCAGTTGTCTAAGCTCGAAGATTCCAGGGGTTATCTCCAAAAGCCAGTGGTCCAGACAGGCAGACGTCCTCAACATTGGCAGTCCTCGCATTTTTTATCATTTGCATTTGTAGTTTATTTTTTGTTAGTTGCTACTTGCTCTTAAACATTGTTGTTTTGAATGGTAATATTAATGAAGTGATTTGCATTTTTCTGAATTAATCATGTCACTTTCGCCCATTTTTGCACAGCACATACACATGCACCTTTTATCCACTCCACTTCATCACTGTTGATTAGCAAATATTGGAGGGAGGATGACGAAGACTGAACATTCATAACTGATGATCGTATGCTTTCGGATAAAATCCTGTTGATGACGTACAAGCATTGTTTCAAATCCCCTAAACACTGGAGATATAAGGAGTTAGTCCCTAGTTAACCACTTCGAGCCTGGAAGTAGAAGTTTCTTTCGGACTTTTCTAAACCCTCACATCTTAACCTGGGGCAGGGTAGTTGTCAGTTAGCTCGACCGAGCGTTCAAATCTTGTAGAGGAGTGTCCCCATTCAAGGACTAATCACACCTTATCTCTCTCAAGCGGTCGTCCCTCATCAACCACAATGTTTAAACCTCACCAATCAGGAGTGAGAAAGTTATAACCTTTTCGGAGAATTCAAGACAACCAGTGTCGCACGACTTGTTTCAGAAAAGAAAAAGAAAAAGAAAGCCTGCTAGGTTGAAAAGCTGGAAAGCAAATACTTAGGAAAAATTGGGGCATCTCGCTGGACTCCAAAATCAGAAAGAACTCAAAAGAAAGAGTGAGTCCAGACAAAAATTAGGGAACAAAAGAATAAAAAAGAGGATCTCAGAAGAAAAATCCTCAAACGAGAACAAAGTCGTGTGATTACAGACACAGAAGACAAGAGGGGTGATTGTCACTCTAAAATCCTTGTGAGTTCTTTGACCATCACTCCTACCATTCGATAAACCTTTCAGAGGAGCACTTGTGCCGAGTTAATTGAATGTAGGATTGGAGATCATCACGAAGAAGGGGTGGGTACAAATCATACTTTGAGCCTAATATCCTTTGTTTCAGTAACCGTGAACCCGACCACGATTCAACCCTTAAAAGACCTAACTGAGGCGGTGTTTATTTTGAAGGCATACTACAATGAGGTTGAGTAACCTGACTCCTACATGATTTTCTAATCATATCCTTGTTGTATCTTTCACTAATCAAATCAGCACTAAGTTTGGACTTTTGGTTCGCTCGTCACTCACTATCACGATGTCGCGGTGAAAATCGGATACCAAACTATTGATTAGTTTGAATCTTTAATTCAATTTGCAACCGGTCTTTGATTTTCCCAAAGGAAGGGATAAAGATCGAAATTCCCACAATGTAATGCAAGTGCAAGCTAGAGAGTTTTAGGTTCGGGGTTGGTTAAACTTAGGGAAGGTACTAGCATCCTAAGTTTCTGTAGTACTCTACAGGAACCTTTTGTTTTAATGTTTGTTTATTGCTAAGGTTTATCTGCTTAAGGTTTAAAAGACCTAGGGGTTTATTTCTAAGTATACTCGATAAGATGTCGCATCTTATGCCTACATATCCTTACGGGAGTGGAATCAGGGTATCTGTAGTTCCCCTAAAGGGTTTGAGGAGTTCTTTGACTGTGGTCAAAGTTCCTACGGGTTTAGGGTAGTTGATTGATTGATTTTAGGAGAAGGAGATGAGTTGTCATTTAAAGGGAGATTTAACCGCCACAAATTGTAAGAAAATGGTCTTTGCATCGTCTTAAGAGAAGGGCTCAAGTACTCGGATAAGGATCGACGAGGTACGCCTCTATCTCTCCTAAGGCAAAGTTCCTACAATATTGATTGTATCGTTGTGGGGTGGAGATTCTATCTCGCTTAAGATGATTAACATCTTATTCTCTAGTGTGCTTGAATATTTATATGTTTTGAGTTGTATTGTTTGTTTCTATGTTGTAGAAGATAAAGACAAAGGTCCTCCTATGGGGTAGGATCTGTCCTAGAGAGATCAACTTGAATGGGATCAAGGATCATGTGGGAAATGATGCAAATGATGTGCACTACACACAAGTGTTGACTTATGTGTAGGTTTTTCCTTTAGACGGATGCAATGCGGTAAGATAAATTACAATGATGTAAAAAATGCGGGTAAATAAACCATACACATGCATGAAAGCGCTAAGGTGTAAGTGAGAATTGTGTATGTGAACGTGGATGTGCACGATTTAAGCTGTAGGATTGAGGGGAGCATGATTAATTTTAGACAATGTTGAATCTGTTTATTAGTTTTAGATGAAAGTTTTAAGTGATAAGTCAATTCCAAAGGGTGACCTTAAATAAAGGATTTCTTAGAATATCTAAGAAGTTTATTTTATCTTATGAAGAAAAGAAAAGATTTATTTTTTTTTATGAAAGTTGTTATTATTATGGATAAATTACTACAAATTGTTTAAATTATGAAACGGTTTTGCCTATTATAAGAATATGAACAAATTAATATATATATATATATATATATATATATATATATATATATATATATATATATATATATATATATATATATATATATATATATATATATATATATATATATATATATATATATATATATATATATATATATATATATATATATATATATATATATATATATATATATATATATATATATATATATATATATATATATATATATATATATATATATATATATATATATATATATATATATATATATATATATATATCATTGTTTAATAAAAGTTATTTAGTGATGAGAATGAATTATTAATAAAGTTAAAAACATTAATAAGTTAATTAAATAGAAATAAACATGGTTAATTAAAAAAGATTAATTAATAAAAAGAGTTGATTAAACAAAAAAGTGATTAATCCATTAAAAACGGATGATTAAGAAAATGATTAACTAATGGTTACTTAATTAGATTAAATATTGATAGTAAAAAATGGATGGTTATTATATTAATTAATTAGATTTAAAAAAATAGGTTGATTAAGTTAGATTAATGGCGGATTAGTGGTGATTGGTGGTGATTAGTGGTGTGTGTGGTGATTATGCACAGGATTACCATAATAACAAAATCGAACAGAAAACCCAATCCCTAATCTGTTCCTCTTCTCTCCACCCGCGATCTCTTTCAATCGTCACTCCCTCACCTCTCAATCTTCTTCGACTTCAACGTTCCTTCCTTCGTTTGTCCCTTCACGATCCTCTTCCAAACCTGAAACACAAACAACACGTCAAAAGCTTCAGTAAGTTTGACGCAAATAAATAGATTACCGCGAGTCCTGAATGGCGGATGTCCGAGATTGTAAGGCAAATGGTAGCGATGAGTGAAGGTGACGATTTGTTGGACAGCGACGACGATGGGGGTGTGACGTTGCGATGGTTTTGAGGAAGCTCCAAGATCGAAAGATGAGTTTTTGATTTTTTACGGTTTAGCAATTTAGGGTTCGATTTTGGGGATTTTGTGGCTGTTTGTGTGTATGATTGAGTCTCTGCGTGTATGTACGGTGTATCCTCTCTGAAAACCTTCTTCCATCTTTTATAGGTTGTTTTTGAAATGCTGAAATAAATGCGATGAAATGCTATTGATTCTCTGTGCCTGATTTGCTTGCAGCTTTTAATCGACTTCCAAATTTGTATGATTGTGTCTGATAGTGTTTTCGAATGTTTCAACTTCTAAATCTGATTGTTTTCTTTTTACCAGGTTTTGGAGTGGATATTATTGCCATTCTTGAGCCTGATTTATTGCAGATCAGAACGGGAAAGAGTTGAACCTCTGTCTTCATGTTTTGAACGGTTTTGGAAACCAGATTTTGTCAATTTTAACTTGGAAAGTTCTTAAGTCTGAAATTGATGGCTCTAATGCTTGCTCTTCATTGTTTACAGGGTTCAGTAAGTAGATTCGCCTTCTTTTACTTGCAACGGTGGGCTTCGTTTATTCAAATCAAACGTCTACGGAACGCTGCTTTGGTGAGGATATTGTTTCCTACGTGTTTTCTGCGTGACTGCTTTTAATTTCCTTCAATTGTTTGACAGTGTCTGCAACCCCTAATGAAAGCTTTAGTCTTCTCTCTAAGACAATAGTTGCATTTCCTCTTAGTTAATCCACATATCATTCCATTTTGAGATGTGTTGAAACTAATTTCTTTTCTGCGTAATGATTCTGATTTGAACTTCTATGCAGGAAGATCGATGCCGGCAAAATCAAACCGATGGTATGGCTTCGGACTTGCACTGTATCCTTACGTGCAACAACTTTGATCCTTAAAGGCAGAAGGTATTTATTAGGTAATGCCAATCTCCTCTCCTACGAACTGATATGAGTGATCACCGACTGCCGCTAACTTTTGTCTTTGCTTTGTTAGGGAGAAACGTGAAGTTGATTGTGTAAGCGAAACGAAGACTTATTGCCGAACTTCCAGGGGCAAGGTTGCTTTGGTAGGTTGTTAGGAGTGGAGCATCACGAATAACTTGCCTTGCCGTTTAGAAAGGGATAGCAGTTGTTGAACCGTGTGACCTGTTGGGTTACGTCTGGGACATGCAGTAGGTATGTTAAAACCTTCTTCATTGGGTTGTGTTTGGAATCAAATTGGAAACTTGATATTGATGTTAACTCCCTCTTATCATCTTTATTCTGTATATGCTCGATAATACAGTGGTTGTTGGTGCAGGAATCTAAACTCTTCTTGGCCAGCTTGGATCCTCGAGGTGAGGTGCACACATCGTATGTGTTGCACCCTAAAATTTGACCAACCGGGTCCCGTATTTGGTTCATGTTTCGATGCATGACCGCATTCGCATCCGCATATCGCATACAGTGCATTTTTTCAGTTGTTTTGATTTTATCGGGATCACAGCCCTCTCCTCGCATTTCAGGTGTTTTTTACTCAGTTAGATAAGTAGAGTCGTTTTTTGGGAAGTCGTGTTCTTCCCGGTGTTTTCAGCTTGCGCTGTTGTTTTTGGGGATATTTCGGTGTCCATTTATTTTTGCCGGTTGTCCCGGTGCGCTCTCGCGGTGTTACTGATCGTTTTGGATTATTTTTGTTCCCTCTGGAATTATTAGGATTTTATTAGATATTATTATCATTTTCTAGAATTTAAGTAGATTCTTTTAATATTTTTAATAGGTTTAGACATTATTTTCTTTTAGATATAGATTTTAATATGGTTGTTTTAGATTTTAAATAAGAATTAATATAGGTTTCTATAGATAGCTTTTAATAAGTTTTTAGAATGTTAGAATATAGTTAGATATTAATAGATTTTTCTGAATATTAATTTGTAGATTTAATTGTTAGATTGTTTTAAGTTTTAATTAGATATAGGCTTAATAATCAATTAGTCTTGCCATTTTAATTCACGTTAATTCATCAATCAGTCATTAATCTTTCGTTAGTCTTTTAATCCAATCATTAGTGTTGTCAGCCTGTTGATCCATTAGTATTAATTTCAATTGCTCATGTTAATCCATGTTTAGTTTTTTTTTATTTTTTATTTTCCATTCAGTCCAATTAGATTGTTCGTTGGGCCCAGTTTCGTTTTTTGGAGGCCCAGAATTTCAGTCCGAAATGCCACATGTCACTATAAAATCTGGCCACGCGTTTCAACCAAGGGAGAGCCACCTCATAACCCCACTAACCCAGACTTCACCACGTGGCTTCCCATTCTCTCTCTCTCTCTGCCACGCCACTCACACTTGTCACTCTGTCTCTCTCCCTCTCACACATGCAGCGAGCCACTTGGCAATCGCTGAGCTCTACCGGTTGCATGGCCGGCGGCCATGCAACCACCGCCCCTAACCTACTCCGGTAGCCCCTAACCTACTCCGGCCACCACAACCGTTCGCCGGAAAATCCAAACTCGCCGGAAAACTGGAAAAATCCCCAGAATCCATTCGTCTTCATCGTTCTTCTTAGCTCATCATCAGAAGCATCCTTCGTTCAAGATCTTTGTGAACCTTCATATCATTTTTTCCAGAATTTTTCTAACTCTTCATCTTTCTCCTCCGATCCTCTTCATCATCAACGTTTAAGTGTGCATCGGAAAGACTTGAATCTCCATCAACATCAACAATATTTTTCCAGATCTTTCAACAACGATCATCAAGTTCATCTTCACCGGTTCTTCAAAGATCCATAGATCGAACTTCATCGCAAATTCGTTCTACTCCAAGAAACCTTCATCGTATTTCCAGAACATCACCTTCTCAGATCTAATCTGTCAGCGACATCATCTTCAAATTGTTTTCCCAGAATCCTCACACATTCACCATTCATCAGAGAACACGAATCTGCGGCTTGAATCTTCACGAGGTTAGCGATCAAAATCCTTTTCCAGATTTCATATCTTCATCGCTTCGCTAAAACTCATCAGTTCTCCAACATGCGCACCTCAAGATTTTTCATCCATCGAGTCTTCGTATTCTTCAGTTCTTCAAGCATTCTCCTCGCAAGAACGTATGGCTTCGACACCTTTAATGGATTCATCTGAGATCTTCAGACCGTGGTTGATTCTTGCTTCGATTAATTGCTTGTTATATCGCTGGTGATTACAAGATTACGGTTGCTTTTGGTTTGTGGTGTGAGCGAAGAGGTTGGGGGAAAAGATTGAACGAGAAGGTTGGAACGGAGAGGAGAGCGAAGATTGAGATGGAGATTGAGAGAGAGAAGGAGATGAGAGAGGAACGGCGCAGGGAACAGTAAAGGGAGAAGGTGAAAAATTAGGGTTTTGTGTCTTCTGAATGAAGGTTGGACCGGGTTTGGGGGCTTTGGGCCTTTGGGTTTTTTTTTTTCTGGCAACACCCCCCCTCATTTCTCATCTCCCTCCGTTTTTTTTGCAATTAGATGAGTGGGCTGGGCCCAATGCAATTGTTGGCAGTGCACCCCCCGTTTCATTATTACACGCCCCCTCCGTTTTTTTGCAGCAACAACTGTTGGGCTGGGCCAAGGTGTTTTTGCTGGCTGCATACCCCTGCTGGACCAAAACACCCCCCTAGCAAAACTTTATTTTCATTTCTTTTTTTTAGAGTTTAATTTCTTTTCGTATTAATTTCATATGATATTTTAGATATTTTCTTAAACTTTTTGGAGATAGAAATAATAAAAAAATATAAAAAATAATGAGAATAATATAATAGTGGAAATATAATAGCATTTCTTTTTAGGATATATTTTTCCTTTAGGAGTGTATTTTACACCTTTTTAGAGGTAGTTTTAGAAGTCCACTTGTTAGGGGACTATTTTTCACTTGATTTTCCATTATAGATGGATAAGATAGTATTTTTAGGAGTTTATTTTCCCGTATTCAATCATTGTAACCATTTTCAGAATATCAATAAAACGAGATTTGAGCTGTGGTCCCGAAAGTAGTCGAACTACAGTTGCTCTGATTTCTCGTACCAGACGAGAATATGTAGGCATAGGATGCGATATCCTAGCGAGCACACTAACAACTAACCTTTTTGTTCTCTCGCTGCTGTGTGATCGAGACTTTCCCGATGACGACTGATGTTATCCTTTTCTCTTGCCCGAGTGTATTTGAGACCAGACCGTAGTTTTAGTTCCCATAGGTTCCCGTACCTTTAAAACCAGTTTAATTTCTCACTCCTGTGTGAGAATACCCAGTCTAGCCGTAGTTAGCCTGAACTACGTAAGCTCTGATCTTCCATGCTGTGTGGAAGTATGTAGGCACAAGACGCGAAGTCTTGGCAAGCCAATTCCCTGTAGTTTCCCGAACTACGTTAACTCTGACTTTCTCTCTTGAGAATACGTAGGCATAGAGTGCGGCGCTCTATCGAGTCAATTCCCTCCCGTTTAGATTTAGCAGCCGTAGATAGATTGTTTTTGCATCTTTTAGACAACCCAAGCAAGCGTGGATCCCGTAGAGTACGACGGACGTGAGGGGTGCTAATACCTTACCCTTGCGTAACCGACTCCCGAATCTAGGTTTTGGTTGTGACGACCATACCTTTCCCGTTTTTTGCGAGGTTTACTTCGAGCGTTTCCTTTCCCTCCGTTGGGATAAATAACGCACGGTGGCGACTCTTCTGTCAGTCGGCGCCGATTTTCGCAGTAGCGACAGCTGGCGACTCTGCTGGGGACTGTGATAGTTCCCCATGCATGTGGGATCCAACGTCCCCTAGGAGAGTCAATCCTAGCGCTTGTTTGCTTGTCTTTTGGGTGTTTATTTTTTCATCGCTATTATCTGTTGCTATTGTGCTGGGGGGTGATACTTTGAGTGATAAGCCGGACCTGGGCTGCTTGAGTATGCATTTAGACATAGTTGTGGAGATTAGTGGACGAACTTGTTTGTTGAGCAGACACCAGTTCCCCACGAAATTCACGCTCAGACGAGGTTCTCTCCGAGGTGCTTCTTTCCGATCCTGAGGATCTGAGGGGAGTCCAGACGTGAGGATTGTCGACTCTGGGGACCGATCAATTGGAAGTCAGCTAAGTGAGGCCTCTTCATGAGATGATGGTGCCACTCCTTCTGGGAATCGTATCGTCGCTTATGAAAGTCTGTGACGCTGATGACCGCATAGGATGCCGTACCTTAGGTCCATACCTGTGAGTGGGAGGGTTTTTGCAGGAAACTTAACCTCCAGACGACCCAGTTTTTTGGTTTTCGCTTCAGAGTGATTATCTCCGTCAGCAGTACAGCAGTATTCAGAGCGTGTTGTGGGGGCTGTGATCCCGTGTTTGCTGCATTGCATTGCATTCGCATAAGCATCTTTGCATCATATTGCATAGCATTTCTCCCGCTGGCCAGAGCTCTTATCCAGCCGTTGTTTGATTTCAGAAGGTGATTATCCGGTGATTGGTCTGAGCAACTGTGGATTGTTAGAAGACGACCAAGGGGTTGAAACGGATCAAGCAGAATCAAGCAGTGCCGTCAGTTGAAAGTTGCTGATAGTCATGTCAGGAAACGACTTCCAGATTGTTGATGCCTTGTCAGGATTTATTATGACGACCAATCCTTTGTATGATTCCACGTCTGACGAAGGCTTTCCGCAAGTGAATAACCTTACTGCAGCTCAACTTGTGCAAACTTCTGTTAGAGGCCAAAATCTGCACCAGCAGTTTGTCATCCCAAGTGAACGTTCTTCTTCTGATGCCGCGAATTATCAGAATGATATTCCTGCTGGTTTGATCTCCCAAAGAGAAGTTCCGATAGTGAGGCCTAATAATCCATTAGCTCTGGTGCAAGCTAAGAGGTTGCACGCATTGGAGGAACAAGTCAAAGCCCTGGAAGTTAGGAACGATGTCGGTCTCCATGCTTCAGATATGTTCTTGGTTTCTGACCTAGTGTTACCTCCTAAATTCAGAGCGCCGAAGTTTGAGAAGTACGAAGGAGATAGCTGCCCGAGGCTACATTTGGTGATGTTCTGCAGAAAGATGACTTCGTTTGTGCAAAACGACAAGTTGATGATTTACTGTTTTCAGGACAGTTTGACTGGGGCATCTCTACGTTGGTATATGCAGTTAGAGAAGGATCAGATTCGATCGTGGGTGGATTTAGCCAGAGCTTTCCTGAAGCGGTATGATTACAATATGGACATAGCTCCCATTCGCATGGAGTTGCAATCTTTGTCTATGGGGATCAATGAACCTTTCAGAAAGTATGCTCGGAGATGGAGGGATTTTGCTTCCAGAGTGGAACCACCGATCCCTGACCGAGAGTTAGCAGGCATGTTCGTAGACTCCTTGCAAAGCCCGTACTTTGAGAGATTGCTTGGAGTTTCGCTGAACTTCTCCGAATTAGTGGGAGTTGGAGAACGTATTGAGAATGCTATAAAGATTGGAAAAATTCAGGTTGTCTCAAGCGGTCAGGCTAGTGAAACTGAATCTCTTTACGACTATCGGAAGGAAGAAGGAGTTGTGATCAATGCCATCATGCCAGATGTTGGGTATCCTCGAGATGAATTGGTGAAATTTATTGGTTCTTCATCTTCTCAGAGATCAGTATCTTTTATGCCTTGTTATACTGGACAGACCACTGTGCCTGGGGCACCATATCAGGAGTCTTATGTCGCTTCCCTGGCAAATCAGCGAACTCGTGGCCGAGGTTATCAGACTCAGCATCAGAATCAGAACAGACCTCATAGTAATTTGGAACGAAGGAATGCTCCTTCTCATCCAATTCCTGTGCCGTACAGTCAGCTTTTGCCACAGTTGGTTCAGAGTTCTTTGGTGGAACCTAAAGCCCTCAAGCCCGTGCCAGAACCTTACCCTTCTGGGTACAATCCCCAAGTTCAGTGTGGTTACCACGGCGGATCCCCAGGACATGCAACTGAAGATTGTAAAGCGTTTCAGGCGAAGGTACAGCAGTTGATCGACCAGGATTGCATTTCCTTTCGAGAGGGATTTCTGTTTGTTAATACCAACCGCTCAGCTGTCTAAGCCCGTAGACTCGGAAAGTATTCCCCAGCAAAAGCCAGTGGTCCAGACAGGCAGGCGCCCTCAGCATTGGCAGTCCTCAGACTTTATATTATTTGCATTTGTAGTTTCTTTTCTGTTAGTTACTACCTGCTTTTAAACATTGTATGTTTCGAATGGTGATATTAATAAGGTGACTATGCATTTTCTGAATTAATCATGTCGTTGTCGCTCATTTACTGCATTGCACCGACACTTGCATTTTATTCACTCCACTTTGTCACTATGACTAGCAAAGATTAGAGGGAGGATGACGAAACTGAGCTCATAATCATTAATCGTATGCTTTCAAATAAGACCTTGCCGATGACGTACAAGGCATTGTTTCAAATTCCCCAAACACTGGAGATATAAGGAGTTAGTCCCTTGTTAACCACTTCGAGCCAGGAAGTAGAAGTTTTTTCGGACTTTTTTTAACCCTCACATCTTAACCCGGGGCAGGGTAGTTGTCAGTTAGCTTGACCGAGCATTCAAGTCTTACAGAGGAGTGTTGTCTTTCGAGGACCAATCAGTTTATACCTCTCAAGAGGTCGTACCTCGTCAACCACAGTGGTTAAACCTCGCCAATCAGGAGTGAGACGGTTACAATCCTTTCGGAGCAATCAAGACAACCAGTGTCACACGACTTTGTTCCAAAAGAAAGAAAAAGAAAGCCCGCTAAGTAAAAAGAAAGAAAAAGCTGGAAAGCTAATACTTAGGCAAAAATCAGGGCATCCCGCTGGACTTCAAAAGAAAACGAAAAAACGAAAAGAACTCAAATAGAGTCAGTCCAGGCAAAAATTAGGGAGTCAAAAAGAATGAAAAAGAAGGGATAGAAAAATAGATCCCCAGTGAAGTCACAAAGTCGTGTACACAAACACCGAAAACGAAGAAGGAGTAACTGTCACTCCGGAAAAGCCCTGTGAGTTCCTTAATTGTGGTTCTTACCATTCAACATACCTCTCGAAGAGGCGAGCGCTTGTGCCAGGTTAACTGAACCTTAGGATCGGAGATCATCACGTAGAAGGGGTGGGTACAAATCAAAATTTGAGCCAAATATCCTTTGTTTCACGAACCGTGAACCCGACCACGATACAACCCTTAAAAGACCTAATTGAAGTAGGGTTTATTCTGAAAGCTCATTACGATAAGGTTGAGTAACCTGACTCCCTCATGACTTGCTAGTCACATCCTTGTTGTGTTTTTCACTGACCACATCAGCACTACGTTTGAACTTTAGTTCATTCGTCACTCACAATCATGACATGTAAATGAGTGACAGCACAAATTTTTTCAAAAAAATCTGCATAAACACTGCATTAAGATTACCATTCGTGAATAGACAGTTTTAATTGCAGGTTAGTAGTTGGCATGAAAGAAATTCCAACAGGGAATCGTCAAACAAGACTGAGTAATACAGCAGTCTGGATCAGAATGACATATGTTGTGAAACCCTGTGAATCCGGGGCATTGACTTCCAGTGAGTTCGGAATCAGTTAGTCTGAGGACAAGTCCCGAGGCTTCAGTTGATCAGGGGAAGTATGCTTGAGAAGCAGTTGATCAGAAGTGAGTCTTCTCGAGAGCCAATCAGGGGCAATTATACAGAACGTGGAGATTTGAAAGCAGATACTTCAGGTGGATAATCAGATCAGGTTAAGTCGCTAGAACGCTCATTCAGGGGCAAGTCACCGCAGAGAGTGTTGAAACCAGCTGGGTTGATAGGGGTTTAATGGAGATTGAATTCTGTTGTCGTATAGATCCCGGGGCAAGTAATCTCGAGGTCGTCGCGTGGTAAGCTGTTCAGAGCAATACTCCCAGGAGTTAGATAGGGGCAGGTTGAGTGCACTGGGGCAAGTTATTCAAGCAAGTCTGTTTATCCCCAGCCGGAGTTGAGTATCGGGGAATCGTGTCATTACCCTTATCAAAAACCTTAACATTCCGAAAAAGGCCTTGCTGTCGTTGGATTGTTATCCTACCATCTAAATCTGTTACGTGTCAGTAACCGGTCGTTTCCAAAGTCCAGTTCTCGCCTGGCAAACCGGTAACCAGTTCTCGTCTGGTCATCGTTGCTTCAATCTTTCCGTAAGCATCAGTTCCCGTCTGGTGTAGTTTATTGTAAGCATCAGTTCCCGTCTGGTGTAGTTTATTGTAAGCATCAGTTCCCGTCTGGTGTAGTTTATTGTAACCAGTTCTCGTCTGGTCACCGTTTCTTCAAGTGTTGTATCAGTTCTCGTCTGGTACATGTCATCGCGTAACCAGTTCTCGTATGGTCATCGTGTGTTTTAACCTAGGTGTTATACCGGTTCTCGTCTGGTGTACGGCAGCTTTCAATCAGTTCTCGTCTGGTTGTCTATGCCTCAGCCTGTTATCCAGTCAGCCCCGTCTGATGTCCAAAAATCAATTTTCGTTCAATTTTCCTAATCTATTTTGCTATCAGTTCTCGCCTGGTAGTCTACCTCCGAATGCTAGTTCTCGTCTAGTATTTTCCATATCTTCCACTGTGTACATAATCCATGTTTATCCTAAACCAGTAAAAACAAAAACCTAAAAGGTATCTGACACAGTAATTCCCAATGACTCGCATGTTGTCATGTTCCCCGATACGAAGCTCGACGAATACCAGTGCTCCGATTAATGTTGAATACCCTATGGATGTTGTTAGATCAGAATTACTACTCTTCAGCAGATGAAAGTCGTGTATTATCGGAAGAATTGAGATTGTATTGTTATCCCGTATCAGAGTAGGGTCAGGAGTATCCCCAGCAGATTAAGATTGATATCCTTGATAGTAGGGGTATTTCCAGCAGCGTGCTGCGCGCAATCAACCCCAGTTTTGGTCAATCCCCACAGAGCACAATCAGTTGCCAATGGTTTGAAGAGAGCATCCCCAAGCAGGTTTGTTTTTTTTCTTTCTCCCCAAGCAGGGTTGCCTTTCCATTTCTCCAGCAGGATGGTTATCCCCAGCGGATTTGGTTTCCCTTTTCCAGCATTTATGTTGCTGAGATGATTCTGTGATATCAGGTTACCCTCAGTGGAGTTGACGTCTACCTTCGGCATTTATTTTGCCAAGCGGTTTGTAGACCTGGTGTTCTCTGGCAGCTCGAGCCTACATTTACATTCGCATATATCGTCATAGCATTTATACAAACATATAGCATTTCCATGTCGTCTGGGCCTCGCATTTTCAAACAGAACGCATAGCATTTACATGTCATATAGGGCATTGCATCATTTCAAGCATACGCATGTCGAAACATGGACCAGGTTGGTTACCTCATGGCTTTCGAGTATGTTCCCTTGCAGAGTTGTTTGGTTAAGCTTCTCTTCTCCCCCAGCGGAGTGATTCTTCACATTTGGTTGTTACGTCGGCACTGAAAAAAGATTGACATATATCAGATTTCTGAAGCTGCCTCCTGTTGGCAGAATGGGTGCCGAGCAGTCGATTCAGAAGTTCCCCAGGAGAATTGTCCTCAAGTTCGCCGTGAACTGTGAGATGACAGGATTTGATCCCATAAGTAAGATGGGAATCAAGGTGTTTGCTGTCTGAAGCATTATTCCAATACTTGTGGCGTCACACAGGTGATTGATGTTGAAAAGGAGAGAAATTTTTATCAGATAATTGACCAGTTGTTGCCGTGACAACCAAACTTCAGTCCATTGGAGGCTATTCCTCAAGCAGTTTTGCAGTATATTCCCACGGTTGGCAAATTTCAGGGTTTCATTGGTATTCAACCGTCATTTACCTTTGAATGTTTGAAGGCTAAGCGCTCTTCACCCATTCAGGTCCAAGCCGCTTGAATAGGGGCAGCTGTTGCACCCTAAAATTTGACCAACCGGGTCCCGTATTTGGTTCATGTTTCGATGCATGACCGCATTCGCATCCGCATATCGCATACAGTGCATTTTTTCAGTTGTTTTGATTTTATTGGGATCACAGCCCTCTCCTCGCATTTCAGGTGTTTTTTACTCAGTTAGATAAGTAGAGTCGTTTTTTGGGAAGTCGTGTTCTTCCCGGTGTTTTCAGTTCGCGCTGTTGTTTTTGGGGATATTTCGGTGTCCGTTTATTTTTGCCGGTTGTCCCGGTGCGCTCTCGCGGTGTTACTGATCGTTTTGGATTATTTTTGTTCCCTCTGGAATTATTAGGATTTTATTAGATATTATTAGCATTTTCTAGAATTTAAGTAGATTCTTTTAATATTTTTAATAGGTTTAGACATTATTTTCTTTTAGATATAGATTTTAATATGGTTGTTTTAGATTTTAAATAAGAATTAATATAGGTTTCTATAGATAGCTTTTAATAAGTTTTTAGAATGTTAGAATATAGTTAGATATTAATAGATTTTTCTGAATATTAATTTGTAGATTTAATTGTTAGATTGTTTTAAGTTTTAATTAGATATAGGCTTAATAATCAATTAGTCTTGCCATTTTAATTCACGTTAATTCATCAATCAGTCATTAATCTTTCGTTAGTCTTTTAATCCAATCATTAGTGTTGTCAGCCTGTTGATCCATTAGTATTAATTTCAATTGCTCATGTTAATCCATGTTTAGTTTTTTTTTATTTTTTATTTTCCATTCAGTCCAATTAGATTGTTCGTTGGGCCCAGTTTCGTTTTTTGGAGGCCCATAATTTCAGTCCGAAATGCCACATGTCACTATAAAATCTGGCCACGCGTTTCAACCAAGGGAGAGCCACCTCATAACCCCACTAACCCAGACTTCACCACGTGGCTTCCCATTCTCTCTCTCTGCCACGCCACTCACACTTGTCACTCCGTCTCTCTCCCTCTCACACATGCAGCGAGCCACTTGGCAATCACTGAGCTCTACCGGTTGCATGGCCGGCGGCCATGCAACCACCGCCCCTAACCTACTCCGGTAGCCCCTAACCTACTCCGGCCACCACAACCGTTCGCCGGAAAATCCAAACTCGCCGGAAAACTGGAAAAATCCCCAGAATCCATTCGTCTTCATCGTTCTTCTCAGCTCATCATCAGAAGCATCCTTCGTTCAAGATCTTTGTGAACCTTCATATCATTTTTTCCAGAATTTTTCTAACTCTTTATCTTTCTCCTCCGATCCTCTTCATCATCAACGTTTAAGTGTGCATCGGAAAGACTTGAATCTCCATCAACATCAACAATATTTTTCCAGATCTTTCAACAACGATCATCAAGTTCATCTTCACCGGTTCTTCAAAGATCCATAGATCGAACTTCATCGCAAATTCGTTCTACTCCAAGAAACCTTCATCGTATTTCCAGAACATCACCTTCTCAGATCTAATCCGTCAGCGACATCATCTTCAAATTGTTTTCCCAGAATCTTCACACATTCATCATTCATCAGAGAACACGAATCTGCGGCTTGAATCTTCACGAGGTTAGCGATCAAATTCCTTTTCCAGATTTCATATCTTCATCGCTTTGCTAAAACTCATCAGTTCTCCAACATGCGCACCTCAAGATTTTCCATCCATCGAGCCTTCGTATTCTTCAGTTCTTCAAGCATTCTCCTCGCAAGAACGTATGGCTTCGACACCTCTAATGGATTCATCTGAGATCTTCAGACTGTGGTTGATTCTTGCTTCGATTAATTGCTTGTTATATCGCTGGTGATTACAAGATTACGGTTGCTTTTGGTTTGTGGTGTGAGCGAAGAGGTTAGGGAAAAAGATTGAACGAGAAGGTTGGAACGGAGAGGAGAGCGAAGATTGAGATGGAGATTGAGAGAGAGAAGGAGATGAGAGAGGAACGGCGCAGGGAACAGTAAAGGGAGAAGGTGAAAAATTAGGGTTTTGTGTCTTCTGAATGAAGGTTGGACCGGGTTTGGGGGCTTTGGGCCTTTGGGTTTTTTTTTCTGGTAACACCCCCCCTCATTTCTCATCTCCCTCCGTTTTTTTTGCAATTAGATGAGTGGGCTGGGCCCAATGCAATTGTTGGCAGTGCACCCCCCGTTTCATTATTACACGTCCCCCTCCGTTTTTTTGCAGCAACAGCTGTTGGGCTGGGCCAAGGTGTTTTTGCTGGCTGCATACCCCTGCTGGACCAAAACACCCCCCTGGCAGAACTTTATTTTCATTTCTTTTTTTTAGAGTTTAATTTCTTTTCGTATTAATTTCATATGATATTTTAGATATTTTCTTAAACTTTTTGGAGATAGAAATAATAAAAAAATATATAAAATAATGAGAATAATATAATAGTGGAAATATATTAGCATTTCTTTTTAGGATATATTTTTCCTTTAGGAGTGTATTTTACACCTTTTTAGAGGTAGTTTTAGAAGTCCACTTGTTAGGGGACTATTTTTCACTTGATTTTCCATTATAGATGGATAGGATAGTATTTTTAGGAGTTTATTTTCTCGTATTCAATCATTGTAACCATTTTCAGAATATCAATAAAACGAGATTTGAGCTGTGGTCCCGAAAGTAGCCGAACTACAGCTGCTCTGATTTCTCGTACCAGACGAGAATATGTAGGCATAGGATGCGATATCCTAGCGAGCACACTAACAACTAACCTTTTTGTTCTCTCGCTGCTGTGCGATCGAGACTTTCCCGATGACGACTGATGTTATCCTTTTCTCTTGCCCGAGTGTATTTGAGACCAGACCGTAGTTTTAGTTCCCATAGGTTCCCGTACCTTTAAAACCAGTTTAATTTCTCACTCCTGTGTGAGAATACCCAGTCTAGCCGTAGTTAGCCTGAACTACGTAAGCTCTGATCTTCCATGCTGTGTGGAAGTACGTAGGCACAAGACGCGAAGTCTTGGCGAGCCAATTCCCTGTAGTTTCCCGAACTACGTTGACTCTGACTTTCTCTCTTGAGAATACGTAGGCATAGAGTGCGACGCTCTATCGAGTCAATTCCCTCCCGTTTAGATTTAGCAGCCGTAGATAGATTGTTTTTGCATCTTTTAGACAACCCAAGCAAGCGTGGATCCCGTCGAGTACGACGGACGTGAGGGGTGCTAATACCTTCCCCTTGCGTAACCGACTCCCGAATCCAGGTTTTGGTTGCGACGACCATACCTTTCCCGTTTTTTGCGAGGTTTACTTCGAGCGTTTCCTTTCCCTCCGTTGGGATAAATAACGCACGGTGGCGACTCTTCTGTCAGCCGGCGCCGATTTTCGCAGTAGCGACAGCTGGCGACTCTGCTGGGGACTGCGATAGTTCTCCATGCATGTGGGATCCAACGTCCCCTAGGAGAGTCAATCCTAGCGCTTGTTTGCTTGTCTTTTGGGTGTTTATTTTTTCATCGCTATTATCTGTTGCTATTGTGCTGGGGAGGGTGATACTTTGAGTGATAAGCCGGACCTGGGCTGCTTGAGTATGCATTTAGACATAGTTGTGGAGATTAGTGGGCGAACCTGTTTGTTGAGCAGACACCAGTTCCCCACGAAATTCACGCTCAGACGAGGTTCTCTCCGAGGTGCTTCTTTCCGATCTTGAGGATCTGAGGGGAGTCCAGACGTGAGGATTGTCGACTCTGGAGACCGATCAATTGGAAGTCAGCTAAGTGAGGCCTCTTCATGAGATGATGGTGCCACTCCTTCTGGGAATCGTATCGTCGCTTATGAAAGTCTGTGATGCTGATGACCGCATAGGATGTCGTACCTTAGGTCCATCATATGGAAAAGGCGGGTTAATCAACAGACAACTTGTGTAAGGTTTTTTGGCATTCTACCAGATAAACATTTACTTTGAGATCATGTTTAATTGTTGGCAAACGCGGTTGAATGCGGTGAGAATACCTGTTGGATGGTTTATGATTGGTTAATGGTCCGTTCAGTTTAATAACATTGCCTTATGATTGCAGGATGCTGAAGTTTCGTTGACTGAGCATGAGTTTGCAAAAGGCATCCCAGTCCATCTAGCATCAAGCCCTTTAGAATACAGTCTAGAGTCATGAGTGTAACCTGTTCCAAACCTACCTATATCAGCAGAATAATTATCAAGATTGAATTTTGCAGTAACTGTTGCCATAAACATCTTCATACTGCCATGTGTTCTGCAGGGTGCTTGGCACGGAGAACAAATGGTCGAGCATGATCCTGTTGTTGTCTGTTGTATTTCTCCAAGTCTTCTTGGAGATAAATCAGCTTCACTGAAAAGAAATGTTTGCTTTTTTACTAACTCGATTTCCCCTTTTGATTTGCAGTAACAGGTGGGTGGTATAGAAAGCAATGAAATTCCCACTGTGTAGCGAAGGTGCGGACGGACTTGCAGTAGGACATGGATTACTGAAAAGACTTGAGTTTACCGCAATCGCAGTTGCCGCCAAAATGCATTAGTGTTCTTTTTATGGGAGTATCTTGTACTGTTACTTGTGGCTGTAACATTTGAAATTGTCTTGTAAACCAGATCAAACAACTTTGAACTTCATATGTTATTAAATCACTAATTTGGATATTGTATCTGCAATTAATTCTTTGTAAACATGCGGTTGGCATTTACAGTGAGCTGTGTTACAGTTTCAAAAATGGATACTTGCTTGTCTCCCAGCCTTGACTTGTAAATTTCCAAAACACACATTCTAAACCAAAGTTGTGTGCATGTTTGTTGTACTAAATGAATCCTCTTTCCATATGAGTTCAAAATTTTTTTTCTGATACAAACCAAGTGAGCTCAAAACATTAAGGATCGAACTTTAATGCCATAGGGATTCCATAACATATCTTGGATGACTTCTTTGATGCTTATGAACCATAAGTATCGTATTAAAACTTGAAATAGAAAACCTCTTAAAAGTTCAAGGCACAACCCCTCTTGAATGTAGATATGAAACCTTAATGCAAATTAAATCGCCTAGTCTTGATTCCCAATCTTCATCCTAAATCGTCGTTTCGAACCACGTAATCCAAATTTCTTCCACTTGACAAATAAATTACCTCAAACTCCAAGATTAAACTAAACCTTTTGAACTCATATGAAAAATAATGATACAACTTGATGCAAATTGCCGTGAAAACCGCAATCAAACCGCAAGCGAGCATTCTCCAAACCAAAAGAGAGCCCTAAACCTCCTCAAAATACAAAGGCTTTTGGCACGCTCTTGGTAACATGATTACCGGAAAGCTTTAGGATCTTTGAATCAAAACACATTTTAAAGTAAGTTATACCTGTACCAGTTGGTTAGTCATAATAACATGCACATAAGAAGTATAGAGATAACACGTAAGAGAGAGAGAAAAAAAAACGCAAGGAGGTGGAATCTTAAGGTCAAAAATTAGGGTGTGACAGATGCCTCTATCTGGAGATATGGAGATTGAAATCTTCTTCTCGACGAGATAGGAGGGACTTAAATATAAACATTGCACGGATTTTTGGCCCTAAGATGCCACCGAATGCAAATGATGTGCAATGATATGAAGAATGCAAGACAGACGGTCTTGTGGAGACATGAGGCCACAGGGGAGAAACTGGACACGACATGCGAGAAGCACAGGAGTAACGAAGGACAACGGGCCCAACAAAGCGAGACCCCACGGGAGAGAAAACGACCAGTATTGGGGAAACCTCCAAAATAAAGATATAATATAATAACACCACCAAGAGTATATGAGCTCGTCAGTGAAACAAAAACTTGAATGTGATGAATAACCAACGCATGGTAGCCTTAGCAAAGACGTCCAGTTGAAGCAAAGAAACGCATGTTACCTACTGTCAATAAATGATAGCCTATGCATAGGCAAAGGAAAGATGACCTACTACCAAACCTGGTAACCTAAGCCAAGGCATCTGACCCAAAAGAAACGGTATATGACCTACTGCCACACATATGGCAGCCTAAGCCAAGGTGTTTGACCAAAAGACGATATATTACCTACTATCAAACATATGATAGCCTAAGAAGAGGTAATAACCAAAAGAAGAGGTCACCTACTACCAAACATATGGCAGCCTAAATCGAGGTGTCCAACCAAAAAAGAAAGGTATATTACCTACTATCAAATGTATGATAACCTAAGCAAAGGTGATAAATAAAAGGAGGGATCACCTACTACCAAACATATGGTAGCCTAAGAAAAGGCGTCTGTCCAAAAGAAAGGTGTATTACCTACTATCAAATGTATGATGGCCTAAGCAAAGGTAATAACCAAAAGATGCCGAGATCACCTACTACCAAACATATGGCAGCCTAAGCCAAGGTGTCCGACCAAAAGATGCGTGTTACCTACTATCAAACATATGATAGCTTAAGAAAAGATGAGCACGAAAGGAAAGATGACCTACTACCAATCTTGGCAGCCTAAGCAAAGGTATCTGACCAAAACAGATGGTATATTACCTACTATCAAACATATGATAGCCTAAGCAAAGGTAATAACCCATAGACGGAGAGATCACCTACTACCAAACATATGGCAGCCCAAGCCAAGGTGTTTGACCGAAACAAAATGTATTAGAGATTGTAAAGCTTCAACGGGGATCTTCAAAAGATGTAAACCGGTTGATATGTAGAATAAGTCTTCTCAAATAAAGAGAGACTAATTGTAATAAACTTCACCGAACTTCTCGGAAGGGATGCCATTTGATGGAGTTAAAGCTTATGTGATAGACTCACTGGGGAATACATTCTTGCAGAGTATCTTTGTTGTAGTCCTAAAATATGTATCCTTGTAGTGTAAATTCTCAACTAAAAAGGAATATTTGTAATGTCTTCGACGCATTTCTCTGGTAGATTTCTGGAAGAATGCCTTTTTGATGGATTGATAATCCTGATAAATCCACTGGGGATGGACAGATTGTCTTGCAGAGACTGCCATTTGTCGTTTTGAAGGGAATCCTGATCAAAACGAGTTGCTCAAATAAAGAGGAGTGCTTACAATCTGGATGTAAGTAGTGGAGGAAATCTGATAATGTCGCTTGAGAAAAAATATCCATTCTTAATAGTTATCTTCATAAAGAACTTCTTGGGGAGCCAAGTGCGAAAGAGATGCACGCTTAATCCATATTCAAAAGCTGAAGATGTCCACGATATGATTGTCAAAGACCGGAGTTCAATTCAGGAAATAACCGAAGAGAAATTGTCAAGCAAGACTCGACCACTGAGATATGAGCTCAAATGATTTTTAACTAAAACAACAATCTTCCACGAGGATCGAACTTCGTGGGGAAATGGAAATATTGTGCTCTTTCTGCCTAAGGGCTGACAACTCTACTTGGAGGGATAAGACAAAATCCAGTCACTCGGGGATAACCATGACCAAAGTGACGGAACAAACAAACACAAAGATGCAAAATGCATATGCCATGCTATCTATCTATATGTTATGCGTATGATAACCAAAACGAAAATGAAACAAGCATTCCAGGCACTCAAACCAAATCTTCACAGATCAAACATTGCTTGAAGAATGTACACTTGCTTTTGAAATTCCCTCAATCTTCGGAGATAGAAATGTCACTTGTAGACAGGTGGAGAACCATATATGGGATCACAGTCTTGCTTCAAGGCTTCAAATCTTCCTATCGGAAACTGATCCCTCTCTTAATTGGAGAAGCTTCGTGGATAAAATGAATATCCATCCAATGGGGAAACTGGGTTAACAAAGTTGTTGAATATGTTGGATGAGTGAGGCTAAATCAGAAACCCCCTTCGACTCTCAAATTCCCCAAGTCATATGGTTCACGATAAAAGGTCGTTTTGAGAGGATTTTATAGAAAACATGGTGTCCAAATGCCCCACTGTTTTCAAACTCTTGGAGAGATTCGCAGAAGCTCGACTTAACTGCCCCTGATTAATGGTATAACTGAGTCTTCAAACTTATGTTATAGGTGAATCCAAGATTGTATGGATCAAATCTCTTGGACGAAATAATTTTCCCCAGGTCAGCAAAGTCTTCAAATTCAATCGGTGATTCCTTCACGTAATCTTTCTAAGACATCAGGAAAATCTAGCAAGTCAGAAATGTCAATTCTGAAACTGTTAATGCAACACGTATGTTTGTCTTGAAGTTCTGAAAAGAGATATCGCGATAACTTGTGACAAAATCACTAGTTAGGATATTATCTTAAATTTATAATGCCAATGCCAAATTGAGCATAGCTTATAGGAGTCAGGAAACGTTATCTCATCGAGTATGCTTTCGGGCTAAACCTTACTTCAATTAGGACTTTATGGGTTATATATATGGGTTTAGTTTACGATTTGTAAAGCAGAGGATAAAGGGTCAAAGTATATTGGTGCCCACCCAAATTTTGAAAAATGTTCATTTTTGATACCCTGCCCCAAGTTAAAAACGAGGTTTTGATTTGGGAGAGAAAAGAAAGATCTTTTTCTCAAGGCTTAAAAAGGGGTTAGTTATTTTGTGTTTAGGAGGTTTGAAACAATGCCTTACATCATCAATAGGGTTTTTATTCAAAAGCATACCACAAGATCTTGCATTTTACTTCGTCATCCTCCTTCCAATTATTCACCAAAGTGAAAAGAAAATTGGATAAAGTTGGCATTATAAATTATGAAAAACATTTTATGAGTGAAACAAATGGATTTCTTCAAGACAAACATTTTATTGTATTAATTATTCAAAATAAATAAGCCCTACAAGCCAAACATGCTTTTGAAAATCAAAGAAGTGAAATACACACAAACAAACAGAGTGAAAATTCCAGACAAGTCTTTTCCCTTGGATTTCATTAGGTCTTCGTATGGGACAGATAGGCTTGCTGAAGCGTCTGATATGTAGCCTTTAGATTCATCTTCAGATATTGTGTTGATATGAGCTTCCCAAATAACCTTGGATCATGCTCACGGAGGACGAACCATGCTGAGGTGAAGTATTATCCTATATGTTAGGATTGGGACCCTCAAAGGATAAGATTCCGCACTTAACCAACCTTTGAACGTCTGCTTTCAAACCGTAACAGTTCTCAGTATCATGGCCTCGAGCACCTTGATGGTATAGGCAAAACTTGTCAGCTTTGTACCAGTATGGAAGTTTCTTGGGTACCTTAGGTGGATCTCTCGTCTGGATGTGACCTTTTTGAATCAAAGATGGGAACAAGTCAGCGTATGTCATCGGGATGGGATCAAAGTCTAATATTTTGTGCACCCGACTCTGATCGTTGAATGGTTGATTTTGCTGATTTTGTTGATGTTGTGGCTAATGAACCGCAGCAACCTGATGTGATGGTGGATATCCTCTCTTAGATCGTCCCTGCTGCACAACACTTGCCTCATGTTCTCTCTTTTTCACAAAACCACTCCCATACCTTTTAGCATTATTGGGGATACTCCCTTCCTTAACTAATCTTCCTTCACGAACCCCCTCTTCCAAGCGCATGCCCATGTTTACCATCTCGGTGAAGTCACTGGGTGCACTTGCTACCATTTTCTCATAAAAGAATGGACCGAGAGTCTTTAGAAAAATTTTGGTCATCTCTTTTTCTTCTAATGGCGGTATGACTTGAGCGGCTAACTCGCGCCAATGCTGAGCATATTCCTTGAAATTCTCTTTGTCTTTCTGAGCCATGGCTCTCAACTGATCACGGTCAGGAGCCATGTCCACATTATACTTGTATTATTTGATGAAGGCTCCACCTAGATCGTTGAAAGTTCGAATCTTCGCACTATCCAATCCCATATACCACTTGAGTGCAGCGCCTGTTAAACTATCTTGGAAATAGTGAATGAGCAGTTGATCATTGTCAGTTTGTGCAGACATCTTCCTGGCATACATAATAAGATGACTCTGAGGGCAAGTATTCCCTTTGTACTTCTCAAAATCGGGGACCTTGAATTTTGGCGGAACCTTGACATTCGGGACCAAGCACAGGTCAGAAGCACTCTTTCCAAACAAATCTTTCCCACGAAGGGCTCTCAATTCTTTTTGCATCTCAGAAAATTGGCCTTGAAATCCATCCATCCTTTCTTCCAAACCCATAGTTTCGCTGGGTATCCTATGGAGAATTGGTTCGTCTAGGATATGTGGAGTGATATTCACACGCGGAGGTGCACTAGTCATTACAGCAGTAGTTGCAGGAATAGCTTGAACGGTGGTCACGGCAGGGACCTCGGGAACAGGTGGACGATAACCGGCCGGAGTGAAATAAGGAGGCATCCCCCACGGGAAACCTGGCGGCATGTTGTAGGTTACTTCAGCAAAAGTAGACACCACTGGGATCGGTGCTGATACTACTTCGGAGATAACGGTCCCTTGAACTTCTTGACTGTTGAGTGCAGACTGGTTAGACAGAGCTTCAACTAAACCATTCAACCTTTCCAAATTTTCTTTCAGGGTTTCAACCTCGTCACGGAGCATTCTGTTTTCTTGTTCCAATTGATCCATCTTTTGACGTTGACTAGCTCGAGTGTTGTATTGGTGATTCAGCTTGTTTGTGAAGATGAAGCAAGAATGAGACCCCCCGGAATGCAAAGGATGCTATGCTGATGCAAAATGTGAAATGCAAAAATGCAAGAATGCAAAACGAAATGTTTCATGGAACTCAAGTATTTATAAATGTCACAGAGTATTCAAAGAAAATTCATTTTTATTGGATTACAAGTGAATATTCTCATAAGAGTCCTATCATAATAACTAAATAAAGCTAGAAAAAGTCCTAAGGAAGTTCTTCATCGCGTTTGTTTATTTGTTCCTTCACTTGGACCTTCTTGAATATGAGTCGTCCATAATCATCTTCTAAGGAGTAACATGGTAGAGGAAAATAAATCCTATATCCCTTGTTGGAAAATACAGAAGGAAGCCCTTGTTTGCTCGGACCTTCAATATTGATGAAAGTCTTTCATTTGATCCTCAATAATAAAGGGAAGCCCCTTGTATTTGGAGTATTCTTGATTCTTCGATCTGAGCTCCTACTTCCTTAGGTCATCCAGGTTAAGACTCTTAAAAGAATATTAAAAATATTTTTTTTGTAGTCCTTATGGTTCTCTGTAATGTTTATAAATAAAACTCAAGATCCCATGAAACCAATGCAATACGATGTTATATGAGTGCAACAAACACAAGTAAGCATATAAGGACACAAAGGTAAACAAACAAAAGGGGGACCCTAGGTTTGTGACGAGCATGGAGCCAAAGGTATACCCATTCCCAAAGGATATGGACTAAAGGTGGATTGTACCTGCAGAACAAGGTTCTAAAAAGGTTCCCAAAGTCATTAGCTCATCTTTTGGATATTATCAACTTCCCAATTACTCGGTGATTAATAATATTCTCAAGAGGACTTCTTTTGAGTGTAGCATCGCGTAGCACTATTTCGGGTGTACTCCCTCATAGTCCCGCACTACGTCCTAGTAAAGGCCAAAGTGGGGTTAAAGGTAACTATGGTCCTCAATATCATAGACTCCCATCGAAAATAGTAAAAGTCTTCACAATTACTCATTCAATTGAAATATTTTCGAAAGGGTCTCAACTGAGCGTGATTTTCAAGTCAACTTGGTCGGGATTCAACTCCCTATAAGTCTCGTCGAACATATCACTATCCTATCTTAAGTTCACTCAAGTCCGGGTGTAGGACTTTATCTCACCACTCAAGGATCACAGTCCAAAAGAAATAAAGGACACAAACAAATAAGCAAGTAGGCAAGTAAGCAAATATATAAAACAATAAACAAGTAAAGCAAGATAGGGAAACCCACTGAGGATTCCCCAGTGAAGTCGTCATTTCTGTCGCGGTGAAAATCAGATACCAAACTATTGATTAGTTTGAATCTTTAATTCAATTTGCAACTGGTCTTTGATTTTTCCAAAGGAAGGGATAAAGATCAAAATTCCCACAATGCAATGCAAATGCAAGCTAGAGAGTCTTAGGTTCGGGGTTGGTTAAACTTAGGGAAGGTACTAGCATCCTAAGTTTCTGTAGTACTCTACAGGAACCTTTTGTTTTAATGTTTGTTTATTGCTAAGGTTTATCTGCTTAAGGTTTAAAAGACCTAGGGGTTTATTTCTAAGTATACTCGATAAGATGTCGCATCTTATGCCTACATATCCTTGCGGGAGTGGAATCAGGGTATCTGTAGTTCCCCTAAAGGGTTTGAGGAGTTCTTTGACTGTGGTCAAAGTTCCTACGGGTTTAGGGTAATTGATTGATTGATTTTAAGAGAAGGAGATGAGTTATCATTTAAAGGGAGATTTAACCGCCATAAATTGTAAGAAAATGGTCTTTGCATCGTCTTAAGAGAAGGGCTCAAGTACTCGGATAGGGATCGACGAGGTACGCCTTTATCTCTCCTAAGGCAAAGTTCCTACAGTATTGATTGTATCATTGTGGGGTGGAGATTCTATCTCGCTTAAGATGATTAACATCTTATTCTCTAGTGTGTTTGAATATTTGTATGTTTTGAGTTGTATTGTTTGTTTCTATGTTGTAGAAGATAAAGACAAAGGTCCTCCTATGGGGTAGGATCTGTCCTAGAGAGATCAACTTGAATGGGATCAAGGATCATGTGGGAAATGATGCAAATGATGTGCACTACACACAAGTGTTGACTTATGTGTAGGTTTTTCCTTTGGACGGATGTAATGCGGTAAGATAAATTGCAATGATGTAAAAAATGCAGGTAAATAAACCATACACACGCATGAAAGCACTAAGGTGTAAGTCAGAATTGTGTATGTGAACATGGATGTGCACGATTTAAGCTGTAGGATCGAGGGGAGCATGATTAATTTTGGACGATGTTGAATTTGTTTATTAGTTTTAGATGAAAGTTTTAAGTGATAAGTCAATTCCAAAGGGTGACCTTAAATAAAGGATTTCTTAGAATATCTAAGAAGTTTATTTTATCTTATGAAGAAAAGAAAAGGTTTATTTTTTATTTATGAAAGTTGTTATTATTATGGATAAATGACTACAAATTGTTTAAATTATGAAACGGTTTTGCCTATTTTAAGAATATGAACAAATTGTTATTATTATGGATAAATGACTACAAATTGTTTAAATTATTGATGGTAGATATGTTTGTGGTGGCCATGACAACAGGTTGTAGGGTCGTCTGCTTAGTGAAAAAGAGACTCGAGGTCACAAATGTATTAACTATTTTTGCTGCTTATTGCGGTTCCAAGGCCATTGCTCATGGGCGAAGGAATGTGGTAGCGGCAGCATATGGAAAAGGCGGGTTAATCAACAGACAACTTGTGTAAGGTTTTTTGGCATTCTACCAGATAAACATTTACTTTGAGATCATGTTTAATTATTGGCAAACGCGGTTGAATGTGGTGAGAATACCTGTTGGATGGTTTATGATTGGTTAATAGTCTGTTCAGTTTAATAACATTGCCTTATGATTGCAGGATGCTGGAGTTTCGTTGACTGAGCATGAGTTCGCAAAAGGCATCCCAGTCCATCTAGCATCAAGCCCTTTGGAATGCAGTCTAGAGTCATGAGTGTAACCTGTTCCAAACCTACCTATATCAGCAGAATAATTATCAAGATTGAATTTTGCAGTAACTGTTGCCATAAACATCTTCATACTGCCATGTGCTCTGCAGGGTGCTTGGCACGGAGAACTAATGGTCGAGCATGATCCCGTTGTTGTCTGTTGTATTTCTCCATGTCTTCTTGGAGATAAACCAGCTTCACTGAAAAGAAATGTTTGCTTTTTTACTAACTCGATTTCCCCTTTTGATTTGCAGTAACAGGTGGGTGGTATCGAGAGCAATGAAATTCCCACTATGTAGCGACGGTGTGGACGCACTTGCAGCAGGACATGGATTACTGAAAAGACTTGAGTTTACCGCAATCGCAGTTGCCGCCAAAATGCATTAGTGTTCTTTTTATGGGAGTATCTTGTACTGTTACTTGTGGCTGTAACATTTGAAAATGTCTTGTAAACCAGATCAAACAACTTTGAACTTTATATGTTATTAAATCACTGATTTGGATATTGTATCTGCAATTAATTCTTTGTAAACATACGGTTGGCATTTATAGTGAGCTGTGTTACAGTTTCAAAAATGGATACTTGCTTGTCTCCCAGCCTTCACTTGTAAATTTCTAAAACACACATTCTAAACCAAAGTTGTGTGCATGTTTGTTGTACTAAATGAATCCTCTTTCCATATGAGTTCAAAATTTGTTTTTTGATGCAAACCAAGTGAGCTCAAAACATTAAGGATCGAACTTTAATGCCATAGGGATTCCATAACATATCTTGGATGACTTCTTTGATGCTTATGAACCATAAGTCTCGTATTAAAACTTGAAATAGAAAACCTCTTAAAAGTTCAAGGCACAACCCCTCTTGAATGTAGATATGAAACCTTAATGCAAATTAAATCGCCTAGTCTTGATTCCCAATCTTCATCCTAAATCATCGTTTCGAACCATGTAATCCAAATTTCTTCCACTTGACAAATAAATGACCCCAAACTCCAAGATTAAACTAAACCTTTTGAACTCCTATGAAAAATAATGATACAACTTGATGCAAATTGCCACGAAAACCGCAATCAAACCGCGGGCGACCATTCTCCAAACCAAAAGAGAGCCCTAAACCTCCTCAAAATACAAAGGCTTTTGGCATGCTCTTGGTAACATGATTACCAGAAAGCTTTAGGATCTTTGAATCAAAACACATTTTAACGTAAGTTATACCTGCACCAGTTGGTTAGTCATAATAACATGCACATAAGAAGTATAGAGATAACACGTAAGAAAGAGAGAAAAAAAACGCAAGGAGGTGGAATCTTAAGGTCAAAAATTAGGGTGTGACACACGACACTTAATAAGTGACATCTTTTTCAAAATCGACATGAACACCGCATTAAAATTACCATTCGTGAACAAACAATTTTAATTGTAGGTCAATAGTTAACATTGAGGAAATTCCAACAAGGAGCAGTCAAATAGGACTGAATCATTTGGTGTTCTGGATCAGAATCGAGTATATTTTGTAACCCTGTGAATCTGGGGCGTTGATATCCGGTGAGTTTGGAATCAGTCAGTCTGAAATAAGTCCCGAAGCATCGGTTGATTATGGGGCAAATCATTCAAGAAGCAGTTGATCAGAAGTGAATCATCTTGAGACTTCACTAATTAGGGCCAGGTCCCTAGAGTTTCTTGGAGCTGAGGGCAGATCCCTCTAGTGTTCAGTCAGGACAAGTTAAGTCGCTTCAACACTCATTCAGGGGCAAATCACTTCAAGGGTACATTGAAGCTAACCATTCTGAGATTGGGATAATCAAGGATGAATCCTTTCGTGGTACAGATTCTGGGGCAAGCCATCTCGAGGTCGTCTCATGGCAAGATACTTTCTTTTCAAGGTGAACTTTCCCAAGAATCGAACCGGGGCAAGTTGGACTACACTGGGGCAAATTATTCAAGCGAGTTTATTTCTCCTTAGCAAGAGTTAAGTGTCGGGGAATCGTGCCATTACCTCATCAAATAACCTGAACCTTCTGAAAAGGCCTTGCTGTCATTGGATTGTCATCCCACAGCCTAAACCTGTTACCTTGTCAGAACCTTGTAACCTAAATCATTTCCAAAGCCCAGTTCTCGTCTGGCAAACCTTTAAACCAGTTCTCGTCTAGTGAATGTCAGCTTTTTAACCAGTTCCCGTCTGGTCACCCTTTATGTAGCCTACTGTTTAACCAGTTCTTGTCTGGAAAACACAGTTTCAAAGTCCAGTTCTCGTCTGGCAAACCAGAAATCAGTTATCGTCTGATACCCAAACCAAAAATCAGTTCCCGTCTAATACCAAAATTAGAAGTCAATTCTCGTCTGACAACTTAACCTTTTGCCGCCAGTTCTCGTCTGGTAGTCCACCTTCGAATACTAGTTCTCGTCTAGTAATTCCCCTTTAAAATCCACTTTTGTTGGTAACCAGAAATAAATCCCTATCACCATAAACCCGGTCCTACCTAACCAAAAAAACCCAACCATACTTAACACGACATTCCCAGTGGCTCATGTGTTATCACATTCCCTGACACGAGGCTCGAGTGATCACACTTCTCCACAGTAGAGGTTCTATATGCCCACAAGATGTTGATATCATATCAGATTATCTCCACAACAGATTGAGTTACATATTTCCACAGTAGGCAGGGACTAGTTTCTCCCCAGCATATTATGACTAGTTTCTCCCCAGCAGGTCGAGATCGATATCCTCGAAGAAGTAGAACCATCCCCAGCAGATGGATCATGTACAACCATCCCTAGTGGTTTGAGATTGAAGTTCTTCCTGACAAGCAGATTTGGGTTTATTTCCCCAACAGTGGGACGAGTGCAGTGTTGTTGCCCCCACAGAGTCTAGATGGTTGACTCCTTTCCCCTCAGAGTCTAGGTATTTGACTCATTCCCCAAGCAGAGGTTGATATTGATGAGTTTGTGCTCATTTTCCCCAAGCAGAGATTGATGCTGATTCCCTCGTTGCATAATCCCCAGCGAATTTAGCAGAGTTAATTTTCTTCCCCACAGAGTGGGACTGACTCAGAGATTGTTATTCTCCATCCTCAGTGGAGAGATAGCTTGGGACGGTTCCTTAGTGGATCTTATTCATAATCCCTAACAAATAGTGGATTCAATCTCCAACAGAGTGAAATCTCCAGCAGAGTGGAGCTATTCCTCAGCATACTTTGCTTCCCCAGCATAGTTGTATATTCCCCAGAATGTTATATTCTGGCAGACCATCCAGGGCTGATTTCCCCGGTAGAATGGAGTTTTTGTCTCCAGCCAAGTTGTT
Organism: Lathyrus sativus; assembly: GCA_963859935.3. Classification (NCBI taxonomy): domain Eukaryota; kingdom Viridiplantae; phylum Streptophyta; class Magnoliopsida; order Fabales; family Fabaceae; genus Lathyrus; species Lathyrus sativus. The sequence continues at coordinate 294,037,156 of OZ012741.1, forward strand.
AGTTCCCCAGAAGAGTTATATTCTGGTAGGCCATCCGGGACGTTTTCTTCAGCAGAGTTTGATTTTGATACCCAGCGGAGTGGATTTGTGCTTAGTAGAGCAGTTTCACCCAGAAGTTTTCTCGGAGGCCATCCAGGGCTTGTTTTCCCCAGCATGAACCCGTTTGCACTAGGCGTGTCTAGTTTTCCCCCGGCGGAATTTGGTTTCTTCTCTTTAGCATTTATTTTTCTAAAGCAGTTCCTTTGCATTTGCATCGTGCATAGCATCCTCCCAAACGTGTAGCATTTCCATTTCGTATGGAGCATTACGCCATTTTCAAACATATGCATGTGAAACATAAGCCAAGTTGTTATCTCTTTGTTTCTGGTGTATCTCCGGAGGTTTGATCTCTTTGCCTTGTGGTATCCAGACCATGGTAGCAGGATCTCTTTGCCCTTATGGTATCCAAACCACGGCAATCGGTGTTATTGTGCTTTATCTGTTGAGTATCCAGACTCCGATAAAGTCAGTTGGGTATTCAGACCCTGATAAGTTTGGTGTTGTATTTCTTTATCCGTCGAGTATCCAGACTCCGGCTGTAACGTCGGTTCTCTTTAAATTAAATTATTTATAAATTGTTGGGATGCCTTTATGTGGGAGTGTGTCTGAGAGCATTGGTGAGTGTCCTTAAAGTATACGAATCATTTAATAATTATAGAGTTTAATAATAATATGACATAATTAATAGTGATGATAATTTAATAAATAGTGATGATAATTTAATAGTGATGCTCAATGCGAAGTGTGTTTTGTATAATTAAAGGAGAGGTTGACGTCGGCTCCGGTGCTGACCTTGCCTAACCCAAAGGAACCGTTTGTTGTATATTGTGATGCTTCTAAGTTTGGTTTGGGAGGTGTACTTATGCAGAGTAACAAAGTAGTTGCTTATGCATCAAGACAGTTGAGAATCCATGAGAAGAATTATCCTACACACGATTTAGAACTTGTTGCTGTTGTTTTTGTGCTGAAGATTTGGAGACATTATCTGTATGGCTCGAGATTCGAAGTGTTCAGTAACCATAAGAGTTTGAAGTACTTGTTTGATCAAAAGGAACTGAACATGAGACAACGGAGGTGGTTAGACCTGTTAAAGGATTATGATTTTGGTTTAAATTACCATCCGGGAAAAGCTAATGTTGTAACTGATGCCTTAAGCCGCAAGACTTTGCATATGTCCGCACTGATGGCTAAAGAGTTAGAATTGATTGAGCAATTCAGAGATCTGAGTTTAGTTTGAGAAGTAACACCGAAGAGTGTAAAGTTGGGCATCTTAAAGATTAATAATGACTTTCTGGACAGCATCAGAGAAGCTCAGAAATTAGATGTGAAGTTGGTAGATTTAATGCCTGGAGTAGATCATTCGGGGAATAATAATTATCAGTTGGATGCGCAAGGCGTGTTGAGGTTTCATGGTCGTATTTATATTCCTGATAGTGCAGATATGAAGAAAGCGATCCTGGAAGAGAGTCACAGAAGTAAGTTGAGTATTCATCCAGGAGCGACAAAAATGTATAGCGATTTGAAGAATCTGTTTTGGTAGCCTGGTATAAAGTGTGATATAGCCAGATTTGTTTACGCATGTTTGACTTGTCAGAAGTCGAAAGTTGAGCACCAGAAACCTGTTGGGTTGATGCAACCGTTAGAGATTCCAGAATGGAAATGGGACAGCATTTCGATGGATTTTGTAACGGGTTTGTCGAACACCTTGAGAGGATGTGATTCCATTTGGGTGATTGTTGATAGGCTTACAAAGTCAGCTCACTTTATTCCTATTAACATCACTTTTCCGGTATCGAAGTTGGCAGAGATTTATGTTAGAGTGGTTGTTAAGTTGCATGGTATTCCATTGTGTATTGTGTCGGATAGAGATCCGAGGTTTACTTCTGAATTTTGGAAGGGTCTGCAAGAGGCATTAGGTTCCAAGTTGAGGTTGAGTTCAGCATACCACCCTCAAACAGATGGTCAGACCGAACGGACTATTCAGTCTTTAGAAGATTTGCTGAGGGCATGTGTACAAGAAGAAGGTGGTTCGTGGGATACTTATCTTCCATTGATAGAGTTTACTTATAATAACAGTTACCACTCTAGTATCAGAATGGCATCGTTCGAAGCTTTGTATGGTCGGAGGTGTAGGACTCCGTTGTGTTGGTATGAATCCGGGGAGAGTGTAGTACTTGGACCGGAAATTGTTCGGGAAACGACGGAGAAGGTGAAATTAATTCGAGAAAAGATGAAAGCTTCTCAGAGTAGGCAGAAAAGTTATCATGATGAGCGCATAAAGGATTTAGAATTTGAAGCTGGAGATCATGTATTCTTGAGAGTCACGCCGGTGACTGGTGTTGGTAGAGCTTTGAAATCTAAGAAGCTTACCCCTCGTTTCATTGGTACGTACCAGATATCGGACAGAGTTGGCAAGGTTGCATATCGAGTGGCGTTGCCGCCTAACTTGTCAAATCTGCACGATGTATTTCATGTGTCGCAGCTCCGAAAGTATATCTCATATCTGTCGCATGTCATTCCTATGGACGATGTGCAAGTACGTGACAATCTTACAGTGGAGACGATGCCTGTAAGAATTGATGATCGACAGGTGAAGACGTTAAGAGGAAAAGAGATTGCTTTGGTGAAAGTGGTCTGGTTGGGAGCTGCTGGCGAAAGCATGACGTGGGAACTAGAAAGCAAGATGCGAGAGTCTTATTCCGAGCTGTTTGATTGAGGTAATTTCGAGGACGAAATTCTCTTAAGTTTGGTGGAGTTGTAATGCCCGTCCTCTTTAAATTAAATTATTTATGAATTGTTGGGATGCCTTTATGTGGGAGTGTGTCTGAGAGCGTTGGTGAGTGTCCTTAAAGTATAGGAATCATTTAATAATTATAGAGTTTAATAATAATATGACATAATTAATAGTGATGATAATTTAATAACTAGTATCATTATTATTATTATTATTATTATTATTATTATTTGGAATATTAGTGGATGGAATAAGGGAATAGGGGGTTATTAGAGAAGTTGTGGGAGAAATAGGAAAAGCACGATAAACTGCTCAGAAAACCAAAATTGAGGAAAAAGGAACGTGACTGTGGAAGAATTAGGAACAGAAGAATTACCCGCCAGAAAGAATCGAAGGTAGTTGCAGAAGAGTCACCGGAGAGCAAACCGGAACCGGGAGTTTAGAGTTGTCCTCAATCCAAAGGTAAGGGTGGGGTTCAATTCTATAACTGTGGGTATGATCGATTTCATGAAGGGAATTGGATCATGGGGTTAGTTCCCATAGGTTGAGAAATATTAAGGTTTAATGTTCCCGTAGGTTGGGAAATATTAAGGTTTAATGTTCCCGTAGGTTGTGAAATATTAAGGGTTAATGTTTGTCTGTGCCTGAATTAGTGTCCTATGTCATTAGTTCTAGGTAATAACATTGGGAATCGGCGTCGACACGTGCTAATTTCCCATCTGTTGAGAGAAGTTTGTTATTATGCTCTTATTTGATTATATTATGTTGAAAAATTGTGGTTATATGATGAGTATGAAATTGCGATGTTTCGGTTATGGACAATTTGGTTGTAGACTTAATGCCCCGTTGCGTAGTTGTTGTGGTTGTGTTGTAGTCCATAATAGATGCATCTCATAACATATCATCCTGGTTGGCCTGTATTGGCGTTGGTTGTGTCTGTATTGGCAGCCTATAATGGCAATTAAATTAGTTGTGGAGTGCTGCTCCAAAATGGTACCACATGCATATGCATAGTTGAGTTGCATAGTTGAGTCGCATCATTTTGTATTTGCAAGTAAGGATGAGTTGCTAAATTTTCCTGCTAATTGTTGCATGTATGAAAGATGGATTTCCTGGTAGTTCGTTGTGATAATATTTGGTGCACTGCGAGAATTTTAATGTTGTGATATAATCCTGACATGACTTTTATCATGCCTTATGTTATAATGTTGATATCTCACCCTTTACGTTGTATGTTACCTACATTGGTGGTAACTTGCAGGTAACTCGGAGTAGAGTGTAGCTTTCCATTTAAGGTGTTGTTGGTCGCTCTGATACGTAGCACTCTTGGGGGGATGAACGATTTATTGTATTGCGTTAATTGATTTACTTGTTGCTGAATTTTATTAAGTATTTTCTTTAATAAATTGGCTACTTCTGATAGTGCCAAATGTTGGTTGTACGCAATAGACCGATGAATCGGTAGTGCTGATTTTTATGGCTGAAACTAGTTGTTTTGTGAATTGATGCAAGATATGTACTTGCTGAATTTTAATGAAGATTTAGTTGCAGACTTTCCTGGTCTTGCTTTGGCTTATTTTGAGCTGTTTGGATGTTATTAAATTCCACTGTGAATTAACAGGTTGTCTTGTAATTGAGATGTTACGCAAGTTGTCATTATTTATTCATCCAAATTCTATGTTATGTATGTACTAAATGACTCCGTTGCAGGTGTGTATGTTCCGTGTAAGTTGAAATGTGACGCCCAGTTTTTGTGAGTGTGACGATCGTCACCACTTCATCACGACCGTCACGACCCTCACGGTCGTCATGATCGTCACAATCGTCACGACCATCACGGTCGTGATAGTTCCCTCACGACCGTCACTTATCCATTTTTCGTGCACTCTGATTGTTATTTTATTGTTTATCCGTTGGGTTAGAATGGGGTGTTACATTAGTGGTATCAGGGCAGGTCGTTCCTATCGACCGAGTTATCGAGTCAGTCGTCGTGTCTAGCAATAGATTATCGTTGTTTGTGAGGTCTGATTGTTGGTTGTTGCAGTTTAGGTGAAATGGCTGGAAGGAATGATGTTGCAATTGCTGCTGCTCTGCAAGCTTTAGCTAATGCTATGGAAAATCAGCCGAATCCTGTTAGAGATGTTGGGTCTCGCAGTTTGGCAACGTTTCAGCGGGAAAATCCACCTACCTTCAATGGTAGGCATGATCCTGATGGTGCGCTGGATTGGTTGAAGGAAATGGAGTGAATCTGTCGTGTGATGGATTGTACTCAAGCCCAGAAGGTTCATTATGGGACTCATATGCTAGCAGTCGAAGCTGACGGTTGGTAGCTAGAGACCATCCGATATTGGAAGCTGCAGGTAAGGAGATCACTTGGACTGTATTCCGTAGGGAATTTCTGAAGAAGTAATACCCGGAAGATGTCAGTGGTAAGAAAGAGATTGAGTTTCTTGAACTGAAACAGGGAGACAGATCTGTTACAGAGTATGCTGCAAAGTTCAAGGAGTTGGCTAAGTTTTATCTGCACTACAGCGCAGAGACCGCTGAGTTCTCTAAATGTATCAAGTTTGAGAACAGATTGAAGTCTGAAATCAAGAAAGCAATCGGGTATCAGAAGATCTGTGTTTTCGATGCGTTGGTTGAAAGCTGTAGGATTTATGAAGAAGATAGCAATGCTCATTACAAGCTATTGAGTGAGAGGAGAGGCAAGTCACGTCAGACTCGTGGTAAGCCTTATGACCCTCTAGTTAGCAAAGGGAAACAGAGAGCAACTGATGACAAGAAAACTAGTAAGGGAGATGCTCCTGCTGGTATTGTTTGCTATAAGTGTGGGAAACCTGGTCACAAGAGTAATGTGTGTAACTCTGGACCAGTGAGATGTTACCATTGCGGTGAGTTGGGACACGCTATTGTTGAGTGCAAACGCAAGAGGATGGTTTGTTTCAACTGTGGTGAAGAGGGACACCTGCGTGACAAGTGTCAGAAGCCTAAGAAAGAAAAGACTGGTGGAAGGGTGTTCGCTCTATCTGGGACTCAGACATCCAGCAATGACAGACTCATAGAAGGTACTTGCTTCATTAGTAGTACTCCTCTACTTGCTATTATTGACACTGGTGCTTCTCATTGTTTTATTGCTGATGGTTGTGTTGAACGTTTGGGTTTTGTGTTATCTAACATGAATGGGGATATGTTAGTTGAGACTCCAGCTAAGGGATCAGTGACTACATCTCTGGTATGTTTGAAATGTCCTTTGTCAATGTTTGATAGATATTTCCTGGTTGACTTAGTCTGTTTGACACTAAGTGGGATAGACGTAATTTTAGGTATGAACTGGTTAGAGTATAACTGCGTTCATATTAATTGCTTTAATAAGTCGGTGAGGTTTTCTACTCCTGAGGAGGAAGGAGCCTGTTTAGTAACTACAAAGCAGATGAGGCAAATATTACTAGAAGATGCTCAGGTGTTTGCATTGGTGGCATCATTATCCATTGAGAATCAAGCGATAATTGATGAGTTAGAAGTTGTTCGTGATTTTCTTAAAGTGTTTCCAGATGAAATTCCTGAAGTTCCTCCAGAACAAGAAGTTGAATTTTCTATTGACCTTATACCTGGTACCAGACCTGTGTCTATGGTGCCATACAGGATATCTGCATCTGAATTGGTTGAGTTGAAGAAACAGTTGGAAGATTTGCTTGAGAAGAAGTTCGTTAGGCCGAGTGTGTCGCCGTGGGAAGCTCCGATATTATTAGTAAAGAAGAAGGATGGCAATATGAGGTTGTGTATTGATTACCGACAATTGAACAAGGTGGCAATTAAGAATAAATATCTGCTCCCAAGAATTGATGGATCAGTTGGTTGGTGCGCGGATGTTTAGTAAAATTGATCTGAGGTCGGGGTATCACCAAATTAAAGTAAAGGACGAGGATGTTCAGAAGACTGCATTCAGAACCAGGTATGGACACTATGAGTATACGGTAATGCCTTTTGGTGTTACTAATGCGCCGAGAGTTTTTATGGAATACATGAATCGTATCTTTCATGATTATTTGGATCGGTTTGTGGTAGTATTCATTGATGATATATTAATTTATTCTAAGTCGAAGGAGGAGCATGTGGAGCACCTGAGATTAGTACTGCAAGTTTTGAAAGAAAGGAAGTTGTATGCGAAACTATTAAAGTGTGACTTCTGGTTGAAAGAGGTTAGCTTTCTGGGTCATGTTATATCAGGTAGTGGAATTACTGTAGACCCATCTAAGGTTGATGCGGTGTTGCAATGGGAGACTCTGAAGTCGGCAACTGAGATTAGAAGCTTTCTGGGACTTGCTGGCTATTACAGAAGGTTTATTGAAAGTTTTTCTAGGTTGGCCCTTCCGTTAACTAAGTTGACTGGTAAAGGGAAAACGTTTGTGTGGGATGCTCAATGCGAAGTGCGTTTTGTAGAATTAAAGGAGAGGTTGACGTCGGCTCCGGTGCTGACCTTGCCTAACCCAAAGGAATTGTTTGTTGTATACTGTGACGCTTCTAAGTTTGGTTTGGGGGGTGTACTCATGCAGAGTAACAAAGTAGTTGCTTATGCATCAAGACAGTTGAGAATACATGAGAAGAATTATCCTACACACGATTTAGAACTTGTTGCTGTTGTTTTTGTGCTGAAGATTTGGAGACATTATCTGTATGGCTCGAGATTCGAAGTGTTCAGTGACCATAAGAGTTTGAAGTACTTGTTTGATCAAAAGGAACTGAACATGAGACAACGGAGGTGGTTAGACCTGTTAAAGGATTATGATTTTGGTTTAAATTACCATCCGGGAAAAGCTAATGTTGTAGTTGATGCCTTAAGCCGCAAGACTTTGCATATGTCCGCACTGATGGCTAAAGAGTTAGAATTGATTGAGCAATTCAGAGATCTGAGTTTAGTTTGAGAAGTAACACCGAAGAGTGTAAAGTTGGGCATGTTAAAGACTAATAATGACTTTCTGGACAACATCAGAGAAGCTGAGAAATTAGATGTGAAGTTGGTAGATTTAATTCCTGGAGTAGATCATTCGGGGAATAATGATTATCAGTTGGATGCGCAAGGGGTGTTGAGGTTTCATGGTCGTATTTGTATTCCTGATAATGCAGTTATGAAGAAAGCGATCCTGGAAGAGAGTCACAGAAGTAAGTTGAGTATTCATCCAGGAGCGACGAAAATGTATAGCAATTTGAAGAATCTGTTTTGGTGGCCTGGTATAAAGCGTGATGTAGCTAGATTTGTTTACGCATGTTTGACTTGTCAGAAGTCAAAAGTTGAGCACCAGAAACCTGCTGGGTTGATGCAACCGTTAGAGATTCCAGAATGGAAATGGGACAACATTTCGATGGATTTTGTAACGGGTTTGCTGAACACCTTGAGAGGATGTGATTCCATTTGGGTGATTGTTGATAGGCTTACAAAGTCAGCTCACTTTATTCCTATTAACATCACTTTTCTGGTATCGAAGTTGGCAGAGATTTATGTCAGAGTGGTTGTTAAGTTGCATGATATTCCGTTGTGTATTGTGTCGGATAGAGATCTGAGGTTTACTTCTGAATTTTGGAAGGGTCTGCAAGAGGCATTAGGTTCCAAGTTGAGGTTGAGTTCAGCATACCACCCTCAAACAGATGGTCAGACCGAACAGACTATTCAGTCTTTAGAAGATTTGCTGAGGGCATGTGTACTGGAAGAAGGTGGTTCGTGGGATACTTATCTTCCATTGATAGAGTTTACTTATAATAACAGTTACCACTCTAGTAACAGAATGGCACCGTTCGAAGCTTTGTATGGTCGGAGGTGTAGGACTCCGTTGTGTTGGTATGAATCCGGGGAGAGTGTAGTACTTGGACCGGAAATTGTTTGGGAAACGACGGAGAAGGTGAAATTAATTCAAGAAAAGATGAAAGCTTCTCAGAGTAGGCAAAAAAGTTATCATGATGAGCGCAGAAAGGATTTAGAATTTGAAGCTGGAGATCATGTATTCTTGAGAGTCACGCCGGTGACTGGTGTTGGTCGAGCTTTGAAATCTAAGAAGCTTACCCCTCGTTTCATTGGTACGTACCAGATATCGGACAGAGTTGGAAAAGTTGCATATCGAGTGGCGTTGTCGCCTAACTTGTCAAATCTGCACGATGTATTTCTTGTGTCGCAGCTCCGAAAGTATATCTCAGATCCGTCGCATGTCATTCCTCTGGACGATGTGCAAGTACGTGACAATCTTACGGTGGAGACGATGCCTATAAGAATTGATGATCGAGAGGTGAAGACGTTAAGAAGAAAAGAGATTGCTTTGGTGAAAGTGGTCTGGTTGGGAGCTGTTGGTGAAAGCATGACGTGGGAACTAGAAAGCAAGATGCGGGAGTCTTATCCCGAGCTGTTTGATTGAGGTAATTTCAAGGACGAAATTCTTTTAAGTTTGGGGGAGTTGTAACGCCTGTTCTCTTTAAATTAAATTATTTATGAATTATTGGGATGCCTTTATGTGCGAGTGTGTCTGAGAGCGTTGGTGAGTGTCCTTAAAGTATAGGAATCATTTAATAATTATGGAGTTTAACAATAATATGACATAATTAATAGTGATGATAATTTAATAACTATTATTATTATTATTATTATTATTATTATTATTATTATTATTATTATTATTATTATTATTATTATTATTATTATTATTATTATTATTATTTGGAATATTAGTGGATGGAATAAGGGAATAGGGGGTTATTAGAGAAGTTGTGGGAGAAAGAGCAAAAGCACGATAAAATGCTCAGAAAACTAAAATTGAGGAAAAAGGAACGTGACTGTGGAAGAATTAGGAACAGAAGAATTACCCGTCGGAAAGAATCAAAGGTAGTTGCAGAAGAGTCACCGGAGAGCAAACCGGAACCGAGAGTTTAGAGTTGTCCTCAATCCAAAGGTAAGGGTGGGGTTCAATTCTATAATTGTGGGTATGATCGATTTCATGAAGGGAATTGGATCATGGGGTTAGTTCCCGTAGGTTGAGAAATATTAAGGTTTAATGTTCTCGTAGGTTGGGAAATATTAAGGTTTAATGTTCCCGTAGGTTGAGAAATATTAAGGGTTAATGTTTGTCTGTGCCTGAATTAGTGTTCTATGTCATTAGTTCTAAGTAATAACATTGGGAATGGCGCCGACACGCGCTAATTTCCCATCTGTTGAGAGAATGTTGTTATTATGCTCTTATTTGATTATATTACGTTGAAAAATTGTGGTTATATGATGAGTATGAAATTGCGATGTTTCGGTTATGGACAATTTGGTTGTAGGCTTAATGCCCCGTTGCGTAGTTGTTGTGGTTGTGTTGTAGTCCATAATAGATGCATCTCATAACATATCATCCTGGTTGGCCTGTATTGGCGTTGGTTGTGCCTATATTGGCGGCCTATAATGGCAATTAAATTGGTTGTGGAGTGCTGCTCCAAAATGGTACCACATGCATATGCATAGTTGAGTTGCATAGTTGAGTCGCATCATTTTGTATTTGCAAGTAAGGATGAGTTGCTGAATTTTCCTGCTAATTGTTGCATGTATGAAAGATGGATTTCCTGGTAGTTCGTTGTGATAATATTTGGTGCACTGCGAGAATTTTAATGCTGTGATATAATCCTGACATGACTTTTATCATGCCTTATGTTATAATGTTGATATCTCACCCTTTACGTTGTATGTTACCTCCGTTGGTGGTAACTTGCAGGTAACTCGGAGTAAAGTGTAGCTTTCCGTTTAAGGTGTCGTTGGTCGCTCTGATACATAGCACTCTTGGGGGGATGAACGATTTATTGTATTGCGTTAATTGATTTACTTGTTGCTGAATTTTATTAAGTATTTTCTTTAATAAATTGGCTACTTCTAATAGTGCCAAATGTTGGTTGTACGCAATAGACCGATGAATCGGTAGTGCTGATTTTTATGGCTGAAACTAGTTATTTTGTGAATTGATGCAAGATATGTACTTGCTAAATTTTAATGAAGATTTAGTTGCAGACTTTCCTAGTCTTGCTTTGGCTTATTTTGAGCTGTTTGGATGTTATTAAATTCCACTGTGAATTAACAGGTTGTCTTGTAATTGAGATGTTACACAAGTTGCCGTTATTTGTTCATCCAAATTCTATGTTATGTATGTATTAAATGACTCTGTTGCAGGTGTGTGTGTTCTGTGTAAGTTGAAATGTGACGCCCAGTTTTTGTGAGTGTGACGACCATCACCACTTCATCACGATCGTCACGACCCTCACGGTCGTCATGATCATCACGATCGTCACGACCATCACGGTCGTGACAGTTCCCTCACGATCGTCACTTATCTATTTTTCGTGCACTCTGATTGTTGTTTTATTGTTTATCCGTTGGGTTAGAATGGGGTGTTACACCAGCAAAGATATTTGTGGTATCCAGACCACGACAATTGGTGTTATTGTGCTTTATCCATTGAGTATCCAGACTCCGGTAAAGTCAATTGGGTATTCAGACCCTGATAAGTTTGGTGGTGTATTTCTTTATCCGTCGAGTATCCGGACTCCGGTAAAGATATTTGTGGTATCCAGACCACGACAATTAGTGTTATTGTGCTTTATCCGTTGAGTATCCAAACTCCGGTAAAGTCAGTTGGGTATCCAGACCCTGATAAGTTTGGTGGTGTATTTCTTTATCCGTCGAGTATCCAGACTCTGTTAAAGATATTTGTGGCATCCAGACCACGACAATCGGCGTTATTATGTTTTTTCCGTCAAGTATCCGGACTCCGGTAAAAGACATTTATGGTATCCAGACCATGGTAGCTTATTTGATGTTTTGTGATATCCAGATCACAATAGATGTTGTTATTTTATCGCCTCATGGTATTCAGACCTTGACAACTAATGATTTCTTTCAGCCCGTGTGGTATCCAGACCATAGCTCATATTATTTCCCAGCAGTGTCGTCGGACTTCAACTGGTCGTGTTGTTTTGAACTCATGTGGTATCCAGACCTTGATGAGTATTTGTGATGAATCCCTTTGTCCATTGAGTATCCAGACTCCGGTCAATTGCGGGAGTATTCAGACTCCGGTGAATTTTCAATTCGTGATGTATTGCTTTGTCCGTCGATTATCTAGACTCTGGTCAGCTTCCACCGAGTATCCAGACTACAGTAAATCCCCAGTGAAGTCGTCAATTACGTTGAGTATCCAGACTCTGGTTATTACGTTGAGTATCCAGACTCCGGCTTATTACGTCGAGCATCCAGGCTCCAGTTTTTACGTTGAGTATCCAGACTCCGGTTATTTCGTCGAGCATCCAGGCTCCGGTTTTTACGTCGAGCACCCAGGCTCCGGTTTTTACGTCGAGCATCCAGGCTCATGTTATTATGAGGAGTATCCAGACTCCGGTAAACTTTGTTGAGTATCCAGACTCCGACTTTTACATTGAGCATCCAGGCTTCGGCTATTTCTCGTTGAATATCCAAATTCTAACAACTTGAATGTTATCCTTCAATTCAGATGGTATCCAGACCACGATACATTTTTTGATGGACGAGTTCATCTTATTGTGTTTCCCCAACAGAGTTACTTGGTTAAGTTTCTCCTTTCTCCCTGCCAGAGTTGCTTGGTTAAGTTTCTCTCTTCCCTAGTAGAGTATTTTTGTGAATTATCAGAACTGACGGCAAAGTCAGATTATTTTGGGAACTGACGGTGAAGTCAGATGATGTTGAGTTCTAACGGCGAAGTCAGATTATTTTGGGAACTGACGACGAAGTCAGATGATGTAGAGTTCTGACGGCGAAGTCAAATGTTTTTACAGATAAGTTCTGACGGCGAGGTCAAATGCTTTTTACCGACTTGATGTCGAGGCATGACAGTGAGGTCAGATGCTTTTACCGGTTTGATATCGAGGACTGACGGCGAGGTCATATCTTTTTACCGACTTAATATTAAGGCCTGACGGTGAGGTCAGATGCTTTTACCGATTTGATATCGAGGACTGACGGCGAGGTCAGATATTTTTACTGACTTGATGTTGAGGCCTGACGGCGAAGTCAGATGCTTTTACCAACTTGATGTTGATGACTGACAGCGAGGTCAGATGTTCTTACTGACTTGACGTCGATGTTTCCTATTTGGTAATGAGTTAGCTCATTGTCCTTGCAACCATCAGATACAGTTATTTTCGGGGACTTTTTTCCAGTGAACAAGTTTATTCTGTTACTGTTTCTTTTTTGCGGTTGGCAAATTTCCGGATTCTTTGGTATTCAACCATCTTTTACCTTTGAATGTTTGAAAGTCGTTCTCTTTTCAACCCTTCAGGCCCAAGCCGTTTGAATAGGGGCAGTTGTTGTACCCCAAAATTTGACCAACCGTTTCTCGCAATTTGGCTTATGTTTTCGTTTCATCTGCATTTGCATATCATTTATTGCATACTGTACATTTTGTCAGTCACAGTGATTTATCGGGATTACAGCCCCTTTTCTCGCGTTTCAGGCGATTTAAACCAGTTCAAATGAGGAGATTTATTTCGGAATCAAGTGGAGTTTGTCCTTATTCTGTTGGGCCAGTCTGTGCTAGTATTCTCGGTGACATTTCGGTGGTCGCCCTTTTACCATTTATTTTGCTGCATTTTTGTGACTTTTATTTCCATTTACTGTTTATTTTCTTACCTTTTTCTTTCTAATATAATATTTTGTATATGTTTATGTTTTAACTTTTATTTAGATAATCAAATTGTTTTTATTATAATTTTAGAATAGGTTTTATTATATTGTTTAAATAGAAATAGATTTTTATTTTAGTTAGAATAGTTTTTATTTATTTATTTATTAACTTTGTTAATTAGTTTATTATTAATTAGAATTATTTCTTTTGTTTATTTAGATTTTTATTTATTTAATTAGATTGCAATTATTTAAAGTTAATTTAGATTAACTATTTAGAATTAAATTAGAATTATTTATTATATTAGGGTTAATTTAAAAAATAGTTTTTTTTTAATTAAATTTGATTTTCTGTAACACATGTAATATATATTTATTGGTATAATTTTGTTATCGGATGTATATCCGCCCCAACGGATGCACTTGTTTGAGTGTTATTGTTCCTGTCCCTCGAACAAGTGCATCCGTTGTTCGAGTCCCTTCCTAGCCCTTTTTGTTTTTTTTTTTCATTTTTTATGGTCATTTGCTTTTGTTTTACATAGGTTTAATTAGGATTAGTTTATGATTATTATTAAGTAATTAGTTGGTTATTTAGTTTAGGATTAATTTATTTTTATAGTCAGAATTAATTAGTTAACTCATTAAGTCCGCATTAGTCATTATTTAATCTGTCATCAGCAGTTAATCAACCATTAGTATTGCCTGCCACGTGTCATCTGTCTATAAATACAAACATTATTCATTGTCCCCCTTCTTGGGGACTAAAACCCTAATCCCTTCCCCTTGTGTAACCGACTCCCGAACCCGAGACTTAGTTGGGATGACCTATCTTATTCCTTTTTTTGTAGGTTTTCTCTGATTGTTTCCTTTCCCTATCTTTGGGATAAATAACGAACGGTGGCGACTCTTCTGTTATTGCCGACCCCTCTTTCGCAGCGATGCGACACAAGGCACAAAATTCAACACCCCCACATATGAGACTATGAGTCCTCTATGTAGGAGGATATCCCTTCTATATATCATATTTCAAATCAAATTAAACATTCAAATCAAACTGTTTTACATAAAGAAGATGCGGTATTGTTATGGATATTTCAAAGTCTACGTTAAAAGCTTCTTCCCTTATGTCAAAACTCATAAAGAAGGATGTGGCATTGCTCTGGACATTTCAAAGTTCAAGTTAAAAGCTTCCTCTCTTTTGTTAAAACTCCTAAAGAAATATGTGGCATTGCTCTGGATATTTCAAAGTCCAAGTTCAAAGCTTCTTCCTTCATGACATTTTACTTCTCCTACAAAGGAAGATGTGGCATTGCTGGATTCCACACATCCAAGTTAAAGCAACTTCCCTTATAATGATTTCTTTAATGTTTGTGATGAATGGGTGAGATATCTCCCTTTAGAGATGACAAATTCTCTCTCAGTCAAACTATTTAGCTTCAATCTTGGGCTTTGAATAAGACATAAATACTCTTTTAGCTTCAATCTTGGGCTTTGAACAAGACACAAATACTATTTTAGCTTCAATCTTGGGCTTTGAACAAGACGCGAAACATTTTCCTCCCTTATGTTTAGGAGGAACTACGAACGTTCTGATTTCTCAGTTTCCTTTTTGAGAATACGTAGACATAAGATTGTGAAATCTTAGGGAGCACACTAATAAATAAAATTAGGTCTAAGTACCTAGCAAAAATAATAGAAAACCATAAAACAACAAAAAACATTTCCTCAATCTTCACAAAGGAGAACTTTCCTATTTAAACAGCAAAGCAAACCTAAGCAAGCAAGCGATTCAACAGTAGAAATATGCAATAAAGGTTCTTATAGAGTACTATAGATACTCAGGGTGTTAATAACTTTCCTTAGTATAACCAACCCCCGATTTTAGATCTCTTAGCATTTGTAGGAAAAACATTTGCGAGCAGTGTTAGTTTGAGATATCTTCCCATTCCTTTTAAGCATTATAGAATAAACATTAGAAATAAAAAAGCAGCATTAAATGCGGTAGTGGTCGCGTCACTAAAACCAAAGTTATAGAAAAATGGTAACTTCACTGGGGATACTAATTCTGCCTAGAGGGTTAAGCCTTACATTGCATATATTTTACTATTTCAATTGCTTATTTGCTTTTTCATATGCTGCTTACTGATCCACTATCACGCACAGATCAAAAACGAGTATTTTTGAAAAAGTATAGTAACGCTAACGAAAACTCGAGTATAATTCTCAAGGATTCTTGTATTATTTTAACCAACTAAAGAAAAGTTTTATGGGGGGTTTGATTAACAAAAAAATAGTGCAAATAAGTGATTAGAATAAGTGATTATGAAAATATGTCAATCTACTGTTTCGGTTTCTGGCTAATCACTAGTTTTTTTCTTACGAATTCCTTAAGCGACTTCAATCTCTATTCAATTTCAATATCAAATGACAAGCGCACTGAGATATTAAACATATTAACATTCCTATATTCTGAATTAAGAAAACAGATAAACACAATCGTGAATTAAGTAAACACGATATAGAAACGCGATTTAACGACTAAGCGACGTAAAAAGCGATTAAAAGTTAGGAACACAATCATACGAATTAAATCAAAACATTCCACAAAATAACAAATTAAGTAAATGCAATTTCATAGAATAGAATTGAAAGAGAAATGAAATTGAATTGATAGAATAAAAACCTCAAAGTGTTGAAAACGCGATTATAGTAGATCGACTCAGGATGATTAGTTCTTCATCGTAATCGTACAAAAACAAAAAGTTAAATTCATGAAAAGAAGGTAATGAACAGTAGCATGGCTGCTACTATGTATACGGAAGCATCACAAAATCTAGTTCTAACCTAACTGGGTCGAAAACACAAAAAACCCGACCCAAAACTAAATATTCCTAAAGGCAGAATCCAGGTTCTTACTCCAATGAATTATTCGATCCTGCTACATTTCGTATCAACTTCTGCATACAACATGAAAGTTATATCTCTTAGTCTCAAGTTTCCAATGCCTATTAGAACATATAAATTCGATTCTCTTAGCTCCAGTTATGATCCTAACAGTGGACAAATATCAAATAACCGCTAAGGCTGAAAATAAGCTGCGAACATAGATTAATGACAAATAAAGACTTAATTATAAAAACATAATAAAACAGTAAAATAAACAAAACAAAATAAGGAAATGCCTAAGTACAAATATAAGAGAATGTGAATTAAAATGGACTGGTCAAATTTCATCACACTTGAACATTTGCACTCCGAGCAAAATAGTATCAAGACTCATGAAAAACAATAGCATTCGAATACTCAATTTAGGCTACAAAATCTTCTTCACTCAAGATTGTATCGATATGTATTAATTTTGCACACTAAGGATATCGTAAGAACACAAATCCGCAATTGTGCGATCATAAACCTCCCTCCTATACAAACCAATATGAATCATGTTATTATGCTTAAGCCTAACTTACTCATCCTCATTTTTGCTCTCTTTCATTCTAATGCAATCATATTAAGCCTGTTATCTATTCACACACATGGTAAATAAGCTTGTTAGTGACTATGATCCATATCTTTTCAACAATTCAAAATTAACCACTTTTTTTCTTTTCTTTTTTTGAAGGTTTCACAACCGTTAGCCTAAGTGACCGGGTGAGGGTCACCTAACTTAAAAGGAGGATTCCTATTTAGATTTCTTATTAAGCACGAGATCATTCACTTATTTGCATCAGCTTAGTTACTTAGTGTGTGATTTCTAGATGGTGTTGACTGCTAGATAAACTACTTAAGAGTTATTAAAGGATGAGAACTCAAGGCTATGCCATAACAAGTATTTAAATCGGTTTCCATATTCGGGAGACTTAAGGTGTTAAAGCGGTACCGATCTTATGAATTTTTCCCAAGTCACCAGAATCTAACCAACAATGTCCCTATTAAGAAAAAGAATGGAATAGAAAAGCGAATAAAATAAAATCTAAAAATTATGAAAATATAACTAAAAATCAAATCAAATCAGAATAAGTCTCTACAAAAAATTTCAATTTTTTTTGAAAATATGAAAATAAAAAATAAATCAAATAAAATAGAAAAATAAAGAATTTGCGAGCAAATCAGATTTTTTTTCCAATTTTCTGGAAAAAATTTGGAGCAAATCGAAACAATAGCTTTCAAACTCGCCTGTCAAGCTGGAATGCTTACCACTGAATTGCAACCCTGAAAAAAAAAATAAAAAAATAAAAAACTCTAAACTAAAATTCTAAAATTGGCTAACATCAACAAGAATCCCCTTGCAACGACGTCAATTTGATCCACTGTCGCACACAGATAAAAAACAAGTATTTTTGAAAAAGTAGTAAAGGGAAGCGACACTCGGATGTCGTATCACAAGGATTCTTGTATTATTTCAACCAACTTAAAAAATGTTTTATGAGGGGGTTTTGATTAACAGAAAAATAATGCAAATAAATGATTATGAAAATAAGTCAATCTACTGTTTCGGTTTTCGGCTAATCACTGATTTTTTCTTACCAATTTCTTAAACGACTTCGATCTCTATTCAATTTTAATATCAAATGACAAGCGCACTAAGATATTAAACAGATTGACATTTCTATATTCTGAATTAAGCAAATGGATAAACACAGTCGCGAATTAAGCAAACACGATATAAAAACGCGATTTAACGACTAAGCGACGTAAAAAGCGATTAAAAGTTAGGAACATAATCATACGAATTAAATAAAAACATTCCACAAAATAAAAAATAAAGCAAATGCAATTTCATAGAATATAATTGAAAGAGAAACGAAATTGAATTGATAGAATAAAAACCTCAAACGTTGAAAACGCGGTTATAGTAGATCAACTCAGGATGATTAGTTCTTCATCATAATCATACAAAAGCAAAAAGTAAAATTCGTGAAAAGAAGGTAATGAACAGTAGCATGGCTACTACTAGGTATAGGGAAGCATCACAAAATCCAGTTCTAACCCAACTGGGTCAAAAAATATAAAAAAAACCGGCCCAAAACTAAATATTCCTAAAGGCAGAATTTGGGTTCTAACTTCAACGAATTATTCGATCCTGCTACATTCTGAATCAGCTTCTGCCTACAACATGAAAGTTATAACTCTTTGTCTCAGATTTCCAACGTCAATTAGAACACGTAAATCTGATTTTCGTAGCTCCAGTTATGATTCGAACAATGGACAAATATCAAATAACCGTTAAAGCTGAAAATAAGCTGCGAAAATAGATTAATGGCAAATAAAGACTTAATTATAAAAACATAATAAAACAGTAAAACAAAAAAAAACCAAGGAAATACCTAAGTACAAACATAAGAGAATGTGAATTAAAATGGACTGATCACTTACCGTCATATTATCTGCTTATTTGTCATACTTGTTTAAATTGCTTTTATCTGAAAATGTGATTAATACGCATGTGGTGAGTCAAAAATTCCTTAGTGGGCTTGAGAGCATATTCTAAGATAGGCGGTGGCAAATTCAAGAAGGCTTGTAGGGAGTGAATCCCGACCAAGCTAACTTAAAAGTCCACCAAATCAGTAGATATAATATCTTTTTGGAATTACTGATGTTTAGCGAGCAAGTCACGAAAATATTACTTTTTCTACTGGGAACCTATGAAATTGAGGATTAGTAAACATTTAACCATTTAGCCTTTTTAGGGCGTGGTGCGGTGACTATCAGAAATAGTTGATACGCGATACTACACTCGAATAGATCCACCTTTGGGGAGGGGGTATTACAGCTCTCATGAGTCAGTCAGTTTACTGGTGATATCCTAGAGAGGGGTCAATGATTTTGGGAACCTTTGTTAGAATCCGTTCTACAGGTACAAAATTTGAACCCCTAGTACATACCTTGAGAATGGGTAGATCCATGGCTCCATACTCGTGACGATGAACTCTTAAACTCATGTTTTCACATACTTGTGTTTGCTGCATTCATATATTCATGCATTCATAAAAAAAATAAAAAAAGTCCTTTTCAAACTTTTCAAAAGAACTAAAAAATATGATTGTGTCAAATATCAGAGAAAATAGAGAGAAATTGTGTTATGGACTTCGGTGGGAAAAAAACTCAGAAGTACACCTTCAGGAGTCCCAAACTAGAAGACCTGAGAAAATTGGGAAGGTTGATTACCAATCCTGAGACTTTTAGAGCTAAGTATGGAGGACTTTTGCCTCTTTTAAAGGTCAACAGAGTAGAAGGATTCCTATCTACATTGATTCAGTTCTATGATCCGGTATACCACTGCTTCACATTTGCAGACTATCAACTCACACCATCATTGGAAGAGTACTCTCATCTGATTGACTTACCTATCACTGATCAAGACCCTTTCTCCGGTCTGGAAGAAATTCCCAAAGATCAAACCATTGCAAGAGCTACCCCCTTGGAAGTGTCAGATATCAAAGCTCACATTACCACCAAGAGAGGGATCAAAGGTCTACCAGCTAAATTCTTGATGGAGAAAGCCCTATACTTTTCCAGCATAGGGAATATGTTTGCTTCCGAGGATATCTTTGTTCTACTTATCTATGGGTTATTTCTTTTCCCAACATTGACAACTTCATCGACATCAATGCTATCAAGATATTTTTAATCGGAAATCTGGTCCCGACTTTGCTTGCAGATGCTTATCACTCAGTACATCTAGGGAATTTATACAGTGGATGGATGATCACCTGCTGTGTACTATTACTCTACAAATGGTTTATTTCTCACTTACCCAAATCTTCTACTTTCTAGAATCTCAAAAGTGGTTTACGATGGTCACAAAAGATTATGTCCCTCACTCATTCTAACATATATTGTTACAATCGGGTCTATGACGGACTAAAGATTATTGACAGCTGTAGAAGTTTCCCCAATATACCACTCATTAGTACAAAAGGAAGAATCAACTACCATCCAGTTTTAGCTCGTCGTCAACTTGGTTACCCGATGAAGAACAAACCATACAACATTCATCTGGAAGGTATTTTCTTTAAGGATGAAGAAAATGACAGGGCACTCAAAGTAGAGGTTGTGCATGCCTGGCATCATATTCATAGGAGAGGAAAAGAGTCTCTGGGAAAATCAAACTACACCTATGTGGAGCCTTATCTCCAATAGGTACAAGCTATAGCCATCAACTTAAAAACGCCTTACCCTCGTCAAGAAGTATTTCCTCTAAAGGAGTATATCCTCTACTTTATGTGCGACACGTAGAAACTTCAGATTGCTTTTAATAAAATTCAACGTGAAAAGAACTCTTGGAAGAAAAAGTATCAAAGTATCAGCTTAGAGTGCAAAAATTCAAGATCTACTAAAGAAAAAAGATGCTCTGATTGAGATACTGGAGCAGCATGCTGTAGAAAGTAAAAAAAAAAACGAAAAAGTTTACTCTCTCCCTTCACCTGGCAAAGGATCATTGACCCACTAACAGTTGGGGAAGCTCGATTAAAGAAACGAAAATAAGATAAGCAACCAGCATCTGGACCTTCATCAAGAATTCCTTAGGATTCATAAGCCGAGTTTTCCTTCCTGTACTTTGCAAAAAAAAGTACTTTTCTTTGTAAGATATTGTAAACCTTTGAATTTAATAAATAGTTTCCATCATTGTATGATATTTGCAACATATTTGCTAAAAGTTCTTTTGAAAAAAAAAATTGCATTGCACATCATGCATCATTCTAGCATTTCACACGCTCTTCATAAAAAACTTACACTTTCATCATACTTTAGAGTCAAACTATCTCATTCGTACAATACTCGGGCCAATCGTCAGAAGAAAATGGACGACCTTGAGGAAGAAAATAGAGAGTTGATAGAGGAGGTCACTTTTCTAAAAGAGGGTATGGAAAGACTTAATGGCATAATTGAATCAATGGCAGTAGCTCAGGATCAACCAACTCAAAGGATCGTAATTTCAGAAGTCGTGTCTGCACCAATATTTGAGGTACCCGTTAACCTTCCTCAATATAACATGCCTAAAGGTTTTCCCTGAGGCATGCCTTTCAATTTTGTGCCTGAAGGATATATACCTCCAGTCACGAAAGACCCAGAAGCTACGACCAGAATCTTTAGACCTGAAGGTTACAAACTTCAGGAAAATGAAGATGCAAGAGCTGCAATAGAGATTCTCGTACCTGAAGGTTACAAAATTCAGATCACAGAAGCGCCAAGAGCCGTAACAATAATGACTATGCCACAGCCTGTGGTGCATACCGTTCTAGAAGAGCATATATTTCATGCTACTCCAAGCAAGGATGTAGAGGTATATGAAAGAATGAATTTCAGGAACAGTTCTTGGAAATGCAAAAAGAACTCCATGTCATTCACGGACAAGACTTGTTTGGAAAAGACGCTGATGATCTCTGCTTAGTCTCAAATATCAAAATACCGCACAAATTTAAGGTGCCCGACTTTGAAAAGTACAAAGGCAACTATTTCCCTCAAAGTCACTTGGTAATGTATGCTCAGAAAATGTCTACCCAAGAAATCAACAGTTACTGATCCACTACTTTCAAGACAGTTTAACGGGTGCCGCACTCAAATGATACATGGGGTTAAATCGTACAAAGATCAATACCTTTAGAGATCTTGGAGTATCTTTTGTTCAGCAGTACAAATACAATTTGGATATAGCACCTGACAGGGGTCAATTCATATCGTTCTTGTCATCGCATAGTTATCAAGATTGTAAAGTTTGCTTCGAGAACGATCAAGGTTGCGCACTTGTACAAAGAACTCTTCAACATCTGTTGGACCATTGATGGCTTTCAATCTACTAGGATGAGAACACACATCAAGTTAACATGACTAACAGAAACCCAAGTAGACACCAAAGTTGTGACATCTTCCTGCTAGAAACAGATTTGATAAAGACGCACTGCATACAAAGTGGATACGACCGCGTGCCACCTTACAATTATGAACGTTGTGGAATATGTTCAAAAAATAGCCAATGGTGTTACCTTGTGTGAGCAGCTCTCCAGAATCAAGTGGACCAAGGGGGAGCCCAACTACACCTCAGTTCTCAATCAACCAATATGGTGCAAGGTTTCCCAAGGCAGTATCCAGTTTATAACATTAAAAACATTGATACATCATTGGTCAAAATTCACAAATGCTTTTGCGGAATTGACTACTTTAGTTCGAGCCACCATGATCACCCAACTTGCAGAGAATGTTGCAGAAGCCGGTAAGGTTGCCTCCTTATCCAGAATGAGATTCAAGAAATGTTGGATAAAAGGATAATCACAGTTCTCAATACAAGATAGCCTATTAATTATGGGGTTAACACTGTAATTCCTTTACTCAATGAACCAAAACGCTTGAAGATCCCTTTTAATAGTGGGAAAATTTCCAACATCCCCAAGCTGGAACCAATTGAGGTTACTTATAACAGTCAAAAGACCCAGATAACCCCTTTGGTCATCTACTTGCTAGGACCAGTGCAGTACGAATCAGAGAAAGTTGTTTCATACAAGTACGGTGCGACCATAATAGAAGATGGAAAGGAAGTTTCACTGCCATCCATTATCAATATTGCTGATATCAGTCGGGTCACCCAAAGTGGTCGAATCTTCAACAGAGGAGTTAGAGAGTCTGCAAAAGAAAAGGAACCTCAAAATGAAGTACCTAACCACCAAGTCAGTCAATCAAGCAGCACAAAACCTGTGAAAAATAACGATGAAAATTTAAAACTCATCCAAAGAAGCTAATATAATATTATGGATCAACTATTATAAACTCCTTCTCGGATATCCGTGTTATCTCTCATGCTCAGTTCAGAAGCTCACAAAGAAGCTCTACAGAAAGTCTTGGAACAAGCCTTTATAGAACAAGATGTAACGGTGGATCAGTTTGATAATATCATTTCCTATATCACCTACTGCAACAATTTGGGTTTCAGTGACGAAGAACTTCCAGAGGAAGGTGTAACACCCTTCTAAACCCGACGGATAATATATGAATAATCAGAGTAAATTTCCATGCATTTACAAAAGGGCATTACGCATAACTTTTAAAATATCAAAACCACCTGTCATGCTCATTACTATTTCAATATAAAATTATGCTTTACAAACTTCACTTTGCATGTAGCAGCGGATTCAATTATACCACAATTTTCATAAAAGAAACATTTGTTTTTATCACATAAAACAACATCACTTAGGCACTAAGGCCAACATCATAATATCCCAATGGATATAAACACGTTTATAGAGTACACAATGTATATCTTAAACACAACCCAAGCGATCCCAGTGATACATGACCAGAGCATGACTCGACCCAACATAATTAAATCACTAAACGGCTACACCAAAAGCGACCTCGTAACTACGAGCAATACTACTCCTTGATACCTGCACGGTGTCATGTAGGACATCATTCCAGCAGAAGGGTGAGAAATATTATCATAATAACAATGCATATAATTATATATACACAAATACACAAGCACAAAATACATATATTCCACATTTTCTCACCACAATTCATTATAACTCATCATGTACAATATAACATATATATAATCAAATATGGATAATCACCAAGCATATTCATAGTTCACAATTACACAAGTCATGTACATACACCTATGCATAACTTCATACAACAATCATATATTCATTCCATGAGACTCAATGCAACTCAATGCAACTCATGCCATGTGGTACCAACACTTGTTATCATTTTTCGGTTTTTACACTTAAACCGGGTCCGTTCCCTAGACCGATAACAACAAAAGCCCATTCCCTAAGCTTTCAAACCCCGCTCTAGGTTTGGGACAAGTCACTAGCCTCCACGAAACTAGCAAACATTGCCTCTTGACTAAATGATGCATATGCAATCAATAACAAAATGCACTTAAGACCGATCACACGTCTTAATCCCATGCATTCACATAATTCCTCCCTTCAAGAATTAAACAAGATTGCACATACAACATATCATATAATCAAGTATTCATACTTTTCATCAACATATTTGTCAAACAATGCACGCATATCTTACAATATGCTCCCATGCATTAATTCACAATAATCGGATACAACACATATGCATTCATAATTCAACCTCATTACCTTTTCAAACAATGCACACATATTCACAATATGTTCTCATGCATTCACAATATCGCATACAATCAATATGCAGTTACACTTCAATATCATTACCACATTTATCAAGCAATGCACACATATTCACAATATGTTCTCATGCATTCTTCACATACAAACAAGCATATATTTGTCAAAAGACTATATTTCATAATCGACTCCACCATCTAGGATTCACGCCATATGGCTACCCACAACATATCATATCACAACATGCACAAGCTATACGTTATATAACAAAAGTATTCTGCACAATAACACATCAATCACACACATTCGCGACGGTAAAAATCAACACAACCATATGTTTTCAATTTTCTGCTATAATTGAACTAGGTACAGACCTCAAATCCATTTTTTCTAGAAGGACAATCTCGTTAACTTACCAACGCTTCGAACGGGGGTCAAAACCGACTTACGGTTCAAGAGTTATGAATTTTCGATGTTTTCCGAAAAATCAAAATTTTGCCTAAACACGGCTACGGGATTTTGCATTTTCGCCCGAAAATCCGATCGATTCAATTCCTTTTTTCGAAACAAACACATACTCATACTCACCTAACATATAGCAGTGAATTAGAACCATTAAACACGATTTCTACGACGTCCGATTTTCACTCAAATCTCAAACCCTCAATTATCCAAAAATGTAAAAACTCACAAACTCAACCAAATTCAATCAAACGAAATCCAATAATCACGGCTAAACATTACCCGACTAAACTATGCAATTTATTTTGAATTCTAACCGTTCAAAACTCGATTCTACCGATTAAACCATTTATGCCCTAGAAATGGAAAATAGAGAAAACTACCAACAAATCCAACACAACTCATACATAATCATACACATTGATCAAATAATAATGTTTCTCACCCTTACCTTGAATTTGTTGAACTTTTGCTCTTTCTCTTGAGTTTCCTCCTCTTCTTCTCCACTCCTCTCTTTGCCTCTTTTCTCCTTTCTATCTTTTCTTTCTTTCTATTCTCTTTTATCCCATTCTCTTATTTTATATAATTCTCACAATTTTAATTAACCTAGTAATTCTAATGGGCTTAATAACTCATGTCTATTCACACCCCCAAATAGGCCCAATCAATTAACCTATCAATTCTATATTATTCTACAAATTAGAATATATCATATAAGTTAAATAATAAAATTAAATCAATTATTTCGAATATGTCCAATAATTCAATTAATCCAAACAACTCAAATAAATCAAATAATTTATATAAATTCAATAAATCAACTAATTCAATTATATCAAATAAATCACATAAATTAGTTAATTCAATTAGGCCTAAAATCACATAATTAATCAATTAATTTAATTAATAAATAATTACTAAAAATTGGGGTGTTACAGAAGGCAAGAATCACAACATCGCGCTCAATATCATAGTTAATTACCAGGACGATGCTTTAGCCAGCGTGCTCGTAGACATAAGTTCGTCCTTGAACGTCATGCCAATGTCAACTCTAGTACGATTATCTTTTCAAGGCACCCCCATGAGAGGCAGTGAGATCATAGTCAAAACTTTTGACGGATCTAGAAAAGCAGTTATCGGTGAAGTTGACCTTCCCATAACCATCCGACCTCATACTTTTCTATTCACTTTTCAAGTAATGGATATTCAGGAAGCCTACAATTATTTATTGGGACGACCTTGGATCCATGAAGCAGGAGCAATCACTTCAACACTTCATCGAAAGCTGAAGTTTGTGAAGAATAACAAAATAGTTATAGTATATGAAGAAAAAGCTTTAATCGTAAGCAATTTATCGTCATTCTCATACTTAGAACCAGAAAAAGTTGTTGGAACTCAATTTCAAGCACTCTCTGTGAGCAATGAGAATCACTAAGAGAAAGGGACGTCAATTTCCTCATATAAAGACGCTCTCAAAGCAGTGGGAGACAGTGACATAAAAGGATGGGGACGAGTTATGGTTCTTGTTGATACTAAGACGAGAAAATGTCTCGGTTTTTCTCCAACATTTACCAAAACTACAGAGAAGAATGAAGGCATTCGTCCTGTTCAAGATTTCTTCCACAGTGGAGCTTCCTCCACCTAATTTCTCAAGAAGTCCATATCATCGAAGAAAATGATTCTTCTGATACAGATGAAGAATGGAAATCATATCTCAATAATGAAGGATGTATATCTCAAGAAGAAACATACATGCCATTTTGCTCTCCGAAGCAAAGTCCTGAATATATACCAAGATCAGATGTCAGAATGATCTACGAAGATTATGATCCCGAAGGATGTCATGTTCATCCCAACTCACTAGAAGAAGATACTCAGATGAAAGACAACTTCGATTACAACTTATATGATCCCATGGATGATTTTCCAATTTGGGAGCCTTACATGGAAAATCCAGGGTATAAGAGTCAGCCAGAGAATGCATATCTGCTGAATTGAAATTCTGGTATCAGATATAAGATGTCGAAGGCGATGTCGCGACACTAATATCTGAACTATCACCAATATATGAACAAAGACAAACTACTAACAATAGTAAAAAGACATAAGCAATTGTTAACCCAGTTCAGTGCAAACACACCTACGTCTGAGGGCTACCAAGTCAGGAAGGAAATTCACTAAGTAGAATTAGTTTAAAGATACACAGTAGAATCTGATTGCTACAATGTCAAGAAAAATTCTAAGAGCAGGATATTATTGGATGGCACTGGAATCCGATTGCTACAAGTACATGAGGAAGTGTCACAAGTGTCAGATATACGCCGACAAGATTCATGTACCGCCAACGCATCTCAAAGTTCTCTCTTCTCCATGCCATTTTTCTATATGGGGAATCAACATGATTGATATGATTGAACCCAAAGCTTCAAGAGGACATCGGTTCATCCTGGTAGCCATTGATTACTTCACCAAATGGGTCGAAGCAGTATCATACACCAATGTGACCAGATAAGTGGTGGTCCAAAATATCAAAAATAATATCAACTACCGTTATGGTGTTCCAAGGCGGATCATTACTGATAATGGATTAAACTTGAACAACAAGATGATGAAGGAATTATACGCTGGATTCAAGATTGAACACCATAACTCATCTCTTTACCGATCAAAGATGAATGAAGCAGTCGGATCAGCTAACACAAATATCAAGAAAATCATTCAGAAGATGGTCGTGACTTATAAGGACTGGCACGAGATACTCCTTTTTGCTCTTCACGGTTATCGTACATCCGTCCGCACTTCAATAGGGGCGACCCCTTTCTCCCTAGTGTATGACATGGAAGAAGTGCTCCCCATAGAGGTTGAGATCCCGTCAATAAGAGTATTAATGGAAATCGAGCTAACAAAAGTTGAATTGTGTCAAAACAGATACAATGAACTGAATCTGATCGAAGAAAAAAGAATGACGACTTTATGTCATGGTCAGTTATATCAGCAAAGAATGAAGAAAACGTTCGACAAAAAGTCCGACCTCGTGTCTTCAGAGAGGGATACCTCGTGTTCCAGAAGATCCAATAATTTCTCACTGATTCCAAGGGCAATGAACTCCAAATTATGATGGCCCCTACATTGTTAAGAAAGCCTTCTCTGACGATACTTTGATACTCACAATCATGGATGGAGAAGAGTTATCCCACAAATATTGATACAATTAAGAAATACTCTGCCTAAAAAAAAACAGCTCGCTAAGTTGAAAATTCGAAAGAGTGACTTAGGCAAAAAAAAATATCTCGGTAGACTGAAAATCTAAAAAGGCAGTTCAGACAAAAATTAAAAACATAAAAAAAAGAAGAGAAATCATCCCACTAAATTGAAAACAAAAATCTAGGAAAAAGTTTGAAATTTTATGATAATTTAAATTAAAAAAAATACCCAATCCTTTCGTTTCAGATAAAGTAATCATATTTTTAATTTTTAATTTTAATTAAAATTAAAAATTAATTTGTTTAGCTATTGTGTTTGTTGCTGAAGGTGCCGCCTTGTGATTTTCTCCTCCGTTCCGTTTTGTTCTGTTTTGTTCCCTCTTTTGGTTCACCTTTCAATTTCATTCTCCGAGTTCGTTAGAAAGAGAACGAGGGAGTGACAGAGAAAGAGGAAAACCTAATTGAATTCAGAAGATTTTCGTTGTTTATTTTTCTCTCTGAATTGAAAGTAGAGGATCTGTGTTAGGGTTTCTGATTTCGTTTTGATCGAAATGCTACTCCAGAACGCGATTTCGCGGCAATTATAGCTCCGATCTTAGCGGAGCATCTCGAATCTCTAGGGTTAAACAATGGATGTTGATTCTTCCATGGTGGCGGAGAGCGATCACGGTTCAGCGGTGCTGAGCAATGAAGAGAGAGAGCAGATAGGGGAGACGCCATCGTCATCTTCTTCTGGCGGTGGATCTCCTGCAGAGCAACAACCGCAGCAGCAAGGTGCTGCTGCGGCTGCTCAGGTGCAGCACAGTCCGGTTGTTGGTCCGAGGCTTGCTCCGAGTTATACAGTTGTGGATGCGATTTTGGAGAAGAAGGATGATGGACCTGGGCCACGGTGTGGTCATACTTTGACGGCTGTGCCGGCGGTGGGTGAGGATGGAACGCCTGGATATATTGGTCCGAGACTGATTTTATTCGGGGGTGCGACTGCACTTGAAGGGAATTCCGCTGGTTCAGGGACTCCTACTTCTGCAGGAAATGCAGGCATACGTAAGTATTTTACTTTCTTGTGTGTGTGATTTATTTATTTATTTTTTCTATCTCGGTTAGCATTTGTTTAGTGTTTTGAAACTGGTTCTGATTAATTTGGAAGCAATGCTAGAGGCTCTGTATGCTTGATTTGTGTCTCTTAAATCAGTGTTTGCTTTAGCAGTTCAGGTAGTTACGGTTGATGTGTAAATGCCAAAGCCGCAATACATTGTTGTCTATAGGTCATGGAAATGCAATCACAGAGGGATGGTTTTCCAGGCCTTTTCAATTTTTGTAGCATTTTTTGGTCTCTATGAACTAAGTGCATGTTTAGATTCACTTTTGTGAGAGGTAAAAGTGGTTGTAAACACATGAAATTGATTTTGACATGATTGAGTAAGTCACTTTTGCCTTCAAAATGAATTCTAGCTACTAGCGGGAGTTGTTGCATCCAAACATGATTTTTAACTTTTTAGATGAATGTATTCAAAATAAATCACTATACTTTCAATCAACCTGAACCAAAATCCATTCATTCAATATAATTGTTTGCTTCTGCAAGAGTGCAAAAGCAAATAGACACTAAATGTTTATAGTTGTGGAAACTGTGGCTCCCTTAAA
Organism: Lathyrus sativus; assembly: GCA_963859935.3. NCBI lineage: Eukaryota > Viridiplantae > Streptophyta > Magnoliopsida > Fabales > Fabaceae > Lathyrus > Lathyrus sativus. The sequence continues at coordinate 294,067,012 of OZ012741.1, forward strand.
GCTTGCTTTTGATTCTTTTTCATCTTGGGGACATGGACTCAGAACTTACTAGAATTTCTCAATTAAATAAGTTAATAGATATTCAACTTATGAAGAGTCCTTTTAAATTTATAGATATTTAGGAAGAAGGTAAATTAGGGAATAGGATATGATAGAAAGTGGCGGTAATATATGAAAGGGAGTGCAACATTGTGTTGACTATCATTGCTTTAGTCAGTATAGTGTGTCCAAAACATATGCAGGGGTCCGCCTGTTAATGTAACTTATTAAATTGTTTTTACAGATTATAATTTATTTGTTGACAATGATGTAAAAAATAATATTAATAATTTAGTACTACATTATTTTTAAGTGCTAGCTCAACTGGCAAATGCTGATATTGTTAAGTCAGATATCATGTCCCGGGGTCCAACCCGGGACCTCATAGTTGTGTGTGTGAGTTGGTTATTGCCACTTCATCTACCGACCAAAAATAAAATGAATACTATATATCCCATACCCTTTTTGGTAATTACATATCTCAAAGTACTTATAATTTGTATCATTCAAACATTTCATTTTACCTAACATACATTTAAAAACCATATCTGTACATAAGTCACGTTACAGTCAATTTCGTAACCCAATATCTGTTTTTGTTACAATAACTGCTAGGCTTTTCCTATGAAACACAATAATTTATTGCTTAAGCGTGCAGGTTCCTCATGTCACTTATTTACAAATCCAGACACAACTTAGGAGTATTTTTCATTAAAATTTAAAATTAAATTGTTCAAGCATAACTCCCCTAAGAAATAGAAACCTTCTGTGGGAACTGCCACCATAGAACCTTTGCAACCATCAACCCCAACCACTAATCAGTCAATAATTTTTCTACTGTTTTCATTTTTGTAACTTAACTTCTAACTAGTTACAAGCATCTGGAGTCTTTATTGTTTTGATATGAAATATATAATTGATATCACCCCAGCTTCCAAATTATTGAAGGGAAAGAACTTTAAAGCTTAGGAAAGAAGCTCTTGCCCCCCTGTATGATGAGAGTATATCACTAAATAATATGAAAACCAAACCAGCATATGAAATAAGCGAGAAAGTATTGACAAAATGAAGGAAGAGACTAGTGGGTGGGAACACAAGATGAGAGTGAGATGATGCCTTGCAGTGAGCATCCTACGTGAAAGTGGATCAATTTGCTTAGTAAGATAGGGAAAAAGAAGAAAGAGGGTCAGGGATAACATAGTTTTACCCCCAAATGAGTCATGTCAGTATTCGTCGTCAAAATTAACTTGGTAACATCAAGCATTTGTCTTTTGTTAAATGAAGTTTAATCAATTGTCTCTCTCTGCTGAAGACTTCACTCCAAACAAAGTCTTAAAATTTCATAATTTAATGGGAATTTGGCATTGTACTCTCTCACCTTGGAGGGTCAGTACAAAGTTTGAATACTGATTTGTCTATACTATATACAATTTTTCCTTTGAATAAGAACTGATATTGATTGAATGGATAGGTGTTTATGCTTGAAACTTATCATGATTGGCATATTTCATTTACCTCTCAGGTTTAGCCGGTGCCACTGCTGACGTCCACTGTTATGATGTCTTGACTAATAAATGGTCTAGGTGAGCTTAGAACTAAATCATATTTTCCAGCCTTTATTAATGCTCCAATAATCCTTTTATGCTCTTATGTGCATTGCTTTAGTGCTTATGAGGAAATTTAATGCAGGATAACTCCCTTTGGAGAGCCTCCAACCCCAAGGGCCGCACATGTGGCCACTGCTGTGGGAACGATGGTAGTTATTCAGGTAGTTCAAAAAGATTATCTCTTCTGTTTACTTGGTATTGGTTAATATGTTTCCTTTCTTCAAATGATTAGATTAATTCTTAGAGGAATATTGCATTGTAAAACAGGGCGGCATTGGTCCTGCTGGATTATCAGCAGAGGACCTTCATGTTCTTGATCTCACACAGCAACGACCAAGATGGCATAGGTTAGACTAGTAACCTATCTTTACCCTCTTTATAATTGCATAAATCTGATACTTGTTCTGGATGTAATGTAGAGTTGGTGTTCCAGGGCCTGGACCAGGGCCACGCTATGGACACGTTATGGCTTTGGTGGGGCAGAGGTATCTCATGGCAATTGGAGGCAATGATGGTAGCCACCCCAATGCTTTTACATATTTTACTCAGTTGTTTGCTTTGAAGTGTAAAATTGTTGTATTTTACACTTGTTTTATCACCGCTTTACAGGAAAGAGACCTTTGGCTGATGTATGGGCCTTAGACACAGCTGCCAAGCCCTACGAATGGCGCAAATTGGAGCCAGAAGGAGAGGGTCCGCCTCCATGCATGTACTGAGTTCACGAATTCTACCTATCTTCACTAATATTTTGATTACACTACGATCTTACCATTTTTAAATGCTATATATTTATATTTATTTCCTATTCCATAGCCTTATAATGTCTTGAGATAGGTTCCGAGAGCAAGTTTTTCTTGTTTCAATTTGAAACCTTGATTGCTTTAACTAGATTGTGTAGGGACTCTTGTTAACCAGGTTCAGGAGAATTTAGCCCTTCGTTTCCAGTTTGTTAGATGATATACATGTAGATATGCTTGTTAGACTTTATTTTATTTTGGACTAGTGTTTTTGTTTGTTTCCCTTGAAATTATCATATTGTGTGACTTTGGATGTCAATGAGAGGGTTGTTCCTGATTTCAAAACTATTTTCATATTAAGGATCAATCTGAATTAATCTGAATTTGTTCTTAATGTACTATGTACTATGTACTATTCTCTCATTTTTCAATATAGAAATGTGACTTTATATTTACAGAATCAGTGAAAACTGAATTTTCTATACCCCCTCTAGTTCAGCTATGTCAAACAAAGTATCCATCCATTTGCTTACTGTTGCCTTGTATATTCTGGCTGGTCTGGTTTATTGGTTAGTGATTGCTTTATTCTTTCTTCTGTTTGGAAACTTATTGTTATCAGAGCAGTATCACCTTTATGTATGGTTTCCTGATTTATAACTCTTTTTGTATTATGGATCAATCTGAATTTGTTCCTAATGTACTATGTACTATTTCTCTTCTTTTTCAATATAAAAATGTGATATTATATTTACAGAATCAGTGAAAACTGAATTTTCTATACCCCTTCTAGTCCAGCTATGTCAAACAAAGTATCCATTTACTGACTGTTGCCTTGTATATTCTGGCTGGTCTGGTTTATTGGCTAGTGATTGCTTTATTCTTTCTTCTGTTTGGGAACTTATTGTTATCAGAGCAGTATCACCTTTATGTATGGTTTTCTTTTATGTGTAATTACAATTACATTACAAATCTTGAGTAGGGCCCTATGAATTGAAGTTTGACATATCATGTGGAACATTTTGGAAGCAGAAATGTGAAATTATAAATACTACCAATATATAATGGAAAATGCTCCTTTAAATTGGAGGTGTCTCTAACATGACCATGTAAGGGAATATGATTCATATCCACTTTCGGTTAAATAAAACATGTTTGATTTTAACCCACTAAACGTTCTAAGGGTGGATACACCTTTACTTGCACATATTGGAAACAAACTGACTTTTGATGAGCTTTTTCCTTTGTTATTTACTTATTATTTGATCAATCTTGACACATTTTTAGTCAAATCGCCAATAAGGATTAATGTTTTGTTTCTTGAGTGAAGTAAGCTAACTGTTGCTATGATTTTTTTTGAGAGCACAGTAGAATATTTTATGAATAGTGGTTGATGTCATCAAATAACTTTGGCTTCTATTTGTTTTATGTTGGCTATCATGATGTGGTTGAAATTTTTTATAGTGAGGTTGAGTTGCTGTTTTCGATTTACTTCTGGGTAGGTATGCAACTGCAAGTGCACGTTCTGATGGGCTTCTTCTGCTTTGTGGAGGGAGGGATGCCAATAGCGTTGTAAGTTTTCCATCTGCTCAGAAATGTTCACTTTCTTATTCTGCTGATTTGCTTCATCAAAGAATCTTTTAAATGTTTCACATTAAAAATGATCTGAGTTTGTCATTGATAATTGATATCACTTTCTCATTTTCCTTTTGTCAATGGCTTGCTTTTATAGTTATCCATCCTGAGTTAGTTACAATTTGTATTTGTTTATTTGGAGAAAACATTTATTTGTTGTGGAAAAGAGTTAATTATATCTTCATATTAAGCAAAAGAGGCAGCATATGATAGTTTGTTCAAATTTTCGAGTCTCAAACGCTGGATAGTTTGAGACTAGACAATATAGAAAGCGTGTTTGTCAGTTTTCTATATTTAAGCTTTGAGAAGTAAGGACACTAAGAGTGTGTTTGGATGAAGCATTTTAATGAGGGGAAGTATTTTTTGAGAGAATGTAAAATGACTTGATCAAAATCCATTGTTTGGATAAAAAAATATAAAGAATTGTTAAAATGATGTAAATTTATAAAGTATTTTATTCAAGTTAAATTTAAAGAATTTCAAATGACACCAAAAAGTAAGGAATTTGAAAATACTTCTTAACTCTATATCATGCAATTGTTAAATTGTTTATTATTAATTTTTTAAAATTTGTAATTAGTCCTCATATTTTATAAATATTTCAAATTCACCCGTAATTTTTTTTATAAAATTGCAAATAAGTCCCTAAAACTTTTGAAATTTTACAAATTAGTCTCTTGAAATTTTCAAAAATTGCAAATTGGTTCCTAATTTTCATATTTTAAATTTGGCTCAATTTTTAAAATTTATGAAAATGACCCTAAAAATTTAACAATTAATCATTTTATTACTCCATCCAAACAAAAGAATTTTAAAATGAATGGATTTCAATTGAATCATTTAAATTGCTTAGAATTTTGAATTTCTTAAAAATTCTCAATTACCTCATGCAAACACACTTTAAGGGTGATGACAAGGTAATCTCAAGACTTGAAAAAAAACATGGATACTAGGCACGCAACAGGAAAACAAAATAATGAAACAAACAAAACTTGGATACTAGGTATGCAACAGGACAGTCGATTCCTTCTGAAAATTAGATCGGCGTCTTCTTTTCAATACAGAAATTCGGAAATAAATCCATTGTATATGAGCTTGACTTGCAACACATGTCGAAAGAGATCAATGCGATGCCTGCAAATCTGCAGCGAATAATTTGTATTAAGCCTGTTAACTAGTGCTGTCCAAGCAATAGACTTAATTGCAGGAGCAGCCGTGGATTTCCAACTTAGAGGATCTAACAACTAAGGGAGTAAGTGAAAATTTGGAAGAGAGATAAACTCAAATTTTTTACCTAAATAATCCAATTTTTCAAAAAAAAATCTCAAAATATCCCACTTTCAAAAATATTTCCAAAGTACCACAGTTAGGGTTTGGGTTGGCGACCCTTTGTTAAGGGCATAAGGGTGTCGTCAATTAGATTGGAGACACCTCATGCAGTCTATAATCCAATTGGCGACTTGGTTATGGATTTAAAAGGGTGTCACCAATTCATCTGGAGACTCCTTAGAATTTGAATTTTTTTTTTACGAAAAATAAATAATATTATCATTAATTAAAAAAAATTTACATAAACTAATATTGGCAACTGGGTGGGTCACTTTTCGCAACAATAGGCGAAATATGGAGTGCAGTGTTAACGTCGGGTCAAGTATTCAGTGAAAGCATAATGAAATTGATGAAAAAGGATACTATCAGAGCTAACACACATGCAGTTACAGTCTTCGACTGTCATAAGCAAACATTCAGTGTACAAGAAACAATGAACCATAATGAGGGGAGACCCAATTTATCCTATGCTGTCAAGACTAAACAGATGTTGGTGTAACTGTGGCAAGTATCAGGCCTTCCGTGTACCTTGCTCACATGTTATTGCGGCATGCGCACATGCTCGTCAAAATGCTTATGGCTATCTATCTGATGTTTACAAGGCGATTAATGTTATGAACATATACAATGAAGGCTTCGTAGTGCTACCAATGGAGGATTATTGGCCTCCATACCAAGGTCACATAGTTTGGCACAACGATGAATGAGAAGAAAGAAAAATGGACGCCCAAACAGCAAGGCGTATAAGAAGCGGAATGGATACCGCTGATAAAATGATAAGATTGTGCAGTATATGCCGACAGCTCGGACACAACCGAAAAAATTGTCCCAATGTCGGAGGAACATCTGCATCATGATTTAGCTTATCGTTTCATTTGTTGTAACCAAATATTTTCATATATTGATGAGTTTTTGTTACGACAATGTTAACAAAAAACAACACTAACAACACACAACAGATACTAATTTCATAAAACATAAAACATTAACTAGGTGATTACAACATTCCTAACTGATTACAACAATCAAACTAATTTCATTCGGTCCAAACATGACTTCCCTCGCATCTTTGTCGGTCTTAACACGAACCCATCCACGCAGCCGATCAAGTCTCTCGATACTACGAATTTTTCCCCTTCACCAATGTCTCCTGCCAACCACCGATTCAGCTCCCTCTTAAGTTGATTGATACTTTGTATGTTCCAAAATAGCATGTCCATCGGAGGCTTCTCTCTCGAATAGACGACTTTTTCCCACCGGCGACAATACAAGTTATCTGTAGAACAAAGATATCAGATGAAATGTGGAAGTAAATGATCAAAAACACCTCTATTTATAGAAAAAAAATTTCAAATTCTAAGGAGTCTCCAGATGAATTGGCGACACCCTTTTAAGTCCATAACCGAGTCGCCAATTAGATTGGAGACTGCATGAGGTGTCTCCAATCCAATTGGCGACACCCTTATGCCCTTAACAAAGGGTCGCCAATTGGAATGACGCCCTTGTGTAAGCCCAAACCCTAACTGGGGTACTTTGGGAATATTTTTGAAAAGTGGAGTATTTTGGAATTTTTTTTTGAAAAATTGAGTTATTTGGGTAAAAATTCGAAAAACTCCACTGGTTTGTTGTCTGCCACACCAACCTAGCTAACTAGGGATTTGGGTCCTCTCCCACAAAACTTTCCTACACCCCCTCCCTCCCACGTCATATTTCTATCCATATGTCATTTATTTTCTCTTAAGGCACCTCCTCATTTTTTCTCATCTCTCTCCTCTTACACTAGAGGAAGAGGAAGACTTAGAAAGACTAAAAGAGAAGTTATTAAGAAAGACCTTGATATTAACGATTTAGATAGAAGCATGATTCTGGATAGAACATTATGGTAAAAATTGATCCATGTAGCCGACCCCACTTAGTGGGATAAGGCTTGGTTGTTGTTGTTGTTGTGTTTGTTCTCTCACCTCTTACACACGTTTGTTTTTGTTGGAGGGTGCATGTAGGAGAGGATTCAAACCCCCTAACTAGTAGGAAGATGATCTCTTTGCAGATTTTGCTTCCTTGACCAAGTGCAATCTCTTGCTTTCTTTCATATTTTTATTTGTCATTTTAGCATCTACCTTCAGAATATGTATCTGATAGGGACTTGAGTATTATGGGGTGCCTAAGTCCTACATCAAGTAGTATGGGATGAACGGTGGAGGAGTATTTATGTGGATTGGTTCTTCTCCCTTGATAGCTATTTTTTAAGAGGGGGTTCCCCACTGAATCCTAATATTCACATTTACTTTCAAAATCTGACTGGCCTACCTATATAATGGGACCTGCAAATAACTGATTGAATGCTTTTCTTATCGAGTACTATTTGGTAGTTGGGCATTGAAGTTCCAATAACTCCACCTGATTGTTAATTGCTCAGTCTGGCTATCACTTGCAAGTAAAAGTTGGATGCTTTCCTTCTTGCAGACGTCATTGACATCATTTGATGCGTCTAGTCATATGATTATTCCTATCCATCTTTCATTCTGTATTCCTGTCCTATTTTATTTAAAAAACATTACTCAGGGGATTCATGTAATTTTCTTAAACTTGTATATTTTTATGCGACTCTTTTAAAATTGTTTACTTCTATGCCCCTCCCCAAATCTTATAATACAGCCGTTGGCTAGTGCATATGGACTTGCTAAGCATAGAGATGGTCGTTGGGAATGGGCAATTGCCCCAGGTGTTTCACCATCTTCAAGATATCAGCATGCAGCGGTGAGATAAGTTCCTTTTATTTATTTTTAGTTGGTTGTGTATTCCAAGTATCATAAGTTAATTCTTTGATGATTATAGGTGTTTGTTAATGCAAGACTCCATGTCTCTGGTGGGGCTCTTGGTGGAGGACGGATGGTAGAAGATTCATCTAGTGTTGCAGGTAATAGATTGTGGTGTTGCTTAAAATTTGTGTTCTTTGATTGGTATTTTATTGTTTGGCCATATTTGATCTTGACTGCAAGTATAACAAACTACTTATTGGTTTTTATGACCTTGCTTTCTATCTTCTTTCTTCCACTACACTCTTGTGTCCATGCAATTTTCATATTTTAACAGAAGAGTGACTTATTTTTTTTGGTGAATATAGAAAAAGAATATTCTTGTGGAAATCTGGATGATTTTGATTAAGTTATAATAACAAATACGTTTGGAATTTCATTACTGCTGTAGCTACTGTTTGTAGGATAGCTTGCTGGTGCCTACTTGCTGCTGTAACCTTTAGTATATTTTACCAATGGTAATTTTGTGTACTTATTTTTGAAGAAAAGGCAAGATTTATCACTGTGCCAATTCATGCTATGTTTAGAAGCTTATTTTAACGTTCATTGTTTCCATTGCAGTGTTGGACACTGCTGCTGGTGTTTGGTGTGATACAAAATCTGTTGTTACCACTCCAAGAACGGGTAGATACAGTGCTGATGCAGCTGGTGGAGACGCCTCTGTTGAGTTGGTCCGGCGTTGCAGGCATGCAGCTGCTGCTGTTGGTGACCTAATTTTTATTTATGGTGGTTTACGTGGTGGTAAGTCATAAATCTAATGTATTTGTTTGAGTCATGTGGTAGTTTAATCATTGCAATTCATTAGGCCAGCCTGCTGTCTGGCGACAATTTAGTTACTTTGCTCCCTTTGGTTTTCATTTAGATTTAAATGGTCTACTATTGGGAATTGATTCATGGTGTGACATACGACTTTGGTGGTGGTTTTTGTTGCTGTCTTTGATTTTCATGCTTTATATATACTTACTGTTTTGATTGAATTCGTTTCTTTTGGATATTAGTATGTAGGAGTGTACACGGATTGGGTTGGACCAGATTCGTCCTAATCCGTTACACAACCCGTTCAAACTTCAATGGGTTGGCTTCATCGTCCAATCTGCAGTTTCACAGTCAAAATCGAACCAAACCAACATGCTCATTTATGGGTTGGATTGAATTGGGTTCTCGGGTTTTTTTTTAAACAATTTTTTTTTTGATACTTCTTTCTGATTATAAAAAAATTATAACACAATTCAATACAATTACACTCATTTCTAACTCTAAAATTGGATGAAAGTGAAACACATCATATAATGTCTAATAAAATTCATCCACATGCCATAACACTTGATAATAGTAGAAAATTTCATAAAACACGTTATTTCTATAAATACTTTTATAAAATATGTAAGTTGTAAATGATACAAAAGAATAAGAAACAACACATGGTCTTAAAATTACATAAACTCATTGGTCTAGTAGTAGTAGCAGCAGCAGCAGCAGTGGGGTGGTGAATAAAATTATTTTGGAAAAATTGTGGTTAGTAGTGATATATTAAATTTATAATTTCATTTAAAATAATAAAAAATAACAAATCACTAATGACACATCAACGGGTCTGCAGGTTGAAAAATTCAAACCTGATATCCAAACCAAAACTATACGGGTTGTTGTGGGTTGGGTTGGACATGCCCGTGATAGAGTTGGTGTATTAGTTAGCAGTTTATATTATAGTTATATGCTGAGCTGTATTGTTGTGCTCTGCTGTAAGAGTTAGTTATAGCTTTCTGTTAGCTTTCTGTTCCAGAATACTCTATATATATAATGAGAGTTCATTGTATCTCTTTGGTTCTGAAATACAATGAGAATTCCCTAACAGAATTCCCTAACTGCATTATGCAATTCTATCAGCCCGTAAATGAACGGGTTCGGGTAATTTTATGGGGTGGATTGGTTTGGGTCAGCGGGTTCGCGGGTCTACCCGCACCCATGAACACCCCTATTTGTATGGACTTGAAGTAGAAGGTAGAAAATTTTCTTGTCCTCTTTCTGAATATGAATAACTCCAATGATGCTTAAAGAAGAGTTCGAAGATATAAAATTTCGGAAAAATAGAGTCCGGAAGAGCATATCCAGACTGTTGAAAGAAATGCTGGGTATTGCCATTTAACTAGGTTTACCATTGGTATAGCTATAACACGAGGGAACCATTTTGAGAGATGATTTCCTCAACACAGTTGCTGTTCTCATTATGCTCATATCATATCCAATATTTTGTTGTTGACTTAAATTACTATATTATTTGGACTGTTCTTGAGCATGTCCCATCATCAATCCCTGTTCATCTTGCAAGCCTAGATGTTTTCTTTCGTACTCCACAATTTTATTATGTGGTAAGCTCTAACTTTTTTACTTCATGAGAAGGACTAATCATAATGTATTGTGTTTATACTGAAGGAGTCTTGCTGGATGACTTGCTTGTTGCGGAAGATCTTGCTGCTGCGGAAACAACAAGTGCTGCTTCGCATGCTGCTGCTGCAGCAGCTGCGTCTGATGTACAAATGGGACGAGCACCAGGAGGATATGGATTTGTTGATGATAGAACAGGGCAAACAATGTCTGATGCGGCTGCTGATGGTGCAGTTGTTTTGGGAAATCCAGTTGCCCCCCCTGTAAATGGTGACATGTATACTGATATCAGCACTGAAAATGCATTGCTTCAGGGATCTAGGTATGATAGCTTTTACTGTAATCACACTCTACCACAAGAGAGAATTACTTACATTATACTTTCCTCCTAATACTTTTTAAATTACAATCCATTCCCTTGTAAGATGAAATGAGCTATGTACGTTTAATGCAAACAAAACCCCTAGTAGATTCATCCTTTGTTGCAACTATAAGTGTCATTGGCAACTAGTTGTGAAAAGTCTCTACTATTGATTTTAGTGATTTTAAATATGAAATGACAAAAGGAAAGCCTCCTACTATTTGGCTTTGGAATTTCACCCAAAATTTTCATTTATCTTCAGTCGACTTGGCAATAGCAGTGCAAAACTATATTGAAAGTCACAGAAATAAAATTACCCTAAATAGTTTTTTTTCCCCATATTTAATCTATGATGGGCGGGAAGTGTGATTCTTGAAAATAGTAGTGTAATTTAAGTATGTCTCAGCTGAAGGAAGTATAGTTTATCCTAGTTTGTATTCTAATTAGGGAATGTTAAATTTTCACCTCTTTGGCTCAATCATTCATATGAAAAAAAAATTAAACAGGAGAACTAGCAAAGGAGTCGAGTATCTGGTTGAAGCATCTGCTGCAGAAGCTGAAGCTATCAGTGCCACACTGGCTGCTGCCAAGGCGCGGCAAGAGAATGGGGGCGTTGAATCACCGGATCGGGATCGTGGCGCCGAGGCTACTCCTAGTGGGAAACAAATATCTTCCATGATTAAGCTTGAATCTGCAGGGCCAAATAGTATTGCTTCTGGTGGAGTCAGGCTGCATCACAGAGCTGTGAGTAGTACATTTTGATTACTAAGGAAAATACATTTTGTCAAGCTTTCATGATATATTCAAGTGCAACTTTTTCTGAAATTTTTCCCAGGTGGTTATTGCCGCAGAGACTGGTGGGGCTTTAGGTGGAATGGTTAGGCAGCTTTCGATTGATCAGTTTGAAAATGAAGGTAGACGGGTCAGTTATGGGACTCCAGATAGTGCTACTGCTGCTAGAAAGTTATTAGATCGGCAGATGTCTATCAATAGTGTCCCAAAGAAGGTACATTGTCTCTAACTAGACACTCCCTCCGTTTTTTTTATAAGTCGTTTTTTACTTTCCACTCTTATTAAGAAATGCAATCATTGTTGTATGGAAAGAGAAATGATGAATAATTTTACAAAATTGTCCATCATTTATGGTATGGGGTAGATAAGTTTAAAAAATTGAAAGAAGAGAATATAATAAATACTTACAGGTATAATAGGAAAAATAGCATTAATGATTCCTTGGTATTGTAAAACGACTTATAGTGTTTATCAAGGTCAAACTCAATTAAATGATGTGAAAACACATGACTGGATGATCAAAATTAAACTCTATAAGGAAAGTTATATACATTTCATTTAATAATTCAGCAATGGATCAGATGCATTATTCTGATTGCTTTAAAACAAGACAATTATTTAATGTTGGCATTTTTTGCAATGGGTCAGGTGCCGAAAATCTGATAAGTTATGCTCGTTAACCTTCCTTATGTTGTTGTTGTACTCCATAACATCCTTTCTGTTGATGATGGGTATAACCCGAGTGTCTTCTATTGAATCTTTGTCCCATCCCATGTTGGGTTTTCGATTTTCATGCCTATTTTGTTGAACCTCTCCTCATACTTATTTTATTGAACTCATCAAGCTTGGCTTCATTTTATGTTCAGCTTGTTTCTAATTAAGTTACTTGACCTTCTATGTAGGTCATAGCACACCTCTTAAAGCCTCGTGGCTGGAAACCACCAGTTCGACGGCAGTTTTTCTTGGATTGCAATGAAATTGCAGATCTTTGTGATAGTGCAGAGAGGATATTTTCTAGTGAACCAACTGTCATACAGCTTAAGGCACCAATTAAAATATTTGGTGATTTACATGGGCAGTTTGGGGATCTCATGCGCCTCTTTGATGAGTATGGTTCACCATCAACTGCCGGTGACATAGCGTAAGTTCCTTAGTTCCCATGGATGGATTTATATGTGAGTAATGGATAGTTTTATATTTGAGAAATGGATATTTATTCATGAATGGATTGTTACCATTTTTTTGTTTGAACATCTGTGGAGTCCCAGTCTAGATTGAGATTATTGCATTAATCTTAGAATTTCTGTTAATAATTCACAGTCAAAAATTTCTGTTAATAATTCACAGTCAAAAATTTCTGTTAATAATTCACAGTCAAAAGCTAGCTAAAGAAGCGGGGACTGTCCAAGCCTTTGTAAGAACTACTAAGCACATATCTCTACTAGACATGGGGTTTCAACACACCCCTTCATGCCCTAGACGAACATCTAGAGTGTTAGTATTTGTGTAATGGGTTCTTGCCCAGTAGTTAGTCTGGCAAAGTCAGCCCAGTGCTGCGCATGCCTGTTTTGTAAATCAGCAATGAATTCCTCTCCTTTAGTTAGCTGCTTAGTTGGCATTAGTTTGTTAGTGCTCTTAGAAATGCTAATAAATTCTAAAATCAACTGGAAGTTCCTGCCTATAAAAATACTCTATACTGTGTAATAGTTCAGTAATCGAATTATCAAACTCACTATCGAAGTTTCTCAAATTTTCTGTTTGATTCTACTTTCTCTTTCTTTCATTTTGACTCTGTTTCTGACATGCAACATGAACAAATATGGGTGGCCCAATAACAGTTCCAAGGATAGGCTTCAATATCATCTTACAATTTGGTCTAGGCGTAACTCAAAAACTCAAAAAGATCTTAGAATTTGGGATCAGCCTAACTCCATCCCAAATCATCTTTAGAGTTAGGGCCTGAAAAGCTAGCTCAAAAGGAAAGGATTGGCCAAGCCTCTATACAGACTACTTTTACCATATCTGATTCTCTAGTAAATGTAGGATCTCCCCAATTAGATTTTGTACACCTGATACATTGTTATAAGCCTATCTTTTAGCATCAGTTCTCGTGGTTTGTTATCCAGCATATATTTCGTAGATGTCTTTCAAGATCTATATTTATGGCACTTTTTCTTGGATCGATTAACCTTTATACCTGATCTAACTGATTTCTGTCTTTGCATTGCAATCTATCAAGTATCACTTGCTATCACCAATATGCATCCCATCATGGAATTATAATATGATATAAATCCATTGCTTTTGTAGCTTTGTTTGTTTTTCTTTCCGATTTACGTTGTGCTTTGATTTGGAATTTTAGTGACAGTGTGATTGGATTGTGTAGCATAATAGTTACTAGACTATACAGTTTGTTAGATTTAGTTGATACAACAAAAAGGCCTTTCATATGTTGATCTGATAGTCAATAGTTAGAATACAATAATGATGACACATTTTTCTTCCCTCATAGCTAGCATGTGCATAATGATAACAGTCTAGGCATCCAATTTCTCATGTTAATTTTGTGTTAATGACAACCAGATATATCGATTATCTATTCCTAGGAGATTATGTTGATAGGGGCCAACACAGCCTGGAAACTATAAGCCTTCTGCTTGCTTTGAAGGTACTACGAGTTTATACGTTGTTTCTTTTTATTGCTTATCAAGTTTTATGGTGTCAGGTTGATGTATGATAATGTGAAATTTTCAGGTTGAGTATCCAAACAATGTTCACTTAATACGCGGAAATCATGAAGCTGCAGATATTAATGCCCTTTTTGGTTTTCGAATTGAGTGCATTGAGAGGATGGTAAGGAATTTCATACATGTGAAAACATTTTATATTACTTTTTGGGTACTGAAGCAACATTGTAATTTTCTGCTTAGGGTGAAAGAGATGGAATTTGGACATGGCACCGGATAAACCGTCTGTTTAACTGGCTTCCTCTTGCCGCTCTAATTGAAAAAAAAATTATTTGCATGCATGGGGGTATTGGCCGTTCAATAAATCACTTGGAACAAATTGAGAATATTCAGCGTCCTATTACAATGGAAGCAGGATCAATTGTGTTGATGGATCTTTTATGGTTAGTGCATTACTATGTTTCTATGTTCTTATATGTTGATGACAACTCATATTCACGACCTTTTAAAGAATAACACCATGAAATGGTTCTATAGGTCTGATCCTACCGAGAATGACAGCGTGGAAGGTCTGCGACCAAATGCTAGAGGTCCAGGGTTAGTTACTTTTGGGGTGAGTGATTTTTACTTGCTTATTTTGTGAAATGGTTAATATTTTGTGTATTAGTTGCCTTTTGCTTGGATAATGATATAAATAGTTACTACATATTTGATGATAGGTATATTAATGCTGATTAATACAATTTATTTGATTGAATTTGATGAACTAAGAATGCTCAGGTATTAATTGTTTTATCATTTTAGAAATCCTATTGATTAATGTATGTGCTGAGTTTCAAAGCTTCGTTTGTAATTTAAGAATCAGCTGTACGCTGTTTTTTAGTCTTAACAAACACCATAGCGTTTTAGAGGCATGAAAAAAAACAAAGCTGATTATAAGCTAATATTCCTTTTATCAAGTTCATTGAATAACTGATTTATCTAGTCTATATTTAAGACCAAATACACCGGTTATTCAATGAATTTGAGAATGAAATATTTGCTTATAATAGTGAGAGAGTAGATGTTAAGAGTCTCACTTTTGAAACTTAAGGTCTGAAAAAGGGTTTATAAGTGGGAGGCATCCCTCACTTTACAAGCCGATTTTGTATAAGTTAAGTTAGGTCCAAATTCTAAGATGGTACCAGAGTCTATCAAAGATTTATAGGACTACCTGTGATCGGGTCTCTTGCTATCTGGGGTTCACTCTCTTGTGTTGAGTCCCACATTGGATGAGATAAAACATGAAAATAAGTTTATAAGTGGCAGACATTTCCCACTCTCAAGGCTGTTTTATAGGGGTCGAGTTAGGCCAAATCCAAATTCTAAGAATGTTATATCTTCAAGGAGCTGTACTGCATTTATGACTCATGTACTCCCCTCTCATTTACTGCCTGCTATAATCAATGCCATCACTTGATATTTCCTTTATTTTGAAGTTTTCCTTTTATGATGGATGTAATTTTGGTTGTTAGTTACAGGCGCCTTGCTAGATATTGTCTGTACTTTCTTTAATATCTAAATTAGTGCTATATCAAGAGGTTAAATTTTGTAATGGTATTATGCCCTTTTAATTTGTAAATGGTGTTTTCTGTTGCAGCCTGACCGTGTAATGGAATTTTGCAATAACAATGATCTTCAGCTGATTGTCCGTGCACATGAATGTGTGATGGATGGCTTTGAGCGTTTTGCCCAGGGACATTTAATCACCCTTTTCTCAGCTACAAATTACTGTGGTATTTGTTCATGGCTTGTATGTTGTCCGCTTGCACCTCTCTCATTTTACCTATTAAATTTTGGCACTTCGGTTATAGGTACCGCAAATAATGCTGGAGCAATATTAGTTTTGGGGAGGGATCTTGTGGTGGTTCCTAAACTGATTCATCCATTACCACCTGCACTTTCTTCACCAGAAACATCACCGGAACGTCAAATTGAAGATACTTGGATGCAGGTACTCGTTCAAATATTTTGCAGTTGGTTCCCATTTAGTGCTGCTTAAATTTGCTCCTATCAAATATACATAGGCACATCTAAATAAAATTTGAACTTTCTTTCAGCCCTTTATTTATTATAAATTATGTTTTTTGGGGTGAATATGTACAGGAGTTGAATGCGAATAGACCACCAACTCCAACTAGAGGTCGTCCTCCAGGAGCAAATGACCGTGGTTCGCTGGCTTGGATATAGTGATAATTAATAAAACCTCTAATGTTTATGCTGTAAGAGGTTGTGCTATTGCCTGAATTTCGGCGTCATGTACATAGCATGATGCCATTTATGAGTATGTGAGTTTCTGATCTTCAATACTGTGGAAAGCTTGAAGATATTCACAGTCCTGGTTCTCACCAGTCTACTCAGCATCCCTTTAGAAGATATACACACGTTTGAGAAGCAAGGTTGGTACCTGCTGCTAGGTTCACTACTCATACAACGCTAGAAGTTGCAGTCGGGGTTCCACTCACCCATTGTAAATTGAGCCATAGGTACAAATCAAGGTCATGGTTGTGTCATGGATTGTCAGTGTTGGCTATTTTTCTCATTGATTTTTAAAATTTATTAGTCATCGCCCCACGTTATCATTCTTTTTCAAAATCGCAAGGACAATGGGGTTATAATATATATTTTTTTCTCTTTCTTTGCGTTGGTGAGATATGAGAAATCTTCTTGGGGTCCGTGTATCATAGGTGTTGCTTTGTTATTCTCAACTATGCACTGTACAATTAATGGTGTGAATCAACATACTACGACACAGAAATGTGAATTTTGATAAAAATATTATGTATTTTTTTCCTTGTGCAGCAGGGTTTTGGAGAATATGTTTGGGTTTTTCATTTATTGTATACATATATTGTACACGTAAAGTACATTGATTGTACACGTGAAATACACTTATTGATACCAATTGTTAGCCGGTTCAGTGGACCGGATACCGGTGATGAAAAAAAAACACTAATTGATAACTCTACTAGTGAGAGTTAGTAAGAGTTGCAAGATTAGATCTTATATCAGAAGTCTTTGTTTCTTCCTTGATTGTTACAAATATATATATGATTTATGATGCTCTGAATTCATTAGACTGATTTGGGGCCATTAAGATCTATGTTTTTCTATCTGCATGATTTTTTGTCTGCATGAGGCTAATTAATGTGAATAAGTCCTCACCCCCCTTTCTAATACCAGCTAATTCTGGTTATTAAACTATCTTGAATGCTCTTTCTGGATGAATGATTTCTCCATGTTAGTTATGGTAAACTTGCTCGATTTAGCCTATTAACTTGAAGTAGTATAGTCTTGCTCTGTAAGATGGCTTAAAAATAAAAATGGCTATGTTGAGTCTAGGTTTGGATTTAGCTTAATTTGGTGGATTGTATACAATTCTTTAAGCACGTGGCCTGTAAGGGTGTTGTGTTTTAGATGAGTGATCGGACTATACACACTCCCTTAAATACGAGGCTCTAAGAGTGATGTGCTTTAGATGAGAGATTAGATTGTATACAGTTTTTCAAGCATGTGGTTTGTAAGGGCAAATGTTTTAGATATAAGATTGAATTGTACAGTCCCTCAAAGGCATGTAGTTTTAGATTAGAGATTAGATTGTACATAATTTTTCAAGCGTGGGGCTTGTAAGAGCAATATGCTTTAGAAAAGAGGTAGGATTATAAACAGTACATGTAAGAGTGAGATGTAAGAAGCACTTTTTGGGATTGCCAGACACATTATAGTCTTCTGTCGTTACCTGAGCCCGTGGCTAGTTTTTCCTTTAGTTATTTTTCTATCTCGTGACCTTTCTATTTTCACTATGGATATAACTTTGGTTATTCCTAATTATTCTCAAGTGCCTCGAGACTTATACAAAATCCAAGTTCATCATTAACCTCTACATTTATAGGTTGTTAGTATTGAGTGGTCACTTTTTTGTCCGCCACTTCCATTCTTAAATAGACAAGAAAACCTTTTTTCCAAAATCACTTCAATTTCTTCTACACAAATGAACACTTTTGTGCTTTTAGTTCATTTCTCTTCCTTTTCTTCTGTTCGTTAACTACGAAACATCCTAGTTAATACATCAACTCTTTCTTTTCTATTTATCCTTTTTCTTAATCATGGTTTATTAGGGGGTGATGCATTTGGAGAGCTATAGAACCTCGTACCATTTTGGAGAAATACGAGCTGTGGAATCTGTGCTTGCAAGCTTATAAGTGTGGTACGAGTAAAATGAATTGGAAGTTAGTGGAAAGTGAGATGTTCGATGACAACGACATTGATTTGGTGTCTTCTTCCTTGGATTATGTCGAATTCACCATTGAGCTCTCCTTTTTTCTCTCAAGTTTCTTTTGTGAGGAAGTTTTGAGTATGCATTCCCTTTGTCTTGATAACAATTGGGGTGAAGGTTTTTCGAGTAGGCATGAAGCTGTGTAACACTGATAACGAGGTTGACATGATATTGGAACATTCCGTTCGAGACAAGGTTTGCATGTGATGACCTCTCGGGGTAAAGAATGAGTATTTCTACTTTTATTCTAGAGTTTTTGAAGACTTTGGGGGTTGGTATTCCTTTCACCTTTTTGAATCTGACGTTCTTCAGGTACCTAATGTTGTCCCTCTCACCTACATCAAAATAGTTAGGTGTTTGTAAGAGGATTTGACATCCTCTATTGGTGGTATCGACCTCACATCCACAACTAAGATCTTTTCTTTTTACGGAATGAAAGGCGTGACCTAAGGTGGGTGAGTTTTTGTGAGCACTATTCAGCGTCTCTCCTTTTTCCATACTCCTCCAACTAGACGAATTATAAAGATAGTTTTTTAGGTTTAAAGGTAACTCCCAATACCCCGAGGTTATTGATGAGAAAAATGAGTCATATAAGTTTCCTCTCTGATGGATGGGTGATCCCGCTGCTATCACAGATAATGACCTGACCAAACTTAGTTAGATAGAGAGGGAAGTAATTTATTTTTTAGAGTAATCTCGTATCTTGCGGGGAAAATATTTGTTTAGATATGAGAGGAATTATTCTATGTTGATGAGCTTTCTGTTTATTTTTAAATAATTCTGACCTACTTGTTTTTCTCTTTTATAGGAAGAATAACCCATCTTTCTATGAATGAGAAAAAGGCTATGACGGAAAGAGCCAAAGCTCGCATGGGCGAGGTTCAACTCGTGCATCAAAGTGATCTTACTTCCTTCCAGACCCGGGTGATAAAGAAAAGAAAAAATATTAGTCAAGAAAAAATTATAAAGGTCATTCGTTTGACCATAATCATGTCTACTCTTACTACTGAGGACTCGAAGTCACCTCTAACCAAACAGGGAAGGGCCGACCCCTACAAAACGCCAATTTACATGCATGTTGTCACCTCAATTTATTTAGAGGGGGGCAACATAATGGTGGGAAGTGGCGGTAATCATAAAAAAAGAGGTTCCTCCCATGGTCCTGGTGCGAAAGAGTTTTATTTATGGGACATGAGATTTGACATAGACATTCTTATATGATCATCTCAATGCTAGCGATGGTGTTGTGAAGGTTTGAGGCTCATAATGCTTCAGCCTTTTGGCACTTACTCAATGAAGAGTGTCGTGTTAGGGATGACATTGTTTAAAGACTCAGACTTATCAACCCAAAAAGAAAATGGCCTAAAGGCCATGTTGAAGAAGATGGAAGAAAACTAAAAGTTAAACCAAACCTTGTTAACCTTTGCCAACGAGAGGACAACCAATCTCGATAAGGATTTAAAACATTCCCAAGTTGTTCTTATGAAGGTAGAGCAAGAAAAAGATTCCCTTATATGGGAAAAGAAATCTTTGGAGACGCCCGGCCAGAAATAATAAAAAAATCTTTATGAAGTTGAGGTTTAGATGGGCAGTCTAAAAACAAATCTTAAAAAAGCTCGAATTCACAACCTTCTCTCAGGGGTCCAAAAGTTTGAGAAAGTAAAAAATCAGGCTCTTTGTTTGTACCTTGAGCTTGATCTAAGAGAGTTGGATTACTTCATGGTAATAATGAATAAGCGTCTTGTGGAGGAGAGAGACCCCAAGGTTGACCATAATCTATATGGCATGCAAGAGACAACACCCATTTTGAAGAAAGGGATGCATACCAAAGTTACCATTGCGGAGGAAGGAAGCCCATTGGTGAATAATTCATTTGAGGTTGCCATAACATCTAGGTTTTGTTGTTATTTGTATTTTATTGTACCTATCCGAATAATCTCCTCTCGTTGAGGGATAATTTTGTAAGTGTAATTCTTTTATGATCGATATGTGATATTTTTTACTTTGTACATTTTACGTTATGAGTTTTCTCTATTAGATTTTAATTGTTGTATGTGTTTTCAACCATTGTATTGGCCCAAGGAGAGCCCAACAGGTTCTTGCTTGGTGCTCAATATGAGCATTAGATAAGTGTAAGGAAAGTCCATTGAGTTTTTGAATTGTGCTCCAGAACATAAGTCTTATATAAATGTAAGGAGATCCAAGTAGATTTATGCATTGTGCTCTCGTAAGAGTAATAGATTAGCGCATGTGTTTCTGCATTATGCTTCTGTAGGAGTCTTAGACAAGCAAAAGGAGAGCCCAATGATTTTCTGCATTATGCTCCCGTAGGAGTCTTAGATAAGCGCAAGAAGAACCTGATGGATTCCTACATTATATTTTTGTTGGATTTTAGATTCCTAGCCAAGCTTTATACTTGATCAAATATATACGTTTTATGTAAAACACCCAAGAACCCCTACCATTGTAGGAAAAAAAGTGCTACCCCAATGTGAAAATATTTTATTGGTCATACATGCTTCACTATTATATATTTTATTGGTCACACTTCACCTTAACTATAATAATGTCTTAGATCTACAATATTCCAAGTTTTGGGGACCTTCACCATCTAGGATTTGAAGCTTTTATGTCCCTCGAGATAATTTTTTACGTACTCTAAAGTTTCCTTCCTAGTTGAGAAATAACTTACCTTTCTTGGATGTAGCCACTACGTACTTAAGCACCAGATCTGCCTCCTTTATTTCTCGCAGCTTTACCTTGGTGTTGTACTTTCTTATTGCCTTTTACTTTGCTTCAAACTCTTGGATATAATTTATTTTCATAACTTCCTCAATCAGGTTGGTTGAACTTCTGAGCTCAACTTGATTTCCTTCCTCGTCCAAATGCATACGTCGCCATGTCGACATGTTAATCTCTATTGGGGGAATTCCATTCGAACTACATACCTTTCTAAAAGGGGGGGGGGGGGGGGGGGGTTTCCTTAGTTGATGACTGAGGGGTCGCATCATATGACCATAATACCTCATGAAGTTGTTCTGCCCGAAGTTTTTTAGCTTTATCTAAATTCTTTCCGATACCAATAAGTATGATCTTGTTGGTTGAATCTATCTGACTATATGTTTTGGGTTGCTCAAATGAGATCAACTTTGTCTAGACTCCTAGCTGCTTATAGGATTAGACACGAATGAACTAGAGAATTATGTTCTGTTGTTGCAGACAATAGTTTTTGGTAGTTCAAATATGCAATTGACGTTTCTCCAATAAAAACGACATACCATCTCTATGATTATCCTGGCCACTACTTCCCCTTAAACCCATCTGGTGAAAAATTAGACCTTGGTCAATAGTAACTTCAACTGTTTTGGGGCTAATGGGAATGACTCTAAGATGTCCACCCCTTACTAGTAAAAAAAAGGAAAAGTTGTAATCACCGAGTGCATGATCTTTTTTGGAGGGGGGTGTGGATAAAGTTTGAAAATATTTTGCCTATCACATTTGTTAACAAACTTAACATTATCTCTCAACATCTCTGACCAATAGTAACTGACTCTTAGAAGCTTGCTCTCCAATGCTTTTCCCCCAACGTGGATTCTACATAATTCCTTATGCACCTCTAATAAAACTAGGTCTATTTCATTCTCTATTAAGCACCTCAACGTATGTGTGGATCATCCCATCTTATAATGCTTGTCCGCCATCATGACATATTTAGCATAAAGTGTTATTATTCTTATAACTTCTACCTCGTATTTTGTTAGCTGTTCGCATGTTAAACACATAACGATGAGTGACATCCACCCTTTACTTATATCTAGTCCCATCACCTGGGAGGATTCTACCTCCTTGCTAGGGATTTCCAAGGTCTATTCTGAGGGAACATGAGTTATCTTGAAAGACTTAAAACCCTTGACCATCTCTAGAACCTTGTAAGTATTTTGACGGTTGAGTTTCCATGGTTTGATAATTACCCTTGACATGGTTGGTAACAACCTGAGAGTCACTTTTTTGTTGGAGATTAGTGGCCCCTATCTCTCTACCCAACTTCATCCATGCAATTAAGGCCTCGTACTCTATTGATATATACTGGCCTTGAAGCAAAAAAAAGACTACTCTAACAACACCTTTTTAGGTCTTTCTAACAAGATCCCGTCACCACGTTCCTTCAAATATGAGGATTCATCCATTGATAAATTTTAGATATATGGTGTTGTGAATTGGATACCTTGAAACAAAGTATAAACTGGTTTCTTAATGATCAAGAAACACGCAAGGGTTAGGGTTAACAAAGAAGACAAGGTAAAACAACAAGGAACAACAAGGATTGGTTATAAGCTGCTATTCTTTTCTTTCTCTTTTGAACAAGATTACAAGTATACAAGAATAACAAAATAACCTCTCTCTCTCTCTCTTGAAATTAGGATTTTATCTTCCTATTTTTCCTTTTGTCAAGATTGAGAAACTAGCATCCTATTTATAAGAAAAATAACACACTAACCTAATGGGCTTTTTAACAATTACCATTACAAGCTAACTTAGGGTACAAGCTAACTTAAACACTCGAGCTTATAAGCAACGCCGAATCCAATATGCTAATAACCTAGTAATATTGACTATGCATGTTAGAACAAACTTTGACTACAACACGTACTATCTTCGACAGTAGCATGCAAGCAGACTTCGACCTCATGCTTAATTCTTGTCGAACTAGAAGCTACCCTTCGACCATACTAGAGTTCGATCCAACATCTCAAAAATATCCACCTTGGATATAACTCTATAACATCAAGGAACTAGATTTCTTCATGCAGCTTTATCAACTGTATATAGTGGAAAAACTTGCAACTGGGCAACGTCTTGGTGATCATATCAGCAGCATTATGATTTGTCGAAACCTTCAGCACTTGGACTTCTCCACGCTCGATTTCCCCTCTGACGAAATGCAACCTCACATCAACGTGCTTGATTCACTTATGATAGGCTGAATTCTTCGACAGGTGTATTGCAATTTGAATATCACATTTAACAGTGATAACTCGACCTTGAAGTTTTAGCTCATTTGCAAAACCTTCAAGCCGCAATGCTTCCTTCACAACTTCAGTTAGGGAAATATATTACACTTTAGTGAATGATAAGGTAACGACCTTATAAACTGTTGCTTTCCAACTGATTGCTGTCCCAAACATAGTGAACACATATCCAGAAATAGATTTTCTGGAATCTATACAACCTGCATAATCAAAGTCGACATATCCTTTGATTGCTGCTTTGCTATCATCACCCAAGGCTCCAGCATAAATTAGGACTCTATTCAGAGACACATTTATGTACCTTAAAATCCACTTCAATGCTTGCCAGTGAGACTTTCCAGGATTCACCATGTACATGCTTACAAGACTTACTGCATATGCTATGTCAGGTCTAGTACAAACCATAGCATACATCAAAGAACCCACTATATTAGCATATGGAATGCTATTCATATAAGTTCTTTCAACATCAGTGCTGGGACACTGATCTATACTCAGCTTGAATTGAACGTTTTTGTCAGAGTCACAACAGGCTTTGAATTTGACATACCAAACTTTTCGAGAATCTTCCGTAAGTATGCCTCTTGAGATAAGCATACTTTCGACTGCTTTCTATCTCTTTGTATGTCAATCCCAAGAATCCTGGAAGCAGCTCCCAGATCCTTCATGTCGAACTCCTTATTGAGTTCAACTTTCACCCTCATTACCTCTTTGACATTGTTTCTTGCTATTAGAATATCATCCACATAGAGCAACAAAATAACAAATGAATTACCCGATCGAAATCTGAAGTAAACACAATGGTTGAACTGACTTCTGATGAAACTTATGCGTGCCATGAACTTGTCGAATCTCCTATTCCACCATTGAGGAGATTGTTTCATTCCATATAAGGATTTATTCAGATTTCACACATAATCTTCCTTCCATTTTCGACATACCCTTCAGGTTGCCTCATCAAGATTATTTCATCTAAGTCACCATACAAGAACGTAGTCTTCACATCCATCTGTTCCAGTTCAAGGTCGAACTGTGCTACTGTGGCAAGCAACATTCGAATGAATCTGTGCTTCACAGTAGGAGAGAACACATCATTAAAGTTAACACCTTCTTTCTGAGTGAACCCCCTAGAAACCAATCTTGCCTTATATCTCTTCGACGCCACTCCTTCGATTCCTTCCTTAACTTTGAAAATCTATTTACAACTGACTAACCTGGCTCCATCAGGTTTCTTGATCAGTTCCCAGGTGTTGTTATCATGAAGAGATTTCATCTCATCATCCATGGCCTTCAGCCATTTGGTCTTCTTTCTACTCCTCATAACTTCCTTATAGTCTCTAGGTTCTTCGTCTAGAACCTCACTTGTAGAGATTAAGGCATAAGCTATAAGATCTGCATACCCAAGTCTCTGAGGTGGCTTGATGACTCTCCTCGACCTATCTCTTGCTAGTAAGTAGTCATTATCAGTCTCCTCATCTTTGATAACATCTTCAGCATCTTCTTCGACTTCATCTGGGATACGCAATTCAACATCAACATGCTCCACCTCAACAGGAATCTCTCCCTGTTCCAGCTCTTCGTCAACATTATCAGTTTTCTTGAAAGCCATCTTTGCTTCATTGAAAACTATATCTCGACTGGTAACGACCTCCTGTGACATGGATCTAGGCACCATAGCCTATAAGCTTTGACTTCTTCAGGGTATCCCATGAACATGCTGCATTTCAGAGCTCTAGGTTCGACCTTGTCTTACCTAATGTGAGCATAGGCCACACAACCAAATACTCTCAGTTTATTGAGACTAGGTTGATGTCCTGACCAAACTTCTTCAGGTGTCTTCATTCCCAAGGCAGTCGAGGGATATCTATTTATTAGGTAAGCTGCTGTCGAAACAGCTTCCGCCCAAAACACCTTCTTCAATCCAGCACTAACCAACATGCATCTAACCCTTTCAAGGATTGTTCGATTGAATCTCTTAGCTAAGCCATTTTGTTGAGGAATACCTGTTACAATCTTATGCCTTGCAATTCCAGACTCAACACAGTAACTATCAAACACTTCGTTGCAGAATTCAAGGCCATTGTCAGTTCTCAACCTCTTGACCTTTCTGCCAGTTTGAGTTTTGACCAGAATCTTTCAACTTTTGAATTTCTCAAAAGTTTCATCCTTCTTATTTTGAATGAATATCCATAGCTTTCTGGAATAGTCATCAACAATGGATAGAAAATACCTTGCACCTGAGTGTGAAGGATTCCTTGCAGGCTCCCAAAGATCAGCATGAATGTAATCCAGGGATCCATGTGTTCTTTTCTTGACTTTGTTAAACTTTGCCCTACAGGATTTACCAAATACACAAGATTCACAAAACTCCAACTTTTTGAATTTGTCACCTCCTAGCAGGTTCTGCTTCCCCAATTCGACCAGGCCTCTTTCGCTGACATGGCCCAATCTCATGTGCCATAATTCTGTCTTTCACACAGGTTTCGTGGATGCAACATTTGTCTAACCAATTACAACCTCAGCCTCAAGGGTATACAAGCCTTGTTTCTCCACGCATCTCAAGACTTCCTTCGACCCCTTCATGACTCTTAGGATACTTTTCTCTCCTTGAAAAACGTATCCCTTTCTGTCGAATTCACCAAGAGAAATCAAATTTCTCTTCAAGTCAGGTACATACCTGACTTCAGTCAATAACCTTATTGACTCATCATGGAGCTTGAATCTCACAGATCCAATACCTGCAATTTTGCAAGATTTGTTGTTTCCCAGCAGTACAAATTCACCATCTTGATCACATAGCTCCTCGGACAATTCTCTATTTACTCGAGTCGCCACTTGAAACCATAAGAACATCAGAGGAGTCGAAGTTATCTTTAACAATGGTTGCGTCACCATTACCTCCACGATCTTTCAGGTGTTCAGGGCACACCTTTCTTGTGTGACCCTCCTTCTTACAGTGATAACATCGAATACCAGATGTTTCGCCACTATAAGATTTCTGTTGACTTTTACCTTTCTTCTTCTCAGCCTCAAGGGTATACAAGCCTTGTTTCTCCACACGTATTTCAAGTTTCACCCATAATCCCGATGCTGTAGTCTCCTTTGATACCTGTGGAAGAACCTTATCACCAAGGCTCAACAATATTGCATTGCGGGCTTTCTCGATCATGCCCATCTTTTATTTTGCCGTTAACGCAGTGTCCATGGCTGCCTCACCCTTTAACGCTTCCAAACAACTCTGCTGAACTAGTAAGGCTTTCATCTTCAAGTGCCACAGACTGAAGTCGTTCACTCCAGTGAACTTTTCAATCTCATACTTTGTTGAAGGTATCTTCTCCATGCTCACCGCACCAATTTGTTGTGAATCGGATACCTTGAAACAAAGTATAAACTGGTTTCTTAATGATCAAGAAACACACAAGGGTTAGGGTTAACAAAGAAGACAAGGTAAAACAACAAGGAACAACAAGGATTGGTTATAAACTGCTATTCTTTCCTTTGTCTTTTGAACAAGATTACAAGTATACAAGAATAACAAAATAACCTCTCTCTCTTGAAATTAGGATTTTATCTTCCTATTTTTCCTTTTACCAAGATTGAGAAACTAGTATCATATTTATAAGAAAAATAACACACTAACCTAATGGACTTTTTTTAACAATTATCCATTACAAGCTAACTTAAACACTTGGGCTTACAAGCAAGGCCCAATCCAATATGCTAACAACCTAGCAATATTGACTAATCCATGTTAGAATAAACTTCGACTATAGCACGCACTATCTTCGGCAGCAGCATGCAAACAGACTTCGACCTCATGCTTAATTCCTATCGAACTAGAAGCTACCCTTCGACCATACTAAGTTCGATCCAACATCTCACACGTGAGATTTCCGCTTCCACTAGCGTAATGAACTCGATCGAAAAATCCTTTAGTGCTTGGTACTTGATGCTTCTTTTAGTTATGAAAGAGATATCACATTCTTAGAGTTCAACTGGCCATGCTACCATCCTTTTGGCTAGGTCCGACTTCTTCAGTGTTTTTCTGATGGGGTAGTTGGTCTCTACGATGATCATATATCCTTAAAAATAAGGCCTTAACTTTTTCTTAGTGACTACAACCAGTAAATCCAAATACTCTATCTTATGATAACATAACTTGGCCTCTTTTAATATCTTGCTGACGAATTAAACCAACCTCTCTTCTTCGCCCCTTTTCTGAACTAGGAATTAGCTTATAACGCTGGTATTAACAAGTAAAGTTACAAGAGAATTTTCTCCTTCGAGCGACTAAGTATAGGTGGGGGTTTCGAAGAAGTTTTTTTAATTCATGGAAAGCTCCTTCACACTTTTCTATTTATTGGAAGCTTTCTAAATTTTTTAATGTTGCAAAGAAATAGACAAATTTGTCACTTGCACATGATAAGGAATGAGATAATATTGCGACTCTTTCGGTTAACTATTTAACCTCATTCTCTAAATTTAGGCTTCTCACATCTATGATCGGCTGACACTTGTCTAAGTTTTCCACAATCCCCAACCTTGTTAACATGAAACCCAAAATCTTCATGGATTATACCCCAAATGAGCATTTGCTTGAGTTCAAGTGCATATTATACTTTCTTATAAATGCCAAAATTTTCCTCAAATATTCATTGTGTCGCCGTTCATATGTGGTCTTGACGACCATATCATCAATGTAAACCTCTAAATCTGATCTATATGCTCGAAGAAAATAGTGTCCATCAACCTCTTTCATGTTTCCCCTGCATGTTTTAATCCGAACAACATGACATCTAATTGGTAATTTAACAAAGTGTACTAAATCGTCCAGTATAATAATATTGGAAAATCTAGAATGTCAACCTCAAAAGTGCATGCTATAGGGTTTAAATCTAGTTCTATTGAATAAAAAAAGTATTTGAGGATTTTTAAGTTAGTTGTTGCAAAAAGGTAAACTAAGAACAAATTTAATTGAGTAAAAAGTAAATTGATGAAAACATGTCAGGAATGAGAGCTTCACCTTGAATCCCTTCGCACCCTAAATTGACTCTATTACAATTAAATATTATTCCCAATTACTGGTTCACTATAATATTTATTCCTAACTCTTTAATGAACAAACCTTTATCCTCTAATTAATTCCGTATAAGTATTAGTTAATTCCAGATAAAGATAAGCATTCGATTATCAGGAGTAGTGAAAAAATACATTGAAATAATTATAAACACTACACATAAATCAATAATGAGGAAGATTCAAAACATAAATTCATTGAAGCCTGACACTTCTAATGTGTTTGTTATTCTCTAAATTGCGTTCTTGCCATCAAAATCCAAGAATGAATGAGAAAAATAAGGTTTTCTAAGTATATTCTCAAAAGTGGTCGTGCATACTAGACCCGAGCATTTGGATGCTTTCCATATGTGTTTGGGGAGTCTGGATGCTTGCACATGCATATGGGTCATATGGACGCTCTTTGTCTAGGTTTTTCCTCGTGTACGAACTAGATCTATGTGTCTAGGCGCTTGTGTACACGCATGGGGCATCTGGATGCTTGAATAGATAACCCCATACACGTATGTTAACATCCAAACATGTATGAATGAAAATGATTAAACTTTGACTTCTTGATGAGAGTCATAACATTGGATGTTAGATTTCATTTATCGTTAATTGCATGTCAATCAGAGTTACGAAGCTCTAGATATGGTCAAAATGCTGCACATAAATCATGACCTAAAATATGTTAAAAATAGAATTTATGAATGTTTCTATAAATTTTCTGCGTTACTTTTTTGACCATTTCTTTGACTTCATTAGACCTACAAAACATGTTAAACCTTTATAAAATGACATATTATGAAGAAAATGTCATTAAATCACTAGAAACCTCATTTATTCATTATTTCTATAAATATTACTAAATCTACTACTTAGAAACAATAAATGATTATGAAATTGATGCAAATACTTGGATAAAACTTTATAAAAACAATTTCTAATAAAAAAAATACAAACTTAGCTTGTTGCTCGTCTGAAGCCAATCTTAAAAGAATTTTTTTAGCATACCAACTATAGAAGAAAATGAATTGTCAGTTTCATACCTCACTTATTCTTTTGTGACTTCTCTTACCAATACTTTGAGCTTTGTAGTTTCACCAAGTTTAATTAATATTCTGCATGCCGCCTTGATGATACCATCTTGATTTCCGTCTTTCACACATTCTCACCATGTCTCTCAGGTGTTTATGTAGTTACTCGCTCAAATTTCGCAGTATGCACTATTATACCATAATCTTGAATATATATTTTTAGAGATAACAACATGCATTCACACACACACACACACACACACACACACACACTCTCTCTCTCTCTCTCTCTCTCTCTCTCTCTCTCTCTCTCTCTCTCTCCCTCTCTCTCTTCCTCTCTCTCTTAGAGGTCTTTTAGGTTGTAATGGGACTAGGACTCGGGTTGGATCTATTTTTCAAAACTTTGAAAGCACCCCTTTAAAGGATGCCAGTCGAGCTTCCCGGGTCTACCAGGATCTTTTTGACATTATATTCATGAATTTAAAGGTTGATTACCATTAGATCATTCTAATATGGTATGATTCCCTCTACATCCATGTTGGAAAAACTAATTTCTAACAAGGGTATTGCTTCCTTAATGGGTGGCGCACTTGCAAAGTGCATCACTGGTTGGGAATAATTTTCATGGATGAACTGGACTCCCCACCTCATGCGTATCCTCCAACTATTATGTTCAACATGTGGTATGTTAAGTTGGCCTCGTGACCCTCCTCAGTACCCCGAATCCTTCAATGATTAGGTGTTGGTAGGTTTCTTCTTTCTAAACTTTGGGAATTTCCTTATATACATCTCTGCGAGAAAACTCCTTTATTTAAATTTTCACTACCCTACTTCAACAGGCTCGTACTCTGTGGTACTTGCACCATTTATCAAGGCAACATCCCATGGAATATCCTTTGGAGGGGGGGGGGGGGAGGGGGGGGGGGGTGTGTGTGGCTCAGGAATGATTTTGGCATGATATACATCTTGAAGGATTTAATCCCTCCTTGTGTTCAGTGGGGGTGAAACACTCTAATGAATTTCGGAAAGCTTGAAGATAAGTTTCTCATGATTCGGTATTACATTTTGATTCCTCCACTATTTTTTTATCTCATATTATTCATTACCTCGCTCTTTCACGTCCATGGTTTTTTTTCTATGCATCAATTACCTCTACTTTGATACAGTGTCGCTACTGCGAAAAAAGGTGCCGACAATGACATAAATTCGCCACCATTTGTTATTTATCCCAAAAGAGGGAAAGGAAACTATCAGAGAAAACCTGACGAAAACGGGAGAAGACAGGTCATCGCAACCATGTCTCGGGTTCGGGAGTCAGTTACGCAAGGGGAAGGTATTAGCACCTCTCACGTCCGTCGTACTCGACGGGATCCATGCTTGTTGTCTATCTAAAAGGGTGTTTATCTATCTAGCTAAAGGTCTCAGGGACAAAAGAAAAGAAAAGAGACTCGGCAAAGCATCACCGCTCTGTGCCTACGTATTCCCTCGTGCAATGGGAAAGTCAGGGTCCACGTAGTTCGGCTAACTACGGATGAAAGGTGGGGGAAGGTAGCTCGCTAAGACATAGCCGTCTTGTGCCTACGTATTCTCATATGGTATGAGAAATCAGAGCAAACGTAGTTCGAGCTAACAAGAACACCAGTTGGTTCAAATGTTTTTACCTGAGTAGGGTTAACAACTAGTTCCAGCAGTTAGGTGTATGCAGCTCGACCATTGGAGACTTAGGCGTTACCTGTTTGCGGTAGAACTAAAAGTTAACGAAACTCTTTTTATGAAAAAGGTTTTCCATATTAAGATCCCGAAGTATGAAAAAGGTTTGAACTTTGTTTTTGAAGTCTTTTAGAGAAGAAGTGCATTGATTATTGTTTGTAACTCATGTTGCACTAAAGACTATGACCTAGGAGCGAATGCGTCGCATATCGTCCAAAGGACATACGCTAACATTCTAGACAATTGAGAGGCAACCACCCAATCATCATTTCTCAAGTACTTAAGCCTCATAACGCACAACATTCTTTAACCTTTATTAAGTGTTTTGACATGACTTGAAGATGAGAGGGAGAGAGGACAAACTAAAGGGAGACTAACTCAAACCTAGTAGTTGTCATGCAAAATGGTCCTATGATTGAGGTTAGGGGGATACTACCTAATGTTATCATGCAGGATTTAAATCCTAAGGTCTACCATAATCTCAAGAGATTAGAGATCCCAAGGGAACATGACAAAGAGAAAGCAAAAGAAGAAAGCATAAATAAAGCATAAGATATGAAAGATGCAAGTATGGATATGCAATGCAACACACAAGCAAAGGGAGGAAAAAGTGTGGGGTAAACACCTCCACAAGCACATCTCAACCTTTATTAATGTAAGAAGAAAAGAGAAGGAATGCATAAAAGAGAATGCCAACACATACACAAAAGAATGCAAGACATACATCATGTGAAACCCTAATGGCAAACTTAAAAAGATGCACAAACTTTAACAAGCTATGAACAAAATTAAGACCCATAATTGAACATACAACAACCTCAACATATTAACAACAAGCATCAAAAAGAACTAGGAGTTCAAAGTGTAGCACCCCAAAAATTGCCTTTCCGTTTTGGCAGTATCTGGCTTTTGTTTCTTTGCATTTTGCATTTATGAATATCATAGCATTCGTTCTTGAAACAGGGGATCAAGGTTTTCCCGGAGCTCAGTTTTCATCGTAGTGCACGAACCTGAACGACAAGCATCAGAGGCTCTGGCATTTATTTTGCCCAGCGGTCGGACGACCGAGTTTATTTTATTTTGCAGGGTATTTTTCAGCTCAGACAACAGTATTCAGGCTATCGTAGGCATTTTCATGGTTATGATATTCAAAAGCAAGTTTCAGAAGTTGAACAGAGCTTGAAACGGAAAGAAACGGGCAAACGGGCGGATTTCCCTCCAAAAGGCACCAAAATTCAAATTTTGGAGGTGTTAATCGGTTAACCTATATGGTTAATCGATTAACCCAGGAAAAATTAGGGAAATTTGGGATTTTTGGAGGTGTTAACCGATTAACCTATAGGGTTAATCGATTAACCAGTGTAGATTTTTCCTCTGCACGTGAATTTTCAGTTCAAACCACTTTGGGGTCCCATTTTGGTCATGTGCAAACTTGATTTTCACTTTCGGAAGGATCTAGAACCTATTTAAAATTTGGTTGATTTCATTTTCCCACCAAACTCCCATTCCTCATTCCAAACCACATTTTCCAAACCAACTGCCAAGCCTCACATTTGGATCTAAGCCTAATTGGTATTTAAGTGATCCACTCCAAACCAAAGGATCTAATCACTCATAATTTCATTTTCAAATTCAGAATTGATCTCATTCTCTCTCAAGTTTCTCTCAATTTTCTCCATTTTCATAAACCTTCATCAAAGCTCTTCATCCATAGAATTCTTTGATTCTACATTATAATCAATGAATTCTTGAGCTAAAACCTCCATCCATCATCATCATTGAATCAATTTTCTCATTGAATATTCGTGCAAGCTTGGATCTGATTTTTGGAGTGAAGCTAGAAGTGATTATTTGCATTATTCTTGTTCAAGTTTGAAGGATATTCATCTCTACTTCAATAATTGGATTGGATCTTGAAGTATTCCAGACTTCTTTGCATAGATCTACACGTTTGAAGTAAATCAACATTCACCGGAGCAATTCTCCACTCCGAAGGTTGGAAAGTCTAGATCCGATTCTGTATTTCAGCTTATTTACATAATCATGTTGATTTTTGTCTTCGATTGATCTTAATTGATGTGATCCATGGTGAATTGAGATGGTGTTGTTTAAATGTGTTTACATCTTGATTAAATAATTGGTTTATGGTTTAATTTCGTGCATAATTGATTATGTGATCATTGGAGTAATTGCACATTGGATAAGTTGTTGGAAAGTGCTTCTGAACTGCTGTTTTCTGTTATTTTTCGCCTTTGGAACAATGTTAATCGGTTAACCTGTATGGTTAATCGATTAACCAACTAAAAATTTCAAATTTTCAAGCATTTTTCAATGGTTAATTGATTAACCCCTGGTGTTAATCGATTAACACTGTTCCGGCAGGCCTGTTTTGTGGTTTTTCATGCTTGTTTCGGTGCCGTTTCACCTCGAATCTTCATAGATCAGTACGATGCATTAGGAGTGAAATTTTTTAGATATATGTTGATGTTCTTGATTGTTTAATAATGATTTGGTCGACACGTGTTGTTTGATTTCCACTCGGATGCACACTTATGTGTTATTGTTCGAAGTGATTGTGTGCTTGCATGTTCATGTTTGCTTGCTGTCCCGTTTTATTCTCTTTGTGCACATTCTTTTACAGCATTAATAAAAGGTCGAGACGTGCTTGTGGAGGTATTTACCCCACACTTTTTCCTCCCTTTTCTTGTGTGTTGCATTGCATATGTATTCTCGCATTTTTCCGTGTTTGCATGCCTTCTTGCATTTCTATGTTGCATTGCATACTTTGCTTGCTTCAAAGAGGTCGAGACGCGCTTGTGGCGGATGCTGCCCCATACTTCTTTTCCTCCCTCTTTGCATGTTTATCTTTCATGTTTGCATCTCTTGCTTGTAATTGAATTTACTTGGTGCTCTCTTATGCTTTTTGCCATGATCCCCATAAGGTTCCTAGTCCCTCTGTTTAGGATGGGAGTAGGAGAGACATTAGGTGTTCAATCCAAGCATGCTAACATTAGGGTAGATGTTTCCCCTTTCAATCCTAACCTTAGGACCACTTTGCATGACAACATTAGGGCCGAGTTTCCCTTAGACCTTCCGCGCGTCTCTTTCTCATCTCAAACAATTCTAACTCATCTAATAAAGGCGACGAACGTTGCGCGCTTCGAGCCTTAAGCTACATGGGGAATGATGAGTGAGAGGTCTCCTCTCGCTTATCTAGAGTGTTTAGTAAACGTCCCGTTTAGGGGCGATATACGACACATTCTCCTCCATGTCATAGTCTTTAGTGCAACGTGAATCACAAACCGAATTAATTCACTTCACTAAAAAACACAAAACAAAACTTCAAACCTTTTTTCCTTCGGGATTAATCGGAGACCTTTTTTTTCCAGAAAAGAGTGTTGTTAAGCTTCGGTTCTACCATAAACAGGCTTTGTCCCTAACTGCTGGAACGAATGTTTAACCCTACTCGGTTAAAACACTTAATCAACCTGTAGTTTCGTGTCAGCCCGAACTACGTTTGCTATGATCTTTCATACCAAATGAAAGTACGTAGGCACAAGACGCGATGTCTTGGCGAGCAGCCTTCTCCCCTTCTCTCCCGTAGTTAGCCGAACTACATTGACTCTTACTTTCCCATTGCACGAGGGAATACGTAGGCACAGAGCGGTGATGCTCTGCCGAGTTTCTTTTCTTTTCTCTTTGTCCCGCAAGCCTTTAGTGTAGATAGTTTAACACACCCTTAGATAGACAACAAGCGTGGATCCCGTCGAGTATGATGGACGTGAGGGATGCTAATACCTTCCCCTTGCGTAACCGACTCCCGAATCCAGGACTCGGTTGCGATGACCTCGTGTTTTCCTTTTTCGTCAGGTTTTTCCGATCGTTTCCTTTCCCTCTCTTGGGATAAATAACGAAAGATGGCGACTCTTCTGTTTTTCGCAGTTGCGAGAGCTGGCGACTATGCTGGGGACTACGATGGTTCCCTGTGCGAGTCAATCCTAGCGCTTGTCTGTTGCGTCTTTGGGTGTTTACTGTTGTGCAATTATATTATTTTATGTATATTATCTGTCGTATATTATTGCATTTGCATTTTATTATCATATTATGTTGCTGCTGTGCTGTGGGTTGGGTTGTTCCATTGAGAGATAAGCCGAACTTGGGCTTGAGTATACACACAGGATTAGTGTGGAGAGTAGTGGGAGCTTGTGTGGCGTTTGGCCATGCAATAGCTCGTGCGAAATTCACATTCAGACGAGGTTTTTCTTTGGAAATATTCTATCCTGCGCATCTGGTGCAGTTGAGGGAATATTGACATAGAGAGACTGTCGACTCTGGAGACCGTTCATTTGGGAAGTTAGCTAAGTGAGGCCGCTTCGTTTGACTATGATGCCAAACCAGAAATGGTGAAAGTATCATCGTTTCTCGAAAGTCTGTGACGCTGACAACCCGCATAGGATGCCTTGCCTTTCAAAACTAGAACCCACATGTGAGAGGGGATGGGTTTTGCAGGAAACTTGACCTCCAACCTACCCGGTTTTCTTGTCAAAGCGGACCTTTGATCTTTTAATACTATGGGTCCCTGTATGTTGGTATTTTGAGGTTCGTGTATTCTCTCGCCGGAGCGAAGCTATGGTTGAGTTCAGTCAACGACATAGCAGCAAAGTTTGAGCATTGGATACCTTGATCCCCTGTTGCATTTGCATCTTTATAATCATCTAGCATTTAGCATTGCATGTCTATGTGTTCGAAAGGTTCTCGTCTCTCCTTTGATTCTGGTAATGGTTTTTTGAAGAGAGGGGGGTTGTATACAAGTTTCTGACACCCGAGTTAGGGCCTTTATTTGGTCTGATCTCCATGGATGAGCCTGGCATCTTTGAAATCTTCAGAGAGAATTTCACTTTATACAGGAGAATATTATTGTGGTGTTCGTATCCATCCCTGCTGTTCTTGTTTATTGAAACTGGAATCAAGGGGGAAGATCTCCCTGTAAACACATAGACATGTCTGCATCTTGCATTCTCATTTTCATCGCAGGTTGTTCTCGGTGGCCTCCTGTTCTTATCTCTGCTTGGTTTTCTTAAGTGATAGGATTGGGGAGTTCAGTTTCCACGGATATTCAACTCGA
Organism: Lathyrus sativus; assembly: GCA_963859935.3. Taxonomy (NCBI): domain Eukaryota; kingdom Viridiplantae; phylum Streptophyta; class Magnoliopsida; order Fabales; family Fabaceae; genus Lathyrus; species Lathyrus sativus. The sequence goes on from OZ012741.1 coordinate 294,103,672, forward strand.
GAGAATCAGCGAAGAGCAATGGATCAGATTTGGGCAGAGTTGAGGGAAGTTCAAAGCCAGTTGGGACAGTGTATGGGGGACATGCAAGGGTTACGTCTGGATCAGAAGATGCTTAGGGAGGAAAACCATTAGTTGAAAACTCAGATGGGCCTGATCACAGAAGTGATAAGGAATGTGCTAAGGAAGGATGATCAGGTGCCTAAGGCTGCAGTAGAGTTGCTTGTTCCACTTTTGTCCGTGGAACCTCTCCCAAGGCATGATGCACCTCAAAGATCTGCTGCACAACCTGAGATCCCAGATTTGCCACGTCAGCAGCTACCTCTTGTTTCCCGAGACAATTTTAAGACTAGGAGGTATGCTCAGAGGCCGAAGCAACCCGACAGAATCTTCAACCAGGTCCCTATGACTTATGCTCATTTGCTGCAACTCTTGCTTCAACTTCGATTGGTTGAGCTTCGAACTCTGGCTCCATTTACTTGAAAGCCACCACCAGGCTATGATGCAAGTTCCCGTTGTGATTTCCATGCTGGGGCACCGGGGCACAACGTTGAGAGCTGCAAAGCTTTTAAGCACGTAGTTCAGGACTTAATTGATTCAAAGGCAGTTGAGTTCACGCCGGGCAGCTTAGGTGTACCAGGTGATCCTATCCCAGTCGTTGCAAAAAAGGTGGATGTACCTATTAACTCCCTTGAAGCTACATCAGGTCAAGAGGATGCCGTGCAATTTAGGACTTTTGAATCTCCGTGCCCGCAGCTATTGCTGGTTCCTGGGCTAAGTCTGAGGAAGAAAGTGCTTGAATTCGAGGAGATCCCTAATCAGCGCCAACAACCTCATGCTCCTCGGTAGCAAAATTATCGGTGCCAGAATCAGAATAGGCCTCGTAACAATTTGGAAAGAAGTATTGCTCCTCTTCATCCAGTGCCGATGCCGTACAATCAACTTCTGCCACATCTGATTCAGAACTCATTGGTGGAACCCCAGACTCTCAAGTCGGTGCCAAAGCCGTACCCTCCTGGATATGATCACAGTGTTCAATGCGGATATCATGGCGGATCCATGGGACACTCGACTAACGACTGTAAAGCCTTTCAAGCCAGGGTGCAACAGTTGTTCGACAAAAGGTACATTTCCTTTCCGAGAGGAAGATTGAGGATGTATGTTGACTTCTCGTCTGATTAAGTTTGAAGATGGTTGACTCAGCAACGAGGCAAGATTCAAAAGCCCGGTTCCCTGAAGCTGGCATTCTTTGTTTTATCATGTCATTTCTTTACATTTGTAGTTTCATTCCTGTTTAGGTGCAAAACTCATTTGTAAAACTGTATTTTTTCAATTGATATTGACAATGAAATGAATATGCATGTTTTTAATCAAATCCATTTATGTTCACTTATGTTTTTAATTGATGTCTAACGCTTGTTTAAGCGGAGTCCGGGCAGGATGACAAAATTGTAAGACGCGCAAGCTTCCAACAGTATGCTTTTGAATAAAACTTGCTGATGATGCACATGCATTTTTTTTCAAATTCCTAAACACCGGAAATATAAGGATGATAATCCCTTGTCAACCCCTTTGAGCCTAGTAGTAGGAGTTCTTTTCTGAAAACGAAAAAAACCCTTAATCTTAACCTGGGGCAGGGTAGGTGTCAGCTAATTTGACCGAGCGTCCAAATCGCGAAAGGAGTGTTCCCGTTCGAGGGTCAATCACACCTCTAGAGGTCGTGCCTAAAAAACCACAGTGGTTATCCATTACCAACCAAGGAGTGAAACAGTCACAATCCCTTCATCAATTCAGACAAGCCGGTGTCACACGATTTATTCAAAAAAAAAGAATCAAAAGAAGAAGCCCGCTAAGTCGAATCTTGAAAACAAGCGACTTAGGCAAAAATTAGGGCATCCCGCTGGACTTTGAAATCAAAAGAAGCTCAAAAGAGGAAGTCCAGGCAAAAGTTAGGGAAAAATCAAAAGCGTAAAAACGAAAAGGATTACAAAAGAAAATCCCCGAACAAACAAGTCGTGTGACTCCAGGCACCTAAAAGACGAAATGAGAGTGACTGTCACTCCGAAAACTTGTGGTTTCTCGAACCATCACTCCTGTCATTCAACCTTTGAAAGGTGAGCGCTAGTGTCGAATTAGTTGAACTTAGGATTGGATAACATCAAGGAGAATGGGTGGGTTAGAATAAACTTTGAGCCATTGTCCTTTCTTTTCTAACCGTGAACCTGACCAAGTTACAACCTGCAAAAGTCCTAATTGAAGCATGGTGGTTTCGTAAGCATACTTCGGTAAAGATCGCGTCGAAACTGACTCCTAAAAAGGATTCTTCTTATCAGGTTGCCATTAAGGTTGACATTTTGATAGGTGATTCGTTCACTATATGTCACAATTTGTTTTTCCAGTGAACCGACTTGGATTTCAAAACTGTCATATGCATTGCATTAATATATCTTTTGTGCAGAACAATTTGTTTTACCTGTGAGTAAGCACTTGGCATTAGGAAATTTCCATAGTGTGAAGTTTGATCAGGATAGAATGCAGAGCGCTCACTCCGTTGAGCCAGGGTAAGCTATATCAAATGATCATATCATGAGGGTCAGCCATCCGAAAGTCAGTTAATCTGGGGGCAATCAGGTCGAGATTTGATAAACCTCTCAGAGATTAGCTATGGGTACCGCTCCATAAATCAGTCAGTCAGGGGCAAGGTCGTTGCAAGACTGGGGCAGACTACCTTAAGAGCACAGAAGCTATCCTTATCCAGAAGCCAGCATCGTTTCAAAAATTCAAAGTGTTGAGACGGTTCAACCCATTAGGTACATAAATTTCAAGTCTTCTCGTGAGGAAGTATTTGCAGAGATCCCACAAGCTGGGGCAAAATTGGAAACAAGAGATTTGTTCTTCTCCATACCTTTAGAGTTTATCAGAGTTGGTCAACCAGGGATGAATCCTTTTGTGGTATAGATGCTGGGGCAAGCCATCTCGAGGTAGTTTCATGGAAAGCTTCTCTGTTCAAGATGAACTATCCCAGAGATCAGACTGGAGCAAGTTGAACTGCACTAGGGCAGTTAGTCCAGCGAGTCTTGGAAAAGGCGATTACTTCGGATGGAATGCAGGTAGGAATTTTATTCGTTTCCCTATAGCAGAGATTTTGTCATACTCACAGAGTCTCGTTATCAAGTCAGGTATCACTAGAGGAAGTGTGTAGTAATTCTCCAGCAAAGGCAGCGTCTTTGACGCCCTATCCCCAACAGAGTTGACTTTCTGGTGTTTTCTCGGTAGTATCGGTATTCAGGGTTTCTTCCCCAATCAGAGTTCAGTGCTGATTCCCTCGACATAACAATGTTTGAGCAGGGCGTGATCCCTTCCCCAGTAGAGTGGAGTTCTCAATAGAAGTCTCTGATGTTCCCAAGTAGGGCGGATTGTTATTTGTATATCCCCAACAGAGTGGATTCCTTTCCAAAGTAGAGTGGAACTCCCGACAATGTTCTTGATTCCCCACTGAGGGGAGTTGTTGGTGTTTCCCCCAGTGGGGTGGATTTGTTTTCTCCAGCGGATTGAAGTTTTCTGGTAGGCCATCAAGGATGTTTCCCTCAGCAGAGTTTGATTTCATCTTCAGTGGAGTTGGTTTTTTCTCTCTAGTATTTATTTTGCTAGAGTGGTTCCTTTGCATTTGCATTTTTGCATAACATCCTATCAAATGCGTAGCATTTCCATTTCGTATGGAGCATTATGCCATTTTCAAACATATGCATCTGAAGCATAAGCCAGGTTTGTTGCCTTCGAAGAGGTTTTCCTTTGATGGTAGGAGTCGTTTGATTCTTTTGCTGCCTATTCCAGATGTGTTATTCCAACCTTTGGTTGGTATTCTCCAGCATAGTCTGAATCGTGGCGTTTGGTTTTCCAACTTTTGGTTGGTAATCTTTGTTTCATTCCAACTTTTGGTTGGTGACTTGTTGGCGTTTGGATGTTATTCCAACTTTTGGTTGGTAATCTCTGGTTTCCCCTCGCAGAGTCTTTGTTCCAACTCTTGGTTGGCAATCTTCGTATTCTAACTCTTGGTTAGTAGCTTCCGTCCTATCTCTTGGTTAGTAGCTTTTGTTTCAACTCTTGGTTGGCAATCTTTGCGATCCTAACTCTTGGTTAGTAGCTTTTGTTGCGACTTTTGGTCGATGAGGATTTATTTTCCTAGCAATTCTAACTCTTGGTTAGTAGTTTTTGTTCTGACTTTTGGTCGATGTTGATCTTTCCCCAACGATCCTAACTCTTGGTTAGTAGCTTGTGTTCTGACTTTTGGTTGATGATGATCTGTCCTGGTGATCCTAACTTTTGGTTAGCAGCCTTGTTTACCAACTTTTGGTTGGATGTTATCCCCTGCAGTCGTTTTTCTGACTTTTGGTTGGTAGCCTATTGTTTGTTGGTCGTTTTATCCCAACTCTTGGTTGGTATCCAGTATCGTTGTTTCCCAACTCTTGGTTGGTACTTGGGGTTGTTATCTCAACTTTTGGTTGGTATGCATGGTCATTGGTCCAACTCTTGGTTGGTAGTCTTCCCTTGTTGGACGTCATCCCAACTCTTGGTTGGTAGTCTGTCACTTGATTGGATGTGTATTCCAACTTTTGGTTGGTAGTCTTCTTTTGTTGGATGTTTTTCCCAACTTTTGGTTGGTAGTCCTCCTCTATTCATCAGCGGAGTCATTATCCCAACTGTTGGTTGGTAATTGGGGGATTGGCAGATGTTTGTTTCCAACTTTTGGTTGGTGATCTTCGGTGTGCGGGAGTTATCCTAACTTTTGGTTGGTATTCCTTTGGTATTGTTTTTCCTCTAGTATTGATTCCAACTTTTGGTTGGTAGCTTTGGTTGATTCCAACTCTTGGTTGGTAGTCCTTGGTCTCTCCCGTGAAGTATTTCCTAACTTTTGGTTGGTAATTTGTGACTTGTTAGGGTTGTTATTCCGACTTTTGGGTTGATGAGGTTTTGTCGATGTTTATTCCGACTTTTGGTTAGTGATCGTCAGTGTGAGGGGGTTATTCCAACCCTTGGTTGGTAACCTTTGCTGCAATTCCGACTCTTGGTTGGTGGTCTTGGATTCCCCAGTAAGGTCATAATATCCGGTTTGGTTGTCTTATTGATGTTATTCCAACTCTTGGTTGGTAACCTTTGTGCTCTGGTTGTTGATTCCGACTTTTGGTCAGTATGCCTCCCTAGCGAAGTTGTCTCGCCATGGAAATTTCGGTTAGTGATGTGGTAATCCCAACTCTTGGTTGGTAGTGTTTAGTTTTTTTAGCCTAGAGAGTAACCTTTATCCCATCTCTTGGATGGTATCCTTTGATTGCTGTCTTTTGGTAGATGCTTGTTCTCCACAGAGTTATCTGATTAGTCTACTCTTTCCCCTGTGAAGTCGCCACAAAGCTGTTTGGCTACTCTTTTGTTCCCCAGCAGAGTTTTTTATCCTAACTCTTGGTTGGTATCTTTGTTTTATTTTCCAATTTTTGTTGGTATCCAGAGTTTGTTATCCCAACTCTTGGTTGGTATCTTTGGTTTGTTTTCCAACTCTTGGTTGGTATCCAGAGTTATTCCAACTTTTGGTTGGTATCCTTGGGTTGTTTCCAACTCTTGGTTGGTATCCTTGGTTGTTTTCCAACTCTTGGTTGGTATTCCTTGGTTCGTTTTCCAACTCTTGGTTGGTATCCTTCAATTGTTTCCCAACTCTTGGTTGGTATCTGTTGTTGGTTTCATCCCAACTCTTGGTTGGTATCCTTGTTTGTTTTCCAACTTTTGGTTGGTATCCTTGGTTGTTTTCCAACTTTTGGTTGGTATTCCTTGGTTCGTTTTCCAACTCTTGGTTGGTATCCTTCAGTTGTTTCTCAACTCTTGGTTGGTATATGTTGTTGGTTTCATCCCAACTCTTGGTTGGTATCTGTTGTTGGTTTCATCCCAACTCTTGGTAGGTATCCTTGTTTGTTTTCCAACTTTTGGTTGGTATCCTTGGTTGTTTTCCAACTCTTGGTTGGTATTCCTTGGTTCATTTTACAGCTCTTGGTTGGTATTCTTCAGTTGTTTCCCAACTCTTGGTTGGTATCTGTTATTGGTTTCATCCCAACTCTTGGTTGGTATCTGTTGTTGGTTTCATCCCAACTCTTGGTTGGTATCCTTGTTTGTTTTCCAACTTTTGGTTGGTATCCTTGGTTGTTTTCCAACTCTTGGTTGGTATCCCCTGGTGTTCGTTATCCCCGAATCTTGGTTAGTATCCTTTGATTGTCATCCCAACTCTTGGTTGGTATCTTTTGGATTAAATTCAGATCGTATTAGATTGTATTCCCCAGCGTGTTGTTTTCCAACTCTTGGTTGGTGATCGCTGTTTTGCATTCCCGCAGGGTGCAAATTTCCGGGTTCTTTTGTATTCAATCACCTTGTGCCGTGAATGTTTGAAAGCGATTGCTTTTACTCCTTATAGGTCCAAGTTGTTTGAATGGGGGCAGCTGTAGCACCCCAAAATTTGCCTTTCTGTTTTGGCAGTATCTGGCTTTTGCTTCTTTGCATTTGGCATTTTTTGCATTTCTGCATATCATAGCATTCGTTCTTGAAACAGGAGATCAAGGTTTTCCCGTGGCTCAGTTTTCATCGCAGTGCACGAACCTGAATGATAAGCATCAGAGGCTCTGGCATTTATTTTTCCTAGCGGTCGGACGACCGAGTTTATTTTATTTTGCAGGGTATTTTCAGCTCAGACAGCAGTATTCAGGCTATCGCAGGCATTTTCATGGTTATGATATTCAAAATCAAGTTTCAGAAGTTGAATAAAGCTTGAAACAGCAAGAAACGGGCAAACGGGCGGATTTCCCTCCAAAAGGCGCCAAAATTCAAATTTTGGAGGTATTAATCGGTTAACCTATATGGTTAATCGATTAACCCAAGCAAAATTAGGGCAATTTGGGATTTTTGGAGGTGTTAACCGATTAACCTATAGGATTAATCGATTAACCAGTGCAGATTTTGCCTCTGCACGTGAATTTTCAGTTCAAACCACTTTGGGGTCCCATTTTGGTCATGTGCAAACTTGATTTTCACTTTGGGAAGGATCTAGAACCTATTTGAAATTTGGTTGATTTCATTTTCCCACCAAACTCCCATTCTTCATTCTAAACCACGTTTTCCAAACCAACTTCCAAGCCTCACATTTGGATCCAAGCCTAATTGGTATTTAGGTGATCCACTCCAAACTAAAGGATCTAATCACTCATAATTTCATTTTCAAATTCAGAATTAATCTCATTCTCTCTCAAGTTTCTCTCAATTTTCTCCATTTTCATAAACCGTCATCAAAGCTCTTCATCCATAGAATTCTTTGATTCTACATTAGAATCAATGAATTCTTGAGCTAAAACCTCCATCCATCATCATCATTGAATCAATTTTCTCATTGAATTTTCGTGCAAGCTTGGATCTGATTTTTGGAGTGAAGCTAGAAGTGATTATTTGCATTATTCTTGCTTAACTTTGAAGGATATTCATCTCTACTTCAATAATTGGATTGGATCTTGAAGTATTCTGGACTTCTTTGCATAGATCTACACGTTTGAAGTAAATCAACATTCACCAGAGCAATTCTCTGCTCCGAAGGTTGGAAAGTCTAGATCCGATTCTGTCTTTCAGCTTATTTACATAATCATGTTTATTTTTGTCTTGGATTGATTTTAATTGATGTGATCCATGGTGAATTGAGATGGTGTTATTTAGATGTGTTTACATCTTGATTAAATCACTGGTTTATGGTTTAATTTCGTGCATAATTGATTATGTGATCATTGGAGTAATTGCACATTGGATAAGTTGTTGAAAAGTGCTTATGAACTGCTGTTTTCTGCTGTTTTTCACTTCTGGAATAGTGTTAATCGGTTAACCTATATGGTTAATCTATTAACCAACTCAAAATTTCAAATTTTCAAGCATTTTTCAATGGTTAATCGATTAACCCCTGGTGTTAATCGATTAACACTGTTCCAGCAGGCCCGTTTTGTGGTTTTTCATGCTTGTTTCTGTGCCGTTTCACCTCGAATCTTCATAGATTAGTATGATGCATTAGGAGTGAAATTTTTTGGATATATGTTGATGTTCTTGATTTTTTAATAATTATTTGGTCGACACGCGTTGTTCGATTTCCACTCGGATGCACACTTATGTGCTGTTGTTCGAAGTGATTGTGTGCTTGCATGTTCATGTTTGCTTGCTGTCCCGTTTTATTCGCTTTGTGCACATTCTTTTACAACATTAATAAAAGGTCGAGACGTGCTTGTGGAGGTATTTACCCCACACTTTTTCCTCCCTTTGCTTGTGTGTTGCATTGCATATGTATTCTCGCATTTTTCCGTGTTTGCATGCCTTCTTGCATTTCTATGTTGCATTGCATACTTTGCTTGCTTCAAAGAGGTCGAGACGCGCTTGTAGTGGCTGCTTCCCCATACTTCTTTTCCTCCATCTTTGCAATATTATATTTTATGTTTGCATCTCTTGCTTGTGATTGAATTTACTTGGTGCTTTCTGTTAGAACACAGATTAGTGTTTAATATTATCTCTATGTTTTGACGATAACTCTAATGAAATTTTGTATTAAGAAAATATATACTCTAATTTTGTTCTAGTGTTTTTGTTTTAGATTTAAAATAAATATTATTATGGAAGCAAAAATGTATCTGAATAATATTCTACGCAAAGCTCTGAAGCATCAGAAGCAAGTGATCAGAAGACTCTGAGCGCTGCCAGAAGACTCTGAAGCAGGAGCTGCAGAAGACTCTGAAGCAGAAGCTGCAGAAGACTCTGAAGCGTAGTTGAATATTTTGTATGAAGAGTTTCAAGCATTGTTTCAAGAAGACTATGAAGTACTTTACGCTGCAAGTATAGAGGCTTTGTTATTCAAACTCTGCTCTGAGTGATATTCACGCTGAAAGCACTGGCTGCAAAACTCTGATAACATCAAGACTCTGATGTTGATAACTTTGAGACATAAGCTTGTTGAAGAAAATATTATTCAAAGATATATCCGTTGGCATATTCCAAACGACTCTTTCCTTATTCATGTATGGCACAGGAAATCAGAGAAAAGGGATTTGTCTGAACATTCCTCTTCTAGAAAAGCTAGAGTCAATAGAAGACAAAAGGCTACAGCTACTCAGCAAGGCACGATCTTCAAGCATTGGACTTTCAGCCTATAAAAGGATGTCTTCAACAATATTTCAAGGTTAACGAATCATTGACGAATTACTAAGAAATCAAATCAAACTACTCTCAAGCTCTCATACAATTTGATATCATAAGCTGAATAGTTTTTATTCGTTCTTAATCTAAGTGTAAAAATCACAGTTTGTGATATAGCTTTTTAGAAGCAACTTAAACACTTGTTTAGTTTACATTAATTTGTAAAAGGTTCCTTAAGAAGACCAAGTTGTGGTCATATTTTCTTGAGAAGACTAAGACAATTGTTCTTAGTGGTTGACACTGTAATTTGTTTGAATATAGTGGATTAATTGCTTGTGGAGAAAGGCAAATCACCTTGATAGGGTGGACTGGATTAGTTGAGTTCAACGAACCAGGATGAAAATCTTGTGTTGTTTTTATTGCCATATTTTTTTCTAAACCCTTATTCAACCCCCCCTTTCTAAGTGTTTTTGTCACCTTCAGTTGGCATCAGAGCTCCGGTTCTGTTAGTGCTCTCACTTCACCGTGAGCAGAAAAGATCCAATTGAGAAAAACTCCTTTTATCTTATTCTTTATTCATCATGGCTGCCGAAGCTTCTACTTTAATTTCATACAGCAACAGATACGATGATAAAGATAGAATTAGCACCAAACCTCCCATGTTTGATGGTGAGAAGTTTGACTATTGGAAAGACAGAATAGAAAGCTTCTTTCTGGGTTATGATGCTGATTTGTGGGATTTTGTAACTGATGGTTACACTCATCCTACCAATGATGAAGGGAAAAATATTGACAGGAAATCTATGTCTGATCTTCAGAAGAAGGAGTTTAGAAACCACCACAAAGCAAGAACCATCTTATTAAATGCAATATCTCATACAGAGTATGAGAAAATAACAAACAGAGATACTGCATTTGATATGTTTGAATCTTTGAAGATGACTCATGAAGGGAATTCACAAGTAAAGGAGACCAAGGCTCTGGCGCTGATCCAGAAATATGAAGCCTTCAAAATGGAGGAGTCTGAATATGTAGAAACTATGTTCTCTAGATTTCAGATTCTTACAGCTGGCTTGAAAGTTCTGGACAAGGGTTATTCCACTGCTGATCATGTCAAAAAGATCATCAGAAGTTTTCCAACCAGATGGAGACTAATGGTCAAAAATCTGAAGCTTGCGAAGGATCTGAACAAGATCATGCTGGAAGAACTGATAAGCTCCTTGAGGAGTAATGAGATTGAACTAGATGAAGACGAGCCTCAAAAGAAAGGTAAGTCAGTTGCTTTAAAGTCTAACAAATCTGTTAAAGCGTTGCAGGTTATAGAAGAAAGTTCTGAAGAATCTTCTTCTGAAGAAGAAGATGAATTGTCCCTGCTGTCCAGAAGGATCAACAAACTCTAGAAGCATAAACAGAGGAAGTTCAAAAACTTCAAGAAGCCAGATCAACGTAAAGAGTCTTTTGGACACAGAAGATCTGGAAAGAAAGAGGTTATCTGCTATGAATGCAAGGAACCTGAGCACTATAAGAATGAATGCCCAAAACTTCAGAAGGAGAAGCCAAAAAGGAAGTCTGATCATAAAAAGAAAGTTCTGATGGCAACCTGGGATGATTCAGATGCATCTGATTCGTCATCAGAGTCAGAAGAAGAATGTGCAAACATGGCACTCATGGCTAGCGTAGAAGACCATGCAGAAACTTCTGGATCAGAATCAGAATCAGATTCTGAGGAGGTATTTTCTGAAATCACTAGAGAAGAACTTTTTGAAAGTTTATCGGAAATTCTGGAAAGCTACAGCCAAATCAAACTCAAATACAAGAAGCTTCAAAGCTGTCTTGCATCTGAGAATGATCAACTGAGGTCTGAGGTTGCTGAGCTTAAAGCAGAAAATCTTAGAATAAAAAATGATTTAGAAAATGCTCAGAAATCTGACTCAGAACCTATATCATGCTCTAAAAATATTTTAGAAGAGTATGACCATATCTTTCAGAAGTTTCTGGCTAGAGGCCTAGAGAGAAGCAAGATGGCTTCAATGATCTATGGTGTTAGCAGAAACAACAGGAAGGGTATTGGATATGAATATTCTTCTGGGAAGGATTTAAATCCAAAACATGTTGATAAAATGATCATAAAGTATTCTCCTCTATATACTCATTTCAAATTTGGTCATCTTAATGATATTAAACACACACGTTCTAGTCAGAACATTCCTGTGTTTAAACCTAAAGTTAGTCAGAACAAACCTGCTGTCAGAAGACAGAAGTTCAGACAAAACTTTAAGGCAACTAACCCTAAAGGACCCAAAAAGATCTGGGTACCTAAAAACAAAATAATATTTGTTGCAGACATCCTTAGCAGCAAAGTTGAAACACCAGTCCTGGTACCTGGACTCTGGCTGCTCGCGTCGTATGATGGGAAGAAGGTCTATGTTCCAAATCCTGGAGCTTAGATCTGGAGGTGATGTAAAGTTTGGAGGGAACCAAAAGGGCAAGATAATTGGCTCTGGAACCATAGGTAATGGTAATCTTCCTTCCATTTCTAATGTATTACTTGTTGAAGGATTATCACATAACTTATTGTCCATAAGTTAATTAAGTGACAATGGTTATGACATAATCTTCAATCAAAAATGTTGCAAGGCTGTCAGTCAAAAGGATGGCTCTATCCTCTTTAATGGAAAAAGGAAGAACATCATTTATAAAATCAATCTTTCAGAACTTAAGGTTCAGAATGTAAAATACCTCCTGTCTGTTAATGAAGAGCAATGGGTCTGGCACAGAAGATTGAGGCATATTAGTATGAGACGTATATCTTAGATTAATAAACTCAATCTGGTCAGAGGACTTCCTCAGTTGAAGTTCAACTCAGATGCTTTTTTGAAGCATGTCAGAAAGGAAAATTTTCAAAATCTTCTTTGAAAATAAAAAAATGTTGTTTCTACCTCAAGACCATTAGAGTTGCTTCATATTGATCTGTTTGGACCAGTGAAAACTGCATCCATCTGAGGCAAGAAGTACGGATTAGTCATTATTGATGACTACAACAGATGGACATGGGTAAAATTCTTGAAACACAAGGATGAGTCTCATGCTGAATTCATTGACTTCTGCAAACAAGTCCAGAACGAGAACGATTTTAAAATTGTTAAAGTCAGAAGTGATCATGGTGGTGAATTTGAAAACAAATATTTTAAATAAAATGGCATTGCACATGATTTCTCCTGCCCTAGAACTCCACAACAGAATGGAGTTGTAGAGAGGAAAAATAGAACATTGCAAGAAATGGCCAGAACCATGATCAACGAGACTAATTTGGCAAAACATTTTTGGGCAGAAGCAGTGAATACATCTTGTTATATTCAGAACAGAGTGTCAGTTAGACCTCTTCTGGAGAAGACTCCTTATGAACTGTGGAGGAATAGAAATCCCAACATTTCTTATTTCCATCCTATTGGATGTGTATGTTTTATGTTGAATACTACAGAGAATTTGAACAAGTTTGATTCTAAAGCATAGAAGTGTTTCATGCTTGGGTATTCTGAATGCTCTAAAGGCTATAGAGTATACAATACTGAGACACAGATTGTGGAGGAATCAATACATGTTAGATTTGATGATAAGCTTGGCATTCAAAAGCCAAAGCAGTTTGAAAATTCTGCAGATAGAGAAGTCATTCTCACAGACTCTGAAGACTCAAAGGCAGATAAAGCTCAACCAGAAGCAACGCCAGATGCAACTCCATTGGCTGCTCAGATGAACAATTTGAATATTTCTGAAGGACCAAATGTTAAAGGATCATCATCCAGAATCAAGGCCTCTCACCCAGAGGATATGATAATTGGAAAGAAGGATGAATCTATCAGAACAAGGTCATTTCTTAGATCATATGGAACGTCACTTTTTGGGTTGGTGTCTATCATTGAACCAACTTCTGTTGATGAGGCTCTGAATGATAATGAGTGGATACTTGCTATGTAAGAAGATCTATATCAATTCACCAAAAAGGATGTCTGGGATCTGGTTCCAAGACCAAAAGGTTTCAACATCATTGGAACTAAATTGATCTTCAGAAACAAACTGAATGAGCAAGGAGAAGTTGTAAGAAACAAAGCAAGGCTAGTTGCTCAAGGGTATAATCAGCAAGAAGGAATTGACTACACAGAGACTTATGCTCCTGTGGCCAGGTTAAAGTCTATACGCCTACTCATTTCTTTTGCTGCACAGAATAACATCACTCTGTATCAGATGGATGTTAAGCGTGCCTTCTTAAATGGTATTATAGAAGAGGAAGTTTATGTTCATCAACCTCCAGGCTTTGAAAATGATAAATTTCCAGAACATGTTTTCAAACTTAAGAAATCACCCTATGGCTTAAAACAAGCTCCCAGAGCTTGGTATGAGAGGCTGAGTAATTTTCTTTTGGAAAAGAATTTTATCAAAGGCAAAATGGACACAACTCTCTTCTGTAAATCATTTAAGAAAGACTTGTTAATTTGTCAAATTTACGTAGATGATATTATATTTGGATCTACCATTATTACGCTGGGAAAGGAGTTTTCTCTATCTATGCAGATTGAATTCGAGATGAGCATGATGGGAGAACTCAGATTCTTTCTGGGAATCCAAGTCAATCAAACTCCAGAAGGCACTTACATACATCAGACTAAGTATGTGAAGGAGCTTTTGAAGAAGTTTAATATGACTGAAAGTAAATTGGCTAAAACCCCAGTGCATCCCACAAGCACTCTTGGTAAGGAATAGGTAAGTAAGAAAGTAGATCAAAAGCTTTACAGTGGTATGATTGGATCTCTTCTGTATTTGACTGCTTTTAGACCTGATATTCTATTCAGTGTTTGTCTGTGTGCCAGATTCCAATCAGATCCTAGAGAATCTCACTTAACAACTGTTAAGAGGATTCTAAGGTATCTGAAAGGTACTACTAATGTGGGTTTGTGTTACAGAAGATCTGATGATTATAAATTAGTTGGATTCTGTGATGCTGACTATGCTGGAGACAGAGTTGAAAGAAAGAGTACTTCTGGAAGCTGCCAGTTTCTTGGAAGTCATCTGATCTCTTGGTTCAGCAAGAAGCAACCCACAATTGCGCTTTCAACAACAGAAGCAGAATACATTGCTGCTGCTGGTTGTAGCACTCAGATGCTCTAGATGAAGAGTCAACTAGAAGACTATCATATCCATGAGAGTAATATTTCAATCTTCTGTGATAATACTTATGCTATATGTTTGTCTAAAAATCCTATTTTACACTCTAAGGCAAAGCATATAGAGATAAAACATCACTTCATCAGAGACTATGTTCAGAAGGGAATTATCAGTTTAAACTTTGTTGATACAGATCATCAATGGGCTGATATCTTTACAAAACCCCTTGCTGAAGATAGATTTAAATTTATTCAAAAAATATAAGTATGGATTTCTGTCCAGAATAAAATGTTTATCAGAAGAAATTTTTTTTAGATGAAAATGTTTTAACTCTGAAGTATTACATCTATTTATTTATTGTTTATTATTTTATTTATTGAGTACAAATCTGAACTAACAAGCCTTAGATGATCTGAACATTGGCTAACGTTTCATTTCTCAAAGAAGTTTTAGAAGCACATGCAACCAAACACGTGTAACTCTGAATCTGAAAAGGTGGAGTGCACATTACTGAATTGACGTTTGAGGTACTGTTTTTGAATATTGAGTTTCTCGTTTTCCCCCCAAATTGTCAGAATCATTTATTGCTTGAAATGATTATATTCCTTTTATTAAATGCTAAGTGTAAGCGTGCTGAACGTGTGACTCTTGTGTGCCCTAATTTCTTCTATAAATACCACAACACTTCACTTTTCACACTTTCCACTCTCTCACACTCTTGTATGCATTTCTGCTTATTTCATTGTTTTCATCTCTCTCCCAAACCTAAATCCGTTCGTAACCCTAAAACTCTCTCAAGTACAGCAATGGCTACTTCTTCATCAACTTCTGCTCAATTTCAACTTCCATGGCTGCTATCTCATCTTCCAACATGGGTGCTGTTGCCTTCAAGGAACCTGTTAGAACTTTACTCACACCTATTGAAAAACTGGAAGTCTTGTGCGAATCCATTGTAAACTTTGAATCTATTGCTGAAAATGGGTATGATCTTCGTCCCATTGTTGATTCTCAATGCTGGACTAAGTTCTTTGATAGGTTGATGGGACCAGTTTATCCTTGTTTAGTGAAGTAATTTTGGATCCATGCTTCTACATGCCCTAAGTTCATTGTTTCATATGTTCTGGGTAAATAAATAATCATTACTGAAGAACTGATAAGGAAACTCATTGGCTATGAAGAAACTGATGGAGTTACAAATCTGCCAGCTGGGCGTGTGGATATGACTGATGTGTATAAGGAAGTTTGCTCATCTGGAGAAGCTTCTAACAAGGTGAAAGATCTGAAGCCAAACTATAGAATCTGGGCCAAGATCTTTATGGGTTGCATTCACCACAAGAAGTCCTCAAACTCTCCTGACTATGTAAACACTGATCAGATGTACTTCATGTACTGTCTGAGTCAGAGCACAAAGGTGGATCTGCCGTATCTTCTTTTCAATCATCTGTGGACACACGTAAAACAATCAAGGGAAGAAGTCAGAACCAAACATCAGAAGATGAGGAACTGGATTCCAATGGGAAGACTCATTTCAGACATTCTGACTAAGAATGGTCTGGTTGGACATCTGACAGAAGTAGGATTAAAGGAAGAGTTAGCTTTTGTAGTTGGAAAACCTCTAAATGGGAAGAGTCTTCAGAGGATGAAAGTTGTAGAATAAGTCACTTCTGCTCCAAAGCAAATAAATACTGAAGACGTCAGAAAAAGAAGGATACCAGTGGATGATTTTCCTATGTTCTTCGCTAATGAACCAAGGGAAATTATTCTGGAATACATTGCAACGTGTCTGAAAGATGGAACTCCTCTACCAGAAAATCTGGTTCAGAAAGCAGGTGAACCTACTCCAGATCTTTATGAGGCAAGACACAAGAAGAAGAGAAAGGTTGCTGAAGAAGGATCTTCAAAACCCAAGAGGAAGGCTGCTGGTGAAACTACTGCTGTCAAACCCAAAAGTGCCAAGAAGCAAAAGGCAAATCCTCCTGAGGCAAGTTTAGATTCTATCTTGCAATCTGTCAAAGAGGTACTAACATCTGATCAACCTATCCATGAACCTATACCCTCTCCTTCACCCTCTCCTCCTCGTGTTTCTAAACCAAAGAAACCTTCTGTAACAGTTCCTTCTGTACCCCAACAACAAGCAACTCCATCTGAAAAGCAAAACTCTGCACCAAAACAACCATCTGATATTCCCCCCTCTGATAAACAAACCTCTACTCCACAACAAAACTCTGAAATTCCCCCACCAGAACCACAAATTTCTAAACCACTACCAGAAGAACCTACTCCACAACAACCTGAACCACAACCAGAACAACACATTCCCTCTGTTCCTCAACCAGAACAACATCAACCTTCTGAATCATTCATATCTGATTCTGAGGTTCTTGACGTTCAACCCTTGAAGATGCTGTTTGATGTCTCTTCAACATCCTGTCATTCTTCTGCATCATCTGATTCTTCTGAATCTGATGTACCCCCAGAAGTAAACTCACCCCCTCACTACGTGGCTATGAACCAAGATCATCTGATTTTGTTTCGTTTGCTTCTTTGAAATCCTTTTCATTTGATGACTTTCCATCTGGACTCAAACTCAAACACGTCTATCCAAAACATCAAGATTCTGCTGAATCATCTGGCCAAACATCTTCTACACCATATCCTCGTCCTTTGTTCATTATCCCAACCTTTACAATACCATCCCCACCAGAACAACCAAAAACACCATCTCTAGAAAACTTCTTTAAACCTAAACCTAGATTGGATGTTGGTATGCTCTTTGATGGCTTCAAGAAGGAAATGAATGTGTGGATCTCTTATGTGAAGAAAGACTGTTTGTCTAGTGTGAATCCAGATGCTTCTGAAGCTACTTGGAACAGATTCATCTGAAGGTTCAACACTGTTGCTTCAAATCTTCACACCATTTGCTCTGATGATGCAAAGGTGGAATTTGCTGAAGTTATCAGACAAACTTTTCTGAACATGAGTAGACCTCAAGCTTTGGCTCTGGAAAATGCACCTGCTGATGATCCTATGACTGAAGATACTCCTCCAGAAGCAGCTGTTGCTGAAGAAACTATTGTGCCTAATCAGTCAGCTCTGATGATTGTGGAACAAGCTTCTACTTCTGTGATTCAAGAACCTACATCTGCATCTGCAATGGTCACTGATAGTGCTCCAGCTACTGAGTCTGCATCTGCACCTTCTGCTTCTGAGATCAAGACAGAAAGACCGGATTTAGAAGAAAAGTTTGCTCTGCCAGAAGCCAGCAACAAGGAGATCAGAACATGGATGGTCAAGAAAGAACTAACAACAGATGAGATTAAGACTTGGATGTCTAAACAAGAGGAATCTAATTCTCAGATTACAGATCTTCTGAAGTTGATAGCCTCTCGCCAATCCTAGTTTCCTTTTGTGTTATGTTTGTGCACATGTTTGCTGTTTTCTGTTGTTGATGCTATCTTGTGTTTATCTGAATGATTTATGGATTCTATTTAAATGAAGTTGACTGTTTCCTTATCTGCTCTTATATTGTTTTTCTCTATTAATCTTTTCTGTCGTAAAATTTTTTTCTTTTTGATTATGACAAAAAGGGGGAGAAAAATAAATTCTGTTTGTTCAAAAATAAACAGTTACTAAAATGGAATTCAGGAAAAATAACTTATAACTAACATTGAATTTTAGTCTTTCAGAACTATAATGTATCATCTGACAAAATTCATTAAAGTTACCCTGAGAATCCCCAAACCAGATTTTTATTCAAACCAGGCTCTGATAATTCAAACCAGGTTCTGATTACCAGGCTCCGATCCTGAAAGATAACCAGGCTCTGTTTCTGGAAAGAAAATCAGTATGAGTAAACCAGGCTCTGTTTCTGGAAAGCAAATCAAGCTATTATCAAGCTCCGATTCTGGAAAGCATATTCTGACCAGGATTCTAATCAGGCTCTTGATCTGAAAAGTATACTCATGCAAAAAGGGAAGTATTTTCTTCTATTAGAGTATTCATTTCAGGGGGAGATTCTTTATCTCAGGGGGAGTTATATATTTATCCTTTTTTATTGAACAAAATTTCCTATGTTTTTGTCATCATCAAAAAGGGGGAGATTGTTAGAACAGAGATTAGTGTTTAATATTACCTATATGTTTTGATGATAACTCTAATGAAATTTTGTATTAAGAAAATATATACTCTAATTTTGTTCTAGTGTTTTTGTTTTAGATATTAAAATAAATATTATTATGGAAGCAAAAATGCATCTGAACAGTATTCTATGCAAAGCTATGAAGCATCAGAAGCAAGTGATCAGAAGACTCTGAGCGCTTCCAGAAGACTCTAAAGCAGGAGTTGCAGAAGACTCTGAAGCAGAAGCTGCAGAAGACTCTGAAGCGTAGTTGAATATTTTGTATGAAGAGTTTCAAGCATTGTTTCAAGAAGACTTTGAAGTACTTTACGCTGCAAGTACAAAGGCTTTGTTATTCAAACTCTGCTCTGAGTGATATTCACGCTGAAAGCACTAGCAGCAAAACTCTGATAACATCAAGACTCTGATGTTGATAACTTTGAGACATAAGCTTGTTGAAGAAAATATTATTCAAAGATATATCCGTTGGCATATTCCAAACGACTCTTTCCTTATTCATGTATGGCACAAGAAATAAGACAAAAGGGATTTGTCTGAACATTCCGCTTCTGGAAAAGCTAGAGTCAATAGAAGATAAAAGTGAAGGTGATAAAATACTTAGAAGGGGGGTTGAATAAGTATGAAGATAAAAACTTAGAAATAAAACTCAAGTATTTTTATCCTGGTTCGTTGAACTCAACTACTCAAGTCCACCCTTCCTAGAGTGATTTGCCTTTCTCAAACAAGGACTTAATCCACTATTTAATCAACTGATTACAATAGTATGCATTAAGAACAACTGTTCAAAGTCTTCTTAAGAACTACTGATCCTAACTGGATCTTCTTAAGGTTTTTCTTACAATCAAATGTAATAACAAATACAAGTGTAAAAATGCTTCTAATAAAGCTTTATCACAACTGTGATTTTTCACTTAAGATTAAGAACAAAGAAATTAATTCTAGAAAGAATGTGAGTTGTATGAGAGCTTTGATAATGAATTCTTTTCAAGTAATGCGTCAACTGAAGAAGATGAGTGGAGACTTGCTTTTATAGGCACAGTGATCCAAGAGTATTTCACGTTGAGAAGTGTGTACCAAAAGGTCTGAGCCCTTTTTGTCTCCACATCAAGTGACCTTTACTAGAAGAAGAAAGCACAGATAAATCCTTTTTGTCTGTGTTCTTGTGTCTAGCATAAGTAAGGAAAGAGTCGTTTGGATATTCCAACGGACATAATCTTTGAATTCTTCTTCAACAATTTTCAGCAAGAATTATCAGAGTCTAAATTGATCAGAGCCTTCTGATGTTGATCAGAGTTTTGCTGAATCAGAGTCTTTGCAGCAAGTGTGCTTTTAGCGTGTATAAGTTCAGAGCAGAGTTTTGGGTCAGATCCTCAGTACTGGCAGCGTTAGTACTTTCAGAGTCTTCTGAATTAACTATGCTTGTAAAACTCTTCATACAGAATTCTTCATTGGTTCAGATGCTTCTGACTTGCTTCAGATTCTTCTGGAGCTTCTGCTTCAGATCCTTCTGGAGGTAACGCTCAGGATCTTCTGATGGAAGCGTTTAGAATCTTCTAATGGGTGCATCTGATGCTTCAGAGCCTTGCATATTTCTTATGTTCAGATCTGATTTGCTTCTGGATCGATATTTACTTTAATATCTGCAGCAAACATTCTTAAGCAAATTTTAGAGTATATAATTCTTAATTACAAAATTTCATAATAGTTATCATCAAAACATAGAGATATTATTAAGAACCAATCTGTGTTCTAACAATCTCCCCCTTTTTGATGATGACAAAAACATCAGAAATTTTGTTTAATTGAAAATAGAATAATTATAACTCCCCCTGAGATGATGAATCTCCCCCTGAATTAAATATAAATAAGGAATAGAAACTTCTCTTTTTGTCTTAAGTATTTTTCAGAGTTAGAGCTTGATTGTTCTTAATCATTTGAGAGTCAGAGTGTCTTGCATATTTCAGAGTCAGAGTCTGATAATTGTCATATGATCTGAGAGTGTCAGAGTTTCTTTTACAGAGTATACTTATCAAATGTTCTGAAATACTCAGATATTATGTTAGATAAAATTGATATGTCTGAAGTTTCATTATGGTAAAGTTTAATTAAACAGTTCAGATCTATTTTCTCCCCCTTTTTTGTCATAAGCAAAAAGTAAGAACTTTGAAAAGACAAATAAAAGGAAAAAATAAACGAGATAAATCATGTGGAGAAAACTTTGAAACATTCATTCATTCAGAGCAAAAAGTACAAACATCAGAAAATATTCAAGTACATGTGCAAACATTAGATGCAAACATCAGAACAAAAAATAAACTAAGATTGTTTTGACCAAAGCATCTTCAACAGATCTGTGATCTCAGAAGAAGACTGTTCTTGTTTTGACATCCACTTAGCCATGGTTTCATTCTTCTGATCTTGTTTAGACATCCACTGAGCCATGTCTTCAGACTTCTTATCTTGCTTAGCCATCCATGACTTGATTTCTGATTGACCAGCTTCCAGAACTGCAATCTTATCTTCAAGATCTGGATACTCTTTCTTGATCTCAGATGAAGAGGGTGGGACAGTTTCTGAAGTTTGAACAGAGTCAATTTCCATAGGGGCTTTGGAGTTAGGAGCAGTAGAGCCAGAAGGATGTTCTACCAGAGTGATAGCCAAAGAGTTGTCTTCAGATGCAGATTCAGGATTCTCTTCTGATGACGAAGGAGGATCTGTAAGAAGTAATGGTCCAGATCTCTTAACAGTCCAGAACAGACTTCTAGCAGCTTCAGCAAATCTGAGCTTTGCATCATCAGAATATACGTTCTTCAGATTTGATGCTA
The DNA here is from genome assembly GCA_963859935.3 of Lathyrus sativus. Lineage (NCBI taxonomy): Eukaryota > Viridiplantae > Streptophyta > Magnoliopsida > Fabales > Fabaceae > Lathyrus > Lathyrus sativus. The sequence goes on from OZ012741.1 coordinate 294,124,981, forward strand.
CAGTATTGAATCTATTTATGAAGCCATTCCAAATGGAATCAGATTCCTTTGCATCCATTGTTGAGGAGCACTTCCTCTGTACATAACCTAAATACATCTGTATTTCTTGCAAAAAACTTGTAAATAAATGATCAACATTCAGTCTAGGTTTTGGGTGTAGAAGAGTTTCCAATGTGATTGGCCTGGGTGGGGGAGAAGGTGGAAAGATGGATTTATGAATGGTGATCAGAGGAGGAGGGTAGTAAGGTATGAATGGAGGTTCATATGAATTGTCAGGTTTTGATCTGGTTAAAGCATTCAACAGACATGGTTTTCCAGTTGATGCATGGGAAACAACATCAAACGGTTTATCAGAGTAAGGTTTGAATGCAGATTTAGCAGAGTATGGTTTTGCATCTGATGAAGTTACTCCTGACATTGTTTTAATATACGTTTAAAGAACAGATGGTAAAATGATGGTAAGTTTGGGTTTAAGAGGAGTGATAGTGTCAGATGGTTCAATTCTGGTGTAGAAATTTTTTAAGGTGAAAACAGAGGGAAGTTTGTTAGAGGAAAACAGTTTACATGAAGCAGAGGGTACATGCTCAGATGTCCGTGGCTTAGGTGTTGGCGTAGGATTGGGAATGATAATTTCAGAAGATGGTTTAGGTGTTGGGGTAGGATTTGGAATGAGAATTGCAGAAGATACAGGTGGTTCTGGTTGGTTAACTTCTGAATTTCTGTGAGAGGGAGATATTAGAAAATCTGGGTGTATATCAGATTCTGATGAATTTGAGGATGTGGTTGGAGTGTAAGAGGTAAAGGACACTTCAAAAACAGTTTTGAGAGGTGTAATGTTTAGAACTTCTGTCTCAGGGATATTGGTTTCAGATGGGTTAGCTGATTCTGATGGATTTTCAGAAGGTTTTGATGGGGGTTCAGATGTAGGTGGTTCTGATGTAATAGGATCAGATGTAACTTTTGCAGATCCAATAGGTTCAGATGTGTTTGATGATGGTTTTTCTGGTTGTGGTTGTTTTTCTTGTTGTTGTGGTTGTTGTTCAGATTGTTTTTGTTGTTGATGTTCAGATTGTTTTTCTTGTTGTTGTTCAGATTGTTTTTCTGGTAGTTGTGGTTGTTGTTCAGATTGTTTTTCTGGTAGTTGTTGTTGTTGTTCAGATTGTTTTGTAGGTTTTTCTGTTTGAGGTTGTTTTTCTGATTGTTGTTGTTGTGGTACATATTGTTTTGTTGGTTTTGTTATAGGTGGTGGAGTCTGATTTGGTGGTTTTGTTGTTGTTGGTGTTGGTGCAGATGATTGAGTAGTAGAAGGTTTTACAGGTGAGATGGAAACAGGATTAGATGATTTTTGTGGGGAAGGAACAGAGATATGAGTTGGAGCAGGAACAAATTGTTTCTGAGTGGGAGGTGGTTTTGGAATAGACTTAAATGTTGAATCATTTAAAACAGTATTATTGAAAGAAGATACAGAAGATTTGGTACCTTTAATCTTGATACGCTTTGTGGGAACAGAAGGAGCGTCTCCAGATGCTTTCCTCTTGATTAGCTTCTGAGGCTTATCAGCAACTTTGGGCTTCTTCTGAACAGTCACATCTTCTGCTTCTGATTGACCTCTTTTCCTTGTGATCTCATTTCCTCCATCAGGCATTGGTTCCCTTGCTCTTTTTAGAATATCTGCAGGGATTGGGATTCCATCTGCCTTGCAAGAATCAATGTACCTTACAATTATTTCCCTTGGTTCTTCAGCACAGAACAGAGGGTAGTCTTCTACTGGGATTCTCTTTTGACTGAGTTCAGAGATATTCAGCTTCTTGGGTGCTGATGTGAGTTCCTCTACAATTTTAAGTCTCTGAAGACTCTTGGCATTCAGAGGTTTCCCAACAATAGATTCAAGTTCCTCCTTGACTCCAGCAGCATACAAAGCAGTCACCAATCCATTTTCTGTCAGAATATCTGATATTAACCTTCCAAAAAGAATCCATGTTCTGATCTTTTGACCCTTATCTTTCACAGATTCTCTTGAAGCATTAATATGATTCCATAAGTGCATGAACAAAATGTAAGGAAGATCTACCTTGGTGCTCTGACTTAAACAGTACATGAAGTAGAGCTGTTCATTGTTCACGTAATCTGGAGAGTTTGTAGATTTTCTGTGATGAATGCATCCCATGAAAATCTTTGCCCAGATCTTGTAGTCAGGCTTCAGATCTTTAAACTTATTAGAGGCCTGTCCAGCAGTCATGACTTCCTCATAAACTTCTTCTATATCTACACGCCCAGCTGGCAGATGAGATACTCCATCAGTCTCCTCATATCATATGAGTTTCCTGATCAGATCTTCTGTAATGATTATCTCCTTACCCAGAACAGAAGACAAGATGAATTTAGGGTATACAGAAGCATGTATCCAGAACTCTTTCACCAGATGGGGATTAACTGGTCCAAACAGTCTGTCAAAGTATTTTACCCAGCCTTGAGCATCAACTATTGAACGAAATTCAAATCCATTTTCAGCTAATGAATCAAATTCCACCATTGTTTCACAGAGAACTTCCAGTTTGTCAACAGGTGTTAACAAAGTCCTTTTAGGGGTCGTATATGGAGTCACACCCATATTTGCAGAAGTAACTGCAGCCATGGTTGATTGAAACTGTGCTGCTGTTGAGGATGAGGTTGCCATTGAAGATGATTTTGTCAAAGGTTTAGGGTTTTTGTGAAGAGAGAAAAGAAGACAGAAACGCATAAACGTTCTTGAGATGTGAAAAATGTGAAAGTGGTGAGAGATGTGGTATTTATAGTAAGCAATTAGGCAAACAAACAGACACACTATGCACGTTCACACATAGCAATGAATGAAAAAGAATAAAAATCATTTCAAGCATTAATTGATTCTGACAAATTGGGGGAAAAATCAAGATTTTCACTATTCAAACTTCACCTCAAACGTCTCTTCAGTAGTGTACACGCCATCTTTGCAGATTTAGAGTGACACGTGTTTGCTTGCATGTGTTTCTGAATTCTCTTGAGAAATGAAACGTTAACTAACGTTCAGATCCTCTGAGTATTGTTAGTTCATATTTTCACAAATAAAGTAATTTAAGAAAATGAATAAATTAACAGATGAAATACTTCAGAGTATTACACATTTTGCATCTGTAAAATTTGCTTCTGACAAATATTATTCTGGACACAAATCCATACCAATATTTTTCAGAATAAATTTGAATCTATCTTCAACAAGGGGTTTTGTGAAAATATCTGCCCATTGATGATCTGTATCAACAAAGGCTAAGTTTATAATTCCCTTCTGAACATAGTCTCTGATGAAATGATGCTTAATTTCTATATGTTTTGCCTTAGAGTGTAAAATGGGGTTTTTAGACAAACATATAGCAGAAGTATTATCACATAATATAGAAATGTTACTTTCAAATATCTGATAGTCTTCTAGCTGACTTTTCATCCAGAGCATCTGCGTGCTACATCCAGCAGCAGCAATATATTCTGCCTCTGTAGTTGATAGTGCAATTGTGGGTTGCTTCTTGCTGTACCAAGAGATTAGATTTCTTCCTAGAAATTGACAACTTCCAGAAGTACTTTTTCTTTCCACTCTATCTCCAGCGTAGTCAGCATCACAGAATCCAACTAATTTGAAATCATCAGATTTTCTGTAACACAAACCCACATTAGAAGTACCTTTCAGATACCTTAGAATCCTCTTAACAGCTGTTAAATGTGATTCTCTAGGATCTGATTGGAATCTAGCACACAAGCATACACTGAACAAAATGTCAGGTCTAGAAGCAGTTAAGTAGAGAAGAGATCCTATCATACCTCTGTAGAGTTTCTGATCTACTTTCTTACTTACCTCTTCCTTGCCTAGTGAACTAGTTGGATGCATGAGAGTCTTTGCCATCTTACTATCAGTCATGTTAAATTTCTTCAGAAGTTCTTTAACATATTTGGTCTGATGGATGTAAGTGCATTTTGGAGTTTGGTTGACTTGAATTCCCAGAAAGAATCTCAATTCTCCCATCATGCTCATTTCAAATTCTGCCTGCATACATTGAGCAAACTCCTTTCCCAGCATAGTATTGGTAGATCCAAATATGATATCATCCACATATATTTGACAAATTAGAAGATCTTTCTTAAATGATTTACAAAAGAGTGTTGTGTCCACTTTGCCTCTAATGAAAATTTTCACCAGAAGAAAATTGCTCAATCTCTCATACCAAGCTCTGGGAGCTTGTTTTAAACCATACAGAGATTTCTTTAGTTTGAAAACATGTTCTGGAAATTTTTCACTCTCAAAACCAGGAGGCTGGTGAACATAAACTTCTTCTTCTATAATACCATTTAGAAAGGCACTTTTAACATCCATCTGATATAGAGTGATGTTATATTGTGCAGCAAATGAAATAAGAAGGCGTATAGATTCTAACCTTGCCACTGGAGCATAAGTTTCAGTGTAATCAATACCTTCTTGTTGACTGTACCCTTGAGCAACAAGCCTTGCCTTATTTCTTTCAACTTCTCCTTTCTCATTAAGCTTATTTCTGAAGACCCATTTAGTTCCTATTATGTTGAATCCTTTTGGTATTGGAACTAAATCCCACTCATCATTTCTGGTGAATTGATTTAGCTCTTCTTGCATGGCAATAATCCAATCATTGTCTTGCAGAGCTTCAACTACAGAAGTTGGTTCAATTACTGACACCAATCCAAATAATGATGCTTCAGATGATCTGAGAAAGGATCTTGTTCTGATAGGGTCATCCTTCTTTCCAATGATAACATTATCTGGATGAGAAGCTTTGATTCTGGAAGATGATCCTCTAACAGTTGATTCTTCAGAAATGTTTAAATTGTTCATCTGAGAAGTTAAAGGAATTGCATCTGGTGTTGCTTCTGGTTCCTTCACTTGAGCTTTGTCTTCCTCTGAGCCTTCAGAGTCTGTGAAGACTACTTTTCTATCTGCAGAGTTTTCAGACTGCTTTGGCTTTTTAATGCCAAGCTTATCATCAAATCTAACATGAATAGATTCTTCCACAATCTGTGTTTCAGTATTGTATACTCTGTAGCCTTTAAAGCGTTCAGAATACCCAAGCATGAAACACTTCTGTGCTTTGGAATCAAACTTGTTCAGATTTTCTTTAGTATTCAACATATAGCAAATACATCCAAAAGGATGAAAATATGAAATGTTGGGCTTTCTGTTCTTCCACAGTTCATAGGGAGTCTTCTCCAGAAGAGGTCTTACAGACACTCTATTCTGAATGTAACAGGCTGTGTTGATTGCTTCTGCCCAAAAGTGCTTTTGCCAGATTAGTCTCATTGATCATGGTTCTGGCCATTTCTTACAGAGTTCTATTTTTCCTCTCTACAACTCCATTTTGTTGTGGAGTTCTAGGACAAGAAAAATCATGAGCAATGCCATTTTCATTAAAATATTTTTCAAAATATTTGTTTTCAAATTCACCACCATGATCACTTCTGACTTTTATAATTTTGAAATCTTTTTCATTCTGGACTTGTTTGCAGAAGTCAAAGAACACAGAATGTGACTCATCCTTGTGTTTTAAGAACTTTACCCATGTCCATCTACTATAGTCATCAACAATGACTAATCCATACTTCTTACTTCTGATGGATGCAGTTTTCACTGGTCCAAACAGATCAATATGAAGTAATTCTAGTGGTCTGGAAGTAGAAACAACATTTTTTGATTTAAAAGATGATTTTGAAAACTTCCCTTTTTGACATGCTTCACAAAGAGCATCTGAGGTGAACTTCAGATTAGGAAGTCCTCTGACAAGATTAAGTTTATTAATCTGAGATATACATCTCATATTAATATGCCCCAATCTTCTGTGCCAGACCCATTGCTCTTCATTAACAGACAAGAGACATTTAAACATTCTGAACCTTAAGTTCTGAAAGATTTATTTTATAAATGTTGTTTTTCCTCTTTCCACTAAATAGGATTGAGCCATCCTTTTGACTAATAGCTTTACAACATTTTTGATTAAAGGTTATGTCATAACCATTGTCACTTAATTGACTTATGGATAATGGGTTATGCTTTAATCCTTCTACAAGTAAAACATTAGTAATAGAGGGAAGTTTACCATTTCCAATAGTGCCAGATCCAATGATCTTGCCCTTCTGATTCCATCCAAATTTCATATCACCTCCAGATCTAAGCTCCAGACTTTGGAACATAGACCTTTCTCCTGTTATGTGTCGGGAGCATCCAGAGTCCAGGTACCATGATTGGCGTCCTGACCTTGCTGCTAAGAACATCTGCAACAGGAATTATTTTACTTTTAGGTACCCAGATCTTCTTGGGTCCTTTTGGGTTAGTTGTTCTGAAGGTTTGTCTAAACTTCTGTTTTTCAACATAAGGTTTATTCTGACTAGCCTTAGATTTAAACACATGAATGTTCTTTTCAGAACGTGTGTGTCCAATATCATTTAAGTGACCAAATTTAAAGTGGGAATATAAAAGAGTTTTCTTGATGATAATTTTATCAACAAGTTTTGGATTTAAATCCTTTCTAGAGGAAGATTTATATCCAATTCCTTTTCTGTTATTTCTGCTAACTCCATAGATCATAGAAGCCATTTTGCTTCTGTCTATGCTTTTAGCAAGAAACTTCTGAAAGCTGTAATCATATTTTTCCAAAATATTTTTGCATTCAGACTCAGTTTCAGAATCAGAGTCTTGTTGAGCTAATTCAGAATCATTTTTCAATCTTAAGTTCTTTTCATTTAGCTCAGCTACTTCTGATTTGAGAATATTATTCTCAGATACAAGATTGCTTTGACGCTTCTTGTATTTGAGTTTAATATTGTTATAGCTCTTCAGAACTTTTGATAACACTTTGATAAGTTCATCTTTAGTGAGTTTAGCCATTACCTCTTCAGCATCAGAGTCAGATTCAGAGTCAGATTCAGATCCTGAAGTTCCTTCCTCCTGATCTTCTATGTCTGCCATCAATGCTACATTGGCACATTCCTCTTCTGACTCAGATTCAAATTCAGATGTATCTGAATCATCCCAGGTGGCCATTAGAACCTTCTTCTTCTTATCAGATTTTCTTTTAGGCTTTTCTTTTAACAACTTTGGACAATCATTTTTGTAATGCCCAGGTTCTTTACATTCATAGCAGATAACCTCCTTTTTGCCAGATCTTATGTGTCCAGAAGATTCTTTTCTTTGGTCAGGCTTCCTGAAGTTTCTGAACTTCTTTCCTTTATGCTTCCAGAGTTTGTTTATTCTTCTAGACAGCATGGATAGTTCATCTTCCACTTCAAATGAGGATTCTTCATAGCTTTCCTCTATTACCTGCAATGCTTTAGCAGATTTATTAGATTTTAAAGAAATTGATTTACCTTTCTTTTGAGGTTCATCTTCCTCAAGTTCAATTTCATGACTCCTTAGTGAACTGATTAGTTCCTCCAAGGAGATCTTGTTCAGATCTTTATCCATTTTCAGCGCAGTCACCATAGGTCTCCATCTGGTAGGTAAGCTTCTGATGATCTTTTTCACATGATCAACAGTAGAGTATCCTTTATCCAGAACCTTTAGTCCAGCTGTAAGTATTTGAAATCTGGAGAACATAGCTTCAACAGATTCAGCTTCTTCCATCTTGAAGGCTTCATACTTCTGGGTTAGAGCCAAAGCCTTTGTTTCCTTGACTTGAGAGTTTCCCTCATGAGTCATCTTTAAGGACTCAAACATGTCAAATGCAGTTTCTCTATTTGTGATCTTTTCATACTCAGTGTGAGATATTGCATTTAACAATATTGTTCTAGCCTTGTGGTGATTTCTAAATTCCTTCTTTTGGGCTTCTGTCATAGATTTTCTATCTACTTTCTTGCCATTCCCATCAATGGGATGAACATATCCATCTATGACCAAATCCCATAAATCAGCATCATAACCAAGGAAAAAACTCCCAATCCTGTCTTTCCAATAATCAAATTTCTCCCCATCAAGCATAGGGGGTTTAGTGCTGATTCTGTCCCTTTCTTCATACTTGTTGTTAATGTTAGACATTGAATTATCAGCCATAGTAACAACCAAATATATATCAGAGTTTTTCTCACTGGATCTTTTCTGTCACTGTGAAGTGGTAGCACACACAGAACCGGAGCTCTGATGCCAACTGAAGGTGAGAAAATACTTAGAAGGGGGGGGGGGGTTGAATAAGTATGAAGATAAAAACTTAGAAATAAAACTCAAGTATTTTTATCCTGGTTCGTTGAACTCAACTACTCCAGTCCACCCTTCCTAGAGTGATTTGCCTTTCTCAAACAAGGACTTAATCCACTATTTAATCAACTGATTACAATAGTAAGCACTAAGAACAACTGTTCAAAGTCTTCTCAAGAACTATTGATCCTAACTGGATCTTCTTAAGGTTTTCTTACAATCAAATGTAATAACAAATACAAGTGTAAAAATGCTTCTAATAAAGCTTTATCACAACTGTGATTTTTCACTTAAGATTAAGAACAAAGAAATTAATTCTAGAAAGAATGTGAGTTGTATGAAAGCTTTGATAATGAATTCTTTTCAAGTAATGCGTCAACTGAAGAAGATGAGTGGAGACTTGCATTTATAGGCACAGTGATCCAAGAGTATTTCACATTGAGAAGTGTGTACCAAAAGGTCTGAGCCCTTTTTGTCTTCACATCAAGTGACCTTTCCTAGAAGAAGAAAGCATAGATAAATCCTTTTTGTCTGTGTTCTTGTGTCTAGCATAAATAAGGGAGGAGTCGTTTGGATATTCCAACGAACATAATCTTTGAATTCTTCTTCAACAATTTTCAGCAAGAATTATCAGAGTCTAAATTGATCAGAGCCTTCTGATGTTGATCAGAGTTTTGCTGAATCAGAGTCTTTGCAACAAGTGTGCTTTTAGCGTGTATAAGTTCAGAGCAGAGTTTTGAGTCAGATCCTCAATACTGGCAGCGTTAGTACTTTCAGAGTCTTCTGAATTAACTATGCTTGTAAAACTCTTCATACAGAATTCTTCATTGGTTCAGATGCTTCTGACTTGCTTCAGATTCTTCTGGAGCTTCTGCTTCAGATCCTTCTGGAGGCAACGCTCAGGATCTTCTGATGGCAGCGTTCAGAATCTTCTAATGGGTGCATCTGATGCTTCAGAGCCTTGCATATTTCTTATGTTCAGATCTAATTTGCTTCTGGAGTGATATTTACTTTAATATTTGCAGCAAACATTCTTAAGAAAATTTTAGAGTATATAATTCTTAATTACAAAATTTCATAATAGTTATCATCAAAACATAGAGATATTATTAAGAACCAATCTGTGTTCTAACAAAAAGGCTACAACTACTCAGCAAGGCACGGTCTTCAAGCATTGGACTTTCAACCTATAAAAGGATGTCTTTAACAATATTTCAAGGTTAACTAATCATTGACGAATTACTAAGAAATCAAATCAAACTACTCTCAAGCTCTCATACAATTTTATATCATAAGCTAAATAGTTTTTATTCGTCCTTAATCTAAGTGTAAAAATCACAGTTTGTGATATAGCTTTTTAGAAGCAACTTAAACACTTGTTTAGTTTACATTAATTTGTAAAAGGTTCCTTAAGAAGGCCAAGTTGTAGTCAGATTTTCTTGAGAAGACTAAGACATTTATTCTTAGTGGTTGAAACTGTAATCTGTTTGAATATAGTGGATTAAGTCCTTGTGGAGAAAGGCAAATCACCTTAATAGGGTGGACTGGATTAGTTGAGTTCAACGAACCAGGATAAAAATCTTGTGTTGTTTTTATTTCCATATTTTTTCTAAACCCTTATTCAACCCCCCCTTCTAAGTGTTTTTCTCACCTTCACTTTCTTGTGCTTTTTGCCATGATCCCCATAAGGTTCCTAGCCCCTCCGTTTAGGATGGGAGTAGGAGAGACATTAGGTGTTCAATCCAACCATGCTAACATTAGGGTAGATGTTTCCCCTTTCAATCCTAACCTTAGGACCACTTTGCATGACAACGTTAGGACCGAGTTTCCCTTAGACCTTCCGTGTGTCTCTTTCTCATCTCAAACAATTCTAACTCATCTAATAAAGGCGACAAACGTTGCGCGCTACGAGCCATAAGCTACATGGGGAATGATGAGTGAGGGGTCTTCGCTCGCTTATCTAGAGTGTTTAGTATACGTCCCGTTTGGGGGTGATATACGACGCATTCGCTTCCATGTCATAGTCTTTAGTGCAACGTGAATCACAAACCAAATTAATTCACTTCACTAAAAAAACAAAACAAAACTTCAAACCTTTTTTCCTTCGGGATTAATCGGAAACCTTTTTTTTTCCAGAAAAGAGTGTTGTTAAGCTTCGGTTCTACCGCAAACAGGCTTTGTCCCTAACTCCTGGAACGAATGTTTAACCCTACTTAGTTAAAACACTTAATCAACTTGTGGTTTCGTATCAGCCCGAACTACGTTTGCTCTGATCTTTCATACCAGATGAAAGTACGTAGGCACAAGACGCAATGTCTTGGCAAGCAACCTTCCCCCCTTCTCTCCCGTAGTTAGCCGAACTACATTGACTCTGACTTTCCCATTGCATGAGGGAATACGTAGGCACAGAGCGGCGATGCTCTGCCGAGTCTCTTTTCTTTTCTCTTTGTCCCGCAAGCCTTTAGTGTAGATAGTTTAATACACCCTTAGATAGACAACAAGCATAGATCTCTTCGAGTACGACGGACGTGAGGGATGCTAATACATTCCCCTTGCGTAACCGACTACCGAATCCAGGACTCGGTTGCGATGACCTTGTCTTTTCCTTTTTCGTTAGGTTTTTCCGATCGTTTCCTTTCCCTCTCTTGGGATAAATAAAGAAAAGTGGCAACTCTTCTATTTTCCGCCGGGTGTTTTCGCAGTTGCGACACAAAGGATCCATAATTGTCACTTCCAAAGTAAACTAGATCATGCATATATGTGAACATCCCTTAAGGGTAACCTAAATTGGAAATTACCCTAAAAATAGGAAACATGTTCAAAAATTACCAAATAAAATCTTATATGACCCCTAAGGTGTTAGAAACCAAGGGTCAAAAGCATGAGGACAAAGTCCTACCAAAACTATGCAAACAGAAATGAAAACCCTAAGGGTACACCAAATGCAAGGATGAATCGAGGATCACTAAAACTAGCCTAAAACCCTAACTAAAATGCCCCAATCAGGGGCAAAATGGTCTTAAAAAATCCTTTAGCACAACATGAACATGAGAAAAGAAAATCAGCAATTGGAATGGAAAATTACTCAAGAAATAAAATCAAGATCATGAAGGTATCAATTTTGGAACAACAAAAACACCTCAAATGTGAAAATCTTTATTTAATTGAAAAATGATTTAAAAAATAAAGTGAAAAATTTCTAAAATCAGAGGACATCCTAAAATGTGTGAAAAGTATTGTTGCAAGATTTTTAGATCATTTGAGGTATTTTCCTTGAATTATCTAAATAGAAAATGAAATGGAAAAAGAAATAAAAGAAAAGAAAATAGGAAAATACGCGTGGCAAATAACAATGATGTTCAGTTATAATCCATTGGGCTTATTGTAAAGGGGGTGTGGTTATCAATTTAAGCCCAAGATCCAAAACAAAACTAAATTGAATGAAACACCTTATTTCATTAATGAGGGGGAGTCCACTTATACGCCTGGCCAGTCAACACTCAATCCTGGCCCTTCATCCGTTCCAGCCAACAGGACAAACCCTCCTACTTGGTAATACACGTCATCTGGATGGTAAAATAACAAGACGCCGGAGCACCGTGCTCCGGTTGTCTTCTCCGGTTGCATCTCCGGCACCGTGAGTCTAAAACTCAACCAAAACGGACGAAACCTTATACCAAATTAATCCTCATGTTACATACATCACTAATCTAGGGTTTAATTCATTTTATCACTCGTAATTAAGGCAAACCGAAGCAAACAAGAATCAAGCTCAAATCACAAAACCTCAAGAAGAAGTGCCTAACTAATCCAGAATCTGCCTACGTGAGTAGGGCTTCGATATGCACCAACAATGACATGAAATGGATGCTTAAAGAGAGTGTAATCTTGAAAGAGAGTATACCTAACAGAGCTCCTCCGTTGGGTCTTGAATTGATGCTTAAACTCATGGGAAACAATCCAGAAACCTTCAATGATCTTCTAGGAAGAGATTGGTGATCTTCAATTGGCCTGAATTGCTCTCAAATGGAATTCACGATTTCACCTTGCTTCTTGATTTTTTCAACTACTCTCTGCTCCAAACTTCACCAATTTTCACCTATGAGAGTTTGTTCTTCATCTGGAGTTTATATACTTTGGATCTGTGATCAATTGGAGGCCTAATCATGGCATGTTATGGAGAATTGAAAAAAATCCAAACTTGAGAAATTGAGTTCATGTATGCGTGAAAATTGGCTCCAAAGGCTTTGATTTTGATTCAAACGGTTTGCTGGTGATTCACTCTGATCCAATGGATGAGAATAAGCCCTTGAATTAATCCTATGGTTAGCATTGAATGTGTAACTTCAACATGAAGTAACTTGAAATTGCTCTTATTTTGCTCATCATAAACCAAATCTGATTTGTGCATTGTATTTGGTATGTTAAAGGTACTCAAAAAATGCACAAACATGTCATGAAATGATTTAAAATGGATTCAATTCAAATCATGGCCTTTAATGCCTTTTTTCATGAAATTCCTTCACCAATCTCCAAACCCTAGCCAAATTCATGACAAATGAATGTTCCATAGTGAAATTGATGTCATTTGAGGCAAGTTTGATGTTGGAGAAATTTCCATTTGAAGTGCCCAAAGTCATGAAATGGACCTATAATGAAAATAACCTGTAATCTTACTTTCCCAAAGTACCCCTGCCCTGCAAGCTTCACAACTTGAGTTCTACAAATCAGATGAAGGACTTCCATGAATATTTGGAAAGCCAAGTTCATAAGGAACAACTTTCATGTTTGGGTCAAAGTGAGATGAAACATGATTCTAGGCCAAAAATGCCTTGGAAGTTGGTTGACTTTTGTTGACTGAAATCATATTCATCTGAGGACCCATAACTTGTCAGCCTCATAACTTGAGTTCTAGAAATCAGATGGATGAGTTCCAGTACTCAAAAGAAAGGTGAGAACATGCTCTACAAGTTTCAAGTTGGCATCAAAGTGAGATGTGTTAGTTCCATGGGTCTATGATATAGAATTGTCCATGGTTCTATGATTGGCTAAATTTTGGTAAAACATGATCCTGCACTGATGTTAAGCAGGATGTTATAACATCTCCATCTGCTGTGGTGACAGAACTGCTGTGGAGTGTTTTAATGTGAATGTCATGGTGAATATCATGACATCCATCACGACATCCATCTGCTGTCATGATAGAACTACTGTCATGTGTGAGAAACAGCAGGAGTAGTGGTGCAGCAGGAGCTAGCAGGAGCTGATGACAGAACTGCTGTCATGGATGTCATTACCAATGTCATGACATCGCTACTGGTGCAGCAGCAGCTAATGACAGAACTGCTGTCATGGATGTCATACTGTGTGTCATGACATAAATGTCTGGTATATCAGGGGCTGCTATGTTATATCTCTTGACAGAAGTGTTTTGGTACTGTTGGACATTCCTCATCAGTATGTACAGGCCAAAAAGAATCATTAGGAACAAAGTGCAGATTTAATGTGTGTTCATAAAAAGGATCTTTGATACCTTTTAGGGAACTATAAAACATTTGTTTCTACTGTCATGAAGAAGATTCTGAAGAAGTGTTCAGCAGGGCAAGCTGGAAAGCAAGTTTAAGTGAATCTGAATGTCATGACCAATGTTATGACATTGATTGCATGACATCAAATGTGCAGGGTTTGTTTTTTTGTTATAATACCTGATATATATCAGGCTAAATTTCAGGAAACCTGTTATGGCTTCTTAGTTATCTCAGGCGAGATTCTAGTCAGGGCTGGACATAACATGAAGCTGCTGTGACCTAATTTGGAAGCACCTTGATTTATGGAAATTAGTTTTACTTTGTTAAACCTAATGTTTGTTACTTTTAAATAGCCCAAGCCTAGTCTGCACTACTATAAAAGGAGGTGCAGAAGCAGAGGAAATTAAGCACTCACATCAAGAACAACTTGAGTGTAAAATAAAGGTCTAGGGTTTGAGAGTCCCTTGTGTGTAAGTCACCCTTTGTATCGTTCGATACATTATGGTAGACATATTTATGAGTGAAGAGTGTAGCTCTTCACGTGTGTTTTGTGAGTGATGAAATTGGTTCTTCACATGTGTCTAGGGATCTTAGGATTCCTTGTATACCAAGCAATTGCAGGTTGTATGATTGCTTTGGTTAATTGTATGAACAGGTGTTTTCATTGTGTCACTCAAAGCTTCTAAGCAAGAGTGTGTCTCACTTGATCGAAGCTGTGAAGCAAGATCATGGTGTGTGTTTGGAGTGTATCTCCATAACTGTTTTGTAATTGTGTATTGATATCACTGTGGTGTGATTGAGGGGGAGTGAGTGGGAATACTCAGGTCTAGAGTGTCTCTAGGTTGAAGTGTCATTGGGTAGAGATTAAGTGAGAAGTGCAAACTGGTTGTTAGACTTTGAATTGATTATGCTAATAATGAATTTCCTCCCTAGCTTGGTAGCCCCTAGATGTAGGTGATGTTGCACCGAACTGGGTAAACAATTACTGTGTTATTTATCTTTCAGCATTTACAATTCTGCACAATTTAAATGTTTAGATAAGTAGTCTGTCAGTATGCAGATTGGCACAATTTAAAGAAATTTAAATTGTTCATGATCTGTCCTCGTCCTTGTTTCAGCAGAGATCAATGTTCTTGGGACATCTGAAATCTGCATACCAGGATTTCAAAATGAAACTTGTATCTTGAGATATGTGGTCTTGAAGTTAGGCACTAAAGTAGGGGATTTTACACTGACAAGCTTAGAAACCCTAATTTAGCAACTTCTCACACTCTTGCTTCTTCTTAAATTGATCTTGAAATGACATCTCATATGTCTCAACACAACTTTCCATGATTACAATGCTTTGGGATTAAGTCTCAAACCACTTTAAATCTCCAGTTGACCTTGCACAAGGCAGATGAAACCCTAGGTGTGCAATCCTCTAATTGCAACCTCTTATACATGATATAATCACTTGGATACTCTCAACAATGGCTCTCAAAGAATTCAACAAGCTTCCACCATATTCTCCATCCACAACCATGGACTCATGATCCTCTGATGATCTTTAATTGGCCTCCAAGATAGGAGGTAAACCACAACTGTCCATCTCCTTTCTCAAAGAGTTTTGATCCTCTCCTGATGATGATGAACATCTGGCCACTTGAATAAAACCTCTTGCTTAGGCTCAGACCCTTGGTAACCTTCTCTTTCTATACACACCTCTCTTGACCCCCTGCAAATGAACAATGGTATGCAGATGCAAATTCTAGAACAATGAGATGCAACATAAACCAAGTTAGAAAAAGGTTGGGTAAATTTTGGGGTGCAACAGCTGCCCCTATTCAAACAACTTGGACCTGAAGGGAGGAAAAGCAAACGCTTTCAAACATTCAAGGTATAAGGTGATTGAATATAAAAGAACTCGGAAATTTGCACCCTGAGGGGATGCGAAACAGCAAATACCAACCAAGAGTTGGAATACGACACGCTGAGGGATAACAATCCAATACGATCTGAACTTCATCCAAACGACACCAACCAAAAGTTTGGATAACAATCAAAAGATACCAACCCAGAGTTGGGATAACGAACACCAGATGCCATCCAAGAGTTAGGATAAAAAACAGAGAATACCAACCAAGAGTTGGGATAACAAACAGAAGGGCACCGACCAAAAGTTGGGATGAATATCAACAGATACCAACCAAGAGTCGGGATGACAAACCTCGAATACCAACCAAGAGTTGGAATAAGAGTCAAAGGATACCAACCAAGAGTTGAGATTCAACCAAAGGATACCAACCAAGAGTTGGGATAACGAACCCTAGATACCAACCAAGAGTTGGGATACAACCAAAGGATACCAACCAAGAGTTGGAAAAGCAACTGAAAGATACCAACCAAAAGTTGGGATAACGAACCAAGGAATACCAACCAAGAGTTGGGATAACAAACCCTGGATACCAACCAAGAGTTGGGATGAAATCACCGACAGATACCAACCAAGAGTTGGGATAACAACTGAAGGACACCAACCAAAAGTTAGGGTAAAGAACCAAGGAATATCAACCAAGAATTGGGATAACGAACCCTGGATACCAACCAAGAGTTGGGATGAAACAACCAACAGATACCCACCAAGAGTTGGGATAACAACTGAAGGACACCAACCAAAAATTGGGATAACGAACCAAGGAATACCAACCAAGAGTTGGGATAACGAACCTTGGATACCAACCAAGAGTTGGGATGAAACAACCAACAGATACCAACCAAGTGTTGGGATAACAACCTCTGGATACCAACCAAGAGTTGGGAAACAACCAAAGATACCAACCAAGAGTTGGGATAACAAACTCTCCCCGAAGATACCAACCAAGAGTTGGGATACTACCATAGGATGCCAACCAAAAGTTGGAATAACAATTCCCACAAGATACCAACCAAGAGTTGGGATACTACCACAGGATGCCAACCAAAAGTTGGAATAACTCCCCAAAAGATACCAACCAAGAGTTGGGATAACGACCCTGCTGGGGAACAAAAGAGAAAATTAACCAAACAGCCTTGTGGCGACTTCACTAGGGAAAGAGTAGACTAACCAGACGACTCTACACGGGATAAACATCCATCAAAAGATAATAATCGAGCAATACCATCCAAAAGATGGGATAAAGGTTACTCTCCAGGGCAAAAACCAAACACTACCAACCAAGAGTTGGAATCACCACAACACTAACCGAAATTGAACCCAAGCTATCAACCAAAAGTTGAAATCACCAGATGGGATAGCCTACCACAAGCTACCAACCAAAAGTCGGAACCACTAAAAATTCACAAGGGATAACCTCCAACCCAAAAGCTGAAGGACAAGGTTAGTAACCAAAAGTTAGAATCACCAGAACGCTGACCAAAGGCGAACTCTGCGGGAAAAAAATCATCAACCCCCAATAATTGAAAACTACCAATAAAAACTGGAATCATCCACCCAAAACAAAGATTACCAACCAAAAGTTGGAATCGTCAACCAGGAAACGAAGATTACCAACCAAGAGTTGGGATAACGTCAACAAAGACGACCAAGCTGGATATGGCGACCTTACTGGAGAATCAAATACTACCAACCAAAAGTTGGGATAACGTTCACCAAACCTTAACAACCGAAAGTTGGAATAACAAGCAAGGCTACCAACCAAGAGTTGGAATCAAACAACACTACCAACCAAAAGTTGGAATAACATCCAATCAAGAGACAGACTACCTGTAGCACCCCAAAATTTGCCCTTCCATTTTTGTACTTGGCTTTTGTTTCTTTGCATTTTGCATAGAATAGCATTCGTTCTTGAGACTTGGGATCAAGGTATTCATGTGGCTCAAGTTCATTTCGGTGCAAAGATTGGACAATGAACACCGAGCATCAGAAAATGGGCATTTATTTTGTCTGGCGATCAGGCGGCCGATTTTATTTTTATTTTGTAGGAGAACAACAGTTCATAAAGCAGCACTCAGACTCATGTCAAGCATTTTCACAGTGACAACGTTCAAAAATGAGGTTCAGAAGCTAATCAGGGCTCAAAACGGCAAGAAACGGGCAAATTGACAGGTTTTCCCTCCAAAAGGCGCCAAATTCAAAATTTTGAAGGTGTTAATCGGTTAACACATATGGTTAACCGATTAACCATTGGAGAATCAATACAGATTTGAAATTTTAACAGTGTTAACCGGTTAACGCATATGGTTAACCGATTAACCATAGTAGATTTTGCCCTGTACGTGATTTTGCAAGCCAATTGCACTTGGGGCCCAATTTTGATCACCTTGGAATTCAAATTTTCACTTGGGAAGGATCTAGAACATCTTTAAATTTCAGATTTCCCTCCAAATTTCCACTCATTCCAAACCTTGATTTCCAATCCAAATTCCCAAACCTAGCTTTAGATCCAAAACCAAGAGAGTACTTAAGTGATTTACTCCAAACCAAACCATCCAATCTCTCATAATTCAATTCATTTTCCAGAATTAACTCTTGAGCTCTCACTTTTCTCTCAAAATTCTCCATTCCCAAAACCTCACTCAAAGCTCTTCATCATTTGGATTCATTGATTTTTCATTGAAATCAATGGATTCTTGAGCATAAACCTCCATTTACCATCATCATTGGATCAATTTTCATAATCAATTTTCATGCAAATTGAGATCTGATTCTGGAACTTGAGTTGGAAGTGCTTATTTGGAGTCATTTGGCTTAAAAGTGTTTGATCTTCATTCCTCTTGCAAGAATTATAGTGGATCTTGAAGTTTTCCGGATAATCTTGTTTGGATCTGCTCAAATTCAATTGATCAACATTTACCGAAGCAAATCTCCGCTTCGAAGGTTGGAATTCTCGATCCGATTTAATTTTTTGAGCTTATCATGTTAATCTTCATATTCGATTGAATTTTGATTGATTTCGATCCGTTCGAATTGTGATATTGCTGTGTAATTGTGTATCCATGCTGTTGGATCTCTGTTTTCTGTTATTAATTTCATGCTTAATTGATAAGTTGATTTGTTGGAACCTTGGATAAGCTGTTTTGGTGCTGGAAGTGATTTTCTGCTGCTGTTTTTGGCTTCTGGTACAGTGTTAACCGGTTAACGTATATGGTTAACCGGTTAACAAATTCAAATATTCAAAATTTTCAAAGTTTTCAGGGTGTTAACCGGTTAATGCCTGGTGTTAACCGATTAACACCTATGAATTTCCAGATTCTCACATGTTTTACACAGGTTAACCGATTAACAGTATGTGTTAACCGATTAACACTGTGCCAAAATGTCATATTTTCTGTTTTGCTTGCTTGTTTGCATACCGTTTCGATTCGAATCATCATAGATCAGTGTGATGCATTAGGATTGAAATGTTTTGGATATTTATCACCGTTTGTGGTTGGTTAATCATGATTTTGTTGACATGTGTGTTCATCTTCCATTTGTTTACATGCTTGTGTATGTGGTTTGAAGTGAGCATTTGTTTGCATGTTTATTTGCTTTCATCTCTTGTTTTTCTCCATATGTTTGCATCATTTTGCATCGCTGTGGAGGTCGAGACGCTCTTGTGGCGGCTGCTGTCCCACACATTTTTTCCTCCCTCCCACCATTCTAAGTGTGCATTTTCATGTTTGCATTTTCCACTTGTGATTGATCCTTCCTTTATTCTTCTTGTGCTTTTTGCCATGATCCCCATAGGATTCCTAGTCCCTCCATTTAGGATGGGAGTAGGAGAGACATTAGGTGTTCAATCCAAGCATGTTAACATTAGGGTAGATGTTTCCCCTTTTCATCCAAACTTTAGGACCACTTTGCATGACAACGTTAGGACCGAGTTTCTCTTAGACCTTCCGTGCGTCTCTCTTCTCTTCTCGAAACAATTCTAACTCATATAATAAAGGCGATAAACATTGCACGCTACGAGCCTTAAGCTACATGGGGAATGATGAGTGAGGGGTCTCCTCTTGCTTATCTATATTGTTTAGTATACGTCCCGTTTGGGGGCGATATACGACGCATTCGCCTCCACGTCATAGTTTGAGGGGTCCAATTTTGATCACCTTGAAACTCATTTTTACCAAAAAGAAGGATCTAGAATGTTCTTGAAAGTTGGTACAACTACAACAATATAATAGTAATATGGCACCAAATCGGGTAAAATTGCAGAGTCTGTCGCAAAAAAATTCTGAGAGTTTCAAGGAATATGCCCAAAGGTGGCGGGATCAGGCTATAAGAGTGCAACCCCATTTGGTTGAAAGGGAGTTGATAGACTTGTTAATGGCTTCATTACCTAGCTTATATTTTGAGAAGTTGATAGGCTGCATGTCTGCAGGGTTTTCTGATCTGGTGATCGCTGGTGAAAGACTGGAGAGTGGAATCAAGTCTGGTAAGATTCTGAATGGTGGTGGATCCTCATCGGGAGGAACGAAGAAGCCATATTCTGCAAACCCCAAGAGAAGGGAGGGGGATGCAAATGCTATCTCGCACAAGGGTAAGGGTAGAGCTCAGTCCCGTTATCCTTAACAAGTCGCTACACTAGATATCCCAGCTGCAGCTCATCAGCAAGGCAATGTTCAACGACCTTATGCTTCCAGACAAAAAACGACTAATAGGCAATTTGTGAATCCTCCGATGCCGTATTCTCAGTTGTTACAACAGTTGCTGCAGTTACAGTTGGTTCAGAAGAGGACCTTGGCTCCTCTCACTAGTCCGCCACCTGCTGGGTACGATGCGAACGCTCATTGTGATTTTCATTCGGGTGCTCCAGGGCACGATATTTAACATTACAAAGCTTTCAAGCATAAAATACAAGACTTGCTTGATTCCAAAGCTATTAATTTTACCAACGGGGGGCCTAATGTGACTCAAAACTCGATGCCGAATCATGGTGTGGCCGGAGCCAATGCCATTATTGAGGGGGAGAAGTTGAATCTGATAATTGAGGTTGAAGATTTGAAGACTCCTTTGGGTTTTGTGAAGGGTTGTCTGTTGAAGAAGGGGGTGTTTCCTGGTTGTTCTGCTGACTGCTCAGAATGTGAAGCGCAACCTGAGGGTTGTGATCTTTTGAAGAGGGGTATTCAGAGAATGATTGATGAAGGTTGTTTGCAATTCGATAAAGTCGTGAAAGAAGATGTCGAGAAAGAAGTGAGTGATGATGGAAACGAAGTTGCCACTATTTTCATTCCATACCGGACTATCAATATTTCAGCGCTTGCTAGGCCAGCTCTGGTCACCATTACTGTACTTGGACCTATGCCGTACGAGAGCACTAAAACAATCCCATGAAATTATGGGGGAGAGGTGTTCTGTAACGGGCAGAAGCAAGAATGGACGGAGTCTGCAGGCGGAAGTTCATCGGTTAAGAACATAGTTGGAGCCGGAGGTATCACCAGAAGTGGTAGGGTCTTTTCTCCACCGGAGGTTATTGCTGATAAGAATGACAGGGGTAAGCGTAAGGCTGTAATTGAGAAGAATGTTCAACCGCAGGTTGTTGCTGAGGATCTTTCAAATGACGCAGAGGAATTTATGAGATTAATTTGGAAGAGTGACTACAAAATTGTGGATCACTTGAATTAGACTCCTTCGAAGATTTCTATCCTATCATTGTTGATGAGTTGGAGGCGCATCGCAATGCTCTATTGAAAGTTTTGAATGCAGTGTACTGTTGCACCCCAAAATTTGCCCAACCTATTTCTTTACCTAGCTTATGTTTCATTGCATTTCATATGGCATCCGCATTTTGCATAACATTGGTTCTCGAGGTAGGGGATCAAGGTTCCCGTGGCTCAAGTTTCATTCCCGTGCAAGCAACTGAACAACGAGCCTCAGGAGAAACAACATTTATTTTGCCCAGCGGTCAAGCGGCCGATTTTATTTTGTAGGTTATGCTCAGATTAGGGGACAACATTCAGTCTATATCCAACATTATCATAGTCACAGTATTCAGGAGCAAGTGTCGAAAGCTTAGCAGAGCTCAAAACGGCGAGAAACAGGCAGGTTTCCCTCCAAAAGGCGCCAAATTCAAATTTTTGAAGGTGTTAATCGGTTAACACACATAGTTAATCGATTAACCAAAGGAAAATCAGCTCAGATTTCAAATTTTAACAGTGTTAACCGATTAACGCATATGGTTAACCAGTTAGCCATAACAGATTTTGCCCTGTACGTGATTTTCAAAGCCATTTGCAGTTGGGGTCCAATTTTGATCACCTTGAAACTCATTTTTACCAAAAAGAAGGATCTAGAATGTTCTTGAAAGTTGGTACAACTACAACAATATAATAGTGATATGGCACCAAATCGGGTAAAATTGCAGAGTCTGTCGCAAAAAAATTCTGAGAGTTTCAAGGAATATGCCCAAAGGTGGCGGGATCAGGCTATAAGAGTGCAACCCCATTTGGTTAAAAGGGAGTTAATAGACTTGTTAATGGCTTCATTACCTAGCTTATATTTTGAGAAGTTGATAGGCTGCATGTCTGCAGGGTTTTCTGATCTGGTGATCGCTGGTGAAAGACTGGAGAGTGGAATCAAGTCTGGTAAGATTTTGAATGGTGGTGGATCCTCATCGGGAGGAACGAAGAAGCCATATTCTGCAAACCCCAAGAGAAGGGAGGGGGATGCAAATGCTATCTCGCACAAGGGTAAGGGTAGAGCTCAGTCCCGTTATCCTTAACAAGTCGCTACACTAGATATCCCAACTGCAGCTCATCAGCAAGGCAATGTTCAACGACCTTATGCTTCCAGACAAAAAACGACTAATAGGCAATTTGCGAATCCTCCGATGCCGTATTCTCAGTTGTTACAACAGTTGCTGCAGTTACAGTTGGTTCAGAAGAGGACCTTGGCTCCTCTCACTAGTCCGCCACCTGCTGGGTACGATGCGAACGCTCATTGTGATTTTCATTCGGGTGCTCCAGGGCACAATATTTAACATTACAAAGCTTTCAAGCATAAAATACAAGACTTGCTTGATTCCAAAGCTATTAATTTTACCAACGGGGGGCCTAATGTGACTCAAAACTCGATGCCGAATCATGGTGTGGCCGGAGCCAATGCCATTATTGAGGGGGAGAAGTTGAATCTGATAATTGAGGTTGAAGATTTGAAGACTCCTTTGGGTTTTGTGAAGGGTTGTCTGTTGAAGAAGGGGGTGTTTCCTGGTTGTTCTGCTGACTGCTCAGAATGTGAAGCGCAACCTGAGGGTTGTGATCTTTTGAAGAGGGGTATTCAGAGAATGATTGATGAAGGTTGTTTGCAATTCGATAAAGTCGTGAAAGAAGATGTCGAGAAAGAAGTGAGTGATGATGGAAACGAAGTTGCCACTATTTTCATTCCATACCGGACTATCAATATTTCAGCGCTTGCTAGGCCAGCTCTGGTCACCATTACTGTACTTGGACCTATGCCGTACGAGAGCACTAAAACAATCCCATGAAATTATGGGGGAGAGGTGTTCTGTAACGGGCAGAAGCAAGAATGGACGGAGTCTGCAGGCGGAAGTTCATCGGTTAAGAACATAGTTGGAGCCGGAGGTATCACCAGAAGTGGTAGGGTCTTTTCTCCACCGGAGGTTATTGCTGATAAGAATGACAGGGGTAAGCGTAAGGCTGTAATTGAGGAGAATGTTCAACCGCAGGTTGTTGCTGAGGATCTTTCAAATGACGCAGAGGAATTTATGAGATTAATTTGGAAGAGTGACTACAAAATTGTGGATCACTTGAATTAGACTCCTTCGAAGATTTCTATCCTATCATTGTTGATGAGTTGGAGGCGCATCGCAATGCTCTATTGAAAGTTTTGAATGCAGTGTACTGTTGCACCCCAAAATTTGCCCAACCTATTTCTTTACCTAGCTTATGTTTCATTGCATTTCATATGGCATCCGCATTTTGCATAACATTGGTTCTCGAGGTAGGGGATCAAGGTTCCCGTGGCTCAAGTTTCATTCCCGTGCAAGCAACTGAACAACGAGCCTCAGGAGAAACAACATTTATTTTGCCCAGCGGTCAAGCGGCCGATTTTATTTTGTAGGTTATGCTCAGATTAGGGGACAACATTCAGTCTATATCCAACATTATCATAGTCACAGTATTCAGGAGCAAGTGTCGAAAGCTTAGCAGAGCTCAAAACGGCGAGAAACAGGCAGGTTTCCCTCCAAAAGGCGCCAAATTCAAATTTTTGAAGGTGTTAATCGGTTAACACACATAGTTAACCGATTAACCAAAGGAAAATCAGCTCAGATTTCAAATTTTAACAGTGTTAACCGATTAACGCATATGGTTAACCAGTTAGCCATAACAGATTTTGCCCTGTACGTGATTTTCAAAGCCATTTGCAGTTGGGGTCCAATTTTGATCACCTTGAAACTCATTTTTACCAAAAAGAAGGATCTAGAATGTTCTTGAAAGTTGGTACAACTACAACAATATAATAGTGATATGGCACCAAATCGGGTAAAATTGCAGAGTCTGTCGCAAAAAAATTCTGAGAGTTTCAAGGAATATGCCCAAAGGTGGCGGGATCAGGCTATAAGAGTGCAACCCCATTTGGTTGAAAGGGAGTTGATAGACTTGTTAATGGCTTCATTACCTAGCTTATATTTTGAGAAGTTGATAGGCTGCATGTCTGCAGGGTTTTCTGATCTGGTGATCGCTGGTGAAAGACTGGAGAGTGGAATCAAGTCTGGTAAGATTCTGAATGGTGGTGGATCCTCATCGGGAGGAACATCATTCCAACAGAAGGGTGAGAATTCACATAATTATTGAATTTATAAGATAATATATAATTTAAGGCATACAAACATAATCACTATTATTCTCACACTTCAAAAGTTTCATCAACACAATATTATTCAAGTAACCATACTATTCACAAGTATATACACACAATTCCATAATTCACCAATTTATCAGTTCCACATATCACACATAATCTCATAGCACATAAATATACATAATGAGACTCAAAGCAAAACTCAATGCAAGACTCAATGCAACTCATGCCATGTGGTACCGACACTCGTTATTATTTTTCGGTTTTTACACTTAAACTGGGTTCGTTCCCTAGACCAATAACACACAAAAAGCCCGTTCCCTAAGCTTTCAAACCCCGCTCTAGGTTTGGAACAAGTCACTAGCTCCCACGGAACTAACAAACATTGCCTCTTGACACAAATGGTGCGTATGCAAACTCAACAATCATATGCAATTAAGATCATTCCCTAATCTTAACATTCATGCATATCTTCAATAATTCATCACACTTGAATTACCACACATTTGCACATACACAAATATCAACACAATCCAACCTCAATTCACAAAAACACTTATCACCAATTAAATATAAAATAATTAATTTATCATCAATAATTAAATTCAATATTCATGAATAGTCAATATCCAATAAATAATTCAATAATCAATAAACAATTCAATATTCAATAAATAATTCAATATTCTAAATAGTTTATATATTAAATAAACATTTACTAATTAATATAGTTTCATTAAATAATTAATTGTAGTAATTAATTGATTTAGTAGGATTTTATTTAATGTTGGAATTAATTTTTATTAATTGGAATTAATAGAGAATTGAAAGGAAATTGGAAGGAAAGAAAATAAAAGGGATATATAAGAGAGAAAGAAAAGAAAAGAAAGTTAGAAACATTTGGAAAGAAAGAGGAAAGAAGAAGAAAGGAGGGAAAGAGAAGAGAAGAAGAGGAAAAGTGGAAATCACCAAGAACCAACATCAAAGCTCCGATTAATCGAGGTAAGGGTGAGAAATGTTTCTATGTGATCATTGTATGATGTTGTGTATGTTGGGTTGGGGTTTTGGTAGAGTTTTCATCACTTTCCATTTAGGGCAAAATGTTGGATAATCGGTAGATTGATGATTTAATCGGTTGAAAATGAGTAATAATGCCGTAGAATAGTCGGGTAACATGTATTGATGCTGTTTGTACTGATTTTGTTGTGTGAGAAGTTGGATGATGGTGGATTGTGGAGGAGGAACATAATAGGGTTCTGTTCTGCGCAGGTTCGCTGGCTCTCGCCAGGCGAGCGAAGGCGAAGCTTCGCCAGGCGAAGCCTAGCGAATAATTATATTTAAGTCCCAGTGGACTTCGCTGGTGGGTTCGCCAGGCGAAGTTGGGTAGCGAAGGTTCGCCCAGCGAAGGTGCTGGCGAATGGTGGCGAATGAAGTCAGTAGCTACTGACTTGGGCTCGCTGGGAAGTCTCGCCAGGCGAAGCCTAGCGAGTGTTCGCTGAGAGGGTTCGCCAGGCGAAGGCCAGGCGAAGGTTCACTGCGAGGGTTCGCCAGGCGAATGTGGGCGAGTTTGACAGCATTTTTCTTTTGCTGTGTTGATCATGTGGAGATGGTTTGGTTGTTTCACATAGATGGATACCTTATGATATGAATATAGATACGATCTATTGTGATAATGTGTGCTATGGGTAGCCTACGGGCTTGAATCCTAGAATTATGATTCAAAGGTTAATTGTATCAAGTATGAATACATGTGAACTTAATAAGTGATTATGTGTGTATTATTTAATGAATTTGTGAATGCTCGATGTGTATACAATTATGTAATGAGTATGCATGAGAACATTTTGAATATGTGTGCATAACTTATAATTGTATGATTGGTATTGCAAAGTGAATACCTTGATTGTTGTGATAAATAGAAATACATGTGAATACAATGATGAATGTATGTGTATTGTCTAATGAACTTGCGAATGCTTAATGGGTATACAATTATGTGATGAGTATGCATGAGAACATTGTAGATATGTGTGCATGACTTATAATTGTATAAATGGTATTGTGATGTGAATACCTTGATTGTGTGATATATGTTATATGTATAATCATTGTGTAATTCTTGAAGTGATGAATTATGTAAATGCATGAGATTAAGATGTCGGTCTTAAGTGCATTTGTTGTGGTTGATTGTACATGCATCATTTAGTCAAGAGGCAATGTCTGTTAGTTTCGTGGAAACTAGTGGCTTGTCCCAAACCTAGAAGTGTGGGTTTGAAGGCTTAGAGGACGGGCCTTTGTGGTTATCGGTCTAGAAGTGTGGACCCGGTTTAATGTAAAAACCAAAAAAAGATAACGGGTTATCGGTCTAGAAGTGTGGACCCGGTTTAATGTAAAAACCGAAAAAAGATAACGAGAGTCGGTACCGCATTGCATGAGTTGCATTGAGTTGTTGAGTCACATTGATATATGACATATGCATGAAGTGATGCTTATGTGTGAATGATGAGATTGTGGAAATTGTAAGTGTATACATAATGTGGGAATGCTTTGTGAATATCCATGTTTGTCTATATATATGTGTGGTAAATATATATGACTAAGAGAATGAAGTGTGGTGAGAAATGTGAATATGCGTTACATGATTACCTATATATATATATATATAATCTCATGCTTTGATTATTATGGTTATATTTCTCACCCTTCTGCTGTTTTATAATGCTCTATGAGGCATTGCAGATTAGGATGCTGGAGTCCTTTTGTGAAGATTAGTCTTCATTCTTTTGAGTCTGCTGCTCTGATATGTAACACCGGGTAGTTAGACTAGTATAGTCATTCTTTTGTGATACATTGCGATATGTCAGCTTATGTGGTTTTGTAAATCTAACTGAATATGATATATTAATTTGGATAGCTTATGTGTACGTGGATTAATATTTTGAAAACGATCAAATGATTTTATCTTCCGCTTAAATTGAAAATGTTACATATTTTATGGAGCAAAAATGTTAAAGAGTTTGTTGGTGAAATTGTGGCATTCTTCTTTTATACCTTATTATAAAACCTTTTTACTCTGATAATTTGTATGTGCTTAATTGTTTTATATGTACTTATTTGGGGTATAAAAGGGGGTGTTACAATAGTGGTATCAGAGCAGGTCGGTCCGTCCGGCCAAGTTGTTAGAGTGTTTTTCCCTGTGTGTTATTGATATGCGTGTGATGCATTATCAATATTGGTTGTTCTTACGTGGTTCTGTGGTTGGAATTAGTAAGATGGTTGCAGGAAGGAACGACGAAGCGATTGCAGAGGCATTGACGAGATTGGCGGGGGCAATTGGGCAGAATCCTCCGGCCAATGTGAATGTGAGGAATCATGCTGATGATGGATTCCGTGCTTTGGGGAAATTCCAAAAGAATAACCCTCCGGTCTTCAAGGGAACTCATGAACCGGACAAGGCACAAATTTGGTTGAAAGCTGTGGAAAAGATTTTTCGAGTTATGAATTGCTCGGATGCACAGAAGGTGTAGTTTGGGACTCATATGCTCGAAGAAGAAGCTGAAGATTGGTGGGGTAATACTCGCCAAAGATTTGAGGAAGATGATATTGTGGTTACGTGGGATTTGTTTAGAGAAACCTTTCTGGAGAAGTATTTTCCAGAGGATGTGCGGGGGAAGAAAGAGATCGAATTTCTTGAGTTGAAACAAGGTAATTCGGCGGTTGCTGAGTATGCGGCGAAATTTGAGGAGTTGATCAAATTTTGTCCTCACTATAATACTGGTAATGCTGAGAGGTCTAAGTGCCTCAAGTTTGTGAACGGTTTGAGACCCGAGATTAGACAAGCTATTGGATATCAGGAAATCAGGAGGTTTTCTGAGTTGGTTAACAAGAGCAGAATTTATGACGAAGACAGTAGGGCTAGGTCTAGCCACTACAAGAGCCTAAGTGATAAGAAAGGAAAAGGACAATTCAGAGGAAAACCTTACGTAACTCCTGCCGATAAGGGGAAACAAAAGGTGGGTTTTGGCAAGAAGCCAAGTGGGGGAGTTTCTACCCCGGTTAGGTGTTACACTTGTGGTGAAGCGGGGCATCGTGCTCCGGAGTGCAAAAGTGTTGAACCGAGGTGTTTTAAGTGTGGCAAGCCAGGCCACAAGGCTCTGGAGTGTAGAAGCGGTGCGGGTGTTACTTGCTATAACTGTGGTGAGCGAGGGCACATCAGTACCAAGTGCGATAAGCCGAAGAAGAATCAAGGGAGCGGGAAAGTGTTCGCTCTATCTGGATCTGAGACTGCTAGCGACGATCGATTGATCCGAGGTACGTGCTTCATTAATGGTACACCTTTGATCGCTATAATTGATACCGGAGCTACGCATTCTTTTATTTCTTTGGATTGTGTTAGAAGGTTGAATCTTGAGTTGTCTGTGATTGGTGGCGGTATGGTTATTGATACTTCTGCTATGGGTTCAGTAACTACACCGTATGTTTGCTTGAATTGCCCGTTGAGTATTTTCGGTAGAGATTTTGGGATTGATTTAGTGTGTCTTCATTTAGATCAACTGGATGTCATTCTTGGAATGAATTGGTTAAAATTCAATCGTGTGTATATTAACTGTTTTGACAAAACGGTTATTTTTCTCGACTCGGATGTTGAAAGGGAATTGTTTATGACGAGGAAACAAGTGAAGGAATCGGTACAAGATGGGGCTAAGGTATTTATGCTTATGGCAACTTTGAGGACTAGTGAAAGTGAAGAGATTGATGTTGTGCCCATTGTTAGAGATTTTCCGGAAGTATTCCCTGAAGAGATAAAGGATTTACCGCCGGAGCGAGAAATGGAGTTTTCGATAGATTTGATTCCTGGAACTAGTCCGATATCGATGGCTCCATATCGTATGTCGGCCTCAGAGTTAAAAGAGTTGAAGAGTCAACTTGAGGATTTGCTTGAAAAGAGGTTTATTCGTCCGAGCGTGTCACCGTGGGGTGCACCGGTGTTGTTGGTTAAGAAGAAAGAGGGTTCTATGAGGCTCTGTGTGGATTACAGACGGTTGAACAAGGTGACTATTAAGAATAAGTATCCACTTCCAAGGATTGATGATCTGATGGATCAGTTGGTTGGTGCAAGCGTGTTCAGCAAGATTGATTTGAGATCTGGGTATCATCAGATCCGCGTGAAAGCTGAGGATATTCAGAAGATGGCCTTTCGGACGAGGTATGGGCACTATGAGTATTCCGTGATGCCATTTGGTGTGACTAATGCACCAGGTGTATTTATGGAGTACATGAATAGGATTTTCCATCCTTATTTGGATAAGTTTGTGGTGGTGTTTATCGACGACATCTTGGTTTATTCGAAGAGCGAAGGAGAGCATGCCGAGCATCTGAAGATTGTGTTATCTGTGCTGAGAGAGAAGCAGTTGTTTGCAAAGCTTTCTAAGTGTGAATTTTGGTTGAAGGAAGTTAGTTTACTTGGTCATGTGATTTCTAGTAGTGGTGTTGCGGTCGATCCGTCGAAGGTTGAAGCGGTGTCGCAATGGGAGACTCCGAAATCAGTTTTTGAAATCAGAAGTTTTCTTGGTTTAGCCGGTTATTATCGGAAGTTCATTGAAGGATTTGCTAAGTTATCGTTGCCGTTGACACAGTTGACTAGGAAAGGTCAAACCTTTGTTTGGGACGCCAAGTGTGAAGTGAGTTTTCAAGAACTTAAGCGAAGGTTGACGACAGCTCCTGTTTTGATTCTGCCAAATCCAGAAGAACCATTCGTTGTGTATTGTGATGCTTCTTTGATGGGTTTAGGAGGTGTGTTGATGCAGAATAACCAAGTTGTAGCTTATGCTTCGAGGAAACTCAAAGTGCATGAGAAGAATTATCCGACGCATGACTTAGAGTTCGCCGTCGTTGTGTTCGTGTTGAAACTTTGGAGGCATTATTTATTTGGCGCAAGATTTGAGGTGTTTAGTGACCACAAGAGTTTGAGATATCTTTTTGATCAAAAGGAATTGAATGCAAGACAAAGAAGATGGCTTGAACTTTTGAAGGATTTTGATTTTGGCTTGAATTACCATCCGGGTAAAGCGAATGTAGTAGCGGATGCATTGAGTCGGAAATCATTGCATATGTCGGCGTTGATGGTGAAAGAGTTAGAATTGGTCGAGCAATTTCGAGATTTGAGTTTGGTATGTGAGAGAACTTCTTTTGGATTTAAGCTGGGTATGTTAAAGCTTACAAGTGGTATTTTGGATGAAATTCGAGAAGGACAGAAATCGGATTTGAGCTTAGTTGATCGGTTGACTTTAATCAACCAAGGCCAAGGTGGTGATTTTCGGATTGATGAGAATGGGATTATGAGGTGTCGGGATCGAGTTTGTGTTCTGAACATGGTTGAGCTTAAGAAGAGCATCCTTGAGGAAGGACATCGTAGCGGATTGAGTATTCATCCGGGTGCTACTAAGATGTATCAGGATTTGAGGAAAGTATTTTGGTGGCCTAGTATGAAGAAGGATATTGCGGAATTTGTATATTCTTGTTTGACTTGCCAGAAGTCAAAGATTGAGCATCAGAAGCCATCGGGTTTGATGAAGCCGTTGTTTATTCCTGAGTGGAAATGGGATAGTATCTCCATGGATTTTGTATTGGGTTTGCCGAGGACGCCGAGTAATTTTGAGGCTATTTGGGTTATCGTGGACAGGTTGACTAAATCTGCTCACTTTATTCCTATGCGTATGGATTACCCTTTGGAGAGGTTGGCTAAGTTGTATATTGAGAGGATTGTGTGTCTGCATGGTATTCCGTCGAGTATTGTTTCGGATAGGGATCCGAGGTTTACTTCGAGATTTTGGGAGAGCCTGCAGAGTGTTTTGGGTACTAAGTTGCGTTTGAGTTCAACGTATCATCCTCAGACTGATGATCAGACGGAGAGGACGATTCAGTCGCTTGAAGATCTTTTGAGAGCTTGTGTACTGGAAAAAGGAGGAGCTTGGGATAGCTACTTGCCTTTGATTGAGTTTACCTACAACAACAGTTTCCATTCGAGTATTGGTATGGCACCATTTGAGGCGTTGTATGGTAGGAGGTGTAGGATACCATTGTGTTGGTTCGAGTCCGGAGAGAGTTCTGTTGTTGGACCCGAATTAGTTCAACAGACGACTGATAAGATCAAGATGATTCAAGAGAAGATGAAAATTACTCAGAGTCGTCAGAAGAGTTATTATGAAAAGAGGAGGAAGGCACTTGAATTTCAAGAGGGAGATCATGTGTTTCTTCGAGTCACTCCGATGACAGGTGTTGGTAGGGCACTGAAGTCGCGCAAGTTGTCGCCGCGTTTCATTGGTCCTTATCAGATTTTGCAAAGGATAGGAGAAGTGGCCTATCGTGTGGCTTTACCACCGTCGCTTGCTAATCTTCACGACATATTCCATGTATCTCAGTTGAGGAAATACATTGCGGATCCGTCTCATGTAGTCCAAATAGATGATGTGCAGGTGAGAGATAACCTGACTGTTGAGACATCACCTATGCGGATTGAGGATCGGAAATTGAAGCAGCTTCGAGGTAAAGAGATTGCTTTAGTGAAGGTCGCTTGGGGAGGACCGGCTGGTGGAAATGTTACTTGGGAGCTTGAGAGTCGGATGAAAGAGTCTTATCCAGAACTGTTTGAATCAGGTAACATTTTCGAGGACGAAAATTCCTAAAGTGGGGGAGAGTTGTAACAGCCCAAATTTCATTAAATAATTAATTGTAGTAATTAATTGATTTAGTGGGTTTTTATTTAATGTTGGAATTAATTTTTATTAATTGGAATTAATAGAGAATTGAAAGGAAATTGGAAGGAAAGAAAATAAAAGGGATATATAAGAGAGAAAGAAAAGAAAAGAAAGTTAGAAACATTTGGAAAGAAAGAGGAAAGAAGAAGAAAGGAGGGAAAGAGAAGAGAAGAAGAGGAAAAGTGGAAATCACCAAGAACCAACATCAAAGCTCCGATTAATCGAGGTAAGGGTGAGAAATGTTTCTATGTGATCATTGTATGATGTTGTGTATGTTGGGTTGGGGTTTTGGTAGAGTTTTCACCACTTTCCATTTAGGGCAAAATGTTGGATAATCGGTAGATTGATGATTTAATCGGTTGAAAATGAGTAATAATGCCGTAGAATAGTCGGGTAACATGTATTGATGCTGTTTGTACTGATTTTGTTGTGTGAGAAGTTGGATGATGGTGGATTGTGGAGGAGGAACATAATAGGGTTCTGTTCTGCGCAGGTTCGCTGACTCTCGCCAGGCGAGCGAAGGCGAAGCTTCGCCAGGCGAAGCCTAGCGAATGTTGGCGAATAATTATATTTAAGTCCCAGTGGACTTCGCTGGTGGGTTCGCCAGGCGAAGTTGGGTAGCGAAGGTTCGCCCAGCGAAGGTGCTGGCGAATGGTGGCGAATGAAGTCAGTAGCTACTGACTTGGGCTCGCTGGGAAGTCTCTCCAGGCGAAGCCTAGCGAGTGTTCGCTGAGAGGGTTCGCCAGGCGAAGGCCAGGCGAAGGTTCGCTGCGAGGGTTCGCCAGGCGAATGTGGGCGAGTTTGACAACATTTTTCTTTTGCTGTGTTGATCATGTGGAGATGGTTTGGTTGTTTCACATAGATGGATACCTTATGATATGAATATAGATACGATCTATTGTGATAATGTGTGCTATGGGTAGCCTACGGGCGTGAATCCTAGAATTATGATTCAAAGGTTAATTGTATCAAGTATGAATACATGTGAACTTAATAAGTGATTATGTGTGTATTATTTAATGAATTTGTGAATGCTCGATGTGTATACAATTATGTAATGAGTATGCATGAGAACATTTTGAATATGTGTGCATAACTTATAATTGTATGATTGGTATTGCGAAGTGAATACCTTAATTGTTGTGATAAATAGAAATACATGTGAATACAATGATGAATGTATGTGTATTGTCTAATGAACTTGCGAATGCTTAATGGGTATACAATTATTTGATGAGTATGCATGAGAACATTGTAGATATGTGTGCATGACTTATAATTGTATAAATGGTATTGTGATGTGAATACCTTGATTGTGTGATATATGTTGTATGTACAATCATTGTGTAATTCTTGAAGTGATGAATTATGTAAATGCATGAGATTAAGATGTCGGTCTTAAGTGCATTTGTTGTGGTTGATTGTACATGCATCATTTAGTCAAGAGGCAATGTCTGTTAGTTTCGTGGAAACTAGTGGCTTGTCCCAAACCTAGAAGTGTGGGTTTGAAGGCTTAGAGGACGGGCCTTTGTGGTTATCGGTCTAGAAGTGTGGACCCGGTTTAATGTAAAAACCGAAAAAAGATAATGGGTTATCGGTCTAGAAGTGTGGACCCAGTTTAATGTAAAAACCGAAAAAAGATAACGAGAGTCGGTACCGCATTGCATGAGTTGCATTGAGTTGTTGAGTCACATTGATATATGACATATGCATGAAGTGATGCTTATGTGTGAATGATGAGATTGTGGAAATTGTAAGTGTATACATAATGTGGGAATGCTTTGTGAATATCCATGTTTGTCTATATATATGTGTGGTAAATATATATGACTAAGAGAATGAAGTGTGGTGAGAAATGTGAATATGCGTTACATGATTACCTATATATATATAATCTCATGCTTTGATTATTATGGTTATATTTCTCACCCTTCTGCTGTTTTATAATGCTCTATGAGGCATTGCAGATTAGGATGCTGGAGTCCTTTTGTGAAGATTAGTCTTCATTCTTTTGAGTCTGCTGCTCTGATATGTAACACCGGGTAGTTAGACTAGTATAGTCATTCTTTTGTGATACATTGCGATGTGTCAACTTATGTGGTTTTGTAAATCTAACTGAATATGATATATTAATTTGGATAGCTTATGTGTACGTGGATTAATATTTTGAAAACGATCAAATGATTTTATCTTCCGCTTAAATTGAAAATGTTACATATTTTATGGAGCAAAAATGTTAAAGAGTTTGTTGGTGAAATTGTGGCATTCTTCTTTTATACCTTATTATAAAACCTTTTTACTCTGATAATTTGTATGTGCTTAATTGTTTTATATGTACTTATTTGGGGTATAAAAGGGGGTGTTACAATAGTGGTATCAGAGCAGGTCGGTCCGTCCGGCCAAGTTGTTAGAGTGTTTTTCCCTGTGTGTTATTGATATGCGTGTGATGCATTATCAATATTGGTTGTTCTTACGTGGTTCTGTGGTTGGAATTAGTAAGATGGTTGCAGGAAGGAACGACGAAGCGATTGCGGAGGCATTGACGAGATTGGCGGGGGCAATTGGGCAGAATCCTCCGGCCAATGTGAATGTGAGGAATCGTGCTGATGATGGATTCCGTGCTTTGGGGAAATTCCAAAAGAATAACCCTCCGGTCTTCAAGGGAACTCATGAACCGGACAAGGCACAAATTTGGTTGAAAGCTGTGGAAAAGATTTTTCGAGTTATGAATTGCTCGGATGCACAGAAGGTGTAGTTTGGGACTCATATGCTCGAAGAAGAAGCTGAAGATTGGTGGGGTAATACTCGCCAAAGATTTGAGGAAGATGATATTGTGGTTACGTGGGATTTGTTTAGAGAAACCTTTCTGGAGAAGTATTTTCCAGAGGATGTGCGGGGGAAGAAAGAGATCGAATTTCTTGAGTTGAAACAAGGTAATTCGGCGGTTGCTGAGTATGCGGCGAAATTTGAGGAGTTGATCAAATTTTGTCCTCACTATAATACTGGTAATGCTGAGAGGTCTAAGTGCCTCAAGTTTGTGAACGGTTTGAGACCCGAGATTAGACAAGCTATTGGATATCAGGAAATCAGGCGGTTTTCTGAGTTGGTTAACAAGAGCAGAATTTATGACGAAGACAGTAGGGCTAGGTCTAGCCACTACAAGAGCCTAAGTGATAAGAAAGGAAAAGGACAATTCAGAGGAAAACCTTACGTAACTCCTGCCGATAAGGGGAAACAAAAGGTGGGTTTTGGCAAGAAGCCAAGTGGGGGAGTTTCTACCCCGGTTAGGTGTTACACTTGTGGTGAAGCGGGGCATCGTGCTCCGGAGTGCAAAAGTGTTGAACCGAGGTGTTTTAAGCGTGGCAAGCCAGGCCACAAGGCTCTGGAGTGTAGAAGCGGTGCGGGTGTTACTTGCTATAACTGTGGTGAGCGAGGGCACATCAATACCAAGTGCGATAAGCCGAAGAAGAATCAAGGGAGCGGGAAAGTGTTCGCTCTATCTGGATCTGAGACTGCTAGCGACGATCGATTGATCTGAGGTACGTGCTTCATTAATGGTACACCTTTGATTGCTATAATTGATACCGGAGCTACGCATTCTTTTATTTCTTTGGATTGTGTTAGAAGGTTGAATCTTGAGTTGTCTGTGATTGGTGGCGGTATGGTTATTGATACTCCTGCTATGGGTTCAGTAACTACACCGTATGTTTGCTTGAATTGCCCGTTGAGTATTTTCGGTAGAGATTTTGGGATTGATTTAGTGTGTCTTCATTTAGATCAACTGAATGTCATTCTTGGAATGAATTGGTTAAAATTCAATCGTGTGTATATTAACTGTTTTGACAAAACGGTTATTTTTCCCGACTCGGATGTTGAAAGGGAATTGTTTATGACGAGGAAACAAGTGAAGGAATCGGTACAAGATGGGGCTAAGGTATTTATGCTTATGGCAACTTTGAGGACTAGTGAAAGTGAAGAGATTGATGCTGTGCCCATTGTTAGAGATTTTCCGGAAGTATTCCCTGAAGAGATAAAGGATTTACCGCCGGAGCGAGAAGTGGAGTTTTCGATAGATTTGATTCCTGGAACTAGTCCGATATCGATGGCTCCATATCGTATGTCGGCCTCAGAGTTAAAAGAGTTGAAGAGTCAACTTGAGGATTTGCTTGAAAAGAGGTTTATTCGTCCGAGCGTGTCACCGTGGGGTGCACCGGTGTTGTTGGTTAAGAAGAAAGAGGGTTCTATGAGGCTCTGTGTGGATTACAGACGGTTGAACAAGGTGACTATTAATAATAAGTATCCACTTCCAAGGATTGATGATCTGATGGATCAGTTGGTTGGTGCAAGCGTGTTCAGCAAGATTGATTTGAGATCTGGGTATCATCAGATCCGCGTGAAAGCTGAGGATATTCAGAAGACGGCCTTTCGGACGAGGTATGGACACTATGAGTATTCCGTGATGCCATTTGGTGTGACTAATGCACCAGGTGTATTTATGGAGTACATGAATAGGATTTTCCATCCTTATTTGGATAAGTTTGTGGTGGTGTTTATCGACGACATCTTGGTTTATTCGAAGAGCGAAGGAGAGCATGCCGAGCATCTGAAGATTGTGTTATCTGTGCTGAGAGAGAAGCAGTTGTTTGCAAAGCTTTCTAAGTGTGAATTTTGGTTGAAGGAAGTTAGTTTACTTGGTCATGTGATTTCTAGTAGTGGTGTTGCGGTCGATCCGTCGAAGGTTGAAGCGGTGTCGCAATGGGAGACTCCGAAATCAGTTTTTGAAATCAGAAGTTTTCTTGGTTTAGCCGGTTATTATCGGAAGTTCATTGAAGGATTTGCTAAGTTATCGTTGCCGTTGACACAGTTGACTAGGAAAGGTCAAGCCTTTGTTTGGGACGCCAAGTGTGAAGTGAGTTTTCAAGAACTTAAGCGAAGGTTGACGACAACTCCTGTTTTGATTCTGCCAAATCTAGAAGAACCATTCGTTGTGTATTGTGATGCTTCTTTGATGGGTTTAGGAGGTGTGTTGATGCAGAATAACCAAGTTGTAGCTTATGCTTCGAGGAAACTCAAAGTGCATGAGAAGAATTATCCGACGCATGACTTAGAGTTCGCCGCCGTTGTGTTCGTGTTGAAACTTTGGAGGCATTATTTATTTGGCGCAAGATTTGAGGTGTTTAGTGACCACAAGAGTTTGAGATATCTTTTTGATCAAAAGGAATTGAATGCAAGACAAAGAAGATGGCTTGAACTTTTGAAGGATTTTGATTTTGGCTTGAATTACCATCCGGGTAAAGCGAATGTCTGTTAGTTTCGTGGAAACTAGTGGCTTGTCCCAAACCTAGAAGTGTGGGTTTGAAGGCTTAGAGAACGGGCCTTTGTGGTTATCGGTCTAGAAGTATGGACCCGGTTTAATGTAAAAACCGAAAAAAGATAACGGGTTATCGGTCTAGAAGTGTGGACCCGGTTTAATGTAAAAACCGAAAAAAGATAACGAGAGTCGGTACCGCATTGCATGAGTTGCATTGAGTTGTTGAGTCACATTGATATATGACATATGCATGAAGTGATGCTTATGTGTGAATGATGAGATTGTGGAAATTGTAAGTGTATACATAATATGGGAATGCTTTGTGAATATCCATGTTTGTCTATATATATGTGTGGTAAATATATATGACTAAGAGAATGAAGTGTGGTGAGAAATGTGAATATGCGTTACATGATTACCTATATATATATAATCTCATGCTTTGATTATTATGGTTATATTTCTCACCCTTCTGCTGTTTTATAATGCTCTATGAGGCATTGCAGATTAGGATGCTGGAGTCCTTTTGTGAAGATTAGTCTTCATTCTTTTGAGTCTGCTGCTCTGATATGTAACACCGGGTAGTTAGACTAGTATAGTCATTCTTTTGTGATACATTGCGATGTGTCAGCTTATGTGGTTTTGTAAATCTAACTGAATATGATATATTAATTTGGATAGCTTATGTGTACGTGGATTAATATTTTGAAAACGATCAAATGATTTTATCTTCCGCTTAAATTGAAAATGTTACATATTTTATGGAGCAAAAATGTTAAAGAGTTTGTTGGTGAAATTGTGGCATTCTTCTTTTATACCTTATTATAAAACCTTTTTACTCTGATAATTTGTATGTGCTTAATTGTTTTATATGTACTTATT
Organism: Lathyrus sativus; assembly: GCA_963859935.3. NCBI lineage: Eukaryota > Viridiplantae > Streptophyta > Magnoliopsida > Fabales > Fabaceae > Lathyrus > Lathyrus sativus. The sequence continues at coordinate 294,163,460 of OZ012741.1, forward strand.
TGGGGTATAAAAGGGGGTGTTACACTGTGCTACAGTGGTTAGATATGAAAATTAAGGAATCATTTTCAATTAGCTTGTTACCAATTCGCTACAGTATGAGAATTAAAAAGGAATCACAATTATCATTGCTTATCACATTAAATTCTATTAATTTAATTCACCGCAACATTAATGGAAAGAATATTGGTGGAAGGATCACAATTTTATTTTTCTAACATTTGTTACAGCAAAAGTAAAGGCATAATGGTCACTCTGTTTTCCTATCCTACATTTTTTTTATCGATACAAAACTTAAGGAAAGGTCATCAATTACAACTTGTAGTCCTTAATATTCTCATTTCAATGCCACTAAAAGGAATTCATAAATTTCATTTCTATTAATTGGTTTCCTGTCACTACAGTGTCAAATATATAGATAGTATCACTACTTTTCATATTTGCTTCCCTGTTCCCTTATGTTATTGCTACAGTAGTGGAATTAAAAGGAAGTATTGTTTCATATGCTAAAGAAACTATGTCGCTACTGTTCCAACAATGTAAATATATTTTAAATTCAAATGGGTTACTTCAATATTGAATGGGTTCCTATAAAATAGCAACATATCAATTTCAATCACAATTAAATTAACATATTTCAAAGATTAACACTAAAACCTAACAATTTCTAATCTCATAAAATTTTTGGGGTTTTATCCTAAACACTTTCTACTACTCATTTATACACTATCATATAACCCAATAATCATACAAAAATCCACCCTTACCTTGATTTTCTTGGTGTTCTTGAGCTCTCTCTTGATTCTTCTTCTTCTTCCCCACTCTATTCTTGTTGCCTCTTTTTTCCTCTTTTTCTTACTAACATTTCTATTCTCTTCTATCTCCTTTCTCTTGTTTTATAAAATTCTCAAAATTCATTAACCTAATAATTTTTAATGGGCTTAGTAACTCATATCCATTCACACCCCCAAATAGGCCCAATCAATTAATCTAACAATTCTATATAATTCTACAAATTAGAATATATCATATAAGTTAAATAATAAAATTAAATCAATTATAAATCAAATAATTTATATAAATTCAATAAATCAAGTAATTCAATTATATCAAATAAATCACATAAATTAGTTAATTCAATTAGGCCTAAAATCACATAATTAATCAATTAATTTAATTAATAAATAATTACTAAAAATTGGGGTGTTACACTTTCAATCCAAACTTTAGGATCACTTTGCATGACAACGTTAGGGCCGAGTTTCCCTTATACCTTCGTGCGTCTTCTCTTCTCATCTTCATACAATGTTAACACACTTAATAAAGATAATGGATATTGTGCCATGAGCCTTATACTTGGAAAATGGTAATTGAGGGGCTTCTCCTCAATTGCCTAGAGTGTCTAGTATACGTCCTTAGGACGATATGTGATGCATTCGATCCTAGGTTCTAGACTTTAGTACAACATACATTATAAACACTCAAAATCAAAACACTTCCTCTCTAAAAAACACAAAACAAATTCAAACCTTTTTCCTTCGGGATTAATCAAACATCTTTTTCGGAAAAGAGTGTTGTTAAGCTTCGGTTCTACCACAAACAGGCTTTGTCCCCAATTGCTGGAACAAATGTTTAACCCTACTTGGATAAAACACTTAATCAACCTGTGGTTTCGTGTCCGCCCGAACTACGTCTGCTCTGATCTTTCATACCAAATGAAAGTACGTAGGCACAAGACGTGATGTCTTGGCGAGCAACCTTCCCCCTTCTCTCCCGTAGTTAGCCGAACTACATTGACTCTGACTTTCCCATTGCACGAGGCAATACATAGGCACGGAGCAGCGATGCTCTGCCGAGTCTCTTTCTTTTTCTTTTGTCCCTGAAGCCTGTAGCGTAGATAGATAAACAACCCTTTTAGATAGCAAAAAAGCGTGGGTCCCGTCGAGTACGATGAATGTGAGAGGTGCTAATACCTTCCCCTTGCGTAACCGACTCCCAAACCCAGAACTTGGTTGCGATGACCTCGTCTTTACCTTTTCGCTAGGTTTTTCCGATCGTTTCCTTTCCCTCTCTTTGGGATAAATAACGAAAGGTGGCGACTCTTCTATTTTCTGTCAGTTGTTTTTCGCAGTTGCGACAGCTGGAGACTCTGTTGGGGCTCTGGTTCCCTATGCGAGTCAACCCTAGCGCTTGCGTGTTTATCTTTTTGGGTTTTGTACATGCATGTTGTACTTTATTTACTTTCGCACTTTACTTTCCCGCGTTTTATTTTCTGCATATATTATCATTATTGTGTTGTTGTGGGGAGGTAAGTTCTGATGAGTGAAAAGCCAGACCCAGGCTTGAGAGCAAACATAGCATTATAGTGGAGATTAGTGGAGGACCTGTTTGCTTAGCAAACACCAGTTCCCATGAAATTCACACTCAGACGAGATCTTCTTTGATGATTTCTTTTCTGGTCCTTAGGATTGGAATTGATTTTGGATCTGAGGATTGTCGACTCTGGGGACCGATCATCTGTGACTCAGCTAAGTGAGGCCTCTTCAGGGGGTGATGATGCCAAACCAGAAATGGTGAACGTATCATCATTTCTTGAAACTCTGTGACGCTGAGAAACGCATAGGATGCCATACCTTTATCAGTGGATTAAATCCATACCTGTGAGTGGGACTGGGGTTGTGCAGGAAACCTTTATCTTCAGACTACCCAGTTTTCTTTACAGTTTGAATCCGATTTACTGGTCAGTTGGTTCCTATCACAGCAATGATATGTTCTTGTTGAAACAGAATCTTGGCCCTTCTCACTCAACAGCATAACGGTCTTGATCTCCTGTCTGCATCCTTAGCATTTGCATCCTTGCATTTTCATGTTGCATTTCATTAACGTGTGTCTGTGTTGCAGGTGTGTATCCCTCCCCGATTTTAGTGGTCTTGTTCTGTATTTATGATATGGAGACTTTGAAGAGGACAATAGCATACAGGTTTCCCACTCCAGACGTTAGTTCTATACTGAAGTTGATGGCCCTGGCTGATGGTTCAGTAACAGAAGACTTTAGGAAATCATATGAGAGGTTGTTGAAATTTGTTTACAAGCCTACCGCATACGAGATCAGTGGCCTGTATACTCCGTTGCAGTTCTATGATGCTCTGTTGAGATGCTTTGTGTTTCCAGATTATGTTCTAGCACCCACTCTAGAAGAATACTCAGACTTGCTAGGCATTCTCGTCAAGGATCAAATGCCTTATCATCATGTTGACACTAAGCCTAATCTGGCCAATCTTGCCGCTGCTTTACACTTGGATGAGTCTGAATTGAAAGGAGGATTGACTCAAAGGAATGGGATGTATGGTTTTCCTCTATCTTTCCTAGTGGAGAAGGCTCAGAAGTTTGCCAAGGAGGGCTGTTGGATCGTGTTCAACACCATTTTAGCTCTTTGCATATATGGTACCATACTGTTTCCTAACTTGCCAGACTTCATGGATGTAGACGCTTTCCACATTCTCGGCTCGGGGAACCCAATACCCACTCTTCTTGGAGACGTTTACCACTCTATCCATTATAAGAACGAAAACCGGAGAGGGAGGATGGTGTCTTGTTGTGTTCCCTTGCTATACAAATGGTTTGCCAACCACATGCCTAAAGCGGGCCCCTTTGTCTCTTCTGTGGACACTTTAGATTGGTATGAGCGTCTAACGGGTTTAACTGCAGAGAATATTATTTGGTTTGACAGCGATGTGTTGGGTACAAAACTCGTCTACAGTTGCAGTGGTTTTCCCAATGTTCCTCTGATTGGGAGAAAGGGGTGTATCAATTACAACCCGTCGTTGTTGATCAGGCAGTTCGATTATGCATTGAAGGAGGCTCCCAAAGAAGACGAGATATAGGAATCTCTGTATCTCACTGGGCTGTTGGATGGTGATGCGTTGGTTAAGCTTGAGCATGCTTGGAAAAATATTCACATGAAAGGTAAAAAAATGTTGGGGAAGAGCAACAACAAAGCCTTTGATCCATACTTGGTTTGGATTCGTGAGCGAGCCACGAAGTTTCTAATGCCTTATCCTGCTGCTAGACGATTATATCCTCCTGTGGTTGAGAAGCCCACTATGGTTGACGTTCAGAAATACAACTAGGTGCTGCAAGAAAAGGAAGAGTTGAGGAAAACCAACGAAGAGCTAGAGAAAGAAATTGCTCAACTCCGAAGCGAGAAGAGTGAAGCTGTGTACTCCTGCAAGAAGCAAACCGAGTTGATAAACCATTTAGGTACCAGCTTAACCAAAGAGACTGATGCTTGAGAGCGTCTGGGGTTAGACTTCAAGGCTGTTAATAGTGTTCTCGCCACCAAGAAGCAAGACTTGGACATGGCATATATGAAGATCTCTAAATTCGAGACATTGTGGAACACTACTATGACCAATCACAAAGAACGAGAAGAGAAGCTAAAGCAGCAGATCGCCAAGCTGACGATTCAGCTTGAGGCCAAGAATAAGAAGATTGAAGTTGAAGCATCACTCAAGCGTAACGCTGAGTACAAGTTGAAAGAAGCTATGGCGAACCTGAAGGAGGGCAAACCGAGGGTTGATTCCAAGAGACACAAACTGGAAGATTGCTTCGGAGAGAGATCCTGGGAAGACTTTGTTGAAGATATCCAGAGCACCGTCAGACAGAGAGAGCTGCTTATTCGAGGATTGCTCATCAGGCCTGATCACCCCGAGATAAAGGAACTATTGGAGGATTTCCGTGCCAACTGTCGCACTTGATTTCTTTTGTATTCTTTGTAGCTTTCATTCACTGCTATATTGTTGACCATCACCAGGCTTGTTGGCTGGGGTCAATCTATTACCGTTGGTTCAGTTGTACTCAATTACTCCTGTATGCTGCCTATGTGGGCTCTTTATATATCAGATGTTGATTCATCCCTGTGATGGGCTCCTTGTTTGTCTCGCTGTTATTCTGGAACTAGAATCGGGGGGAATCTCTCCTAAAGCACATACACATATTTGCATTTGCATATCATCTTGCATAACAGGTACCTTGGACGTGTTTATTTGACCCCTATGTTTTCTTTCGAAGGTGTGTTTCAGGATTGACTGTAGACCAATTCGCCGCTACTCCCCCCGAGCCAATCAACTCAGAGCTATGGAGCAAGTTCAGGCTGAAATGCAAGAGTTTAGGGAGAGGATGTCCCAGTTCATGGACATTATCCAGGTGGTTGCTAGTGGGCAAGAGTAACTCAGAACCCTCGTGCAGCCCTTGATTGCACACATTGACACCAATGGGGTTTTGCACGGAGGTGAAACTACCAACCCTCCTCATGTGGAGACTCCCCGGGTTGACAATTCTGGACCGACTGTGATCATTCCCAACGCTGGAGGCAATGGGAACGCTGGATTAGGTACTTGCAATGCTGAGGCTGGTAATGGCAATATCGAAGCTGCTCTTGGTAACATCGGTACAAATGGTAACAACGCTGGAGTTAATGCTGGTAACATTGGAATTGGAAACTTCCATGGACCCGAAGTTGTGGGGATCGTCCATGAAAATGTTCATCAACCCTGGAACGAGGATCGTCAAGATGACGTATTCTCAATGAGAGGTGATAAGGCTGAGCTACCTTCTGAGGCCAGCCAGAGATTTAAAATGCTTGAGGATAAGATGAAAATCCTTGAGAGTCTGAATTCTATGGGGCTCGACATGGCCAACATGGGGCTGATCCCTGAACTCAAGGTACCACCGAAGTTCAAAGTGCCAGACTTTGATAAATAGAAGGGCACCACCTGTCCTCGTGTCCACTTGAGATCTTATTACAGGAAGATGTTGGCGTACTCCGACGACGAGAAGTTGCTGATGCACTTCTTTCAAGATAGTCTGTCAGGACCTTCACTTGAATGGTACATGGGCTTCGAGCCTGTGAGTGTATGTAGCTGGAAGGATCTTGCAGAAGCGTTCGTTAGACATTACCAGTACAATAGTGACATGGCTCCCAACCGGGTCCAGCTGCAAAATCTGTCACAAAAGAATGGGGAATGCTTCAAAGAATACGCGCAGCGCTGGCGTGAATTGGCAGCCAGGGTACAGCCGCCGATGGTTGAACGTGAGCTGGTAGATATGTTTGTGGCAACACTACCGGGAGTTTATTATGAAAAGCTAATCAGCAGCATGTCAGGGAGCTTCTCTGACCTAATCATCACTGGTGAGCGAGTTGAGAATGAGATTAAGCTGGGAAAGATCTAGGCCGGTGAAGGTTCCTCAGCTGGAGGAAAGAAAGTGTTTGGGGGAAAGAAGAGAGAGGGTGAAGACAACTCTGTATCCAGGTCCCGAAGGAATAGAAAGCCGACACAGAACCATCAGCAACAAAGGGTCGCTAGTATTACTATCCCTACAGCTCCACAGCAGCAACCGCAGAACCAAAATCAGCAAGGGTATAGAAAGTATCAAGTCTGACCAACGAATAGACGACTTTAGACGCCGCCAATGCCATACTCTCAGCTACTTTAAGCGCTACTGCAATTGCAACTCGTTCAGAAGAGGACACTGGCTCCACTAACCGGACCGCCTCCACCCGGTTACGATATGAACGCTCACTGCAAGTTCTATTCCGGGGCACCCGATCACACCATTGAAGATTGTAAAGCCTTCAAGCACAAGGTCCAGGACCTGCTGGACAACAAAGCGATCAATTTCTCTGACAACGTTCCGAATGTCATTCAGAACCCAATGCCTAACCACAGACAGGCTGAGGTTAGCGCAATTATCGAAGATGAGGACTTGAATTTAGTGAAGAAGGTCGACGATCTAAAGACACCACTGGGTTTTGTCAAAGCTAAGTTGTTGAAAAAGGGCGTATTCCCAGGCTGCGGGGAGTTCTGTATTAAGTGTGCAAGTCATCTGGATGGTTGTAACCAGTTGAAGGACGGTATTCAAAGTCTGATCAACAAAGGGGTCCTACAATTTGATCGGAAGGTTGAGAACAAGCCCGGAGAAGTGCTGACCAAGAAGAACGATGAAATTGCTACAATCACCATCCCATATAAGACCGTCACCATTTCTTCTCCCAGGCCACCCACGATTACTATAACTAAAGATGGCCCCATACCGTTCGAAAGTACTAATGCTGTCCCATGGAATTATGGAGCGGAGGTTTACTGCAACAGACAGAAGATGGACTTGAAGTACCCATCGGTGGGGTCTGTGGATAACTTAGTTGGATCAGGGGGAATCACCCACAGTGGGAGGGTGTTCTCGCCGCCTGAAGTCGGTGCCGACCGGGGGTATAAAGGTAAAGACAAAGCAGTCGTTGAAGAAACCTCTCGGGAGGTAGAAAAAGACTTGCTGGTAAGGGATGCTGAAGAGTTCATGAGGTTAATCAAGAAGAGTGACTATAAGACAGTTGACCACCTACAACACACGCCTTCAAAGATATCTATACTAAATTTGTTGCTTTCATCCGAAGCACATCGCAACGCCTTGTTGAAGATCTTGAACGCAACATATGTACCTCAAGAAATTTCTGTCAACCAGCTCGAAGGAGTGGTTGCACATGTCAATGCCGGTAATGGTTTGGGCTTCACTGATCGTGACTTGACGCCTAAGGGCAGGAACCATAATAATGCGCTGCATATACCGCTGGAATGTATGGGAATTGTTATGTTGCACGTGCTCGTGGATACCGGGTCTGCCTTAAATGTATTGCCAAAGAAAGCGCTTATGAAGTTGGACACTCGTGGGTTGTTTGTACACCCAGTGATCTGGTGGTGAGGGCCTTTGATGGGACCAAGCGGTCCTTGTTCGGAGAAGTAACGTTGCCCATTCAGGTGGGGCCAGAAACCTTCAATGCAGTATTTTATATCATGGATATCCAGCCTGCCTACAACTGCTTGCTAGGCCGACCCTGGATCCATTCAGCGGGAGCTGTGACCTCTACGCTGCATCAGAAGCTGAAGTACACTGTGGGTGGCAGCATTGTCACGGTCTGCGGGGAAGAAGAAATTATGGTGAGCCATCTGTCGTCTTTTAAGTATGTAGAAGTGGACGGTGAGATTCATGAGACGTTGTGCCAAACATTCGAAACTGTCAAAGTTAAGGATTCGGTTCCAACCTCAAGCAAAGCACCTGAAGTGGCTCTCTCTTCTTTCAAAGAGGCTCAAGCTGTGGTATAGACTGGTTCAGCTCAAGGCTAGGGGTAGGTGCTGAACATCCCCAACAAGCAAGATAAGTTTGGCTTGGGGTATCATCCTTCTGCTGCTTCATCCTCTCAGAATGCGCCACGTTACAAGGGGCCGATTCATTTCACTAAGGGTGGAATCATATTTGAACAGGTCAATGCTGTGTCCGACGAGGAAGGAGACAGTGATTGTGATATGGATGCATGGATCCAGCCGTGCAAGCTAGGGAAGAGCCTCATCAATTGGTCCATCCATGATTTCATCCAAGTGACCAGTAAAAAGTAATGATTTGCTTTTTCCAATTATTGTACAACCTTATGTCCTACCCGGGGCATAAAGGTTTTATTGTCAGGGCCTTGCTTGCTTATGCATGTGCATTTTATCAATAATCAAAGGGCGTTTTCTTTGCATTCAAATTTTGTGATCTCTGTTATTCTTGTTTTGTTTTAAGAAAACAATAAAATGGTGATGTGGTTTGTGCTGCCTTGCACATTGTTTTTATGATTAACCATTTTCCCTGCAGGATTTGCACTGCAGATGATATCGGTCCAGAACCTTCCCTGACTCACTTCGACTTTGATTGCCCGATATATCAAGCTAAAGAGGAGATTTACGCGGATGAGGACCTTCCGGAAGAGTTGGCTCGACTTTTGAAACAAGAAGACAAGATCATTCTGCCTCATGAGGAAGTTATCGAGATTGTTAATCTAGGGTCTGAAGAAGTGGACAGAAATGTCAGAGTAGGGGCTGCGTTACAGAGCGACATCAAGCAAAGACTGATCGAGATGCTTCGAGAGTATAGTGATATCTTTGCCTGGTCCTATGAGGACACGACCAGACATGGCTGTCAAAATCAAAGAAGAGGTCCAAAAGCAGTTGGATGCCGGATTCTTGGCCGTGGCTACTTACCCTCCATGGGTCGCCAACATAGTACTTGTACCGAAGAAAGACGGTAAGGTGCGGATGTGCATGGATTATTGGGATTTGAACAAGGAGATCCCTAAAGACGATTTCCTGCTCCCTCATATTGACATATTGGTCGACAATACTGCTTAATTTTCTGTATTTTCATTCATGGATGGCTTCTCCGGCTATAACCAGATTAAGATGGCGCCGGAAGACATGGAGAAAACTACATTTATTACACCATGGGGGACGTTCTGCTATAAAGTAATGCCTTTTCGGTTGAAAAACACAGGGGCAACTTACCAGCGGGCAATGGTCACTTTGTTTCATGATATGATTCATCATGAGATTGAAGTATATGTTGATGACATGATAGCAAAGTCCCAAACGGAGGAGGGACATCTGGTCAACTTGCTGAAGCTATTTGAGAGGCTTAGGAAATTCAGGTTGAGGCTGAATCCTAACAAATGCACTTTCGGGGTGCGGTCCGGAAAACTTCTGGGGTTTATCGTAAGCAAAAAAGGCATCGAGGTTGATCCTGCCAAGATCAAAGCCATTCAAGATATGCCAACGCCTAAAACTGAAAAAGAAGTTCATGGTTTTCTGGGGAGATTGAACTACATTGCTCGGTTCATATCTCAACTCACAGCCACATGCGAACCAATGTTCAAGCTATTGAAAAAAGATCCGGCGGTTATCTGGGACGAAGATTTCCAGAGGGCGTTCGACAAAATAAAAGAATATTTGCAGGAACCTCCAATTTTGATACCCCTAGTCGCTGGAAGGCCTTTAATATGTATTTGACGGTTCTTGAGAATAGCATGGGTTGCGTTCTCGGTCAACACGGCGGGACTGGAAGAAAGGAGCATGCCATTTACTATCTGAGTAAAAAGTTCACAGATTGTGAGTCCCGTTACTCAATGCTGGAGAAAACGTGTTGCGCACTCGCGTGGGTAGCCAAGCGTTTAAGATAGTATATGCTCAATCACACAACCAAGCTAATTTCGAAGATGGATCCGATCAAATATGTCTTCGAGAAGCAAGCCCTTTCAGGGAGGATTGCTGGGTGGCAGATGGTACTGATAGAGTATGATATCCAGTATGTATCCCAAAAGGCCATCAAAGGAAGTGTTCTGTCAGAGTACCTTGCCGAACAGCCTATCGAAGACTATCAGCCGATGAAATTCGAGTTTCCCGATGAAGATATTATGTTCCTCAAGATGAAGGACTGTGATGAACCACTGCCCGATGAAGGACCAGAGCTTGGCTCCTAGTGGAAGCTAATATTCGACGGTGCAGTTAATTCCTATGGAAGTGGGATTGGGGAAATCATTACGACTCCCCAGGGATCTCACATTCCATTCACCGCCAAATTAACTTTTCCGGTCACCAACAACGAAGCAGAATATGAGGCATGTATCATGGGTTTAGAAGAAGCCATTGATTTAAGAATCAAAAACCTGAATGTATACGGTGACTCAGCACTCGTTGTTAACCAAATCAAAGGGGAGTGGGAGACCAGGCAACCAAACTTGGTCCCTTACATGAATTACGCGAGAAGGCTGCTGCCATTTTTCGATCATGTGGAGTTCCACCATGTACCAAGGGCAGAAAATCAAATGGCTGACGCTTTAGCAACCTTGTCCTCCATGTACAAGGTCAATTTTTGGAATGAAGCTCCCAGAATTGTCATCTCCCATCTCGACAAACCTGTATTTGTATTTGTAATTGAGGAGGCCACTGTTGGCAAGCCGTGGTTTTATGATATCCAGAACTTCCTCAAGACCAAGGAGTATCTGGTGGGGGCGTCGACCCAGGATAAGAAGACTCTTAGGAGGTTGTCTGGCAATTTCTACTTCAACCCGGACGGGGTTCTCTACAGGAGGAATCATGATCTAGTGCTACTCAGATGTGTGGACAAAAAAGAAGCAAGCTTGCTTATGGAAGAGGTCCATGAAGGCACATTTGGTACGTACGCCGGCGGGCATGCCATGGCTCGGAAGATATTATGAGCAGGGTATTACTGGCTGTCGATGTAGTCAGATTGTTTCAAATTCGTGAAGAGATGTCACAAATGCCAGATTTATGCAGACAAAATCCATGTGCCGCTGTGCCCATTGAATGTTATGTCATCCCCGTGGCTGTTCTCCATGTGAGGCATTGATATGATCAGCAAGATCGAGCCCACTGCATCCAACGGACACCGCTTCATTTTGGTAGCCATCGACTACTTCACCAAGTGGGTGGAAGCAGCCTCGTACGCTAACGTGACCAAGCAAGTGGTATCACGGTTCATAAAGAAGGACATCATCTACAAATATGGAATTCCCGAGCGGATCATTACGGACAATAGTTCGAATTTAAACAATAAGATGATGAAGGAGTTATGCCAGAAATTCAAGATCGAACATCACAACTCACCGTCCTATCGGCCGAAGATGAATGGCGCTGTCAAAGTGGCCGACAAAAACTCAAAAAGATAGTGCAAAAGATGGTTGTCACTTACAAAGATTGGCATGAGATATTGCCCTTTGCTTTGCACGGTTATCGTACGATGGTACGCACATCAACCGGGGCAACTCCTTTCTCACTAGTGTACGGTATGGAAGCATTCCTACCGCTAGAAGTCGAGATTCCTTCTTTAAGAGTTCTGGTCGACGTGAAACTCGATGAGGCAGAATGGATAGTGAATATATGTAATCAACTCAGCCTGATGGATGAGAAGAGGTTAGCATCCATTGTATATGGTCGATTATACCAAAGCCGGATGAAGAAAGCTTATGATAAGAAGGTGCGCCCTCAAAGCTTTCGGACGGGCGATCTTGTGCTGAAAAAGATTCTCCCGCCATACTCAGATCACAGGGGAAAATGGACACCCAACTACGAAGGTCCGTATGTCGTCAGAAAGGTCTTCTCGGGAGGAGCCTTACTGTTATCCATGATGGATGGCGAAGATTTCACGTCCCCTGTGAATGCGGACGCAGTAAAAAAATACTTTGCTTAAAATGACCTGCTAGAAAGAAAAAAGAATATCCAGGCAAAAATGGGGCATCCTGGTGAACCAGAAAAATAAAAGGTTCGGGAAAAAGTTAGGGATATAAATGAAAAGATGTAAACCCGTAAAGTTGAAAACCTGAAAAGGCGGTTTTGGCAAAAAAGGGTATCCCGGTGAATCGAAAACCCGAAAGGGCGGTTCAGGAAAAAGTTAGGGATTAAAAAAGCAAATGACTGCGGCCCACGTGTGAACTTTCATTGCATAGTGGTTTGGGGAGACCCGAGGGCCGTTTATCCGAATCAATCTCTTCTGAAGATGAAACGTCGGGAAGGAATCGAAGTTGAGTGAGTCATGGAGGAATCAACTCATGGTGTTCGTCTATACCACATCGCCGACATTTGTACATGTTTGGTATATTTCTGTACATATTTGCGCAGCTTCCTCATTTCAGGAGCTTGTACCTGTTGTAAAACATTTTGCCTATTTACAGGCCCATTTTATCAATGAACATACTATTCAGTACTGTGTTCACCTCGTGTTTGTTTTAGCTTTTACTTGTTTTGTTTGTGAAAAAACGCCCGATGTTTTTGTTAAAATGCGCATACATAAACTTGCTGGCCTAGGCCAATAATTGTTAAAACTTTGAATTGCCTGAACATTGTCACAAATGATAACCTCGATAGGTCCCTTTGTGAAGGGTATCCTGTCTGTTTGTTCATTTTATTGCAGGATTGTGATCCTCGGGGCACGTTGTCAGAGATATATCCTTGTCATTTCCCTAGTGAAGTCACAAGTGGCAGGTGTGAGACCCACTCCCCAGCAAATCAGGATGATATTTCTTTCTGAGCAGAAGTGGAATCTCCTCAGCAGATTTAGTTGTGTTCCCCCACAGAGTCTGAGCGTTGGACTGTAAGCACTGACTTGTCTCCCCAAGCAGAGATAGATTCTCCCCAACCAGAGTTCATTCCCCCACAGTAGGAGTTTGCATCTCTATCCCCAGTAGAGTTATGCGCAAGATAACGAGAGCAGTCAAGTATGTACCCTTTGTCCCCGGAAGTTGGTCGGTACACAGTCAATCCCCACAGATTGCAGGTATATGCTTACTCCCCAGTAAGTCGGGATCAGGGTTCCGTCAACCAAGCAGGTGTGGCATTTTCCCTAGCAGTGAGTTAGCCCGTGGTTTTCTCCAGCAGGATTGTCTGTAAGCATTCGACTCTCAGCAGTTCGGACTAAGGTCTCTGGCAGAGTTTGATTTCCTCGCAGAGTTATATCCTCCCCGGCAGGTAAGATCAATTCCAGCATCTGGTTGTCTAGCCTAAGCCGAAGATGTAGCCACAAGGGAGCCGTATCCAAGAAGGCCAGTCGTGGCATTGTTTCTCTTCAGTAGGTGAGAGTGGCTGTTTGGCAAGCTGTTTTGTCTCCCCAGTGGATTCATCTATGTCACCAGAAGAGTTCGTATTCCGGAAAGTTGTTCATGGAATGTTCCCCAAGCTGAGTTAGCCGTTCAGGTTTAGTTCCCCAGCATAAGCCTAATCGTCGTTGGCACACATAAGCTATTCCCAACAGGATTGTTTCTTCCCCCGGCGAAATTGGCTCCGTCTCTCCAGCATTTAGTTTGCTGGAACAGTTCCTTTGAATCTTTGCATTGTGCATAACATCTACCCAAATGTGTAGCATTTCCATTTTGTATGGAGAATTACGCCATTTTCAAACATCTGCATTCTGAAACATGAGCTAGCTCGATTTCAAGTAATTGTTATCTCCTACAGGTGATCTTCAGGTCCAAACTTCTTTGTTGAACGTCCAGATTCCGGTGAATTTTCGATTTGATACGTTTTGTTCTACCCGTGCAGTGCCCAGACTCCGATTGGTTATTTTGACCCTAATGAACTCTACGATGGTACTTCTGCTCCGTTGAATGGTTAGATTCCGGTGAGTGTTCAGTTCATGACGTATCCCTGTGTCTGTTGAGTACCCAGACTCCGGTCAATCTCGTTGAGCGTTCAGGCTCCGGTAATTTGAAAGATTCATCCAGTCCGTTGAGTATCTAGACTCCGGTCAATCTCGTTGAGCAACCAGGCTCCGGCAAGTTGAAAGGTTCCTTATCACTATATGGTATCCAGACTATGACAAGTTTATATGTGTTTTCTTCTGCCCGTATGGTATCCAGACAATGTCAATATCAGATTTGTTTTCCTTTGTCCATTGAGTATCCAGATTCCAATCAGTTTCGTTGAGCGTTCAGGCTCTGGTAAATCTTGTTGGTTATTCCGTTCGTTGAGCGTTTTACTGATGTGACGACCATCACACAGCCGTTACGCTCGTCATGCGCGTGACGACCGTCACACCTCCATGACGACCGTCATGCAGCCAGAACGTGCAGAATGAAGTCACGTGCAAAAATTCCCCCTCAAAGACCAAAAGTGTGGCCACTAACTCCTACTTTTCTGCCTCAAACCCACTTCCTGAAGGAATAACCGTTAGATACTCTCCCTCTATAAAAGTAAGAGGTTGGGACCTGAAAAGGGGAGCCGCATTCAAGACAACGAAGTTCTGCCAATTCATCTTCAGAGCAACCTTACCGTTCTTATATTCTTATTTGTTTCTCTTTTCCTTCTCTGTATTATTTGATATTTTGTAATTCCCATTTCCCTTGTACGATCAATTGGCACAAAGACCAGAATCCTGCCAACATTGTGGAGGATCTGCCCAAAAGCCAATTGGAATATTTACAGGTTTTCAATTTTAATCGTAATTGCAATTTTCATTATGATGTATGTTATTAATTACTGCTTTTATTTATGTATTACCATTTCTACTTCCATGTCTAGCTAAATAACCGTAATCGATATGTAATAATAATTCAGACGAAATTTGATAATAATTGGCGTAGTCTTTCTCTTTTTAAAACTCAGTTATGGTTTTAGTTTTTAATCAAAATTCTAAATAAACCTTTGTCACGACAGTGAGAAGCTATTTACGGTGGTTTTGCCACGACAGTGGGAAACCATATTAAGGTACGAACCAACAAGCGACAACTGAGGCTAAGACCAGATAGTAAAAATTAGGCATTCGATTTAAAAACAGCGAAAGCACTTTAAAAAGGATTAGAACTTAGAGATTTTCAAAAGGTAACTCTAACCCCGAACGAGATAGCGACAGCATACGTTCCGCCTTAGAGTTGCGACTAGCGTCAACAACCATCGTGAGACAAAAGTCTTTAGATCACTATTTTCTTCTTAAACTAAGTTTGAAAACACTTAATACACCAATAAGTTGTCAAATCCCCGAAGAACAAAATTATTGCATATCGATTCATAAATTCATATCTTCAGCAAAAACCTTAGTTCCCTTTAGTTTACGCATCTACTCTATTATTATTCAACTTGAAACCAAACCGACCTAGCTAAACACCGTAACACCCGATAATACTAGATTGATTACGAGTCCCTGTGGGATCGATATCTATTATTACTACGCGATAGACAGTGCACTTGTAGTTAGATTTGTTAGACATAGAAAGTCGCGATCAAGTTTTTGGCGCCGTTGCCGGACCCGTTTAGTCAATAGTGTAATCCTTTGTTACACAGTATAGACTAGGTTAACAATTCTCTCTCCCTCTACTCGTTCTGCGATTGTATGCCAAGTACTCGCTCACAAGGCGAAATCTTACAACCTACAATCGCTGAACTAGAGCGCTTCTTACATCTAAGAAGGCGCATCGTCGAATATCAACAAAGACACAACATTCCTGATCTTCTAGCTCATCCTCCTGTTGAAGAAGCAAAGATGGCTGAAGGACCTCAAAACAAACCGCTGAAGGCATACGCTACACCCTCTCAGATGGAGCCTAGAAGTAGCATAGCTGCTCAGCTATCAATCGAACCGATTTCGAACTAAAACCGTCATTGCTGTCAGCTGTACAACAAAATCAATTCTCAGGAAATGCAACTGAGGATCCAAATGAACACTTAACGAAGTTTGTACAATACGCAGACACAGTGAAAGCAAATGGGGTAACTCCAGATGCAATAAGACTTCGTCTTTTCCCTTTCTCTCTTAGAGATAGAGCTTGGACATGGTTACAATCCTTACCATCCAACTCCGTTACGACGTGGGAACAGTTGAAGAACGTTTTCTTAGCGAGATATTTTCCGCCAAGCAAAACTGCTATGCTTAGAGCCCAAATCAACGGATTTCGACAAAAAGATACTGAATCTCTCTACGAAGCGTGGGAAAGGTTCAAAGATATGATGAGAACATGTCCTCACCACGGTCTAGAAGACTGGGTGACGATCCATACTTTCTATAATGGACTTCTATACAACACCAGATTAACGGTAGACGCCGCCGCGGGTGGTGCACTTATGGATAAGCCATACGATGAAGCCTATCAACTAATCAAAAACATGTCTCAGAACCACTGCCAATGGGGAGGTGAACGCATTCCAGTAGAGAAACCCGCAGCGAAAGGTGGGATGTACGAGATCAGCAGCCTTGAAAAGTTCAATGCTAAAGTAGATGCTCTAGCACAGAAAATCGACAGTCTGACCGTTAACCCCACTGCAACCGTCGCTGCCGTAACTCCAAACTACGAGTTATACAGAATCGCCACTCATAATGCGCCCGAGTGCCCATTGTTGGCCGGAATCCCACCAGACCAAGTAAATTACGCTCAAGGAAATCCTTACGCAAATACTTACAACCCAGGATGGAGGAACCACCCAAACTTTTCCTACAAGAACGATAATGCCTTGCAAGCACCAGGTGCTCCGCCAGGATATCAGAAACCAGCTGCTGCCCAGACTGCCCCTAGGAAATCAAACCTCGAGTTGATGATGGAAAAATTCATAGCTACTCTAGCTCAAACAAACAAAGAATTCCTAAATCAAAACATACACACTAGCGAGCAAATTAAACAACTGACCGGAAAAGTAGACGCTTTAGCCACCCACAACAAAATGCTCGAAACGCAGATATCCCAAGTGGCCCAACAACAAGCCTCTGCCGCTGCCCCAACTGGAACATTTCCAGGACAGCCCGAACCTAATCTAAAAGGTCACGCAAACGCTGTTATATTAAGAAGTGGGAAAGAATTGGAGGGCCCAACAGATCCTAGGAACGAAGATTTAGTAATGCAACAGAAATCCGATAAACCAACCGAAAAGGAGTCTGAAACAGAAAAGAAGGAATGTGACGAGCGGAAAGCCGCCAAAGATGAAAACTCATATGTTCCTCCAGCGCCATATAAACCACCTATCCCTTATCCTCAAAGATTAATAAACTCCAAAACTTCAGGACAATTTAAGAAATTTGTCGAACTTCTGAAACAACTAAACATCACTATTCCTTTCACAGAAGCGATAACTCAAATGCCGTCATACACTAAGTTTCTTAAAGAAATTTTGTCTAATAAAAGGAAAATAGAGGATAACGAGACAATGACACTTACTGCCGAATGTAACGCAATCATTCAAAACCACATGCCTCCTAAACTAAAAGACCCAGGTAGTTTCTCCATACCCTGCATCATAGGAAAGTTTGTAATAGACAAGGCTCTATGCGATCTAGGAGCCAGTATAAGCGTCATGCCTTTATCTATATGCAAAAAGCTGAATATGGGAGAACTAAGACCAACTACAATGTCCGTACAATTGGCCGACCGATCAGTCAAATACCCCGTCGGAATACTGGAAAACGTTCCAGTATGCATAGGATAATTCTATATTCCAACCGACTTCATAATCATGGACATCAAAGAGGACTCTGTTACTCCAATTATCCTAGGAAGACCGTTCCTAGCTACAGCCGGAGCTATTATAGACGTAAAGAAAGGAAGGCTAACATTCGAAGTAGGAGAAGAAAAGATAGAGTTCATCCTTACTAAATTCTTGAAGGCACCAGCCATCAATGACACATGCTATATAGTAGATGTGATTGACGAATGCATACGAGAATTAGAAAAGGAGGAAACTACATATTCTGAAATCATGAAAATCTCGATCCCTGATATTCATGAAGACGACAACTGGCGTGCACCATACAAAGATGATAGTCTGAGCGAGATCTTAACACTCACTCCAAATCACATGCCAGGTTCGAAAAACCCAGCTTTAGAACTTAAAGAGCTACCCAAAAGTCTCAGGTATGAATTCCTAGATACAGAATTCAAAAGACCGGCAATAGTAAACGCTAACTTAGGACAATCAGAAACTGAGCGATTATTAGAAGTCCTAAGGAGATACCCAACTGCGTTAGGCTATAATATAAGCGATCTAAAAGGCATAAGTCCCTCCATCTGTATGCACCGTATCATGCTGGAGGAAGACTGCAAAACTTCGAGAGAACATCAGAGAAGGATAAACCCGATCCTAAGCACTGTAGTCAAAGACGAAGTGAAAAAGCTACTAGACGCAGGAATCATAAACCCAATCTCCGACAGCCCAGTACACGTAGTATCCAAGAAAGGAGGCGTTACTGTAGTGAAAAATGCGAAAGGCGAATCGATAACCCAAAGAGTTGTGACTGGAAATAGCATGTGTATCGAGTACAGAAAACTAAACAAGGCAACTCGGAAAGATCACTTCCCTTTACCATTCATAGACCAAATGTTGGAGAGACTAGCGAAACATTCATACTTCTGCTATCTAGATGGTTATTCGGGATTCTTTCAAATCCCTATTCACCCCGATGACCAGGAAAAGACAACTTTCACCTGTCCCTATGGTACTTTTGCCTACCGCCGAATGCCGTTCGGACTATGCAATGCTCCAGCAACCTTTCAAAGATGCATGATGACAATCTTCGCAGATTTCATAGATGACATCATGGAAGTGTTCATGGATGACTTCTCTGTATGCGGACAAAGCTTCGAAAGCTGCCTGTTGAATTTAGAAATGGTACTCAAAAGATGCGCCAAAGTGAACCTTGTCCTTAATTGGGAAAAATGTCATTTCATGGTCCGACAAGGCATTGTTTTAGGACACGTCATCTCTGAAAAAGCGATTGAAGTTGACAAAGCCAAAATAGAGATCATAAAGGATCTCCAACATCCGAAAACCGTACGAGAAATACGAAGCTTCTTAGGACACGCTGGATTCTACCGAAGATTCATAAAGAATTTCTCGAAAATCACAAAACCTCTTACAGGTTTGTTAATGAAAGATGCTGAGTTCATCTTCGACAAAGAATGCTTAGAGGCATTCGAAACTCTAAAATCTGCACTTATCACCACACCAATCATGCAACCCCCAGATTGGCGACTACCATTCGAAATCATGTGCGACGCAAGTGATTATGCCGTAGGCGCAGTTCTAGGACAAAGGAAGGATAAGAAGCTTCACGTTATCTACTACGCCAGTAGAACATTAGACCCTGCCCAAATGAACTACGCCACAATAGAAAAGGAACCCTTAGCAGTCGTGTTCGCTCTTGAAAAATTCCGTTCCTACTTGGTAGGAGCCAAAATAATCATATACACAGACCACGCTGCCATTAGGTACCTAATAAACAAAAAGGACGCTAAACCCAGATTATTGAGATGGATCCTATTATTACAAGAGTTCGATTTAGAAATTAAAGAAGGGGACCGAGAACGTAGTTACGGACCACTTATTTCGTATAGAGGGCATAAAACAAGAACCGGTGCCTATCAATGACGACTTTCCTTACGAACATCTGATAGCCAAATTGGAAAGCTATATGTCTAACTCTACTTCAGAAGAACCGGAACTGGAAAAAGCCGTGGAAGCTGTCTATGCCCAAGCCACTTTGCCGTGGTTTGCAGACATCGTTAATTACCTGGCCGCATGCGTGCTCCCACCGGACCTGACTTATCAACAAAAGAAGAAATTCTTCCATGACTTAAAGCATTACTACTGGGACGAACCTCTACTCTTCAGACGAGGCGCCGACAACTTATACCGTCGTTGTGTCCCAGAGGAAGAAATAGAAGACATCATCACCCAATGCCATTCAGCACCATATGGTGGTCATGCCAGCACCTCAAAGACGTGCGTTAAAATCCTACAGTCTGGCCTATTTTGGCCCAGTCTCTGGAAGGACATCCATACCGCGGTACTAAAATGCGACCGGTGCCAACGCACCGACAACATCTCACGACGCGATGAAATGCCTCAGAGAGGAATCTTGGAAGTAGAAATTATTGACGTCTGGGGAATCGACTTCATGGGACCTTTCCCATCTTCTTTTGGAAATAAATATATACTCGTCGCTGTCGACTATGTATCGAAATGGATAGAGGCCGTTGCCGCTCCAACAAATGACACGCGAGTAGTCGTTAAACTCTTTAAAAACGTAATCTTTCCAAGATTCGGTGTGCCCAGGCTCGTCATTAGTGACGGTGGTTCGCATTTCATATCGCGAATCTTTGACAAACTCCTTTCCAAATACGGAGTCAAACACCGTGTAGCCACACCGTATCCTCCACAAACTAGTGGACAAGTGGAGGTTTCGAACAGGGAAATAAAACAAATTTTAGAAAAGACTGTCGCAACCTCCAGGAAAGATTGGTCCTCAAAGTTGAACGAAGTTTTATGGGCCTATAGGACTGCCTTTAAGACACCGATAGGCACCACACCATTCAAACTAGTCTACGGAAAATCATGCCACCTGCCGGTAGAATTAGAGCATAAAGCCTTCTGGGCTATTAAGACACTAAACTTCAATTACACTGCGGCAGGTGAAAAGCGAATCTTTAACCTTCATGAATTGGAAGAGCTAAGATTAGACGCGTACGAGAATGCACGCATCTACAAAGAAAGGACCAAGAAATGGCATGACAAACGTTCAATCCGGAAGCAGTTCAGAGTGGGAGACATCGTGCTCCTATTCAACTCCAGATTGAAACTATTCCCTGGAAAACTAAAATCTAGGTGGTCTGGACCTTTTGAGGTCACCAAAGTCCTAAAGAGTGGAGCTGTTGAAGTCACGAATCAAATCAGCGCACCGTTTATAGTAAATGGATAGCGTTTGAAACATTATAACCAAAGTGAACACAGCGACCACGTGAGCAATATGAAATTGCTCGAGATCCCCGAATAGCTTATATCCAAGCTATCGTCAGGCTTCTGACGTTAAAGACAGCGCTGATTGGGAGGCAACCCAAAGTTTTCCTGATTTTCCTTCTAAATCTATTAAAACTATTCTTTTTATTAACTTATAATTTCTATAAATTTCTATTATCTTATTTTCCATTATCTATATTTATTTAATATTTTTCTCTTTTATCACTTTTTTTTTTATTTTTCTTAAAATTATGATCTGAGTGAATGTGATTTTTTCCAAGATTTTAAAAGTCATTCTACTTTTCTTCCATTCTATCCGACTAACGAGTATGGCCGACATCGACGTTACGACTAATGTGTTTAGAGGACGAGCTCAGCAGGCCAGATTCGAGGCACTGACTCAAAGAAACTTTGCTTCAACTCTGTACTACGATACACCAACCATGGACAAGCTAGGAATCCAGGATAGCGTTCAATACTTATTTTTCCAATTAGGCTGGGAGCAAACTGCTCTAAAGACTCGATTCACTACCTTCCGCGAACTGACATTCGAATTCCTTAGCTCCCTAAGTTACTTACCTGAATATGGCTTTGGATCCACTAAAGAATTAATAACCTTTAGAATGTTTGGAATAGACCAAACACACAACCGTACCACGTTAACTAACATCCTAGGCTTCCCTAGCGGACCATTTGTGTTTACTGCCATTGAAGAGGATTTTGATCTCGAATTAGACCAATTCTGGGGTTCCATCACCGGAAACTATCACCCAGAGCCGAACGACATGCATAACAACGAGATACACAATCTAGCCTTCCGCTATTTCCATAGGATATTAGCCCATACCCTCTTTGGTAAGGAAGAAAACATCACAACAGTCTCAAAGGACGAGCTGTTCATCCTTTTCTGTGCTTCACAAGGCCGCCCTGTAAATGTTGTCCCTTTTATGATGAGGGCATTTACATGCATCAATCAGGACCCGCACTCACCCATTTTAATAGGAGGCCTAGTCACCATGATCGCCCATGAAATTGGTCTGAGGTATTACCTGAACAAAGCCGTCCGTTTCGGCAACCTCAGAGCAATGGACATCCAGTTCTGCTTCAACAGACGCATTCTAGGTACCTTAGGACCAGGAGCCTACGAATACCTCATAGCTGACCAACCTGTCCACCTTTTCACACTGCCCAACCATGAGCTAACCAGTATCCATAACAAAGACAATTGGCTTTATGAATTGGACGAGCCTATGGGACCTCCATCACCTCACTCCATACCCCAGGCTTATATGTATGACAGTGATCAAATCTCAGAAGCCCATGACTATTTGTACTACCAAGAATATGAGTCCGAAGTAGAGATCGATCCTGAGACCCCTCCTAACTACCATAATTTTCTTGACCACACGCCTGAACAAAACACAGATAAGCTAGACACTGTTCTGAAAACTGTAGACGACCTCAAGCTGGAAGTAACCACTGTCAAAGATGAATTAACGCAGCTTCATATGGATTTCGTTACCTTCATGGACTTGGTTAGCGACCAATTTAGTGTCGTTGTTTAGCAGGTCAACAATTTGAAGAAACCAACGGAGTGATCTTCTAGTTTTTGCTTTAATTTACGTTTATTGCATTTTACATTGTTCGACATTAGTTCATTTTGCAATTGTTTCCTCTTTTTGGATATTGTACTACCTTACACTCATTTTTCAACTTAATGTTATTTTCATTTCAGTATTTTCTTTAATTATGTTTCCTGTTTATTTTTATTTTGTCATTAGTCCATCATAAGTCATAATACCATATTCTCCACTGTTAAAACGCCCCACAAGCAAAATTCTGCAATTCTGCAGACTTTGCTGCTGTGACGGTCGTCACACTCCCACCACGGTCGTCACGCGTGTTACGACCGTCACAAATCCCTGACGGTCGTCATACAGAAAAAACCCCAATTCTGTTTTAAACAGAGTTGCGCCTCTCTCCATTCCCTCTCCCCTAATTCCCCACTCTCCCATTATCAAAACCCTATCAAAACCCTCCGACTCCCCCATAAAACCTCCACCATTTTCAACCTCCCATTCACCCTTATACAATACCCACTGCACTGCTTCGCCTCACCATTCTCTGAAACCCCATATTCTCAAACCTCTGCACTTCTCTCACAAAAATGGCCAGTGCAAACCCCGATTTCAGCAACATCACCTTCCGCGAAGGAGAAGCCGGTGAACGGCAGCAGACGAACTTTGTAGCATTCCATCAACGGTCGCTTCAACTGACCCGGTATGCTCATCTGAATTCTCTAACGGAACTCAGGATTCTCGACGGCGTCACTTGGATGTTGCAGAGAGCCGGCATCTGGCATCTCTGCACCAATCCCCAACCCACCTACGAGCAACTCACTCTGGAGTTTCTCAGCTCTTTCGCCTACACAACATCATCCGGCGATGCCAACCAACTCCACGGTGCCGCCTGCTTTCGGATGTTCGGCAATGAATATCAGGTCCCCCAGGACCGCATCGCCGTCATCCTACAGTTAACTCACAATGACGATGCTCACCGCCGCATCTCCGACCAGTTCTACCAAGAGGCCTTCCCTCTCTGGAACAGCCTGACCGGAACCACTCTAGACAGCTGGGACACGCTAAACGCCACTCATATCCATAACCCAGCTATCCGCTACTTCCACCGCGTGTTGAGCAACACCATCTTCGCTCGTGACAGTAACCATAAGGTCAACTCGAAGGAGCTGTTTTTCCTCCGCTGTGTGTTTGCTTTAGAGCCGGTTAACGCCGCCCTGTTCCTCTTGGCTCACATTCAGGCCAACTGCAACTGCGGCTCAAAACCTTTCTACTTCGGTGGCATCATCACATCCATCGCCATAGGCCTCGGTCTTGGCAACCGCCTCCAGGAACTCCGCCAGATGCCCCCCGTATTCCTAGACACCAACCACTGCCGCGCCTCCCACCTCATCAAGGCCCGCCGTGATGGGCGATATCATCCTGTAGTGCGAGGTCGCACTATCCAGAGCATCATCATGCCTTCACGCACCTAGATGCACCCAGAGGATAGAGCCAACTGGCTCTTCAACACCGCTGCCCCTGCTGCCTCAACACAGGATAATATCCCAGAGCCCACGGACGAAGTTCAGGAGGAGCTAGACAGAGCCGACCAGCCTGAGCCATCACAAGCAGCTGCTGCCGCTGGCCCTTCCACGCGCCGCCGCCCCCGTCCTGCCACTGATGACACATCCGCGACCCTCCTCCGCTGCATCGAGCAACAGAACCAGATGATGCTTATGATGGAGCAGCAGAACCGCAGGGCTGAGGAATTTGAAGCATGGCAGAGAGAGCAAACCGGCCAAATCCAGCAATCTTTGCAAATGATGCACGATATCCATTCCGGCATGGCTGATGAGATGGCGCACCTCACTGTGCGAGTCGACGGCCTCCGGGATTACATATTCCACACCGGAGCTCTGAACCTCGCCGCCCGTGACCCCCCAGCCAGAGGTCGAGGCAGAGATCGAGGACGAGGACGGGATTAGTAGTATTTTTCATTTTTGCCAT